>CM057339.1:392026479-393292148 GCA_030015575.1 Agapanthus africanus
ACAAGTTAGTCTGTAGACCCGAGATCGTCATAGAGTCTTGTGTGATTCCCACTGTGCTTTGATTTCCACCTTACCACGTTCAAGAAAACATGCAAAACGATGGCTTTTGGGTATAGTCCCGAATCATATGGAGGCAATGAGCGATAGGAGGGGATTCATCTCTCCCGGAATTGGGGGTTGATGTTGCGCTGTGCTCGATTGGATATAACAGGAAGTCCCTGGCCAGGGCTGATACGGAGATTTACTGGTAAGTGTTATCAGTAGTTTCTCGACCCGTTATGAGCCTCACATCGGCACGACTTATCGGTTACTGGGGTCTGATGTTTACTACCCCTAGACTTGATATGCGACATATCAGACGAAGAGACCGGACTGTACGGTAGTGTTACCGACAGGCTTTACAGGAGTATGAGCAGGCTTGCTTATTGATCTTCTGATCGCTCAATACTCGGGTAGACGTTACGTCCAGCTAGTACCGCTGATGGCTTGTGGGTGCTTGATATGATCATCATCTACTGCCGGCGTACTGATGACTCTTTAGAGTCCTACGTAGAGGTTTCCTGGCTCAGGCGAAATGAAATAGGAGCACATATGTGATATGTGCGGGACCGAGATTAATATGAGTATGTGATATTGTATTCTATTCTCGCGATTTATGATATCGGTCGGTTATATGTGCTTGCAGCCGCCGCCGAGGCCTTCATCCCTTGCAGCCGCCGCCGCCGTTGCCTCGCCGGCGTCCCATCGCCGTCGAGCCCGTCGTGACTGTCCCTGGTATCTCTCGGTGAGCATCCCTATCTCTCCTTTGTGCAAAGTCTTCACCCCCGCTGATCGCATTGAGTCTTTTGTCTGTTGCTAACTTGTTGTCGCGTTTTTCCGGAATCCGACCGTGCCGTCTTGGCGAACCCGACGCTCCAGCGAAGCCCCCTGGTCCGTGTGATCCCGTTGTTCTCTGTTGGGACCTGATCCGTGGCCCGTGCTATCATATCGTGTTTTGCCGACATCGCATCCGTGTTCCAGACTGCAGAACCGTCGAGGCAAGTATATGAATACTTGCTCTAACATGCTAGCGTGCGAGATCTAATCTTGCCACGCAATTGAATTCATACTATAAAACAACTTAATGAGGGTAATGGATATCATATTATTGCAGTTATGTTAACCTGGAATCGTTACAACAGTTCCTCATAATTAATCAACCCACATCAATCCATATTTCAGCTAAACAAAACGACTGAATCATATCTGCTTAAACTGTTAAATCATTCACGAAACAATTATTATACTTAATGTAATTCCTGTAGCTTCATTACTTCAGAATTGTGGATATTGATTTACCTTGTGGCTATTGCACCCTAAAGATGATTGAACCTGTTAATAAGAGAATACAAACATCACTGTGGTTATATGGAATATTGTGGTTAATTACTGTTTCCTGCTGCTGTTCATCATTGATTGTATACCTGTTGTGATCACTTACCCGATTGCACGACATATTGGCCCGACCCTGCTACACCTGACATATACACACATACCGACTCATCCTGTTGTACCATGACATTACTTGTTTCCTGATCTCATGCCTAATGCCGACAACCTGACCATTCCTGCTGTCGATCCAGACAGACCTACTTTTACTTGACCTTGTGTTGGCATTAGTCCTTGACTACTGAATACCTGACCTGACATACATAGTTTGGGGGTATGGGGAAATCAAAGGTGAAACTGACTTGTAACTCAACAGTTCGATACATTGTTCTGATCAGTCTTACGGGCTTGGCCAGCTCCGGAGTGTTGATGCTGACATCACTCGTCCATCCTACTACCTTTTACTGCTTAGCGGCACGTCTCGGATTCAGCCCCGAGGGTTATGACCGTGGTCCCGGGCACGCACGGGATACTTTTGAGTTACATCGACGATTCATCAATTGGTTTCAAAGACTATAGAGTAGAAACCTGATAGGACAGTTTGGACACCATTGCACATTACCCTGCTTGTTATTTCTTGTTACTGCTTTATTCATGTTCATACTTGCATTGCTTATTACCATGTTTATGCTATATACTTGATATCATGACGCGCTGACGTCTGGGTTTTGCATGGCCCAGATTCCGTACCACTGTCGACGACCGAGCAGGAGTACTTCAGCCAGCAGGCTGAACAGTGAGTCCTTAGGATTTAGTTTATTTATTTCTTTTCATTTCCAGATGTGAGCCCGCATTATGGGACGTACTGTTTATTCATTGTATTGGATCATTAGCTTCCGCACTTATTGTTTATTGATTCTTGTTATTATGGATTTGGACATGTATTAGATTAGTTTTTATCTTGTTCTTGATATCCTTACAACCGTAATGTGACTGTGGATGGATACTTCCTACCCACAGGTAGCATGGTTGGCTATGTCACGTGCCCAATCTTGCGTACTCTGGGAAGCGGGGCGTGACATGGTTCTTTTGGTATCAGAGCCATAGGTTAATTGGGTTGATTCCTTGTAGTTGGGTATCGCACCCGATACACGAATCATAATCCCCGTGATTAGGAAACATGTCCTGCCACTTTGACCGTGTTACCATCCTTGAATCATTCTTCCGGATCATGTTGATATGCAAACTTACTTTGCATTGTCAAACTCGAAAACCTAACTTCTTGTTATCTCTAGGACTTAGGCGACTTGGGTGGAGTTAAGTAATTGCGGCTATGATTCCGCGGCATAGCTACAATGCAGCACTCTATTTAAGTATCTTGGAGTTCTAGCCTTGATTTATATATTGAATCTATCATCATGCTAATGTTGTTTGTTTTGATTTCAGGACCATGGCAGATAAGAATTTCAAGACGTATCAGAGGCGTGTGGATGAAGCCGCCATGTTAGGAGTGATACGCGGGATGTTGGAAAATCAGAAGAGGCAAACTGAGCTGATCCAGCAGCAAGCAGATTCATTTCAGGAGGGTTTGCAGGCTATGCAGCAGTCTGTAAACACCGCTGTAGCGAAGCCAGTCGACCGAGTAGGGACCGTGGCAGATTTCAGACGTTTGGGTCCTACTACTTTCACTGGTCTGGAGGAGCCGTTGCCAGCCGAGCAATGGCTAGTGGACACAGAGAATTTACTGATTGCGGCACAGATCCCGGAAGACAAGAGAGTTGATGTGGTGCGCATTCAGCTGGTGGATTACGCCCGAGAGTGGTGGCTTGTGGAGGAGACCCGCTTGTCCAAGCCAATCAGTTGGGCGGATTTCTCCAAAAGTTTCTTGGAAAAGTTCTTCCCGCGGACTGCACGGGAGGAAATGGAGGAGAGATTTATTGGGCTGAAACAAAATGGAGCAGCTGTGGATGTACATGCAGCGGAGTGGACGAGACTCAGCCGTTTCGCTGGACCCTTAGTCGCCAAGGAGGCAGACAGGGCGCGAAGGTTCTTGCGCAGTTTGGATGTGGACATCCAGAGGTAGATTGTCTCCCTGGGTTTGACCACTTTCTCGCAGGTTCTTACGGCAGCCAGAGAGCAACAGAGTTTATCAGGATCGAAAGGGAACCTTCACCAGACAGCAGTTGCGGCTAGGAAGCCTGCATTCGTTCCTAACCGAGATCATGGGCGCAGAGGTATTCCGGTGGACCGTCGAGGTGTAGCGCCAATGAAGAAGCCTGTGATCGTTGATCGAAGGAAGAGCGTGACTTGTGATTACTGCCATATACCCGGGCACGTGCAGAAGGAGTGTCGAAGGAGACTGGGACTTTGTCTGGTTTGTGGAGCAGCCGATCACGCAGTTGGTGCTTGTCCGTCGAAGCTTTGCACGAGAGATGATATACGGAAGCCTCCGCAGAGACCGTTCCAAGGGCAGAAGCAGCTGACACAAGGACCCAACCAGGGTCGAGCTTTCACCTTAACAGCTGAGGAAGCCAAGGCATCAGGAGAAGTGGTTTCAGGTACTGTACTCGTTCGTGGTTTTCCCGCATTGGCATTATTTGATTCCGGAGCATCCCACTGTTTTATGTCATCCAAATTTATAACTACACACTCGATCACCTGCACGACCCTGTCTAGTTTCTGGGACATACACACTGGGAATGGGAAAATCATAGCAAGTAAGGAATGTAGAGATTGTACAGTTGTTGTTTGTGGACGGGAGCTTTTTGCAGATTTCTTGGTGATTGATACGGGCAGTTATGAAGTAGTCTTGGGAATGGATTTTCTTGGCACTTTCCACGCACACATTGATTGTAGGGCAAGGAAAGTAATCTTCCAGATTCCCGGACACCCTGAGTTTACTTTCATTGGAGGAAGCAGTTCTGTCGGGCCAGTCGAGTTTAGGGCTAGGCCGACGAACAATGTTCTTGCGGCTATGGTAGCGGATAGTAATGAAGAGCCGGCAGTTGTCCGCGACTTTATGGATGTGTTTGAAGATATTTCGGGCTTACCGCCGAAGCGAGATGTGGAGTTTGCGATTGACCTTATTCCCGGTGCAGCGCCAGTATCAAAATCTTATTATCCGATGGCACCGGTGGAATTGGAAGAAGTTAAGAAATAAGTGGGTGAATTACTCGAGAAGGGATGGATTCGAAGCAGCAACTCGCCGTGGGGAGCTCCAGTCCTTTTAGTAAAGAAGAAGGATGGCACGAGAAGGATGTGCATTGATTATCGAGAATTGAACCGGGTGACTATTAAGAACAAGTACCCGATCCCTCGCATTGGAGAACTTTTTGAGCAGCTTAGTGGCGCGAGGGTATTCTCGAAACTGGACTTGCGATCAGGATATCATCAGGTCCGAGTGAAGGCAGAAGACATTTGCAAGACGGCGTTTCGAACTCAATATGGGCATTTCGAGTATTTAGTGATGCCCTTCGGAGTGACTAATGCGCCGGCAATATTTATGGACTTGATGAACAGGATCTTTTCACCTTTCTTGGACCAGTTTATCGTGGTATTCATTGACGATATTCTGGTGTACTCGAAGAGTCCGGAGGAGCATGCTGAGCACTTAAGGATCGCACTGCAAACGCTGAGACAAGAGAAGTTATTCGCGAAGATGAGTAAGTGTGAATTCTGGCTGGAAGAAGTGAAGTTTCTGGGGCATGTCGTGTCGGGCGATGGAATCGCCGTTGATCCTGAGAAGATTACAACAGTTCGGGATTGGCCTGTTCCAAAGAATGTTGCGGAGATAAGAAGTTTTCTTGGACTCGCCGGTTACTACAGAAGATTTGTGGAGAACTTCGCTCGATTAGCTGAGCCGTTAACCAAGCTTACGCGTAAGGAGGTACCGTTTGTTTGGACGGACGGATGTGCATTGGCCTTCGAGACGTTGAAGCAGAAGTTGATAACCGCCCCGATCCTGACCGTACCGGATAATTCAGGAGGACTGGTGATTCATAGCGACGCATCTGGAAAGGGATTGGGATGTGTATTAATGCAGAACGGGAAAGTCGTCGCTTACGCGTCGAGACAGCTGAAGACTCATGAGAAGAACTATCCGACTCATGACTTAGAGCTTGCAGCCGTGATCTTCTCCCTGAAGATTTGGAGACACTACCTATTAGGCGAGAGAGTCGAAGTCTTTACAGATCACAAGAGTTTGAAATATGTGTTCACTCAGAAGGAGTTGAACATGAGACAACGCAGATGGTTGGAGCTGATGGCCGACTATGACCTCGATCTTAAGTACCATCCGGGAAAGGTCAACGTCGTGCCGGATGCGCTGAGTCGGTTACCAGCAATTCAGGTGTTAACCGCACAAAGGGAGATCATTGCGGATTTTCAGAGATTTAACTTGGAGGTTGTGCTACCCCATGCTACAGGACAGTTGATGCAGTTGCAAGTACAATCGTCCTTAGTTGAGACGATTAAAGCGGCACAATCGCAGGATCCTAGACTGCAAAAGTTTCGAGAGCAGGTTGGAGCCGCACTACGAACCGATTTACTGATCCATGAAGATGGTTCGTTGAGATATGGTAGCCGTGTGTGTGTGCCAAAAGGAGATGTGCGTGAAGAGCTTATGAAGGAGGCACACAGTTCAGCTTACTCTGTACATCCAGGAGGGACAAAGATGTACCGAGATATTCGACAGCACTTCTGGTGGGAAGGTATGAAAAGGGAAATTGCTCGCTTCGTGGCTAAGTGCTTGGTGTGTCAGCAAGTCAAGGCCGAACACCAAAGGGTTGCTGGTTTGTTGCAACCACTTCCGATTCCTCAGTGGAAGTGGGAACATATAACCATGGATTTCGTGACGGCTTTACCGCGGAGTCCAAAGGGCAACAATGCAGTATGGGTGATTGTCGATCGGTTGACCAAGGCAGCTCACTTTATTCCTTTTCGGGTTGGTCAATCGACAGAGACTTTGGCAGAGCGATACATGCAGGAGATTGTCAGATTGCATGGAGTACCGGTAAGCATCGTGTCCGATCGGGACACTCGGTTCTTGTCGCACTTTTGGAGGAGTTTACAAGAAAGTTTGGGGACTCGATTGAAGTTTAGCACAGCTTATCATCCTCAGACCGATGGACAATCAGAGAGAACGATCCAGACCCTTGAAGATATGCTGAGGGCTTGCATGTTGGACTTCAAAGGTTCTTGGGAAGATCATCTACACCTGGTGGAGTTTTCGTACAACAATAGCTTCCAAGCAACTATTCAGATGGCCCCGTTTGAAGCACTGTATGGTCGTAAGTGCCGTTCACCTGTTTGTTGGGATGATGTTGGTGAACGAAGGTTACTAGGACCAGATTTGGTGGTACAGACAGTCGAGAAGGTGAATACGATCAGGAAGCATATGAAGGCAGCTCAAGACAGACAGAAGAGTTGGGCCGACACGTCAAGAAGACCTCTGGAGTTCGCCGTGGGTGATTTGGTATTCCTGAAGATATCACCGACTAGAGGAGTGATTCGCTTTGGAAGTCGAGGAAAGCTTAGCCCCCGATTCGTTGGACCCTTCGAGATATTGGAGCGTGTTGGAGGGGTATCGTACAGGTTGGCGTTACCACCGTTATTAGCAGGAGTTCACGACGTGTTTCATGTGTCTCAACTACGGAGGTATGTTCGCGATGAGACTCATGTCTTGGATCATTCGGAGTTGAATGTGCGAGAGGACCTGACTTTTGAGGAGCGACCAGTTGAAATCAAGGATCGGAGAGAAAAGGTTCTTAAGAACAAGGTTATCCCTCTTGTGCTAGTTTCTTGGGGAAATCGATCGAATGGAGAATCCACTTGGGAGCGAGAAGACGAGATCCGGCAGAAATTCCCTCACCTTTTCCAGTAGTTAGCTATCTTGTATTCTTGGAATTTCGAGGACGAAATTCTTTTTGTAGTTGGGTATGATGTAACACCCGAGCCCAATAATACTATTTATATTACTCGTTGAGGGTTATTTATTGCTCATTCCAATTTTCCTGATTTTCTGGTGTTTATTGCTAAATTTTAACCGGTTAAGTCATTTTGGCACATAACAAATTTTAACTCCTAAAATGAAATTTAAGATGTCCATGTTGGCCTACTCGTCGCCACTAGTCGCGTGGTAGCATCCGCGTGTCGAGATTCCGTTCCGTTTGGCTAAACGGGCGAGTTTGGACGACTACGCGCGCGTGCAAGTGTCCGACTTGGGGGCATGCATTTTAATCATTAAACACCTATTTTCAAAATTTGGAACCCGCTTAAAATCCTATAATTTGAATTTGGAACATTTGGACGCAACCCGGGCGCGATTTGGAAATGTTTCATTTCGCGCCAAAAAGGGCCCATTTCAATTTAATATCTAAAATATATATATACGAATCTAAATTTCTCTAACAGTAAATCCCTCACAAATCCTACGTATTTCCTTCTCAAATCTTTCTCGTGGCCAATCCCAGCGTGGGATTACACCCGCGTGGGCCCCGCTCCTTTTCCCTATCTCTCTCTCTCTCTTCCCTCAATCTCTCTCTTCCTCTCTCCAATCTCCCTCTCTCTCTCTCTTCTTATATTTGAAACGCATGCAGCCGCCTCCCCCATGTTTCTGCCCCATCACGAGAACCCGACGAAAACCCTAACCCTAGCCCTCGCGACCTCACCGCCGATCCCCCGCGACCTCGCCGTCGCCGCCCTCGCCACCACGAGACTCACCGCACCCACTCACCTCGTTTCCCCGACGATTCCCGCGCCTGCACCCGACCCGACGACGCCTCCTACCCTCGCAGACCTCGCCGTCGACGCCACCTCCCGTCGCCGACGACTCCCACGACTCCCTCTCACCCTCCTCGTCCCGACCTCGTCGTCGTCTCCCTCCTCCCCTCGCCGGACCACCAACCCGAGCCCTTCACCCATCGCCTACCCTCCGCTCTTCGCCGGAGAACGCGCCGGCGACCTCGCCGTCGTCACCAGGGCCACCTCCTTCTCCCCCTCGACCACCAGAGCCGACCACCCTTTCCTCCAGCTCGCCGCAGCACCCTCTCCCGCACACCCGAGGCCTTCAGCCCTTGCAGCCGCCGCCGCCGTTGCCTCGCCGGCGTCCCATCGCCGTCGAGCCCGTCGTGACTGTCCCTGGTATCTCTCGGTGAGCATCCCTATCTCTCCTTTGTGCAAAGTCTTCACCCCCGCTGATCGCATTGAGTCTTTTGTCTGTTGCTAACTTGTTGTCGCGTTTTGCCGGAATCCGACCGTGCCGTCTTGGCGAACCCGACGCTCCAGCGAAGCCCCCTGGTCCGTGTGATCCCGTTGTTCTCTGTTGGGACCTGATCCGTGGCCCGTGCTATCATATCGTGTTTTGCCGACATCGCATCCGTGTTCCAGACTGCAGAACCGTCGAGGCAAGTATCTGAATACTTGCTCTAACATGCTAGCGTGCGAGATCTAGTCTTGCCACGCAATTGAATTCATACTATAAAACAACTTAATGATGGTAATGGATATCATATTATTGCAGTTATCTTAACCTGGAATCGTTACAACAGTTCCTCGTAATTAATCAACCCACATCAATCCATATTTCAGCTAAACAAAACGACTGAATCATATCTGCTTAAACTGTTAAATCATTCACGAAACAATTATTATACTTAATGTAATTCCTGTAGCTTCATTACTTCAGAATTGTGGATATTGATTTACCTTGTGGCTATTGCACCCTAAAGATGATTGAACCTGTTAATAAGAGAATACAAACATCACTGTGGTTATATGGAATATTGTGGTTAATTACTGTTTCCTGCTGCTGTTCATCATTGATTGTATACCTGTTGTGAGCACTTACCCGATTGCACGACATATTGGCCCGACCCTGCTACACCTGACATATACACACATACCGACTCATCCTGTTGTAACATGACATTACTTGTTTCCTGATCTCATGCCTAATGCCGACAACCTGACCATTCCTGCTGTCGATCCAGACAGACCTACTTTTACTTGACCTTGTGTTGGCATTAGTCCTTGACTACTGAATACCTGACCTGACATACATAGTTTGGGGGTATGGGGAAATCAAAGGTGAAACCGACTTGTAACTCAACAGTTCGATACATTGTTCTGATCAGTCTTACGGGCTTGGCCAGCTCCGGAGTGTTGATGCTGACATCACTCGTCCATCCTACTACCTTTTACTGCTTAGCGGCACGTCTCGGATTCAGCCCCGAGGGTTATGACCGTGGTCCCGGGCACGCACGGGATACTTTTGAGTTACATCGACGATTCATCAATTGGTTTCAAAGACTATAAAGTAGAAACCTGATAGGACAGTTTGGACACCATTGCACATTACCATGCTTGTTATTTCTTGTTACGGCTTTATTCATGTTCATACTTGCATTGCTTATTACCATGTTTATGCTATATACTTGATATCATGACGCGCTGACGTCTGGGTTTTGCATGGCCCAGATTCCGTACCACTGTCGACGACCGAGCAGGAGTACTTCAGCCAGCAGGCTGAACAGTGAGTCCTTAGGATTTAGTTTATTTATTTCTTTTCATTTCCAGATGTGAGCCCGCATTATGGGACGTACTGTTTATTCATTTTATTGGATCATTAGCTTCCGCACTTATTGTTTATTGATTCTTGTTATTATGGATTTGGACATGTATTAGATTAGTTTTTATCTTGTTCTTGATATCCTTACAACCGTAATGTGACTGTGGATGGATACTTCCTACCCACAGGTAGCATGGTTGGCTATGTCACGTGCCCAATCTTGCGTACTCTGGGAAGCGGGGCGTGACATGGTTCTTTTGGTATCAGAGCCATAGGTTAATTGGGTTGATTCCTTGTAGTTGGGTATCGCACCCGATACACGAATCATAATCCCCGTGATTAGGAAACATGTCCTGCCACTTTGACCGTGTTACCATCCTTGAATCATTCTTCCGGATCATGTCGATATGCAAACTTACTTTGCATTGTCAAACTCGAAAACCTAACTTCTTGTTATCTCTAGGACTTAGGCGACTTGGGTGGAGTTAAGTAATTGCGGCTATGATACCGCGGCATAGCTACAATACAGCACTCTATTTAAGTATCTTGGAGTTCTAGCCTTGATTTATATATTGAATCTATCATCATGCTAATGTTGTTTGTTTTGATTTCAGGACCATGGCAGATAAGAATTTCAAGACGTATCAGAGGCGTGTGGATGAAGCCGCCATGTTAGGAGTGATACGCGGGATGTTGGAAAATCAGAAGAGGCAAACTGAGCTGATCCAGCAGCAAGCAGATTCATTTCAGGAAGGTTTGCAGGCTATGCAGCAGTCTGTAAACACCGCTGTAGCGAAGCCAGTCGACCGAGTAGGGACCGTGGCAGATTTCAGACGTTTGGGTCCTACTACTTTCACTGGTCTGGAGGAGCCGTTGCCAGCCGAGCAATGGCTAGTGGACACGGAGAATTTACTGATTGCGGCATAGATCCCGGAAGACAAGAGAGTTGATGTGGTGCGCATTCAGCTGGTGGATTACGCCCGAGAGTGGTGGCTTGTGGAGGAGACCCGCTTGTCCAAGCCAATCAGTTGGGCGGATTTCTCCAAAAGTTTCTTGGAAAAGTTCTTCCCGCGGACTGCACGGGAGGAAATGGAGGAGAGATTTATTGGGCTGAAACAAAATGGAGCAGCTGTGGATGTACATGCAGCGGAGTGGACGAGACTCAGCCGTTTCGCTGGACCCTTAGTCGCCAAGGAGGCAGACAGGGCGCGAAGGTTCTTGCGCAGTTTGGATGTGGACATCCAGAGGCAGATTGTCTCCCTGGGTTTGACCACTTTCTCGCAGGTTCTTACGGCAGCCAGAGAGCAACAGAGTTTATCAGGATCGAAAGGGAACCTTCACCAGACAGCAGTTGCGGCTAGGAAGCCTGCATTCGTACCTAACCGAGATCATGGGCGCAGAGGTATTCCGGTGGACCGTCGAGGTGTAGCGCCAATGAAGAAGCCTGTGATCGTTAATCGAAGGAAGAGCGTGAGTTGTGATTACTGCCATATACCCGGGCACGTGCAGAAGGAGTGTCGAAGGAGACTGGGACTTTGTCTGGTTTGTGGAGCAGCCGACCACGCAGTTGGTGCTTGTCCGTCGAAGCTTCGCACGAGAGATGATATACGGAAGCCTCCGCAGAGACCGTTCCAAGGGCAGAAGCAGCTGACACAAGGACCCAACCAGGGTCGAGCTTTCACCTTGACAGCTGAGGAAGCCAAGGCATCAGGAGAAGTGGTTTCAGGTACTGTACTCGTTCGTGGTTTTCCCGCATTGACATTATTTGATTCCGGAGCATCCTACTGTTTTATGTCATCCAAATTTATAACTACACACTCGATCACCTGCAGGACCCTGTCTAGTTTCTGGGACATACACACTGGGAATGCGAAAATCATAGCTAGTAAGGAATGTAGAGATTGTACAGTTGTTGTTTGTGGACGGGAGGTTTTTGCAGATTTCTTGGTGATTGATACGGGCAGTTATGAAGTAGTCTTGGGAATGGATTTTCTTGGCACTTTCCACGCACACATTGATTGTAGGGCAAGGAAAGTAATCTTCCAGATTCCCGGTCACCCTGAGTTTACTTTCATTGGAGGAAGCAGTTCTGTCGGGCCAGTCGAGTTTAGGGCTAGGCCGACGAACAATGTTCTTGCGGCTATGGTAGCGGCTAGTAATGAAGAGCCGGCAGTTGTCCGTGACTTTATGGATGCGTTTGAAGATATTTCGGGCTTACCGCCGAAGCGAGATGTGGAGTTTGCGATTGACCTTATTCCCGGTGCAGCGCCAGTATCAAAATCTTATTATCCGATGGCACCGGTGGAATTGGAGGAAGTTAAGAAACAAGTGGGTGAATTACTCGAGAAGGGATGGATTCGAAGCAGCAACTCGCCGTGGGGAGCTCCAGTCCTTTTAGTAAAGAAGAAGGATGGCACGAGAAGGATGTGCATTGATTATCGAGAATTGAACCGGGTGACTATTAAGAACAAGTACCCGATCCCTCGCATTGGAGAACTTTTTGAGCAGCTTAGTGGCGCGAGGGTATTCTCGAAACTGGACTTGCGATCAGGATATCATCAGGTCCGAGTGAAGGCAGAAGACATTTGCAAGACGGCGTTTCGAACTCGATATGGGCATTTCGAGTATTTAGTGATGCCTTTCGGAGTGACTAATGCGCCGGCAATATTTATGGACTTGATGAACAGGATCTTTTCACCTTTCTTGGACCAGTTTATCGTGGTATTCATTGACGATATTCTGGTGTACTCGAAGAGTCCGGAGGAGCATGCTGAGCACTTAAGGATCGCACTGCAAACGCTGAGACAAGAGAAGTTATTCGCGAAGATGAGTAAGTGTGAATTCTGGCTGGAAGAAGTGAAGTTTCTGGGGCATGTCGTGTCGGGCGATGGAATCGCCGTTGATCCCGAGAAGATTACAGCAGTTCGGGATTGGCCTGTTCCAAAGAATGTTGCGGAGATAAGAAGTTTTCTTGGACTCGCCGGTTACTACAGAAGATTTGTGGAGAACTTCGCTCGATTAGCCGAGCCGTTAACCAAGCTTACGCGTAAGGAGGTACCGTTTGTTTGGACGGACGGATGTGCATTGGCCTTCGAGACGTTGATGCAGAAGTTGATAACCGCCCCGATCCTGACCGTACCGGATAATTCAGGAGGACTGGTGATTCATAGCGACGCATCTGGAAAGGGATTGGGATGTGTATTAATGCAGAACGGGAAAGTCGTCGCTTACGCATCGAGACAGCTGAAGACTCATGAGAAGAACTATCCGACTCACGACTTAGAGCTTGCAGCCGTGATCTTCGCCCTGAAGATTTGGAGACACTACCTATTGGGCGAGAGAGTCGAAGTCTTTACAGATCACAAGAGTTTGAAATATGTGTTCACTCAGAAGGAGTTGAACATGAGACAACGCAGATGGTTGGAGCTGATGGCCGACTATGACCTCGATCTTAAGTACCATCCGGGAAAGGTCAACGTCGTGCCGGATGCGCTGAGTCGGTTACCAGCAATTCAGGTGTTAACCGCACAAAGGGAGATCATTGCGGATTTTCAGAGATTTAACTTGGAGGTTGTGCTACCCCATGCTACAGGACAGTTGATGCAGTTGCAAGTACAATCGTCCTTAGTTGAGAAGATTAAAGCGGCACAATCGCAGGATCCTAGACTGCAAAAGTTTCGAGAGCAGGTTGGAGCCGGACTACGAACCGATTTACTGATCCAAGAAGATGGTTCGTTGAGATATGGTAGCCGTGTGTCTGTGCCAAAAGGAGATGTGCGTGAAGAGCTTATGAAGGAGGCACACAGTTCAGCTTACTCTGTACATCCAGGAGGGACAAAGATGTACCGAGATATTCGGCAGCACTTCTGGTGGGAAGGTATGAAAAGGGAAATTGCTCGCTTCGTGGCTAAGTGCTTGGTGTGTCAGCAAGTCAAGGCCGAACACCAAAGGGTTGCTGGTTTGTTGCAACCACTTCCGATTCCTCAGTGGAAGTGGGAACATATAACCATGGATTTCGTGACGGCTTTACCGCGGAGTCCAAAGGGCAACAATGCAGTATGGGTGATTGTCGATCGGTTGACCAAGGCAGCTCACTTTATTCCTTTTCGGGTTGGTCAATCGACAGAGACTTTGGCAGAGCGATACATGCAGGAGATTGTCAGATTGCATGGAGTACCGGTAAGCATCGTGTCCGATCGGGACACTCGGTTCTTGTCGCACTTTTGGAGGAGTTTACAAGAAAGTTTGGGGACTCGATTGAAGTTTAGCACAGCTTATCATCCTCAGACCGATGGACAATCAGAGAGAACGATCCAGACCCTTGAAGATATGCTGAGGGCTTGCATGTTGGACTTCAAAGGTTCTTGGAAAGATCATCTACACCTGGTGGAGTTTTCGTACAACAATAGCTTCCAAGCAACTATTCAGATGGCCCCGTTTGAAGCACTGTATGGTCGTAAGTGCCGTTCACCTGTTTGTTGGGATGATGTTGGTGAACGAAGGTTACTAGGACCAGATTTGGTGGTACAGACAGTCGAGAAGGTGAATACCATCAGGAAGCATATGAAGGCAGCTCAAGACAGACAGAAGAGTTGGGCCGACACGTCAAGAAGACCTCTGGAGTTCGCCGTGGGTGATTTGGTATTCCTGAAGATATCACCGACTAGAGGAGTGATTCGCTTTGGAAGTCGAGGAAAGCTTAGCCCCCGATTCGTTGGACCCTTCGAGATATTGGAGCGTGTTGGAGGGGTATCGTACAGGTTGGCGTTACCACCGTTATTAGCAGGAGTTCACGACGTGTTTCATGTGTCTCAACTACGGAGGTATGTTCGCGATGAGACTCATGTCTTGGATCATTCGGAGTTGAATGTGCGAGAGGACCTGACTTTTGAGGAGCGACCAGTTGAAATCAAGGATCGGAGAGAAAAGGTTCTTAAGAACAAGGTTATCCCTCTTGTGCTAGTTTCTTGGGGAAATCGATCGAATGGAGAATCCACTCGGGAGCGAGAAGACGAGATCCGGCAGAAATTCCCTCACCTTTTCCAGTAGTTAGCTATCTTGTATTCTTGGAATTTCGAGGACGAAATTCTTTTTGTAGTTGGGTATGATGTAACACCCGAGCCCAATAATACTATTTATATTACTAGTTGAGGGTTATTTATTGCTCATTCCAATTTTCCTGATTTTCTGGTGTTTATTGCTAAATTTTAACCGGTTAAGTCATTTTGGCACATAACAAATTTTAACTCCTAAAATGAAATTTAAGATGTCCATGTTGGCCTACTCGTCGCCACTAGTCGCGTGGTAGCGTCCGCGTGTCGAGATTCCGTTCCGTTTGGCTAAACGGGCGAGTTTAGACGACTACGCGCGCGTGCAAGTGTCCGACTTGGGGGCATGCATTTTAATCATTAAACACCTATTTTCAAAATTTGGAACCCGCTTAAAATCCTATAATTTGAATTTGGAACATTTGGGCGCAACCCGGGCGCGATTTGGAAATGTTTCATTTCGCGCCAAAAAGGGCCCATTTCAATTTAATATCTAAAATATATATATACGAATCTAAATTTCTCTAACAGTAAATCCCTCACAAATCCTAAGTATTTCCTTCTCAAATCTTTCTCGTGGCCAATCCCAGCGTGGGATTACACCCGCGTGGGCCCCGCTCCTTTTCCCTATCTCTCTCTCTCTCTCTTCCCTCAATCTCTCTCTTCCTCTCTCCAATCTCCCCCTCTCTCTCTTCTTATATTTGAAACGCATGCAGCCGCCTCCCCCATGTTTCTGCCCCATCACGAGAACCCGACGAAAACCCTAACCCTAGCCCTCGCGACCTCACCGCCGATCCCCCGCGACCTCGCCGTCCCCGCCCTCGCCACCACGAGACTCACCGCACCCACTCACCTCGTTTCCCCGACGATTCCCGCGCCTGCACCCGACCCGACGACGCCTCCTACCCTCGCAGACCTCGCCGTCGACGCCACCTCCCGTCGCCGACGACTCCCACGACTCCCTCTCACCCTCCTCGTCCCGACCTCGTCGTCGTCTCCCTCCTCCCCTCGCCGGACCACCAACCCGAGCCCTTCACCCATCGCCTACCCTCCGCTCTTCGCCGGAGAACGCGCCGGCGACCTCGCCGTCGTCACCAGGGCCACCTCCTTCTCCCCCTCGACCACCAGAGCCGACCACCCTTTCCTCCAGCTCGCCGCAGCACCCTCTCCCGCACACCCGAGGCCTTCAGCCCTTGCAGCCGCCGCCGCCGTTGCCTCGCCGGCGTCCCATCGCCGTCGAGCCCGTCGTGACTGTCCCTGGTATCTCTCGGTGAGCATCCCTATCTCTCCTTTGTGCAAAGTCTTCACCCCCGCTGATCGCATTGAGTCTTTTGTCTGTTGCTAACTTGTTGTCGCGTTTTGCCGGAATCCGACCGTGCCGTCTTGGCGAACCCGACGCTCCAGCGAAGCCCCCTGGTCCGTGTGATCCCGTTGTTCTCTGTTGGGACCTGATCCGTGGCCCGTGCTATCATATCGTGTTTTGCCGACATCGCATCCGTGTTCCAGACTGCAGAACCGTCGAGGCAAGTATCTGAATACTTGCTCTAACATGCTAGCGTGCGAGATCTAGTCTTGCCACGCAATTGAATTCATACTATAAAACAACTTAATGATGGTAATGGATATCATATTATTGCAGTTATCTTAACCTGGAATCGTTACAACAGTTCCTCGTAATTAATCAACCCACATCAATCCATATTTCAGCTAAACAAAACGACTGAATCATATCTGCTTAAACTGTTAAATCATTCACGAAACAATTATTATACTTAATGTAATTCCTGTAGCTTCATTACTTCAGAATTGTGGATATTGATTTACCTTGTGGCTATTGCACCCTAAAGATGATTGAACCTGTTAATAAGAGAATACAAACATCACTGTGGTTATATGGAATATTGTGGTTAATTACTGTTTCCTGCTGCTGTTCATCATTGATTGTATACCTGTTGTGAGCACTTACCCGATTGCACGACATATTGGCCCGACCCTGCTACACCTGACATATACACACACATACCGACTCATCCTGTTGTACCATGACATTACTTGTTTCCTGATCTCATGCCTAATGCCGACAACCTGACCATTCCTGCTGTCGATCCAGACAGACCTACTTTTACTTGACCTTGTGTTGGCATTAGTCCTTGACTACTGAATACCTGACCTGACATACATAGTTTGGGGGTATGGGAAAATCAAAGGTGAAACCGACTTGTAACTCAACAGTTCGATACATTGTTCTGATCAGTCTTACGGGCTTGGCCAGCTCCGGAGTGTTGATGCTGACATCACTCGTCCATCCTACTACCTTTTACTGCTTAGCGGCACGTCTCGGATTCAGCCCCGAGGGTTATGACCGTGGTCCCGGGCACGCACGGGATACTTTTGAGTTACATCGATGATTCATCAATTGGTTTCAAAGACTATAGAGTAGAAACCTGATAGGACAGTTTGGACACCATTGCACATTACCCTGCTTGTTATTTCTTGTTACTGCTTTATTCATGTTCATACTTGCATTGCTTATTACCATGTTTATGCTATATACTTGATATCATGACGCGCTGACGTCTGGGTTTTGCATGGCCCAGATTCCGTACCACTGTCGACGACCGAGCAGGAGTACTTCAGCCAGCAGGCTGAACAGTGAGTCCTTAGGATTTAGTTTATTTATTTCTTTTCATTTCCAGATGTGAGCCCGCATTATGGGACGTACTGTTTATTCATTGTATTGGATCATTAGCTTCCCCACTTATTGTTTATTGATTCTTGTTATTATGGATTTGGACATGTATTAGATTAGTTTTTATCTTGTTCTTGATATCCTTACAACCGTAATGTGACTGTGGATGGATACTTCCTACCCACAGGTAGCATGGTTGGCTATGTCACGTGCCCAATCTTGCGTACTCTGGGAAGCGGGGCGTGACACCTACGTAGAGGTTTCCTGGCTCAGGCGAAATGAAATAGGAGCACATATGAGATATGTGCGGGACCGAGATTAATATGAGTATGTGATATTGTATTATATTCTCGCGATTTATGATATCGGTCGGTTATATGTGATATAGCCGAGTTATCGAATCAAGTGTTGATTCGATGAGATAATACAAATAATATTAGTCGGTCATATGAGATATAACCGGATTATTAAATCAAGTGTTGATTTAATAATTTAATGTATAATTATATATTTGATATATTAATTTACATTAACTAATAATTAGCTCATTTAAGAATTTCTTTATCTCACTTATGCATTTGATATATATGTGATATTTATTAATTGTGTTTCTTTTTGTGTCATGCCTGATGCCACATGTTACATGGGTGTATGAGACTCACACCATGCTCATGATAATGTAAGGTTTATTTATTTAAAGTAAATCCAAA
Source organism: Agapanthus africanus (assembly GCA_030015575.1). Classification (NCBI taxonomy): domain Eukaryota; kingdom Viridiplantae; phylum Streptophyta; class Magnoliopsida; order Asparagales; family Amaryllidaceae; genus Agapanthus; species Agapanthus africanus. The sequence goes on from CM057339.1 coordinate 392,044,861, forward strand.
TTAGTTGGAAATTAGTCATATATGTGAAGCTTGTGAAAGCTTGTAGACCCATTGACTTAGTCCACTAGTTTTGTCTTACCTTAGATATTTATTAACCTAACCATTATCTAAACCCATGGTAAAGTCTCTACATGAGTTATATGAGATATTTTCTCACCCATGGTTGCCATAACATTATTGGCTTCATCTTCTTCATCAACAAGAGAGAGCTCTTTAGGTTATGGAGAGGTAAGGAAAATTAGTGCGAAAAAGATTTCTAAAGTGAGCAAAAATCCTACTTCATCATTCTCTACTAGATTAGCCATTTAGTTTAGGGGTGTTAGCTTCACTAATCCCTAATTAGTAAAGAGATAGCTTGGGTTAGTGTCTCCTCGACGTAGATCATCTTCGGCCTCGAAGACTTCATGCAAGCTTGTTCCTTTTATCTTGTGGAGCCATTCTAGAGTCCGGAAGATCACTACTTTGAGCGAAAGGACTACTACACGGAGCTATTGAAGTGAAGGATCGGTCAACAAAGGTCGTATTCCATATTCACTTAGATATAAAGTTGTTTACATGTTGTTTCGTCTAAATCTCTAGTTAAGATTCTAGGGTTAGGGTCGTTTAGCATGGCAAATTTTTGAAAATAGCATAATGGACGATGCCTCCCGAAACCTTGTTATCGTGCTAGGCATTCCTACAGTGGTATCAGAGCCAAGTTAGAGAATTAGACGATATTTGTAGAATTACGAAACCGAAACAATTCCGAAACATCGAAACTAAAACCCAAGTTTCTGTCGAAATTTTCAAAGTGTCTAAATTTTTTTAAACAACTGCAGAATGCTACATGTGATGTAACATGAGCACAACAAAAAATTGAACCCTTCTCGCCGGAAAATGGCCGGCCACATTGCATTAAAAACCGGCCTGGTCGGTTTTTAGGATAGTCTTGGGTTGAATTTTCTCTGGTGTTCTTGCCTCTGGGTTTTGGTGTTTCAGGTGTTGCTTGTTTTTACTGATGTTGCATGTGATGTTATATTTCTGTAAAGGCAATTCGGAGTGTTTCGTAGTCGTAATTTTAGCATCTTTTTCGGGTTATTTAGATGACGTTAAAAAGTTCGAAAGGATATCAATAACCCATTTTCTCCCTCGCTGGAAATTTTCCAAGAGTTGGATTTTTTCCAAGTTTGAAATCTTCAGAAAATCATGCAGGTGTTTTCTATGGATCCTCTAGAAGAACGAAACCCTAACTCGATTCTGTGACCGTCGGAACCGCCACCAAAACCGAGGGTTTGTGGTAGTTCCGCGGCGCCATAGGTGAATCTAGGGTTGACCCTTCTACGGTTGGTCCATAGGTGCTATGGCATGTTCTGGGTATTTTTTAAACTCCGCTCAAGTGTTGAGCTCTTTGGGAATTTTTAGGTGTTTGTTGATTCGATCGAAAAGTTTAACATCGTCTAGCTATCTGTGATTGTGATACAATATTTGGAATCCACAAAATTTAGTTTTATGAAAACTAATTTGAATTTTATAAATCTAGCAATTTAGTCTCATTTGATCGGTTGCCACGGAATTTTGATGTTGATCAAAAGTCCGTTGCAATCACGTAGTGTACGCGGATACTCACCGGGAAACCTTACTAGATAGCCACGCCCCATAGCCTCGACCAAGTGACTGTAGGAGAACTCCGTCACCAAAAGCATCCGTTCGGGTGCTCGCGGCCGCGGTGTTTCGCCTAAGTGCACTTCGTCGACGGTATCAGGGGTGCGGCCGTCTATTAAAGTTTCCGACGAGCATTCGATCGGGTTGTCGGGAATCTTGTTGAATTACCCGACTGGTTATTGAAAAGTGTTTTCAATATCGAGACTAAAATGCGGGGTTTATAATTGTTAGGCATGCAATATCTAAGGAATTCATTTGGTTAGGCATGAAATCCAAAGTATGTGATACATTGGGTTTATGATGTCTATGTTGGTTGCGGATTCCAATTGCTGTAGTTTTCACTTTCTTTTCTGCGACCGTAAGTGTAATATATGGTGTATCACCGGTTTCGTTGCTATATGTCAATGACAATTGGGATATGCATATTTACTTATGTTGATGACATGTGATGTTATGTGTTGTTGTGATATGTTATATTGTATCGTCGTGTTTGAACAGCCGGGTTTTTTTTTATGTGAGATGAGAGTTTTTCATTTCCATTCATGTAAAAATTTGTATGTAATATTCTTTTATTGGGGCACTTCCGGGTTGAGGATGATGTCACCATCGATGTATATTATTTACTTTTCCGCATTAGGATAGACCCAAGGTGGGGAGCACAAGTAACCGGGTTCTAGAGTCCAGTGGGAGACCATCTCGAGGAGTCGAGACCGGGTCTCTTAACTCTAGAATCGGTAGGGTTGCTTGCCGCTCTCGTTGGGGTCTAGGGATATGGGTTTGGCTATTCATCGTGACCGTGGAATCCATATTTTATACTGGCCTAATTTAAAACACGGAATTCGTAGTATATCCAATATTTCATATGTTATCTTCTGCTGCTGATATTCTGTGATGTGATCACTTTAAATGCATGAGACGAATGCTTTATTATTATATATATGATATATAATAAACGTTGCTTATGTTTTGCACCCGCGCTAGTCCCGTCCCGCTATGCCGTTAGTTAAGTAACCTAACGGTGCATAACGGGACACTGTGGCGAATGCGGATGGCATAAGCGTACGTTGTATTTTCGTTTCTTCTGTGATGCTTAGGAAGCATAATTGATGGGATTTCATTAATGAGATTAATGAAAGAAAAGAAACCTAAACGATGCTGTAAAATCAAATTTTCAAAAAGGGTAGCTCTAGTTTTTGCTTTGCATAGCGGTATTCCTTATAGAATATCCAGCACCTCATTCGATGAGGAAGAGCTGAGATCCCTCCACCTGGAGTGACTTCTTTAGCGAAACTAGCAGATGCTACAACCCACACGGTTTTGTTTTTGATTGCTTTTTTAGTTCATGATTTGCATAGTGGTATTTGTGAAATATCCTGCACCTTATTCGATAAGGAAAGAGCCGAGATCCCTTCACCGGGAGTGACATCTTTAGCAAAACTAGCAAAAGCCTCAAAAAGACTCCTTTTCAGAATCACTCTATTTTACAACGATATCAAGTTTATTATGCAAAAGGTTTTCTTAAAAACCTGCATAGCCCTCCGTCATTTCAGATAAGTGCTATTTTAGTATTCGTGCTACGGTAGTTTGGCCTCCGTCAAGGCGTATTGTACGGTAGCTGATTAGTACTTATCTGCAGTATGAGATGTGATGGCCTCCTTCAAGGGTCGTGCGGGTGGGTCTAATTCAATCAAGAAATGAACAGGTTGAACTTGACTAGCGCCCTATAGGTAGTTTGGCCTCCGTCAAAGTCATAGGATGCTAGGGTAAAAACTATTATCGGGAATTTCAAGTGTTGAAATTTGCAATGAGATTGCATACCTTCTATGAGATAGTTGGATCCCATACCCACTGTGAGTAAGAGTTACTCCTGGAAGAGTTTTACACATCACAATTAGCGGACCGAGTAGGTGTCTAGAAAGGTGTTAACGGGGTAACGCCTGTGGGAAAACAAGGTTTATTTTATTTAGGTCCGTGCGAAAGCACGGGGAACCTCCCTGTAACTATCCTAGTATTACTGTACCTTCGTGTTTTCTTTCTTTAGTAAAATATTATATTTATTTATTCTTAGTATTTTCTGTATATTTTGTTTTTTATAAATATATTATTTTATTCTTCTATCTATTTTTTCCAAACACATTTCTTTAAAACTAAATTTTAACCTTTTTTTCAAATTAAACATAAGACCCGACCCACCCCATAACCCAAATCCAATTTCAATTTCATTTTCTTTTATAAAACTATGAGCCCAAAAACCCACTTTCTTTTCAAACAGTAACATATATTTAATTCTAATTAAATATGTGCATGAACAACCTTGTAGCTCATTGGTTAAGTCTTTGCATTGTTATTCCATAGGTCACATGTTCAAATCCTCATTCTTGCAATTATTTTTTTTTATCAATTTTTATTCTTCTCATAACTTACAAATGAGACCTTTCATTTCCAAAATGAATGGTGACTTTTCATTTCTCTTTTAATTCCCATATTAAATGCATATATTGTTATACATAATTCACCATTACACCATCTTTATTTGTCCTCCTCTATCTTTTCCTTGCTCACATTTTTCTATCTCTCACTTCTCTCTCTTCACCTTGAGTCTAAGAGGAAGAACATGAAGAAGTTTTCAAGAAGGTCTTGCTAGTAACGCGAGGCTATCGGCGGATAAACAAACCCGGTGACAATACCGGCTTGTGTGTCTCTTCTCCCCCCTTCCATCTCTTTATTCTCCACTTGTCATATCTCGTGAACCCGCTATTCTTTTCATATCATAATCCATTAGAGAAGATAAACATAAATATATACATATATATAAGTTTAGATATATATGGTTCTATATGGTTTAATAATACCTTATTACCTCTTGTTCAAATTAAATTGTTTTTAATTCTTTGTTCATGACTATGAATGTTTATTACAAGTTGTGAGAACACAAATTTCATGCCACAATATATTTATAATGTCTCATGAAATCGGTTTGTTTATTAAAAGAAAAATAGAAGCCTGCATAAAATACTAGTTAATCTTTTTGCCGATTTTAGTATACACATCAATACCTTTAGCTCTAAAATAATTTTTAGAAATTAATTTTTACTTTTGAAAATTTTAGGAAATTTACATATGATATATTATATTATTTTTTACATGCTGTAAAAAATTTAGATTGAATCACTTAACGGTTTAGGAATTATATCGTTTTTATTCAATGTTCGTAAAATAGAAAACTGCAGTTATTAGTCAACTTCTAAGAAACATAACTTAGTATGCCGATATCCAAATTGAGAAAACTCAGGTGTTTTAGATATCTACATAGAATAATATATATTTTATTAGTTTTAAGTTTTTACTGAAAACCGACGTAAAATATAGAAAACTGTGTTACAATATTTAGTGACAATCTAGATAGAATCTATTCCGATTCGCACACTGTTTTTAAATTGGACATAACTCGAACACCCGATATCCGTTTGTGATAAACTTTAGATGTGTAGATGCACAATTGATAGAACTATAATTTTCTGTATATTATATTACTTAGAAATGTAGGGTTCCTAGGCACACCCATGAGGTTCTACAAGTGATCAAACATGGCCAATTCAAAAATTTCATATGTGCCAAGTAACCCTAAGCAAGATCGTAACTAGAGGATAAGCGATGCAAGCAAGTAAACAACTTTATTGCTAAAGGAAAGTGACTACAACCTTTGTAGATCCGGTGCTCCACTTTCTTGGCTCCGTGATGACGTCCCTCCGCTGTATCCGTCGGAATCCTAGACTCTCGCGGTGGTTTCATCGGAGAAAAGATCGGGCTAGGTCGTCGACTTCGATGCCGAAGATGATCTACGTCGAGGCAACTCAAGATCAAGCTCCAACTTCACCAAGTCATGAAACTTGTGAAGAAAATACCCTATACTACATGGCAAGTGGTAGAGGATGAAGAAATAGGAAGTGGGTTCACTTTGGATTTGGATTTCTCACTCTTTTTCTCAAGTCACCATTGAAGGTAGCAAAGGTTTTCTTCATCTTGAAGAAGAAGAAGAAGAAGAAAAGAATATGATAAGAATAATTGAAAATAAAAAATAAAGTGATTCTTATCATATAGCAACCATGGTTAAGTGTAGAGAATAAACTAGGGTTAGGTTTAATGGTTAGGTTAAGGCTAAGAAACAAAATGGTCAAAACTTCATGAAGTTTCAAGAAAGAAACAAAGTTAGCCACCATTTTATTCTTGCCAAAATAAATGAATAAAAGAATAAATAAATAAGTAAAGATTACAAAACCCTAACCATTAACCTAAACAAGGTTTAAAGCATACACATACCTAAGTTTGCATGTATCATCAAACATGATACAAACTAGTGCACAAAACTATATCATATATACAATGTGCATATCAAGTGAGAAAATCCATCTTTAAGTGAATAAATACTAGTTAATGTAAAGTAATATATCTAATATATAATTATACATTAAATCATTAAATCAACACTTGATTTAACGATCCGGTCATATCGCATATGACCGACCAATATCCAATGTATCGACTTATCGAATCAATCCTCGATTCGATAACTAGGTTATATCACATACAACCAATCGATAAATTCATCGCAAGAATAGAATACGGTAACACATACACGCATTATTCTTGGTCCCGCACATATCTCATATGCGCTCCTATTTCGTTTCGCTTGAGCCAGGAAACCTCTGTGTAAGACTCTAAAGACTCGTCAATACGCCGGCAGCAGATGATGATCATATCAAGCACCCACAAGCCGCCAGCGGTCTGCTAAACGTAACGGCCACCTGGGTATTGAGCGATCAGAAGATCGACGAGCAAGCCCGCTCACACTCCTGTGAATCCAGCCAATAACACTTACCGTACAGTCCGGTCTGTTCGTCTGATATGTCGCATATCTCGCCTAGGGGTGGTAAACGTCAGACCCCAGTAGCTCGATAAGTCATGCCGATGTAAGGTCCATAACATAGCATGAAACTACTGATAACACTTACCAGTAGATCACTGCAACCCTGGCCAGGGATTTCCAGTTATGGCCAGTCGAGCATAGCACAACATCAACCCCCAATACCGGGAGAGACGAATCCCCTCCTATCGCTCATTGCCTCCATGTGAATCGGGACTGTACCCAAAAACCACATGTTTGCACAACTCAGTAGAGCCATGGTAGGGTGGAAATCAAAGCACAGTGGGAGACACACAAGACTCTATGACGATCTCGGGTCAACAGACTAAGCTGTACCAGTGTCACCAGAGAACTGCCATCTGACGTGAGGTATAATACCATCTGGGAGTTCTCGGTGAGTCCGTTCAGTGTACCCAGTCTCCACTGAGCACCCGTATACCATCTCTGATGTCAAACACCAATGGATATGGGATCATCCATCGCCCATCACATGGGTCGAGAAGATATACGCTAGTTTACTCTGGAATATCGATGCCCCGTCTCGATATTCCCACGACTAGGAACATTGAAGGATGTACTCATGGACTACCCATGCCCCACTAGTATGATCTACACCATAGTCCTGGAAGTCGAGTACACATCCTAAGGGCTTTATCAACATGTAACAGAGAGACAGAAAGTATACATGTTAAGATAAAGAGCAACCAGATAGCGTACTATCATGTCGAGCAAGAAAGTCCTACCTATATATGTCCCAGCATCCACTACAATATACATCCAATGTACAGTAATGGCCTCTAGGGCATACATATAACTAGCAATCTCCCACTTGCACTAGGGCCATCTGTAGCAGTAGTTGTAGTATCTAATACTCAACCATCCCTTAAAAGTCTCTCTTTGGGAAAATGCCTTCGTGAGTGGATCCGCCGTGTTGTCCTCTGAGTCTACTCTCCTAACCTCGATCACCCTGGAGATCAACTATCTCCATGATCAGGTGATGCTACCTCAGAATATGTCTGGGTCACTGATGGGACAGGGTTCCTGGGCCAAAGCCTCTCTTCCATTGTCACACAATGGTAGGAACCTAATTCATCTTATGAACCAATATACACCCAAACTGCCTCTTTGGTAGTATCTTTAATAGCGATGTTACCAGCCTTTATCGTCTAGTTTGCCACGATATCTAGCTTGGATCTCTTTCAACATACCATCCCTCCACTGAGGGTAAAGACAATGCCTGCGACTGACATTCAGTCGTCCTTATCACCCTGGAACCTTTCCAGTGATTCTCCCCAGGATCAACTGATATTATCTCACTACAACTAGTGAGAATCCTAACATCCATTTAGATCTATCTCATAGACCCAAATCTCAGGATTTAGGAGGTATCAACTTTATCCTATATGGAGAATCCATGTGATAAGCGGAGATTGACCGTGCGTAGCATAGGAAACTCTTTTCTTATCAAGAGTATGTTGTCCACGTACAATACGAGAATCATAACCATACTCCATACTACCTTTTTGTATATACAAGGTTCATCTACCATTTTGATGAAGTCAAACTCTTTGACTACCACATCAAAACAGACGTTCCATCTCCGCGATGCCTGCTTTATTCTGTAAAGCAACTTGCACACGTTTCCGCTGCTCCCACTGTTTACGAAGCCCTCTGGCTGTGTTCTTATAGACGTTCTCTTCTAAATCATTATTTAGAAAAATAGTCATGGCACCCAACCACCAGATATCGTAGTCATGGTATGTAGCAATGGCAAGTAGGATCTGGATGGACTTAAGCATAGTCCCTGGAAAAGGTTTCATCATTATCCAAGCCTGGTCGATGACTAAAACCTTTAACAAGTCTAGCTTTGAAAGTCTCAACTTTTCCATCTACACCAAGTAATCTTCTCAAGATATACTTGCTCCTGATGGGGATTTAATCCTTCAGATATAGCAACCAAAGTCCATACTTTGTTGGTGTATAAGGATTCCATCTCAGATTGCTAAGCATCCAGCCATTCTTACAGAGTCACACTCTTGATGGCCAGCTCGAAACTAGTTGGGTCATCATCTCATGACGCAATCCTCGCTCCCACTGTCATAGAGAAACAGAAGTATCTCTCACGTGGGTGAGGAACCCTACTAGATCGGCGGAGAGGCTAAGGTTCGTTGGGGACTATTGAATCCTTTGGTTCTGTCAAATCATCAGCTGCAGTTTTGTATAGCTGGAACCTTTCCAGTGCTACAGAACTGACCTTGCCTCGATCTTGTCCGGATTTTGCTTTTGACACAGGCCGGACAATCCCAAATCTTAACTTACTTAAGAGATAAGCTCTTCCCATACCATATCTTATATGGAGTGGTAGGCACTGATTTGAATCGAACCCTATTCAATATGTATGCAACTTCATAAGTGCATAACTCCCTAAAAGAAACAGGTAACTCAGTAATACTCATCATAGAGCACACCATATCATATAGGGTGCTATTGCTCCGCCCTGATACATCGTTATGCTGTGGTATAATCAGAGGAGTAATACCGAGAGAGAATCTCATTCTCCTTTAGAATAATCCAGGAATTCTATGCACAAGTATTCTCCTCCCTGATCTTATCATAGGACATAATACTTATACCCGGTTTTTGGTTCCTACTTCTGACTTATATTCTGTGAATATCTCAAAAGGTTCGGACTTGTGTTTCAACAGGAACATATGTCTGAATCTTGAGAGATAATCAGAGAACGTAATGAAGTACAAAGAACCGGTCCTGGCATGTATAGACAGGGGACCTTGCATACATCACTATGTATCAGTCCCAAAAGTTAACTAACTCTTTCTCTGTTTCCAATAAACAGAGCTATGGTCATCCAATCTTTGTGACATGACTGGCAAGTTTCATAAGATGTAAATTCAAACTGATTTAAATATACATCTAGAATGTAACTTCAGCCAGTCGGGTCGCATTGATATGACCTAGTCTACAATGCCTCAAGAAGGATTCGTTCATTTCTGAACTCTTTCTCTTGTGCGTGTTCCGTATATTAGGAACTGTAGTTTGATTTAGAACGTCAATGCTTTTAGATAACGTGCCTGAACCGATCAACTTTTGATATAGGAAATGTTCAAAACATTATCCAACAATACAAAATTTTATCATTTCTTTAATAAATAAAGAGATCGATATGATTTTGTATATCAGGTTCGGTATCTAATAGCATTTGTTCAGAATCAATGTATTGGTAATACAGGGTGACAGTGACCAACAGACTTGGCTGCAACACTTGCCCCGTTTTTTGTCTCATGAAACTTATCACCCGTTCTTAGTTCTCTACCTTTCTGTAGCCCATGTAACGGATTACATTTGCGGGATCCTGATCCGGTATCTAATATCTAGGACGTAGAGGACACTGAGAAACAGTCTTTATAATGAACACACCCGAAGGAGATGCATCATATGCACTTTCTTCGTTTGGGCGGCATAGGAATCCTGGTATTCCCCTATTTCCTGCTCTGTCTTATAACAATTATAAGTTGGAGCGTGATCAACGTTCCCCAGCTCAGTATAACAAGTGGGTTCGGTCAATTCATCCATATTATTATCTTGATTAAGGCATGATATGGTTGCTACCTGGAGAGAGAGAGAAGAAAACACTTTGCGTGCGCTCTTGCAAGATTAGATTGGTTATTTATTTTATCTATTCAGGATGGCTCCCACTGTTTTTATCAAATCTTCCTTCAAACCCTAAAAGGAAAGACTAGCCGGGATTAATTACACTCTACAAGTTCGCCAATCTTTTAGCCAGGCCAGTGTCGGTACTTTGAGGGAGGTTCCCCGTGCTTTCGCACGGACCTAATTAAAGTAAATCTCGTTTTCCCAGAGGCGTAACCCCGTTGACACCTTTCTAGACACCTACTTGATCGACTAATTGCAAAGTGCAAAACTCTCCCAGGAGTAACAATTACTCGCAGTGGGTATCGGGATCCAACTATCACATAGAAGGTATGCAATCTCATTGCAAATTTCAACGCTTGAAACTCCCGATAAAGGTTTTTTACCCCTAGCACCTATGACCTTAACTATGGTCAACAAATCATAAGCACTAGTCAAGTTCTACCCGTCATTTCGTGATTAATTAGACCCACCCACATGACCCTTAACTAAGGTCAACAAAGTCACGCGACTGTCCTAACTAATCGCATCATATGCGGTGTAGGAAGACATCACTTAGCTACCGTACACTGTGCCTTAACTAAGGTCAACAAACACAGCACGAATACTAAGTACTCTACTTCCTAAAATGACGGAGGGTTGCAGATGGTTTTTATGAAAACCTTTAACGCTTTGAACTTGATCTCGTTGCGGAATCAAATGGTTTTTAAATGGAATGTTTTTGAGGCTTTTCTAGTTTTGCTAAAGGGGTCACCCCCGGTGAAGGGATCGTCGGCCCTTTCCTCGTCGAATGAGGTGCGGGATATATCATATATATCACTGTGCAAAGCAGAAACTATAGAAGCAATCAAAAGACAAACCGAGTGTGTAGCATCTGCCAGTTACTGCTAAAGGAGTCACTCCCGGTGAAGGGATCTCGGTCCTTTCCTCATTGAATAAGGTGCATGATGTTCTACAAGGAACACCGCGATGCAAAGCAAGAACTGTAGCTACTTGTTTTTTATTTTGAAATTCGATTCCACAACATCAATTAGGTTTATTTTCTTTCATTAATCTCATTAATGAATGTCCCATCATTTAAGTCCACCTAAACATCACAGATAAATATAACGTACGCTTACGCCATCCGCATTCGCCTCGATGTCCCGTCTGCACCGTTAGGTTAGGTAACTAACGGCAGAGCGAGGCAGGGCTAGCGCGGGTGTAAAACATAAGCAATGTCTATATAATATATCATATATACTATATATTATATCTATCTGAACAAATCACATGATCACATCACAGATAACGCAGCAGAAAATATCATATGAAATATTGGATATACTAGGACGTCCGTGTTTTTTAATACGAGCCAGTATAAAACACAGATTCCACGGTGGTGATGAATAGCCAATCCCACACCCCTAGACCCCTACGAGAGCGGCAAGCAACCCTACCAATTCTAGGGTTAGGAGACCCGGACTCGCCTCCTCGAGATGGTCTCCCACTGAACCCTAGAACCGAGTTACTTGTGCTCCCCTCCTTGGGTCTATCCTAATGCGGAAAAGTAAATAATATACATCAACGGTGACATCTTCCGCAACCTGGAAGTGCCCCAATAAAAGAATATTATATACAAGTTTTTACATGAATGAAAATGAAAAACACCCATCTCACATAAAAACCCCCCGGCTATTCAAACACGACGATCCAATATAACATATCCAGCAACACATAACATCACATGTCATCAACGTAAGTAAATATGCGCATCCCAATTGTCGTTGACATATAGTAACGAAACCGGCGATATCATATATTACACTTACGGTCACAGAAAAGAAAGTGTAAAACTACAACAGTTGGAATCCGCAACCTCTTTAGACATCGCATGCCTAATCAAATGAAATACTTAGACATCGCATGCCTAACAATTATAAACCCCGCATTTTAGTCTCATTATCGAAAACTCTTTTCAATATCAAGTCGGGCAATTCAACAGGATTCCCGGCATTCAGATCGAATGCTCGTCGCAAACTTTAGTAGACGGCCGCACCCCCGATGCCGTCGACGAAGTGCACCAAGGTGGAACACCGCTGCCGCGAGCACCCAAACGGATGCTTTCGGCGACGGGGTTCTCCTACAGTCACTTGGTCGGGGCTATGGGGTGTAGTTGTCTATTAAGTTTACCCGGCGAGTATCCGCGTACGCTACGCGATTGCGACGGACTTTTGATCGCATCAAAATTCCGTGGCAACCGATCAAGTGAGACTAAAGTGCTTGATTTATAACATTCATTCAGTTATCTCATAACTACTTGTGAATTCCAAATGTTGTATCACATTCCGGATAAATAGAAAATGTTAAACTTTCCGATCGAACAATCGAACACCCAAGTTTTCCCTAAACAGCTCAACACATGAAATAAGTTTAAAAACATTCACTTCGTGCCTCAGTACCAACGGTCCAGCCGTAGAAGGGTCAAGCCAACGCCTCACATGTGGCACGCCGTACTGCCCCAAACCCTAAGGTTCAAAGGGCAGTTCAAGACGGTCACATAATCGAGTTAAGGTTTGTTGTCTTCTAGAGGGACCATCGCGTTACATCGCGTTACTTGCACTACTTAGAACATCATTAAACTACGGAAAATCCAACAATTGGAAATTACCCGGCAGGGGAAAAAGTGGGTATTTATATCCGGTCGAACTTTTTAACATATTCTAAAATTACCCGGAAAAACGCATAGACAAAATTAGACAATCCGATCGAAACACCGAGTCCCCAATACAACCCAGAAACACAACTCTTGAGTGTAGATTAAAACTTCCCAGAGAACAGAGGAAACATATATGGGCATTACTGTATAAACATTAATCCCTAATCAGTACAAACGGCCGCGAAACTGCCGCGAATAGCATGGTAAGGCCGCGGTTCCGCGGCGATCTAGTGGATTTAGGGGTTCATTTTCTACAGTAACTCTTATAATTTCCTGCTCTATTTTCTGAGAATTTTTAATTCACAAAAATCCACAGTTTTGAAAATTGTCCAGAGAGGGTTGAATGGTTAGGGTTTCGGGTTCGATCGGGTTTCTAACTTCGTCTACTCATCGCCTAAGGCTCTAGCTAGGCTATGATACCACTGTAGGGTTTCTAGGCACACCCATGAGGTTCTACAAGTGATCAGACATGGCCAATTCAAAAATTTCCTATATGCCAAGTAACCCTAAGCAAGATCGTAACTAGAGGATAAGCGATGCAAGCAAGTAAACAACTTTATTGCTAAAGAAAAGTGACTACAACCTTTGTAGATCCAGTGCTCCACTTCCTTGGCTCCGTGATGACATCCCTCCGCTGTACCCATCGGAATCGTAGACTCTCGCGGTGGTTTCATCGGAGAAAAGATCGAGCTAGGTCGTCGACTTCGATGCCGAAGATGATCTACGTCGAGGCAACTCAAGATCAAGCTCCAACTTCACCAAGTCATGAAACTTGTGAAGAAAACACCCTATACTACATGGCAAGTGGTAGAGGATGAAGAAATAGGAAGTGGGTTCACTTTAGATTTGGATTTCTCACTCTTTTTCTCAAGTCACCATTGAAGGTAGCAAAGGTTTTCTTCATCTTGAAGAAGAAGAAGAAGAAGAAGAAGAAGAAAAGAATATGATAAGAATAATTGAAAATAGAAAATAAAGTGATTCTTATCATATAGCAACCATGGTTAAGTGTAGAGAATAAACTAGGGTTAGGTTTAATGGTTAGGTTAAGGCTAAGAAACAAAATGGTCAAAGCTTCATGAAGTTTCAAGAAAGAAACAAAGTTAGCCACCATTTTATTCTTGCCAAAATAAATGAATAAAAGAATAAATAAATAAGTAAAGATTACAAAACCCTAACCATTAACCTAAACAAGGTTTAAAGCATACACATACCCAAGTTTGCATGTATCATCAAACATGATACAAACTAGTGCACAAAACTATATCATATATACAATGTGCATATCAAGTGAGAAAATCCATCTTTAAGTGAACAAATACTAGTTAATGTAAAGTAATATATCTAATATATAATTATACATTAAATCATTAAATCAACACTTGATTTAACGATCCGGTCATATCGCATATGACCGACTAATATCCAATGTATCGACTTATCGAATCAATCCTCGATTCGATAAATAGGTTATATCACATACAACCAATCGATACATTCATCGCAAGAATAGAATACGGTATCACATACACGCATTATTCTTGGTCCCGCACATATCTCATATGCGCTCCTATTTCGTTTCGCTTGAGCCAGGAAACCTCTGTGTAAGACTCTAAAGACTAGTCAATACGCCGGCAGCAGATGATGATCATATCAAGCACCCACAAGCCGCAAGCGGTCTGCTAAACGTAACGGCCACCCGGGTATTGAGCGATCAGAAGATCGACGAGCAAGCCCGCTCACACTCCTGTGAATCCAGCCAGTAACACTAACCGTACAGTCTGGTCTGTTCGTCTGATATGTCGCATATCTCGCCTAGGGGTGGTAAACGTCAGACCCCAGTAGCTCGATAAGTCATGCCAATGTAAGGTCCATAACATAGCATGAAACTACTGATAACACTTACCAGTAGATCACTGCAACCCTGGCCAGGGATTTCCAGTTATGGCCAGTCGAGCATAGCACAACATCAACCTCCAATACCGGGAGAGACGAATCCCCTCCTATCGCTCATTGCCTCTATGTGAATCGGGACTGTACCCAAAAACCACCTGTTTGCACAACTCAGTAGAGCCGTGGTAGGGTGGAAATCAAAGCGTAGTGGGAGACACACAAGACTCTATGACGATCTCGGGTCAACAGACTAAGCTGTACCAGTGTCACCAGAGAACTGCCATCTGACGTGAGGTATAATACCATCTGGGAGTTCTCGGCGAGTCCGTTCAGTGTACCCAGTCTCCACTGAGCACTCGCATACCATCTTTGATGTCAAACACCAATGGATATGGGATCATCCATCGCCCATCACATGGGTCGAGAAGATATACGCTAGTCTACTCTGGAATATCGATGCCCCGTCTCGATATTCCCACGACTAGGAACATTAAAGGATGTACTCATGGACTACCCAGGCCCCACTAGTATGATCTACACCATAGTCCTGGAAGTCGAGTACACATCCTAAGGGCTTTATCAACATGTAACAGAGAGACAGAAAGTATACATGTTAAGATAAAGAGCAACCAGATAGCGTACCATCATGTCGAGCAAGAAAGTCCTACCTATATATGTCCCAGCATCCACTACAATATACATCCAATGTACAGTAATGGCCTCTAGGGCATACATATAACTAACAAGAAATGCATGAGATAACCCGATATAGGTTTTGCAATACAATATATAGTTGCTGTCTATAAATCTGAATTTTTGTTTTAAACGCTGATGTTAGAACGATCATAATTAGAGCTTCAGAAATCCAAATTGTGCGAATCCTGGTGTTTTGGACAAGTAAAGCGAAATAACTACAATTTTATAATAATTTTTGTAACCTGAAATGCGATAGAAATTAACTCAAACTACGTTTTAAAAATAAGCAACGGTGCTGAACAAATTCTGATTTGTTCTGCGCGACAAAACGAAAATGAATGTATCTCCCAAACCGGTAGTCGTATTTAGGCGCGACTGGAGCTCACACGTGCAAAACACATAGAACCATATTTCTGTTTATATTTTGCATTCGTTCGACTTGATTAATTTGTCGTACATAATATTTCTTTACAGCATTGTTTATGGTAGTTACTCGATTAATATACTTGACTCATTTCATGCTATTCGAACATGTATACATATTTATCTTGTTCATTAAATTGTTGTATATACATAAAGACGATAATTAAATATTTGAGTTGTATTTTGAAAATTATACAAAATTATTTTTACATAAAACTCCTCAAGTTATACTAAATTATAATAAGGACCCTAGTAAACAAAGGTTTAAGCGGGACCAGTCTCTTGAGCCTCAGAGAGCAGGAGAAGTGGGTGCTTGCCTATTTAAGGTAGACAACTTAACAAACGGTGTTATCAACACGGTAATCATCTTTGAAAAAGACACAAATCCTGCCGTCCATGTACAGCAGTTACCGATAACACCAAAACTTAATTCAGGATTCCAATTTCTTTTCTAATTGTCTGACTCAGATCGAGTCTCGTTATAATCAATCTGACTTGAATATGATTCAAGTACAATCTGCAATATGACAATTCAATATGAATCCATATATTTAAATCAGATCAAACTATTCAATCTATATTGACCGAACCGAACCATGGATATACTTCCATTTACATGATTCTCCAGTTACATCCATTTACCGATATCATAGTTTCGGAAAGTCGTCCAATTATACAATCTATATTACAAGACAATACAAGTTGTAATACAATTTACAATACAAACAATACAAACAAGACATCGCGGGGTTTAAGGGGTAGATTGGTACGGAAGGTGTTAAAAGTGGCACGAGACTGCAAGATTAAGACACCTAACCTAAATCCAATTGCCGTTGTTCCGGTTTGTATAACGGAGCCTTGTACATTTCGTTTGCTCTAGTCTCTAGCATATAGAGACTCCTCTCGTATACACCGGCATGCTTCTGTACCAAGCTACAAACAACAGCGTTAATGAATACAACAGTATAACAATATAATACAACTTTAAAAGCTGCACTCTCTTTCTTACTCTCTGTCTTTTCTACTTCTCCATTATCTTTGGGACTTACCGAGCGATTGTTCGCTAACGACATTCCTTCTTTTTCTTCTTTGGAATGTTGTCGGGTGATCTGGACACCCAGGAGATCGAGCCTACTAGTGAGAACTTGGATCAGCTTGCCTACGACCTAGAGCTCTAGCTTCATTATACATATTTCATTTCAGTACATTCCATTTCTGTTATGCCACTGTTTAGGCATTACTTTTATTCAGATGTATTTACTTTTCCATGCATTGTACAGAAGAATGTTAATAAATAAAATTGATGTTCAGTTATATCTACTGTCTTTTTCTCTTGTGCATTTTTATTTATATTGCTTAGTTACGCTTAGCATATTTACTTCAGAGTAAATACGTAGCGGTCTCGTTGCGTCCACTTCCCGTATACTGGAAAGCGGGGCATAACAGGTTTTGTTGGCGGCCCATGCAGGTCAGAGCTGTATGGAACCCTACCATGCAGTTCTGTTCTGCGTGAACAACCTAAGCAATATAACACAAGAAACAGCAACTGAAAACATTCTTTACATTACATATTCTTTGAATCCATCTTGAACTCCACTTTCGGTTTCCTTGAAGACCATCTCTCGACTTTTGAATTCTTAACTCTTATTCACCCTTTCTATTTGTATCTCGTTGGCCTATTAACTCATTTGGTTTGAGTATCAATCGACGGAGCTCGAAAACGACATCATCCTAATCCTGTTTCCTTACTCTGTTGCAACATCCTTCTTGAGTAATTTCGAGGACGAAATTATTTTAAGGAGGGTAGAATGTAACGACCCTAGTATTACTGTACCTTCGTGTTTTCGTTTTTTAGTAAAATATTGTATTTATTTATTCTTAGTATTTTCTGTATATTTTGTTTTTTATAAATATATTATTTTATTCTTCTATCTATTTTTCCCAAACACATTTCTTTAAAACTAAATTTTAACCTTTTTTTCAAATTAAACATAAGACCTGACCCGGCCCATAACCAAAATCCAATTTCAATTTTATTTTCTTTTATAAAACTATGAGCCCAAAAACCCACTTTCTTTTCAAACAACAACATATATTTAATTTTAATTAAATATGTGCATGAACAACCTTGTAGCTCATTGGTTAAGTTTTTGCATTGTTATTCCATAGGTCATATCTTTAAATCCTCATTCTTTCAATTATTTTTTTTTATCAATTTTTATTCTTCTCATAACTCTCAAATGAGACCTTTCATTTCCAAAATGAATGGTGACCTTTCATTTCTCTTTTAATTCCCATATTGAATGCATATATTATTATACATAATTCACCATTACACCATCTTTATTTGTCCTCCTCTATCTTTTCCTTACTCATATTTTTCTATCTCTCACTTCTCCCTCTTCACCTAGAGTCCAAGAGGAAGAACATGAAGAAGTCTTCAAGAAGGTCTCGCTAATAACGCGAGGCTATCGGCGGATAGACAAGTCCGGTGACAATACCGGCTTGTGTATGTAAGTCTCTTCTCTCTCTCCCCCTCCATCTCTTTATTCTCCTCTTGTCATATCTCGTGAACCCGCTATTTTTTTCATATCATAATCCATTAGAGAAGATAAACATAAACATATACATATATATACGTTTAGATATATATGGTTCTATATGGTTTAATAATACCTTATTACCTCCTGTTCAAATTAAAGTGTTTTTAATTCTTTATTCATGAGTATGAATGTTTATTACAAGTTGTGAGAACACAAATTTCATGCCACAATATATCTATAATGTCTCATGAAATCAGTTTGTTTATTAAAAAAAAAAATAGAAGCCTGCATAAAATACTAGTTAATCTTTTTGCCGATTTTAGTATACACATCAATACCTTTAGCTCTAAAATAATTTTTAGAATTACTTTTGAAAATTTCAGGAAATTTACATATGATAGATTATATTATTTTGTAAATGCTGTAAAAAATTTATATCGAATCACTTAACGGTTTAGGAATTATATCGTTTTTATTCACTATTCGTAAAATAGAAAACTGCAGTTATTGGTCAACTTCTAGGACACATAACTTAGTATGTCGATATCCAAATTGAGCAAACTCAGGTGTTTTAGATATCTCCATCAAATAATCTATATTTTATTAGTTTTAAGTTTTTACTGAAAACGGAGGTAAAATATAGAAAAATGCGTTACAATATTTAGTGACAGATCTGGACAGAATCTGTTCCGATTCGCAAACTGTTTTTGAATTGGACATAACTCGAACACCCGATATCCGTTTGTGAAAAACTTTAGATGTGTAGATGCAAAATTGATAGAACTATAATTTTCTTTATACTATATTACTTAGAAATGTATGAAACAACCCGATATAGGCTTTGCAATACAATATATAGTTGCTGTCTATAAATCTGAATTTATGTTTTTAAACGCTGATATTAGAAAGATCATAACTAGATCTTCAGAAATCCAAATCGCGCGAATCCTGGTGTTTTGGACAAGTACATCGAAATAACTACAATTTTTGTAACCTGAAATCAGATAGAAATTAACTCAAACCGCGTTTTAAAAATATGCGACGGTGCTGGACAGATTCTGATCTGTTCTGCGCGACAAAACGAAAATGAATGTATCTCCCAAACCGGTAGTCGTATTTAGGCGCGACTGGAGTTCACACGTGCAAAACACTTAGAACTATATTTCTGTTTATATTTCACATTCGTTCGAATTGATTAATTGGTCGTACATAATATTTCTTTACAACATTGTTTATGGTAGTTACTCGATTAATATACTTGACTCATTTCATGCTATTCGAACATGTATACATATTTATCTTGATCATTAAATTATTGTATATACATAAAGACGATAATTAAATACTTGAGTTGTATTTTGAAAATTATACAAAATTATTTTTACATAAAACTCCTCTAGTTATACTAAATTACAATAAGGACCCTAGTAAACAAAGGTTTAAGCGGGACCAGTCTCTTGAGCGTCAGAGAGCCGGAGAAGTGGGTGCTTGCCTATTTAAGGTAGACAACTTAACAAACGGTGTTATCAACACGGTAATCGTCATTGAAAAAGACACAAATCCTGCCGTCCATGTACTGCAGTTACCGATAACACCAAAACTTAATTCAGGATTCCAATTTCTTTTCTAATTGTCAGACTCAGACCGAGTCTCGTTATAATCAATCTGACTTGAATATGATTCAAGTACAATCTACAATATGCCAATTCAATATGAATCCATATATTTAAACAGATCAAACTATTCAATCTATATTGACCGAACCGAACCATGGATATACTTCCATTTACATGATTCTCCAGTTACATCCATGATTCTCCAGTTACATCCATTTACCGATATCATGGTTTCGGCAAGTCGTCCAATTATACAATCTATATTACAAGACAATACAAGTTGCAATACAATTTACAATACAAACAATACAAACAAGACATCACGGGGTTTAAGGGGTAGATTAGAACGGAAGGTGTTAAAAGTGGCACGAGACTGCAAGATTAAGACACCTAACCTGAATCCAATTGCTGTTGTTCCGGGTTGTATAACGGAGCCTTGTACATTCCGTTTGCTCTAGTCTCTAGCATATAGAGACTCCTCTCGTATACACTGGCATCCTTCTGTACCAAGCTACAAACAACAACGTTAATTAATACAACAATATAACAATGTAATACAACTTTAAAAGCTGCACTCTCTCTCTTACTCTTTGTCTTTTCTACTTCTCCCTTATCTTTGGGACTTACCGAGCGATTGTTCGCTGACGACATTCCTTCTTTTTCTTCTTTGGAATGTTGTCAGGTGATCTGGACACCCAGGAGATCGAGCTTACTAGTGAGGACTTGGATCAGCTTGCCTACGACCCAGAGCTCTAGCTTCATTGTACACATTTCATTTCAGTACATTCCATTTCTGTCATGCCACTGTTTAGGCATTACTTTTATTCAGATGTATTTACTTTTCCATGCATTGTACAGAAGAATGTTAATAAATAAAGTTGATGTTCAGTTATATCTACTGTCCTTTTCTCTTGTGCATTTTTATTTATATTGCTTAGTTACGCTTAGCGTATTTACTTCAGAGTAAATACGTAGCGGTCTCGTCGCGTCCACTTCCCGTATACTGGAAAGCGGGGCATGACAGGTTTTGTTGGCGGCCCATGCAGGTCAGAGCTGTATGGAACCCTACCATGCAGTTCTGTTCTGCGTAAACAACCTAAGCAATATAACACAAGAAACAGCAACTGAAAACATTCTTTACATTACATATTCTTTGAATCCATCTTGAACTCCACTTTCGGTTTCCTTGAAGTCCATCTCTCGACTTTTGAATTCTTAACTCTTATTCACCCTTTCTATTTGTATCTCGTTGGCCTATTATCTCATTTAGTTTGAGTATCAATCGATGGAGCTCGAAGACGAAATCATCCTAATCTTGTTTCCTTACTCTGTTGCAACATCCTTCTTGAGTAATTTTGAGGACGAAATTATTTTAAGGAGGGTAGAATATAACGACCCTGGTATTACTGTACCTTCGTGTTTTCTTTCTTTAGTAAAATATTATATTTATTTATTCTTAGTATTTTCTGTATATTTTGTTTTTTATAAATATATTATTTTATTCTTCTATCTATTTTTTCCAAACACATTTCTATAAAACTAAATTTTAACATTTTTTTCAAATTAAACATAAGACCTGACCCGGCCCATAACCAAAATCCAATTTCAATTTCATTTTCTTTTATAAAACTATGAGCCCAAAAACCCACTTTCTTTTCAAACTACAACATATATTTAATTCTAATTAAATATGTGCATGAACAACCTTGTAGCTCATTGGTTAAGTTTTTGCATTGTTATTCCATAGGTCATATCTTTAAATCCTCATTTTTTCAATTATTTTTTTTTATCAATTTTTATTCTTCTCATAACTCTCAAATGAGACCTTTAATTTCCAAAATGAATGGTGACCTTTCATTTCTCTTTTAATTCCCATATTGAATGCATATATTATTATACATAATTCACCATTATACCATCTTTATTTGTCCTCCTTTATCTTTTCCTTCCTTATATTTTTCTATCTCTCACTTCTCCCTCTTCACCTAGAGTCCAAGAGGAAGAACATGAAGAAGTCTTCAAGATGGTCTCGCTAGTAACGCGAGACTATCGGCGGATAGACAAGTCCGGTGACAATACCGGCTTGTGTATGTAAGTCTCTTCTCTCTCTCTCCCCCTCCATCTCTTTATTCTCCTCTTGTCATATCTCGTGAACCCGCTATTCTTTTCATATCATAATCCATTAGAGAAGATAAACATAAACATATACATATATATAAGTTTAGATATATATGGTTCTATATGGTTTAATAATACCTTATTACCTCGTGTTCAAATTAAAGTGTTTTTAATTCTTTGTTCATGACTATGAATGTTTATTACAAGTTGTGAGAACACAAATTTCATGCCACAATATATTTATAATGTCTCATGAAATCGGTTTGTTTGTTAAAAGAAAAATAGAAGCCTGCATAAAATACTAGTTAATCTTTTTACCGATTTTAGTATACACATCAATACCTTTAGCACTAAAATAATTTTTAGAAATTAATTTTTACTTTTAAAAATTTCAGGAAATTGAAATATGATA
Source organism: Agapanthus africanus (assembly GCA_030015575.1). NCBI lineage: Eukaryota > Viridiplantae > Streptophyta > Magnoliopsida > Asparagales > Amaryllidaceae > Agapanthus > Agapanthus africanus. The sequence goes on from CM057339.1 coordinate 392,067,491, forward strand.
GATTATATTATTTTGTAAATGTTGTAAAAAATTTAGATCGAATCACTTAACGGTTTAGGAATTATATCGTTTTTATTCACTGTTCGTAAAATAGAAAACTGCAGTTATTGGTCAACTTCTAGGACACATAACTTAGTATGCCGATATCCAAATTGAGCAAACTCAGGTGTTTTAGATATCTACATCAAATAATTTATATTTTATTAGTTTTAAGTTTTTACTAAAAACTGAGGTAAAATATAGAAAACTGCGTTACAATATTTAGTGACAGATCTGGACAGAATCTGTTCCGATTCGCAAACTGTTTTTGAATTGGACATAACTCGAACACCCGATATCCGTTTGTTAAAAACTTTAGATGTGTAGATGCAAAATTGATAGAAATATAATTTTCTTTATACTATATTACATATAAATGCATGAAACAACCCGATATAGGATTTGCAATTCAATATATAGTTGCTGTCTATAAATCTGAATTTATGTTTTAAACGCTGATATTAGAAGGATCATAACTAGAGCTTCATAAATCCAAATCGCGCGAATCCTGGTGTTTTGGACAAGTACATCGAAATAACTACAATTTCATAATAATTTTTGTAACCTGAAATCAGATAGAAATTAACTCAAACCGCGTTTTAAAAATATGCGACGGTGCTGGACAGATTCTGATCTGTTCTGCGCGACAAAACGAAAATGAATGTATCTCCCAAACCGGTAGTCGTATTTAGGCGTGACTCGAGTTCACACGTGCAAAACACTTAGAACCATATTTCTATTTATATTTTGCATTCGTTCGATTTGATTAATTAGTCGTACATAATATTTCTTTACAGCATTGTTTATGGTAGTTACTCGATTAATATACTTGACTCATTTCATGCTATTCGAACATGTATACATATTTATCTTGATCATTAAATTGTTGTATATACATAAAGAAGATAATTAAATACTTGAGTTGTATTTTAAAAATTATACAAAATTATTTTTACATAAAACTCCTCAAGTTATACTAAATTACAATAAGGACCCTAGTAAACAATGGTTAAGCGGGACCAGTCTCTTGAGCCTCAGAGTGCCGGAGAAGTGGGTGCTTGCCTATTTAAGATAGAAAACTTAACAAACGGTGTTATCAACACGGTAATCGTCTTTGAAAAAGACACAAATCTTATCGTCCATGTACAGCAGTTACCGATAACACCAAAACTTAATTCAGGATTCCAATTTCTTTTCTAATTGTCTGACTCAGACTGAGTCTCGTTATAATCAATCTGACTTGAATATGATTCAAGTACAATCTACAATATGACAATTCAATATGAATCCATATATTTAAATCAGATCAAACTATTCAATCTATATTGACCGAACCGAACCATGGATATACTTCCATTTACATGATTCTCCAGTTACATCCATGATTCTCCAGTTACATCCATTTACCGATATCATGATTTCGGCAAGTCATCCAATTATACAATCTATATTACAAGACAATACAAGTTGCAATACAATTTACAATACAAACAATACAAACAAGACATCACGGGGTTTAAGTGGTAGATTGGTACGGAAGGTGTTAAAAGTGGCACGAGACTGCAAGATTAAGACACCTAACCTGAATCCAATTGCTGTTGTTCCGGGTTGTATAACGGAGCCTTGTACATTCCGTTTGCTCTAGTCTCTAGCATATAGAGACTCCTCTCGTATACACTGGCATCCTTCTGTACCAAGCTACAAACAACAACGTTAATTAATACAATAGTATAACAATATAATACAACTTTAAAAGCTGCACTCTCTCTCTTACTCTCTGTCTTTTCTACTTCTCCCTTATCTTTAAGACTTACCGAGCGATTGTTCGCTGACGACATTCCTTCTTTTTCTTCTTTGGAATGTTGTCAGGTGATCTGGACACCCAGGAGATCGAGCTTACTAGTGAGGACTTGGATCAGCTTGCCTACGACCCAGAGCTCTAGCTTCATTGTACACATTTCATTTCAGTACATTCCATTTCTGTTATGCCACTGTTTAGGCATTACTTTTATTCAGATGTATTTACTTTTCCATGCATTGTACAGAAGAATGTTAATAAATAAAGTTGATGTTCAGTTATATCCTGTTTAGATAAGATAATAACCAATCTAATTTTGCAAGAGCATATGCTAAGTGTCTTTTTCTCTCTCTCTCTCCAAGTAGAGACCATGTCAGGCCTTAATCAAGATAATAATATGGATGTATTGACTGAACCCGCTTGTTATGCTGAGCTGGGGAATGTTGGTTCCGCTCCAACTTATAACTGTTATAAGTCCGAGCAGAAAATAGGAAAATATCCGGATTTCTACGCCACCCAAACGAAGAATAAGCATGTTGATGCATCTTCTTCGGGTGTGTTAGTTACCGAGAACTGTTTCTCAGTACACTTTACGTCCTGGGTATTAGATACCGGATCGGGATACCACATATGTAATATGTTACATGGGTTAAGAAGAGGTAGAGAATTGGGGATAGGTGAACATTCTCTAAAAGTAGGGAATTGTGCAAGTGTTGCAGCCAAAGCAGTTGGTAAATATCACCTTGTATTACCAAATGGTAATACTTTGATCTTAAACGAATGTTATTACGTTCCCTCTATGATATGCAATTTAATATCAATTTCTTTATTAGATAAAAAAGGATATAACATAGTAGAGAATAATGTTATGAATATTTACCTAAATCAAGTGTTGATTGGGTTTGGTGCGTTATGTAACGGTTTATACATTCTGAATCAAAATACAGTTCTTAACATACAAAACACACACAAGAGGAAGAGTTCAGAAATGAACGAATATTTCTTGTGGCATTGTAGACTAGGTCATATCAATTCGACACGACTAGCTAAGTTATATAAGGATGGATATTTGAATCCGTTCGAATTATCATCTTATGAAACTTGCCAGTTATGTCTCAAAGAAAAAATGACCAAAACTCCGTTTAGTGAACACGGAGAGAGAGTTACGGAACTCTTGGGACTGATACATAGTGATGTATGCGGTCCCATGTCTACACATGCTAGGGATGGTTCCTCATACTTCATTACATTCACTGACGATCTCTCAAGATACGAACATGTATTCCTGTTGAAACACAGTCTGAAACTTTTGAGAAATTCAAAGAATATAAGCATGAAGTTGAGAACCAGACGGGTAAAAGTATTAAAATCCTATGATCTGATCGGGGAGGAGAATACTTGAGCACGGAATTCCTTGACTATCTAAAAGAGAATGGGATTCTCTCTCAGCTTACTCCTCCTTATACACCACAACACAACGGTGTATCGGAGCGGAGGGATCACACCCTATTAGATATGGTGCGCTTTATGATGAGTACTGCTGAGTTGCCTATTTCTTTTTGGGGTTATGCGCTTGAGACAGCTGCATATCTATTGAATTGAGTTCCGAACAAATCAGTGCCTACAACTCCATATGAGATATGGAATGAGAAGATGCCATATCTTAATTTTATTCAGATATGGGGTTGTCTGGCCTATGTGAAGACACAAAATCCGGACAAGCTCGAGGCAAGGTCAGTTTTGTGCAAGTTTATAGAATATCCCAAACATTTGCAAGGGTATATCTTCTACCACTCCGAGGAACAAAAGGCGTTTGTTTCTCGACATGCCACCTTTTAGAAAAGGGTTTTCTTATGAAAGAAATTAGTGGCAATGAGGTAGAACTGGAAGAAGTTCCAGAAGCACAGACTACAACTGACAATTTGGTGGAACTGGTGGATCCAATAGTACCCAACGAACCCCAACCACTCCGTAGATCTAGAAGGGTTTCTCATCCACCTGAGAGATACTACGGTTTTCTTATTGATGGTGGGAGCGAGGATTGCATCATGGAAGATGATGACCCAACTAGCTTCGAGCAGGCCATCACGAGTGGGGACTATGTGAAATGACTGGATGCAATGCGATCTGAGATGGAATCCATGTACACCAACAAAGTATGGACTTTGGAAGATGCTCCTGAAGGGGTAAAACCCATCGGGAGCAAGTGGATTCTCAAGAAAAAATTTGGTGTAGATGGAAAAGTTGAGACTTTCAAAGCTAGACTAGTTGCAAAAGGTGTTCGTCAACGACCAGGTGTGGATTATGATGAAACTTTTTTCCAGTAGCTATGCTTAAGTCCATCCGGATCCTACTTGCCATCGCTGCATACCATGACTACGAAATCTGGCAAATGGATGTTAAGACCGCCTTTCTAAATGGTGATTTAGAAGAAAGCGTGTACATGACTCAACCAGAGGGATTCGTGGACAGTGGGAGCAGCAGGAAGGTGTGCAAGCTGCTTAAATGCATCTATGGGTTAAAGCAGACATCGCGGAGTTGGAACATCTGTTTTGATGTGGTAGTCAAAGTGTTTGACTTCATAAAAAACGTAGATGAACCTTGTATATACAAGAAGGTGGCAGAGAGTAAAGTTGTCTTCCTCGTATTGTACGTGGATGACATACTCTTGATAGGAAATGATGTTCATATGATGCATTCGTCCAAGCTCTTCTTATCACAAAGATTCTCAATGAAAGATCTAGGTGATGCCTCCTACATCTTGAGGATTAAGATCTATAGAGATCGATCTAAACTGATGCTGGGATTTTCCCAATCCAAGTACATTGACACCATACTAAAGATATTTAGTATGGAAGATTCCAAGCGTGGGAATTTACCCGCGATCTCAGGACTCACTCTCTCCAAAGAGATGTCTCCCAAGACTGATTTGGAGAGAGCTCGCATGCAAGGGATACCCTATGCTTCGGCAGTAGGCTCTATCATGTACGTGATGTTATGTACCAGACCCGATGTAGTATACTCACTAAGTGTAGTGAGTAGGTATCAAGCAGATCCAGGAGAGAATCACTGGACAGCTGTGAAGAACATTCTCAAGTACTTGAGAAGGACTAAAGAGATGTTCTTAGTGTATGGTAATGGTGAACTCCAAGTGGAGTCCTTTACCGATTCGAGCTTCCAGAGTGATAAGGATGACTCTAAGTCGGTCTCGGGATTTGTCTCTACCTTCAATGGAGGGGCAGTTTGTTGGAAGAGTTCCAAGCAGGAAACCGTGGCAGACTCGACGATGGAGGCTGAATACATCGCTGCCAACGATGCTGCCAAAGAGTCTGTCTGGATGAAGAAGTTTATAAATGAACTTGGTATGGTTCCGTCCATCGAGCATCCAATACCTTTGTATTGTGATAACAATGCAGCTGTGGCTTTGGCCAAGGAACCCAAATCCCATCAGCGATCTAGGCATATTCTGAGGCAGTATCACCTGATCCGGGAGATAGTTGATCGCCAGGAGATTGAGGTCAGGAGAGTTGACACGAAGAACAACATAGCGGATCCACTCACAAAGGCCATATCCTAGATACAATTTGAGAGACTCTTCGGGATGTTGGGTACAACCCACTACAACAACTGGCCTTAGTGCAAGTGGGAGATTGTTAGTTATGTGTATGCCCTAGAGGCCATTATTGTACATATGATGTATATTACAATGGATGCTTGGACATATATAAAGATGACTTTCTTGCTCGACATGATAGTATGCTATCTGGTTGCTCTTTGTCTTAACATGTAGACTTGTATTATGATACTGTCTTGCTCTCACATATTGATAAAGCTCCTAGGATGTGTACTTGACTACCAGGACTATGATGGAGATCATACTAGTGGGGCCAGGGTAGTCCATAAGTACATCCTTTAATTGTTCCTAGTCGAGGGTGTATCGAGACATGGCATTGATATTCCAGAGTAGACTAGCGTATACGCTTTTTGACCCATATGATGGGCGATGGACGATCTTACATCCATTGGTGTTTGACATCAAAGATGGTATATGGGTGCTCAGTGGAGACTCGGTACACTGAACGGACTCGCCGAGAACTCCTAGTTGGTATTATACCTATCGTCAGATAGCAGTTCTCTGGTGACACTGGTACAGTTTAGTCTGTAGACCCGAGATCGTCATAAAGTCTTATGTGATTCCCACTGTGCTTTGATTTCCACCTTACCACATTCAAGAGAACGTGGAAAACGGTGGCTTTTGGGTACAGTCCTAAATCACATGGAGGCAATGAGCGATAGGAGGGGATTCGTCTCTCCCGATATTGGGAGCTGATGTTGCGATGTGCTCGATTGGCTATAATAGGAAGTCCCTGGCCATGGCTGATACGGAGATCTACTGGTAAGTGGTATCAGTAGTTTCTCGAACCGTTATGAGCCTCACATCGGCATGACTTATCGGTTACCGGGATCTGACGTTTACCATCTCTAGACTTGATATGCGACATATCAGACAAAGAGACCGGACTGTACGGTAGTGTTACCGACAGGCTTTACAGGAGCATGAGCAGGCATGCTTGTTGATCTTCTGATCACTCAATATCCGGGTAGCCGTTACATCCAGCTAGTACCGCTGGTGGCTTGTGGGTGCTTGATATGATCATCACCTACTGCCGGCGTATTGACGAGTCTTTAGAGTCCTACACAGAGATTTCCTGGCTTAGGCGAAACGAAGTAGGAGCACATATGTGATATGTGCGGGACCGAGATTAATACGAGTATGTGATACCGTATTCTATTCTCGCGATTTATGATATTGGTCGGTTATATGTGATATAGCCGGGTTATCGAATCAAGTGTTAATTCGACGAGATGATACAAATAATATTAGTCGGTCATATGAGATATAGCCGGATTATTAAATCAAGTGTTGATTTAATAATTTAATGTATAATTATATATTTGATATATTAATTTACATTAACTAATAATTAGCTCATTTAAGAATTTCTTTATCTCACTTATGCATTTGATATATATGTGATATATATTAATTGTGTTTCTTTTTGTGTCATGCTTGATGCCACATGTTACATGGGTGTATGAGACTCACACCATGCTCATGATAATGTAAGGTTTATTTATTTAAAGTAAATCCAAATTAGTTGGAAATTAGTCACATGGGTGAAGCTTGTGGAAGCTTGTAGACCCATTGACTTAGTCCACTAGTTTTGTCTTACCTTAGATATTTATTAACCTAACCATTATCTAAACCCATGGTAAAGTCTCTACATGAGTTATATGAGATATTTTCTCACCCATGGTTGCCATAACATTATTGGCTTCATCTTCTTCATCAACAAGAGAGAGCTCTTTAGGTTATGGAGAGGTAAGAAAAATTAGTGAGAAAAAGATTTCTAAAGTGAGCAAAAATCCTACTTCATCATTCTCTACTAGATTAGCCATTTAGTTTAGGGGTGTTAGCTTCACTAATCCCTAATTAGTGAAGATGTAGCTTTGGTTAGTGTCTCCTCGACGTAGATCATCTTCGGCCTCGAAGACTTCGTGCAACCTTGTTCCTTTCATCTTGTGGAGCCATTCTAGAGTCCGGAAGATCACTACTTGGAGCGAAGGGACTACTGCACGGAGCTATTGAAGTGAAGGACCGGTCTACAAAGGTTGTATTCCATATTCACTTAGATGTAAAGTTTTTTACATGTTGTTTCGTCTAAATCTCTAGTTAAGATTCTAGGGTTAGGGTTGTTTAGCATGGCAAATTTTTGAAAATGGTATGGACGATGCCTCCCGAAACCTTGTTGTCGTGCTAGGCATTCCTAAAGACCTAATATATATATCGCTGATATCGAATAATCATCCGCTAAATTACTAGACCTCGCTAAATACGAGTTCGATTCTGCCCTCGATTTCCCTATTTTAACCTGGTTAGAGTAGATGTTCAAGCATTGGTTGTATACAAATACACACCACTTTCACAGTTCAAACATGCTTTCACTTATATCACTGTCGTTTTCAATCACTTTCACCGAGATACTTATCACACCCAATTGATACTACTTATCACTCGATAATACACTACAGTTACTAGGGTATCAATATAAATGGTCACTAATCACTGAGGGTAAATCATTCACACGATATGATATGAATGCAATAAATACACTTCAATTAAACAAGGGCAGCCAATGTCATTCAGTTTGTAAAATTCACAGTAATATGTGCGTGCAGAATCAAGAGAAACAATATGAAAGTCATAAAACGTATACTCATTTATCTAAACATTAAAATTGGTTTCAATTCAATCGGGGCACTGGTTAGGGAGATATGATCATTTTGAAACAGATGTTCACTGCTGGAATCCCAGTTTTAGAACCGGAAGTCCAGTTTCGAATGCATTTTGCCGCTAGTTACGTACAGAATTAGGAATCACTATATTTCAATAAAATCTAGGTTTATCAGTTGAGTTTTCAACGCAACAGACGGATCAGTAATATCCATTGTATATAGGGAGTTATGTTCGGTTTAATGTCAATACGTATAAACGGTCACTGCAGAAAATAGCAGGACACGCCGACAGTTTAAAATACTTTTAAAATATCAAAAAGAGATCAATTTTAATGAAACCAATATCAAAAGTTATCTAACTCGATTATATATGCAACTATATGGGTCTCTGCATATTATTAGATGTGTATAGGGATATACAGGTGTTTCAAATCAGACATCGACAGAAAATACTGCTATAGACTGCAGTCCAGAATCGTATTTCTATCCAATTTTCATTATCGAAGATGTCAATGAATAGAAACAACTTACATAGGTTTAAAGTTATTTAATTTTCTTCGATAGGAGCCCTAAAATGCCACGATTCAATTTATATTCAATTTACTAAGAATTTTACAATACGATGCACACGGTAAATTTCAGATTTAACGTCGCCTTTTGGGGCGTCATTCCATGATCTAAACGTCGATATTTTTAACTCAACTTTCTTCATGATATCCACTAACAGTAAAGGGATTCATTAATCACAATGTAGGGGCATTTTAATTAGGGTTTTCATTCACGTATCGCATCAAACACTTAAGTTATGTATAGGTATGACTCGAAACATCGGTTTCTTTTAATTGATCAAAACTAGATTTAATTTATGTAAATTCTAAACGATTTTACTACGGGATAGTACACCTGAGTCAAGTTCCAATCACTAAAATTAACGACAATGGTTCGCTATTCGAGCATAACTTCACGATACACCCCCCTACATTTAACATCATATATTATATTTAACTACTATATTAGCATGAGATGCAAGTGAAGGGTTTTCACTTTCCTTTGACAATGACAGCGGCACAGCAACAGCGACGATGATGACAGCAATGGCACGGCACGATCACGACAACAACACGGCTAGGGTTTGCAGTGGCCTCGACTCAAGCTCATGTAACATTTCAAAAAAATAAAATATTATTTTTGGGAATTTTTATAATTTAATATTATTTTAATGAATATTTTAATATTCGGTATAATTAAATACAAATAAATGGGAAAAATTTTGGAAAAATTTTGGAAAATTCTAAAATAGGGTATTTTATGGAATTATGCCATTTTTAAGTTTTTATGATTAGTTTGATACTAATTTAGTGCTAATCGCGATTAAAAATCGCTAATCGAATTTTTGACATTTTTGTGCAAAATATGCACATATCATTTTTGTGCTCTATACTTGTGCATTTCTACCATATCACTTTGGGTTTAATATTTGAGTGAGAAGGATTTAGAGGGAAAAGAAAAAGAAAAGAAAAGAGATTTGAATTAGAATAATGGTAGTAGGTGGGTGAGAGAGAGAAAGGTGAGGTGTGTTGACTTGAACCATTCCTCCATCATTCTCATTTCCTCTCTCCCTCATTCCCTAGTTGCTGTAGCTGTTGCTCCCTCTTCTCCCTCCCCTCTTCAAAACCCTCAAACACCATGAAATCAAACTCAAAACCCTATCTTCATTTCACTAAAAAGGTGCACGAGCTCGAGACAAACACATCAGACCAAGAAAGCAAGGATTTTGGCCACTAGGGGCAACTCAAGAAAATTCTTGAGTTGCCAAATGAGGCATTTTTCTGAACCATTAGCTTAGTTTTTGCATTACTTTTGACCCCATGTTAGGATTGAATCGATATCGTGTGATTTTGTGGATTTAAGAAAAACCTAGTTAGGGTTATGGGAATTTGAGAGTTGTAATGTGAAATTGAGCTCATTAGAGGCTGAACAAACACCCTAGTGCTTAAATTAAGACCCAAACCTGAGACTTGAAACCCCAAAACACGTATTTAGAAACCCCGACATCGGATAAATATGTGATTTTAGAGGGTATTTTAGAATCTGGAGCAACCCGGGAACACTAGAAATGATTTTGGGATTACTGAGAGTCGTGCAGGCACCTAGGAAGCTACCACAGAGACCCGAGCCCCTAACTCCAACCCCAGGCCACAGATATATTCATTCTGGCCACAATTTGCGGCCAGAGCAGGGAAATAGGGTCCCAGATTTGGTCCATGGCTCCTTTTGCACTAAAATAGACCCCTCCTATATGCAGTTTTGGCTAATTATCACCTGGGGAAAATCTGGGAGCATTTTGGTGTGTTTTAGGCTATGTTTTCCGTATTTTAAAATGCACTTTCTTGATACTTGGATTTGTATTGGGTTGTTGGGTGTTTGTACATCGACAACAGGGGTTGTTTGATTGATTTGCACGTTTAGGCCATAGGTTCTAACCTATGAGCACACCGTGCGCCGTATCGGTTTTCTGTCTCGATTTTAATACATATTGCGACTGTTTATTATTGTAGGTACCCTCGCAAGGATTCCGAGGCGAAGAAGCGCGGCGTCATCGATTTCGGCGAGCGAAGGCCATGCGAGTAGATTATATCTACGGGGGAAGTCGGGTGGATGGCGTATAGCACCCCCGCATTTCGATGTCTTGTATACTATATATACTATATATATGATAGCTTATTGAGTGACATGGAGATCATAGATGTGTTAGGTGTACTATGGATATTTAGGGTTAGAAGTGAACTAGTGTATTTTCCTAGTTGCGAACCCTAGCATAGGTTTACACCCCCACACACACATGCTTATTGCTATACTTATATCGTGATGATGGGGATAGTGTATGATACTAGAGATGAGTCGATGAGTTTGAGCATGGTGCCGTGAGATTGGCGATATGATATGATTCGTATTTGGGATACGATACGAGATTTTAGCGGGCCTTTGGACGTGTGTTTTACACACCTGCTTATATTTGTATAGACGGTATCGATTGTACTAGACTTAGATCAGTACCCCAGATTATGTGATATGATGATAAGGATACCAGATAATTGATGAGATGAATGTGATATTGACCCGTACCCAGCTGTTGGGATGCCGTACGGCGATTTACCGTGCGAGCTGATATTGATGATAGATCCGCACTCATGACTAGAGGATGTTATATGATGAATATTGTGTCGTATGTGATACTATTGAGGCGGGATCATCGACTATTATATTTATATATATATATATATCGACTTAGATGTAGGTGGTTTCCATAACCCTCCTGTTTAGCTTGTTAGTCAGGTCTGTAGATTACTTAGTAGACATTAGACTAGACCCGAGTCATACCTATTTCAAAACTAACGAATCAGGGATATTTTAAAGATAGGAAAAATGGATTCTACGGATATTTCCCAAATGACGCATCTTTTCTTAAAACACCGTAGCCCTTATTTTACTAAAAACCCCGATTTGTCTTATTTCAAATGGCAAAGCTGCATGATATATTTATTGAGGTAGATTCTTCACTGTTGCGTTGATTATTCGATTCCGCATATTCATGCTATTTGCATTGCATTGCTTGTGTTTATTGATATATTACTATCATGCTGCTAGGACACCAGCACCATTATCGATGATGCATATGTTCCACGTACACTGCTCGCCGGCTCACACACTTCATCATCGATAATTGCCATGTCACTATACTGTAGTACTGTTGCATTCAGGATACGACTCTTGCATGGCATACTTGTGTACTTATACACTGTGCACCCATACGTATTTGCACTTACATTGATGGTTCTGGCTTGATGAGAGATTTGGGAACCGCAAAATACCTTTTAAAGCTGATTCATTTTAAAGAAGCGGTCTTCCCTACATATGTGCATATTACTATTCCATGTTGCATGACATACTGATATGTTTACAGTTCTTTTACATGTCGCATACATCATGCTTTCTGATTATACGCATTGAGATATGTTGTTTCCATAATATTTCTGGATTTGGGAATCGTGGGTATTTCAAAAGAGAATATGTAATTGTTTTAAAAACCCGGTTGCCCTTGATATGATATTTTAGTGTGTCCACCATGTGTTTTCTCGGTGCTGAGAGCGACATGTGAAACCCGATTCGAGGAGCGGATGAGGCCGATTGCGGGTACATGGTGGACCCGGTATGGTACCCCGGGACGAGAACGGATCGCTGTGTAGTAGACGGTGAGCCTGGCAGAGGGACTACTACCTAACGGCGATTGGTCGGACCTGGCGGTTATCCGGAGGATACTGACCAGAGTCGATAGATGGATATGGGCGTACTGCTGGGGCCGAGGTCCGATTCCGCAGATGGAGCCCGTGGGCTGATCCGGACTGACGGAGCCCAATATATGAGGATTTACGTGCCGATGCTGGGCACAACTTTCATGATGTTTTCGAGTGTCGATGCTGGACACTCCGGTTCCATGATTTTGGCGTGTCGCGAGGGACACAGATGGTTTATATCCTCATATTTCCATGCATATGCTTTATGATATTTACATGCATGATGGTTATTGTCATTGGGTGACGAGTGGACGGGATCCACATATATACAGATTTGATTACATTGATCATACCTCATATTTATGATATGCTATTACCTGAGGCACTGGTACGAGCACTTAGCACTACACTCATGTATAGAGTTTATACTGCCACTTTAGCATGCTTCAGACTTATTCATATTGAGGTTATATTTATCTGATCGTATTGACCTAGGATGAGTCATACATACGATTTCTGCTTGTAGATATTTTCTATTCAAGAGTTGGCAACTCACCCCCGTTGTGCCACAGTTCTTGCAGGTTTTGCCGTACAGGTTTCATTGCGGCTTTTCTGGCACATTGCTTCCATTACGGGTGACTTTCTTTGGTAGGTGGGTTCTTTTGCATCAGAACCACCATTGTACATGTAGTATTCATTGTATCTAGAAATTCCATCAACCAAAACTTGTATATTGTTTCAGACTTAGAAATCAGTTATGTATTATTTCGACCTTAGAGTCCCGCGTAGCAGTATTATGGTTTCCATGTTGATTTTGAGTTTCTTTCTGAGTTTTGATCCTCGCCTTTCGGCGTTGTATATTATATTGCTTGCGTGGTTGTGACTGTCAATTGACGAAGAGCCAGATCCCGCTTGGGGATGCCTTTTATCATTGCTTATATATTATCCTTGTTGTATCCCGTTCGGGGCCAGTTTTTACAAAGGAAACTCTGCCGAAATTTTCAGAAAAGACTATACATTTTAAAAATGCATATTCGGCTTAGTTATTTAAAAACCTTGATTTCAAAACATGTTTTCTTCACTCCTTAAAACCAGTTTTCTTTATTTACTCCTTAAAATGGTTTTAGATTTCTGGGCTTTTGGCTTACTTGGATTAGATGGGGTCCTATAGACTTCATATGATTCAAGTGCCAGTCACGGGCTATTTCGGGTCGTGACAAAGTTGGTATCAGAGTGCTAGGTTAATCTTGGTTCGAGTCTAAGTTTGACTATGCGGAGCCTAGAGCGTTTATATATATACGGAACTTAGGCTTGACCTTACGGAACTTAGACTTAGTCGAGGGGGTATTATACCCGAACTTTCGTCGCGTAGGATGACCCTTGGTTGATGGAGTAGGTAGCTTGAGTAGAGCGACGTACCGTACGTATGTTCCGCGGCATACTTACAACACGCCACTCCGCTTAAGAAACCTTAGGATATACATTTCCTTGCACAGTATTATATTCATTCCTATGATCTATCCTCATCGATACTGGTTATGATTTTGCTGCCACGATTGCACGGGCAGAGTGAGCTACGGCTCGAGTTGCGTCAGCATGAGCTCATCGTGGACGAGGACTGACCAGGGCATGATTCCAGAGACATACGATTGCATTTAGAGGCGCCGTCTTATTGTGTTTTCGCACCATGAGCGTTTGACTGATCGCTTTTACGAGATTTCCCGGACGTGCCGATCGGTACCAGAGGATTGAGCCACTGATAGAGGCCAGCCAGGATGTGATGACCATTGATATATCACTTATTCATGATGATTGAGGCGCTGTTCAGCGTACGGATGAATGAGCCAGTTGCTGCAGCAAATGACGAGATATCACCTAGATGATTGGAGCTACTACAGCTTGAGCATATACTCAGTGATATGATGAGAGGTCGCTAGTCACCCGAGGATGAATGATTAGGACGTGTGGTTCGTTCGCTTACCCCGATGCGAGGTCATCAGATTGATTGATTGCAGCTAGAGACGACTTTACACAGGTTCGTTGAGAGTCGATGGAGACGATCGAATGTCAGGAGCCCATTTGCCCAGTTTAAAGTTTTCGGAAGGACATGCAAGTGATTCTATGGACCCTCTAGAAGAATAAAACCCTAACTCGACATAATGACCGTGTGAAAGCCTTTGAACCTTAGGGTTTGCGGCAGTTCCGCGACGCTATTAGTGAGGCTTGGGTTTTTCTCTTCTACGGCTGGACCACCGACACTGTGGCATGTACTCGATACTATTAAACTGTACCAATATGTTGAGCTCTTGGGGGATTATGAGGCTTTAAAAAATTGATCGGATAGTTCGACATCATTCGGATATCATGTGATGGGACACTGCTGCAATAAGGATTGCACCCAGGATCGGATGTGTGATGTGTATTCAGAGAACCAGAGACCTACGCCAGTGACATGCTGCTTTACGAGTGGTCGTGAGGATTGACCGAGAGATGACCAGAGAAGTGCCAGGACGGAATCGTCCCCGTTAGCACACCTGACAGGGCCGATGAGCTGATAGATCGCGAGATTGGTAATCCACAGAGAATATAAGGACGCAAAGACAGAGGACGCCAGACCGTGAGCAAGAGGCAAGTAGATATCTTGCGCTGCTAGCATTGGATGCACCGACACCTTCTCGACTTTGAAGGAGGGACTATCGACGACGGTATTTTTGATTTGTGATTTTGGTGATTCGATTACCACGTATCCGTCACTTTGGATTTCGGTATTTTGGGCATTCTGTTTGCATGATTTAGTCTTGATGCCTGAGCTTC
This sequence comes from Agapanthus africanus, assembly GCA_030015575.1. NCBI lineage: Eukaryota > Viridiplantae > Streptophyta > Magnoliopsida > Asparagales > Amaryllidaceae > Agapanthus > Agapanthus africanus. Next base: position 392,082,734 of record CM057339.1, read on the forward strand.
ATGATATTTGTTTTCATGCACCATGGTTGCATCTACTGGGTATTTATATTTTACGCATAGTTATTATGCTGGAGGTATTGATTGTGATTTCATGCCTATTTTATGCCGGTGATTTGATTTATGCTTCCAGCATCGTTTTCATGCACTTTTAGTGTTTTGATTTGATTTGTGCATGCTGATGCACACTGTTGTGAGCTTATACACGCGGTATACCTGATTTGGATTGAGCCGTATTGTATACCGTCGATTTCGATTCCGATATTGATGTTGATTTCTTGCACTTCGTGTATTTGGTTTGGACTTTCGCGCGTGATGAGCGCATGTTTTGAGATACGATTTTGGTGCACACCAGATGCACTAAATCGGGATTCTTCGTGCATGTCAGATGCACCTGAGTTTGCTGCCAGACACATACGTTGCCTGTGACAGATGCTTCGTGCACACCTGTTGCACCTAGATGTTGTTTTGTGCACAGGTATGGTACATATATGGATTTTGATTTCCGTGCGCACCAGACGCACAGGGTATTCTTATATACATTTTGAGATTGATTCTTAAGGAGCATTACGTTTTTATGAATTTGCTATGTGTTTTCGTACTGAGCAGGACTAGTCAGAGGACAGTACCTGGATATATTTTTGCATGCATTGATAGTTATCGAAGAGATTTCCAAAAAGCGAGCTATAGTCTCAGTATATACCTTCGTGTCCGACATGACACGAAACGTTTAAAACAAGGAAACCCTTCTAAATTGTTTTCAAAACGGCGGAACGTACATAGTAAACAAAAGATATATATACGTATATAGTTAATTTCTTATGATAGACGTCTGCCACAGTGCAGTGTTATGCGCATCGCACAGCGACTTAAAAGGATTTGGCATGAATTTACTTTAGCTAATTACATGTATAGATTTGATATTTACATGTATAGCTCTGATTTATATCATATTGGTTTTGTATTGGATTTGACATTTGTGTCTTTACCATGACTCCGATGATTGCGGGACGCTTGAAAGAGTTTAGATTTTGAGTTATCCGCTCATTACTCATGCGCATGCATTGCGCTATGATGCGTTTTATATATTGATAATTTCGGAGCCCCGACGACTTGGATTTTTACTGAAATGTTTTAGAATTTGGGGGTTTAAATTTAAATTCGGGGACCGAATTTCTTTAAGGGGGTAAGATTGTAACATTTAAAAAAAATAAAATATTATTTTTGGGAATTTTTATAATTTAATATTATTTTAATGAATATTTTAATATTCGGTATAATTAAATACAAATAAATGGGAAAAATTTTGGAAAAATTTTGGAAAATTCTAAAATAGGGTATTTTATGGAATTATGCCATTTTTAAGTTTTTATGATTAGTTTGATACTAATTTAGTGCTAATCGCGATTAAAAATCGCTAATCGAATTTTTGACATTTTTGTGCAAAATATGCACATATCATTTTTGTGCTCTATACTTGTGCATTTCTACCATATCACTTTGGGTTTAATATTTGAGTGAGAAGGATTTAGAGGGAAAAGAAAAAGAAAAGAAAAGAGATTTGAATTAGAATAATGGTAGTAGGTGGGTGAGAGAGAGAAAGGTGAGGTGTGTTGACTTGAACCATTCCTCCATCATTCTCATTTCCTCTCTCCCTCATTCCCTAGTTGCTGTAGCTGTTGCTCCCTCTTCTCCCTCCCCTCTTCAAAACCCTCAAACACCATGAAATCAAACTCAAAACCCTATCTTCATTTCACTAAAAAGGTGCACGAGCTCGAGACAAACACATCAGACCAAGAAAGCAAGGATTTTGGCCACTAGGGGCAACTCAAGAAAATTCTTGAGTTGCCAAATGAGGCATTTTTCTGAACCATTAGCTTAGTTTTTGCATTACTTTTGACCCCATGTTAGGATTGAATCGATATCGTGTGATTTTGTGGATTTAAGAAAAACCTAGTTAGGGTTATGGGAATTTGAGAGTTGTAATGTGAAATTGAGCTCATTAGAGGCTGAACAAACACCCTAGTGCTTAAATTAAGACCCAAACCTGAGACTTGAAACCCCAAAACACGTATTTAGAAACCCCGACATCGGATAAATATGTGATTTTAGAGGGTATTTTAGAATCTGGAGCAACCCGGGAACACTAGAAATGATTTTGGGATTACTGAGAGTCGTGCAGGCACCTAGGAAGCTACCACAGAGACCCGAGCCCCTAACTCCAACCCCAGGCCACAGATATATTCATTCTGGCCACAATTTGCGGCCAGAGCAGGGAAATAGGGTCCCAGATTTGGTCCATGGCTCCTTTTGCACTAAAATAGACCCCTCCTATATGCAGTTTTGGCTAATTATCACCTGGGGAAAATCTGGGAGCATTTTGGTGTGTTTTAGGCTATGTTTTCCGTATTTTAAAATGCACTTTCTTGATACTTGGATTTGTATTGGGTTGTTGGGTGTTTGTACATCGACAACAGGGGTTGTTTGATTGATTTGCACGTTTAGGCCATAGGTTCTAACCTATAAGCACACCGTGCGCCGTATCGGTTTTCTGCCTCGGTTTTAATACGTATTGCGACTGTTTATTATTGTAGGTACCCTCGCAAGGATTCCGAGGAGAAGAAGCGCGGCGTCATCGATTTCGGCGAGCGAAGGCCATGTGAGTAGATTATATCTACGGGGGAAGTCGGGTGGATGGCGTATAGCATCCCCGCATTTCGATGTCAAGTATACTATATATACTATATATATGATAGCTTATTGAGTGACATGGAGATCATAGATATGTTAGGTGTACTATGAATATTTAGGGTTAGAAGTGAACTAGTGTATTTTCCCAGTTGCGAACCCTAGCATAGGTTTACACCTACACACACATGCTTATTGCTATACTTATATCGTGATGATGAGGATAGTGTATGATACTGGAAATGAGTCGATGAGTTTAGGCATGGTGCCGTGAGATCGGCTATATGATGTGATTCGTATTTGGGATACGATACGAGATTTTAGCGGGCCTTTTGACGTGTGTTTTACACACGCGCTTATATTTGTATAGACGGTATCGATTGTACTAGACTTAGATCAGTACCCCAGATTATGTGATATGATGATAAGGATGCCGGATAATTGATGAGATGAATGTGATATTGACCCGTACCCAGCTGTTGGGATGCCGTACGACGATTTACCGTGCGAGCTGATATTGATGATAGATCCACACTCATGACTAGAGGATGTTATATGATGAATATTTTGTCGTATGTGATACTATTGAGGTGGGATCATCGACTATTATATATATATATATATATATATATATATATATATATTGACTCAGATGTAGGTGGTTTCCATAACCCTCCTGTTTAGCTTGTTAGTCAGGTCTGTAGATTACTTAGTAGACATTAGACTAGACCCGAGTCATACCTATTTCAAAACTAACGAATCGGGGATATTTTAAAGATAGAAAAAATGGATTCTACGGATATTTCCCAAACGACGCATCTTTTCTTAAAACACCGTAGCCCTTATTTTACCAAAAACCCCGATTTGTCTTATTTCAAATGGCAAAGCTGCATGATATATTTATTGAGCTAGATTCTTCACTGTTGCGTTGATTATTCGATTCCGCATATTCATGATATTTGCATTGCATTGCTTGTGTTTATTGATATATTACTATCATGCTGCTAGGACACTAGCACCATTATCGATGATGCATATGTTCCACGTACACTTCTTGCCGGCTCACACACTTCATCATCGATAATTGCCATGTCACTACACTGTTTTACTGTTGCATTCAGGATACGAATCTTGCATAGTATAGTTGTGTACCTATACACTGTGCACCCATATGTGCATACATACGTATTTGCACTTACATTGATGGTTCTGGCTTGATGAGAGATTTGGGAACCGCAAAATACCTTTTAAAGCTGATTCATTTTAAAGAAGCGGTCTTCCCTACATATGTGCATATTACTATTCCATGTTGCATTACATACTGATATGTTTACAGTTCTTTTACATGTCGCATACATCATGCTTTCTGATTATACGCATTGAGATATGTTGTTTTCATGATATTTCTGGATTTGGGAACCGTGGGTATTTCAAAAGAGAATATGTAATTGTTTTAAAAACCCGGTTGCCCTTGATATGATATTTCAGTGCGTCCACCATGTGTTTTCTCGGTGCTGAGAGCGACATGTGAAACCCGATTCGAGGAGTGGACGAGGCTGATTGCGGGTACATGGTAGACCCGGTATGGTACCCCGGGGCGAGAACGGATCGCTGTGTAGTAGACGGTGAGCCTGGCAAAGGGACTACTACCTACCGGTGATTGGTCGGACCTGGCGGTTATCCGGAGGATACTGACCAGAGTCGATAGATGGATATGGGCGTACTGCTGGGGCCGAGGGCTGATTCCGCAGACTGAGCCCGTGGGCTGATCCGGATTGACGGAGCTCGATATATGAGGATTTACGTGCCGATGCTGGGCACAACTTACATGATGTTTTCGAGTGTCGATGCTGGACACTCCGATTTCATGATTTTGACGTGTCGCGAGGGACACAGATGGTTTATATCCTCATATTTCCATGCATATGCTTTATGATATTTACATGCATGATGGTTATTGTCATTGGGTGACGAGTGGACGGGATCCACATATATACAGATTTGATTACATTGATCATACCTCATATTTATGATATGCTATTACCTGAGGCACTGGCACGAGCACTTGGCACTACACTCATGTATAGAGGTTATACTGCCACTTTAGCATGCTTCAGACTTATTCATATTGAGGTTATATTTATCTGATCGTATTGACCTAGGATGAGTCATACATACGATTGTTGCTTGTAGATATTTTCTATTCACGAGTTGGCAACTCACCCCCGTTGTGCCACAGTTCTTGCAGGTTTTTCCGTACATGTTTCATTGCGGATTTTCTGGCACATTGCTTCCATTACGGGTGATTTGCTTTGGTAGGTGGGTTCTTTTGCATCAGAACCACCATTGTACATGTAGTATTCATTGTATCTAGAAATTCCATCAACCAAAACTTGTATATTGTTTCAGACTTAGAAATCAGTTATGTATTATTTCGACCTTAGAGTCGCGCGTAGCAGTATTATGGTTTTCATGTTGATTTTGAGTTTCTTTCTGAGTTTTGATCCTCGCCTTTCGGCGTTGTATATTATATTGCTTGCGTGGTTGTGACCGTCAATTGACGAAGAGCTAGCTCCCGCTTGGGGATGCCTTTTATCATTGCTTATATATTATCCTTGTTGTATCCCGTTCGGGGCCAGTTTTTACAAAGGAAACTCTGCCGAAATTTTCAGAAAAGACTATACATTTTAAAAATGCATATTCGGCTTAGTTATTTAAAAACCTTGACTTCAAAACATGTTTTCTTCACTCCTTAAAACTAGTTTTCTTTATTTACTCCTTAAAATGGTTTTAGATTTCTGGGCTTTTGGCTTACTTGGATTAGATGGGGTCCTATAGACTTCATATGATTCAAGTGCCAGTCACGGACTATTTCGGGTCGTGACAGCTCAGCTAGGCACAGTGCACAACATATGGTGGCGGTGTGGCTTGGCTGTGGCAATATGGGGAGGAGGTCGAGGGTGTCGAGTGCAGAGGGGGTTGGCCGGCGGTGACTCAAGCAGTGTCACGGCACGACGAGGGATGCAAGGTGGTGGTGATGTCAAGGGAGGTTGAGGAGCTCGGTTGCTGGAAACCCGGGGGTGCTCGGTGGAGTTGATGGAGGTTGCGGTTGAGGAGAGCTCGGGCGTTCATCGATGACGAGAGGAGGCCCGATGGTGTTGGGTTCTTGGTGATGGGATGCTAGGCTCACCTAGAAGGATTTTAAAGAGTGGCAGAAGCGGTAATTTAAAAAATTTAGAGAGCAATAGCAATCCCAACCCAAAAATCAAACCAAAATACTAAACTAGAAACTAAACTAGTAAGCTAAAACAAAGAAGTTGGCAAACTACAACCTTTGTAGTGCGTTAGCCACCTCTTCTTGGACTCTGGCTAGTTTTCACGAAGACCGGAACAACCTTATTCGGTGATCTCCTTGCCGAAGATGATCTACCTTAAGATAACTCCAACACAAGTTTTAGCTTCAAATTGATCTCATCAAAATGAAGCAACATACTAATTAAACTTGCCAAAGATAATTAGTAGGAGATGTCAAATAATTAGCTCACTAAATTCTTCTCTTTCCTTTTCTTTCCTTACTTGAGAAAAAACTCAAGTGAATAAGCCATGGAGATGAGAGTATGAAGATAAGGTTCAAGATGAGAACTAAAACCAAATGATAAACGAGTCATCCAAAATGAGTCATAAAAATGAGTCATCAAAGAAAACACCTAAAGAATTCTACCAACATCTAAATTTCCACGACTCATACCATTTAAGAATGTTCTCATCTAAACTATATAAGTCACATACACCTATCTTAAATGTATCAACATACATGTCATAATATTTATATCAAATATAAATATTAATAAAGAGAAGAAAATAATAAAGTGAGTATAATGTTAGTTAATATATAAATATATCAATATATAATTATAAATTTAGTTATTAAATCAACACTTGATTTAATAATCCAGTTATATCATATAAATACCGACTAATATCATTAAACACACGATTAATATACGTGTATCAAATACACGTGTTTAATCGAACCCTTGCACGTATCCTCATATGTTCCCTACATCGTTTCGCCTGTGCCAGGAAACCTCTGTGTGAAACTCTAAAGACTTGACAATATGCTGACAGTAGGTTAGGATCAAATCCATAGCCCACAAACACGTCAGTGGTACTGGCTGCACGTAACGGGTACCTAGATATTGATCAAAAGAAGGTCAAAAGGCAAGCTCATTCCAACTTTGCAAAGTCTATCAGTGACATTTATCATACAGTCCGGTCTCTTCGTCTACGAGTATCGCATATCGGGTCTAGGGTTTAGAATCTGTCAGACCCCAACTGCTGCCTTATGTTTCTCCACGACTAATATCCATATCCTATATGGAGAAACACATATGATCACCATTGTTTTACCGATCGCAGCATAGGAACACCACTTCCTATCATGAGTATGTCATCCACATACCATATGAGGAATCTTACAACACTTCCTACTACATTCTTTCAAATATCTGGTTCATCTCTCATTTTGATGAAGTCAAACACTTTGATCGTATCATCAAAACAGATGATCTTTCTCCGCTATGCCTGCTTTAAGCTAAAAATAGACTTAAGCAATTTTCACGCTTACCGCTGCTCCCACCGACTATGATAAACCTCTGGCAGAGTAATATACACATACACTTCTAAATCTAATTTAGAAAGACGTTATAGTCATCCATCTGCCAGATATCACGGTCATGAAAAACAGCAGTGGTAAGTTATATCCTATGGACTTCAACACAGACACGGAAGTAATAGTTTCATCATAATCCACATCGGTATTTGATGAAAACCTTTTACTACAAGTTTATCCTTATTAGGTTAGTACCTTTCTATTTGCACTGATCTCGTAAGATCGATTTGCTCCTAATGGGTTTTACCCCTCAGGAGCACCCAATAAAGTCCACACTTTGTTGCAGTGCATGGAGTCCAACTAAGATAACTCGGTATCCAACCATCAATCGGAAGTCACCACTTCCCATAGCCTTCTGATATAGTAGGGTCATTATCACATGATATAATCCTTCCTGTCAAATTCTTTGTGGGAGCCGAAGTATTTCTCAGGTGCCTGTGGTCACCTATTAAATCTTCAGAGTAGGTTAAGATTTGTCAGGGTTAATTGAATCTCCAGATTCTACTAAATCTTCAGTAACCGTTTGTGGTTTTGGAATCACTTCCAGTTCTACCATGCTCCCACTAATTTCTTTTGCAAGAAATTCCTTTTCTAAAAATGTGTCGTGTCGAGAACAAAGAACCTTTTGATCCCGAAAATGGTAGAAAGTTAATCCCTCATCAATACCCGGGATAACCCAAAAACAACCATTACTGAAACGTGCCTTGAGCTTATCCGGATTCTGGTTTTAAGCATAAGCCGGACAACTCAACATCTTAACAATTTTAAGATGATAACCCATTCTATATCACATATAGAATTTGAGGCACAAATTTAGGTGGAACTAGTATCAATTGATATACATCTATTTCTAGTGCATCCCTTAATCAAAAAAATGCTATTCAACATTACTCATCATGAAGCGCATCCGCTGATGAGAAATCTGAGAGAGAATCAAATTCTCGATTATATTACTACGGATTACCTAGTATAAGTATCCACATTTTCTAACACTTAGAAGAATCTTGATATTTCCAACGTTTGATTCTCTACTTTATTCCTATATCTTTTGAACTTCTCAAAATCTTTGGACTTTGCATTTCAACAAGAATGCGTGTCTAAAATTAAAGAACTCATAGGAAAACAGAACGAAATATCGGTACCAACCCCTCGTCCAAGTGGACACCGTAGAACATACATCATTATGTATAATCCCTATGAATTCATTAACTCATACTCTGTGTGTTGTAATTTGAAAACTGTATTTTGGTTAAGAATGTATATCCCGTTATTCAATGCACCTTATCCAAACATCAAATGATAAAGGCAAATATTCATAACATAATTTTTGAAAATTTATATCCCACTTTATCAAATAAAGAGACGGATATATCAGTTTTTAAAAGTTGGTTCATAATAACAAATATTCAAAACCAAAAGTTTGCCGAAAAGCAAAAATCAGATGATTTCCCCAATAGTAACAATTGCTCCAATATCTGATATTGAAGATCAAATCACCTTTTCCAATACTCTAATCCTTCTCAATATCTGTAACAACTTACACATATAGGATATTAATCCGGTGTCTATATGCCCAGGAGTTAGAGTTAATTGGAAAACAGTTTTCGATTACAATCACATAGAAAACATGAAATATCAAAATATTTCAAGGGGTGGCCGGGTATTCCAAGTAATGCCTCTTTCATTGCCTGGGGTCATAACAGTAGTTGTATTTTTCTTTCCGCTCACTTCGTCCTTTATCGTGTCTCTCTTTCTTACCTTATTTATACCGAACTTATGCTATTTGGTTTTCTTCTTACCCATCCTTTCAACTCCAGTATCAAGATCGGAAGAAGACTATCCAATAAGTGTAACTGGTATATTCTTTTTATTTAAGGAGCTCTCAAACTTGAGATAAGGTGGAGCGGAGAGAAAAATAAATTGTATCATATACAATTCACTTTCTCCAGAACCTGTGGCCATCCTCGACTGAAACAATTTCTTTGAGTTTGTATCTAACTATACGACAACCTTCTAAGTAATATGGATCTCTGTATCGGATATAGAGTGTTCTGGAGAAAGAAAAAAGGGAAGTGGGAGGGGTAAGGATATATGCGACTATGTCATGAAAATAGGGTAATCATGACATTCCGAAGCTGTTGATTGTAAAAAGGTTCGGTTAACTTGGTTTACGAGTTTTTAGTTTAAGGTCAGTCTTAGGTTGCTGCCAGAGAGAGAAAAGAAATACTCGTCGTGCATTCTATACTAGATTAGATTGGTTAGTTAATTTATCTAATCTGGTCTCCCACTGTTTTGTCGAATTCTCCTTCAACCCTAGAAAGAGAACTAGCAGGGATCATTTATAGAAAATCTCCCGAGGGTAACAATTATTCATAATGGGAATCAGGATCCAAACTATCATAGAGTGGTAACCTTGACGGGGTCAACAAGTCACCCCACACCATAGAAGGTATGCAATCTCATTGCAAGTTTCAACACTTGAAACTCCCGATATTAGTTTTTACCCCTAACAGCTTATGACCTTAACGAGATCAACAAATCATAAGTCGCTAGTCAAGTTCAACCCGTCATTTCGTAATTAATTTAGACCCATCCGCACGACTCTTAACTATGGTCAATAAAGACGTACGACTGTCCCAACCAATAGTATTATATGCAAGCAGGAAGACATCACTTAGTTACCGTATACTACGCCTCAATGAGGTCGACAAACGTAGCACGAATACTAAGGACTCTACTTTCTGAAATGATAGAGGGCTATGGCTGGTTTTGAAGAAATTTTTTAATTTAATGAACTTGATATCATTGAGGGAACTGAGTGGTTTTGCAAATTTATAGTAACATAAACTTTTTCTTAAGAGCGAACTCTTAGAGAAAGGATCAAGGCTTTTCCCTCATCGAATGAGGTGCAGAATATTCTTAACCGAATACCTCAATGCAAAGCAAAAGACTATGTCTATACAATTTATAAATTTATAGTAACAATCTTTTGCTAAAGAGTTCACTCTCTGTGAAGGGATCTAGGCTTTTTCCTCGTAGAATGAGGTGTAGAATATTCTAATCGAATATCTCGATGCAAAACAAAATATTCGACTATAACACCACAATATCTAATATTTGGTTCTTACAACGTGTTTTAGGTTTATTATCTTTGCATTAATCCTAATCAATATAATCCCATCATTTAGATAATCTCATATTATCCAGCATCTCCTCACACCATCACAGATAAAGCATGATATAAAAAAATAGAATGCACATATACGCCATCCGCATTCACCACGAGGCCCCGGATCTTCACTATAAAGTTACTTAACTTACGGCATGGTGGGGTAGGGTTAGCGCGGGTGCAAAACATATATAGCATTTATTTATATATTTATCATATATATATCACTATATATATCATCGTAGGCAGATAATCAGCATTACAGGCAAGCAATAAATATCATCACAGGCAGGTAGACACATGGCATGCATACAATGAACATCACAGAATATGAATGTCGGATTACCTAGGAATCCCGTGTTTCACCACTACCGTCACACAGTGGGAACCCCCATGGGTTAGCATCCTTGTCTAATGGCTCTGATACCAATGATGTGATGCTAGGCTCACCTAGAAGGATTTTAAAGCGCGGTGGAAGTGGTAATTTTAAAAATTTAGAGAGCAATAGCAACCCCAATCCAAGAATCAAACTAAAACACTAAACTAGAAACTAAACTAGTAAGCTAAAACAAAGAAGTTGGCGAATTACAACCTTTGTAGCGTATTAACCACCTCTCCTTGGACTCCGGCTAGTCTCCACAAAGACCGGAACTGTCACGACCCGAAGGTACGGAACATGACTGGAACTTAAATTACGAAACTTCTAGAGGCGTATCATGATCTAAATAAGACAAAGCCCAAAAATTTAAACCATTTAAATAAAAAGAGTGAAGGAAAACTTATTTAAAGAAAGTGATTTTAACAAAATAAGTCGCTTTAAACATTTTAAAAACATCAAAATGTCTCGAAAATTTGGGCAGAGTCTCCTTTGTAAATACTGGCCCCCAAACGGGTACAACACATGAAAAGACATATAAATAATGAATGAAGGTATCCCCAAGCGGGAACTAGCTCTTCGCCAAAGGCGGAATCACAACCACATGCAATATGTATATAAAAAGTGCGAAATAAGCATCTGAAAGTAAGAAATGAGAAACACCACGTTGGCTCAAGTGAGCATCGACACCAAATACCACAAATACAAGTCTCACGAGTCTCACCGTCTAGTCCAATATACAAGGGTAGAAGCGGTAGATACGGTAGATGGAGTATACTGGAAACAATAATAATATAAGGTGGAAACAAAATATCCTCGCAACCCACCTAAGAGCAAAGCTGCAAATCGATGCAATAAAGCAGAAAGAGGAAGTACGCTCGCCGCTACTACGCTGACGGGTCGAACCTGCAAGATACTGTGGCACAACAATGGTAAATTGCCAACTCATGAGTAGTAAGTAACATCTAATAAGGCTATTGTAAGCATGCACGCAAATATGTGTCAACCTACGCATATCGATATGATACGATGTACTAACATGAATGCAACATGAATGCATAATCAAACACGAAACTTGAACAAGTCTGGTATGAGAAAATCCTTGTTCTTATCTTAGAAAAAGCTCTGTGCAATAAAATAAAGTATCATCAATGAAATCAACAGAAAATCCGTGTCAAGTATCGACATAATATATATATATATATATCCCAATATCTCAATATCTCAATATCTCAATGTCTCAATATCTTAATATCTCGGGCTCCGTCAGTCCGAATCAACCCATATCATCAAATCTCACGACTACATCGGTATCCTCCGAATATCCGCCGCATAAAAAATAACCGGTCGGTAGTGCTCCCCTGCTGGGCTCAATGCCATCTATGCGATCTTCTTGCCCCAAGGTACTGCACCGGGTCCACCATGTACCCACAAACGGTGCATCCCCCTCCTCGAATCGGGTATATGATACCGCTCAAGAACCGAGAAAACACATGGTGGATACCACACACATCATATCATAAGAAAACCACAAATTTCTACTTTTTAAAATGATAATAGGTTTATAAAATCCTTGCGGTTTTCCCCAAAATCCATAAATCTCATAAATACTGAAATCCTCGAGAAGAATCACAATATGTAAATATGTCGGTGATGATGGATGTCTATGATACGATAGTATATACCATGCGAAGTACGGCCAGAAGCTATGCATGAATCATGATGTAATAAGGTATGTATATATGACTAACAATCCCACGTATCCATCCTGACGAAATGACTATACAAGTACAAGTCTACAGATCATATATGATGCAATGCATAGATACCGATTCTAAGCAAGTTCTATAGTGTTCGTAACATAATAATTACCAAAGGCGTGTGTGTTCGCATGAATAGTGCACGTGCGGCATGAACCAACGGTAATGGTGCAAGTGTCCTATGAGATAATATCATATATATCTATGATGATGCATTGCAATGAGATGAATGACTAGGAGACTACGCATATAAATACAAGCACTACTAGTAATCCTGACTATCGGGCGCCTCGAGCCATCCAGACGATCCCCCATAGATGTGTACATCTACTCACCGGGACGCCTCGGCTAATCTGATCCGATTTCAGCCCTGCCTTTCCGCGCCACATCCGACGCCTCTGTACCCGATCCTAGAATCGCACACAAGTAAATAAGAGGATAGATATAAATAGTCACGGAAACAAACGATGCAAGACAACCAACGCTTACTAACTGGACGCGCACGCACTTGGTGCACAAAACGTGCCCGCGACAACGCCATAAACCACAACTAGGGTCGCTATACATGGCAATTATCAATTCTAAAACCCGATCGTACCAATCACGCATTCATAACACACTAAATACATTAGGAAATAGTTTGTATATCATCAAAACCTTAAACTTAATTAAAATCGATTTATTCCAAAAACCTAGTAAACATCACCTAACCATTTTAGTGCAAATCTAGATGTTTTAACAAAACTAGTGGTCACAATATTCATTTAATATTTTAATTAGGCTACCTAATTATTAACTAAAATTTAACCTCACCTATTTACATTAAACTTGAAATAAATTTTCATAAACACATTATTAAGATAATTTAAGAGTTATGATCATCAAGTTAGCAACTAAATTATATTTTTCAAGTTTTAAGATGTTAAACCACACATTGCAACCATAATCAAGTGAAAAAAACCATAACTTGATCCCAAACCCTTAGCTTGAAAACTAAATCTTGAAATTAAAACCACATTTAAACACCTAAATAAATTAGATTGAAGTAATTAAACAACAAGTAACCATTGGGTTAAAATTATACCTCAAAAATCATGAGATCTAACTTGCAAGCTTGCCTCCAAAGATGTCATCTTGCCTCAAGATCCAAGCTAGTTTAGGCCAAGGAATAAGGGTTGAAGGTTTAATTAGGAATTAGTGAGACTTGTGTGGATTTTTGATAAATTTTTTGAGGATTTTTGAAGTGAAAAGGAGGTGGAGAAAGTGGGGAGGGGATTGCAGGAATGCTCGGCCAGAAATAAGAGGGAGAAAGAGAGAGTGAGGTGTGTGTGTGTCTAGAAACATCCCCCCATTATCTCATCTATTAATATATATCTTAATTATCTTATTTTATTTCATTTCCTAGTCAAACCTAGATGTTTCTATACCCATGGAGACAAATTAAAGAACAAAAGAATATGTTACAAACTAGTTATTAGTTGTCATAGTGCACAAGTGTGATTAACCCATTCTAGTTTGTAATAAACACTAAATAAATGTATAAGTGAAAACTTAAAATAATATTAAAAATAATTAATTAAGGAAAAATATTTAAGTAAACTAGCAATTTATAAGTGACTAATTAAACACCAAATACTAGCAATTACATAGCTAAAATAGGTATAATTAAGTCTATGTGGAAAAATAATTATAATTTCGTTTTACGGAAAACACGAGTTATATTACCGATTATCGGACAATTGCCCTAAACGATTTTTAAAACGTTACAATCTTCCCCCTTAAAGAAATTTGGTCCCCGAATTTAAAATCTAACTACGCGTACCCTTCAAAAAGATGGGAAAATTTCTTCCTCATCATGTCCTCGGCTTCCCACGTGACCTCTTCTCTATTCGGGTTACGCCTAAGAACTATTACGGTCGGTATGACCTTAAACCTCAGATTCTTCACCTGCCGATCCAGAATGACTATCGGCTGCTCTGCGAAAGAAAAATCGCGCTCCAGTTGAATTGTCTGGTGCCGAATCGTGTGAGAGGGGTCATGAAGGTACTTGCGGAGCATCGCTATAAGAAGCACGGGGTGAACATCTGGAATGTTGGGTGGAAGAGCCAAACGATAAGCAACAGTGCCAATACGCTCGAGAATCTCGAAAGAACCCACATATCTGGAACTAAGCCTTCCTTCCTTTCCGAATCTCAACACGCCCCTTATTGGAGAAACCCTCAAGAAAACATGATCACCTTTAGCGAATCCAGGTCTGCGACGGCGTCTATTAGCAATAGATTTCTGCCTGCTCTGGGCCGTTCTCATCATATCTCGAATCAACTGAATTCTTTCGGTCGTCTCACTGAGCTCTGTCCAATATACGGGCGATCGACATATCTCTCCATAAAACGCCTCAAAGGGTGCCATCTGAATCTCCTCCTGGAAGCTGTTATTATAGGAAAACTTTATCAAGGGTAAATGACGATCCCTGTTGCCACCGAAATCTAGAACACAAGCTTGGAGCATATCCTCAAGAATCTGAATGGTCCGCTCTAATCGACCGGCGGTCTGCGGAAAGAAAATTGCATTGAAACTCAATTGGTGCCCAAAATCTCCTAAAGTTTCTACAATAGTCGGCTGGTGAACTGGGTGCCTCTGTCAGACACAATACAAGTCGGAACTCCATATAGTCGCACAATCTCATCAACATATGTCTGAGCATACTGAACGAATCTGAAAGTGGTCTTTATTGACAGAAAGTGAGCTGCTTCCATCAATAGGTTTACGATCACTCAAATAGAGTCATATTCTTGACTGGTCCTAGGTAGACCCACAATAATTTCCATAGAGATCTGCCCCCCATTTCCACTCCGGAAAGGGCAAAGGTTATAACTCTCTCGCCGGCCTCTGATGCTCGGCCTTGACTTGCTTACATGTCAGCATCCCGAAACAAAATCTATGACATCTCTCTTCATCCCTTCACAATAGTAGACTTCTCTCAAATCATAATACATTTTGGTGGAACCCGGATAAACACTATATGCTGACTGATGCGCCTCCTCTAAGATCTCGCTTCTCAGTCCCTCAGAATATGACACACACAGTCGAGTCCCAAATCGTAGTACTCCCTGATCATCGATCACGAACTCTGAATCTCTGCCCTGTCGAACCTGCTCCAAGATCTCGGACAAACGAACGTCATCGGACTATGCCTCACGGATATGATCAAATAACTGTGGATGTGCACGGACACGGACAAGTTATCCCTCGGTCGACGTAAACTCGAACTGTACTTGGCTGTCACAAAGAATCTGTTAATCTGCTGTCGACTGTCTCTGAACTGTGCTCAAACAAGAAAAGCTACCTCCGAGCCTCCGACTCAAAGCATCTGCCACAATATTCGCCTTGCCCGGATGATAAAGAATCTCGCAGTCATAGTCTTTCACTAGCTCCATCCATCGGTGCTGTCTTAAATTTAGATCTCGCTGCTGAAAGATATACTTTAATCTTCTTATGGTCCGTAAATATCTAGCACAACTTGCCGTATAAGTTGTGTCTCCAGATCTTGAGTGCAAAAATAACCGCAGCCATCTCTTAGTCATGAGTGAGATAATTCTGCTCGTGCTTCTTCAACTGCCGAGAAGCATCACAATAAACGAAAAAACGCCTGATCCTTAAGGCAAAGATAATACTGGCGCCGTAATCAAATGAGTCTTCAACTGCTGAAAACTCTGCTCGCATAGCTCAGTCCAACGAAAAGAAACTCCCTTCCGGGTCAACCCGGTCAACGTTGCAGCTAAATGCGAAAATCCTGTACGAAATATCAATAGTATCCGCCCAAACCCAAAATGCTGCGAACCTCCGTCACTGATACAGGTCTGGGCCAGTGCTGAACGACCTTGATCTTCTTCAGTTCCATACTTACCATCTCTCGTAACTACGTGTCCCAAGAAGTCCACACTATCCAACCAGAAAACACACGTGGATAATTTAGCGAATAGCTGGTGCTCCCTCAAGGTCTGCAACGAAATCCTCAATTACTGCCCAGGCCCCACTCAGCTCCAAAAGTGTACTAAAATGTCATCAACAAACATGATAATAACTGATCAAGAAACGGCGTGAACATGCGGTTCATCCAATCCATAAACGCTGCTTTTGCATTGGTGAGCTCGAACGACATCACAAAGAACTCATAATGCCCGTAACGTATGCAAAAAGCAGTCTTCAGAATATCATCCTTGTTAGTTGTATGTAAGCCCTAGAGGCCAGTATTGTACAGATGATGTATATTATATTGGATGCTTGGACATATATAGAGAGGACTTTCTTGCTTGATATGATAGTATGCTATCTGGTTCCTCTTTATCTTAACATGTATACTTGTCTCTTGATACTGTCTTATAGTTACATGTTGGTAAAGCCCTTAGGATGTGTACTTGACTATCTGGACTATGATGCGGATCATACTAGTGGGGACAGAGTAGTCCAAAAGTGTTGGAGATAGTGCCCTCAGAGTCAATTATTGGATCACAGGCACGTGATTGCAATGATTGAGGGAGGACCTATCCCGGTAGGACAGTCTTACTCGAGATGATAGTATGCTATCTGGTTTATCTTTATCATCGTGTACTGCTTTAGGTGACCTGACATGTCGCTATTACACGTTGATAGAGCCCCTAGGATTCTTGCTTGACTACCAGCAGTATGATGGCGATCATATACGTGGGAGCTGGTAGTCTATAAGCACATCCTTAAAAGGTCCCTAGTCATAGGAGTTTCGAGATAGGGCATCGATACTCCATTAGTAGACTAGTGTATACAGTCGAGACCCCGACGAAGGGCGGTGGCCGGTCTCACAAGCCACTGGTGTCAGTTGGTTCACCTAAGATGTGTACAGGTGCTCATTGGGTTATGAGTACACCGGACAGGACTTGCCGGGAACATGCTAGTTGGTCTTATACCAGATGTCAGATAGCAGTTCCCTGGTGACATGTGTACAGGTTAGTTCATCGACCTGAGATCGTCATTTGTCTCGTGTGAGTTCCCACTGTGCTTTGATTACTACCCTACCACGGCTCAAAGGAGTCGTGCAAACAGGTTTTAGTTGGGTACAGTCCCGAGCCACATGGAGGTAGTGAGCGGATCTGCAGGGGTTCGTCTCTCCCGGTATTGGGGGTGAGGTCGCGCTGTGTCTAGGAGAGCCATTACACAAAGCCCTCGGCCGAGGCAGGAGATTTACTGGTAGGTATTCCAGTAGTATCTCTGGGTGTTCTGGGCTATACTCCAACACGATTTGTACCGCTTTTGGGTCTGACTTTTACCAACCCCCTAGGCCCGACATGCGATGCTCATAGACGAACGGACCGGACTGTACGGATATTGTCACTGACAGGCTCAGTAGGGTGTCAGGGTGAGTTCGCTCATCGACGTCCCTTTTGCTCAATAGCTGGTGGCCCGTCACGTATTGGCTAATACCTCTGACGTGCTAGTGGTTAAATCCACAGCCATTGTATTGACGAGTCTTTAGAGTCCACCACACAGACAGTTACTCAAGCTTTCGGGCGAAACGCTGTAGAGGCCGTATGGAGATATGGCAGGGACCGATCAGATACGTGCGGTATTGCATGGATCAGGATCGGACAGTTTTGTACTAGTGGCCGTATAGTTATATGGCAGGGTTCGATCTGATACGTGCGGTATTGCACGGATCAGGATCGGACGGATAATACTAGCCGGCTTTGGTTTAAGCCGGATCCTAGTTTAGTACAATATAGATTTTGTCTCATTGCATTTGTATCCGGTCGGAATACAGATGCGGGTGTGTATGCACAGTATCGGGGTTTTCCTGTAATTTATTACGGGACCAGTTTTCTGGAGTTGCCAGTTTGCATTCCGTTCCGGCCGGTTTTCCTTTGTTCTTTCCCGGCCGGACCTTTTGATGGAGGGTGTTATTTGCAAGTTTGCAAATAACACATTGTGGAGGGGTTTCATGCAAATGGTTTGATTATAAGAGCATCTTTTTATTCCTTTCTTTTCTATCATCATTTCTTGCATAAAGGTGATTAAGATTGATTTGCATCTTTGATTTGAGGCGTGCTTTTGATGTGGTCACCACTTGAGTTCCTACACTCACCTCCCTTAGTTGATTCCCTCCACCATTTCCAAATGAGTTTGGCCGGCCACATTTTCAAGAGGAGGAAAAAAAATGAGAGGTTCATTTTGTATGAGGAAAATTTATCATCTCATTCCATGCTTGATAAATGAGAGCTCCACTTCAAAGTTCCATTCTATTCCTCCATCAAGGCAACATAACCCCAAAGAGACATAGCACTACACATTCTACAGCAAACCTTGGGCACGTCAACTTGCCAGCTTCGTGCCCGAGTTGCCTCGGTATTGAGGTGGGAGCCCGTAAAAGATGCAGACGATGTGGTGCCCTTCCGGCAAGGATGCGACGACCGGAGTTTCCGCGGGTGATCGGGACGATGACGAGAAGACCGGAGGACTCGGATCACTCGGTATATCTCTCACCCTTTCTCTTGATTGCTAGTATCGGTTAATGGTTACGATCCGGGTTTATTGTCCGCGGTAGCGCCAGTTTAAAAGTTAAGAAAATTTTGATTCCGCATTTTGGCCTCGGATAGACGGCCGGGGCGCTGCGTTGGCGCAACATGGTATCAGAGCCACGCCATTAACCTTGCCTAGCTTGTTCTAATGTGTTTTACTTATCCGATCGACCAAAATTCCAAAAACCGCGTATTTGCTTGCATCAGTTTTCTGTCAATTTTTTCTGGGCTCTAAAAATTTTTCAGGTTGTAGAAAACTGATGTACATGGAATTATAAGCAAACTGCAAAAATTTGGTAAACTGATCCCTTTATAGGACCGCGGAACCGCGGCAATGACCCCACTTTTGCTGCGGTTCCGCCGCAGTATATTGGTTTCATTATACCAATTTTTTGTAGTGGGCTTTTGGGCTGTTTTTAGGGGTTTTGGAATATTCTGTTTGGGCCCAGATTTTCTGCAAGTGCTACAGTAATGCTTTGGGGCCCACTTGGTAAAATTTGATCGATCGGATATTTTAAACACATTATTTCACAGTATTTACATTATATCTGCGACCGTGAATGTCACTTGATCGGTAAATCCTGTCTAACTGCTATAGCTCGGTTAGACGGATTTGCGAACGTGACTTTCACGTTGATGTTCTATGTATTGCTGTGATGTTGCGGATCGGTCGTGGGGGATAGCCTGGATGCAATGTTAGTACAGTTTTGTTTTATATGTACATTTGATATTGCGGGGCGAGCGTCCGACATGTGGACTGCCGTCACTGCCTGTTTGTATTATTCTTTTGGGGCACGACCTGGTTGCGGTCGATGTACCCGTTGTATGTATATTTTACTTTCTGTACTAGGATTACCCCGCGGAGGGGTGCACGGATAGCCGGGTTCTAGAGGGCAACGGGCCCGCATCTCATGGCATTGAGACGGAGGGGGCTTCACTCTAGGATTGGCGGGCTATTCGCCGCACTCGTAGAGGGTACAGGTTGACCCAGGAGGGGTGCCCAAGTTACCGGATTCCGTAAAATGCTGGGTGGTCCATTCACGGTGCTGAAGGGGGCTGCCTCGCTTCAGGTTTTGGCGGGTGACTTGCCGCGCCCGTAGGGGTCTAGGATTTCATTGCACAGGCTATCCACACGACCAGGGAAACGTCGGGTTTCAGCAGCGGCTCTGTGAAACCCGGGGCTTCCAGATATCTGTATTGTTCTGTGATGCTGTACATTTCTGTGATGTTGCATTTTATCACGCCTTGAGCGAAAATTATATATTGGTATATATATTAGTAGATGTTGTATATGTTTTACATCCGCGCTAGTCCAGTCCCCGCTCTGTCGTTAGTTAGCTAACTTAACGGGTAATGACGGGACCCAGTGGCGAATGCGGATGGCATATACGTACATCAGTATATTTTCGTTCTTTGTGGTGTGATCAATTGATGGGACTGCGTTGATTCGGATCAATGCAAGCTAAACAAACCTATTCTGATGTTGTTGGAACATTTTTCAAAAAGCTGTTATTGCAAGGACGTTCACTTTTGTTTTGCATTGTGGTATTCATTTGGAATATCCTGCTCCTCAGTCGACGAGGCAAGGGCCGAGATCCCTTCACCGGGAGTGACCCCTTGGACAGAAGTTTGCGTCAGGGCATTAACTTCACTATAGCCGATTACTTTTGCTTTGCATCGTGGTATTCAGTTGGAATATCCTGCACCTCATTCTACGGGGAAAGAGCCGAGATCCCTTCACCGGGAGTGACCTCTTTAGCAAAGGTTTTCGTCACTATATTTTTATAAAAAGTTATGCAGTTCCTTCAACGATATCAAGTTCATTACGTTAAAGGTTTTTCGCCAAAAACCAGCCGTAGCCCTCCTTTATTTCCTACAGGTATTATTTAGTATTCGTGCTGCGTTTGTTGACCTAGTCAAGACGTAGTGTTCGGTAGCTAAGTGGTACTTGTTTGTTGCATAAGTGGGATTGGTTAAGACAGTCGTGCGGCCTTGTTGACCTAGTCAAGGGCACGTACGGGTGGGTTTAATGCAATCCAGAATAATGACGGGTTGAACTTGACTGACGGTTTATGGTTTGTTGACCTAGTCAAGGTCATAAACCGCTTGGGGTAAAAATCACATCGGGAGTTTCAAAAGAACTGAAACTTGCCAGACATGCGCATACCTTCTGGAGTGTGGTGACGTGAGTGGATTCCGTCACGTTATCATGCGATGATAGTTGGATCCCGATTCCCACTGATGAGTTGGTTTACTCCTCGGGTGACCCCGACTAATTCTTCTTTTAGGTTTGGGGAAGAATTTGAGGTTACAGTGGGAGGTTTCCAGATTAGATAAAGTGATAACCATTCTGATCTAGGTTAGAGTGCACGCTGAGTGTTTCTTTTCTCTCTCTTTGGCAGCGACCATTGACCCGACCCTGGACTATGACTCAGTGACCAAGTTGACCGAACCTTCTTAACACTGGCTTTTGGATTATCAGAGTTGCAAACCTCTTTGCCACTCCTACTTCTACCCTTTTCTCCGGGACACCCCGTATTATTACGAACGTCCACTTCCATTGGACAAAACCATCGTATGGTTATATACGAACTCGAAGGACTTCGAGGATGGTTTCTGGTTCTGGAGAAAACGGATAGGACTATTCAGTTGTCTTTTCTTTTCACCTTCTCTCAGGTTGCGAGTACTCCTTGGTTTAGGAGTAGTACACCTATTACGCAAATTGGATAGTCTTCTTCCAAACCTTAGGCTGGTGCTGAACGGTGGGGAATGAAGAAAACCAATTAGCATAACGATGGTGTGCAGAAGGTATTAACTTAAGACAAAGCAAGGGATTAGTAGGAGGGCAAAGTAAATTGCGACTGATATTCACGACCAAACCAAGTATTTCTTCGCCAATCCTAAATCACCTTTGTATTTCTCCAGGACACTCCGTATTACTATGAAGATCACAGTTTATTGGATAATCCATCGTATGGTTATATACGAACTTGAAAGGAACTTGTTCCAGTTCGGGGATGGATTCTGGTCCAGGAGAAATAGGAATACGGTTTATTCGGTTGTCTTTTATCTTCACCTTCTCTCGCTTTGCGAGTGCTCCTAGGATTAGGACAGTACACCCATTATGCTTATTGGATAGTCTTCTTCCAAACCATAGGCTGGTGCCGAACGGTAGGGAAGGAAGAAAACCAATTGGCCTAAATGGGTGTGCAGAAGGTAATGACTAAAGACATATAAAGGGATTTGGAGAGGTAGCAAAGAATTATACGGTTATAATTGTGAATCTGGATAATGGAAGAGGCATTACTAAGAATACCGGAATACCCCACCGAAACATTTCAATGTTTCAGTTTCACTGTGTAATGTTAAAAGAAAACTGATTTCCCGATTAGATACTTACTCCAGGGTATGTATTTACCAGGTATGATTCTCACATCTGTATGGTTTTACAGATGATGAGTGGGAGTAAGTCATTGGGAATAGGGTGATCATCCTCATTATATCGGGATTCGTTGTAATCGGTGATATTTGAGGAGATCATCTGGGCTGTTTGCCGGTCGGCAAATATTTGGTTTTGAATATCCGCTGTTGTGCACCAATTTCAAATTGATATATCTGTACGTCTATTTTCATAGAGTGAGATATACCTTTTGATATTATGTCGATGACATTTACCTATATCAGTGGATGGTTAGGTAAGGAGCATCAAACAGCGGTGTAATTCTTCTTAGCCATAAGTACAGTTTTCAACCTACGACGCACAGTGAAAGAGTTGTTAGACTCAGCGGACTTATACAGAGTATTGTATGTTGTCCAGTGTCCATTAGGACAGAGGGGTTGGTCCTCATACTATATTCTGTTTACTTTTAACTTCTCTAGTTCTTAGACATGTGTTTCGTAGAAACACAGGGTCTATGTTTTGAGGAGTTATAGGTATTTGAATAGAGTAGAGAACCAGGTGTAGCAAGTATCGGGATTCTTCAAAGTGATCGAAGATGTAGATACTTGTGTATGGTATTCAGTTGATAGTAATGATAAAGAGAAATTGCTTCTCTTTCAGGTTACTCATAATTGGAAGCACTCCTAAGTTGAGTAACACTGATCGGCCTCCTTCCATTTAGTTGACATGCACTGGAGATAGCTACATGATTTGAATCTAGTTCAATTAATCAGTGCCTCTGGTTCTATATTGGATATAGATCAGTTCATATCTTAACGATGTTAAGGTACGGGGAGTTGTCCGGCTTATGATTAAAACCAGACACTGGACAACTCAAGGCACGTTTCTGTAATGGCTGTTTGTGGGTTGACCCAGGCTATGACGAGGGTTGATTTTCTACCATTTGGAAGATCAATAGAGATATTGTTCTTGACTCGCCACATTTTTAAAAGAAATGGATTTTTTCAGAAAACAGAAGTAGGAGTATGGTAGAACTGGAAGTGATTCCAGAACCGCAAACGATTACTGAAGATTTGATAAGAACCTAAAGATTGAATCTGGTTTGACATTCCATTAGCCACTCCGCAGATATGATGGGTAACCTCAGGCACTCGAGAGGTACTTCGGTATGCTCAAGGACGGTGGCAGGGAGGTTCTTGTTTACCCAGACTTACCATTGCTGTTGTTCCAGACTGTGAGACCCGGCAGGAGGATGAGTATAGCGTCGTTCTAAACTAGCTTTAGAAGTGTACGTCTATATGACTCTGCCAGAGGGTTGTCGTAGTCAGTGGGAGCAACGGAAGCATTGGTGGACAGGTGGCTTATGTCTATTTATAGACTAAAGCAGATACAGCGGAGATAGATCATCTATTTCTGATGTGACAGTCATAGGTTTGACTTCATCAGAATAGGGGATGGATCTGTTGAGAAGGTAGTAGGGTGTGATGTCATGGTATTTGGATGACATACACAGAGTAGGAAGTGATATTCCTATACTACGATCGGTTATACTTTGGTTGTCACACAGTTGTTTCTCCACACAGGACTTGGATATTATATCAGACATTCTGGTTACTAGATCTATGGTTTTAGATCTAGATTTGGGTGGTTTCCCAATCTGGGGACCTTGACAGCATTCTATGAGTATTTAGAATGGACGACTCCTGGCACGGTAGTGCACCTGCAGTTGATGGAGTCACCCTCTCTAAAGGTGTCTTATAGACTAAAGGGGAGAGGGATACTCATGATTGGCAGATCACTTGCTTAGGCAACTGAGTCAATCATGAGATGTCAAGTACCACACCAGATGTTGTTCTTGCAGTAGAAGCAATAAGTTGATATTGATCCAATCCTGGAGAAACAGTCGGAAGCAGTTTTAGAACATAAGTTGATGTTCTAGGGATATGATAACGGCAGCCTCCTTTAGGAGACGGTTATCATTCCAGGCTTCCAAGGTGACCTGGATGGCAGAGTGGCTGTCAGAGTTATAGTTTTCCCTCTGACGAGGGGCAGTATATTGGACATGTGGTCCAGATGGATACTGAGGGAAGGCATGGCGCAGGATACTGATTAAGTTCAGTTGACGATACAGTCTAAGAAGTCTGGATTTGGAGTTCATTTATGAACTAGGTCCCATCAGACATCCAGACGTTCCAAGACAGGTATTGCTCATTTCGGGAGATGGCTTTCTCTGCGAACTTGAGATATAGAGAGACATAGAAAGAAACATCACAGCGGATCCACTCACTGAGGCTATTCCTCGAACGCAATAGTTTCGCAAACGGGTTTTGTGAGACTGACTAGTAGAGGAGTTGGGTGTTCGGTATCACACGGGCTGTGAGTATGCGATATCGCAATAATTAGCCTTGAGTGCAAGTGGGAGATTGTTGGAGATAGTGCCCTCAGAGTCAATTATTGGATCACAGGCACGTGATTGCAATGATTGAGGGAGGACCTATCCCGGTAGGACAGTCTTACTCGAGAAGATAGTATGCTATCTGGTTTATCTTTATCATCGTGTACTGCTTTAGGTGACCTGACATGTCGCTATTACACGTTGATAGAGCCCCTAGGATTCTTGCTTGACTACCAGCAGTATGATGGCGATCATATACGTGGGAGCTGGTAGTCTATAAGCACATCCTTAAAAGGTCCCTAGTCGTAGGAGTTTCGAGACAGGGCATCGATACTCCATTAGTAGACTAGTGTATACAGTCGAGACCCCGACGAGGGGCGGTGGCCGGTCTCACAAGCCACTGGTGTCAGTTGGTTCACCTAAGATGTATACAGGTGCTCATTGGGTTATGAGTACACCGGACAGGACTCGCCGGGAACATGCTAGTTGGTCTTATACCAGATGTCAGATAGCAGTTCCCTGGTGACATGTGTACAGGTTAGTTCATCGACCTGAGATCGTCATTTGTCTCGTGTGAGTTCCCACTGTGCTTTGATTACTACCCTACCACGGCTCAAAGGAGTCGTGCAAACAGGTTTTAGTTGGGTACAGTCCCGAGCCACATGGAGGCAGTGAGCGGATCTGCAGGGGTTCGTCTCTCCCGGTATTGGGGGTGAGGTCGCGCTGTGTCTAGGAGAGCCATTACACAAAGCCCTCGGCCGAGGCAGGAGATTTACTGGTAGGTATTCCAGTAGTATCTCTGGGTGTTCTGGGCTACACTCCGACACGACTTGTACCGCTTTTGGGGGTCTGACTTTTACCAACCCCCTAGGCCCGACATGCGATGCTCATAGACGAACGGACCGGACTGTACGGATATTGTCACTGACAGGCTCAGTAGGGTGTCAGGGTGAGTTCGCTCATCGACGTCCCTTTTGCTCAATAGCTGGTGGCCCGTCACGTATTGGCTAATACCTCTGACGTGCTAGTGGTTAAATCCACAGCCATTGTATTGACGAGTCTTTAGAGTCCACCACACAGACAGTTACTCAAGCTTTCGGGCGAAACGCTGTAGAGGCCGTATGGAGATATGGCAGGGACCGATCAGATACGTGCGGTATTGCACGGATCAGGATCGGACAGTTTTGTACTAGTGTCCGTATAGTTATATGGCAGGGTTCGATCTGATACGTGCGGTATTGCACGGATCAGGATCGGACGGATAATACTAGCCGGCTTTGGTTTAAGCCGGATCCTAGTTTAGTACAGTGTAGATTTTGTCTCATTGCATTTGTATCCGGTCGGAATACAGATGCGGGTGTGTATGCACAGTATCGGGGTTTTCCTGTAATTTATTACGGTACCAGTTTTCTGGAGTTGCCAGTTTGCATTCCGTTCCGGCCGGTTTTCCTTTGTTCTTTCCCGGCCGGACCTTTTGATGGAGGGTGTTATTTGCAAGTTTGAAAATAACACATTGTGGAGGGGTTTCATGCAAATGGTTTGATTATGAGAGCATCTTTTTATTCCTTCCTTTTCTATCATCATTTCTTGCATAAAGGTGATTAAGATTGATTTGCATCTTTGATTTGAGGCTTGCTTTTGATGTGGTCACCACTTGAGTTCCTACACTCACCTCCCTTAGTTGATTCCCTCCACCATTTCTAAATGAGTTTGGCCGGCCACATTTTCAAGAGGAGGAAAAAAAAATGAGAGGTTCATTTTGTATGAGGAAAATTTATCATCTCATTCCATGCTTGATAAATGAGAGCTCCACTTCAAAGTTCCATTCTATTCCTCCATCAAGGCAACATAACCCCAAAGAGACATAGCACTACACATTCTACAGCAAACCTTGGGCACGTCGACTTGCCAGCTACGTGCCCGAGTTGCCTCGGTATTGAGGTGGGAGCCCGTAAAAGATGCAGACGATGTGATGCCCTTCCGGCAAGGATGCGACGACCGAAGTTTCCGCGGGAGATCGGGACGACGACGAGAAGACCGGAGGACTCGGATCACTCGGTATATCTCTCACCCTTTCTCTTAATTGCTAGTATCGGTTAATGGTTACGATCCGGGTTTATTGTACGCGGTAGCGCCAGTTTAAAAGTTAAGAAAATTTTGATTCCGCATTTTGGCCTCGGATAGACGGCCGGGGCGCTGCTGTGGCACAACAATAAGTACATCCTTTAATGTTACTAGTCGTGGGTGTATCGAGACAGGGCATCGATATACCAGTGTAGACTAGCGTATACGCTTCTCGACCCATGAGATGGGCGATGGATGATCCCATATCCATTGGTGTTTGACATCAGAGATGGTATACGAGTGCTCAGTGGAGACTGGGTACACTGGACGGACTCACCGAGAACTCCCAGATGGTATTATACCTCACGTCATTTGGCAGTTCTCTGGTGACACTTGTGCAGGTTAGTCTGTAGACCCGAGATCGTCATAGAGTCTTGTGTGATTCCCACCGTGCTTTGATTTCCACCTTACCATGTCTAAGTGGGCATGCAAAACGGTGGTTTTTGGGTACAGTCCCGAGTCACATGGAGGAAATGAGCGATAGGAGAGGTTTCGTCTCTCCCGGTATTGGGGGTTGATGTTGCGCTGTACTCGATTGGCTGTAACAGGGAAGTCCCTGGCCAGGGCTGATTTAGAGATATACTGGTAAGTGTTACCAGTAGTTTCTCGACCCATTATGAGCCTCACATCGGCACGACTTATCAGTTGTTGGGGTCTGACGTTTACCACCCCTAGACTTGATATGCGACATATCAGACGAGGAGACCGGACTGTACGGGAAGTGCTACCGGCAGGCTTTTACAGGAGTTGGAGCGGGCTTGCTTGCTGATCTTCTGATCGCTCAATACCCGGGTGGCCGTTACGTCCAGCTAGTACCGCTGACGGCTTATGGGTGCTTGATGTGATCATCACCTACTGCCGGCGTATTGACGAGTCTTTAGAGTCCTACATAGAGGTTTTACTGGCTCAGGCAAAACAAAATAGGAGCACGTATGTGATATGTGCGGGACCAAGAATAATGCATGTATGTGATACCGTATTCTATTCTCGCGACTTTTTGTATCGGTCGGTTATATATGATATGGCCGGGTTATCGAACCAAGTGTTGATTCGATAAGTCGATACAATGGATGTTAGTCGGTTATATGAGATATGACCGGATTATTAAGTCAAGTGTTGATTTAATAATTTAGTGTATAATTGTATATTAGATATACTAGTTTACATTAACTAACACTTGTTCACTTAAGGATTTTTCTCACATGTGCACAAATTTAATATATATGTGATATATATTAAAATGTGTTTTCTTTTTGTATCATGGTTGATGATACATCATACATGGGTGTGCAAGACATACACCATTCTATTTTAAATGGTGGTTTATATTTATTTAGGGTAATTACAAATTAGTGGAGCTTAGCTCATAAGCATGAAGCTTGTAGAAGCTTGTGGATGCTTTAACAAAGTCCACTAACTTTGTTTTACTTTAGATTTTTTATTAACCTAACCAT
Source organism: Agapanthus africanus (assembly GCA_030015575.1). Taxonomy (NCBI): domain Eukaryota; kingdom Viridiplantae; phylum Streptophyta; class Magnoliopsida; order Asparagales; family Amaryllidaceae; genus Agapanthus; species Agapanthus africanus. The sequence continues at coordinate 392,111,317 of CM057339.1, forward strand.
TTTGGATTAGCTATGGTTATGTCTCTACATGAGTTAGTATATGATACTCACTCACCATGGTTAGCTCACTCACTTGATCATTATCCCCATCCTTTTCTTTTGTTCATCTTCTTCTTCTTTGAGCAAAGAGAAAAGGCTTGCTAGGGTTTTAAAAAGAGAGTGAAACATTGTGAGAAACAAAATTCTAAAGAGAACCCACTTCCTATTTCTCCATCCTCTACCAGACTAGAAATTTAGTTTAGGGTGTTTGCTTCACTAATTCTCTAGTTAGTGAAGTTGTAGCTTGAGTCGGTATTCCCTCGACGTAGATCATATTCGGCCTCGAAGACTTCAAGCAAGGACGCATCTTTCGCCTCGTGAAGCCATGCAAGAGTCCGGGAGAACCACGATCGCAGCGAAGGGACTTCAACAAGGAGCTAAAGAAGTGAAGGACCGATCTACAAAGCTTGTATTTCGTATTCACTTAGTTGTAGATGCTATTTACTTGCATGTGAAACCCTAATTTTCTAGCAAAGATCTTGTTTAGGGTTGTTAGGCACGGCTAAAATTTTAATCGGGCATGGTTGATGCTTTCTTAACCCTTGTTAGAGTGCCTAGTAACCCTACAGTGGTATCAGAGCCTAGCTAGAGTATTAGGCGAAGTGTATACGAAGTTAAAACTCCGAACAAACCCCGAAACGTCAATTTAAACCCTTCTCTGGACATTTTTTAAAACCGTGTAATTTTCAGAATTAAAAATGCCTAAAAAATCAGCAGGTAAATATAAGAATTGTAGTAAAAAAATTAGAGCGTAATCCGTACAAACCGCCGCGGAACCACGGCCGTACCGCTCTTGGGCCGCGGATCCGCGGCAGTACAGAGGAGTTATGCCCTAATTTTTGCACTATAATCTCAATATCTGTGAGTTATATTTTCTGGGTATTTTTAATCTGACTCATGTGTTGTGTGATCAGGGGTTTATTTTGTATTCGTTGATTCGATCGGAAAATTTAATTTCGTTATGTTTTCCGGATATTTAGAAACTGTTAAATTGTTCGAACGGATATCATTAACTCATTTTTTCCCGGCACGAAAAACTTTCAAGTGTTGAATTTTTCTTGAGTTTAAATCTTTCAGAAAAACGTGCATGTAACGCGATGGATTCTCTAGAAGAACACAAACCTTAACTCGATTATGTAACCGTCTTGAACTACCTCTAAACCTTAGGGTTTGGGGCAGTACGGCGTGCCACATGTGAGGCGTTAGCTTGACCCTTCTACGGCTGGACCGTTGCTACTGTGACGTATTCTGGAATTTTTGAACTCTGCTCAAGTGTTGAGCTATTATGGAAATCTTGGGTATTTGATTATTCGATCGGAAAGTTTAATACTGTCTATTTATCTGGAATGTGATACAATATGTGGAATTCATATTGTTAGGCATGAAATGCGAAGTATGTGATATTTCGGATTTACGATGTCTAAAGAGATTGTGGATTCCAAATGTTGTAGTTTTACACTTTCTTTTCTGCGACCGTAAGTGTAATTTGTGATATCGCCGGTTTCGTTGCTATATGTCAACGAAAATTGGGATGCGCATATTTACTTACGTTGATGACATGTGATGTTATGTGTTGCTGGATATGTTATATTGGATCGTCGTGTTATGAATAGCCGGGGGTTTTATGTGAGATGAGGGTTTTTATTTTCATTCATGTAAAATTAAATGTATGTAATATTCTTTTATTGGGGAACTTCCGGGATGAGGTTGATGTCACCATTTTTATATTATTTACTTTTCCGCACTAGGATAGACCCAAGGAGGAGAGCACATGTAACCGGGATCTAGAGTCCAGTGGGAGACCAACTCGAGGAGTCGAGTCCGGGTCTCCTAACTCTAGAATCGGAAGGGTTGCTTGCCGCTCTCGTAGGGGTCTAGGGGTGTGGGTTTGGCTATTCATCGCGACCGTGGAATCCGTGTTTTATAGAGGCTCAAAATAAAACACGGACGTCCTAGTATATCCAATGTTTCATATGTTTCTTCTGCTGCGATATCTATGATGTGATCATTTGATATGTTGTGATAAATACTGTATATAGTATATATGATATATTATATAGACGTTATTTATATTTTACACCCGTGCTAGCCCTGCCCCATCAATGGCAACTTGAGCAAATGAATGAGAAATCCAATTCTAAAGTGAACCCACCTCCTATTTCTTCATCCTATACCTCTTGCCAAGTAGTATAGGGTGTTATCTTCACAAGTTTCATGACTTGGTGAAGTGGGAGCTTGATCTTGTGATGCCTCGACGTAGATCATCTTCGGCACGAAGCCGACGACCTTGCCCGCTCATTTCTCCGATGAAGCCGACTCTAGAGCCCGGGATTCCATTTGGACAGCGAGGAGACTTTATTGCGGAGCTATGGAGGTGAAGGACCGGATCTACAAAGGTTGTATTTCCGTTCTTTTAGTAAAGTAGTTAACTAGTAGCTAGTTTCGCCTAATCTCTAGTCAACGATCCGTATTAGGGTTTCTCGGCACTTGTAAAATTTAAATTGGCCATGTTTGATCACTTGCTAGACCTCATTAGTGTGCCTAGGAACCCTACAGTGGTATCATAGCCTAGCTAGAGCCTTAGGCGATGCGTAGACGATGTTAGAAACCCGATCGAACCCGAAACCCAAATTTTACATGCTCTCTGGACTTTTTTCAAAAACAGGGATTTTTATGAATTAAAAATTCTCAGAAAATAGAGCAGAAAATTCTAAGAGTTACTGTAGAAAACGAACCCCTAACTCCACTAAAGCGCCGTGGAACCGCGGCAATAGCCTCCTTTTGCGGCGGTTCCGCGGCCTTCTATAATGATTGGGGAGTCGTTTTGATACAGTAATGCCCGTATCTGTTTCCTGTGTTCTCTGGCAAGTTTTAATCTGCACTCAACAGTTGAGTTTTCTGGGGTTGTATTGGGACTTCGGTGATTCGATCGGATTGTCTAATCTTGTCTGTGTTTTTCCGGGTATTTTTAGAATATGTTATAAAGTTCGACCGGATATAAATACCCAAATTTTCCCCTGCCGGGAAATTTCCAAGTGTTGGATTTTTCCGTGGTTTAAAGACGTTCTAAGTAGTGCAAGTAACGCGATGGACCCTCTAGAAGACAACAAACCTTAACTCGATTATGTGACCGTCTTGAACTGCCCTTTGAACCTTCGGGTTTGGGGCAGTACGGCGTGCCACATGTGAGGCGTTGGCTTGACCCTTCTACGGCTGGACTGTTGGTACTGAGGCACGAACTGAATGTTTTTAGACTTGTTTCATGTGTTGATCTGTATCGGGAAAACTTGGGTGTTTGAATGTTCGATCGGAAAGTTTAACATTTTCTAATTATCTGGAATGTGGTACAATAATTGGAATTCACAAATAGATATGAGATAACTGAAAGAATATTATAAACATAGCGGTTTAGTCTCACTTGATCGGTTGCCACGGAATTTTGATGTGATCAAAAGTCCGTCGCAATCACGTAGCGTACGCGGATACTCGCCGGGTAAACTTAATAGACAGCTACACCCCATAGCCCCGACCAAGTGACTGTAGGAGAACCCCGTCGCCGAAAGCATCCGTTTGGGTGCTCGCGGCAGTGGTGTTCCGCCTTGGTGCACTTTGTCGACGGCATCGGGGGTGCGGCAGCCTACTAAAGTTTGCGACGTGTATTCGATCAGGATGTCGGGAATGTTGTTGAATTGCCCGACTTGATATTGAAAAGAGTTTTCGATTTTGAGACTAAAATGCAAGGTTTATAATTATTAGGCATGCAATGTCTAAGTATTTCATCTGATTAGGCATGCGATGTCTAAAGAGGTTGCGGATTCCAACTGTTGTAGTTTTACACTTTCTTTTCTGTGACCGTAAGTGTAATATCTGATATCGCCGGTTTCGTTGCTATATGTCAACGACAATTGGGATACGCATATTTACTTACGTTGATGACATGTGATGTTATGTGTTGCTGGATATGTTATATTGGATCGTCGTGTTTGAATAGCCGGGGGTTTTTATGTGAGATGAGTGGTTTTTCATTTTCATTCATGTAATAACTTGTATGTAATATTCTTTTATTGGGGCACTTCCAGGTTGCGGAAGATGTCATCTTTTGTATATTATTTACTTTTCCGCACTAGGATAGACCCAAGGAGGAGGGCACAAGTAACCGGGTTCTGGAGTCCAGTGGGAGACCAACTCGAAGAGTCGAGTCCGGGTCTCCTAATTCTAGAATTGGTAGGGTTGCTTGCCGCTCTCGTATGGGTCTAGGCGTGTGGGTTTGGCTATTCATCATGACCGTGGAATCTGTGTTTTATACTGGCTCGTATTGAAAACACGGACGTCCTAGTATATCCAATATTTCATATGATTCTTCTGCTGCGATATCTGTGATGTGATCATGTGATGTTCTGTGATAGATACAGTATATAGTATATATGATATATTATATAGACGTTACTTATATTTTACACCCGCGCTAGCCCTGCCCCGCTCTGCCGTTAGTTACCTAACCTAACGGTGCACGAGGGGACATCGAGGCGAATGCGGATGGCATAAGTGTACGTCGTATTTATCTGTGATCTTTAGGTGACTTAAATGATGGGACTTCATTAATATGATTAATGAAAGAAAAGAAACCTAAAAGATGTTGTAGAATAAAATTTTCAAAAAGGGTAGCTACAGTTTTTTCTTTGCATAGTGATATATATGATATGTCATGCACATTATTCGATGAGGAAAGAGCCGAGATCCCTTCACCGGGAGTGACCTCTTTAGCAAAACTGGCAGATGCTACAACACTCGGTTTGTCTTTTGATTGCTTTTAGAGTTTTGCTTTGCATAGTGATATATATGATATGTCCTGCACCTTATTCGATGAGGAAAGAGCCGGGATCCCTTCACCGGGAGTGACCTCTTTAGCAAAACTGATGAAAGCCTCAAAATCACTCCATTTCAAAATTCACATGATTCTACAACGATATCAAGTTCATTACGCAATAGGTTTTCAGAAAAACCTGTCGTAGCCCTCCGTCATTTCAGATAAGTTGTATATAGTATTCGTGCTGCATTTGTTGGCTTTCGTCAAGGTGTAGTGTGCGGTAGCTATATGCTGCTTATCTGCTGCATATGATGCGATTGGATTAGGGTAGTCGTACGGCTTTGTTGGCTTTTGTCAAGGGTCGTGCGGGTGGGTTTAATTCAGTCAAGAAATGTACGGGTTGAACTTGACTAGCGCGCTATGGTTTGTTAGCTTTCGTCAAGGTCATAGCACGTTAGGGGCAAAATATTATCGGGAATTTCAAGTGTTGAAATTTGCAATGAGATTGCATACCTTCTATGAGATAGTTGGATCCCGATACCCACTGCGAGTAATTGTTACTCCTGGGAGAGTTTTACACAGGACAATTAGCCGATCAAGTAGGTGTCAACGGGGTTACGCCTATGGGAAAATGAGGTTTACTTTAATTAGGTCCGTGCGAAAGCACGGGGAACCTCCCTCAAAGTACCGACACTGTCCTGGCTGAAAGATTGGCGAAATTGTAGGGTGTAATTAATCCCGGCTAGTCTTTTCCTTTTAGGGTTTGAAGGAAGATTTGATAAAAACAGTGGGAGCCATCCTGATTAGATAAAATAATAATCAATCTGATCTTGCAAGAGCATACGATAAAGTGTTTTCTTCTCTCTCTCTCTAGGTAGCGACCATATCATGCTTAATAAAGATAATAATATGGATGTATTGACCGAACCCGCATGTTATACTGTGATGGGGAACATTGGTTCCGTTCTTTCTTATAGAAGTTATAAGACTGAACAGGATATAGGGGAATACCAGGATTCCCATGCCACTCGAATGAAGAAAGTACATGATGATGCATTTTCTTCAGGTGTGTTCGTTACAGAGAACTGTTTCTCCATTTCCTCTACGTCATGGGTATTAGATACCGGGTCAGGATCCCATATATGTAATCAGTTACATGGGCTTAGGAAAGGTAGAGAACTTGGAGAAGGTGATAAAGACATAAGGGTTGGAAATGGTGCAATTGTTGCAGCTAAAACCGTCGGGGAATATCACCTTGTATTGCCAACTGGTAATACATTGATTCTGAACGAATGCTATTACATGCCGAACCTGATATGCAACATTATATCAGTTTCTTTGTTGAGTAAAGAGGGATATAATTTTGTATTACAGGATAATGTTATGAACATTTTCCTTAACCAAAAGTTGGTTGGATCAGGTATGTTGTGCAATGGCATTTATGTTCTAAATCAATCAACAGTTCTGAGCATAACAAACACACACAAGAGGAAGAGTTCAGAACTGAACGAATCCTTCTTGTGGCATTGTAGACTCGGTCATATAAATGCGACACGGCTAGCTAAGTTGCATAAGGATGGATATTTGAAACCGTTCGAATTTTCATCTTATGACACTTGCCAGTCATGTCTCAAAGGCAAGATGACCAAAACTCCGTTTACAGGACACGGAGAAAGAGTTACTGAACTCTTAGGGCTGATACATAGCGATGTATGCGGTCCCATGTCTACACATGCCAGGGATGGTTCTTCGTACTTCATTACATTCACTGACGATCTCTCAAGATATGGACATGTGTTCTTGATAAAACACAAGTCTGAAGCTTTTGAGAAATTTAGAGAATATAAACAAGAAGTCGAGAACCAAACCGGGAAAAATATTAAAATCCTTCGATCTGATCGAGGAGGTGAATACTTGAGCAATGAATTCCTGGACTTCCTAAAAGAGAATGGGATTCTCTCTCAGCTGACTCCTCCATATACACCACAGCACAACGGTGTATCAGAACGGAGGAACCGCACCCTATTAGATATGGTGCGCTCTATGATGAACACAGTTGAGTTACCTATTTCCTTCTGGGGGTATGCGCTAGAGACAGCCATACATCTATTGAATATGGCCCCCACCAAATCTGTGTCTACCACTCCATATGAGATATGGAAAGGGAAGAGACCATGTCTTAACTATGTAAAGATATGGGGTTGTCCAGCCTATGTCAAACGACAAAATCCGGACAAACTCGAGGCACGGTCTGTTCTATGCAAATTTGTAGGATATCCCAAGAATTCACAAGGGTATATCTTCTACCACACTGAAGAACAAAGGGTGTTTGTTTCTCGGCATGCCACCTTTTTAGAAAAGGAATTTCTTGCAAAGAGATTAGTGGTCATGAGGTAGAACTGGAAGAGGTTCCAGCTACAAAAGCTGCAACAGAAGATCTAGTGGAACCAGAGGATTCGGTAGTTCTCGATGAACCCCAGCCACTCCGCCGATATAGTAGGGTTCCTCACCCACCTGGGAGATACTACGGTTTTCTCATGGATGGTGGGAGCGAGGATTGCATCATGGTTGATGATGACACAACTAGCTTCGAGCAGGCCATCACGAGTGGAGACTCAGTGAAATGTCTGGATGCAATGCGGCCCGAGATGGAATCCATGTACACCAACAAAGTATGGACTTTGGAAGTTGCTCCTGAAAGGGTAAAACCCATTGGGAGCAAGTGGATCTTCAAGAAAAAACTTGGTATAGATGGGAAAGTGGAGACTTTCAAAGCTAGACTTGTTGCAAAGGGTTTTCGTCAAAGACCAGGTGTGGACTATGACGAAACCTTTTCTCCAGTGGCTATGCTTAAATCCATCCGGATCATGCTTGCCATCGCTGCATATCATGACTACGAAATCTGGCAAATGGATATTAAGACCGCCTTTCTAAACGGTGATTTAGAAGAGTGCGTGTACATGACTCAGCCAGAGGGCTTCATAGATAGTGGGAGCAGCGGGAAGGTGTGCAAGCTGCTTAAATCCATTTATGGATTAAAGCAAGCATCGCGGAGTTGGAACATCTTCTTTGACGTCGTTATCAAAGAGTTTGATTTCGTCAAAAACGTAGATGAACCTTGTATCTACAAGAAGGTAGCAGAGAGTAAGGTTGTCTTCTTCGTATTGTACGTGGACGACATACTCTTGATAGGAAATGACATTCCTATGCTGCAATTGGTCAAGCTCTTCTTATCTCAAAGATTCTCAATGAAAGATCTAGGTGATGCCTCCTGCATATTGGGAATTATGATCTATAGAGATAGATCTAAAAGGATATTGGGATTGTCCCAATCCAGGTACATTGACACCATACTAAAGAGGTTTAGTATGGAAGAATCCAAGTGTGGGAACTTACCCACGATCTCTGTACTCACTTTCTCCAAAAAGATGTCTCCCAAGACTGATTTGGAGAGAGCTCGCATGCAAGGGATACCCTATGCTTCGGCTGTAGTCTCTATCATGTACGCGATGCTATGTACCAGAACTCACTAAGTGTAGTGAGTAGGTATCAAGCTGATCCTGGAGAGAGTCACTGGACAGCTGTGAAGAGCATTCTCAAGTACTTGCGAAGGACTAAAGAGATGATCTTGGTGTATGGTAACGGAGAACTCCAAGTGGAGTCCTTTACCGATTCGAGCTTCCAGAGTGATAAGGACGACTATAAGTCGCACTCGGGATTTGTCTTTACCCTTTACGGAGGGGCGGTTAGCTGGAAGAGTTCCAAGCAGGAAACCGTGGCAGACTCGACGATGGAGGCTGAATACATCGCTGCCAACGATGCTGCCAAAGAGGCTGTCTGGATCAAGAAGTTCATTACTGAACTTGGAGTGGTTCCATCCATTGAGCATCCAATACCTTTATATTGCGATAACAATGGAGCGGTGAATTTGGCTAAGGAACCCAGGCCCCATCAGCGATCCAGGCATATTCTGAGGCGGTATCACCTGATCCGGGAGATAGTTGATCGCCGGGAGATCGAGGTCAGGAGGGTTGACACGAAGAACAACACTACGGATCCACTCACAAAGGCCATTCCCCAGATACAGTTTGAGAGACTCTTCGGGATGCTAGGTATACGATACTACAGCAGCTGGCCTTAGTGCAAGTGGGAGATTGTTAGTTGTATGTATGCCCTAGAGGCCAGTATTGTATAGTTGATGTATATTATATTGGATGCTTGGACATATATAGAGAGGACTTTCTTGCTCGATATGATAGTATGCTATCTGGTTGCTCTTTATCTTAACATGTATACTTGTCTCTTGATACTGTCTTATAGTTACATGTTGGTAAAGCCCTTAGGATGTGTACTTGACTATCTGAACTATGATGCAGATCATACTAGTGGGGACAGAGTAGTCAATAAGTACATCCTTTAATGTTCCTAGTCATGGGTGTATCGAGACAGGGCATCGATATATTAGTGTAGACTAGCGTATACGCTTCTCGACCCATGAGATGGGCTATGGATGATCCCATATCCATTGGTGTTTGACATCAGAGATGGTATACGGGTGCTCAGTGGAGACTGGGTACACTGGACGGACTCGCCGAGAACTCCCAGATGGTATTATACCTCACGTCAGATGACAGTTCTCTGGTGACACTTGTGCAGGTTAGTCTGTAGACCCGAGATCGTCATAGAGTCTTATGTGATTCCCACTGTGATTTGATTTCCACCTTACCACGTCTAAAAGGGCATGCAAAACGGTGGTGTTTGGGTACAGTCCCGAGTCACATGGAGGCAATGAGCGATAGGAGGGGTTTTGTCTCTCCCGGTATTGGGGGTTGATGTTGCGCTGTGCTCGATTGGCTGTAACAGGGAAGTCCCTGGCCAGGGCTGATTTAGAGATTTACTGGTAAGTGTTACCAGTAGTTTTTCGACCCGTTATGAGCCTCACATCGGCACGACTTATCGGTTATTGGGGTCTGACGTTTACCACCCCTAGACTTGATATGCGACATATCAGACGAGGAGACCGGACTGTACGAGAAGTGTTACCGGCAGGCTTTTACAGGAGTTGGAGCGGGCTTGCTTGCTGATCTTCTGATCGCTCAATACTCGGGTGGCCGTTACGTCCAGCTAGTACCGCTGACGGCTTATGGGTGCTTGATGTGATCATCACCTACTGCCGGCGTATTGACGAGTCTTTAGAGTCTTACATAGAGGTTTTACTGGCTCAGGCAAAACGAAATAGGAGCACGTATGTGATATGTGCGGGATCGAGAATAATGCATGTATGTGATACCGTATTCTATTCTCGTGACTTTTTGTATCGGTCGGTTATATATGACATGGCCGGGTTATCGAATCAAGTGTTGATTCGATAAGTCGATACAATGGATGTTAGTCGGTTATATGAGATATGACCGGATTATTAAGTCAAGTGTTGATTTAATAATTTAGTGTATAATTGTATATTGGATATACTAGTTTACATTAACTAACACTTGTTCACTTAAGGATTTTTCTCACATGTGCACAAATTTAATATATATGTGATATATATTAAAATGTGTTTTCTTTTTGTATCATGGTTGATGATACATCATACATGAGTGTGCAAGACATACACCATTCTATTTTAAATGGTGGTTTATATTTATTTAGGGTAATTACAAATTAGTGGAGCTTAGGTCATAAGCATGAAGCTTGTAGAAGCTTGTGGATGCTTTGACAAAGTCCACTAACTTTGTTTTACTTTAGATTTTTTATTAACCTAACCATTTTGGATTAACTATGGTTATGTCTCTACATGAGTTAATATATGATACTCACTCACCTTGGTTAGCTCACTCACTTAATCATTATCCTCATCCTTTTCTTTTGTTCATCTTCTTCTTCTTTGAGTAAAGAGAAAAGGCTTGCTAGGGTTTTAAAAAGAGAGTGAAACATTGTGAGAAACAAAATTCTAAAGAGAACCCACTTCCTATTTCTCTATCCTCTACCAGACTAGCACTTTAGTTTAGGGTGTTTGCTTCACTAATTCTCTAGTTAGTGAAGTAATAGCTTGAGTCGGTATTCCCTCGATGTAGATCATCTTCGGCCTCGAAGACTTCAAGAAAGGACGCATCTTTCGCCTCGTGAAGCCATGCAAGAGTCCAGGAGAACCACGATCGCAGCGAAGGGACTTCAACAAGGAGCTAAAGAAGTGAAGGACCGATTTACAAAGGTTGTATTTCGTATTCACTTAGTTGTAGATGCTATTTACTTGCATGTGAAACCCTAATTTTCTAGCAAAGATCTTGTTTAGGGTTGTTAGGCACGATTGAAATTTTAATCGGGCATGGTTGATGCTTTCTTAACCCTTGTTAGAGTGCCTAGTAACCTTACAATCCTCTCGAACCCACAACTGGTAGTAGCCTGACCACAAGTCAATCTTTGAGAAATGTCCTGCACCCTGGAACTAATCAAATAAATCATCGATGCGAGGTAAGAGATATTTGTTCCGCACAGTCACTCAATTCAACTGACGATAATCGATGCACAAATGCAAACTGCCGTTTTTCTTCTTGACGAACAGGACACGAGCATCCCAAGGTGACGCACTCGGATGAACAAGCCCCCTTTTTTCTCCAACAAATCTTGCAACTGATCCTTCAGCTCTTTAAGCTCCGCTGGGACCATCCGATAAGGCGGTATAGAAAAATGCTCCGTTCCGGGAATCAAGTCAAAGCATAACTCAATATTGCGCTCTGGCGACAAACCAAGTAACTTGTCAGGAAAGACATCTGGAAACTCTCTCACAATCGGGACCTGGTCCAACGGGACCTCTGCGGCTCTAACATTAAAAACATATGCTAAGAATTCCTGACATCCTTTTCTCAAAAGTTGACTAGCGCGAAGAGAAGAAATCAAATTGGGAAAGGCGATGCTACGGTCTCCCCGAAAACAAGAACTGGCTTACTCGGAAAACTAAATCCGACTGTCTTCTCACGACAGTCCACGAATGCATAACACGTGGCTAACCAATCCATGCTCAGAATAACGTCAAGGTCTAACATATCGAGAAAAATCAAATTGACAGAAGAATCTTTATTTCCGATGCGAACAAAACAAACACGAATGAGAAATATATCGAGCAACAAAAGATTAGCATACGGAAGAAATCACAACAAGCGGCTGATTTAGCAAGGACTACTCTCGTCTACACTTCGATACAAATTATGTGGATACCATTTCAAATGACACCAGAAAGAAATACGCATAGGAAGAAAATACCAAAAGAATACCTGTCACAACGGCGTCTACCTAACCGCCTCCGAGCTGGCATACCGGTACAAATCCGCTTCGATCCAAAAATGACTGAAGTCTCAGAAATGCGCTCCTCCAAAAGTAAGGCTGCATCCATTGCGGCTGCATAAGTGTCAAAATGCTGGGCATCGATAGCAAGAAATAACTGCGTGTCTAGTCCTCGCACGACCCTCTTTATGCATTTCTCTTCAGTGTCCACCAGGTAAGGAGCATATTGGACCACTAAGTAAGCTGAATGTCATGCTCGGACAATGTCATCCCTGAAGTCTTGTGCAAAGACTTAAAACTACGAGCTCGGGCAATTCAAATGCTCTTCGGAATGAAACGAGCAAGAAATACAGCTGTGAACTCATCCTAAGTCATAGGAGGTAGATCTGCAGCTCAGCCTCTCTCAACTGACTCGCACCACGTTCGAGCCAGACCTTCTAGACAAAAACTCGCAAGCTCAATCCATATCTCGTCAGAACATCTCTGTGAATGACAAATCCTAGCCATCCTGTCGAGGATTGTCTACGGATCCTCCCCTGCATCTGTGGCGATAAAAACTAGAGGCTTCAGCCTCAAAAACTACTGTAAGGATACACAAATAATCTTGGTAACAATAGAAACAGTTGCCTGAGCAGCAGGTACAATCACATTCCCCGCAATAGGAGGGACATCATCGGCTCTCGAAGCTCGGCTAAACTCAACTAACAATCCAACCATCTGTCACAAGTCCTGAATACTCAACTCCAGCCTAGCTATCCGGCCTGGAAAAAGGTGGATCAATCTGTCCCTGAGGGGTAGGCGTACCGCCCTGATCGGTCCTCGTCTCAAACGAGCCTACTCTAATCTCATCCCTGGCGGCAGCCCTCTGAGCCCTTATAGTCTCCGGCGGCATAGTGGCTGGAACAAGAAACAGGATTGATAGGAACATTACGATCAAATCAAAGGATTTCCGGAATTAAGGAAGGAAATACAAGCAAATATATATCCTAAGGTCACTTAGGCGGAGTACCGTATTGTAAGTATGCCGCGGAACATACGCATGCTACGCCACTCTGCTTAACTCACCTACTCCATCTACTAAGGGTCATCCTACACTCAGAAAGGTAAAACCTGGCTCTGATACCAACTTTGTCACGACCCGAAGGTGCGGAACGTGACTGGCACTTAAATTACGAAACGTCTAGAAGCGTAACGTGATCTAAGTAAGCCAAAGACCAGAAATCTAAACCATTTAAATAAAAAGAGTGAAGGAAAACTTATTTAAAGAAAGTGATTTTAACAAAATAAGTCGCATTAAATATTTTAAAAACATTAAAATGTCCTAAAAATTTCGGCAGAGTCTCCTTTTTAAATACTAGCCCCCAAACGGGTACAACACATGAAAATACATATAAATAATTAATGAAGGCATCCCCAAACGGGAGCTAGCTCTTCGCCAAAGGCAGAATTACAACCACATGCAATATGTATATCAAAAGTGCGAAATAAGCATCTGAAAGCAAGAAATGAGAAACACCACGTCGGCTCAAGTGAGCATCGACACCAAATACCACAAATACAAGTCTCATCGTCTAGTCCAATATACAAGGGTAGAAGCGGTAGATACGGTAGATGGAGTATACTAGATACAATAATAATACAAGGTGGAAACAAAATATCCTCGCAACCCATCTATGAGCAAAGCTGTAAATCGATGCAATGAAGCAGAAAGAGGAAGTACGCCCGCCGCTACTGCGCTGACGGGTCGAACCTGCAAGATACTGTGGCACAACCGGGGTGAGTTGCCAACTCGTGAGTAGTAAGTATCATCTAATAAGGCTATCGTAAGCATGCACGCAAATGCGTCTTAACCTACGCATATCGATATGATACGATGTACTAACATGAATGCAACATGAATGCATAATCAAACACGAAACATGAACAAGTCTGGAATGAGAAAATCTTTGTTCTTATCTTAGAAAAACCTCTGTGCAATAAACTGAAGTATCATCAATGAAATCAACAGAAAATCCGTGTCAAGCATCGACACAATATATATATATATATATATATATATATATATCCCAATATCTCAATATCTCTATATCTCAATGTCTCAATATCTCAATATCTCAATGTCTTAATATCTCAATATCTCAATATCTCGGGCTCCGTCAGTCCGGATCGACCCATATCATCAAATCTCATGACTACGTCGGTATCCTCCGGATATCCGCCGTGTCAAAAATAACCGGTCGGTAGTGCTTCCCTGCCGGGCTCAACGCCATCTATGCGATCTTCTTGCCCCGAGGTACCGCACCGGGTCCACCATGTACCCGCAGATGGTGCATCCCCCTTCTCGAATTAGGTATATGATACCGCTCAAGAACCGAGAAAACACATGGTGGACGCCACACACATCATATCATGAGAAAACCACAAATTTCTACTTTTTAAAATGATAATAGGTTTATAAATTCTTGCGGTTTTCCCCAAAATTCATAAATCTCATAAATACTGAAATCTTCGAGAAGATTCACAATATGTAAATATGTCGGTGATGATGGATTTCTATGATACGATAGTATATACCATGCGAAATACGGCTAGAAGCTATGCATGAATCATGATGCAATGAGATATGTATATATGACTAACAATTCTACATATCCATCCTGACGAAATGACTATACAAGTACAAGTCTACAGATCATATATGATGCAATGCACAGATACCGATTCTAAGCAAGTTCTATAGTGTTCGTGACATAGCAATTACCAAAGGCCTCTGTGTTCGCATGAATAGTGCACGTGCGGCATGAACCAATAGTAATGGTGCAAGTGTCCTATGAGATAATATCATATATATCTATGATGATGCAATGCAATGAGATGAATGACTAGGAGACTACACATATAAATACAAGCACTACTAGTAATCCTGACTATCGAGCGTCTCGCGCCATCCAGACGATCCCCCATAGATGTGTACATCTACTCACCGGGATGCCTCGGTTAATCTGATCCGATTTCAACCCTGCCTTTCCACGCCACATCCGACGCCTCTGCACCCGATCCTAGAATCACACACAAGTAAATAAGAGGATAGATATAAATAGCCGTGGACACAAACGATGCAAGACAACCAACGCGCACAAACTGGACGCGCACGCATTTGGTGCACAAAACGCGCTCACGACAACGCCACAAACCACAACTAGGGTCGATATACGTGGCAACTATCAAGCCTAGAATCCAATCGCACCAATCACGCATTCACAACACACTAAATACATTATGAAATAGGTTGTATATAATCAAAACCTGAAACTTAATTAAAATCGATTTATTCCAAGAACCTAGTAAGCATCACCTAACCATTTTAGTGCAAATCTAGATATTTTAACAAAACTAGTGGCCACAATATTCATTTAATATCTTAATTAGGCTACCCAATTATTAACTAAATTTTAACCTCACCTATTTACATTAAACTTTAAATAAATTTTTATAAACACATTATTAAGATAATTTAAGAGAGGATCATCAAGTTAGCAACTAAATTATATATTTTTTTTAAGTTTTAAGATGTTAAACCACACATTCCAACCATAATCAAGTGATAAAAACCCTAGCTTGATCCCAAACCCTTCTCTTGAAAACTAAATCTTGAAATTAAAACCATATAAACACCTAAATAAATTAGATTGAAGTAATTAACCAACAAGTAACCATTGGGTTAAGATTATACCTTAAAAATCATGAGATCTAACTTGCAAGCTTGCCTCTAAAGATGTCATCTTGCCTCAAGATCCAAGCTAGTTTAGACCAAGGAATAAGGGTTGAAGGTTTAATTAGGAATTAGTGAGACTTGTGTGGATTTTTGATGAATTTTTTGAGGATTTTTGAAGTGAAAAGGAGGTTGAGAAAGTGGGGAGGGGACTGCAGGAATGCTTGACCAGAAATAAGAGGGAGAAAGAGAGAGTGAGGTGTGTGTGTGTCTAGAAACATACCCCCCATTATCTCATCTATTAATATATATCTTAATTATCTTATTTTATTTCATTTCCTAGTCAAACTTAGATGTTTCTAGACCCATGAAGACAAATTAAAGAACAAAAGAATATGTTACAAACTAGCTATTAGTTGTCATGGTGCACAAGTGTGGTTAACCCATTCTAGTTTGTAATAAACACTAAATAAATGTATAAGTGAAAACTTAAAATATTATTAAAAATAATTAATTAAGGAAAAATATTTAAGTAAACTAGCAATTTATAAGTGACTAATTAAATACTAAATAGTAGCAATTATATAGCTAAAATAGGTATAATTAAGTCTATGTGGAAAAATAATTATAATTACGTTTTACGGATTATATTACCGATTATCGGACAATTAACCTAAACGATTTTTAAAATGTTACAGGAACAACCTTGCTCGATGATCTCCATGCCGAAGATGATCTACCTTGAGATAACCCCGACACAAGTTTTAGCTTCAAATTAATCTCATCAAAATGAAGCAACCCAATAATTAAACTTGCCAAGGATGATTAGTAAGAGATGTAGAGTAATTAGCTCACTAAATTCTTTTCTTTCCTTACTTGAGAAAAAACTCAAGTGAAGAAGCCCTGAAGATGAGAGTATGAGGATTAGGTTCAAGATGATAACTAAAACCAAATGATAAATGAGTCATCCAAAATGAGTCATAAAAAAAAACACCTAAAGAATTCTATCAAAATCTAAATTTCCATGACTCATACCATTTAAGAACGTTCTCATCTAAACCATATAAGTCTCATACACCCATCTCAAATGTTGTTGGATATGTATGCCCTAGAGGCCTTCATTGTATAAGATGCTATATATATATATATATATATATATATATATATATATATATATATACAGGACAATCTTGCTTGATATGATAGTATGCTATTTGGTTTGTCTTTATCTTAACATGTGATGTGTTTTACCTTGTATTTCATATCTTGTATACATGTTGATAAAGCCCGTAAGATCTTTGCCTGACTACCAGCGTGTTGATGGCGATCATACTTATGGGAGCTAGGTAGTCGATAGGCACATCCTTAAAAGTGTCTCTAGTCGTAGGAGTATCGAGACTGAGCATCGATATTCCAGAATAGAATAGTGTATACATATCTAGACCATGACGAGGGGCAATGGATTGGTCCCGCAGCCATTGGTGAGGTGCACCTAAGATTGTATACAGGTGCTCAGTGGGTGCGAGTACACCGGACAGGACTCGCCGAGAACTGACTAAATGGTATTATACCTAACGTCAGATAGCAGTTCTCTGGTGACATGAGTGCAGATAGTCTGTTGAACTGAGGTCGTCATTTGTCTCGTGTGAGTTCCCACTGTGTTTTGATTACTATCCTACCACGGCTCTACTGAGTTGTGAAAACAAGTTTTAGTTGGGTACAGTCCCGAGCCACATAGAGGAAGTGAGCGACTATTGGGGATTCGTCTCTCCCGGTATAAGGAGTCGATGTCACGCATTGATCGGTTGGTCAACACCATAAGTCCCTAGCCAGGGAAGATTGAGAATTACTGGTAGTTGGACCAGTAGATTCTCGCATGGTCTTAAGCCACACTGACACAACTTGTCTGGTTATTAGGGGTCTGACATTTTCCACCCCGTAGACCTTACATGCGATACTCTCAGACGAACAGACCGGACTGCATGGAGATTGTCACGGACAGGCTCAGTAGGGGTTCAGATGAGTTCGCTTGTCGGCCTTCTTTTCGACATGTACCTGGGTTGCCGTTACGTACAGCTAGTGCCGCTAACGGACTTATGGTTAAACCCACAGCCAGCGTACTGTTGAGTCTTTAGAGTCCCATACAGAGGGTTTCCCTGGTTCAGGTGAGACGATGTAGAGGCCGTATGGTCTTACGGCAGGGTTTCGATCACATACATGTACTGGCTATACGGATGATGTTCGGACGGATAATACTAGTGGGCTTTGGTTTAAGCCGGATCCTAGCATTATATTATTGGATTATCCATGTCTCATTGTATTCGTATTTTTCGGAATACGAATACCGGTATGTATATATGGTGAGGGCATTC
Organism: Agapanthus africanus; assembly: GCA_030015575.1. Lineage (NCBI taxonomy): Eukaryota > Viridiplantae > Streptophyta > Magnoliopsida > Asparagales > Amaryllidaceae > Agapanthus > Agapanthus africanus. The sequence goes on from CM057339.1 coordinate 392,129,531, forward strand.
TTGTAATTTCATAAGAAAAGCTTCTGGAAGGAGACACCTCATTATTTGATTTATCCTTTTTTGGAAAAGGATTAATGAGGTAGAATTTGGAGATATTTGAGGAATGGTTGCAAGCATGGCTTTATGATTTATTTATTCATTTGTTTCAACTATTCAAGCATGGTTGATTATTTTGTGAAAAAAATAATCCATGCTTGAATTATTCTGTAGAGACTTAGCCATTCTCTCATCCATTATCCTTAGCTCATTTTTCACTTCCTCACTCTCTTAGTTTCCTCCTCCTTCTCCCTCAAGCTCTAACCCTTCACATGTGTTGTGATTTATAGGGCTTTTGAGATATAATACTCCATAGATCATTCTCTACATCTACTTAGTAGTCTCATTTAGCAAATTAGACCACTTAATTACCTCACTTGAGGTTGGAGCTTGGATCATAGGCCCTCGGGTGGATCTTCTTCGACATAGAGGAGACCGACAACCGAGTTCGTTTGGAGCAACCTAGGAGCCAAGGAGAGGAGATCAAAGTTGAAGCTTGAACTAAGGAGCCATGAACCAAACAGAAGACCCGAAGGACTTGACACGAAGGTATAACACTCTAGCCGAGTAGTTAGAACCTTCTTGTAGCATATGTTAGCTAGTTACGGTTTAATCAAGATCCTAAGTTGAAATAGTCGATGTTGCAAAGTAAACCATTTTGTGATAAAGAAAAAATTGTTATTTATGTATTCCGCCTCCCCGCAGACTCGCGGGGTGTGCGACATCGACTTATAAATGTATCAACATACATATCACAATATTTATATAAAATATAAATATTAATAAAGAGAAGAAAATAATAAAGTGAGCATAATATTAGTTAATATATAAATATATCAATATATAAATATATCAATATATAAATATACATTTAATTATTAAATTAGCACTTGATTTAATAATCCGGTTATATCATATATATATCGGCTAATATCATTAAACACACGATTAAAATACGTGTATCAAATACACGTATTTAATCAAACCCTTGCACGTATCCTCATATGTGCCTGCATCATTTCGCCTGTGCTGGGAAACCTCTGTATGGGACTCTAAAGACTCGACAATACACCGGCAGTAGGTTAGGATCATATCTATAGCCCACAAACACGTCAGCGGTACTAGCTGTACGTAACGGTTACCCAGGTATTGATCGAAAGAAGTTCAACGAGCAAGCTCATCCGAAATCTGCAAAGTCTATCAGTGACATTTACCATATAGTCCGGTCTCTTCGTCTACGAGTATCGCATACCGGGTATAGGGTTTGGAATCTGTCAGACCCAAATAACTGGATAATTCGTGCGACAGAGGACTCATAACCAATCAGAGATACAACTGATAACACTTATTAGTTTATCCCCACTGTGGTGGCTACCGATTTGTGGTTTTAGTCATGTCCTGCACAGCGCGATATTAACTCCCTATACTAAGAGAGACGAATCCCCTCGACCGCTCACTGCCTCCACGTGCTTCGGGACTATACCCAACAAAAACCTGTTTGCATGACTCATTTGAGCCGTGGTAGGATAGAAGTCTAAGTATAGTGGGAACACACATGAGACACTATGACGATCTCAGGTCCTAGGGACTACCCTATACTCATATCACCAGAGAACTGCTACCTGACATTGGTATATTACCAACTAGGAGTTCTCGGTGAGTCCGTCCAGTATAACTCATCCAATGATCACCTATATACAAACCTTGATGCCAAACACCAATAGCTGCAGGATCAATTATCGCCCTCCATCCGGGTCAGGAAACGTACACACTAGTCTAAACTAGAGTACTAATGCCAAGTCTTGATACTCCTACGACTAGGGACATTTAAAGATGTGCTTATCGACTACCCATGCCCTACTAGTATGATTTCCATCATCGTCCCGCTAGTCAAGCAAAATCCTAATGGCTTTATCTCATATCTAAACGATACGTGATAATGAATAAACGCATCACATGAAAGATAAAGACAAATCAGACAACATACTATCATCTCGAGTAAGATTGTTCTATCGTACAGGTCCTCCTTCAATTACAATAATTGTCTTGAGGGCACCTATATCCAACACTTGGTTGTCGGTTTAGTGGGGAAGGAGAAGAATGAAGGGCTCGGTGTGGTGTTGGAGGGAGATGAGAGAAGGTGGAGGAGAGGAAACATCGATGGCGACGATGGCGGTAGGACGAGGTTGAAGTGGTTGCCGGTGGTGGTTTGGGAGAAAACGAGAGAGAGGGAGAGAGATGGAGAGAGACAGAGAGAGTGAGAGAGATAAATTTGAGACGGGGAGAGTTAGAGAGGGGAGAGATTGGAGGAGGCATGCACAGGGATCGTGGGTAACAAGCGAAGTAGGGGAGCGACATTGGGAGGTGGTTCAAAAGAAGAAGAAAGAGAAAGAGAAAGGAGAGAAAAAGAACGGGGGATAGAAGAGAAAGAGAGGGAGAAGGGAGGAGGGCTGAGGTTAAAGGCTCAGGTTAGGGATTGGGTTTGGGTTATTGGGTTGTAATCTTGTGAAAATAAGAGGGAAAAAGAAAGATGGATTTGGGAATGGGCCGGGGTTGTTGTGGGTTTGGGCTGGGTTTAGGTTAGGGTTTAGGGAAAAATAGTTAGGGTTTGGAAATTAGAACTAGGGTTTTAGAGATTTGATAAAAAGGAAATTAGGAAAAATATAGGAAAATATTTATTCAAAATTATGGATATGTACAAATAGTACCATGTATTACACATATAAACAACGGAAGCAAATAAACAATTAATGTCCTACAAGCACTAAGATCTGTGTACCTTTACAGGGTAGTAGATCACATGAATAACTGTTGGACCGCTGATCCATTATCCATGGGTTTTTTTCTTCTTTGGATTGCCGTGCGGGGATCTGTTGGAGATGTATGCCTTAGAGGCCATTATTGTATAGTACATAATTGTATATTACATATGGATGCTTGGGATATATATGCATAGGATAGTTTTACTCGATATGATAGTATGCTATCTGGTTTGTCTTTACCTCAACATGTGTATATGTTCTATTTATATTACATATCTCGAATACATGTTGGTAAAGCCCGTAGGATCTTTGCTTGATTACTAGAGTTGTGATGATGATCATACTTGTGGGGTCTAGGTGGTTTATAAGCACATCCTTAAATTTTCCCTATTCGTTGGAGTTTCAAGACAGGGTATCGATACTCCGGAGTAGACTAGTGTATACGTTTCTTATTCCCATGAGGGAAGGTGGCCTGTCCCACATCCATTGGTGTACGACACCAAAAATAGTATACATGTGCTCATTAGGTTATAGGTTACGCTGGATGGACTTGCCGAGAACTTCTAGATGGTAATATACTTATCGTCAGATAGTAATTCTCTGGTGATATAGGTACATGTTAGTCTTTAGACCTGACATCTGTTAGTTGTATGTATGCCCTAGAGGCCATTATTGTACATGATTGTATATTATAGTGGATGCTTGGACATATAGAGAGAGTACTTTCTTGCTCGACATGATAGTATGCTATCTGGTTGCTCTTTATCTTAACATGTATACTTGTATCTTTATACTGTCTCTCTCTTACATGTTGATAAAGCCATTAGGATGTATACTTGACTACCAGGACTATGATGGAGATCATACTAGTGGGGCCAGGGTAGTCCATAAGTCCATCCTTTAATTGTTCCTAGTCGTGGGAGTATCGAGACAGGGCATCGATATTCCAGAGTAGACTAGCGTATACATTTCTTGACCCATTTGATAGGCGATGGATGATCCCACATTCATTGGTGTTTGACATCAAAGATTGTATACGGGTGCTCAGTGGAGACTGGGTACACCTAACAGGACTCGTCGAGAACTCCTAGATGGTATTCTACCTATCGTCAGATAGTAGTTCTCTGGTGACACTGGTACAAGTTAGTCTGTAGACACGAGATCATCATAGAGTCTTGTGTGATTCCCACTGTGCTTTGATTTCCACCTTACCACGTTCAAAAGAGCGTGCAAACAGGTGGTTTTTGGGTACAGTCCCGAGTCACATGGAGGCAATGAGCGATAGGAGGGGTTTCGTCTCTCCCGGTATTGGGGGTTGATGTTGCTCTGTGCTCGATTGGCCATAACTGGAAATCCCTGGCCAGAGTTGCTGAGATTTACTGGTAAGTGTTATCAGTAGTTTCTCGAACCGTTATGAGCCTCACATCGGCATGACTTATCAAGCTATTGGGGTTTGACGTTTACCACCTCCAGGCTAGATATGCGACATATCAGACGAAGAGACTGGACTGTACGGTAGTGTTACTTATTGGATTCACAGGAGTATGTACAAGCTTGCTTGTTGATCTTCTGATCGCTCAATACCCAGGTATCCGTTATGTCTAGCTAGTACCGCTGACGGCTTGTGGGTAACTGATATGATAGTTACCTACTGGCGGCGTATTGACGAGTCTTTAGAGTCCTACACAGAGGTTTCCTGGCTTAAGCGAAACGAAGTAAGGCACATACACATATGTGATATGTGCCGGACCGAGATTAATATGTGTATGTGATACTATATTCTAATCTAGCGATATATGATATCGGTCAGTTATATGAGATATAGCCGGGTTATTGAATCAAGTGTTGATTCGATAAGTTGATATTAATGATATTAGTCGGTTATATGTGATATAGCCGGATTATTAAATCAAGTGTTGATTTAATAATTTAATATATAATTATATATTTGATATATTAATATATATTAACTAATATTATCCCACTTAAGAATTTCTTTTCTACTTATACATTTAATATATATGTGATATATATTAATGTATTCTCTTTGTGTCATGCTTGATGATACATTGTACATGGGTGTATGAGACTCATACCATACATAAGATAATTAGGGTGGTTATTTATTTAGGGAATAAACAAAATTAGGTGGAAATTTTCATGGGTTTGATGCTTGTAGAAGCTTGTGGAATCCATTGACTTCGTTCACTAATTTTGTTTTACTAGATATTTATTAACCCAACCATTATTTTTAGCCATGGTTAAGTCTCTACAAATATCATTTATGATATTTTCTCACCCATGGTTGCCATTATTCACCACTTCATCTTCTTCTTCATCTCAACTTAGCTCTCTAGGTTTTCTTGAGGTGAAGAAAGAGAGAGAGAGAGAAATAATTCTAAAGTGAGCAAAATTCCTACTTCATCAATCTATACCAAACTAGCCATTTAGTATAGGTTATTTGCTTCACTAATTCTCAATTAGTGAAGAGGAGCTTGAGTTGGAGATTCTTCGACGTAGATCATTTTCGGTCTTGGAGATCTTTAAGAAACCTTGTTCCTTTCGCCTAGTGGAGCCTAACGAGAGTCCGGGAGACCACCACTTGGAGCTAAGGGACTACTACACGGAGCTTTAGAAGTGAATGACCGGTCTATAAAGGTTGTATTTCTTTTTCACTTAAAGTAAAATTGTTTACTTGTTTAGTTAAACCCTAATTATCTAGTTAGATCCTTAGTTTGGGTTGCTTTGCTCTCTAGATTTTTTAAAATTGCATACCCGATACCTTATAAAACCTAGTGAGCGTGCTAAGGAACCCAACAGTGGTATCAGAGAGCCAAGATAGAGCATTAGGAGTGGCCTAGACGAAGTTAAAGTGTTCAATCATACTTCAAAAACCCAAAATTACATGCTCTTTGGAATTTTTTTCAATTGTTGGATTTTTCTAGATTAAAAATATTCAAAAAATTGTGCAGGGTATTCTATGGACCCACAAGAAAAACGACGGCCTAACTCGACCAGATGGCCGCGGAAGCGCGGCCAAAGCATGCCTATGGCGGCGGTTCCGTGGCGCCGTTGGTGAGGCAGGGAGCGTGGCTTCTTGTGTAGGTCCGTAGGTGCTTGGGGCACTGTCTAGGTATTTTTTTACTGTGACTCAAGCGTTGAGATCTCTGGGAATTTTGGGAGTTTGTTGATTCGATCGAAATGTTTAACATCGTATAGATATCTGTAATTTGTGATACAATACTTGGAATCAACAATAATTAGTTTTATGAAAACTAGTTTGAATTTTATAAATCTAGCAATTTAGCCTCATTTGATCGGTTGCCACGGGGTTTTGATATGGATCAAAACTCCGTCGCAATCACGTAGTGTACGCGGATACTCGCCGGGTAATATTACTAGATAGCCACGCCCCATAGCCCCGACCAAGTGACTGTAGGAGAACCCCGTTGCCAAAAGCACCCCCTCGGGTGCTCCGGCCGCGGTGTTCCTCCTAAGTGCACTTCGTCGACAGTATCGGGGGTGCAGCTGTCTACTAAAGTTTCCAATGAGCATTTGATCAGGTTGTCGGGAATCTTGTTGAATTACCCGGCTGGTTATTGAAAAGTGTTTTCAATATTGTGACTAAAACGCGGGGTTTATAAGGTTAGGCATGAAATTCGGAATATGAGATATTCCGGGTTTTGATGTCTAAGGAATTCATATGGTTAGGCATGAAATCCGAAATATGTGATATTTCGGGTTTATGATGTCTAAGGATGTTGCGAATTCCAACCGCTGTAGTTTTCACTTTCTTTTCTGCGACCGTAAGTGTAATATGTGGTGTATTGCCGGTTTCGTTGCTATACGTCAACGACAATTGGGATACGCATATTTACTTACGTTGATGACATGCGATGTTATGTGTTGCTGTGATATGTTATATTGGATCGTCGTGTTTTGAATAGCCGAGGGTTTTTGCGTGAGATGAGAGTTTTTCATTTTCATTCATGTAAAAACTTGTATGTAATATTCTTTTATTGGGACACTTCCGGGTTGAGGATGATGTCACCTTTGATGTATATTATTTACTTTTCCGCATTAGGATAGACCCAAGGTGGGGAGCACAAGTAACCGGGTTCTAGAGTCCAGTTGGAGACCATCTTGAGGAGTCGAGACCGGGTCTCCTAACTGTAGAATTGGCAGGGTTGCTTGCCGCTCTCGTAGGGGTCTAGGGACGTGAGTTTGGCTATTCATCACGACCGTGGAATCCGTGTTTTTTACTGGTTTAATTTAAAACGCGGAACTCCTAGTATATCCAATATTTCATATGTTGACTTCTGCTGCAATATTCTATGATGAGATCATATAACTGCATGAGACGAATACTTTATATTATATATATGGTATATAATAAATGTTGCTTATGTTTTTTATCCGCACTAGTCCTGCCCCCGCTTTGCCGTTAGTTAACTAATCTAACGGTGTATGACGGGACCTTGTGGCGAATGCGGATGGCCTAAGCGTACATTGTATTTTCGTTTCTTCTGTGATGCTTAGGAAGTATAAATGATGGGACTTCATTAATGGGATTAATGAAAGGAAAGAAACCTAAATATGTTGTAGAATCAAATTTTCAAGAAGGTAGCTCTAGTTCTTGCTTTGCATAGCGGTATTCCATGATGAATATCCAGCACCTCATTCGATGAGGAAAGAGCCGAGATCCCTTCACCGGGAATGACCACTTTAGCAAAAGCTAGCAGATGCTACACCTACTCGGTTTATTTTGAAAACACATGATTTTAAAAGCGAAGCTTAAACCACTCCTTTTCAAATCACTCGATTCAACAATGATATCAAGTTCATTACGCAAAAGATTTTCTTAAAAACCTGTCGTAGCTCTCCGTCATTTCAGATAAGTGCTATTCAGTATTCGTGCTGCGTTTGTTGACCTTGTCAAGGCATAGTATACGGTAGCTGATTGGTGCTTACCTGTAAGCATGTGATGCGATTGGATTAGGGTAGTCGTACGGCCTTGTTGACCTTATCAAGGGTCGTGAGGGTGGGTTTAATTCAATCAGGAAATGAACGGGTTGAACTTGACTTGCGGTTTATGGTTTGTTGACCTTGTCAAGATCATAAATCGCTTGGGGCAAAAGATATTGGGAATTTCAAGTGTTGAAATTTGCAATGAGATTGCATACCTTCTATGAGACAGTTGGATCCCGATACCCACTGCGAGTAAGAGTTACTCCTGGGAGAGTTTTGCACTTTACAATTAGCCGATTAAGTAGGTGACTAGAAAGGTGTCAACGGGGTTATACCTCTGGGAAAATGAGGTTTATTTTAATTAGGTCCGTGCGAAAGCATGGGGAACCTCCCTCAAAGTACCGACACTGGCTTGGCTGAAAGATTGGCGAACTTGTAGGGTGTAATTAATCCCGGCTAGTCTTACCTTTTAGAGTTTGAAGGAATATTTGATAAAAATAGTGGGAGCCATCCTGATTAGATAAAATAATAACCAATCTAATCTTGCAAGAGCATACGCTAAAGTGTTTTCTTCTCTCTCCCTCCAGGTAGCGACTATGACATGCCTTAATCAAGATAATAATATGGATGTATTGACCAAACCCGCTTGTTATACTGGGCTGGGGAACGTTGGTTCCACTCTATCTTATAATTGTTATAAGTCCGAGCAGGAAATAAGGGAATATCCGGATTCCCATGCCACCCAAAAGAGGAATGCGCATGTTGATGCATCTTCTTCGGGTGTGTTTGTTACCGAGAACTGTTTCTCAGTACACTCTACGTCCTGAGTATTTGATACCGGATCGGGATCCTACATATGTAATATGTTACACGGGCTAAAGAAAGGTAGAGAACTGGGAATAGGTGATCATTCTGTAAGAGTAGGGAATGGTGCAAATGTTGTAGCTAAAATAGTTGGCGAATATCACCTTGTATTACCAACTGATAATACATTGATTCTGAACGAATGTTATTACATACCGAACCTGATATGCAATATTATATCAGTTTCTTTATTAAATAAAGAAGGATATAATTTTGTTTTGCAGGATAATGTTATGAACATTTTCCTAAATCAAAAGTTGATTGGATCAGGCTCGTTAAGTAATGGCATATACGTTTTAAATCAAACCACAGTTCTTAACGTACAGAACACACATAAGAGGAAAAGTTCAGAAATGAATGAGTCCTTCTTGTGGCATTGTAGACTAGGTCATATCAATTCGACACGATTAGCTAAGTTACATAAGGATGGATATTTAACCCCGTTTGAATTTACATCTTATGAAACGTGCCAGTCATGTCTCATAGGCAAAATGACCAAAACTCCGTTTATTGGACACGGAGAAAGAGCTATTGAACTCTTGGGACTGATACATAGTGATGTATGCGGTCCCATGTCTACACATGCCAGGAATGGTTCCTCGTACTTCATTACATTCACTGATGATCTCTCAAGATTCGGACATGTGTTCCTGTTGAAACATAAGTCTGAAGCTTTTGAGAAATTCAAAGAATATAAGTGCGAAGTAGAGAACCAAATGGGTAAAAGTATTAAAATCCTTCGATCTGATCAGGGAGGAGAATACTTAAGCACGGAGTTCCTGGATTATCTAAAAGAGAATTGGATTCTCTCTCAGCTTACTCCTCCGTATACACCACAACACAACGGTGTATTGGAGCGGAGGAATCGCACCCTATTAGATATAGTGCGCTCTATGATAAGTACCGCTGAGTTACCTATTTCCTTTTAGGGTTATGCGCTTGAGACAACAGCATACTTATTGAATCAAGTTCTATCTAAATCGGTGCCTAAAATACCATATGAGATATGGAGTGGAAAGAGACCATATCTTAAACGAGTTAAGATATGGGGTTGTCCGGCCTATGTCAAAAAGCAAAATCCAGACAAACTCGAGGCAAGATCAGTTCTTTGCAAGTTTGTGGGATATCCAAAGAATTCATATGGATATATCTTCTACCATAGTGAGGAACAAAAGGTGCTTGTTGCTCAACATGCCACCTTTTTAGAAAAGGAATTTCTTGTAAAAGAAACTAGTGGTAATGAGGTAGAACTGGAAGAAGTTCCAGCTACACAAACTACAACTGATGATTTAGTGGAGCCGGAGGATTCAATAGTCCCCGACGAACTTCAGCCACTCCGCAGATCTAGTAGGGTTCCTAATCCACCTGAGAGATACTACGGTTTTCTCATTGACGGTGGGAGCGAGGATTGCATCATGGAAGATGATGACCCAACTAGTTTCGAGTAGGCCATCATGAGTGGGGACTCTGTGAAATGGCTGGATGCAATGCGATCTGAGATGGAATCCACGTATAACAACAAAGTATGGACTTTGGAAGTTGCTCCTGAAGGGGTAAAACCTATCAGGAGTAAGTGGATCTTTAAGAAGAAATTTGGTGTAGATGGAAAAGTTGAGACTTTCAAAGCTAGACTTGTAGCAAAAGGTTTTCGTCAACCACCAGGTGTGGATAATGATAAAACCTTTTCTCCAGTAGTTATGCTTAAGTCCATCCGGATCTTACTTGCCATCGCTGCATATCATGACTACGAAATCTGGCAGATGGACGTCAAGACTGCTTTTCTAAATGGTGATTTAGAAGAGAGCGTGTACATGACTCAGCCAGAGGGCTTCGTAGATAGTGGGAGCAGCGGAAAGGTGTGCAAACTGCTTAAATCAATCTACGGATTGAAGCAGGCATCGCGGAGTTGGAACATCTATTTTGATGTAGCAGTCAAAGAGTTTGACTTCATCAAAAACGTAGATGAGCCGTGTATATACAAAAAGGTTGCAGAGAGTAAGGTTGTCTTCCTCGTATTGTACGTGGATGGCATACTCTTGATAGGAAATGATGTTCCTATGATGCACTTGGTTAAGCTCTTCTTATCACAAAGATTCTCCATGAAGGATCTGGGTGATGCCTCCTACATCCCGGGGATTAAGATCAATAGAGATATATCTAAACGGATGTTAGAATTGTCCCAATCCAGGTACATTGACACCATACTAAAGAGATTTAGTATGGAAGATTCCAAGCGTGGGAATTTACCCAAGATCTCAGGAATCACTCTCTCCAAAGAGATGTCCCCCAAGACAGATTTGGAGAGGGCTCACATGCAAGAGATACCCTATGCTTCGGCAGTTGGGTCTATCATGTATGCGATATTATGTACCCGACCGGATGTAGCGTACGCACTTAATGTTGTAAGAAGGTATCAATCGGATCCTAGAGAGAATCACCGGACAGCTGTGAAGAACATTCTTAAGTACTTGAGAAGGACTAAAGAAATGTTCTTGGTGTATGGTAACGGTGAACTCTGTTTCCCTAATCAGAGCAAAGCACTATTCAAAATTTCAAAATTTGAAATGAAGTAGCGCTTCATATCAGCGCTAAGAGCACTACACTTCAAGCAGCGCACCACGTGTAAAGCACGTGGGCGCTAGTGCTAAGAGCGTTACACTCCAAGCAGCGCCTGCACGTGGTGCGCCAGCGCTAAGAGCGCTGCATTCTAAGCTGCGCACTACGTGTAAAGCACGTGAGCGCTAGCGCTAAGTGCGCTGCACTCTAAGCAGCGCACCACGTGCAAAGCACGTGAGCGCTAGCGATAGAACAAAATGTTCTCGGCCCTTGGATCAAAGATCCAACGAACATGATTAAAAATCATCAATTGACCAGAATAAAATTCTGTTGAGGAAACATTCCTCAGAATCTTTCCAAACAGGAAAGATTATGCTCTGTGAATCAGAGCACCGTTGGATCAATGATCCAATGGTGATTAAAAATCGCCAAAATACAGAATAAATTCTGTATGGGAAAAGATTTCCTAATCTTGTTAAAAATAAGAAGATTGCCTTTTGTAAATCAGAAGCCCTTGGATCAAAAATCCAACGGGGGAAACATCCCCAAATCAATTAGAGAAAAGATCTCTTCAACCGATTCAACAAATCAGCCTGCCCTATATAAAGGCCTCAAGACTTCAAGTCTTAGATACAAGAAAAATAGAGGAACCCCCCAAAAACTTTGAGAAATTTCAAAGACAATGAGCAAGCTCTCAGAAGAAGAAGATTTTCTTTAAGGTAAAAAGAACAGAATGACGAAATCGTTTCATATAAAAAGAAGAATTTAATTCTTTTTCTAAGTTCATAAATCTATAAGACCAAGGTCTTTCACAAAAGAGATCAAAGTATCTCATCATAAAAAATAAGGGGAATGACTTAATCTTCTTCAGATCATAGATCTATAAGACAAATTGTCTTTCAGAGATCATAATATCTCATTATAAAAGAGGGGGGGGGGTGAATAATTCAATTCTCTTAGGATCATAGATCCATAAAGGAAGAGCCTTTCACCAAAAACATAAGGGATTGAAACATCTCCTATAAAAAATAAGAACTTTGTTCTTAAGTCCATGAGACAAAGTCTTTTATAGAGAGAATTTAATTCTCAGGACGCAAAACTGCCTAAAAAGAGCCTTAGTGCTCCAATTAAAGAAGAGCGCCTCAGCGCTCCGAATCTAGCGCACAGCGCTGCAGAGCCTTAGCGCTCCAAACTTAAACAGAAACACCCTGCGCTCTTTGAACTGGCGCTCAACTCCAAGTGTGTCACGTGCTCCTCACGTGTGTGCTATTGCGCTCTTTGAACTGGCGCTCAGCGCCAAGCGCACCACATGCTCCTCACGTGTACGCTACTTAACAGAAGCGCTCTGCACTCTTTAAACTAGCGCTCAACACCAAGCGCGTCACGTGCTCCTCATGTGTGCCCTATTGCGCTTTTTGAACTGGCGCTCACCGCCAAGCGTGCCACATGCTCCCCATGTGTGCGCTACTTGAACCAAAGCGCTTTGCGCTCTTTGGACTGGCGCTCAGCGCCAAGCGCCCCACGTGCTCCTCACGTGTGCGCTAAGAGAACATAAATTGTTATATAAATAAAGCCCAGAGCCATAATGAATGCTCAGCATTCCATAAAAGACAAAAAGATTGTTAGAACTCAAACCAATTCTCAGCATTGTTAAATGTTTAACATTTTAACTGAATGGGCCGAGCCCAAGTGGGCCACAGAACCCGACCTCAGATTAATTGAGCCCATATGCTCATAAATCTTTGATCTTAGTCCTAAATTGGACTATAGATCTCCTAACCAATATTGGTTCGAGGGTACATCTCTTCACTCCTCTGATATTTGTCGTTGTAATCCTTCAACGTTTTCAGAGAGGTGATGGGTCCCGACAACCAGACATTCCATGAACTGTGGGGTCCTTAAACTCATGGACTATGATGTCCTTAAACTTTATAGACCATGACGTCTTTAAACTACGGACTGTGGGGTCCTTAAACTCATGGACTATGATGTCCTTAAACTTCTGGACCGCGAAGTCCCTAAACTAAAACAATAGAGCCCAAATGCTCTTTTGTTGGATCTAAACGATCCCATTAAGATGATCTTAGTCTAAAATTAGACTAAGGTATTCTTAACAAACGTTTAAGTTGATCTTAGTCTCAAATGAGACTAACGTATCCTTAAACCCAACCCCAAACCCAAATCTAAGAAGATACGGATTTAGACTAATCCATGCCCTACGGGCTACCACATAAATTAGTCCTCGTATACAATCCACGGGCAACCAAAAACAAAATAAACACACACGACACGAAGTGACCATCTGGAAAAGGAGAAAGTGGTTACCGCGATGCGGTAGCGTAATTAATTGCAGGGGCTTGCGCCTGCAGGGAAGAGTGTCCCCACAATCAAAAACCCCTCAACGAGGGGGAATCTGACGAAGTCTGCTACATCGGCCGCATCCATTTAAACCTTCGATACATGGTGTCATAAATCAACTTGGCATCTTCGGAGAGGTGGACGGATAGCACCAAATAGCATCTGCCCTCAAAATTCAGGCTTGACGTCCCAACGTCCCGGTCGCGTCTTTCGGCGGAGAACAGATTCTGGCACGCCCGGTGGGACCTTTTCCTCTTTCCACTCCACATTTCGTGTGTCGTGTTTCGCGAACGAATCGCAGTTTTCCATGGTTACCTTTGGATGTGAAGTACTAAGATTTGGTATCTTGCTCCGTGCAGAAAAAATAGAAGATCAATGGCTTCAAACTGCACTAACTGCAATTGCAACTCTCACTCCGTCCTATCCGGAGGAGTAAGCTACGGTCCCCAAGCGGCCTCCCTTCTTACAATGCCGGTGGAACAAGTGACCCAAGCCACCACCGGGCTATTCTTCGGGACCATGATCCTACCAACAAGCTTCAGCGCTCCTGTACCATCACAAGAAGCTCCGAAGAAGTCGGTCTTTGATCGGCTTGCAACTACTGCGGCCCCTCTCAACGGGTCGTCCAAGTCCACTGCCTCAGTTTTCAACAGACTGGGCCGAAGCTCAGATGGGCCCATGAAGAATCCCACAATACCTGAAGAGGTTATCCCGAAGCGGATAGCCATTCCTGCCCCTGAAGTCGTCAGAATGGCTTCCCCTGCTAAGGAGTTAGTCTTTTCAAGACTGACCGTTTCAGCTCCTGTTCCAGGCAAAGTCATGAAGGCTGTTTCCCCTGTTCGAATGTCGGCCTTTGCAAGACTGACTATCCCTTCTCAACGGATGTCAGTCTTCGACAGACTAGCGCCAATGACAGTCTCTCCTCAAAATAAGAGGCATGAGGAAGCTCAACCAACAACGGAGGTGATCTCGGCCGCACGACATGCTCAACATCGCCACTGGCGCCGAGGGAGGAAAGCTGGGGGCAATTCCCCATCAGGAATTACCCCGTCAGCTCCAACGGTGGAGATTGATGCTGCTGTTCCAACGGAGAACAACTTTGAACCACTCAGGAGGGTGCGCAAGAACTCTACGAAGGCCGTACTCAAAACATCTCCCCCACATGTGGAGAATGCCACAAATGCGAAGCTCGAACAACCCCCTCAGCGGCTGTCCTCTAAAATTTACAAGGTCTGGCGTCAAGTCCAAGACTCGGTGATTGATCAAGATTACTCCCGCCGACCGAAGAAGATAAAGGTTCGGCAAGAGAAGGACCACTCTATCGTACCACAGAAGGTGTCGTCTACCTGGGTGCCCGCTGAAACGACCCCCTCAACTTCACCAGCCCACAAAAAGAGAAGGCCGGAGAAAATCCCCGTGTCTGCGACAAATGTCAAGGGCACTGAGCCTAAACGCCCTAAGTCTGGGGGCATGGTGGTGCATACCGTCTATATGGCATCTGGAAAAGAGGGCAGCCGTATCTCCACAGGTCATCGACCGCTTACGTGATCAGTGACTAAGGCTCAGAAGCAACAACAACAAATGCTCTAAGAGATGTTAACAACCATGGCCGCACTCACGGGACCAAAAGCAAGTCCAGAGACGTTCTCAGAACAGCGTCATGAGCAGGAAACTGATGTTGAATTCCTTCGGAGAATGCTTGAGAAAAAGGACAAAGAGGCCGCGGAATAAGCGGCCAACATAAAACAAATGGCCTTTCTATTCCAGGATATGGTGGGCATGATGATCCAGCCGGACCCTCCAGCCGAAGATCCTCCAGTAATAATTGAAGATGATAGAGGAGAGACAGCAAATCCTCTGCCGGCTCTGTCAACAGCCAAGGAAGAGACCATCTCCAAAGCCACGCTCGATGATTATATTGCTCAACAAATACGAGCTCATCAAGCGAATGAAGCGGCTGGCCAAGTCGTCAGAACTAGATGGCCCTATCCAGGTTGGTACGATCAAATAAAGTACCCGTCAGGATACATGATTCCTAAATTCCATGTGTACAAGGGGACAGGCAATCCCCATCAACATATCGCTCAGTTCAGGGCTCTCTGCGGCAACACTGGAGGGGATGATAAGTTACTGCTTCGCCAATTCGTCGGCAGCTTAGCGGGGACGGTGTTCGAATGGTACTCAGAGCTTCCCAACGACCCCGTCAAAACTTTTACAGAGATAGAATTGCTGTTCACCCAGCGTTTCACAAGCGCTAGCGAACGCACCCCAATCACCGCATTAATTAACGCCAGAGTAAAGCTATGCGAAACATGGGTGCAATACGCGATACGGTGGCGGAATCTATGGTCGAAGTGCGAGCATCGCATCGAAGAAGCGCCTGCGGTAGGTATGTTCGTGGGTACTCTTTATCCACAGGCGACCATATCCCAGTTCATGATGTTCTTCAAGCCAACTACTTTCCAGGCCTTGATTGACAAGCTGGCCCAGATGGATCAGATGGGTCATAGACCATCTTCTTCGAAGCTGGAATCTCGAAATGAAAAAGGGAAAGGGAAAGCGACCTTCGTTGTCAATGCTCAGCAGCAGCCCAGTGGTCTAAAGCCAACTGATTGCCATGATGAAAGACGACGATTCTTCAATGAGAAACTGAAGCGCCCTTATTCATTTCTCCGGGATAAAACGAGGAGACTGTTCGAGCTGGCGGTGCGCAATAGGCTCATCACCTTGTCGGATCCGAAATGCCCATTGCAACCCGGTGAGACCAATAATCCCAATTATTGCCCCTATCACCAAATGGCAGGCCATCCAATCGAAGATTGCTTCATCTTCAAAGGCTAGATTGAGGACCAATACCAACAGGGTAAATTCGCACTGTCCGAAAATTTGAAAGTAAGCCCGCCTCAGCCGCATGCTCTTAAAAGGGGGGACACACCGGGGGCATCATGCTCTTTTGTAGAAGAAGCTCCATAAGAGGTCGCTCTTTCATCAAAGACGAAAAGAATACTAAAGGATCTCGAAACATGACCGGCGATTAGGTGGAAAAATCCGCTAGAACCCGAGGTCATCGAGGGAATGCCGAAGCCGCGTCTGATGCCGAGAATTGGTAGCGATAATCAAAACGCTCAGGCCCAGCCGTCAAAGTCTTCGAAAAAGAAGAAGAAGACCAAAAATCCCGTGAAGCATGAGGACAAGCGCACAGACCTGCAAAAACAGATTGACGTGTTGGAAGAATATAACCAGAAATCACGAACCCCGGTCACGCTTCAGCAGTTTCTCAACCACGTCCTTGGAGACAGAAATAGCGACAAAGATGAGAGAGAAGACTCGTCAGATGAAACAGAGGATTATGTGGCAAGCTGCCATGTGATCTCTCACTCGCCGGTAGATGGTGAAGAATCTCCTAATATAGAGAAACTGGGGGCAGATCCCGAACCCGAACTCCTAGGACTGTCGGACGAGATGATTGACGTATTCCTGAACGAAGCTCTTCTGAAAAGCAAAACTGATCGAGAGCGCGAAACAGCCAGATTTGAAAAAGCCAAACGCCAGCGACTGGGAGAAAGGGTTAAAACACTACCACCAGATCAAAGCACATCCGCCGCAAATAAAAGCAGGTTCCGGACGAGGAAAAGGTTCGCCAAAGCCATATCGATGGGAATGAAGCTGCCACCCTCCGAAGTAAACACTCCTGATAGGATACACCTTAACGGAGAGGACGTACATCCTGACTTCTGCTTATATCATCAGAGGATTGCACACCCTACTGAAGAATGCAAAATCTTTAAGAATTGGTGGCAAGGGTATGTCGCTCACAGGCAGCACTTCAAGAGGATGAAGCGCAAAACTCGTCGGGAACAACGAAGCACGACAGATGAGCATAAAATAACTTCCAGTGAGTGTCACATGGTTAATTCCAGAGGATTAAAAGTTCTCACCTTCGGGAGTGATTCTGATGAAGAAATAGCCCTCAGCCCTCTCTTCAAGGAATCCATCTTCGAAAAAGAAGAGATGAAGACCTACGAGAACATTCAGCTGCGCAATCACACGCTACCTGAAAAGAATCTCGGACCTGCAAACAAGGGATCAAACAAAAATAATAAGGGGAAAGAACAGGCCCCTGAGGATATAGCCCTCGATGATCGAGTCGTCGAAGAGATGGCAGCCAAGGACCCGCCCAAGAAAAACAAGGTGGATTATAACGTTCTGGCACATCTGAGGAAGATACCCTCACAGCTAAGCATTCTCGACGCCCTTCTTCTATCTAAGGAGGCGAGAGATTCTTTGATCAAGGCACTACAAGATCCCGAATAGTTCCAAGCTTTCCTCGCCGAAGAAAAGATGAAGGACGAGCTGGAAGAAGTGCACACGGCCGATATCACCTTCGGCGATGAAGATCTCCTCCTTGGGACGTGCGAGCATAACCGTCCCCTTTATGTCTCCAAATACTGTCATGATATCAAGATAGGCAAAATCCTAGTTGACAATGGGTCCTCTGTCAACCTCCTCAATGTAAGAGTGTTGAAGAAAATCCGTATGAGCGTTCAACACCTCGCTCGTGATAAAATCACTATCTCCGAGTTCGACTCCCAGTCATCACGGACGCTCGGGTCTGTGGTACTGACATTACACTTTGGGCTGCTCGTCACGGACATCAAATTTCACGTCATTGACGCCAAGACATGTTACAATACTTTGCTCGGCAGGCCTTGGTTACACGAGTACAATATCATCCCTTCTACACAACATCAATGTATGAAGTATTTCAAGGATGGTCTCGAGTATACCGTGACAGGGGAGTTGAACCCATTCTCCGTAAATGAAGTCCGAAAGTGCGAAGATGCAAAATACTTCTTACTAGATTTTGAAGATAAGGAAAGATGCCACAAACCGAAGAACAAAGCTATCACCACTATTTCGGTCTTCGGGAGTGATACCGAGGAGGAAGAAGAAATAGTTTATTCAGGGCCGCCCCAATGCAACAAACCGGGGCCGTCCACCCCTATTCTGGTCTTCGGCAGCGACTCGGAAGATGAGGTCAGTGTCATATTTTCTGTTCGGCCATCGATACAAGCCTTCACCAGCAATGATCGGAGTTTGCAAATCCCCATGGTTCCGCAAGAGCATTACAAATAGCTCGACGCGCTTAATACATATAATGTACAGGAACTGCAGACATTCTACGTCCCTCCCAGGCGAAAAGACGAAAAGGCGATCCTCTTTTATCGATCCATGGAAACCAAAGTGGAGAAAGAAATTTGGCATGGTGCCGATTCTACACTTGACAGGCTCCAGCCCATCCGTCTGCCCAGATACTGCATAGAAGGATTAAAAAGGATGTTGAGGCGCCAAGGCGTACCCTTGAAGCAGACCGTGCAACAAGCTCAGTTCTACAACAGGATCTAGAACGTCCCCGGAACTCAGCGAAAATTGCCCAACGGGAGAATGGAAGCGATCGGGCTTGGATATATCCGATCGTAGAAACGGGAGCGATTCCATGGATGCTACGTCATACATGATTTCGACAAAGAAGGAGATGCTCTGTGGGAAGATGCTAACCCTGAACGAAAACGAGGTCCCGCCGTGAAAATGCCAAGTCCGTCGTTCGAAGAACAGATGGACAAGCTAATAAGAGAAGCGGGTCAAAAGGTCCGGGATGACCATAGCCGCGAAATGGCCATTTACGAGAAAGCCAGAACGCAGCGCCTCCTTCAGAAGGCTATGGAAAATGACGATGCCCTTCGTCGCCAGCCCGTCATACGGAAGACTCGACGTGGAGGCAAAAACAAACTGAAGAACGAAAAAAAAGTTCGACAACACCAAAGCGGGTCCAAGAAGCCATGCGATCGAGAATCAAGTATCCGGGATTCGTCTCTTATAAAAAAGATGGGTCGAGCATATTCTTTTCCCCAAAACAAGACAAGGAAGATATTCGATCTTTTCATGAAACATCAGATGATTACCCTCCCGGAGTCCAAGCACCCCGAGAAAGCAGACGAGGTCTTTCACCTGGATTATTGCTCCCATCACCAAGCGATATGACATCCTCTCGAAGACTGCTTCACGTTCAAAGACTAGGTAGAAGACCAGTATCAACAAGGCAGTTTCGTTCTATCCAGCAGTTGGAGGGTAATCCCACCACAAAAGCATGAACCAAAAGCCACGTACGCAGCGAGAGTAGAGCTGGATCAACATCGTTCTTGTAAGCGATCTCGTACCTGTCACGTGACCTGTCATGCGATAACGCTGTCAGGAGAAGGAGTACGCGAGGATATGGCTGACCTCCCCTGGTGCTTCGAAAACGATGATGACGAGGTGATCTCAGAGTTTCCACCAGCACCAAAAGAATGGGATACATACTACTGCAGATAATCTCAAGAAAATTGACTTGGGGATGACAAGCGACCCACGGCTGACGTTCGTCATTGAGCTGTTGTCAGAAGAAAAGGTGGCTATGCTAAAAGACGTGCTCATGCAGTATAAAGACTGCTTCGCATGGAACTATTCCGAGATGCCGGGACTAGATCCATAGATTGTGGTGCACAAATTGGCGATATCTCCGGATGTTAAACCAATCAAACAAGCGCTGAGAAGAATGCAACTCGAGCTTGAGATGAGCATCAACGCCGAGGTCAAGAAGCTAATCGACTCCGGCTTCATTTAAGAGGTTTGGTACCCTGAATGGATTGCCAACATCGTCCCAGTGATGAAGAAAAATGGGACAGTGTGCATCTGCGTGGACTTTCGAGACCTCAACAAAGATTGCCCAAAGGATAATTTTCCTGTACCGGTTACTGAGCTGATGATAGGCAACACGTCCACTCATGAAGTCTTCTCCTTCATGGACGACTCATCGGGGTACAATAAAATAAAGATGCATCCTGAAGACCAGAAGCATACCGCTTTCCGGACTCCTCTGGGCATATTTTGCTACAAAGTGATGCCTTTCGGTCTGAAAAACGCTAGCGCTACCTATCAGAGGGCCATGACGAAGATTTTCAATGACCTTATACATGAAGTTGTCGAATGCTATATCGACGACCTTGTAATGAAAAGCAAATCGCACGAGGAGCATTGGGAACATCTAAAAATAGTGTTCCAACGTCTTCGGAAATACAACTTGAAGATGAACCCTTTGAAATGGGCGTTTGGAGTCTCCTAAGGCAAATTCTTAGGATTCATCATACGACATCGAGGCATAGAAATAGACCCGTCAAAGATCAAGGCGATCATGGAAATGCCTCCGCCAAGAACTCTCAAGCAACTGCGGTCTCTCCAAGGGAAGCTTGCATATATCCGGCGATTCATATCCAATCTCTCCGGCAAATGCAGCCCCTACGGTCATCTAATGAAGAAGGGAACTCCGTTTGTCTGGGATCGCAAATGCCAAAGCGCACTGGACAAAATCAAGCAATACCTGCAGAATCCACCGGTGCTGACCGCTCCGGTCAAAGGAAAGCCCTTCATCCTGTACACGACAGCCCTTGAAGGTTCCTTAGGCGCGCTATGGGCACAAGAAAATGATTAAGGGAAGGGGAGAGCCCTCTACTATTTGAGTCGAGTTCTCCTGGGGGCAGAAAACAACTACTTCCCCATTGAAAAACACTGTCTGGCATTAATCTTTGCGATAACGAAGCTCAGACACTATGCGTTGGCGCATGAGGTTCATCTCATATCAAAAGTGGACCCTCTCAAATATTTGATGTTAAGAGCCATACTAACAGGACGGCTCGCTAAATGGGCCCTCCTCTTGATGGAGTTCTTGATAACATACCGACCTCTCAAGGCAGTGAAAGGCCAGTCCATCGCCGACTTCCATGCTGAGCATCCTATACCTACTGACTCTCTCTTGAACTGCGAATTGCTAGACGAGCACGCGTTTGACACGATCGACGGGGAGAAATGAGGGAGTGATACCTGATGGGAACTCTACTTCGATGGAGCATCTTCTATGAAGAAGCAAAAGCATAACTCCTCCATAATCAAATCTGGGGTAGGCCTCATCTTCGTGACTCCACAAGGAGGGATAATGGGCTTTGCCTTCTCCTTAACAGAGCCGAGGACGAACAATGAGGCCGAATATGAAGCTTTGATAGCAGGTCTTGAGATCGCTGTAGACATGGGAATCGAAAACCTCCTTATATACGGAGACTCCCAACTGGTCGTTAGCCAAGTAAACGGTGACTATCAGACGTGCAAACCGGAGCTGGTAAAATACGGCAAGAGAGTACACCAATTGCTGACTTAAATCCTTGCCTACGCCCTAGAAGGCATACCGCGCGCGGAAAATAGCAAGGTGGATGAATTAGCCAAGCTCGCTAAAGAACCGGCCGATGAAAACCTCGATGACGTGAGGATCGTCGTGTAAAGCCGTCGGGTTCTTTCACCGGCAGAAATATCTCCGGAGTTGTCCGAAGAAAAGGCATCGACCAAGCAAACGGTCTTACAAATAAAAGACCAGGAAAAGGCTGAGGATTGGAGAGAAGTTTTTATAGACTACTTCAAATCCCGTCGAACACCTGAAGATGCGTCCTTAAGACATCAGCTCATGAAACGAGCTCTGTCCTTCTCCTTCGTCAACGATACGCTGTATAAGAGATCGTTCGACTCCCTGTGGATAAGATGCCTGGGACCTGAAGAAGTAAGGAGAGTCGTTCAAGAAACTCACGACGGACTTTGCGGTTCTCACTAAGCCGGGTCGAAGATGAAGCTGAAGATCAAAAGGAATGGCTACTATTGGCCCACGATGATTCAGGACTGTCTCGAATGCGCGAAGCAATGCCACTCGTGCCAGATTCTTGGGGACTTTATCTATCAGCATCCAAATCCGCTACACCCGACGGTGGCTAGCTGGCCGTTCGAAATGTGGGGAACCAACATAATCGGACCCATTGAACCATCATCGTCCAGAGGGCATCGGTTCATACTGGCAACAACTGATTACTTCTCCAAATGGGCAGAAGCAATACCTTTAAGAGAAGTGAAGACGGAGAATATCCTACATTTCTTCAAGACACACGTCATCTGTCGGTTCAGCACTCCGCGATGGATTATCTCCGATAACGGGCCGGCCTACAGAAGCCATAAGATCAGCCGCTTCGCACAGTAGCATAATATAGACTGGAGATACTCTTCGGTCTATAATCCCTGAGCTAACGGTCTGGCTGAGGCTTTCAACAAGGCCTTGACGAAGATTGTGAAAAAGACGGTGTCCAAAAATAAAAAAGACTGGCACGAGAGACTGCATGAAGCTCTCGGGGCGTATCGAACTACGTTCAAAACGGCCACAAACAAAACGCCGTATGCATTGGTATTTGGCACTGAAGCAGTACTCCCCTTGGAGATAGAGCTACCCTCCTTATGAGTGGCGGTTTATTACGAGCTAACGGACGAAGAGAATGCTTATCTTCGGCTTGAGGAGCTCGACGCCCTCGATGAAACCCGGCTCATGGCGCAGCAAAACTTAGAAGCTTACAAAGAAAAAATGACGCGCTCATACGAGAGATTGACTAGGCCGAGAACGTTCAGCCAAGGCGAACTCGTGCTAGTGGTCAAAAGACCTATGATCCCCAATCGTGACAAACGGGGGAAGTTCGAGCCAAATTACGAGGGCCCGTACATCATAGACAAAGTCTACCAGTGTAGGGCTTACTTGCTCATGGATATACATGGCGAAAGACCCTTCAGGCCGATAAACGGTCGGTTCCTAAAGAAATACTACGCCCGACGAGTTATGGCCTAGGGAAATGATAGATGACGACGCCTATGTACGCTCTCTATCTTCCCAGGACCAAACTCTAGAAGTGGTAGCCAACGAAACCGTTGCAACGACGGACCGAGATGTCCTAAAACTAACAATGGACCGAAACGTCCCTAAACTAACGCCTGACCGAAATGTCGTTAAACTACTACCGACCCGCGACATCCTCAGGCTGACGCAGTAAAAAAAATGGTACGTCCATAAGCAAGATGGGCACGGATGAAAACCCGAAAGTGCTCCGTGAGTAAAAACAGTAGGACTGCCGGTGAGTTTGTGAAAACCCGAAAGGGCGCAATCTCGTTAAGAGACGCTTGCAAGGTCCTCTCGACCCTGTAAGGAGAAAATACCTGCGTGAGATCCTTACGACTCACAACGGAACAACACACTTAGGAATCCTCATGATCCCTAAGGAGAAAATACACTTACGAGATCCTCATGACTCGTAAGGAGAACCCTCTTATGAGACCCTCATGGCTCACAAGATTCAAAAGCCTTATGTTACAGGGATCTGAACCTGTTCTTAAGCCATCATAATCCCCAGATTGCCCTACAAGCGGTTCAATGCTGACCCTTGTATACAATCCATGGGCACAAATAAACGTTTCCCCAACAGAGTCCCACCACTGACGAGGGATATCTTCACATGGTGAACGACCCTTGTAAGTCCTCTCGACTTATAAGGAGAAAACACTCTTGTAAGATCCTTACGACTTATAAGAGACCATACACTTAAGAGTCCTCATGATTCTTAAGGAGAAAACGCACTTACGAGATCCTCATGACTCGTAGGGAGAAATACCTTTATGGGACCCTTACGGCTCGTAAAGTCAAAAAGCCTTAGTCAATAGGATCCTAACCCTGTTTGCTAAGCCACCTTTGTTCGAAATCGACAGAGGCAAATGATGATTTGCTCCTGGCAATATCCCAGTTGTAGCGATGCTGATGCCTAAATCGGTATCAAATCCCAAACTCGCAGCGAAAAGTCAGTGAGCCACAAATGCATGTGAAATAGCCGAAATGATGGGGCAACTTGCAACAAAATCAGCAAGTGAAAATATATGCATACAAAATAGCCGAAATGATTGGGCAACTCGCAATAAAAAGCAGCGAGTAAAAAGAAAAATAGCCGAAATGATTGGGCACCGCGAAAAATAGCCGAAATGATTGGGCAATCGCGACTTTCGCGATATAAAAAGCTGAAATGATAGAGCATCATGGAAAGAAAACAAAAAATATAGATATGAAATGAAACTTTTGCCCTACAGGTGAGATCACATCGATCCCTGTATACAATCCAGGGGCGCAAATGAAGAGAGTGCCATATCATCCCACCAGGCTCCATCAGAAAGAGAGCCAAGTCTCAATGGCAACATCAGCATTTCGAGAGAACAACAACAACATTCCTCCTCATTCTAGCAGGATTCGGACGTGGCAATCAATCTCAGAGCCACGACAGAGTCCCTAGTTCCAAGTCTTGACGGCCACATCTGCAGCCTGGAGACCCACAACAGCGTTCCTCCTCATTCCAGCAGGATTCGGATGCGACAATCAATCTCGGAGCCACGACAAAGTCCCTAGTTCCAAGTCTCGATGGCCACATCTGCAGCCTGGAGGGCCACATCTGCAGCCTGGAGACCCACAACAGCGTTCCTCCTCATTCCAGCAAGACCCAGACGTGACAATCAACCTCGGAGCTATAGCAAAGTCCCTAGTTCCAAATCTCGATGGTTCACAGACAACGTAGAGACCACCTCAACATTCGTCTCATTACAGCAGTCGCAAAGTCAGCAAAGCGGAGCCGCGACAAAGTTCCCAGTTCCAGGACTCGGCGGTGCACAGACAACCGAGAGTCAACCCCTGACTCCGTATGGATAAAGTCAATTCTGACCCCATATGGCTAAAGTCAATCCCTGATCCCGTATGGCCAAAGTCAACCCCTGACCCCGTATGGCCAAAGTCAACCCCTGACCCCGTATGGCCAAAGTCAATCCTGGCCCCGTATGGCTAAAGTCAACCCTTGACTCCGTATGACCAAAGTCAATCCTGACCCCATATGGTTAAAGTCAACCCCTGACCCCGTATGGCTAAAGTCAACTCCTGACCCCGTAGAACACGGTTAAAGTCAATCCTGACCCTGTGGAAAACGGCTAAAGTCAACCCTCGACCTCCCCATCAAAGCAATGCTTTGACTTGGGAGTAGGTCAACTCATCAATCACTTATGAGTCCTCTCGACTTGTAAGGAAGAAAATTCTCTTGTGAGATCCTTACGACTCTTAAGAGAAAAACACACTTAGGAATCCTCACGATTCCTAAGGAGAATATGCACCTACAAGATCCTCTCGACTCGTAGGGAGAAAAGTCTTTATGAGATCCTTACGGCTCATAAAGTTGAAAAGTCTTAGGCAGCAGACCTGAACCTGCTTCCTAAGCCATCGCTACCCTACAAGGAGGCTAAGATGAAATGTTCTTTATTATCTATAGGCCACACTTGCTAGAGTAGCATACTAACAACACAGCAAAGAGAAGAAAGCGACAGTAAGAAGAACATTTGATTCGCATCCAGTTAAGCCTTCAGAGCATACCTATTTATGTGTGTGCGGAAAAGGTTTAGTGCATAAAATAAACACGCGGAAACAAAAATTGCTTATTCATACTTCAGAAAATTCTTACAGTGATGAAAACGGTAAACAAAAACATCATTAAAATGTTTACAATGGCAATACATCAAATCCAGGACATGGATTGAGAAATTCAAAATTTAGGCCATCCAAAAATTTTCGGGCCTCTTGGACCATCTTCGTGTGCATCCTTTCACGATCGCAAGCGTCAGGATCCTCACTGATGTCCTCCTCCCTCCGATAAGCAGCGAGTATCGTCGCCTGTTGAAAAGCTTGATGCAGAATATCAACAAGGTTGTCCCGCCTTTTCTTTGAGATTAGGCCCATCAGATACAACGAGCGCACCTTATCTTTGGTGTCATCCAATGCCTTAAACGACATGCCTTGATAGAATAAAGGAAGCGCTTCCAAGATCGCTCTCACGATGAGCTTCAAAAGAGCGGAACGACGAGGAAGCAGTCGACCATTGTACGCATCAAAGCGACCCATAATTTCAGCGCACTGAGCGTTTGTAAATTCTTGTTTTTTGGAACGGCCGAGTGCGTGAATGTCTCCGTATGAAATAATCTCATCAAGATCATACAGATGAGCGGCCATAGCGTCTGAAAAAGAATATCAATGAGAGTTAGTGGACAGACTGATTAAGAAAAAGCTTATTGAAACAGACACGGGGATTTAAACAACTCCTGATATCCTCAAGAAGAAAACAAGTACGGATTAAAACACCCAGCGATTGAATCTTGTGCAATTAAGGAGGGGATCCTAAAAGGATTTCTCATTTAATGAGAGGTTCCTCGGGCCAAGGAGTAAATCTCCCATTGAGAGCAACGCTCTACAACAGAGTGACATCTATCAGCTCTGATGATGAAAGGAATAAAATTCCTCAAGAAATATCTTGAAGAGCCATGCTCTGTAAAATGATGGAATAACCCATCAGAAAACTTAAAGCAAAGCTTTTAATGAATTGAAAATTCCGAGATCTTCAAATTCTATTAACAAACTCTAAGAGTTCTTCATGGAAGATGAAAAGTATTCCAGTTCATGGGTTAAAATCATCTTAAAAAGATTATATCTTGGAGATGAGCATAGCTCTGTTAATGAGTAAAATCCTAAAGATATATTTTTAGATCTATGATCTAAAGATGAGCGTAGTTCTGTTAATGGATAAAACCCTAAAAATATTTTTAGAATTATGATCTGAGAAGAGCAAAGCCCTATTTAAAAGTTCAAATCTTACCAAAAAAATTGGACAGAGTTTTGGCTCTTAAGAGTTCTTAAAGGGGAGAGCAATGCTCTAAAAGAGAATTAATTCTCAGAAAAATCAAAAAAGGAGATGAACAGAGGTCATCTCAAGGGCCAAGGGTCCTATTTATAGGCACTGAGAGCCGTTTCAACTTCTAAGTTGATCTAAGGATGCAGATGCTGCCACCGCTGCACTCACGTGTGGGTCACGTGAGCGAAACGGGGGGGGGGGATTTGTTTCCCCAATCAGAGAAAATCTCTGTTCAAAATTTCAAAATTTGAAATGAAGCAGCGGTAAGAGCGCTGCATTCTAAGCAGCGCGCCACATGCAAAGCACGTGGGCGCTAGCGTTAAGTGCGCTGCACTCGATGCAGCGCACCACATGCAAAGTACGTAGGCGCTAGCACTAAGAGCACTGCACTCCAAGCAGCACACCACGTGCAAAGCACGTGCAAAGCTAGCGCTAAGAGCGCTGCATTCTAAGCAGCGCACCACATGCAAAGCACATGGGCGCTAGCGCTAAGTGCGCTGCACTCTAAGCAGCGCACCGCGTGCAAACCACGTGAGCGCTAATGATAGAAAAAAATGTTCTCGGCTCTTGGATCAAAGATCCAATGAACATGATTAAAAATCATCAATTGACCAGAATAAAATTCTGTTGAGGAAACATTCCTCAGAATCTTTCCAAACATGAAAGATTATGCTCTGAGAATCAGAGCACTGTTGGATCAATGATCCAATGCTGATTAAAAATCGCCAAAATACAGAATAAATTCTGTATGGGAAAAGATTTTCCAATCTTGTTAAAAACAAGAAGATTGCATTCTGTAAATCAGAAGCCCTTGGATCAAAGATCCAATGAGGAAAACATCCCCAAATCAATTAGAGAAAAGATCTCTTCAATCGATTTAACAAATCAGCCTGCTCTATATGAAGGCCCCAAGACTTCAAGTCTCAGATACAAGAAAAATATAGGAATCCCCCCCAAAAAATTTGAGAAATTTCAAAGATAATGAGCAAGCTCTCAGAAGAAGAAGATTTTCTTCGAGGTAAAAAGAACAGAAAGACGAAATCGTCTCATATTAAAAGAAGAATTTAATTCTTTTTTTAAGATCATAGATCTATAAGACCAGGGTCTTTCACAAAAGAGATCAAAGTATCTCATCATAAAAAATAAGGGGAATGACTTAATCTTCTTCAGATCATAGATCTATAAGAAAAATTATCTTTCAGAGATCATAATATCTCATTATAAAAAGGGGGGAGAATTGAATTATTCTCTTAGGATCATAGATCCATAAAGGCAGAGCCTTTCACTAAAAACATAAGAGATTGAAACATCTCCTATAAAAAATAAGAACTTTATTCTTAAATCCATGAGACAAAGTCTCTTATAGAGAGAATTTAATTCTCAGGATGCAAAGCTGCTTAAAAAGATCCTTAGTGCTCCAATTAAAGAAGAGCGCCTTAGCGCTTTGAATCTAAGGCACAGCGCTGCAGAGCCTTAGCGCTCCAAACTTAAACATAAGCACCCTGCGCTCTTTGAATTGGCGCTCAGCGCCAAGCGCGCCACGTGCTCCTCACGTGTGCGCTATTGCGCTCTTTGAACTGGCGCTCAGCGCCAAGCGCGCCACGTGCTCCTCGCGTGTGCGATATTTAATAGAAGCGCTCTGCACTCTTTGAACTGGCGCTCAACGTCAAGCGTGCCACGTGCTTCTCACGTGTGCGCTACTGCGCTCTTTGAACTGACGCTCACCGCCAAGCGCGCCACGTGCTCCCCGTGTGTGCGCTACTTGAACAGAAGCGCTTTGCGTTCTTTGGACTGGCGCTCAGCGCCAAGTGATTGATAGTGATTTTAGCGTGCTTATGTGCTTTCAAAAGATGAATCAATGAATTATTAACCGCAATCAAGAACGGCGTCGCTTGGTAGCTAACCGGTTGAGTACGGGTCGGTCCACAGGGAGATGGATTCCTTATCTTTGTGTTCTAACGAGTTAATCCAAAAAATGATGTTTTTATTTTAAGATCTAAGAGTTCGTTTTTGTGATTTTAATTTAACAACTACGACAGATAAATAAAATTAACAACTACGGCAGATAAATAAAATTAATAACTACGGCAGATAAATAAAATTTATAACTAGGGCATCAAAGAAATTTATAACTAGGGCAGAAATGAAATTAACTAGGGCAAGATAAAAAAACTTACTTCTTTATTGATACACTCTTTGACGATTACTTTGAATTGAAAATCTAAGATCTGGAATTTAAAAGAGGCATCTCTAAAGAGGCACCCAAAAAGAGGCACGCTCTAAAAAGAGCTGTAGGATTCCTATTTATAGAGAATAGAAATCCTAAGGTTTACATCTGATCCATATCTAGAATTATAAAAATACCCTTAAGAAAACCGAGTCAATGCACCGACGCACCGACACGCACCGCACATACACAGCATGGCCGCGGATCCGCGGCCATAAGCATGGTTTGGTCGTGGTTCCGCGGCCATATGGTGGGCTTGCTGGCTCATTTTTCTAGGGTTGCTTTCTGTTGCTTTTTCCTTTTGGTTTCTTTACTTGGTTCTTCAGAATGTCTTCTAGTTTCTTTCAGATTTCCACAGTGCAGAATGTTGTGGACTTTTACCGTTCGCTTCGCGTTGAAGTTTTGAATCTTTGTGCTGCCTTCGTACTTTGTGAAATTGTTCATTGATCTTCGTTTGTCCTTCAAACTGTAGGCATGATAAAGATTCTTCTATTTGTTGGTCTTAGTCTCACTTTTGTAACATCTTTTCATCATTTTCACTGTTTTGTTTCGAGAACCTGTAACCTGCAACTATGTAACAGACATGGATCAAAAGCACCTGTTTATTTGTAAAATGAATAAGAATGGGGAATATAATAATGCAAAATTATGATATGAACAAATACCCCCAAACTTATCTTTTGCTCGTCCCGAGCAAAACTAGTTTTATTCTCGAAAAAGCCCAACCTCACTTTCGCAGGGAAACGCGATTGCACTGAGCTCGTGCAACAAGCCGTTAAACCTCTAGGTGTCTCTAGTAGGAGGAGTGTTGTCTCCTGAGGGTTTTCAGCGGATACTACCCACAAAATCCTATCAATTTGGCCTATTGACTTTCATTCTTCAATTCGGTGTTCTAGCAAGAAATCTATTATCTTTAACTTAGAAATTATCAACCCGTATTTTTCACACTCACTTATCATTTAACTTAAGACCCTATATGTTCTGCAAATTTATTTAGCTTTCAGCATCTTTTGAGTTTTCCTTTTAAGGTTCCATCTCCACTTAGGAATTTCTATCATTTCTACTAAATATATAAGTCCTATTTTTCATTCCTACCTCTCATCCAAACCCAATCATATACCCCTACGTATGTGTATGTATCACCCCTACACTTGGAAATTCAATTCAAGCTCTTATACTCTTGTCCATCGTCCAAAGTACTTTTAGTTGGTGAGCTCACACATCCTTCATGCGACCGTTAATACTTCTTGAGATACTAACGACCGATTACAAAATGTGTTCGTGCATTAAAGCGTAATTCCTCGTCTTGCAATACCTAAGGCTTTAGCAGTGACTCCCAAACCAGTTGGTTAAAGGCACTAGGTGATAAGACACCCTCGATAAATATTTTTTTTCTATTTATGCAGACTTAAGTAATTACAAAAACCAGTGTTCATTGTTTTATCTCTTTATTCACACTTGTATTTTTATTCTTATTTTCCTTCATACTAAGGACTTTAGACAAGAGCATTTCAAGGTCTCTTCTACTATTCCAAGTTTCAAGGTTCGTGTTTGTGCAATTTGTAGGGTATATGTTTTCAGAATTTAGATTTACGCTTAGGAATTATTTTTCAGACTTATACTTTAATAAAAATATCAATACTTTTCCCTTGTTTTAACTTAGCCTAAGAAGTGAACTCGAAATTTGCTTATTTCTAAATAAACTACAAAGACATATACTTTCTACCGTTAAATTTTTAAGTAAGGTTATTTTTAGGGTTTTTAATTTACTAAGTCTAAGATCTAGTTATTCCTAGCTAGTTAACCTTTTTGTCAAACTCAAGTCAATTATGGCCAAAATTGAATGTTTTTAATTTTTATAATTTTTCAAATTTTTCAGTTTTTATTTGATTTTTATTTTTCTATTTTTTTTCAAAATTTTCAATTTTTATGATTTTTATATAAGGATGCAATGCAGAATTTAAACATTCAAAACAAAAGGAAAAATATATACAAAAGTTTAAAAAAAGTATGCAATGCAAAAGATAACTATATACTACCATCAACTCCCCCAAAACTTATCCAAAGCAGCGCCCTCACTGCTCGGCCCCACGCCACGCTCTCGAGCGTGAACGTGAACGCTCAGCCCTATCCAACAGGGTTCGAATCCCCTACTCAACCTCCGTCAACCGACGGTCGTGCTCCCTCGCTGTCACCCTAAATTGCTCCCTCAACTCATCAATGCCCCTAACTGCTCTCCGCATCAATTGTGCATGTTCTAGTGGGGTCATTTCTCCTTCGCTCGCGGTCGAGCTAGAGCTAGGTGTGCGGGCGGGTACATGCTCCGCCGGTTCAGTCCTCGACCATACATCTGTCAATCATGAAT
Source organism: Agapanthus africanus (assembly GCA_030015575.1). NCBI lineage: Eukaryota > Viridiplantae > Streptophyta > Magnoliopsida > Asparagales > Amaryllidaceae > Agapanthus > Agapanthus africanus. The sequence continues at coordinate 392,161,319 of CM057339.1, forward strand.
AGGACATAGAAACGCCCTCAATAAGAGGCCGAACAGGTATGCCTCCCATCATGTAAAATTCGAATTCCTCCACGGGGAGGATATATCGACAAAGTTGTGTGACAAGCATTGGACAAGGGTAATTTGCGGCTCGTTTGCCCTCACCTATGGAGTTTAGCAAAACTATGCATATGTCGAAACGTGGGTTTCGTGTCATGAGGGTATGCACAATATACAATGAGGGTGTAAAAAATGTTGTGTTGTGGGAGCTACCGAAAATATTGTTTTGTGCCCATCGGCACACAATTAAGACATTTGTGAAAAGGGTTCTCGCTTGTATACCCTTCCGCGGCTCCCTTGAGCAATCATTGCCCATCAAGGGCATGTAATCCTCAAATTGCAAAGGTTGGTCATGTGCGGGTATGCGAGGGATTGGTGTAACTTCGTGTATAATGTCCCTATCGATGATGATTTCCCGATCACCCCATTGCAATTTAATAAAACCAAATAGGGTGAGACACCCATCCTCTATACACTCGTAAAAACGAGTGACTAATTTCGGCAATGCATAAGCGCTAGGGTGATTATAAATCAGAAAGTTCCAACCCCTACGCGCTATTTCGTTCGCAAAATTACTACCGTACACCTCGTGTGAAAAGACTTGCGAAAAATCGCGTTCAAGTTGCATGCTGTGTGCCATTGGGTGTTCTACAGATCTAGAATTTAAGAACAGAGAGGGTATGGAAGACGAACCTCCCCTGAAAGATTCAGGGGGCGAAGACTAGAGGGCGCGGCGCTTACGCGGTCGGAGGCTGGGTCGTGCGGCGGTTCCGCGGCGGCGCAGAAGGATCCTGCTGCAGAAATTGCTTGCGGCGGCCCTATGGTTTTGTAGAGATGAAAATTAGGGTTAAGATCAGAGAGGGGGTCGGGTCCTTTAAATAGGGGGAAATGATGGATATTTGCAAATAAACCCCTCTAAAAAGAGGAATTTATTTGCAAATAAAATTTTTATTTTATTTATTTAATCTGTAAATTTACAAAAATACCCATTTTTTTTTTGAATTTTTATATTTTTATGTTATTTTTGAAAGCTAATTATACCCCCCCAAACTTGAGTTAAACGATGCTACAAGTCAATGCCAAACATTGCAAAGACCAAAAGTCAACACCAACCAGTTGAAAAATTTATCTGTGTAGATTATCGGTCGGTTGAAGAACATGTTGTGCAGAGCCAAGAAGAAGTGGGGAAGAGATAAGAGGTGATATGGAAAGTTTTTCCGTGAACGTGGATGTGAAGAGATAAGAGGTGATGATGAATAAAAACGAGAATGTGAATGATCAGAAATTAGTGGAATATTGGCATTCTCGTATTTTATTAGAAGAAAAGGGGGTGGTTCAACTTCTATAGGAGGAGGTTGATTAACCACACAATCCCCGAGATGTTTCTGTGGATCCTTTACGGCTTGGCATCATCCATCATATGCATATGATATTTAATTATGAGAACTAATCTCCTCGATGTCCGCCATAGTCCAGCCGAAAGCTTGCCGGTTATTTTGTAAGACCATTAAAAGGGCTTTCTCTTGCTCGAGAGCTATAGATGCCGATATGATAACGGGAAAGGTCTCATTCTCACCTAGGTAAGTGTATTTAAGGTGAGACGGCAGAAGCTTGAGTTCGAGTTTCGGAGGCGAAACAATTGAAGGCAAAATTGGTGAAACTATCTCGAACTCGAAGGATTCCAACAATGGTTCGAAATCACTGCAAGCAACCGAGTCGGATGGTTCAACTAACTCATCCGAAAATTCAAAGGACTCATACTCAGGCGGTGAGTCGTCTAAATCATCTGAAAAAGTGAAACACTCGTAATCGTTATCAGTTGTGCAAACTGTGTCAGATCCAAGGAGGGACGCACCAGTAGCGTCAAAACTGCTGTTATCGAACAGAAAATTTTCAAGCTCACAATCCTCCTGCGTGATTTTGTGGATCGAGAAAACTTCTCGTATACTAGCTTTAGGCACGGAGGGCAGACTTCCTATCTTGTAAATATTGAACTCACTAGACATCTTCCCGAAGGATAGAGTCATAGAGCCATTGCGACAATTGATTACGGTATTGGAAGTGGCCAAAAATGGTCGACCGAGGATCACCGGAATTTTGTTCCGTCGGTTAGCAACAGGTTTTGTGTCCATAACAATAAAATCAACGGGAAATATGAAGTCCCCTACTTTGATCAACACATCCTCTAACTTACCCCTAAGATGGGTGATTGATCGATCAGCCATTTGGAGAGTACAATGAGTGGGTTTCAACCCTCTAACACCTAATTGCTCATACACGGAGTAGGGAAGCAGGTTAACACTAGAACCAAGATCTAAAAGTGCGCGATTGATGTTCTTATCCCCAATTGTTATTGAAATTGTAGGACAGCCAGGGTCCTTCCGTTTTTGGGGCAAGGGTTGAGGTTGGTTAATAGCATTGCTCACGACACTAGCTACTAGCACTTTCTTGGGTATCTGAGACTTTCTCTTCGAGGTACATAAGCCCTTTAAGATTTTCGCGTAAGACGGGACTTGTTGGATTGCATCCAAGAGAGGTATGTTTATGCTAACCTGTTTGAATAACTCCACAATCTTCTCCATTTGTGGAGTTGGTTTATTGGATCTCAACCTGTTTGGAAATGGAACATTTTGAAATTTGTTGAGTCCAATGTCTGTGGAGTAGATTGTGGAGTTGGAACGGATCCTAGTGTTGGTGTGTTCGTGACATGAGATGTGGGTCCATTCGGATTAGAAGAAGAAGAGCCTTTTGAAGAATGAAGAACATGCTCTGACGAAGAAGATGAAGATGAAGATGAAGAGGAAGAAGATGACGAAGAAGCACCGGCAGGGGTAACTTCACTATTACCCACGTTATTGTGCAACACTCTTCCAGATCTCAACATGATCACATCATTTACATTATGATTTTGTTGTTCATAAGCAACATGTGCGTTGTGTGTGTGACCGGGATTTGGCAATGGTTGAGATGGAAGCTTTCCCTTTTCTCGCTCGCTCAACGCAGCATTTAGCTGTGCAATTTGCACCTCGATTGATTTGATACTTTGATCATGTGAAGCACTGTTGTGCACCAAAGACTAAATGAAAGTCTCCAACCTTGCTATGGATTGTGTAGATTGTTTTAGAAACGCATCTAAACTTTTTTCTAGCGAGGTCACCTTATCGTCGTTTGGTTGAACAAAATTGTTTGGAGGGTAAGAGTTGTTGGGCACAAAATTGTTCATTTGGTTTGGATAAGGTTATGGTTGGAAAGGTTGCTGGTATTGAGTTTATTGGGGTGCTTGTTGTGGTGGAGGTGGCCTTTGAAAGTTGTTATTTCCTTGGAATTGTTGATTTTGATTCCAAGCAAAATTTGGATGGCTCCTCCAACCCGGATTATAAGTCGAAGAGTATGGATCATTTCATTGTCTTTGCTGAAAGGCAGCATTGACTTGATCTTGTCCTTGAACATGTGGATTGTAAGGACACTTTTCGGTGAGATGAGATGGATCCGAACAACAAGCACAATCAGTTCGTGGGGGTAAAGCAGGGGCAGGAGAAGGCGATGAGATTTTGGTCTCAATTGCTTCTAGCTTTTTCGTTAGTGCGGCCATTTCGGCCTTCATTGCAATCGACATATCTAATTGATGTATGCCTGCCCTAGGCTGACCTGTTAAAGAGGATGAGGTGGTCTTAGTGCTTTCCCACTGAAGTGTTTGTTCGGCAAGATCATTGAGAAACTGCCAAGCTTCCTCTCTAAATTTTGTTAGAAAGTGACCTTGACAAATGATTTCCAACAACTGCTTCGTTGCTGGGTTCAATCCTTCGTATAAAGTTTGGCAAAGTTGTCAATTCTCGATACCGTGGTGAGGGCATTGAACAAGTAGGTCTTTAAATCTTTCAAAACACTTCCAAAAGAGTTCGGAAGGAAGCTGGGAAAATTGAATAATCTCATTGCGAATTCTCGCGGTCTTGTGATGTGGGTAAAACTTTTTTAGAAAAGCTTTAACAAACTTTTCCAAATTTTTAATTAAGTGTGATGCTGTGCTATACAACCATTTCTCGGCTAAGTCACATAAGGTGAAAGGAATGACCCGTAGACTTATAGCATCATCAGAAAGTTGGGTTGTCTTCATCATTGAGCAAACGTTTTGGAATTTGTTTATGAATATATAGGCATCTTCGGATTCCAGTCCATGAAATTTTGGCAGCATGTTGATGAAGTGGGGTTTGATCTCAAAGTTGTCCCCATTTGCCTGTGGGAGTAAAAGACAAGTAGGTAAGGCGGTGCGGATAGGATAGAAAAGATCCTGGAGCGCGATTCGTTGGGGCGCTTCAACAGGCGGGTGTTGTGGGTTATTCGCACCTAGCGGAGGTGGAATTAGTCCCGTGGGTAAGGTGTTGTTAGGATTAAATCCCGACATCTCCTTATAAGACGAAAAATGTGAAGGTGAAGGTAAGGAAGTGGAAGGAATTTCGACTTCGGAGTCGAAAGCGTCGTCAGTCGGTACCAACGAGACACGGACTAATCGGGCACTAGTGTCCCTAGTCTAACCGAACATACACTAAAGAGGTAGTGTAGTCAAAAGGTGAAAAACAGAAGGTGGGGGTAAGAAAACGACAATGAGAAGAAAATAGGTGTAAGTGTGGTGCACGGATATCTTAGCGACAAGTTGCAAGTTTTTGTAAATTTTTTTTTCCTTTTCGTTATTTTTGTATTTTTTTAGAAGGAGCTTTTTGCAAAAAGATTTTCGATAAAAGCCTTAGACACACGTTCAATCAATCACAAATGCACAATCAAGTCTAGATCTAGGGTCACCTAGGTCAGCTAGACAGCTCCTAACAGTTCCAAAGGGCAAGAAGTAAGGACCTCAAACCGCCTCTTCACCGCCAATTGTGGCCAGGTAAGCACAAGTAGAGAAATGAGGGATCCGCTCACGAATCACCGTGAGACGGGCCTTTTAAAGTTACCTTTCCTTTACCTGTCTAGCCTAGGCACCACAAAGTCAGGTTAGGATCAACGGTCGATGCCTACAACTATTCCTTTGTCCTATTGAGCGCGAAGTCTTTAGGGCCGAGTCTAATCTTTTTTAATTAACTTAATGGTCAATGCAATATGCTTTATGTGATTTTTGGGGTCCTGGGAAGGGTGATGAAATTCCCACCCAATCTGGATTGGAGTTCAAGCCCCTTAAAGTCAATTTAGATATGCAAATCAGTAAACACAATCACTTGCAAACAATTTTTTTTAGCGCGGCGCAAAGAATCCTGCACAAGATCAAGTTACTGGAGAAGGGGAGAAGTTTTTGGTGCAAATAACCCTGCAGGAAATTTTTACAGAGGAGATATCAGAGGGTTGCAGAGAAGGAGAAAGGGAGCTTACAGAGGGATTTCGGGTTGCTGACGTCAGCAACCCACGGCGGATCCGCGGTGGAAAGTGTAGTTTGGCGGCGGAAACACGGTGCTCTATACGGTTCAGTTCCCGAAAATTTTTCTTCTCCTCTGGTCTGATTTTTCACTGTTGTTCAGATCTAGGGTTTTCTATTTTGCTCTCTGGATTTTTCCAGATCCGAACTTGTTCGTTGATCCTGCACAATTCAAACAAAACACCCTTAAAAGAATAACAAGATGATAAAAATTTTATATTTTTTAATTTTTCAGTTTTTATGAATTTTATGATTTTATATTAACCAGAAATTGCAAAAAGAAAATACTACGCCATCCCTGGCAACGGCGCCATTTGATTGAATGCGAGATTTTATGATCAAAGAATTATTAACCGCAATCAAGAACGGCGTCGCTTGGTAGCTAGCCGGTTGAGTACGGGTCGGTCCACAGGGAGATGGATTCCTTATCTTTGTGTTCTAACGAGTTAATCCAAAAAAATGGTGTTTTTATTTTAAGATCTAAGATTTCATTTTTGTGATTTTAATTTAACAACTACGACAGATAAATAAAACTAACAACTACGGCAGATAAATAAAATTTATAACTAGAGCAGAAAAGAAATTTATAACTAGGGCAGAAATGAAATTAACTAGGGCAAGATAAAAAACATACTTCTTTATTGATGCACTCTTTGACGATTACATTGAATTGAAAATCTAAGATCTGGAATTTAAAAGAGGCATCTATAAAGAGGCACCCAAAAAGAGGCACGCTCCAAAAAGAGCTGTAGGATTCCTATTTATAGATAATAGAAACCCTAAGGTTTACATCTGATCCATATCTAGAATTACAAAAATACCCTTAAGAAAACCGAGTCAATGCACCGACGCACCGACACGCACCGCACGTGCACAGCACGGCCGCGGATCCGCTGCCATAACTATGGTTTGGCCGTGGTTCCGCGGCCATATGGTGGTCTTGCTGGCTCATTTTTCTAGGGTTGCTTTCTGTTTCTTTTTTCCTTCTGGTTTCTTTACTTGGTTCTTCAGAATGTCTTCTAGTTTCTTTCAGATTTCCACAGTGCAGAATGTTGTGGACTTTTACCGTTCGTTTCACGTTGAAGTTTTGAATCTTTGTGCTGCCTTCGTACTTTGTGAAATTGTTCAATGATCTTCGTTTGTCCTTCAAACTGTAGGCATGATAAAGATTCTTCTATTTGTTGGTCTTAGTCTCACTTTTGTAACGTCATTTCATCATTTTCACTGTTTTGTTCCGAGAACCTGTAACCTGCAACTATGTAACAGACATGGATCAAAAGCACCTGTTTATTTGTAAAATGAATAAGAATGGGGAATATAATAATGCAAAATTATGATATGAACACCAAGCGCGCCACGTGGTCCTCACGTGTACTCTAAGAGAACATAAATTGTTCTATAAATAAAGCCCAGAGCCATAATGAATGCTCAGCATTCCATAAAAGACAAAAAAATTGTCAGAACTCAAACCAATGCTCAGTATTGTTAAATGTTTACATTTTAACTGAATGGGCCAAGCCCAAGTGGGCTACAGAACCCTACCTCAGATTAATTGAGCCCATATGCTCATAAATCTTTGATCTTAGTCCCAAATTGGACTACAGATCTCCTAACCAATATTGGTTCGAGGGTACATCTCTTCACTCCTCTGATATTTGTCATTGTAATCCTTCAATGTCTTCAGAGAGGTGACGGGTCCCGACAACCAGACATTCCATGGACTGTGGGGTCCTTAAACTCATGGGCTATGCTGTCCTTAAACTTTACAGACTATGACGTCTTTAAACTACGGACTGTGGGGTCCTTAAACTCATGGAATATGATGTCCTTAAACTTCTGAACCGTGAAGTCCCTAAACTAAAACAATAGAGCCCAAATGCTCTTTTGTTGGATCTAAACGATCCCGTTAAGTTGATCTTAGTCTAAAATTAGACTAACGTATCCTTAACAAACGTTTAAGTTGATCTTAGTCTCAAATAAGACTAACATATCCTTAAACCCAACCTCTAACCCAAATCTAAGAAGATACGGATTTGGACTAATCCATGCCTTACGGGCGACCACATAAATTAGTCTCCGTATACAATCCATGGGCAACCAAAAACAAAACAAACACACATGACACGGAGTGACCATCTGGAGAAGGAGAAAGTGGTTACCGCAATGCGGTAGCGTAATTAACTGCAGGGGCTTGTGCCTACAGGGAAGAGCGTCCCCATAATCAAAAACCTCTCAACGAAGGGGAATCTGACTAAGTTTGCTACATCGGCCGCATCCGTTTAAACCTTCGAAACATGGTGTCATAAATCAACTTGGCATCTTCGGAGAGGTGGACGGATAACACCAAATAGCTTTGCACGTGGTGTGCTGCTTAGAGTGCAGCGCACCTAGCGCTAGCGCACACGTGGTGCGCAGCTTAGAGCGCAGCGCACCCAGCGCTAGCGTATACGTGCTTTGCACGTGGTGCGCTGCATAGAGCGCAGTGTACCCAGCACTAGCGCACTCGTGCTTTGCACGTGGTGCGCTGCTTAGGGTGCGGCGCACTTGGCGCTACATCTGAAGCGTTGCTTCATTTCAAAATTTAATTTTTGAACAGAGATTTGCTCTGATTGGGGGAAACAAATGCCCCCCACCGTTGCGCTCACGTGGCCCATATGTGAGTGCGGCGGTGGCAGCATCTACGCCCTTAGATCAACTCAGAAGTTGAAAAGGCATCTCAGTGCCTATAAATAGGACCCTTGGTCCTTAGGATGATTTTTGTTCATCTTCTTCCTTCTGAGAATTATTATTCTCTTGCAGAGCATAGCTCTTCATCTTAAGAACTTTCTTAAGGACAGTTCTCTGTCAAAATTTAGGTAAAGATTAAATCTTTAATAATCTAGGGTTTCACCCATTAACAGAGTTTTGCTCTTCATAGATCTTTGATCTAAAGAAAACCCTTTTAGGGTTTCATCAACGGAGCTTTGCTCTCCTTGAACCCATAAATCTAAAGAGATCTTTTCTTGGGGTTTCTTAGCCCATGAACATAGCTTTGCTCATAAAGAACTCTTAGAGTTTGTTCATAGATCTTGAAGATCTCAGAATTTTTCATTCATATATAAAAATTGATTTCAATTTTTCTGATACATTATTCCATCATTTTTTTCCAGAGCAAGGCTCTTGAGGAATATTTATTCCTTCATAATTAAAGTTTGACAGATGCCACTCTGTCATAGAGCACTGCTCTCAAGAGGAGATTTACTCCATAGCCCGAGGGGTTTTCTCATTAAATGAGAATCAATTGAGGATTTCCTCATTTAATTAACAGTCTCATCAAATGATGAGTCTGTTTTATTAATGATGAACTGTCATCTAGATTTTGTGGGTCCCCTTTTGGTCCCTTTTTTTTTACTGCATTGCAGTGCGGTATAAATTTTAAAGTACCAAGTGTCAGAATTATAGCACTGACAGTTGCCTTTTGTTCTTTTTTGCACAGGTGACATATCTTTCGACACTTCCTTTGCGTTCGTCCGCTCAGAAGGCGGATTTCCTGAAGCACCCTTAGACCGAGAGGTTATTGCGCTGATCAAAGACCATGACTCGGAGCACAAGAATCTTCATTTGTGGGGAACATGGTATAACCAGATCATCATGGGTCGACACAGCTTCTCTTGCGCAACACCTTCAGAGGCTATCTCGGCGATTCATTATGCTGACGTATCCCCGGTGAACTATGCTGTGGGGGTGGTTAATTGGACTTTAGAGGGTTGTCTTCAGCCCTCTATGACTGCAATACCTGTACAACCGCCGATGGCTTTGGACATTCTAGGGCGGCATATATGCCAAGGTGAGTCACACCCTTGGGGACAGCCATACAATATAGGTCTGACTCCTCGTCACTCAGCTGGATACCTGCAGTAGGCCCTATATATCCTATCGGCAAAGAAGTCAGAACGGTTGAAGCTTGGGTTGTATCCTGCGATTTATGCTTCTCTGTTCCAGTATTCCACACCTCCCGCATGGTGGGTCAAAGCCTTCTTGGAACAATGGAACGTTCCAACTCATATCTTCCTTATGTTAGATCGGGAAGTTTCCATCTCTTTGGAAGAGTTTGCGGATATCTCCGGCCTGCCTGTCAGAGGGGAGCATTATGAGGAGATCTTGCCCCCTGATGAATATGTTTTCGCTACCCGACTGGTGATGATGGGTATAAACCCAGAGAGTGCCATTCAGCACCGATTCCCTAGCTTGATCAAGGTGCTAAACATTTACGAAGGCATATTTCTTGAATCTGGAACCCATGGGGTTAGCCTTGCGGACTTCATTGCCCGTTTTCTTCGCCCAGAAGTTTTATCGCGACAAGGTGAAAAGTTTGCCCAACTCGATGATCCTTTCGGCTTTGGCTTGGATCGCCGGCCAATATTGGAAGCTGATCAAAAGGGATTCTTTCTTCCAAACGTCGCGATCGTCCCTTTTCCAGAAATTGCTCCTCCGGGCATCGATGAGGAAGCATTCTTTCTAGGGTTCCTCGGTTTGTGGTTAAGCTGGTTCGCGCTTCCCATGCACCCTCGCTACATGAGGCCGTCAGTCTTCTACCCAGCTCATCGGATGGTTGAAGGGAGACAAGTTGCTATTGGAATTGCCGGGCTGGCTCATTTGTATCACGACCTTAGTTTGGCAGCCGATACTACTCAGCCGGGGGTGTAGCCCGTGAACTTCCCGATGCATTATTTTACCTCATGGCTTGAATTGCATGTGCTCGGTGCCTTTGGAATGCATAAGCGGCCTCATTTCTATGAAACTTGCAATTTTCCACGGATCATGCGGCTGGTCAATACTTCCATTGTGGAGCCAAGTCAGCGAGAGGCTCGGGGTGTAATCCTTCGTCCACGTACCATCGGGGACGGCATGACCTTTGCTGATAAGGTTATGACCATTGGTAAGGAGTCCGCTAAGACGGTGCAGCCATTTCGGGACACTTTTAAGGATGGAGCTTCTACCCTGAAAGCTCAGGAAATTCTCCATCTATACTCCATCAGGCCGGGATATTTAGTGTTCAAGAAGAACGGTTCGGCTCTGTTCATGAGATATAATCCCTACCGTTTTCCCCAGCAATCAAGTTATAATCAGGGCGTCCTGCTCGAGGCATTCCTGGCAGAACCGGTTTATATTGAGGAAGGTATCCAGAGCACTTTGCACCACTTCATGCGCCTAAACACATGGTCCAATTTCTTCATTAGTGAACCAAGTTGTGTTCCTAGGGCCCTAAACGTATACGTGGGGTGGTATCAACACGCAATGGGTGCCGTCATCAGGGAGGAAAAGAAATTGTTGCTCAACCGCAAGGGTGCACCCCCTGCCAGTAATCCAAACGTCCCTCTGAAGCGACGGACCATTGTCTGTCCTCCTTTAAGAGAAGTGGCTATGGTCGAGGTCCCGCATGATAGGCCTGAGCTACCGATACCCTATGCTCCCGTGGAAACGGTGACTATGGCGTCTCCCGAGTCTGGCGTGGGTTCAGATTTCGGGACTCATCGTCCCAAGGTGTCCACCAAGCACAAGCTTGTGCTAGTGGCTACGGGCACTCACTCGCAGAAGAGGAAGAAGAAATCGATTCTTTCTGCAGACGTTGTACTCGGCCAGGAGCCTCATGCTCCTTATAGCGAGGGCCTGAGCGAATATGGGACCAACGAGGGTCTATTCATAGCGCCGGATGATACTGATCTGGAGCCTGCCATTGCAGCTTCTAAGCGATCAGCAGGCCACAAAGCGGGACTGGCCACCCTCGCTCAATTAAGTAAGCTTCAATCGTACCTTTTTGCTGCTATGTTTTTGTTATCATGTTTTGACTGACACTCTTTCTCTGACAGGAATTTCCACTGAAGAGGCTCTTGCGGCTTCCCCAAGACTTTTGAGGAGGAGGAGAGGATTCGCGTTTCGCTGGGCGTTGGTATATTTCGGCTCATTGCGCCTTCATTCGCCTTTCTTTTGTACAATCTGACCTCTTTTTTATCTTATCGCAGGGACTATAATGCCAATCCTACAGAATGATGTGGAGATACTTCCAGGGCCGGCTAGCAAAGTCCCGGCCTCCTCAGCACTGCCAAAAGATGATTTACTTAAGCGACCGATGACGGATGCCATAACGGCTACAGAGGTAACCCTTGGCGCGGACGATGACGTCCTCTTGACGGAGGTCTTGAGAAGATCAGCTCTCACGGCCCGGGCGGAAAGGAGCGCAGAATGAGCGTAACGCTGCCTTGGCCGCGGGTGCAGGCTCGAGCTCTGCTACTCCTGCCCCTACTCCTTCAGAGGGTGCTTCGGCCGCTCTGTCTACCGCTCACAGACAGGCAGCACGTGCGGCCCGGGAAGCAGTTGAAAGACCGACCCAAGGTAACGTAACATTGAGTTCTTTTGTCAAAGTTTTAATTTTTAGATTCTTATATATCATATCCTGCAGGGCCGAGTCTTGATGAGGAAGTGGTGGGTGAGATGGCGGCGACCACCGAGCCTGAGGTAGCCACTTTTTCTCAAGAGTCTGGAACTGCCCCAATTGCCACTCTCTCACCTTACAGTTCCTTGCCGTTGCCGGGCGCTGCGAGTGTCAGGGGATGAAGCTACGGGCGGCGAAACCATTTCGATGGGGGAGGGTGATGCATTCGCTGTACCCAGTGACGCCCTTGTCGCGGTTTCAACTGGCGACTCACCAGGTAGATTTTGGGTTATTGCTTTCTCCTTTATTCTGCAATCCCTTTCAATCTTTTTTGACAGTATTTCTCACATTTCTAATGAGGGTGTGGTGATCGTTGAGGTTGTGCCACCCAAGGAAGCATCACCGGTTGCTGCTTTGACGGTGGCCGCTCCTTTGCCTTCTCCCGTGTCCTCCCAAATGCTAGAAGGTACGGGTTTGTAACCCATCGGTTTCATTGTAGGCAGTATACTTTATGTACTGACACTGCATTATTATATCCTTCCAGGATTCCTTTTTGATCACCTGTATCAGGTGTTGCACCCACATTTCTCCTTCCAGTCATAGATTGCCTCATCTAGTAGCGCTGGTGAGTACAGCCTTTAGCTAATGTCTTTTCTTTTCTTTTACGGGCAGCCAAGTCGTTGTTAATTCTTCCTTGTTTTGAATGCATCACTACAGATTGAAGGAGGAGACGAAAGAACAATTGCACCTCCGGTACTCCCGGTCTTGCCACCTGCTGCAGCCGGCATAGTAAACTCCATTGTTCATGTAGCTTATCTATTTCTTGAACCGTTATTTGACTATGATTTGTTTTACAGCAGTGACACCGACTTCAGCTTCGTTCGAGTCTCGAATCATAATGCCAACGGGCCCCTTTTCCAGACGTCCATCTTCAAAAGGCGCTGTGAATAGTCTGCGCATGTTGAGCGATCACCTCGAGGAGCTTGACGCGGAGACCCCTTCCCTTGCTGCAGATTTTTCTGCTGAGGTTAATCCTATGCTGGAGACGCTCATGAACTTTCATAGCGAGGGCGTCGTTGAGTCTTGGGTTAATCACTGCAGGAAAATTGAGGCTTGCCTGCATGAGATCGAGTTCGGACGTTCTGCTCCCGAGGTCCTGGCTGTGAACTCCCAGCGGACTGCGTGGGTCGATCAGAGCACTCCCTACTTCCGTTATCTTGAATAAGAAGCGGCCTTAAAGCGTAAGGAGTGAAAAGAGACTTCAAGCGAATCTGCTCGATTGCATGCTCAAGTTGATGCAAACGCAGCACAGCCGAAAGCTATCTTTGAGGGCCTTCTACGATGTATTTCCGACGGGCTAACGCTGAGGCAGAAGCTCGACCTCATTGAGCAGGATGCGCAGAGTCGTGTGGCAGCTCAGCGGGTCGTTGATGAGAAACTTTCATCTTACTTGCAGCAACAAGCTCAGGTTGAAGTAGAGTTGGCCGCGGCAGTTGACCGTGAAAAGGGGCTGAGGGGAGTGTGCGAGGAACTGATTGGTCTATTGAAAACGCTTCCCTCCCAATAGTTGTTTTTGCACCATTTGTAATTTTTGAATAAAATGTATCCATTTTTTTTATCCTTTCATATGATGTAAATTGTACTCAATTTGACCTTATAAATAAAAGATACATTTCTGTCATACTATCTTGTGTTATCTCTTGCTTTCTTGTCTTTTCTGTGTTGCCGGCGTGTTACCTTAGTAAGCGTATCCTGTAGATGATAGAGAGCATTCCGTTTTGAACTCTTCGAGATGTAGTGATGGCTTAGGAAGCAGGTTCAGATCTGCTGCCTAAGGCTTTTCAACTTTATGAGCCGTGAGGGTCTCATAAAGACTTTTCTCCCTATGAGCCGTGAGGATCTTGTAGGTGTATTTTCTCCTTAGGAATCGTGAGGATTCCTAAGTGTCTTGGGAGTCATAAGGATCTCACAAGAGAGTTTTCTTCCTTACGGGTCGAGCGGACACGTAAGTGATTATGAGGTTGACATTATCCGCATTTCACGGAGTCAGAAGTTGCTCTAGGCGTTTCCCACGGGGTCGAGATTGACTCTAGCCGTGTTCCACGGGACCAGGATTTGCTCTGGATTCTTCCCACAGGGTTAGATTGACATATCCGTGTTCCGCAAGGACTAGGATCCGCTCTGGACGCTTCCCACGAGGTCAAGATTGGCATAGGCCGTGGTCTACTAGACCAGGATTTGCTTTGGATGCTTCACACGGGGTTAGGATTGACATAGGCCATGTTCTGCAAGGACCAGGTTCCGCTCTGGACGCTTCCTACGGGGTCAGGATTGACATAGGCCGTGTTCCACTAGACCAGGATTTTCTCTTGATGCTTCCCACGGGGTCAGGATTGACATAGCCGTGTTCCGCAAGGACCAGGATCCGTTCTGGACGCTTCCCACGGGGTCAAGGTTGATATAGGCCGTGTTCCACTAGACCAGGATTTTCTCTGGATGCTTCCTACGGGGTTAGGATTGACATAGGCCGTGTTCCGCAAGGACCAGGTTCCGCTCTGGACGCTTCCCACGGGGTCAAGATTGACATAGGCCGTGTTTTGCAAGGACCAGGATTTGCTCTGGATGCTTCCCACGGGGTCAGGATTGACATAGCCGTGTTCCACAAGGACAAGGATTTTCTCTGGATGCTTCCCACGGGGTCAGGATTGACATAGGCCGTGTTCCACTAGACCAGGATTTTCTCTGGATGCTTCCCACGGGGTCAGAATTGACATAGGCCGTGTTACGCAAGGACCAGGTTCCGCTCTGGATGCTTCCCACGGGGTCAGGATTGACATAGGCCGTGTTCCGCAAGGACCAGGATTTGCTCTGGATGCTTCCCATGGGGTCAGGATTGACATAGGCCGTGTTCCACTACGACCAGAATCCGCTCTGGATGATTCTCACGGGGTCAGGATTGACATAGCCATGTTCCACTAGACTAGGATTTGCTGTAGATGCTTCCCACGGGGTCAGGATTGACATAGCCGTGTTCTGCAAGGACCAGGTTTCGCTCTGGATGCTTCCCACGGGGTCAGGATTGAAATAGGCCATGTTCTACTAGATCAGGATTTGCTCTGGATGCTTCCCACGGGGTCAGGATTGATATAGCCGTGTTCCACAAGGACCAGGTTCCACTCTGGATGCTTCCCATGGGGTCAGGATTGACATAGGTCGTGTTCCGCTAGACCAGGATTTGCTCTGGATACTTCCCACGGGGTCAGGATTGACATAGGTCATGTTCCACTAGACCAGGATTTACTCTGGATGCTTCCTACGGGGTCAGGATTGACATAGCCGTGTACCGCAAGGACCAGGATCCGCTCTGGACGCTTCCCTCGGGGTCAGGGTTGACATAGGCCATGTTCCACTAGACCAGGATTTGCTCTGGATGCTTCCCACGGGGTCAGGATTGACAAAGGCCGTGTTCCGCATGGACCGGGATCCGCTCTGGACGCTTCCCACGGGGTCAGGATTGACATAGGCCGTGTTCCATTAGGACCAGGATTTGCTCTGGATGCTTCCCACGGGGTCAGGATTGACATAGGCCGTGTTCCGTAAGGACCAGGTTCCGCTCTGGATGCTTCCCACGGGTCAAGATTGACATAGGCCGTATTCCGCAAGGACCAGGATTTGCTCTGGATGCTTCCCACGAGGTCAGGATTGACATAGGCCGTGTTCCACTAGGACCAAGATATGCTCTGGACACTTCTCACGGGGTCAGGATTGACATAGCCGTGTTCCACTAGACCAGGAATTTCTCTGGATGCTTCCCATGGGGTCAGGATTGACATAGCCGTGTTCCGCAAGGACCAGGTTCCGCTCTGGATGCTTTCCACGGGGTCAGGATTGACATAGGCCGTGTTCCACTAGACCAGGATTTGCTCTGGATGCTTCCCACAGGGTCAGGATTGACATAGTCGTGTTCCATAAGGACCAGGTTCCGCTCTGGACGCTTCCCATGGGGTCAAGATTGAGATAAGACGTATTCCGCTAGACTAGGATTTTCTCTGGATGCTTACCACAGGGTCAGGATTGACATAGCCGTGTTCCATAAGGACCAGGTTCCACTCTGGACGCTTCCCATGGGGTCAGGATTGACATAGGCCGTGTTCCACTAGACCAGGATTTGCTCTGGATGCTTCCCACGGGGTCAGGATTGACATAAGCCGTGTTCCGCAAGGACCAGGTTCCACTCTGGACGCTTCCTACGGGGTCTGGATTGACATAGGCCGTGTTCCACAAAACTAGGATTTTCTATGGATGCTTCCCACGGGGTCAGGATTGACATAGCCGTGTTCCACAAGGACCAGGTTCCTCTCTGGACGCTTCCCACGGGGTCAAGATTAACATAAGCCGTGTTCCACGAAACCAGGATTTGCTCTGGATGCTTTCCACGGGGTCAGAATTGACATAAGCCGTGTTCCGCAAGGACCAGGATCCACTCTGGACGTTTCCCACGGGATCAGGATTGACATAAGCCGTGTTCCACGAAACCAGGATTTGCTCTGGATGTTTCCCACGGGGTCAGGATTGACATAAGCCGCGTTCCACAAGGACCAGGTTCCGCTCTGGATGCTTTCCACGGGGTCAAGATTGACATAAGCCGTGTTCCACGAAACCAGCATTTGCTCTGGATGCTTCCCACGGGGTCAGAATTGACATAAGCCGTGTTCCACAAAGACTAGGTTCCGCTCTGGACGTTTCCCACGGGGTCAGGATTGACATAAGCCGTGTTCCACGAAACCAGGATTTGCTCTGGATGCTTTTCACGGGGTCAGGATTGACATAGCCGTGTTCCGCAAGGACCAGGAGGGGTTGACTCTCGGTTGTCTATGCCTCGTCGAGTCATGAAACTGGGAGCTTTTCCGCGGATCCGATTTGCTGATGTTGCGTCTGTTGTAGTGAGACGAATGTTGAGATGATCTCCAGGTTGTCTGTGAACCGTAGAGACTTGGCTCTCTTTCGGATGGAGCCCGGGGGGAAGGCGTGGTTCCCTCTTTGTTTGTTCCCCTGGATTGTATACAGGGATCGATGTGATTTTACCTGTAGGGCAAAAAGTTTCATTTTATATATTTTTCTTTCCACAATGCTCTATCATTTCAGCTTTTATATCGCGAAAGTCACGATTGCCTGGTCATTTCGGCTATTTCTCGCGATGCCCAATCATTTCGGCTATTTGTTTTTATTTACTCGTGCTTTTTATTGCGAGTTGCCCAATCATTTCGGCTATTTTGTATGCATACATTTTTACTTGCTGATTTTGTTGCAAGTTGCCTCATCATTTCGGCTATTTCGTATGCATTTGTGGCTCGCTGGATTTTCACTGCGAATTTAGGATTTGACACCGATTTCGACGTCAGCATCGCTACAACTGGGATATTGCCAGGAGCGAATCATCATTTGCCTCTGTCGATATCGAACAAAGCTGGTTTAGCAAACAGGGTTAAGATCCTATCGATTATGGCTTTTAACTTCATGAGCCGTAAGGGTCTCATGAAGGTATTTCTCTCCACGAGTCATGAGGATCTCGTAGGTGCGTTTTCTCCTTAAGAATCATGGGGATACCAAAGTGTATGGTCTCCTATAAGTCATAAGGATCTTACAAGAGTGCTTTCTCCTTATAAGTCGAGAGGACTTCCAAGGGCTGTTCACTGTGCAAATATATCCCTAGTCACGGATGGGACTTTGTTAGGGAAATGTTTATTCGTGCCCGTAGATTGTATACAAGGGTCAGCATTGAACCGCTTGTAGGGCAACATTCGAGGTTGTGATGGCTTAAGAACAGGTTCAGATCCCTGTTGCTTAAGGCTTTTGAATCCTATGAGCCGTGAGGGTCTCAAGGGGGAATTCTCCTTACGAGTCGTGAGGATCTCGCAAGTGTAATTTCTCCTTAGGAATCGTGGGGATCCCTAAGTGTGTTGCTCCTTTATGAGTCGTAAGGATCTCACGCATGTGGTTTCTTCTTACAGGGTCGAGAGGACCTTGCAAGTGTCTTTAAACGAGATTGCGCCCTTTCGGATTTTCACAAAACTCGCTGGTAGTTTTGCTGTTTTTACTCACGGAGCCCTTTCGGGTTTTCATCCGTGCCCATTTTGCTTATGGACATACCGTTTTATTCTTTTTTTTATTTATTCTTTTTTTTATGTGTCAGCCTTGGGATGTTGTGGTCCGTAGTAGTTTATCGACGTCTCGGTCAACAGCCAGTTTTAGGACATAGTGGTCCATTGTTAGTTTTAGGACGTTTCGGTCCGAAAGCCGGCTGCTAATTATAGAGTTTGGGGTTAGGAAGATAGCGAGCGGACATAGGCGTCGTCATCTATCGTTGACCTAGGCCGTGACTCGTCAGGCGTAGTATTTTTTCAGGAAGCGACCGTTTATTGGCCCGAAAGGTCTTTCACCATGCATGTCCATGAGTAGATAGGCGCCACCCTGGTAAACTTTGTCTAAGATGTACGGGCCTTCATAGTTCGGCTCGAATTTCCCCCGCTTGGCACGATTGGGGATCATAGGCCTTTTGACCACTAGCACGAGTTCTCCTTGGCGGAATGTTCTCAGCCTAGTCAATCTCTCATATGAGCGCGTCATCTTTGCTTTATAAGCCTCCAGATTTTGCTGCGCCATGAGCCGGGTTTTATCAAGGGCGTCGAGCTCCTCAAGGCGAAGGTGAGTATTTTCTTCGTCTGTTAACTCATAGTGAACGGCCACTCATAGAGAGGGTAACTCTATCTCGAGGGGGAGTACGGCTTGTGTGCCGAATACCAATGCATACGACGTTGTGTTTGTGGCCGTTTTGAACATAGTTCGATACGCCTGAGAGCTTCATGCAGTCTCTCGTGCCAGTCCTTCTTATTTCGAGACACCGTCTTTTTCACGATCTTCGTCAAGGTCTTGTTGAAAGCCTCAGCTAGACCTTTAGCTCGGGGATTATAGACTGAAGAGTATCTCCATTCTATGTTATGCTGTTGTACGAAGCGGCTGATCTTGTGGCTTCTGTAGGCTGGCCCGTTATCGGAGATAATCCGTCGCGGAGTGCCGAACCAGTAAATGACGTGTGTCTTGAAGAAATGGAGAATATTCTCCGTCTTCACCTCCCTCAGTGGTACTGCTTCTGCACATTTGGAGAAGTAATCAGTTGTCGCCAAGATGAATCGATGTCCTCTGGACGATGCCGGTTCGATGGGGCCGATTATGTCAGTTCCCCACATTTCGAACGGCCAGCTAGCCACCGTTGGATGTAGTGGATTCGGATGCTGATGGATAAAATCCCCGTGAATTTGGCACGAGTGGCATTGCTTCGCGTATTCAAGGCAGTCCTGGATCATCGTGGGCCAATAATAGCCCAGCCTTTTGATCTTTAGTTTCATCTTCGGCTCAGCTTGGTGAGAGACGCAGAGTCCATCGTGAGTTTCTTGGACGACTCTCCTTGCTTCTTCAGGTCCCAGGCATATTATCCACAGAGAATCAAATGATCTCTTATACAGAGTATCATTGACGAAGGCGAAAGACAGAGCTCGTTTCATGAGCTAATGTCTTGAGGACGCATTTTCAGGTGTTCGACGGGATTTGAAGTAGTCTATAAAGACTTCTCTCCAATCCTCAGCCTTTTCCTGGTCTTTTATTTGCAAGGACGTTTGCTCGGTCGCTCCCTTTTCTTCGGACGACTCCGGAGATATTTCTGTCGGTGCAAGAACCCGATGGCTTTGCACAACGATCCTTACGTCGTCGAGGTTCTCGTCGGCCAGTTCTTTAGCGGCTAATGCATCCACCTTGCTATTTTCTGCACGCGGTATGCTTTTCAGGGCATAGGCAAGGATTTGAGTCAGCAGTTGCTGCACTCTCTCACCATACTTTACCAACTCGGGCTTGCACGTTTGATAGTCGCCGTTTACATGACTAACGATGAGTTAGGAATCTCCGTATATGGGGAGGCTTTCAACTCCCATGTCGACAGCGATCTCAAGACCTGCTATCAAAGCTTCATATTCGGCTTCATTGTTCGTCCTCGGCTCTGTTAAAGAGAAGGCAAAGCGCATTATCCCTCCTTGTGGAATCACGAAGATGAGGCCCACCCCGAATTTGATTATGGGGGTGCTTTGTTTACGCTTCTTCATGGAAGATGCTCCATCGAAGTAGAGTTCCCACTGGGTATCATTCTCTCTTTTCTCCCCGTCGATCGTGTCAAACGCATACTCATCGGGCAGTTCACAGTTCAAAGGAGAATCGGCAGGTATTGGATGCTCAACGAGGAAGTCGGCGATGGCCTGGCCTTTCATTGCCTTGAGGGGTCGGTATGTCACCGAGAATTCCATTAAGAGTAGGGCCCATTTAGCGAGTCGTCCCGTTAATATGGCTTTTGATATCAAGTATTTGAGAGGATCCACCTTTGATATGAGGTGGACCCCATGTGCCAAAGCATAGTGTCTGAGCTTCGTTATCGCGAAGATCAACGCCAGGCAGTGTTTTCTGATGGGAGAATAATTATTTTCTGCCCCCAGGAGAACTCGACTCAGATAATAGAGATCTCTTTCTTTCCCTTGGTCGTTTTCTTGTGCCTATAATGCATCTAGAGAACCCTCAAGGGCGGTTGTATACAGAATGAGAGGCTTTCTCTTGACTGGAGCAGTCAGCACCGGCGGATTCTGTAGGTATTGCTTAATTTCGTCCAGTGCGCTTTGGCATTTGCGATCCCAGACAAACGGAGTTCCCTTCTTCATTAGGTGACTGTAAGGACGGCACTTGCCGGAAAGATTGGCTATGAATCGCCGGATATATGCGAGCTTTTCTTGGAGAGACCGCAGCTGCTTGAGTGATCTTGGCGGAGGCATTTCCATAATCGCCTTGATCTTCGATGGGTCAATCTCGATGCCTCGGTGTCGTATGATGAATCTTAGGAATTTGCCCGAGGAAACTCCGAATGCGCATTTAGGAGGGTTCATCTTCAAGTTTTATTTCCGAAGGCGCTGAAACACGATCTTCATATGCTCTAAATGTTCATCGTATGATTTGCTTTTAACTACGAGGTCGTCGATATATCATTCGACGATTTCATGTATGAGGTCATCGAAGATTTTTTTCATGACCCTCTGATAGGTGGCACCAGCGTTCTTTAGACCGAAAGGCATCACTTTGTAGCAGAATATACCCAAAGGGGTCCAGAAAGCGGTATGCTTCTGGTCTTCGGGATGCATTTTTATCTGATTGTATCCTGATGAGCCGTCCATAAAGGAGAAGACTTCGTGAGTGGACGTATTATCTATCATCAGCTCAGTGACCGGTACTGGAAAGTCGTCCTTCGGACAAGCTTTGTTGAGATCCCGAAAGTCTACCCATATGCGCACCGTCCCATTTTTCTTCATTACTGGGACAATGTTGGCGATCCAGTCAGGATACTGAACCTCTTGGATGAAACTGGAGTCGATTAGCTTCTTGACCTCGGCATTGATGCTCATCTCAAGCTCGAGCCGCATTCTTCTCGATGCTTGTTTGATTGGTTTGACGTCCGGAGAAATCGCCAATTTGTGCACCGCAATCTCTGGATCTAGTCCCAGCATCTCGGAATAGTTCCATGCGAAGCAATCTTTATACTGCATGAGCACGTCTTTAAACGTAGCCTCCTTTTCCTCAGACAACAGTTCACTGAAGAACGTCGGCCGTGGGTCGTTTGCTGTTCCCAAGTCGATTTTTCTGAGGTCAACTGCAGTAGTATGTATCCCATCTTCCAGCTCTTTTTGGCGCCGGTGGAAATTCTAAGATCAACTCATCTTCATTGTTTTCGAAGCACCAAGAAAGGTCATCCATATTCTCGGGTTCTTCTTCTAACAGCGTTACCACGTGACAGGTGCGAGATCTCTTCCAGGACCGATGTTGATCTGGTTCTACTCTCGCTATACACGTCACTTTTGGTTCATACTTCTGTGGCGGGGTTACCCTCCAGCTGCTGGATAGAGCGAACTTGCCGAGTTGGTATTGGTCTTCGACCCCGTTCTTGAAGGTGAAGCAGTCTTCGAAAGGATGTCCTATTGCTCGGTGATAGGAGCAATAGTCTGGATGAGAGACCTCGTTTGCTTGCTCGGGGTGCTTGGACTCCGGGAGTGTCATCTGATGTTTTACGACAAGATTGAATATCTTCTTTGTCTTGTCTTGGGGAAAAGAATATGCTCGACCCATCTTCTTTACAAGAGACGAATCCAGGCTGCTCGATTCTTGATCGTGTGGCTTCTTAGATCTGCTACGCTGCTGTCGAACGATTTTTCCATTCTTTGATTTATTTTTACCTCTGCGCCGAGTCTTTTATATGACGGGTTGGCGACGAAGAGCATTGTCATTCTCCGTGGCTTGTTGAATGAGGCGTTGCGTTCTGGTTTTCTCGTAGATGGCTATTTCGCGATTATGGTCATCTCAAACCTTTTGACCCGCTTCCCTTATAAGCTTGTTCATCTGTTCTTCGAACGACGGACTTGGCATTTTCACGGCGGGACCTCGTTTTGGTTCAGGGTCAGCATCTTCCTACAGAGCATCTTCTTCTTGATCGAAGTCATGTATGACATAGCAGCCGTGGAATCTCTCCCGTTTCTTGGGTTGAACATATCCAAGCCCGCTCGTTTCCATTCTCCCATTGGGCAATTTTCGCTGAGTTCCGGGGACGTTCCAGATCCTGTTGTAGAACTGAGCTTGTTGAGCAGTTTTCTCAAAGGGTATGCCTTGGCGCCTCAACAGCCTTTTCAATCCTTCTTTGCAGTATCTGGGCAGAAGGATGGGCTGGAGCCTGTCGAGTGTAGAATCGGCGCCATGCCAAATTTCTTTCTCCACTTTGGTTTCCGTGGATTGATAAAAGAGGATCACCTTTTCATCTTTTCTCATGGAAGGGACATAAAACGTCTGCAGTTCTTGCACGCTGTAGGTATCAAGTGTGTCAAGCTCTTTGTAATGCTCTTGCGGGACCATGGCGATTTGCAAACTTCGATCATCGCCAGCAAAAGCTTGTATTGATGGCCGAACAGAAAATACTGCGTTGAACTCATCTTCCGAGTCGCTGCCGAAGACTAGCGTAGGGGTGGACGGTCCCGGCTTGTTGCATTGGGGCGTCCCTGAATAAACTATCTCTTCCTCCTCCTCGGTATCACTCTCGAACACCGGAATGGTGGTGATAGCTTTTTGCTTATTCTCCGGCTTATGGCACCTTTCCGTGTCTTCAAAGTTTGACAGAAAGTATTTTGCATCTTCGTATTTTCGGACTTCATTCACGGAGAATGGGTTTAGCTCCCCTGTCACGGTATACTCGAGACCATCCTTGAAATACTTCATACACTGATGTTGTGTAGAAGGGATGATGTTGTACTCGTGTAACCAAGGCTTCCCGAGCAAAGCATTGTAACATGTCTTAGCGTCAATGACGTGAAATTTGATGTCCGTGACGAGCAGCCCAAAGCGTAACGTCAGTATCACAGACCCGAGCGTCCGTGATGACTGGGAGTCAAACCCGGAGATGGTGATTTTATCACGAGCAAGGTGCTGAACGCTCATGCAGATTTCCTTCAACACTTTTACATTGAGGAGATTGACGGAGGACCTATTGTCGACCATGATTTTGCCTATTTTGATGTCATGACAGTATCCGAAGACATAAAGGGGACGGTTATGCCCACACGTCCCGAGGAGGAGGTCTTCATCGCCGAAGGTGATATCGGTAGTGTGTTTTTCTTCCAACCCGTCCTTCATCTTTTCTTCGGCGAGGAAAGCTTGTAATTGTTCGGGCTCTTGCAGTGCCTTGATCAACGAATCTCTCGTCACTTTGGATAGCAGAAGGGCGTCGAGAATGCTTAGCTACGAAGGTAGCTTCGTCAAGTGTGCTAGAACGTTGTAATCCACCTTGTTTTTCTTTGGCGTGTCCTTGGCTGTCAGCTCTTTGACGACCTGATCATCTAGGGTGATGTCCTCAGGGATTTTTTTCTTTCCCTTTATCTTTTCTATTCGACCCACTATTCGCGGCCCTGAGATTCTTTTCGGGCAGTGTACGATTGTGCAGCTGAATGTTCTCACAGGTCTTTATTTCTTCCGTTTCAGACGTGGGTACTTTGAAGAGAGGGCCAAGGGCTATTTCTTCATCAGAATCGCTCCCAAAGGTGAGAACTTGCGATCCCTTGCTATCAACCATATGACAGTTGCCGGTAGTTCTTTTGCGCTCCTCGGTCATATTTCTTTGTTCTCGACGAGTTTTGCGTTTCATCCGCTTGAAATGTTGTCGGTGAGTAACATATCCCTGCCACCAGCTTTTAAAAGCGTCGCATTCTTCGGTGGGGTGCGCAATCTTTCGATGATATAAGCAGTATCTAGGATGTACATCCGCTTCATCAGGAGTGTTTTCTTCGGAGGGTGGTAGCTTCATTCCCATTGATATGGCTTTGGAAAACCTTTTCCTTGTCTTGAACCTGTTTTTATTTGCGGCGGATGTACTTTGATCTGGTGGGAGTGTTTCGACCCTTTCGTCCAATCGCCGGTGTTTGACTTTTTCAAATATGGCCATCTCGCGCTCCCGATCAGCTTTGCTTTTCAAAAGAGCTTCGTTTAGGAATGAATCAATCATTTCATCTGATGGTCTTAGAAGTTCAGGCTCAGGATCTGCCCCCAGTTTCTCTGCGTAAGGAGCTTCTTCATCGTTTATCGACGAGTGACAGATCACATGGCAGCTTGCCACATAATTTTCAGGCTCATCCGACGAGTCTTCTCCATTGTTATCATCTTGGTCCTCAAGGACGTGGCTGAGAAATTCTTGGAGTGTGACTGTAGTCCGCGCCTTCTGGTTTTATTTTTCCAACGTGTCAATCTATTTTTGCAAGTCCGTGGGCTTGTCACCAGGCTTCACGGGCTTTTTGGTCTTCTTCTTCTTCTTCGAAGACTTTGGCGGTTGGGTGTGAGCATTTTGACTATCACCACCAATTTTTGGAGTTGAGCGCGGTTTCAATATTCCCTCGATGATCTCGGGTTCCAGTGGATTCTTCCACCTGATTGCTGGGCATGTTTGGAGATCCTTCAGCATTCTTTTTGTTTCAGCTGAAAGAGCGACCTCCCATGGAGCTTCTTCGACAAAAGAGCATGATGCCCCCAGTGTGTCCGTCCTTTTAGGAGCGTGTGGTTGAGGTGGGTTCACTTTCCAATTCTCGGACAGTGCGAACTTGCCTTGTTGGTATTGGTCTTCGATCCAACCTTTAAAGACGAAGCAATCTTCAATTAGATGGCTTATCACTTGGTGGTAGGGGCAATAATTGGGATTATTAGCCTCACCAGGTTGCAATGGGAGTTTTGGATTCGGCAAATTAATGAGCCTGTTGCACACCGCGAGCTCGAAAAATCTTATCGTTTTGTCCTGGGGAAATGAATAAGGGCGTTTCATTTTCTCATTATAAAAGCGCGGTTTCTCGTCTAAACGATCAGTTAATTTTGGACCACTGGGCTGCTGTTGAGCATTGGCGACGAAAGTCGCTTTCCCTTTCCCTTTTTCATTTCGCGGCTCCGGCTTTGAAGAGGAAGGCCTGCGGCCCATCTGGTCCATTTGGGCTAGCTTATCAATCAAGGACTGGAAAGTGGTCGGCTTGAAAAACATCATGAATTGGGAGATGGTCGCTTGAGGGTCAAGAGTGCCCACGAACATGCCCACTGCAGGCGCTTCCTCGATGCGCTGCTCGCACTTTGACCATAGATTCCGCCATCGTATTGCGTATTGTACCCACGTTTCACCTGGCTTTACCCTGGCGTTAATCAATGCTGTGATCGGGGTGCACTTGCTAGCACTTGCGAAACGCTGGGTAAACAGCAGCTCCATCTCTGCAAATGTCTTGACAGAGTCGTTCGGAAGTTCAGAGTACCATTCGAACGCTGTCTCCGACAAGCCGCCAACGAACTGGCGAAGTAGCAGTTTATCGTCACCTCCAGTGTTGCCACATAGAGCCCTGAACTGGGTGACATGCTGGTGCGGATTTCCCGTCCCCTTATATACATGGAATTTAGGGATCGTATATCCTGGCGGGTACCTTATTTAGTCATACCAGCCCGAATAGGGTCGTCCGGTCTTAACGATCTGCCCGGCCGCTTCATTTGCTTGGTGAACTCGTATTTGCTGAGCAATGTAATCATCCAGAGCGGCCTTGGAGATGGTCTCTTCCTTGGCTGCTGAAAGAGCCGGAGGAGGGTTCGATGTCTCCCCTCTGTCGTCTTCAATAATAATCGGGGGGTCCTCAGCTGGAGGTTCCGACTATAACATCATCCCAGCCATGTCTTGAAACAAAAGAGCCATTCGTTTTATGTTGGCCTCCTGTTCCGCGGCCTCTTTTTCTTTTCTCTCGAGCATTCTTCGGAGGAATTCAGCATCAGTTTCTTGTTCCTGACGCTGCTCTGAGGTCTCCGGACTTTCTTTCGGCCCAATGAGTGTGGCCATTGCAGTCAGCATCTCCTGAAGTTTTTGATGCTGTTACTCCTGAGCATTTGTTATCGATCGGGTGAGCGGTCGATGACCCGTAGAAGCACGGCTTTCCTCTTTTCCGAAATCCATATAAACGGTATGTATTACCATGCCCCCAGACTTGGGGCGTTTAGATTCAGCATCCTTGCGGTTCGCCGCGGTCATAGGGGCTTTCTCCGGCCTCCTTCTCTTGTGAGCGGTTGACGTTGAGGGAGCCATGGAAGCGGGCACCCAGACGGATGACATCTTTTGTGGTATCACGGGATGGCTCTTTTCTCGCCGATCTTTAATCTTCTTTTGTCGACGAGAGTAGTCCTGGTCAATCACCGATTCTTGGACCTGTCGCCAGACTTTATAAATTTTGGAGGACAGCCGCTGAGGGGGCTGCTCCGGCTTCTTTTCTGTAGCATTCTCCACAGGTGGAGGAGATCTCTTCAGCACGGCAGTCGGAAAGTTTTTACGCACCTTCCTTAGCGGTTCAAAGCCGTTCCCAGTTGGAACAGCAGCATTGATTTCCACCATGGGAGCTGGCGGAGTCAGTCCAGAAGGGGAGCTGCCCCCATCCTTCCTTACTCGGCGCCAGTGATGACGGCGAGTATGTCGTGCAGATGGGATTGTCTCAGCTGTAGGGGTGACTTCATCGCGCCCCCTGTTTTGGTGAAGGGTTGTTGTCGGCATCAGCCTCTTAAAGACCGATGTCTGTTGAGAAGCAATGTCCAATCTGTCAAAGACAGACCTCTGGGCAGGGGAAGCAGCTTTGAGGACTTCGCCTGGAACGGGAGCCGGAATGGCCAGCCTTGTGAAGACTGACTTCTTGGTAGAAGAAGCCGCTTTGACGATTTCGTTCGTTTGAGCCGAGATAGCTATCCGCTTTGGGATGGCTGCTTCAGGTATTGCGGGCTTATTGGCGTTCTGGCCCAGTCTGTTGAAAACCGAGACATTAGATTTGGGCGACCCGTTGAGAGGGCATTGAAGCGGGGCATTGAAGCTCATCGGTGGGATCATGGTCCCAAAGAACAGCTCAATGGTGGCCTGAGTTACTTGCTCCACCGGTATCTTGAACAGTGAGGCCGCTTGGGGCCCGTAGGTTATACCTCCAGATGAGGCGGAAAGGGAGTTGCAGTTGCAGTTGGAGCAGTTGGAGGCTATTGATGTTCTTTTTTCTGCACGGGAGAAAAACCAAATTTTAGTACCTCGAACCCAAGGGCAACCATATCAAACCGCGATTCGTTCGCGAACACGACACATGAAGTGTGGAGTGGAAAGAGGAAAAGGTCCCACCGGGCATGCTAGAATTTATTCTCCTCCGAAACACGGAGACGCGACCGCGTAGGTCCGTCTTGCCAGAATTTCTAGGGCAGATGCTAATTGGTGCTATCCGTCCACCTCTCCGAAGATGCCAAGTTGATTTATGACACCATGTATTGAAGGTTTAAATGGATGCGGCCGATGTAGCAAACTTCGTCAGATTCCCTCTCGTTGAGGGGTTTTTGAATGTGGGGACGCTCTTCCCTGCAGGCGCAAGCCCCTGCAGTTAATTACTCTAACGCATCACGGTAACCACTTTCTCCTTCTCCAGATGGTCACTTCGTGTCGTGGGTGTTTGTTTTATTTTTGGTTGCCCGTGGATTGTATACGGAGACTAATTTATATTGTCTCCCATAGGGCGTGGATTAGTCCAAATCTGTATTTTCTTAGATTTGGGTTTGGGATTAGGTTCAAGGATACGTTAGTCTCATTTGAGACTAAGATCAACTTAAACGTATGTTAAGGATACGTTAGTCTAACTTTTAGACTAAGATCAACTTAACGCGATTATTTAGATCCAACAGGAGAGAATTTGGGCTCTATTGTTTAGTTTATGGACATTGCGGTCGATTAGTTTAAGAACATTGCTCTATTGCTTAGTTTAGGGACTTTGCAGTCCATAATTAGTTTAAGGACATTACGGTCCAATGTTAGTTTAAGGACATCTCGGTCCGAGGTTAAGGACATCATAGTCCATGGGCTTAAGAACCCCACAGTCCAAGGTTAAGGACATCATAGTCCGTGGGTTTAAAGGACCCCACAGTCCAAGGTTAAGGACATCATAGTCCATGGGTTTAAGGACCCCACAGTCCAGTTTAAAGACGTCATAGTCTATGGGATGTATGGTTGTCGGGACCCGACAACTCTCTGAAGACGTTGAAGGATTACAACGACATATATCAGAGGGGTTCAGAGATGTACCCTTGAACCAATTCTGGTTGGGAGATCTGTAGTCCAGTTGGGACTAAGATCTGAGATTTATGAGCATATGGGCTCAATTAATCTGAATTGAGGACTTATGGCCAATCTTGGGCTAAGTCCAA
This sequence comes from Agapanthus africanus, assembly GCA_030015575.1. Taxonomy (NCBI): domain Eukaryota; kingdom Viridiplantae; phylum Streptophyta; class Magnoliopsida; order Asparagales; family Amaryllidaceae; genus Agapanthus; species Agapanthus africanus. The sequence continues at coordinate 392,190,022 of CM057339.1, forward strand.
TCAAGTTAAAATATTTAACATTTATTTTGGGCTGTTGAGCCTTTATTTGGGCTTGGCCCTGACAGTGTTTTTGTCTTTTACTGAATGCTTAGCATTCCTCATAGCCTTGGGCTTATTACAGAACAATTTATGCTCTATCAGCGCAACACGTGGTGCGCTTGGCGCTTTGTGTCAGTCAAAGAGCGCAGTGCGCTTCTGCCAAGTAGCGTATACGTGAGGGACACGTGTTGCGCTTGGCGCATTGCGCCGGATGATGGGCGCAATGCTTCTGCCAAGTAGCGTATACGTGAGGGACACGTGTTGCGCTTGGCGCATTGCGCCGGATGATGGGCGCATTGCGCCAGTTTATGAGCGCATTGCGCTATTAATTTAGTGGTACACACATGAGGGACACGAGACGCGCTTGGCGCTGAGCGCCAGTCAATGAGCACGGTGCGCCAGTCAATGAGTGCGGTGCTCTATATTTGGAGCGCTAAGGCTCTGCAGTGCTTTGCGCTAGTTTTTGAGTGCTGAGACGCTTCTGTTCAGTAGCGCACACGTGAGGAGCACGCGGCGCGCTTGGCACTGTGCGCCAGTCTTGAGCGCAGAGCGCTATCTTATGAGTGCAAGTGCTAATTGATCAACTTTTTGATCCCAAAAGAGACTTTGTCTCAAGATTCTAAGAACAAAAGTTGTTATTTTTATAGGAGATTCTTCAATCTCTTGTATTGATGAAAGGCTTTGCCTTTATGGATCTATGATCCTTAAGAGAATTGAATTATTCTTTCCCCCTCTCTGTTTATAATGAGATGTTCATAATCTCTTTTTGTAAAAGACAATTTGTCTTATAGATCTATGATCTGTGAAAAGAGTTATGTTCTTCTTTTTATTTTATGATGAGATCTTTTTATCTCTTTGTAAAAGACCTTGGTCTTATAAATCTATGATCTTAAAAAAAAGTAAATTCTTCTTTTATATGAGATAATTTCATCTCTTTGTTCTTTTTCTTTTTACCTTGAAGAAAGTTTTCTTCTTCCGAGAGCTTGCTCTTGTTTTTGAATTTCTTAAAGTTTATGAGGAGGTTTCTCTGTATGAGACTTGAAGTCTGGGGGCCTTTATATAGGGCAAGCTGATCGGTTCAATTAGTTAAGGAGATCTTTTCTCCAATTAATTTGGGGAATTTCCCATAGGGCGTGGATTAGTCCAAATCCGTATTTTCTTAGATTTGGGTTTGGGATTAAGTTTAAGGATACGTTAGTCTCATTTGAGACTAAGATCAACTTAAACGTATGTTAAGGATACGTTAGTCTAACTTTTAGACTAAGATCAACTTAACGGGATTATTTAGATCCAACAGGAGAGAATTTGGGTTCTATTGTTTAGTTTAGGGACATTGCGGTCGATTAGTTTAAGGACATTGCTCTATTGCTTAGTTTAGGGACTTTGCGGTCCATAATTAGTTTAAGGACATTACGGTCCAATGTTAGTTTAAGGACATCTCGGTCTGAGGTTAAGGACATCATAGTCCATGGGCTTAAGAACCCCACAGTCCAAGGTTAAGGACATCATAGTCCGTGGGTTTAAAGGACCCCACAGTCCAAGGTTAAGGACATCATAGTCCATGGGTTTAAGGACCCCACAGTCCAGTTTAAAGACGTCATAGTCTATGGGATGTATGGTTGTCGGGACCCGTCACCTCTCTGAAGACGTTGAAGGATTACAACAACATATATCAGAGGGGTTCAGAGATGTACCCTTGAACCAATTCTGGTTGGGAGATCTGTAGTCCAGTTGGGACTAAGATCTGAGATTTATGAGCATATGGGCTCAATTAATTGAGGACTTATGGTCAATCTTGGGCTAAGTCCAATCAAGTTAAAATGTTTAACATTTATTTTGGGCTGTTGAGCCTTTATTTGGGCTTGGCCCTGACAGTGTTTTTGTTTTTTACTGAATGCTGAGAATTCCTCAAAGCCTTGAGCATATTACAGAACAAGTTATGTTCTATCAGCGCAACACGTGGTGCACTTGGCGCTTTGCGTCAGTCAAAGAGCGCAGCGCGCTTCTGCCAAGTAGCGTATACATGAGGGACACGTGTTGCGCTTGGCGCATTGCGCCGGATGATGGGCGCATTGCGCCAGTTTATGAGCGCATTGCGCTATTAATTTATTGGCACACACATGAGGGACATGTGTCGCGCTTGGCGCTGAGCGCCAGTCAATGAGCGCGGTGCGCTATATTTGGAGCGCTAATTCTCTGCAGCGCTTTGCGCTAGTCTTTGGGCGCTGAGGCGCTTCTGTTAAGTAGCGCACACATGAGGAGCACGTGGCGCGCTTGGCTCTGTGCGCCAGTCTTGAGCGCAGAGCGCTATCTTATGAGCGCAAGCGCTAATTGATCAACTTTTTGATCCTAAAAGAGACTTTGTCTCAAGATTCTAAGAACAAAAGTTGTAATTTTTATAGGAGATGCTTCAATCTCTTGTATTGATGAAAGGCTTTGCCTTTATGGATCTATGATCCTTAAGTGAATTGAATTATTCTTTCCCTCTCTCTGTTTATAATGAGATGTTCATGATCTCTTTTTATAAAAGACAATTTGTCTTATAGATCTATGATCTGTGAAAAGAGTTATGTTCTTCTTTTTATTTTATGATGAGATCTTTTTATCTCTTTGTAAAAGACCTTGGTCTTATAGATCTATGATCGTAAAAAAAAGTAAATTCTTCTTTTATATGAGATAATTTCATCTTTTTGTTCTTTTTCTTTTTACTTTGAAGAAAATTTTCTTCTTCCGAGAGCTTGCTCTGGTTTTTGAATTTCTTAAAGTTTATGAGGAGGTTTCTCTGTATGAGACTTGAAGTCTGGGGGCCTTTATATAGGGCAAGTTGATCGGTTCAATCAGTTAAGGAGATCTTTTCTCCAATTGATTTGGGGAATTTCCCATCGTTGGATCTTTGATCCAAGGGCTTCTGGTTTACAGAAGGCAATCTTCTTGTTTTTTAACAAAGATTGGGAAATCTTTCCATACAGAATTTATTCTGTGTTTTGGTGATTTTTAATCACCATTGGATCATTGATCCAACGGTGCTCTGATTTACAGAGCACAATCTTGTTGTTTGGAAAGATTTTGAAGAATCTTTCTTTAACAGAATTTAATTCTGTTTAATTAATGATTTATCATTATTATTGGATCTTTGATCTGACGGTGGGGAGCTTTTAGTTCCAGAGCCGGCGCACCCGTGCTTTGCACGTAGTGCGCTGCTTAGGGTGCAGCGCACTTAGCGCTAGCACATCCGTGGTTTGCATGCGGTGCGCTGCTTAATGCGCAGCACACCTAGCGCAAGCGCACACGTGGTGCACTGTTTAGAGCGCGGCGTACCCAGCGCTAGCGCACACGTGCATTACACGTGGTGCGCTGCTTAGGGCGCGGCGCACTTGGCGCTGCATCTGAAGCGTTGCTTCTTTTCAAAATTTAAATTTTGAACAGAGCTTTGCTCTGATTGAGGGAAACAAAAGTTTTTAGGTTTCTGGAAAAATTTCTGATTTTTATGGGTTTTCAAATATGTATGCAAATGCAGAATATACAAATGAATGCAAACGATAGAAATGCTTACCGAGCACACCCTCAAACTTAAATTTGACAGTGCCCTCACTGTCATGCTACACAAAGAGGGTTAAAATTGTTGAAGGGTCAAAATATGTCGGTTCGCTATCTTTTATATATATATATATATAAACAAGAAAAAGAAAACAAAAAAAATATATACACAAAGAAGGTCCCCCAAAACTTAAGTTAAACAGTGTTTCCACTGTCAAGCATTTGAAGTTCAAAGTTAGGGGGGAGAGAATATCTTTAATCTATACAAGGCCTTACACAGACCAAAAGTTAACACCAACCATTCAAAAATTCTATCGTGATGCGACTAAGGTTGGTGGAGGAATGCGGAGAGAAAGAAAACGAAGAATTCGCGAGACCGTGTGTAGATGAAAGTGATATATAGCTTCGACAGATGAGAAGATGAACGGAAGGGAGAAGAAAATGGAGTATGAACTTGAGATTTTAATTGATTGAATGAATTAGTACAGTCTATAATGATTTGAAATTGGAGTTTTCTAACCATACTAATTTATCAATACTTTGCAAAATGGGGTCAAACCTCTCAAGATTCGCTAGAAAACATAGGCTCGAACTTGGTGAACCATATGACGGAAATGAAGGTATCAAGTGGTCTTATGGTAGGGAAAAGATGAAGGGAAGTAACTGAGAAATGGTATCGGTTAAAAGCGCAGGAGGATGTTCACAGTCATTGGAGGGGACATGATGAAACGGAAAATCTGACTCTTCCAATAAAACATGTTTATCCTCAAAGATATCCTCAAAATTCTCCGAAATATAAAGATCATCCTTGCAATCGATCAAATCATTATCAATAACCTCAAGATATAAATGGGGTTCAGGAGAAACATTTAAAGGTTCGGGATGATGTCCACACGGATCTAAAGGAAAGTGTTGAATTGGTGAGAAAAACTCACTCAAATTTGTGGATTCATCATCAAAATTATCCCCAATATCTATATTCTCAATCAAGTCAATCTTAAAGTTCTCAAACACCTCAACAAAAGCATGGTTTTCAATCGGTTAGTTTTCTAAAGTAGAGATGTAGAGATCAAAAGGGGTGGTATTGATTTCACTTGAAAATGACTCTTCACAATCTGGTAAATCAAATACTACGTAGTCGTACAACTCATTAAACATTCTATCTTCAATTGGTGAATCATTTGGTCTACTCGATAGATCTTCGGAACCGGAGTTGTGGAATTCAATTGGGAATGGATAGGCTTGATTTTGAAGGGTGGATTGCGCACTTCCACTACTCAAATCTCAAAATTTCTCTATTTCCATATTATACATGGAAAAAATTTGAGCTAGTTGGGAACCAGCTGCTTGTTCATAAGGTTGCATAAGTGTGGCCATGGATATATTTAATTCCTCCATCAGTCGGCACGAAACTACCTGAAATTCTTTTAATGATTATTCAAGAATAGACATGGGTTGTGAAGGGGTTTCAGTAAAAGATTCAAATTCATTTGGATACATGAAATTCCCAAATTGATGTTCAGAGGCAATGTATAGTGAGGGTGTGAAAGTCGGATATGATTGATAGGAATCGAATGGTTACGTGGAATGGGTAGGATTAGGATCAACATCTTGATAGGAAGATGGTTGGAATTGTTTTCCTAAAGAATTCAGAGTAGTGAAAGGCATGAAAGATCGGCTACGGGATTGTGCAATACGTTCCGCAATGGACATCGGTTTAAAAGTCGCCACGTTACCCTCAGAAGGGGTATCAACATGAGAAGGGTTGAAAGTTTGAAAAGGGGGATATGGCGTGGATCGTGGTGTCCAAGTGGTGTTTCTAGAAGCGTCTATTCGATCTTTCCAAGAAATTTTTGGTTTGGATTGATCGTTTGAAGTTCTACCAAAATAAGACCAGTATGAAGAAATATCTTGTTGAGGGTACCAAAGTTCGGCAAGAGTTGGTTGTTTTGGGATACCCATGATATGAAAAGAAGAGGAGGATAGGGGACGAAAAAGGAGGTGAATGGTTTTTTTAGTTATTAACAAAAGAATGAATGTAAATATACACACAAAATGTAAAGCAAAAATAATCACGACACAAATACCACACATCTAATCAGTCTAGGGTTCACCTAGGTCAACTAGAACTGCTCAAGAACTTGATTGTCGAAGTAAAACTGTGTTAAGAAACGGGCTCAAGATATACTGATCACGAGACCAGTTAAGTGCAGAGATAATGAGAGCTTTTCCAACGCTTTCGCGAGATTCTTTAATTAGAATAACCCTTTCTCTTTTGAAGGTTGTGCCGTGAACATTTCCTAGACACCCCGTGAACGATATAACGTTAAGTGGTGCTCTTAACACAGTTAACTTCTCCTAATGAGCGCGAAGTCCTTAAAGGCTTAAAATCTAGTTTCTTTTAAAATTTGTGCGGGTAAACATATGTTCAATTTCGTGATTTGTGGGCCATGAAAAATGTGATGAAATCCTTTACCGTATGTTGTGGGGTTCGCTTGCCTTTAAGTCCGTATTATTGGATGCAACGTGCAAATCAATAAAAAAAGTTGCTCAAAACATCAAACAATCATTTTTTTAGTTTAAGCGCGACACTGCAACAAATATGGGTTAGTTCTTTTAGTATTTGGCAGCGAACTTGCAACGAATCAGAAATAGTGGATACGTCGGATTTGAGAAAGAAAGAGTTAGGAAATACTTACTGATATATTTTGGGTTAAGAAACCCCTATTGAATTGAATCCGATTAGCTTAAAAAGTTTGTTTGCGGGGGTCAAACTACCCGGATCTTTGGCACTGTACTTTAATCACCGTTTCTTTGTCGACGAGAGTAGTCCTGGTCAACCACCGATTCTTGGACCTGTCGCCAGACTTTGTAAATTTTGGAGGACAGCCGCTGAGGGGGCTGCTTCGGCTTCTTTTCTGTAGTATTCTCCACAGGTGGAGGAGATCTCTTCAGCACGACATTCAGAGAGTTTTTACGCACCTTCCTTAGCGGTTCAAATCCGTTCCCAGTTGGAACAGCAGCATCGATTTCCACCATGGGAGCTGGCGGAGTCAGTCCAGAAGGGGAGCTGCCCCCATCCTTCCTTACTCGGCGCCAGTGATGACGGCGAGTATGTCGTGCGGATGGGATTGTCTCAGCTGTAGGGGTGACTTCATCGCGCCCCCTGTTTTGGCGAAGGGTTGTCGCCGACGTCAGCCTCTTAAAGACCGATGTCTGAAGAGAAGCAATGTCCAATCTGTCAAAGACAGACCTCTGGGCAGGGAAAGCAGCTTTGAGGACTTCGCCTGGAGCGGGAGCCGGAATGGCCAGCCTTATGAAGACTGACTTCCTGGCAGAAGAAGCCGCTTTGACGATTTCGTTCGTTTGAGCCGAGATAGCTATTCGCTTTGGGATGGCTGCTTCAGGTATTGCGGGCTTGTTGGCGTTCTGGCCCAGTCTGTTGAAAACCGAGACATTGGATTTGGGCGACCCGTTGAGAGGGGCCGCGGTAGTGGTAAGTCAATCAAAGACCGACTTCTTTGGGGCTTCTTGCGATAGTAGCGGGGCATTGAAGCTCATCGGTGGGATCATGGTCCCAAAGAACAGCTCAATGGTGGCCTGAGTTACTTGCTCCACCGGCATCTTGAACAGTGAGGCCGCTTGGGGCCCGTAGGTTATACCTCCAGATGAGGCGGAACGGGAGTTGCAGTTGCAGTTGGAGCAGTTGGAGGCCATTGATGTTCTTTTTTCTGCACGGGAGAAAAACCAAATCTGAGTACCTCGAACCTAAGGGCAACCATATCAAACCGCGATTCGTTCGCGAACACGACACATGAAGTGTGGAGTGGAAAGAGGAAAAGGTCCCACCGGGCATGCTAGAATCAATTCTCCTCCGAAACATGGAGACGCGACCGCGTAGGTCCGTCTTGCCTGAATTTCTAGGGCAGATGCTAATTGGTGCTATCTGTCCACCTCTCCGAAGATGCCAAGTTGATTTATGACACCATGTATCGAAGGTTTAAACGGATGCGGCCGATGTAGCAGACTTCGTCAGATTCCCTCTCGTTGAGGGGTTTTTTATTGTGGGGACGCTCTTCCCTACAGGCGCAAGCCCCTGCAGTTAATTACTCTACCGCATCACGGTAACCACTTTCTCCTTCTCCAGATGGTCACTTCGTGTCGTGGGTGTTTGTTTTGTTTTTGGTTGCCCGTGGATTGTATACGAAGACTAAATTATATTGTCGCCCATAGGGCGTGGATTAGTCCAAATCCGTATTTTCTTAGATTTGGGTTTGGGATTAAGTTTAAGGATACGTTAGTCTCATTTGAGACTAAGATCAACTTAAACGTATGTTAAGGATACGTTAGTCTAACTTTTAGACTAAGATCAACTTAACGGGATTATTTAGATCCAACAGGAGAGAATTTAGTTTAGGGACATTGCGGTCGATTAGTTTAAGGACATTGCTCTATTGCTTAGTTTAGGGACTTTGCGGTCCATAATTAGTTTAAGGACATTACGGTCCAATATTAGTTTAAGGACATCTCGGTCTAAGGTTAAGGACATCATAGTCCATGTGCTTAAGAACCCCACAGTCCTAGGTTAAGGACATCATAGTCCGTGGGTTTAAAGGACCCCACAGTCCAAGGTTAAGGACATCATAGTCCATGGGTTTAAGGACCCCACAGTCCAGTTTAAAGACGTCATAGTCTATGGGATGTATGGTTGTCGGGACCCGTCACCTATCTGAAGAAATTGAAGGATTACAACAACATATATCAGAGGGGTTCAGAGATGTACCCTTGAACCAATTCTGGTTGGGAGATCTGTAGTCCAGTTGGGACTAAGATCTGAGATTTATGAGCATATGATCTCAATTAATCTGAATTGAGGACTTATGGCCAATCTTGGGCTAAGTCCAATCAAGTTAAAATGTTTAACATTTATTTTGGGCTATTGAGCCTTTATTTAGGCTTGGCCCTGACAGTGTTTTTGTCTTTTACTGAATGCTGAGCATTCCTCAAAGCCTTGAGCATATTACAGAACAATTTATGTTCTATCAGCGCAACACATGGTGCGCTTGGCGCTTTGCGTCAGTCAAAGAGCGCAGTGCGCTTCTGCCAAGTAGTGTACATGTGAGGGACACATGTTGCGCTTGGCGCATTGCGCCGGATGATGGGCGCATTGCGCCAGTTTATGAGCGCATTGCGCTATTAATTTATTGGCACACACATGAGGGACACGTGTCGCGCTTGGGGCTGAGCGCCAGTCAATGAGCGCGGTGCGCTATATTTGGAGCGCTAATGCTCTGCAGCGCTTTGCGCTAGTCTTTGGGCGCTGAGGCGCTTCTGTTAAGTAGCGCATACATGAGGAGCACGTGGCGCGCTTGGCTCTGTGCGCCAGTCTTGAGTGCAGAGCGCTATCTTATGAGCGCAAGCGCTAATTGATCAACTTTTGGATCCCAAAAGAGACTTTGTCTCAAGATTCTAAGAACAAAAGTTGTTATTTTTATAGGAGATGCTTCAATCTCTTGTATTGATGAAAGGCTTTGCCTTTATGGATCTATGATCCTTAAGAGAATTGAATTATTCTTTCCCCCTCTCTGTTTATAATGAGATGTTCATGATCTCTTATTGTAAAATACAATTTGTCTTATAGATCTATGATCTGTGAAAAGAGTTATGTTCTTCTTTTTATTTTATGATGAGATCTTTTTATCTCTTTGTAAAAGACCTTGGTCTTATAGATCTATGATCTTAAAAAAAAGTAAATTCTTCTTTTATATGAGATAATTTCATCTTTTTGTTCTTTTTCTTTTTACTTTGAAGAAAGTTTTCTTCTTCCGAGAGCTTGCTCTTGTTTTTGAATTTCTTAAAGTTTATGAGGAGGTTTCTCTGTATGAGACTTGAAGTCTGGGGGCCTTTATATAGGGCAAGCTGATCGGTTCAATCAGTTAAGAAGATCTTTTCTCCAATTGATTTGGGGAATTTCCCATCGTTGGATCTTTGATCCAAAGGCTTCTGGTTTACAGAAGGCAATCTTCTTGTTTTTTTAATAAAGATTGGGAAATCTTTCCATACATAATTTATTCTGTGTTTTGGTGATTTTTAATCTGCATTGGATCATTGATTCAACGGTGCTCTGATTTACGGAGCACAATCTTGTTGTTTGGAAAGATTTTGAAGAATCTTTCTTTAACAGAATTTAATTCTGTTTAATTAATGATTTATCATTATTATTGGATCTTTGATCTGACGGTGGGGAGCTTTTTGTTCCAGCGCCGGCGCACCCGTGCTTTGCACGTAGTGCGCTGCTTAGGGTGCAGCGTACTTAGCGCTAGCACATCCGTGCTTTGCACGAGGTGCGCTGCTTAAAGCGCAGCACACCTAGCGCAAGCGCACACGTGGTGCACTGTTTAGAGCGCGGCGTACCCAGCGCTAGCGCACACGTGCATTACACGTGGTGCGCTGCTTAGGGCGCGGCGCACTTGGTGCTGCATCTGAAGCGCTGCTTCATTTCAAAATTTAAATTTTGAACAGAGCTTTGCTCTGATTGAGGGAAACAAAAGTTTTTAGGTTTCTGGAAAAATTTCTGGTTTTTATGGGTTTTCAAATATGTATGCAAATGCAGAATATACAAATGAATGCAAACGATAGAAATGCTTACCGAGCACACCCTCAAACTTAAATTTGACAGTGCCCTCACTGTCATGCCACACAAAGAGGGTCAAAATATGTCGGTTCGCTATCTTATATATATATATATATATATATATATATATATATATAAACAAGAAAAAGAAAAAAAAATATATACTCAAAGAAGGTCCCCCAAAACTTAAGTTAAACAGTGTTTCCACTGTCAAGCATTTGAAGTTTAAAGTTAGGGGGGAGAGAATATCTTTAATCTATACAAGGCCTTACACAGACCAAAAGTTAACACCAACCATTCAAAAATTCTATCATGATGCGACTAAGGTTGGTGGAGGAATGCGGAGAGAAAGAAAACGAAGAATTCGCGAGACCGTGTGTAGATGAAAGTGATATATAGCTTCGACAGATGAGAAGATGAACGAAAGGGAGAAGAAAATGGAGTATGAACTTGAGATTTTAATTGATTGAATGAATTAGTACAGTCTATAATGATTTGAAATTGGAGTTTTCTAACCATACTAATTTATCAATACTTTGCAAAATGGGGTCAAAGCTCTCAAGATTCGCTAGAAAACGTGGGCTCGAACTTGGTGAACCATATGACGGAAATGAAGGTATCAAGTGGTCTTATGGTAGGGAAACGATGAAGGGAAGTAACTGAGAAATGGTATCGGTTAAAAGCGCAGGAGGATGTTCACAGTCAATGGAGGGGACATGATGAAACGGAAAATCCGACTCTTCCAATAAAACATGTTTATTCTCAAAGATATCCTCAAAATTCTCCGAAATATAAAGATCATCCTTGCAATCGATCAAATCATTATCAATAACCTCAAGATGTAAATGGGGTTCAGGAGAAACATTTAAAGGTTCGGGATGATGTCCACACGGATCTAAAGGAAAGTGTTGAATTGGTGAGAAAAACTCACTCAAATTTGTGGATTCATCATCAAAATTATCCCCAATATCTATATTCTCAATCAAGTCAATCTTAAAGTTCTCAAACACCTCAACAAAAGCATGGTTTTCAATCGGTTAGTTTTCTAAAGTAGAGATGTAGAGATCAAAAGGGGTGGTATTGATTTCACTTGAAAACGACTCTTCACAATCTGGTAAATCAAATACTACGTAGTCGCACAACTCATTAAACATTCTATCTTCAATTGGTGAATCATTTGGTCTACTCGATAGATCTTCGGAACCGGAGTTGTGGAATTCAATTGGGAATGGATAGGCTTGATTTTGAAGGGTGGATTGCGCACTTCCACTACTCAAATCTCAAAATTTCTCTATTTCCATATTATACATGGAAAAAATTTGAGCTAGTTGGGAACCAGCTTGTTCATAAGGTTGCATAAGTGTGGCCATGGATATATTTAATTCCTCCATCAGTCGGCACGAAACTACCTGAAATTCTTTTAATGATTATTCAAGAATAGACATGGGTTGTGAAGGGGTTTCAGTAAAAGATTCAAATTCATTTGGATACATGAAATTCCCAAATTGATGTTCAGAGGCAATGTATAGTGAGGGTGTGAAAGTCGGATATGATTGATAGGAATCGAATGGTTACGTGGAATGGGTAGGATTAGGATCAACATCTTGATAGGAAGATGGTTGGAATTGTTTTCCTAAAGAATTCAGAGTAGTGAAAGGCATGAAAGATCGGCTACGGGATTGTGCAATACGTTCCGCAATGGACATCGGTTTAAAAGTCGCCACGTTACCCTCAGAAGGGGTATCAACATGAGAAGGGTTGAAAGTTTGAAAAGGGGGATATGGCGTGGATCGTGGTGTCCAAGTGGTGTTTCTAGAAGCGTCTATTCGATCTTTCCAAGAAATTTTTGGTTTGGATTGATCGTTTGAAGTTCTACCAAAATAAGACCCGTATGAAGAAATATCTTGTTGAGGGTACCAAAGTTCGGCAAGAGTTGGTTGTTTTGGGATACCCATGATATGAAAAGAAGAGGAGGATAGGGGACGAAAAAGGAGGTGAATGGTTTTTTTAGTTATTAACAAAAGAATGAATTTAAATATACAAACAAAATGTAAAGCAAAAATAATCACGACACAAATACCATACATCTAATCAGTCTAGGGTTCACCTAGGTCAACTAGAACTGCTCAAGAACTTGATTGTCGAAGTAAAACTGTGTTAAGAAACGGGCTCAAGATATACTGATCACGAGACCAGTTAAGTGCAGAGATAATGAGAGCTTTTCCAACGCTTTCGCGAGATTCTTTAATTAGAATAACCCTTTTCTCTTTTGAAGGTTGTGCCGTGAACATTTCCTAGACACCCCGTGAACGATATAACGTTAAGTGGTGCTCTTAACACAGTTAACTTCTCCTAATGAGCACGAAGTCCTTAAAGGCTTAAAATCTAGTTTCTTTTAAAATTTGTGCGGGTAAACATATGTTCAATTTCGTGATTTGTGGGCCATGAAAAATGTGATGAAATCCTTTACCGTATGTTGTGGGGGTTCGCTTGCCTTTAAGTCCGTATTAATGGATGCAACGTGCAAATCAATAAAAAAGTTGTTCAAAACATCAAACAATCATTTTTTTAGTTTAAGCGCGACACTGCAACAAATACGGGTTAGTTCTTTTAGTATTTAGCAGCGAACTTGCAAAGAATCAGAATAGTGGAAACGTCGGATTTGAGAAAGAAAGAGTTAGGAAATACGTACTGATATATTTTAGGTTAAGAAACCCCCGTTGAATTGAATCCGCTTAGCTTGAAAAGTTTGTTTGCGGGGGTCAAACTACCCGGATCTTTGGCACTGTACTTCAATATCACCTTAGACTTGAATGTATGCTTTTCTCCGGACGATCGCAGTTCGCAATTCTTTAAAATTGGAAAATGTCGGAAAAACGGATATTTAGTGTGAAAAAGCGACATAAGTGCCCAAACTTCTGCACACACAAAATTTTGAAAATCAAACAACAAAAGTAGACTACTAACAGAACACTGGAGTAAACCCAAAACGAATTTTTGCAAACACCTACAGCAAAACCGCCGGTAGCGATCCAATTGGTAAAACCGACGGTTGGATTTTTGAATTGGGGCTCCAAATTTCTTCTGTAATCTTAGTGTTCTAACAGTGTCAGATTTTTGTAGTTTAATTTTTCTAATTAATCTCATAGTGTTAGCAGGTCAAAATAACAGAGAACAAAATAGTTAGAAACGTTAATTTTTGTTTTTGTTTTTGAATTTTTTTTCGTTTTTTAGTTTGTTTTCAGAATAGTGTTAGTGTTATAAACAAGAATATACAGAGATTAATCCGAAATAACAAGAACAAAAATGTCACCGTCTTCCCGGCAACGACGCCATTTGATTGAAAATGATCTTACGTGTCGTATCTTAAGTTTTAAAGTAACCACAATCAAGACGGCGTCGCGTGTATCTAGTCGTGATGAGTACGGGTCGTCCGCAGAGAGATGGTGTGTTTTATAACCTTGTTCTCACGAGTTAAGCCAAAAGTCCGAATAGTTCGATTCTAGCCTATCTGTTTGTATATGCAAAATAAACGGTTGTTAGGGATAGAGAAATGTTAGTTTAAGTTAGGAAAATCCGTACTCATTCCTGTAAGTCCATGTCACACACCCCACGAGCTTTCGGGGAGGCAGAATATATGAAAAACAATTATCAAAGCTTCGTAACACGGACTTGAGCACACTGATCGTGTCTAAACCATTACTAGCTAACTACGAAATGTTTAACTACTCTGATTCGAAGTTATACCTCACGTTACTTGTCCTTCGGGTCATCATCGCTATCCTCCATGCCTCGTAGGCTCTATGGAACTTCGGCACCTCAACGGCCTCCTCGAGTCAAAGACGATCCACCCGAGAGTCAATAGTCCGAGCTCCTATCTCGAATCTGAGATAACTACGACTCCTAGATCGCTAATCTAGAAGTCCTAGAGGGTGTAGAGTAATAAGATGGATTAGTTAGTCACTTAAACCCTAGGTTTCTCAACTCATGAGAGCTATTAGGGTTTGAGGAAGAAGATGAAGACTTGAGGATAGAGAAAGCTTTTGTGATAATGAAATGAATAATGTCTCATCTTAGAATAATATGAAACATCAAAATATCATAACAAATATCTATCATAATATCTAGCATGCTTCATTTAATTCATTTGAGATGAATCATCTCATGAGTCATTATCCATTTAATGAAACCCACACCTCATCTCTCCACCCCATTTGTTTAAATCCTAAAAAGAATTAAACACAAATGAGTCACCTTCTTATAGAAGCTTCCCGAAAAATTACGAGATTGGCCCTCCCATCCGTATTTCCGAAAAACACGGATAATCTTTGACTGAATAAATCCATCTGTATAATACTAGAATCTTGCTTAAACCAAAGCCCGCTAGTATTATCTGCCCGATCATAATACGTGCACAAGTGTACGTAAGTGATCGCGGCCCTGCCGTAAAACCATACGGCCTCTACACCTTTTGCCCGGTGCAGGGAAACTCTCTGTGTGGGACTCTAAAGACTCGATATTACGCTGGCAGTGGGTTTAACCACAGGCCGTAAGCGGTACTAGCTGTACGTAACGGTCCCCAGGTAGATGTCGATAAGAAGGACGATGAGTAAACCCATCCGAACTCCAACTGAGCCTGATGTGACAATCTCCGTACAGTCCGGTCTGTTCGTCTAGGACTATCGCATATCGGGCCTAGGGGGCGGTAAACGTCAGACCCCTAATAGCGGTATAAGTCGTGTCGGAGTGAAGCCCATTACACCTTGAGAAACTACTGGAACCTACCAATAAATAGCGCTTGCCCTGGCCAGGGACTTTGCGTAATGGCTCTCCATACACAGCGCGATATCAACCCCCAATACCGGGAGAGACGAATCCTGTCTAACCGCCACTGCCTCCAAGTGTTTCGGGACTGCACCCAACTACTACCTGTTTGAATGAATCCTTTGAGCCGTGGTAGGGTAGTAATCTAAGAACAGTAGGAACACACCCGAGGCGAAGTAGCAGTGTCAAGTCGACGGATTAATCTGTACTCATGTCACCTGGGAACTGCTATCTGACGATGGGTATAAATCCAACCTGCAGTTTCCGGCGAGTCCTGTCCGGTGTACCCGTACCCTAACGAGCACCTGCATACTATCTCCAGTACGACGTACTGATGGCTGTGGGACAGACCATCTCCCCAATTAGGATAAGAAGCGTATACACTGGTCTACTCTGGAGTATCGATGCCCTATCTCGATAATACTACGACCAGGGACCTGTATAGGATGTTGCTTATAGACTACCCAACCCCCACTAGTGTGACTGCCATCACAGCGCTGGTAATCAAGCAAAGATCCTAAGGGTTCTACTAATATGTATAAGCGATACGTTAAAAGAAACATATGCACATATTAAAGTAGACACAAACCAAGTAGCATACTACCATTTTTAACAAGACTGTTAATACAACTGTGAATATCCCAAGCTTCCATTAAGTAATATACAAACTAGTATGATACAGTAATGGCCTTTAGGGTATAAACACTAACAATCTCCCACTTGCATTAGGGCCATGTACTGGCATATCGCCGACCTATCATCTCGAATAGCCTCTCGAACCGCGTCTGAGGAATGGCCTTTGTAAATGGATCAGCAGTGTTATTCTCTGTATCTACTCTCTTTACCTCGATCTCCCGGCGATCTACGATCTCCCTGATCAGGTGATACCGCCTTAAGATGTGTCTGGACTTCTGATTGGACCTGGGTTCCTTCGCTAAAGCTATAGCGCCGTTGTTGTCGCAATACAGAGGTATTGGATTAACACTGGTAGGAACCACCTGAAGTTCTGTGAGGAACTTCTTCATCCAGACAGCTTCTTTTGCGGCATCGCAAGCAGCTATGTACTCTGCTTCCATCATTGAGTCAGCAACGGTGTCCTGCTTGGAACTCTTCCAACAGACCGCCCCTCCATTGAGGGTAAAGACATAACCCGACATGGACTTGGAGTTATCCTTGTCACTCTGGAAGCTGGAGTCAGCAAAGGCCTCGATCTGGAGGTCTTTTCCGCCATACACCAAGAACATCTCCTTAGTCCTCCTCAGGTACTTGAGAATGTTCTTTACTGCTATCCAGTGCTTTTCCCCTGGGTTTTCCTGATACCGGCTTACAACGCTCAATGCGTATGCTACATCTGGTCTGGTACATAACATCGCATACATTATAGAGCTTAGCGCAGAAGCATAGTGTATAATCGACATGTGATCCCTTTCTAAATCAGTCTTGGGAGATATCTCTTTGGAGAGGTTGATTCCGTGATAAGCCGGCAGGTTACCGCGCTTAGAATCTTCCATACTGAATCTTTTCAATATGGTGTCTATGTATCTGGACTGCGAAAGTCCCAACATCCTCTTTGATCAATCACGATAGATCTGGATCCCTAGAATGTAGGTGGCATCACCCAGGTCCTTCATGGAGAACTTCTGTGACAAGAATCTTTTGACTGACTGTAGCATAGGAATATCATTTCCTATTAAGAGAATGTCATCCACGTACAGGACGAGGAATACTACAACTCTCCGTACAATCTTACTGTATATGCATGGTTCATCTGGATTCTTGATAAAGTCGAATTCTTTGACAGTATCATCAAAACAGATGTTCCAACTCCGCGATGCCTGCTTCAGTCCATAAATAGACTTAAGCAACTTGCACACTTTACCGCTGCTCCTACTCTGAATGAATCCCTCTGGCTGATCCATATAGACGCATTCTTCCAAATTACCATTTAGAAAAGCCGTCTTTACGTCCATCTGCCAGATCTCATAATCGTGGAAGGCAGCAATGGCAAGAAGGACCCGAATGGATTTGAGCATAGCCACTGGAGAAAAGGTTTCGTCATAGTCCAAACCAGGTCTTTGACGAAAACCCTTTGCAACAAGTCTAGCCTTATAGGTTTCAACCAGTCCATCTACACCAATCTTCTTTCTGAAGATCCACTTGCATCCTACGGGTTTTACCCCATCTGGAGCAATGTCCAAAGTCCATACTTTGTTATTGTACATGGACTCCATTTCGGTCCGCATTGCATCCAGCCATTTTACCGAGTTGCCACTCTGAATAGCTTGCTGGAAGCTAGTAGGGTCATCATTATCAATGATGCAATCTTCTCGATTCCCGTCTATGAGAAAACCGTAGTATCTTTCGGGTGGATGAGACTGCCTACTACTTCTGCGGATAGGCGCCGGTATGTCCCTTTCTTCTGAAACTTCTTGTTCTACCAAACTTTCAGTAACAGCTTATGGTTCTGGAATTTCTTCCAGTTCTATTGCGCTCCCACTCTTCTGATTTTCTAAAAATTCATCTTCTAAGAAGTGGGCATGACGAGAAATAAAAACCTTTTGTTCCTCTGCGTAATAGAAATAATATCCCTTGGAGTTCTTTGGATATCCCATAAACTCACACTGTACTGAGCGTGCCTCGAGCTTGTCCGGATGCTGCTTTTTTACAAAAGCTGGATATCCCCATGTCCTAAAGTGTTTAAGACAGGGTTTCTTCCCACTCCACATCTGATATGGTGTGGTAGGCACGGTCTTGGTTGGAACCTGGTTCAAAAGATATGAAACTGATTCTAGTGCATAACCCCAGAAAGATCGCGGTAACTCAGCCTTACTCATCATGGAATGAACCATATCCAATAGGGTTCGATTCCTCCTTTCCGATACACCATTGTGTTGTGGTGTGTATGGAGGAGTAAGCTGAGAGAGAATTCCATTCTCTTTTAAGTATCCCAGGAACTCGGCACTTAAGTATTCACCACCTCGATCAGATCTCAGTGTCTTGATACTTTTTCCTGTCTGTTTTCCCACTTCATTCTTGTATTCTCGGAATTTCTCAAAGGCCTCGGATTTATGCTTCATTAAGAAGATATATCCATACCGAGAGAAATCATCCGTAAAAGTAATGAAGTAGGAATAACCACCTCACGCATGTGTAGACATTGGACCACACACGTCACTGTGTACGAGTCCCAAGAGCTCGCTCGCTCTTACTCCGTGTCCAGTAAACAGATTCTTTGTCATCTTTCCTATGAGACAAGATTCACAAGTAGCATAAGATTGATATTCGAACGGATTCAAATATCCTTCTCTCTGTAACTTCGTCAATCATATTTCATTGATGTGAACTAGTCTACAATGCCATAAGAAAGCCTGATTTATTTCTGGAGACTTTCTTTTAAGTGTGTTCTAGACATTGAAAACCTGAGCTTGATTCAATACGTATATATCGTCATCTAATGTACCGGACCCAATCAGAACTTGATTTAGGTGGATGTGAACTACATCGCTTACGAATGTAAAGTCATATCCCTCTCTCGAAAGTGAGGACACTGATATGATATTACATGTCAAACTAGGTACATACAAACTGTTACGTAGAATCAATATCTTCCCACTTTTCAAACCTAGGCGATATTCTCCCATGGATTCAGCGTCCACGCTCATTCCGTTTGCAATTCTGAGAGACAAATCACCTACCTTGATAACTCTACGGTTTCTCAAAGCATGTAATGAATTACAGATATGAGATCCTGCTCCGGTATCTAGTACCCAGGAAGTAGAGTTAATTGACAAACAGTTCTCAATGACAAACATACTCGAGGCCGAAGCCACAACATACTTCGAATCCTGGCTACTGGCTTCCAAAGCCCTACAATCTTTCTGCCAATGCCCAATCCCATAACAATAGGAACATCCCCCCTTACCTACACCAAGTCCCGAAACTTTTGCTCTTCCCTTTCCTTCTACTTCACTGATACTGTATATCGGCTTTGTGGAGGTCTTCTTCTTTTCACCCTTTGCTTTCGCCCGGGATGCAAAAGAAGAAGGTCCCCCATTAAGCAGAGCGGGTGTCTCTCTGGTTTCTTTCAGGGTGTAAGTAGATGGTAGGGACTGTGGAAATAAGTCAGCGCATGACCTGTTTCCCAACGTGGTCTCCAGGTCCTTGAGCTCATCAATATAGCTAGTCATCGTAAGGACGCCGTCCCTTACAGATGACCCGACAACCAATCTCGCTTGAAGCAATTCGTTCGAGGTATCATATCTTACGATATGAGATTGCTCTCCATATAAATCTTTGTTATGGAGAAAGATGGAAACTAAGTCCATCTTCTCGTGCTACTTCTGGTATATACCATCAACTGAAGCCAACACGAGGCACTGGGCATTCACATTATCCTTTTCCCTTGTCTGACGGATATCCATATCCGAGATGGTGGAAACTGGACCTGGGACGGTGGGGGCTAGAGTAGTAATAGAGTGGTCCATCTTGTCATAGGCAATGGACATCTGGACAGACCTTTGCCAATCATATAAGTCAGACTCAGTCATTTTGTTATCTAGATGTAACCTAGTCATGGTCACCAGGTCGCTGCAAAGAGAGAGAGAGGGAACACTTTAGCATGATGCTCTTGCAAGTTTAGATTGGTTTTTAGTTTATCTAAACAGGATGGCTCCCACTGTTTCTCGAATCCTTCCTCAAACCATAAAAGAAGAATTAGCCAGGACTGATCTCACCATATAATACTTGCTTAACCGTTCAGCCAGGCCGGTGTCGGTACTTCGAGGGAGGTTTTCCAATGCTTTCATGAAGTTCCTTAATTAAATAACCTCTTTTCTCTGGGGGCGTAGCCCCGCTGACACCTTTCTCGACACCTACTTGGTTTATAGCATTGATCGTTAAGCGACGAATCTCCTGAATAGTAGCGGATACTCACAGTAGGATCGGGATCCAAATATCATCGTGTGATAATGCTGAAGGAATCCTACCAACTTTCATCAAAATCCAAATGGTATGCAACACTAGCAAGTTTCAGTTTCTTTAGAAACTCCCGATGTGGATTTTATTTTTTGCCCCATGTTCTTATGACCTTGACTAAGGGCCAACAAATCATAAGTCACATGTCAAGTTCTACCCATCATTATCTTGTTAATTTGAACCCACCCGTATATACTCTTGACTAAGGGACAAACAAAGTAATACGACTGTCCCAAACCAATTCATCTATCTATGCAACAAATGAATACCCCAGCAGCTACCGATCACTATGTCTTGACTAAGGGCCAAACAAACATAGCTTGAATACTACTGACCATCCATAAGAAATGACGGAGGGCTACGACTGGTTTTGGCGAAACCGTGAACGTAGTGAACTTGATATAATCGAAGGAACCTGATAGCTTTTTAAAAGGAGTGGTTAAAGCTCCGCAATTAAAAAATCTGCTCTTTTAAAATAACCTAGTGGTTTCTTTTAAATTTGTTCCAACGATTCAACTTTGGATTGTTTTCTTTGCATTAAAATAATGCGTCCCATTATTTATCCTATTATTGCAGAAAACAACGAAAATACAACGTCCTCTTATGCCATCCGCATTCGCCACTGGGTCCCGTCATTCACCCGTTAGGTTACTTAACTAACGACAGAGCGGGGGCTGGGCTAGCGCGGGTGCAAAACATAAGTGACGTCTAATAGCTATCATATATAGATATTGTACATTCGTCAGACGCAATAATAGGCATTCTAGATCACAGATGAACATTATTGGATATACAAGCAATCCGCGTTTCCTTTGAGCCTGCAACGAAAGACGGATTACACAGTTGTGATGAATAGCTATTACCCCATCCTAGACCCCTACGGGTACGGCAAACTACCCGCCAAGTACCCGAAGTGAAGCGGTCTCCCTCAACAACGTGGGTAGGCCACTAAACACTTCAACGTACCCGGTAGTTTGTGTACCCCACCTTGGGTTTATCCTAGGAGCATAAAACAGTAAATGAAATAATACAACGGTGGCTACAACCTCATCCCGGATGTGCCCCGCAAAAGAATATTACATCATATTACAATTTACATCGAATGAATGAATATAAAAACTCATCTCAAACCCCGGCTAATCATCACAACGATCCAATCAAGTTCATATACATAAACCATTACAGAAATAGGCAACCCCCTGCTAACCGACATACTAGCAATTAGGGGAGGTTTACGAACACATTAAACATTACAGATAAAACCCGATTAGCAAATAACTTAGAATATCGATCGACCATATTTTTCCATGTCTACCCCAAATGCAAGCCAACACCGAAGTAACCTGGGCAGAAACAAAATATACAGGAAAACAAAACACCCAAATTCAAGAATTACTGTGCAAATCCGAGTCAACTCGGAGTTGACTCGGCGGCGGATCCGCGGCGGATAGCACTAATCTGCCGCGGTTCCGCGGCCTTATCACCGAGTTAGAAGCTCGTATTTTCCCAGATTTCTTAGAATTCCCTGCTGTGAATTTTCATACCTATCAAATAGTTTTTTCGACACGTTTAAAATTGACAGAAACTTGAGGGGTCCGGCGTTATGTTTTCGCGTTTTTCCGACGATCGAAGTTCTAATTAGTTGCTAACAAGCTAGTAAAGGTTTAGTAGGCTCTGATACCACTGTAAGTCCATGTCATGCACCCCACGAGCTTGCGGGGAGGCGGAATATATGAAAAACAATTATCAAAGCTTCGTAACACGGACTTGAGCACACGGATCGTGTCTAAACCATTACTAGCAAACTACGAAAGGTTTAACTACTCTGATTCGAAGTTATACCTCACGTTACTTGTCCTTTGGGTCATCATCGCTATCCTCCATGCCTCGTAGTCTCTATGGAACGTCGGCACCTCAACGGCCTCCTTGAGTCAAAGACGATCCACCCGAGAGTCTATAGTCCGAGCTCCTATCTCGAATCTGAGATAACTACGACTCCTAGATCGCTAATCTAGAAGTCCTAGAGGGTGTAGAGTAATAAGATGGATTAGTTAGTCACTTTAACCCTAGGTTTCTCAACTCATGAGAGCTATTAGGGTTTGAGGAAGAAGATGAAGACTTGGGGAGAGAGAAAGCTTTTGTGATAATGAAATGAATAATGTCTCATCTTAGAATAATATGAAGCATTAAAATATCATAACAAATATCTATCATAATATCTAGCATGCTTCATTTAATTCATTTGAGATGAATCATCTCATGAGTCATTATCCATTTAATGAAAACCTATAATTCATTTGTGCCTCACTTAACTATTGAAGCCAGAGTAATAGGCAACAACGTGGATTAGGGTGTTTAAGCACGGTATTCGTGAAATCCGGCTCATTGACCCTTGTTTGTCCGTTCTATTCTCTTAATTTCGTCTCCGGCCAAACCAAACGCAACCGATCATGGTTAGGAATCACCGCTATCATGGTAAGATAGGGTGCCTAACGGAGCACTTGCGTAAGGTTTGGGCGGAGTTCAATTAGCAAGTATCGGGCAAAGGAATTGAGCAAAAAAAATTCTTAACTTAAACAACCATTCTCATTCCCTTACAAGATCACTACTCACTATCCATCACAAACATCAAAAGAAAATACAAAAGAGAAGAGATCAAAGAAAACACATTGCAAGTAAGTAAATTGCAAGAGAGTAAAGTTAAAGAGATACTAAGAACCCAAGTGCAAACATGAAAGTTTCATTAAGTTCAATCCATGATACAAGCTATGAATTCAAATACTAAAATCTAACCTTGCAAGCTCAGTTAAGAGGTTGCAAAATTAGATAAATGCAAAGAACTCAAGATTAGCCAACTACTATGTACAAAGAACTAAAACAAAATTACAAACTTATAGAATGAAAGTACAAAAGAGTAGTCTAAGTATAACCTCTTGCTCTTTGTTTTGGTATATATAGGCACAAAATCAACTAAAACAAATAATAAAATTGAGATGATGTGACAACATGGAATGACCAGAAGAAATATGGATCCAAAAGGGTAGGTGGGACCGGCGGTGGCAGGTCATTTAGGGTTTCTGGCGGTTTTTGTTTGAGTTGTGGGGTCCGTCTTCTTGTGGTGATCTTGTGTCCTCTCCATGATCTCTCTAGTATTGTTTGATTCTTTTATAAACACTTAGAGTTTAACTGTAGATTTGGAAGGAAAATGTAAACTTTAAATCACATCACACTTTATTTCCACTCGTCACACCAAGCCCACTTGTTTTAAAAAATTAGCCCACTTGACCATATGAGTTCATGTCATCATCATGGCTGCTGCACACCATAGTTCATGCATCAAAAAAGATTGTGTTCACACTTGTAAGTTGGACCATTCTTAATAAAAATGTTCTGCACACGTGTTTTCTTTACAGAAAGCTCTTGAATATTGATCGGTATTCCGTTCCGGTTGCAGTGTCAGCTCATAAATGTCGTATTCATGCATTTGAATGTGTTTCCGGTGTTTTGTCACGAATACCTGTAATCTGTATTTATTGAGCAGACACAGATTAATAGTACCGATATAACACAAAAATGATAATGAATGAGCGGTATTAAAATGCAGTTTTACATGATGAACATCGAGTCATTCCACAGAATGCCGATCTGTGAGGGCTCACATAGTCAGGGAGATGGGATCGATCCATAAGCCTCCTCTAGTCGTTAGCACGCATCATATGGAAAACACGCTATGGTCTACTTCTCTCGCATGAGAGCATGCGTCAAATTAATACCATACAGATTCTAAGTCTCGTTGCCCTGTGACGTACTCGGTAGCCACATTCCGACTGTGCCCAGATCCATATCAACAAAATCAAGTCCCAGCCTAATTTTGTAAGATCCGTAATCTGGCTTCACAATAGGTATCTATATAATGGAATGTGGGGGCAATTCCATTGCGCTAAACACTTATAGAGTCTTCGGTTCATCTTTATCACAAGAAAAGAGTCGTTCAAATCATCCCATTGTCGTGTACATCCCAGCGCTGAATCAGCGTGCGGTCACTAGCCTAACAAGCACGAGAAAGAGCACACATTCATACCTCGCATGCCTCTATGCATCGAGGGGATCACTCGTGCGAGAGAGCCGATCTTACCTGCCGACGTATTATTTAATAAAAGAATGCGCGTTAATATATCAACACATATTTACTCATATTGCTCCATGCTCAAGAATCAACCAAAAATATACAACACTCTACCCAAAATGAAAATAATCGATCATAAATATATAAATATCAATAATCAATCGTGCAATGTAAGTAAGCCACAATCTATAAACCGGTGTCTAAAAGATAAATATCAAGTTCAAGCTAATATAGTATACCGTCACTATAGAGGCCGCCTTTATGCTCTCACGTTCCGAACGGAGCGATACTCAGCTACTCCCTCAGTTAATGGATCCTAGATCATCTGACTCTTAGAGAGGCACTCTTTCTCAATCTTCGTTCTCTTATTGTTTCTCAATGAAATGGTAATATATTTCTATGTGTAACTATCTTTTCATGATATATGGGATAGTCTGAATATGCTATCGCCGATGTACTGTAGCAATAAAGAGAAAAACCTTTCTCTCACGTGCAGAATCACACACACATTCCCATTGAATTTCCTCAACTATAATAGTCTCCTTGACTGTTTCCGAGGAAGCCACATATTTCAGCCTCTATGGCGAAATTGGCTATACAGTATTGCTTTCATTGCTCATGCCATGGAGCAAGAAAGCATGTCCTAGATGACGCTCGCCTTTCTCGATCATCAATACACATGTCATTCAAGAACTATCATGCATGGAAATTTAATCCTTTATAGCACAAGGTCTTGTGGATCATCTCACGTACTGCAAAATCCCTTCATTACATCCTAACTAGATAAGAATACCATGGATATTAAGTCCAACAACAAAAGATGTATCATGTCAAGTATATACTAAACACACAAGACAACCGACCATGCAAAATGAAACTAACAATATTTGTCTCTTTTAAGCAAGAATCGTTAAAGTAAAGATCAAGGCTATAAATATGACCGTTGACTACTGAGACATGAATCAAAGAGTTATTGTGTTGGTCAAACTAGATTTCCAAACACGATCTAACATCTCTCATGTCCTCTCACACGATAGTGGAGGAAAACCATTTCCAAAAGTGGTATTATATTTCTAAGTCACTTTTGGTCATTTCAACATCGTTCACATAATAAGATCTCAGAACTTGCAGTTATCACATTCAATGTTATTAATCCATAACTATATATACGGATAGGCAATATCGAACATTCAACCACTTGGATAACTATTTCAAGTCATAAATTGGTTCCGAAAAAACTGCAGGCAGATCTCACAGATCTTCTTATCCAAGTCTCCTATGAGAAATTCAGTTTAAGTCCACTTAGATCGGTTCAAAATCCTCAAATGTAATGATTTATTGGGAAAGATGAATAGACACAATCATCACCTCAATCAAAAATGTATAATCCTAGTCTGCCCACTCTTGGACAGAACCTTTCACCACAAAACATGCCTTACATTTTTTGACAACATCCTTCTTTCGTGTAACTTCAGAAAAAATTAATTTTCAACAAACTCTTGCCTCTTATAGGAAAGTCAATCAAGTCACATACTTGATTCTCTACATTGACTCTTTCACCTATCCATCGCTATTATTCATTCCCGTAGCAATAGGCTCTTAAGTAGCGTCGCTACTTGACTTGGGTTCCGCAACACATGTGATACCATCATATATGCTTTCTCTTTGATATCAAAATATCTATGAAATACTATTCCAAAGGCATTATGAGAATTCGAGTTTTCGTGATTGGATCAAAGCCATCTCTATGAATCTTGCCACTATTTTCCTTAACTGCTTGAGAAAAACCGATTTCTCTTGCGCTAACCGACAAAATCTCCCATTGTCCCTATCTGCCGGAGAAAACTAATTTCTTCTACGCTATACAAAAAGAAGGTTCTTATAAGTCTCCAATCACTAGAGAAAACCATTTCTCACGCGTTAGATGACTCATAAGTCTCCCACTGTTCCTAGCCATTGGAAGAAAATATAATCATCATGTACCGGTGGACTATGAAGTCTATATGCCTCATACAAACCTAAATCTTGACCTATTTTTGCCTTTTGTGGTGGTTCCTTATGGGGAAATCAACTTCGCATGCCCTATTGCAACCACCGTCCAAACATACTAGCCTACAAATACATTTCCTTTCGAGTTACCTCAAGGACCCAACTTCTTATACGAATGTGAAGTGGTAGATGTATTAAGGCATTATGTAATATGGGTGCAAGTGAACCTCTTAGTCTCTCACTCATCCATATCTAATAGGTGCTGACAATTACTAAATTGTGAAGATACACGGTTGAGAAACATAAGCAACCTTTTAGAGCGTATCTTCTCAAAATGATATAGGAAGATCGGCATGCTCCATCATGTTGCTCACCATACTTAAAGTATCCTACTTCATCTGCCAGCAACAACATTTTGTCACAATGTATGGGATTATCAGTTTTCCAACAATTCCATCTTCTCATACAGTTTCCAAAACTGCTCAAATTGATACTCATGGCTTGAGTTCAGTTTCCAAACCGATCAATTAAATATGCACATCCTAGAGTGCATAAAATTATCACCCACTGATGTAGCAATCGATTCAAATCGACGCTTCAGTTCCGTACAAGTATAATGACCATGTGTCGAGTAATCATTTATGAGATTTGAAATAGGTAATACTAACATGTGCCTTCATATTTATTTTAGTCTGTATTCTTTGGAGTAAATTATTACAATGAACATTTTAATGATTTTACATTCTGTAGCAAAGCCACATAAGCAATGACTACAGATAGATAAGTCGACGTTCGGCCTAAATGCCAATCAAATCGACTTACGTGGTCAAGTCAACCTAAATGGTGAATACGACCGACTATTTTTGACCTAATCTATAATGTCATATAGACATCTATAGAAACGTCAACCCGTAAAACCATAAATCACATAAGAGATAAAAATGTTTCATTAAGCTAACCAACCGTCCTAAGTCCATAACAAAATTGTTTTAACTGATAGAGAAATTATTTAATGGACAACCATTTGCATCTAAATGCAGAACTAAATTCATATGTATCCGACACACGAATCGCTTCCATAAACCTAATCGCTCATAGCGACTAACTGCTTCAACTCAATACAATAACGAGCGAAGCTGTTCATACTCCAATAGTCAAAACTCTTTGTGACTTGTTCTTTTCATTATTGCCACCTTACTTCTCCTTATAAGATCACTTAACTTTCAGTGCATTATTTTCTATTTTTCTTAACTCGAATAAAGTGCGCATACATTGAGGACATAAATCCTTGCGCACCGAATACTTCACTGACACATGAGCAATGCTCTTGGTTTATGTCACACCCCACTTCCCAATGGATGGTAGCGGTCACGTGACAAGCCCGCAAAATATTTATATTAAGAATGTCATTTCTTAAAATAAATATGTTATGTGTAAATAAGAAAATATACACAGAGCAAGAATGATAAAAGCATGAAATTTTTCAACAAACTATTTTATTTACATTCATTCCACAACTTTAATTACATAGATAGATATTCTGAAATAGAAAAATACAAGTAACAAGAAATGACTAAACAAGTGGCATACTGGTACTAAAAGAACTGAGCAGGAATCTAAAGTTCGGCTTGGGTTGTGATCTGGTCATAGTCTTCAGCAGTCGAGTCCACCTGCTCAGCCTCTAGATTATCTGACGAACATTCTAAAGAAGTAAAGGTGGGTGGAATGCCCATCAGTGAATTTGCGCCTGGTAAGTCTTCAAGGAAAAATAATGTTTAACAGGTGCAAAATAATGTAAATGGCATGTATAATATAACTCGTGATAAGTGTGTGTCTTAACAGGTGTCTATAAGATATTCTAGCTTAACATCAGTCCAAATGTGAATATCAACTAATCTCAAGAGTATTCTCGAACTCAAGGGCAGGGCCCCAGGAACAAGGAATCATGGGCCCGAATCAAGTGTTAGTAACGGGACTTCAACCTAATATTGAAGTATTCCAAACCTAAGGTTAAGGCTCTAGGGGCTTGGAAACACGGGCTCTCATGATAGATTGCTTGTGTTAATAGACATAGATTCATGAACTATGAGGACTTCTGAGATTCCGTTGGATTCACACTTGAACTACCCCAACATCCCGTGTATATTAGACTATGATTAAGATTATTAGTCTTGACCGAGTTCATGAATACAAAAGGTGATATAATATCAAGATTGAGTTGATGTAGTCATGTAGTCATGTCATTTGTATTCATGGTTCGAGTCAAGTTGGTTATAGGTATACTTGTTGGGTTCGTGGATATATTAGGTTCAAGTATTCATGTCAAGTTCAAGAATTCAAGTACAAGTTCAAATTAAGTTTGAGTTTGAGTTCAAGTTCAAGTTAGATTGGAATTCAAGTCAAGTTCGGATTCATGTTCAAGTTCAAATCATATCTTATCAAAAGATTATCTTTCAAACTTCTTATGTTTAGGAACAATCGGGCAACTCCTGCACATGGAAGACAGATTTTATGACTTTTTCAAAGACGACTGCCAACGATAATTCCTTTAATTTGCAGTGTTATCTAAACTGGATAAGCAAGCACCCACTTTCACCGGTTCCCCGAGGCCTAAAGAATTGGTACCGCTTAACCCATTATTAATGTAAATTCCTTAAATATTTATCAAGTTGTTTATTATATGTATTTACATGTTTGCATTTCTCGAGGGGGTTTTATGTAAAATGTTTTAAAAATAAATCTCGAGGGTATTTTCGATAAAAACATGTTAATTAAAATCTCAAGAGTTTTTATAAAATTTTATTTTATATTTAGAGGTATTTTAGTGATAAAATATAGCCTTTAAAAGTTTATAGTATTTTTATGAAAAATCTATCTTTGGAAACTTGAGCGTACTTTCTTGAAAACTTTTATCTTTTCATTTTTTAGTATGTATGAACTATAGTTTTCACCAATTTTTTTCTTTAGAATTACAACATACGTTTCAAGTTATTTGAAAAATATCGTATTTTCTTTAAACCCGTATTTTATTCCTTTCGAGACCGATTTCTCAGTGATGAGTATTGTATCTCATTCTACTATCCCAAGGATATGTGATAATCCGAACTATCTACAAACGGGTTCTCTAAAGAGGGTTGTAGAGGCGTATTCGCAAAGGAAAGAGTTATTTTCGTTACAAACCTTGACTTGTTAATCATTATTTTGATGAATAATGTTAAGAAAAAAAAAACTATCAATACTACCATTCTTACAAGCCATATACTACACCTAATCCATGTATTTTTCCTTTTTTTTAAAAATGGAAGTTGTTTTCATGTTAGCACAATATTAGAAAATAACGTTAAAATACCATAGTTAATATTCTCGTTAAAATACTAGTTCCTAAGATATGTTAATATAGATAATGTACGGGGTAACGATCTATCCCACATGCACACATTGAAAACATATAATGATACCACATTTATAATAATTTTACGAAAGAAACATATTTCGTTAAAATACCCTCAAGTTGATAATACGATATTTAAATTTATATATTGTTTTGTTTTAAACTTTAGTTTACCATATTGTGACGATGGTGGAAGAAGAACAATGAGAGAGATCGATAGGCGACTTATGATTTAAGAGTGTAGCGATTTATGGCAAGGTTGACAAGAGAGGGAGGGAAAGAGAGGAGGAAACCTACTCACGGTGTGAATTGGTTTAACAACCGATTCACCGATTGATTCTTCTAAAATATTTGGTATGTTGTTGTTATGGTGTCTACGATGATGATGGCGTAAAGTGGCGTCAACTTCGTTGATGATGACAAGGAGAAGTTAAGGGATGCTTGTCCTAGGTAGTTTGCCGCCACGTTGGTTCTTGAACGGAGTTTTGACGTTCCCTTGTCGAGTTGTGGGGCAAAGAAAAAGAAGGGAAGTTTGGGATGACTTTCAAGAGCTTTGAGAGGAAATTTGGTATAAATTTTAGAGTAAAAACGAGTTGGAACAACCATGGGTATTTATAGGAGAAGGGTAGGGGTGTATGGTGAATTAAAAGATAATTAAATTGGATTAAAAACAAGTCTAATAGGGTAGGGGAAGAGACTGCTGCTCTCTGGTTAAATTCAGGAGTTTTAAAGTATCAAAAGGGGTTGAGGGGAGTTGAAGGGATATACGGACGGAGCACCGGCCAATTTGTCCACACCCAGGCCGCCGGTAGCGGCCATTTTGATATTTTGGGCGGCTAAGACGCGGTCAAACTCATCGGGGTTCATGCCAGGTTTTTAATTGGGTTTAAATAACTCATTTATCCACTTTATTTCTGTTGTAACTTTTGGTATCTCTGTGAAATGCCCGTGCAAACTCTTGGACTTCCAAAATGTCAAAAGAAAAAATATAAAAATAATTGGGGCTGATGAGATTTGAACGCGCAGGCTAAGGAACAACAATGGAGAGTATTAACCAGTGAGGTACAAGTTGTTTCTTACTTTTATTTAACAATAATTGCTTATAACTCATATTTACATTGAACTTGATACAACGTACACGGATTTCAGGGCCGTTACATCCTACCATTCTTATAAAAATTTCGTTCTCGAAATTTACATAAAGGACTAATCATTAAAAAATTGAGAGCAACGTGTACGCATATCATCTTCTCGTTCCCAATTTGATTCTCCTGGTGAATCCTTTCTCCACATCACCCGGACTAGTTTCACCACCTTGTTCTGTAACGTCTTCTCCTTCCGATCCAAAATCTCAATTATCTGTTGCCCACAAGTTATATCAGTCTATACCGTAAGCTCTGAGGGATTAAATATATGACTGGGGTCACTCAGATAACGACATAGCTGAGATATATAGAATATGTTATGCACTCCCTCCAATGATGGTGGCATCACTAGACGATATGCCACATCTCCAACCTGTTCCAATATGTTGGACGACCCAATGTATCTTAGGCTAAGTTTTACCCATCTGCCGAAATGAATCACTCCTCTGTTCAGAGAGATCATGAGGAACACATGATCTCTAGGTGGGAACTCTAAGAGTCGGGGCTTCGCATCTGTCCAATGCTTCTGTCGATCTTAGTCTATGCACATCTTTTTCTTGATCATGCGAACTATATCAACTGTTGCCATGATCATCTCTGGACCAAGGAGTTCTCGATCTCCAACATCATCCCAACTCATAGGAGAGCGACACTTTCGACCGTAGAGTACTGCAAATGGTGTCATCCCAATACTGGCTTGATAACTGTTGCTGTTTGCAAACTCAACGAGATACAGGCGATCTTCCCACAATCCTCCAAAGTCGAGCATACAGTCCCTGAGCATGTCTTCTAGGATTTGAATTGTCTGCTCGGACTGTCCGTCAGTTTGGGGATGGTAAACAGTGCTGAAACTCAGACTCGTGCCCAGGCTTGCTTGAAGACTCTACTAAAACTGGGATCGAAATCCGGTGTCCCGGTTGGAGACGATATAAATCGGTACTCCATGAAGTCTCACGATCTCCTGCATAATCATGAGTATCAAGACAAGCGGGGGTACAATCTGAAGGTTTAAATCTTACTTTAGATTTGATTACCTCCATGTACTTCCTTGCCAAAACTTATATTGATTGGCCAAATAGGAATGGAATAAAGTTAGCTGACTTGGTGAGTCGATCAACAATAACCCAAACTGCAACGTTACCTTTTGTGCTGCAAGGAAGTGCAATCATGAAGTCCATGGTAATGTGCTTTCATTTCCATTCTGGGATAGCTAATGGCTGAAGTAGACCGACAGTTCTGTGATTCTTAGCCTTTACTTGCTGACAGACTAAACACTTTGCTACGCTTCGAGCAACTTCCCTCTTCATTCCATGCCACCAGTAATACTGTTTTAGATCCTTGTATATTTTAGTGCCGCCGGGGTGTACAGAATAAGGAGAGTTGTGAGCCTCCTTCATCGATTCTTCTCGAACAATGCCGGCTGGCATGCATAATCGGCTCCCATTCTACAAGGATCCATCCTTATGAATTTTGAAGTCGGATCGAAGTCCATTCTCTACTTGTTCTCTGATCTTCTATAACTTGGCGTCGCCTGCTTCAGCCGCTTTGATTTGAGCAACAAGGGTAGACTGAATCTGCAAATTCATTAAGGATAATGTAACTCCTGGCACTACCACTTCAATATGTAGTCCATGAAGCTCTTGTTGTAACCTCCACTTATCAATGAGATTCATTGCTAACGGCTGGCGACTAAGAGCATCGGGGATCATGTTCACCTTCCCCGAATGGTACTGAATATTGATGTCAAAGTCGACCATGAGTTCTATCCATCTTCTCTGTCGCATATTCAGTTCCTTCTGGGTAAATATATATTTCAAACTCTTGTGTTCTGTATATATATTCACACATTCTCCCAATAGGTAATGCCACCAAATCTTGAGCGCAAAGATAACAGCCGCCAATTCCAAATCATGGGTGGGATAATTGCGCTCGTGCATCTTTAGCTGCCTTGACGCAAAAGCTACAACTTTATCGTGCTGATGTAGAACGCATCCTAATCCTTTCCCAGAAGCATCACAATAAACTTCAAAACCACAAGAACTGTCCAGTATAGTAAGGATAGGTGCAGAGGTCAATCTTGACTTCAGTTCCACAAAGCTCTTTCACACGCCTCTGACCACACAAAAGAATAATCTTTTCGAGTAAGCTTGGTCAAAGGTGTTGCAATCTTCGAGAATCCTTCAATGAAACGTCGGTAATAACCAACTAGTCCCAAGAAACTCCTTATGTCCCTGACCGATTTTGGTGTCGGCTATTCGTCGACAGCTGACACCTTAGCTCTATAGATATACCTTCACCCAATATGATATGTCCGAGAAAACCAACATTGTCTAGCCAAAACTGACAATTGCTGTATTCGGCGTAGAATTGATGCTGTCGTAGCGTTTCCAGAACTGTGCGCAAATGTTAAGCGTTCTCTTCTCGAGTCTTCGAATAGACCAAGATGTCATCGATGAAGATGACAACACAATTGTCTAAATACTCACAGAAAATAAAATTCATCAGGTTCATGAAGATAGCCGGGGCATTAGTCACCCCAAATGTCATCATGAGATATTCATAATGTCTATAACGGGTCCTGAATACCGTCTTCTGAATATCAGACTCCTTAACCTTCACCTAATGATATCCTGAACGAAGATCTAACTTGGAGAAAATGCAAGACCCACTCAGTTGATCGAAAAGATCATTGATACGAGATAGTGGGTACTTGTTCTTGATAGTAATTTCATTCAGCGCCCGATAGTCAATACACATTCGATAGGTACCTTCCTTCTTCTTTACTAAGAGCACCGGGGTTCCCCAAGATGATGTACTGGGTCAGATCCAACCCTTCTTTAGAAGTTAATCTAACTGCGTTCGAATTTCCTTTAACCCCTCCAGACTTATTCGGTATGGAGATTTAGATATTGGTTGCACACCAGGTTGCAAATCAATACTAAATTCAAGAGCTCGATTGAGAGGCAAACCTGTTATATCTACAGGGAAGACATCCTCGAACTCTTAAACAACCTCTGGTTTTTCTCCTTCATCTTGTAGCGTCAAAATTTCCGCTTTCTTCGGCTTGGCTTTGTAAACACTTGGCTCCAAAATTCGGTCTCCACTTTTGAAGTAGAAGACTGAGTGATCTGGTATTTCAAAAACTACCCTTATTTGACGGCAGTCAATAGTAGCATAAAATACTCCCAGCCAATCCATTCCTAACACTACGTCGAAGTTCAGTATATCCAATACTTTAAAATCTACGTAGAATTCACGGCCGCAGACTACAACTGGGCACTTATCATACCCTGGGGTTTCTTTCAACATGCCGTTCCCTAAACTGATATTCCAGCTCAAGACAAGAGTCTTAACTGGGATCGTGTGAGTTCTTATGAATCGTTGTGACATGGACCAATGCGAAGCCCCACTATCAAAGAGTGCAAGTATAGGTAAGGTGGCTGGTAGTATTGTACCTAAGTCGTGTGGGATATATTTAGGTATAGAAAGGATTACAAGAATACTAGAATTTGAAATAGCTTTAAGGCAAGGAAGAGATGTACCGGTGATAACCTGACCCGTAACTTCGGCCTCTTCGACCGACATTATGAAAGCCTGGCGTCGCAGCACTTTCCTCTATGCCTTGTTATACACTTGTCGCTGAGGTGGTATAGGTGGTCCTCGAGCAGGTGGTGTAGGTAAAGCTAGGTGGGTAAGAGGAGCTTGAATAGCTGGTCTAGCTGTAGGGGCTGAACCAGCTCGATTCTGGGGGCATGTTCATATGGAGTGTGTAGGCGACCCACAAATCAAGCACAAACTATTGGCTTAATGGAAGTCCTTAATCAAATGCCCCATCTTCTTGCAGTAGCTACAAAGATCTGGCTTATGATTTGCAAAAGTCCCTCCTGGCCTCCTTGGTAGTCCTGTGAAAGTTGGCCTTGAGGAGGCTCCTCCGGTAATCTGGTTAGCAGGATGTTTCATACCAGCCGACTGTGGCCTGCCCTTATTTTTCACAACAAGTTCGTAGCGTCGGGCTGCCTTCAAAGCAAGTTCATGCGTCGGATAGTCCACCGTTGCTAGAGCAGCCTGGATCTCAGGGTCTAGTCCTTGCTAGAAGCTCCTGGCCCAGATTTTGGCGGTAGGAATTAGGTGGGCAGCGAACCTGATATCACAGTTGGTGTCTGAAACGTTTAAGTGGTTTAGAAACAACAATTTCAAGTCGATAAATTACCTACCGAGCATGGTAAATTCAACATCGTATTCATCTACCGATTTAACCCACATGGAATCTTGTTGTAGATGGATGAATTTTTGTTCCATATCAAACCGGACAGTCTCTGGGAAATACTTGGTACCGAAGAGATCTCGGAACATCTTCCACTCGATTGGATATTCAAGATGGCTCTCTTCGGCCTTCCACCAAACCCTAGCATTGTCAGTGAGCTGGAGCTTTGCAACATGAACCCAAGCTACATCTGGAACTTGGGCTGCTACCAGGTCATCCTCAATACTCTGAGCCTATTCTTCCGCTTCTAACTGGCTCTCTTTCCCAGAAAAATTCTTCGGATGCAACGCCCGAAACTGCTTCATGCCGGGTGCCTCCGCTTCAGGGCGTGTCAGTCCTTGGTGAAGGAGTGCAGTCTGCTCTTACTGTCCTTTCAGTATGCTCTTGATCGCCTCTAAGAGAATCATCTGTTCATTGAGCGGAGCAGCAGCAGATGGTGGTAGTAGAACTTGGATAGTAGGTGGTGGTGTACCGTCGTTGACATTGGTGCAGATGTTGTTGTTAAGAGAATCTATCACCTTGATAAAAAGAAAGATTAGGATAGAATCAAAGGAAATTTGAATTGAAAGGAACGTAAAAGTTGTTGAATTTCATAATTCTTGGGGTATATTGCTTAAGATTTCATGCAGAGCTGACCTGCATGAGCTACCAATAAAACCTGTCATGCTCCACTTCTAATGGATGGTAACAGTCACGTGACAAGCCCGTAAGATATTTATGTTAAAAAGGTCATTTATTAAAATAAATATGCTAAGCATAAATAAGCAATTATACACAGAGCAAGAATGATAAAAGTTTGAAAATTTTCAACAAACTACTTTATTTAAATTCATTCCACAACTTTATTATATAGCTAGATATTCTGAAAAAGAAAAATACAAATAACAAGAAAAGTCTAAACAAGTGGCATACTGGTACTGAAAGAACTGAGCAGGAATCTAAATGTCGGCTAGGCTGTGATGTGGTCGTATTCTTCATCTGTCGGGTCCACCTCCTCAACCTTTAGATTATCTGACGAACATTCCAAAGAAACAAAGGTAGGTAGAATGCCCATCAGTGAACTTGCACTTGGTAAGTCTCCAAGGAAAAATAATGTTTAACAGGTGCAAAATAATGTAAATGGCATGTATAATTTAACCGGTGATGTGTGTGTGAGTAAGTATGAGTATGTGTCTTAACAGGTCTCTATAAGGTATTCTAGTTTCACGTCAGTCCAAATGTGAATGTCAACCAATCTCAAGAGTATTCTCAAACTCAAGGGTAGGGCCCCTGGAGCAAGAATCATGGTAATCAAGTGTTAGTAATGGGACTTCAACTTAGTGTTGAAGTAGTCCAAATCCAAGGGTAGGGCCCCAGGGGTTTGGAAACATGAGCCCTTATGATAGATTGCATGTATTAGTAGACATAGATTTATAAACTACGGGGACTCCTAAGATTCCATTGGATTCACACTTGAACTACCCCAACACCCCGCATATATTATACTATGATTAAGATAACAAGTCTTGATCGAGTCCATGAATAAAAAAAAGGTGATATAATATCATGATTGAATTCATGTAGTCATGTCAAGTGTAAGTCATGTCATTTGTATTCATGGTTCGAGTCAACTTTGTTTCAGGTATACTTGTTGTGTTCGTGTATATATTGGGTTCAAGTATTCATTTCAAGTTTAAGAATTCAAGTTCAATTTCAAATTGAGTTTGAATTTGGGTTCAAGTTCAAGTTAGATTGGAATTCAAGTTAAGTTCGGATTCGAGTTTAAATTCAAATCATATCTTATCAAAAAAATGATCTTTTGAAATTCTTAAGCTTGGGAACAATCGGATAACCCTGCACATGGGCGGCAGGATTTGTGACTTTTCAAAGACGATTGTCAACGATAATTTCTTTAATTTGTAGTGTTATCTGAACTGGATAGGAAATCACCCACTTTCTCCGGCTCCCCGAGGCCTAAAAAATTGGTACCGCTTAATCTATTATTAATCTAAAGTCCTTAAATATTTATCAAATGGTTTATTAAATGTATTTGTATGTTTGCATTTCTCAAGGGGGTTTTATATAAAATGTTTTAAAAATAAAACTTAAGGGTAGTTTTGATAAAAACATGTTAATTAAAATGTCAATAGTTTTTATAAAAAATTATTTTAGATTTAGAGGTATTTTAGTGATAAAACCTAACTTTTAAAAGTTTATAGTATTTTTATGAAAAATCTATCTTTTGGAAACTTGAGGGTACTTTCTTGAAAACCTTTATCTTTTCATTTTCGAGTATGTATGAACTATAATTTTGACCAATTTGTTTTTCTTTAGAATTACAACATATGTTTCAAGTTATTTGCAATTTGTTTTAAAATATTGTATTTTCTTTAAAACCATATTTTATTCCTTTCGAGACCGAATTCTCCGTGAGGAGTTCTGCATCTCACTCTACTATCCCAAAAATGTGCGATAATCTGCACTATCCACAAACGGGGCCTCTAAAAAGGATTGTAGAGACGTATTCGCAAAGAAAAGAGTTTTAAATATCGTATTTTCAACTTGAGGGTATTTTAGCGAAATACGTTTCTTTCGTAAAATTATTATAAATATGGTATCATGCTATGTTTTCAACGTGTGCGTGTGGGGTATGTCGTTATCCCGTGTATGATCCGTATTAACATATCTTAGGAACTAGTATTTTAATGAGAATACTAACTATGGTGTTTTAACGTTATTTTCTAATATTGTGCTAACATGAAAACAACTTCCATTTTAAAAAAAAGGAAAAATACATGGATTAGGTGTAGTATATAGCTTGTAAGAATGGTAGTATTGATAGTTTTTTTCTAACATTATTCATCAAAATGATGACTAACAAGTCAAGGTTTGTAATGAAAATATTTATATATTGTTTTGTTGTAAACTTTAGTTTACCATATTGTGACGATGGTAGAAGAAGAACAAGGAGAGAGACCGATAGGCGACTTATGATTTAAGAGTGTAGCGATTCATAACAAGGTTGACAAGAGAGGGAGGGAAAGAGAGGAGGAAACCTACTCACGGTGTGAATCAGTCTAACAACCAATTCACCGATTGATTCATATTTGGTGTGTTGTTGTTGTGGTGTCTACGATGGTGATGGTGTAAAGTGGCGTCGACTTCGTTGATGATGACAAGGAGAGGCTAGGGGATGCTTGGCCAAGGTAGTTTGTCACCACGGTGGTTCTTGAATGGAGTTTCGACATACCCTTGTAGAGCCGTGGGGCAAAGAAAAAGAAGGGAAGTTTGGGATGACTTTCATGAGCTTTGGGTGGAAATTTGTGATAATTTTCATAGTAAGAATGAGTTGGGACAGCCATGGGTATTTATAGGAGAAGGGTAGGGGTGTATGGTGAATTAAAAGATAATTAAATTGGATTAAAAACAAGGTTAATTGGGTTGGGGAAGAGACTGCTGCTCTCTAGTTAAATTCAGGAGTTTTAAAGTATCAAAAGGGGTTTAGGGGAGTTGAAGGGATGTACGGATGGAGCACGGGCCAATTTGATCACACCCAGGCCGCCGGTAGCGGCTATTTGGATATTTTGGGAGGCCAAGACGGGGTCAAACTCCTCGGGGTTCGTGCCAGGTTTTTAATTGGGTTTAAATAACTCATTTATCCACTTTATTTACGTTGCATCTTTTGGTATCTCCGTGAAATGCCCGTGCAAACTCTTGGGCTTTCAAAACGTTAAAAGAAAAAATATTAAAATAATTGAGGCTGATGATATTCGAACACGCGGGCTAAAGAACAACAGTGGAATGTATTAACCTGTGAGATACAAGTTGTTTCTTACTTTTATTTAGCAATAATTACTTATAACTCATAGCCAGAGCTGAAACACGCCTTCGTATTTACATTGAACTTGATACAAACGTAAAGCGATTTCAGGGTCGTTACAGTTTATCACCCTCAGTGGCGTAATAATAAGCTGCAATTATCCGAACGTACAAGCAAACGCCATTACATTCGCTTTCCGGATAACTAATTGTTTTGATAGAAAAACATACATAACTGCCTAATATTGTTGCTCGATGATAGACTGGAGCAATACTCCTGCTCAACAGTTAAACTATAACAATATGCTTTACTCGACAGACAAACTGTAGTAACATTGTACGTGCTCAACAGACAATCCGGAACTGTAAACTAAAAGCAGTCTACTTAAATTGGAAAACAAATAATTGAAGCGTCGTTACTGATGGAGATTTAATAGTCTCTTAAATTTACCGCAAGTGCATAGTAAATCTATTGTAGTACTTACAGACCGTACCACAGAGAGACGTTGAGAATTTTAATTAATCTTAAAACAAGTTATATTAAAAAGGGTTGATTTATTTAATAAAACTAAAGTAAAGCGCATAAAATAAAAGAGGATGAAAGAAATTAAATTGTGAATTTTAAAAGATAAGATTCAAATAAATGGAAAGATATAGGGTTTTGAATTAACTTTACTAATCATGTTCTGAAAGATATCTATTCTTTTTTAACTTTCCATATTTAAATTCATTGCCTAACAATTGTAAGAAAGTATAGAGAATGTATTCATCCTAATAAAATATCAATCAATTAAGAAAGCATAAATTATATGATCATGGTAATACCCTATCAATCTATAAAATCATTTAGCAAGGAATTTAAATATAAAGTTCTAATTAATATAGCAATAGTTAGATATACCCTTATACTAAATAAACACAAAGGCTGTTAATCAATGGTGTATCTCGATTTATTGGTATAACCTAATCTACCCTATATCAATTAGGTTGAATCTACATCGATAAAAATTCCATCTTAACTTCCCTAATTAGTTTTCTAGGTCATCAATCTATCATTAAACTAATTAGTTTATAGGTGATATCACCTTTCGCTAAATAAGTTTCATGAGAGTCAATCAATCATTAACAAGTCTGGTTTATTAGCATGGTATCAAAAAGAAGCAAACTTTCATCAAAGAAATTCATCATTAAAATCAATAGAAAAGAATAGAGAAGATAAATCAAACACACATGATAGCAAGTATAATTCAAAAACTATAGAAGTAAATTAGCTACTCATAATAAAAGACAGAAAATAATCGAAAAAAATAGACTTCATATTAAGAATAACTTTACAAAATATCCTTTGATCTCTCCTAAAATCCTAAAATAATTAAACTATGGAGAGATGAAACCCTAAAGTGGTTATACAGCAGTATTTATAGGCTTTTAGAAAAATATAAGAGCATGGTACAAAAGATATGAGAAACTACAAGATTGCCTAAATATTTGATTTTCTGAAGCTTTAAAATTTCGGCTAAATTTGGCCAAATTTCGGTTTTGGCCAAATTTCTTAGAAAGATCCCGACTCTAGATTTTTAATGTATCTCAATCTCGATCTTGCGAATCTTGTTGCATGCATTTTTTTTGATAAATTGCTTCCTTGTCTCTGTTTAAGCTTAAATAAGTCTACATCCGACACACGAAATCCGTCTTTTGCGTACTTTTCCCTTTTAGCCCTGTAATCTGCAATATTTGACAAAACATACCCGGAACAGTATAAAATTGACAAAATTAACATAAACATGGCTATATAAATGTGCATTAAAATCCACCAATTAAAAACCCCCACACTTATCTTTTGCTAGTTTTCGAGCAAAATTTAGGGTTTCAAACTCAAAACTAAAAACTAAAAATAATTCTAACTAAAATATACTCCTATGCTTCTTTTCGCGGGCGTGTGATTGCACTTAGGATATGCAATAAGCCGTTAAACGTTTAAATTCCCTGGTAGGAGGAGTGTTGTCTCCTGAGGGTTTTTAGCAGATACTACCCAAAAAATTCCAAAAAGAAAAATAAAAACAAAAATAAAATAAAAATAAAAATAAAGAAAGTGAAAAGCTAATCCAAAGAAAAGATTTGATTCTTACTAATTTTTCAGCTTTCAAGAATTTTCATCCTAATGGTATTGTTCAACTCCAGAAATTACATCCTCTCTCAATATAACTTAATCATATTCTTCATTCCTATCTTTACTTCAAACATCAATCATATACCCCTACGTGTGTGTAAAATATCGCTATACTTGAGAATTCAATTCAAGCAATAGTATTACTGCCTTTATACTTTCGTATTTTATTTTATATAAATATATAGATGGATTTGCCCACATATCTTTTTATGCGACCGTTAATACTTCATGAGGCACTAACCATTCAATTACTCAATGTGTGAGTTTAATTATGCCTAGTCTTGTAAATATCTAAGACTTTCAGCAGTGACTCCCAACCCAGTTGGTTTAAGGCACTAGGTGATGAAGCATCCTTAAGACTAGAGATTTACTCGTCCTAAGCAATTACAAAACCAAACATATTATATTTATACTATCTTTTTTCACTTTTTAATCAGTTTTCGACGTGAGCATCCAATAGTTCTTGAGGCACTAATTCCCATCTACTTAGTGAAGAAAAAGATATTTTTCAATCTTGTTTTTACTTAGATATTTAGGAAAAGATATTTCTAGGCATTCTCTGCTATCTCAAGTTTCAAGATTCGTGTTTGTGCAATATGTAGGATATATACAACAACATCTGAGCTTTTTATCCCAAGCATATGAGGTAGGCTATATGAACCAACATGAGAATCATGCTGAGTCCAGCACATGAATTCTCCGCCTCTACTCACTCCTATCGAAAAATATACGTTCATTGAGCTCTTTGGCAACCATATCTTTGTTCCCACATAAAAAATAAGACAGCGCCTCACATTCTGGGCACGTGAGCGTCAGCGTGCAAAGCACATAGATGCTTGTCTTTGATAGGATTAAATCCTAAGGCAACGCCTCATGTTCCATACACGTGAGCGCCGACATGCAAAGCACGTAGTCGCCTGCTTCTACTAGGATTAAATCTTATGGCAGCGCCTCACTTGTTAGGCACGTGAGCACTGGCGTGCAAAGTATGTGGGTACCTGTTTATGTAAGAATTAAATTTTTTGGTTATGTCCACGTGCTTATCATGTGAGTGTCAGCGCCCAAGTTGAAGCAGACTTGCTTCGGGTAAAATTAAATTATATATGGGAAAATATTTCCCTAAAATAAGAACAATATTCTCTATTAAACAGAGAGTCATTGGACCAAAGATCTAATGATAGAATTAAATTCTATTAGGGAAAATATCTCCCTGATCAAATGAAATAAGAACAATATTCTCTGTTAAACAGAGAGCCGTTAGATCAAAAATCCAATGGTAATTTTAAAAATCATCAAAAAATAGAATTAAATTCTATATGGGAAAATATTTCCCTAAAATAAGAACAATATTCTCTGTTAAACATAGAGTCATTGGATCAAAGATCCAATGATAAAATTAAATTCTATTAGGAAATAATTTCTTCCTGATCAAATAAAATAAGAACAATATTCTCTGTTAAACAAAGAGCCGTTGGATTAAAAATTCAATGGCGATTTTAAAATTCATCATCATCAAAAGATAGAATTAAATTCTATATTGGAAAATATTTCCCTAATCTTTTTAAAAAAGAAAAATATACTTTGTTAAACAGAGAACACTTGGATTAAAAATCCAATGGTGATTAAAAAATCACCGTTTGAATTAAAAGATAGAATTAAATTCTATGCATAGGAAAATATTTCCCTAATTTTGTTAAAATTAAGAAAAATATATTCTGTTAAATAGAAAGCCTTAGATCTAAGATCCAACGGTGATTAAAAATCAACACATGATTATGAAATCAGATTGAGATATCTCAAACAATGGATCATTTAAACTAATCAACAATTTTTCCTCACCTATATAATGTTAGTTATATATATGCCCTAGAGGCCATTGTTGTACATATGATGTATATTATAGTGGATGCTTGGATATATATAGAGAGGACTTTCTTGCTCGATATGATAGTATGTTATCTGGTTTCACTTTGTCTAAACATGTTGACTTGTATTGGTTTACTGGCTTACTTTCACATGTTGATAAAACCCTTAGGATATGTACTCGACTACTAGGACTATGATGCAGATCATACTAGTGGGGCTAGGATAGTCCAAGAGTACATCCTATAACAGTTCCTAGTCGAGGGTGTATCGAGACATGGCATCGATACACCAGAGTAGACTAACGTATACGCATCTTCACCCATATGATGGGCGATGGATAATCCCATATCCATCGGTGTTTGACATCAAAGATGGTGTACGGGTGCTCAGTGGAGACTGGGTACACTGAACAGACTCGCCGAGAACTCCTAGATGGTATTATACCTATCGTCAGATAGCAGTTCTCTGGTGACACTGGTACAAGTTAGTCTGTAAACCCGAGATCGTCATAGAGTCTTGTGTGATTCCCACTTTGCTTTGATTTCCACCTTACCACGTTCAAGAGAACGTGCAAAACGGTGGCTTTTGGGTATAGTCCCGAATCATATGGAGGCAATGAGCGATAGGAGGGGTTTCGTCTCTCCCGGTATTGGGAGTAGATGTTGCGCTCTGTTCGATTGGCTATAACTGGAAGTCCCTGTCCAAGGCTGTTATGGAGATTTACTGGTAAGAGTTATCAGTAGTTTCTCGACCTGTTATGAGACTCACATCGACACGACTTATCGGTTACTGGGGTCTGACGTTCACCACCCCTAGACTGGATATGCGACATATCAGACGAAGAGACCGGACTGTACGGGTAGTGTTACTGATTGGCTCGACGGGAGTTTTGACAGCTTCGCTGGTTTTCTTCTGATCGCTCAATACCCGGGTGGCCATTACGTTTAGCTGACCGCTTGCGTCTTGTGGGTGTTTGATATTATCATCACCCACTGCCGGCGTTTTGACGAGTCTTAGAGTCCCACACAGGAGTTTCCCAGCTCAGGCGAAACGATGTGGTGTGGATATGAGATATGCGCGCGACCCGATTAAATGCGAGTATGTAATACCGTATGTTAATCGGGTGTTTTTCTATTGGTCGGGTCGTATATGATATGACCAGATTGTTAAATCAAGTGTTGATTTAACATTTGACTTTTAGTTTAATTCTTTATTTAAAACCCTTTTCTTTGAAGAAGATGTATGCATGCATGTATGCACATGTTGATGTGCATGGACACATACATGCATACATGGATAGTTATCATGGTTGATGATACACTATATGGTGGAAATACACGACTCACATGGTAGTTAATATACATATATATTTATTTTGAGTTAAGTTTAAAGATAATTCACTCATGGTTGATGTTTATCTTGCTTTGACTTTTTGACCATTCTTGACCTAACTTTAACCATGAGTTAATTCTCTTTTGTCTTTTTAACTAAATGTAAAATATCTATATATTAACTAACCATGGTTTGAGGAGAGAAGGATTTTTATTCTCATCTCAATTAAGTTTCATTATTCATCACAAAAGCTTTTGAGCTTGAGCTTAGCCATCATCTTTTTCTTCCTATCTCTCTATTGTGTTTTCATTTGAGTGAGTTAGCTCGAAAGAAAGGGTTTTGATTAGAGAATACAAACCACCTCATCATTCTACACACATCTAGCCCATTTGTGTAGGGTGTTTGCTACACTTCTTCCATGGATCAAGTAAAGCAAGGAGCTTTGGGCAAAGGGACTTCGGGTGGA
Organism: Agapanthus africanus; assembly: GCA_030015575.1. NCBI lineage: Eukaryota > Viridiplantae > Streptophyta > Magnoliopsida > Asparagales > Amaryllidaceae > Agapanthus > Agapanthus africanus. The sequence continues at coordinate 392,234,577 of CM057339.1, forward strand.
TCTTCGTGGACAAGGAAGGTTGCTAGCGATCCGTTCCAAACTCTCAAAGGTCCAAGGAGTCACCAAAGAGAAACTACAAAGATTGTAATCTTTACTCTTAGTGATAGATTGTTCTTTGTATGTGATACAAAACTTGTTACCCTAAATATTCTAGTTAAGACTCATGGTTTGTTTGCTTTGCACCTCTCTTAATTTTAAAATTGGCATAGGAGATGCTACCAAACCCTAGACTAGGTGCAAGGAAAACCCAACTGTGGTATCAGAGCTAGGTTAGAATTTTAGACACGATGTTAAAACAATTACGAAAACGAAATCGACTCCGAAAATACGATATGTGAAACCCTTGTTTTTGCTCTCTGTAAATTTTTTAAAAAGTCGTTTTAAAATTTTTTAAACAACTGCAGAACACTATTTGGGACATTGTAAGAACAGAGGAGAAATACGGAGGGGGTGCTCGGTTTTTGACCGAGCACAAGGCCATAATGTCCGGCCTGCTCGGCCCCCTTGTCTCCAAACCCCCTCGTATTGCTCCAGTGCTCTGTTGTCTTCAATTTGGGGTTTCAGGTATTGTTTGTTAGCCCTGTTTTTCATATGATGATTGATTTGATCAGGGGCTAATTCGTAGTATTTCATAGTCGTATAATTTAACACTGTATTGGTAACCTTGACAATGTTTAGCAGTTCGAACGAACTTCGAACACCACATATTGAACCCCACTGAAATTTCCAAGTGTTGTAATTTTCCGCAAGTTGATTGTATTCGTAAAATCGTGTAAGTACCCCTATGAACCCTCTAGAAGAATATACTAACCTTAACTCGATTCTATGCCCACGGAACTGTGATCGAACCTTAGGGTTTGCCGTTGTTCCGTGGTGACATAGGTGAGGCTTTGGTTAACCCCTTCTACGGCTGGTCCATAGACACTGTGGCACAGTTTTTGAGTATTTTTGACTTTGCTCAAGTGTTGAGCTCACGGGGTAATTTGTGAGTGTATGTTGATTCGATCGAAACGTTAAACATTGTCTTGATATATCTGTAATGTGATACAATATGTGGAATTCATAGAGTTAAGCATGAAATCCGCAATATGTGATATTTCGGGTTTACGATGTCTAAGATGATTTTGGATTCCAAATATTGTAGATTTTCACTTTTCTTTTCTACGACCGTAAGTGTAGTATGTGGTGTATCGCCGGCTTCGTTGCTATACATCAACGACAATCGGGATACGCATACTTGCTTACGTTGATGATATGAGATATGATGTGTTGTTGTGATATGTTATATTGGATCATCGTGTTTTGAATAGCCAGAGGTTTTATGTGAGATGAGGGTTTTAATTTTCATTCATGTAAAATTCATTGTATGTAATATTCTTTTATTGGGGCACTTCCGGATTGAGGATGATGTCACTATTGTATATTATTTACTTTTCTGCATTAGGATAGACCCAAGGAGGGGAGCACAAGTAACCGGGTTCTAGGGTCCAGTGGGAGGCCATCTCGAGGAGTCGAGACCGGGTCTCCTAACCCTAGAATTGGCAGCGTTACTTGCCGCTCTCGTAGGGGTCTAGGGATGTGGGTTTGGCTATTCAACCCGACCGTGGAATCCGTGTTTTATACAGGCTCAAAATAAAACAGGGACCTCCTAGTATATCCAATATTTCATATGTTTCTTCTGCTGCTGATATACTATGATGTGATCATATTATATGCGTGAGACAAATGATTTATTATTGTATATATGATATATAATAAACGTTGCTTATGTTTTACACCCGCGCTAGTCCCGTCCCGGTATGCTGTTAGTTAAGTAACCTAACGGCGCATAACTGGACACTGTGGTGAATGCGGATGACATAAGCGTGTTACTGTATATGCCCTAGAGGCCATTACTGTATCATAATAGTTTGTATATTACTTGATGGAAGCTTGGGATATTCACAGTTGTATATACAATCTTGCTCGAAATGGTAGTATGCTACTTGGTTTGTCTCTGCTTTAATATGTGCATGTGTTTCTTTTAGCATATTACTGATATACATATTAGTAGAGCCCTTAGGATCTTTGCTTGATTACCAGCGTTGTGATAGCGCTCACACTCGTGGGAGCTGGGTGATCTATAAGCACATCCTTATACAGGTCCCTAGTCGTTGGACTATCGAGACAGGGCATCGATACTCCGGAGTAGACTAGCGTATGCGCTTCTCATCCCAGTGTGGAAGACGGTCTGTCCCACAGCCGTCAGTACGTCGTACTTGAGATAGTATGCGGGTGCTCGTTAGGTTACGAGTACACTAGACAGGACTCGTCGGGAACTGTTGGTTGGTATTATACCTATCGTCAGTTATCAGTTCCCAGGTGACATGAGTACAGCTTAGTCCGTTGACTTGACACTGTCACTTCGCCTCGAGTATGTTCCCACTGCACTTTGATTACTACCCTACCACGGCTCAAAGGAGTCGTGCAAACAGGTAGTAGTTGGGTGCAGTCCCGAAACACTTGGAGGCAGTGACGGTTAGACAGGATTCGTCTCTCCCGGTATTGGGGGTTGACATCGCGCTGTGTCCAGGAGAACCATTACACGAGTAGTCCCTGGCCAGGGCAAGCGAGATATGCTGGTAGGTTTCCAGTGTTATCCCAGGGTGTTCTGGGCTACACCCCGACACGACTTGTACCGCTATTAGGGGACTGACGTTCACCGCCCCCTAGGCCCGCCATGCGATGTATCAGACGAACAGACCGGACTGTACGGAGACTGTCACATACAGGCTCAGTAGGAGTTCAGATGGGGTTCACCTCGTCAGTCTTCTTATCGACATCTACCTGGGGACCGTTACGTACAGCTAGTGCCGCTTGCGGTCTGTGGTTAAACCCACTGCCAGCGTAGTGTCGAGTCTTTAGAGTCCCACACAGAGAGCTATTCGCCTTTAGGCAAAATGAGTAGAGGTCGCATGGTTTTGCGACAGGGTTCGTCCACATCCGCGCACTTTTGCACGTTTGCTGTCCGGACAGTTTATACTAGCGGGCTTTGGTTTATGCCGGATCCTAGTATATGATTTGGGATTGGTTTTTCTCATTGTATTCGTGTTCCTCGGATCACGAATACGGGTGCGTATGCACAGTTGCTTGAGACAGAGGGAGAGGACTTTGATTAGGGTTAATGACTATTGTCATTTTATTAACCCTAATGCTTATGTGTGTATTATGGTTAATTGATATTAGTTTAATAATTGTGCATGGTTATGGTTGTTGACCATTTGACCTTCTTGACTTGTTGACTTTGGTTGACACTTTGACCATCATCATTTCATTTGGAAGATGCTCTTTGATCCTTGCAATTTGCATTAAAAATGAAATGATAATGGTCATGTCTTGATTAAGCCTTGACAATTATCTCACTAATTATCTAATTACAATAATTCACACATATATGTGAGAATGGTTTTATTTTATTCTCATTCTATCATTTACTTTCTCTCTCTTGTTCTTCCTCTCCCTCAAGCTCTCCCCTCTCATGTGTTGAGAAACACTTGAGCTTGAGAAAACCCCCTTCTTGATAATCTCTACTCTCATCTAGGGTTCAAGGATTAGCATTTCTTGCACCCTAGTTACTTCTAGCTTGGAGTTGAAGCCAAAGGTTGAGGCTTTCGGGTGGATCTTTCTTTGATGGGAGAAGACGAAAAAGGTGGCCTCCTTCCACTACTCCAAGGAGCAAGGAGAGAAGGACATAAAGCCCAAGGTATAACCTTTCTAGCACTTAGCTAGTTTCTAGTCAGCTTTAGCTTATTTTTGTTTAGCAAAGATCCTTCTTTGTCTAGTCCATGTTGCCTAAGTTGTTAAAAACTTGATTTTTATTCCGTTTTCCGCCTCCCCGAAAGCACCGGGGTGGGCAACGTGGACTTACAGTGGTATCAGAGACTAACTAAACATAAACTAGCTAGGTAGTAAAGTGTATGGAAGTTCGAATCGGAAAAATCGAAAAACCGAGTTTTCAAAACCCTAAATTTCTGTTAAAATTTTTTCTGTTCAAAACAAAATAAATCATACACCAAAAATCATCTCAGGGTTTTGTGAAGAAAGCCACCAAAAACGATCCAGTGATTCAACCAAAGAGCCGCGGTTCCGCGGCAATATCAAGCTATTGCCGCGCAACCGCGGCCGTCTTGGCTCATCTCTGGGTCGATTTTGGTGCAGTGTATTTCTGGCTTGGTTTTGGGATTTTTAAGATGGTTTATATGTGCCCATATTTTCCAGAATAGAAATTTGTTTTTGGGGGCCTATAAATCCGTATTTTTTTTCGAACTTCAATACACTTTGACTATAAAGGTTATATCTGTGATGTTTATATGTATTGATCGTCGGCTAATCGCTATATGTCGATTAGTCGGGGTTATACATATCTGTGATCTGTGATTGATGATGGTATGTGTATATGAATGCGTTGGACTGTCGCGGGTGAATAGCCGAGGTGGATGTGAGATGAGTGTTGCTTTTCTTTCATTCATTGTAATATGTAAATTGATGTAATATTATTATTTGTATGGCCGCACAACCGGGTCGGGGTTGTAGCCATCATTGTATAATTCTTTTTACTGTTTTTGCTCCTAGGATAGACCCATGGAGGGGGTGCACAAACTACCAGGTATCTCGAAGTGCCGAGTGGCCTACTCACGGTGTTGAGGGAGGTTGCTTCGCTTCGGGTACTTGGCGGGTAGTTTGCCGCACCCGTAGGGGTCTTGGGTGGGGTATTGGCTATTCACCGCGACCGTGTAATCCGCTTTTCGTTGCAGGCTCGAACGGATTGCGGATTCCTAGTATATCCAATGTATTCATCTGTGATCTGTAATGTCTATCATTGCTATATATTTATATATGATAACTATTTAGGCGTTGCTTATGTTTTACAGCCGCGCTAGCCCAGCCCCCGCTCTGTCGTTAGTTAAGTCACCTAACGGGTGATGACGAGGCCCCGCGGCGAATGCGAATGGCATAAGCGCACGTCATATTTTGGTTGTTTTCTGCAATGGTAGGATTAAATGATGGGACGCATTAAAAGAACTAATGCAAGAAAATAAACCAAGTAAAAGTCGATTGGAACACTTTGAAAACCACTCGGTTCTTTTCAAAACTAAACTTTTAAATGCGGAGCTTGAACCACTCCTTTTAAAAGCTATCTCGTTCCATCGATTAGATCAAGTTCACTACGTTCACGGTTTCGCCAAAACCATTCGTAGCCCTCCGTCATTTCGTATGGATATTCAATAGTATTCAAGCTATGTTTGTTGACCTTCGTCAAGGCATAGTGATTGGTAGCTGTTGGGTGTTCATATGTAGCATAGATAGATGCGTTGGTTTGGGACAGTCGTACTACCTTGTTGACCTTCGTCAAGGGTATGTGCGGGTGGGTTCAAATTAACCTGGATAATGACGGGTAGAACTTGACATGTGACTTACGATTTGTTGACCTTCGTCAAGATCATAAGAGCATGGGGCAAAATTCCACATCGGGAGTTTCATAAGTACTGAAACTTGCTAGCACTGCATACCATTTGGAGTGTGATAATTCTGGTAGGATTCCTTCGGTTTTATCACGCGATGATATTTAGATCCCGATCCTACTGTGAGTATATGCTACTCCTCGGGAAAACTCTCACTTAACGATCAATGCTATAAACCTAGTAGGTGTCTAGAAAGGTGTTAGCGGGGCTACGCCCACAGGGAAAAGAGGTTACTTAATTAAGGAACTTCGCGAAAGCGTTGGAAAACCTCCCTCGAAGTACTGACACTGGCCTGGCTGAACGGTTAAGCAAGTATTGTATGGTGGAATTGATCCTGACTAATCCTTTCTTTACGGTTTGAGAGGGGATTCGAGAGACAGTGGGAGCCATCCTGTTTAGATAAATTAAAAACCAATCTAAACTTGCAAGAGAATCATGCTAAGTGTTTTCTTCTCTCTCTATTAATTGCAGCGACCAGATGACCGCACCTAGGTTACATCTAGATAATAAGATGACTGAATCTGACTGTTATGACTGGCAAAGGTCTTTCCAGATGTCCATTGCCCAGGACAAGCTGGGACACCTCTTGACTGATCCCACCCCTGCCGTCTCAGGTCCAGTTTCCCCTGTCGCGGATATTAATATCCGTAGGAAATCGGAAGAAGACTGTACAAAGGCCAAGTGCCTCGTGTTAGCCTCAGTTAATGGTATATACCAGAGGCAGCACGAGAAGATGAATTCAGCTTCTATCTTCCTCCATAACAAAGTTTTATATGGAGAGCAATCTCATATCGCAAGATATGAGACCTCGAACAAATTACTTCCAGCGAGGTTGGCTATCGGGTCATCTGTAGGGGGCAACGTCCTTACAGAGACCAGCTCTTTTGAGCTCTCAGACCTGAAGACCACGTTGAAGAACAGGTCAGATACTGACTTAGTTCAACAGTCTCTACCTACAACCCTGAAGGAAACCAGGGAAGTAGAAAGAAAGAGAAAGGCAGAAGTTTCAGGAATGGATGCAGTAAAAGAGGGATGTTCCTACTGTTACGGGAATGAGCATGGGCAGAAGGATTGCAGGGCTTGCAAAGCCAGTAGCCAGAATTCGAAGCATGTTGTGGCTTCGGCTTCGGGTGTGTTTGTATTAGAGAACTGTATGATAGTTAACCCTACTTCCTGGGTATTGGATACCGGATCAGGATCTCATATCTGTAACTCGTTACAGGCTCTGAGAAACCGTAGGGTTATCAGGAAAGGTGATATAACTCTCAGGGTTGCTAATGGAATGAGCATGTATGCTGAATCCGTAGGGGAATATCATCTAGGACTGATAACTGGGCAGATATTGATTCTGCGTAACTGTTTTTATGTACCAGGTGCGACTTGTAATATCATATCTGTATCCTTAATTTCTAAGGAAGGATATGATTTTACTTTTGTAAGCGATGTAGTTAACATCCACCTAAATCAAGTTCTGATTGGGTCAGGTACATTACAAAACGGTATTTACGTATTGAATCAAGCTCAGGTCTTCAGTGTCCAGAACACACTTAAAAGAAAGTCTCCGGAAACAAATCAGACTTTCTTATGGCATTGTAGACTGAGTCACATTAATGAGACACGGTTGACAAAGTTACATAAAGAGGGATACTTAAATCCGTTTGAGTATCAGTCTTATGCCACTTGTGAATCATGTCTCATGGGAAAGATGACAAAGACTCCGTTCACTGGACACGGAGAAAGAGCAAGCGAGCTCTTGGGACTCATACACAGTGATGTGTGTGGTCCAATGTCTACACATGCGCGAAGCGGTTATTCATACTTCATTACTTTCACAGATGATTTCTCTAGGTATGGGCATGTCTTCTTGATGAAGCACAAATCCGAGGCCTTTGAGAAATTTCAAGAATACAAGAATGAAGTTGAAAAACAAACAGGCAAAAGTATCAAGATACTAAGATCTGATCGAGGTGGTGAATACTTGAGTGCCGAGTTTCTGGGATACTTAAAAGAGAATGGAATTCTCTCTCAGCTTACTCCTCCATACACACCACAGCACAATGGTGTATCGGAAAGGCGGAATCGAACCCTATTGGATATGGTTCGTTCCATGATGAGTAAGGCTGAGTTACCGCGATCCTTCTGGGGTTATGCGCTAGAAGCAGCAGCATATCTCTTGAACAAGGCTCCAACCAAGACTGTGCCTACCACCCCATATCAAATATGGTGTGGGAAGAAACCCTGTCTTAAGTACCTTAAGACATGGGGATGTCCAGCTTTTGTAAAAAAGCAGCATACGGACAAGATCGAGGCACGCTCAGTACTGTGTAAGTTTGTGGGATACCCAAAGAACTCCAGGGGGTATCTTTTCTATTCCGCAGAGGAACAAAAGGTTTTTGTTTCTCAGCATGCCCACTTCTTGGAAACTGAATTTTTAGAAAATCAGATAAGTGGGAGCGCAATAGAACTGGAAGAAATTCCAGAACTACAAGCTATTACTGAAAGCTTGGAAGAACCAGAAGTTTCAAGAGAACTGAACATCCCAGCGCCACTCCGCAGGAGTAGTAGGCAGTCTCATCCGCCCGAGAGATACTACGGTTTTCTCATAGACGGGGATAGAGAGGATTGCACCATGGATTATGGTGAGCCTACTAGCTTCCAGCAAGCCATCCAGAGCGGCGACTCGGTAAAATGGCTGGATGCAATGCGGGTCGAGATGGAGTCCATGTACACCAACAAAGTTTGGACTTTGGACTTTGCTCTAGAAGGGGTAAAACCCGTAGGCTGCAAATGGATCTTCAGAAAGAAGATTGGTGTAGATGGGCAGGTTGAGACCTATAAAGCTAGACTTGTTGCAAAGGGTTTTCGTCAAAGACCTGGTTTGGACTATGACGAGACCTTTTCTCCAGTGGCTATGCTGAAATCCATTCGGATCCTTCTTGCTATTGCTGCCTTCCACGATTATGAAATCTGGCAGATGGACGTAAAGACGGCTTTTCTAAATGGAAATTTGGAAGAGTGCGTCTATATGGATCAGCCGGAGGGATTCATTCAGAGTGGGAGCAGCGGTAGAGTGTGCAAGTTGCTAAAGTCCATCTATGGACTTAAGCAGGCATCGCGGAGTTGGAACATCTGCTTTGATGATACTGTCAAAGAATTCGACTTTATCAAAAAACCAGATGAACCATGCATTTACAGTAAGATTGTAGGGAGAACTGTAGTATTCCTCGTCTTGTACGTGGATGACATTATCCTAATAGGAAATGATATTCCTATGCTACAGTCAGTCAAAGGATTCTTGTCGCAGAGGTTCTCCATGAAGGACCTGGGCGATGCCAACTACATTCTGGGGATCCAGATCTATCGTGATAGATCTAAGAGGATATTGGGACTTTCACAGTCAAGGTACATCGACACCATACTGAAAAGATTCAGTATGGAAGATTCCAAGCGCGGTAATCTACCGGCATGTCACGGGATCACCCTCACCAAAGAGATGTCTCCCAAAACTGATTTGGAGAGGGATCGCATGTCTATTATACCCAACGCTTCTACGGTAGGCTCTATACTGTATGCGATGTTGTGTACCAGACCAGATGTAGCATACGCATTGAGCGTTGTAAGCCTGTATCAGTCGAACCCAGGGAAGAAACAATGGATAGCGGTAAAGAACATTCTCAAGTACTTGAGAAGGACTAAGGAGATGTTCTTGGTGTATGGCGGAAAAGACCTCCAGCTTGAGGTCTTTGCTGACTCCAGCTTCCAGAGTGACAAGGATGACTCCAAGTGCATGTCGGGTTATGTCTTTACCCTCAATGAAAGGGCGGTTTGCTGGAAGAGTTCCAAGCAGGAGACCGTTGCTGACTCAACTATGGAAGCAGAGTACATAGTTGCTTGTGATGCCGCAAAGGAAGCTGTCTGGATGAAGAAGTTCTTTACAGAGCTTCAGGTGGTTCCTACCATTGTTGATCCAATACCGCTGTATCGCGACAACAACGGAGCTATAGCTTTAGCGAAGGAACCCAGGTCCCATCAGAAGTCCAGGCACATTTTGAGGCGGTACCACCTGATCAGGGAGATCATAGATCGCCAAGAGATCGAGGTGAAGAGAGTAAATACGGAGAACAACACTGCAGATTCACTCACGAAGGCCCTACCCCAGACTCAGTTCGAGCGGCTGATCGAGATGATAGGTCTTCGATACGCCAGTACATGGCCTTAGTGCAAGTGGGAGATTGTTAGTGTATATGCCCTAGAGGCCAATACTGTATCATACTAGTTTGTATATTACTTGATGGAAGCTTGGGATATTCACAGTTGTATATACAATCTTGCTCGAAATGGTAGTATGCTACTTGGTTTGTCTCTGCTTTAATATGTGCATGTGTTTCTTTTAGCATATTGCTGATATACATATTAGTAGAGCCCTTAGGATCTTTGCTTGATTACCAGCGTTGTGATGGCGCTCACACTCGTGGGAGCTGGGTGATCTATAAGCACATCCTTATACAGGTCCCTAGTCGTTGGACTATCGAGACAGGGCATCGATACTCCGGAGTAGACTAGCGTATGCGCTTCTCATCCCAGTGTGGGAGACGGTATGTCCCACAGCCGTCAGTACGTCGTACTTGAGATAGTATGCGGGTGCTCGTTAGGTTACGAGTACACTAGACAGGACTCGTCGGGAACTGTTGGTTGGTATTATACCTATCGTCAGTTATCAGTTCCCAGGTGACATGAGTACAGCTTAGTCCATTGACTTAACACTGTCACTTCGCCTCGAGTATGTTCCCACGGCACTTTGATTACTACCCTACCACGGCTCAAAGGAGTCGTGCAAATAGGTAGTAGTTGGGTGCAGTCCCGAAGCACTTGGAGGCAGTGACGGTTAGACAGGATTCGTCTCTCCCGGTATTGGGGGTTGACATCGCGCTGTGTCCAGGAGAGCCATTACACGAGTAGTCCCTGGCCAGGGCAAGCGAGATATACTGGTAGGTTTCCAGTGTTATCTCAGGGTGTTCTGGGATACACTCCGACACGACTTGTACCGCTATTAGGGGACTGACGTTCACCGCCCCTAGACCCGCCATGCGATGTATCGGACGAACAGACCGGACTGTACGGAGACTGTCACATACAGGCTCAGTAGGAGTTCAGATGGGGTTCACCTCGTCAGTCTTCTTATCGACATCTACCTGGGGACCGTTACGTACAGCTAGTGCCGCTTGCTGTCTATGGTTAAACCCACTGCCAGCGTAGTGTCGAGTCTTTAGAGTCCCAAACAGAGAGCTATTCTCCTTTAGGAAAAATGAGTAGAGGTCGCATGGTTTTGCGACAGGGTTCGTTCACATCCGCGCACTTGTGTAGGGTGTTTGCTACACTTCTTCCATGGATCAAGTAAAGCAAGGAGCTTTGGGCAAAGGGACTTCGGGTGGATCATCGTGGACAAGGAAGGTTGCTAGCGATCCGTTCCAAACTCTCAAAGGTCCAAGGAGTCACCAAAGAGAAACTACAAAGATTGTAATCTTTACTCTTAGTGATAGATTGTTCTTTGTATGTGATACAAAACTTGTTACCCTAAATATTCTTGTTAAGATTCATGGTTTGTTTGCTTTGCACCTCTCTTAATTTTAAAATTGGCATAGGAGATGCTACCAAACACTGGACTAGGTGCAAGGAAAACCCAACTGTGGTATCAGAGCTAGGTTAGAATTTTAGACACGATGTTAAAACAATTACGAAAACGAAATCGACTCTGAAAATACGATATGTGAAACCCTTGTTTTTGCTCTCTGTAAATTTTTTAAAAAGTCGTTTTAAAATTGTTTAAACAACTGCAGAACACTATTTGGGACATTGTAAGAACACAGGAGAAATATGGAGGGGGTGCTTGGTTTTGACCGAGCACAAGGCCATAATGTCCGGCCTGCTCGGCCCCCTTGTCTCCAAACCCCCCTCGTATTGCTCCAGTGCTCTGTTGTCTTCAATTTGGGGTTTCAGGTATTGTTTATTAGCCCTGTTTTTCATATGATGATTGATTTGATCAGGGGCTAATTCGTAGTATTTCATAGTCGTATAATTTAACACTGTATTGGTAACCTTGACAATGTTTAGCAGTTCGAACGAACTTCGAACACCACATATTGAACCCCACTGAAATTTCCAAGTGTTGTAATTTTCCGCAAGTTGATTGTATTCGTAAAATCGTACAAGTACCCCTATGAACCCTCTAGAAGAATATACTAACCTTAACTCGATTCTATGCCCACGGAACTGTGATCGAACCTTAGGGTTTGCCGTTGTTCCGTGGTGACATAGGTGAGGCTTTGGTTAACCCCTTCTACGGCTGGTCCATAGACACTGTGGCACAGTTTTTGAGTATTTTTGACTTTGCTCAAGTGTTGAGCTCACGGGGTAATTTGTGAGTGTATGTTGATTCGATCGAAACGTTAAACATTGTCTTGATATATCTGTAATGTGATACAATATGTGGAATTCATAGAGTTAAGCATGAAATCCGCAATATGTGATATTTCGGGTTTACGATGTCTAAGATGATTTTGGATTCCAAATATTGTAGATTTTCACTTTTCTTTTCTACGACCGTAAGTGTAGGTGTATCGCCGGCTTCGTTGCTATACATCAACGACAATCGGGATACGCATACTTGCTTACGTTGATGATATGAGATATGATGTGTTGTTGTGATATGTTATATTGGATCGTCGTGTTTTGAATAGCCAGGGGTTTTATGTGAGATGAGGGTTTTAATTTTCATTCATGTAAAATTCATTGTATGTAATATTCTTTTATTGGGGCACTTCCGGGTTGAGGATGATGTCACTATTGTATATTATTTACTTTTCTGCATTAGGATAGACCCAAGGAGGGGAGCACAAGTAACCGGGTTCTAGGGTCCAGTGGGAGGCCATCTCGAGGAGTCGAGACCGGGTCTCCTAACCCTAGAATTGGCAGCGTTACTTGCCGCTCTCGTAGGGGTCTAGGGATGTGGGTTTGGCTATTCAACCCGACCGTGGAATCCGTGTTTTATACAGGCTCAAAATAAAACAGGGACCTCCTAGTATATCCAATATTTCATATGTTTCTTCTGCTGCTGATATACTATGATGTGATCATATTATATGCGTGAGACAAATGATTTATTATTGTATATATGATATATAATAAACGTTGCTTATGTTTTACACCCGCGCTAGTCCCGTCCCGGTATGCTGTTAGTTAAGTAACCTAACGGTGCATAACTGGACACTGTGGTGAATGCGGATGACATAAGCGTGTTAGTGTATATGCCCTAGAGGCCATTACTGTATCATAATAGTTTGTATATTACTTGATGGATGCTTGGGATATTCACAGTTGTATATACAATCTTGCTCGAAATGGTAGTATGCTACTTGGTTTGTCTCTGCTTTAATATGTGCATGTGTTTCTTTTAGCATATTGCTGATATACATATTAGTAGAGCCCTTAGGATCTTTGCTTGATTACCAGCGTTGTGATGGCGCTCACACTCGTGGGAGCTGGGTGATCTATAAGCACATCCTTATACAGGTCCCTAGTCGTTGGACTATCGAGACAGGGCATCGATACTCCGGAGTAGACTAGCGTATGCGCTTCTCATCCCAGTGTGGGAGACGGTCTGTCCCACAGCCGTCAGTACGTCGTACTTGAGATAGTATGCGGGTGCTCGTTAGGTTACGAGTACACTAGACAGGACTCGTCGGGAACTGTTGGTTGGTATTATACCTATCGTCAGTTATCACTTCCCAGGTGACATGAGTACAGCTTAGTCCGTTGACTTGACACTGTCACTTCGCCTCGAGTATGTTCCCACTGCACTTTGATTACTACCCTACCACGGCTCAAAGGAGTCGTGCAAACAGGTAGTAGTTGGGTGCAGTCCCGAAGCACTTGGAGGCAGTGACGGTTAGACAGGATTCGTCTCTCCCGGTATTGGGGGTTGACATCGCGCTGTGTCCAGGAGAGCCATTACACGAGTAGTCCCTGGCCAGGGCAAGCGAGATATGCTGGTAGGTTTCCAGTGTTATCTCAGGGTGTTCTGGGCTACACTCCGACACGACTTGTACCGCTATTAGGGGACTGACGTTCACCTCCCCCTAGGCCCGCCATGCGATGTATCAGACGAACAGACCGGACTGTACGCAGACTGTCACATACAGGCTCAGTAGGAGTTCAGATGGGGTTCACCTCGTCAGTCTTCTTATCGACATCTACCTGGGGACCGTTACGTACAGCTAGTGCCGCTTGCGGTCTGTGGTTAAACCCACTGCCAGCGTAGTGTCGAGTCTTTAGAGTCCCACACAGAGAGCTATTCGCCTTTAGGCAAAATGAGTAGAGGTCGCATGGTTTTGCGACAGGGTTCGTCCACATCTGCGCACTTGTGCACGTTTGCTGTCCGGACAGCTTATACTAGCGGGCTTTGGTTTATGCCGGATCCTAGTATATGATTTGGGATTGGTTTTTCTCATTGTATTCGTGTTCCTCGGATCACGAATACGGGTGCGTATGCACAGTTGCTTGAGACAGAGGGAGAGGACTTTGATTAGGGTTAATGACTATTGTCATTTTATTAACCCTAATGCTTATGTGTGTATTATGGTTAATTGATATTAGTTTAATAATTGTGCATGGTTATGGTTGTTGACCATTTGACCTTATTGACTTGTTGACCTTGGTTGACACTTTGACTATCATCATTTCATTTGGAAGATGCTCTTTGATCCTTGCAATTTGCATTAAAAATGAAATGATAATGGTCATGTCTTGATTAAGCCATGACAATTATCTCACTAATTATCTAATTACAATAATTCACACATATATGTGAGAATGGTTTTATTTTATTCTCATTCTATCATTTACTTTCTCTCTCTTGTTCTCCCTCTCCCTCAAGCTCTCCCCTCTCATGTGTTGAGAAACACTTGAGCTTGAGAAAACCCCCTTCTTGATAATCTCTACTCTCATCTAGGGTTCAAGGATTAGCACTTCTTGCACCCTAGTTACTTCTAGCTTGGAGTTGAAGCCAATGGTTGAGGCTTTCGGGTGGATCTTTCTTTGACGGGAGAAGACGACAAAGGTGACCTCCTTCCACTACTCCAAGGAGCAAGGAGAGAAGGACATAAAGCCCAAGGTATAACCTTTCTAGCACTTAGCTAGTTTCTAGTTAGCTTTAGCTTGTTTTTGTTTAGCAAAGATCCTTCTTTGTCTAGTCCATGTTGCCTAAGTTGTTAAAAACTTGATTTTTATTCCGTTTTCCGCCTCCCCGAAAGCACCGCGGTGGGCAACGTGGACTTACAAAGCGTACGTTGTATTTTCGTTTCTTTTGTGATGCTTAGGAAGCATAAATGATGGGATTCATTAATGAGATTAATGAAAGAAAAAGAAACCTAAAAGATGTTGTAGAATCAAATTTTATAAAAAGGGTAGTTCTAGTTTTTGCTTTGCATAGCGGTATTCCTTGTAGAATATCCTGCACCTTATTCGATAAGGAAAGAGTCGAGATCCCTTCACCGGGAGTGACCTCTTTAGCAATACTAGCAGATGCTACAAACTCACGGTTTAGTTTTTGATTGCTTATATAGTTCTTGCTTTTCACAGCGGTATTTGTGAAATATCCTGCACCTTATTCGATAAGGAAAGAGCCGAGATCCCTTCACCGGGAGTGACCTCTTTAGCGAAACTAGAAAAGCCTCAAAAACACTCCTTTTCAAAATCACTTGTTTCTACGACGATATCAAGTTCATTACGCTCATGGTTTTCTGAAAAACCTATGTAGCCCTCCGTCATTTCAGATAAGTACTACTTAGTATTCGTGCTACGTTTGTTGATTATGTTAAGGCGTAGTGTGCGGTAGCTAATTAGTGCTTATCTGCTAAAACATGAGTTATGATTGGATTAGGTTAGTCGTACGACTTTGTTGATTATGTTAAGGGTCGTGCGGGTGGGTTTAATTCAATCGGGAAATGTCGGGTTGAACTTGGCTAGAAATTATGATTTGTTGACTATGTTAAGGTCATAAGTTGCTAGGGGAAAAAGTATTATCGGGAATTTCAAGTGTTGAAATTTGCAATGAGATTGCATACCTTCTATGAGATAGTTGGATCCTGATACCCACTACGAGTAAGAGTTACTCCTGGAAGAGTTTTACACATGACAAATTAGCCGATCAAGTAGGTGTCTAGAAAAGTGTTAACGGGGTTATGCCTCTGGGAAAACGAGGTTTATTCTAATTAGGTCTGTACGAAAGCACGGGGAACCTCCCTCAAAGTACCAATACTGGCCTGGCCGAAAGATTGGCAAACTTGTAAGTGTAATTAATCCCGGCTAATCTTACCTTTTAGGGTTTGAAGGAAGATTTGATGAAAACAGTGGCAGCCATCCTGATTAGATAAGATAATAACCAATCTAATCTTACAAGAGCATACGCTAAAGTGTTTTTTTCTGTCTCTCTCCAGGTAACGACTATGTCAGGCCTTAATCAAGATAATAAAATGGATGTATTGATTGAACCCGCTTATTATACTGAGCAGGGGAACGTTAGTCCCGCTCCAACTTATAATTGTTATAAGTCCGAGCATGGAATAGGAGAATATCCGGATTCTCACGCCGCCCAAACGAAGAATAATCATGTTGATGGATCTTCTTCAGGTGTGTTAGTTATCGAGAACCGTTTCTCAGTTCACTTTACGTCCTGGGTATTAGATACCGGATCGGGATCCCACATATGTAATGTGTTACATGGGCTACGGAAAGGTAGGGAACTGGGAGAGGTTGATCATTCCATAAAAGTAGGGAATGGTACAAATATTGCAGCCAAAGCTGTTGGCGAATATCACCTTGTATTACAAAATGGTAACACATTGATTCTGAACGAATGCTAGTATATTCCGACCCTAATATGCAATCTTATATCAGTTTCTTTATTGAGTAAAGAAGGATATAATTTTGTAGTACAGGATAATGTTATGAACATCTTCTTAAATCAAAAGTTGATTGGATCAGGCTCGTTAAATAATGGCATATACGTTCTCAATCAAACTACAGTACTTAATGTGCAAAACACACACAAGAGGAAGAGTTCAGAAATGAACGAATCCTTCTTGTTGCATTGTAGACTAAGTCATATCAATGAGACACGACTAGCTAAGTTACATAAGTATGGATATTTGAATCCGTTCGAATTTTCATCTTACGATACTTGCCAGTCATGTCTCAAAGGTAAGATGACCAAAACTCCGTTTAGTGGACACGGAGAAAGAGTTACTGAACTCTTAGGACTGATACATAGTGATGTATGTGGTCCCATGTCTACACATACCAGGAATGGTTCTTCCTACTTTATTACATTCACTGACGATCTCTCAAGATACGGACATGTATTCCTGTTGAAACACAAGTCTAAAGCTTTTGAGAAATTCAGAGAATATAAGCAAGAAGTAGAGAACCAAACAGGCAAAAGTATTAAGATCCTTCGATCTGATCGAGGAGGAGAATACTTGAGCAATGATTTTCTGGACTATCTAAAAGAGAATGGGATTCTCTCTCAGCTTACTCCTCCCTATACACCATAGCACAACGGTGTATCGGAGCGGAGGAATCGCACCCTATTAGATATGGTGCGCTTTATGATGAGCACTGTTGAGTTGCCTATTTCTTTTTGGGGTTATGCGCTTGAGACAGCAGCATACCTATTGAATCAAGTTCCATCTAAATCTGTACCTACCACACCATATGAGATATGGAGTGGGAAGAGACCATATTTTAAATGAGTTAAGATATGGGGTTGTCCGGCCTATGTCAAAAGGCAAAATCCGGACAAACTCAAGGCACGATCAGTTCTTTGCAAGTTTGTGGGATATCCTAAGAATTCCCAAGGATATATTTTCTACCACGCTGAGGAGCAAAACGTCTTTGTTTCTCAATACGCCACCTTTTTAGAAAAGGAATTTCTTACTAAAGAAATTAGTGGCGAAGAGGTAGAGCTGGAAGACGTTCCAGCAGCACAAACTACAACTGAAGATTTAGTGGAACCAGAGAATTCGATAGTTCCCGATGAACCCCAGCCTCTCCGCCAATCTAGTAGGGTTCCTCACCCACCTGAGAGATACTACGGTTTTCTCATAGATGGTGGGAGCGAGGATTGCATCATTGAAGATGATGACCCAACTTGCTTTGAGCCGGCCATCACGAGTGGACTCTGTGAAATGGCTGGATGCAATGCCATCTGAGATGGAATCCTTGTACACCAACAAAGTATGGACTTTGGAAGTTGCTCCTGAAGGGGTAAAACCCATTGGGAGAAAATTGATCTTTAAGAAGAAACTTGGTGTAGATGGAAAAGTTGAGACTTTCAAGGCTAGGCTTGTTGCAAAGGGTTTTCGTCAATGACCAGGTGTGGATTATGACGAAACATTTTCTCCAGTGGCTATGCTTAAGTCCATCCAGATCTTACTTGCCAATGCTGCATACCATGACTATGAAATCTGGCAAATGGATGTTAAGACCTCCTTTCTAAATGGTGATTTAGAGGAGTGCGTGTACATGACTCAGCCAAAGGGCTTCGTAGGAAGTGGGAGCAGCGGAAAGGTGTGCAAGCTGCTTAAATCCATATACGGGTTAAAGCAGGCATCGCGGAGTTGGAACATCTGCTTTGATGTGGTAGTCAAAGAGTTTGACTTCATCAAGAACGTAGATGAACCTTGTATCTACAAGAAGGTTGCAGAGAGTAAGGTTGTATTCCTCGTATTGTACGTGGATGACATACTCTTGATAGTAAATGATGGTCCTATACAGCACTCGGTCAAGCTCTTCTTATCACATAGATTATCAATGAAAGATCTAGGTGATGTCTCCTGCATTTTGGGAATTAAGATCTATAGAGATAGATCTAAACGGATACTGAGATTGTCCCAATCCAGGTATATTGACACCATACTAAAGAGGTTTAGTATGGAAGAATCCAAGTGTGGGAACCAACCCACGATCTCTGGACTCACTCTCTCCAAAGAGATGTCTCCTAAGACTGATTTGGAGAGAGCTCGCGTGCAAGGGATACCCTATGTTTCGACAATAGGATCTATCATGTATGTGATGCTATGTACTAGACCCGATTTAGCATACTCACTAAGTGTAGTGAGTAGGTATCAAGCAGATCCAGGAGAGAGTCACTGGACAGCTGTGAACAACATTCTCAAGTACTTGAGAAGAATTAAAGAGATGTTCTTGGTGTATGGTAACAGAGAACTCCAGGTGGAGTCCTTACCGATTCAAGCTTCCAAAGTGATAAGGATGACTCAAAGTCGCACTCGGGATTTGTCTTTACCCTGAATGGAGGGGCGGTTTGTTGGAAGAGTTCCAAGCAAGAAACCGTGGCAGACTCAACGATGGAGGCTGAATACATTGCTGCAAACGATGCTTCCAAAGAGACTGTCTGGATGAAGAAGTTCATCATGGAACTTGGTGTGGTTCCGTCCATTGAGCATCCGATACCTTTGTATTATGATAACAATGGAGCTGTGGTTTCGGCCAAGGAACCCAAGTCCCATCAGAAGTCCAGACATATTCTAAGGTGGTATCACCTGATCCGGGAGATAGTTGATCGCCGCGACATCGAGGTCAGGAGAGTTGACACGAAGGACAACACTGCGGATCCACTCACGAAGGCCATACCCCAGATACAATTTGAGAGACTTTTCGGGATGTTGGGTATGAGATACTACAACAGCTGGCCTTAGTGCAAGTGGGAGATTGTTAGTTATATATATGGCTTAGAGGCCATTGTTGTACATATGATGTATATTATAGTGGATGCTTGAATATATATATAGAGGACTTTCTTGCTCGATATGATAGTATGCTATCGGTTTCACTTTGTCTAAACATGTTGACTTGTATTGGTTTACTGTCTTACTCTCACATGTTGATAAAGCCCTTAGGATATGTACTCGACTAGTAGGACTATGATGCAGATCATACTAGTGGGGCCAGGGTAGTCCAAGAGTACATCCTATAACAGTTCCTAGTCGAGGGTGTATCGAGACAGGGCATCGATACACCAGAGTAGACTAGCGTATACATATCTTGACCCATATGATAGGCGATGGATGATCCCATATCCATCGGTGTTTGACATCAAAGATGGTGTACGAGTGCTCAATGGAGACTGGGTACACTGAACGGACTCGCCGAGAACTCCTAAATGGTATTATACCTATCGTCAGATAGTAGTTCTCTGGTGACACTGGTACAAGTTAGTCTGTAGACCCGAGATCGTCATAGAGTCTTGTGTGATTCCCACTGTGCTTTGATTTCCACCTTACTACGTTCAAGAGAACATGCAAAACGGTGACTTTTGGGTACAGTCCCGAATCACATGGAGGCAATTAGCGATAGAGGGGTTTCGTATCTCCCGGTATTGGGAGTAGATGTTGCGCCGTGTTCAATTGGCTATAACTGGAAGTCCCTGGCCAGGGCAGTTATGGAGATTTACTAGTAAGAGTTATCAGTAGTTTCTCGACCTGTTATGAGCCTCACATCGACACGACTTATCGGTTACTGGGGTCTGACGTTCACCACCCCTAGATTGGATATGCGACATATCAGACGAAGAGACCGGACTGTACGGGTAGTGTTACTGATTGGCTCGACGGGAGTTTTAACAGCTTCGCTGGTTTTCTTCTGATCGCTCAATACCCGGGTGGCCGTTACATTTAGCTGACCGCTTGCGGCTTGTGGGTGTTTGATATGATCATCATCCACTGCTGGCGTATTAATGAGTCTTAGAGTCCCACACAGGAGTTTCCTAGCTCGGGCGAAACGATATGGTGTGCATATGAGATATGCGCGTGACCCGATTGAATGCAAGTATGTGATACCGTATGTTAATCGGGCGTTTTTCTATTGGTTCGGTCGTATGTGATATAACCGGATTGTTAAATCATGTGTTGATTTAAAATTTGACTTTTAGTTTAATTCTTTATTTAAAACCCTTTTCTTTGAAGAAGATGTATGCATGCATGTATGCACATGTTGATGTGCATGGACACATGCATACATGGATAGTTATCATGGTTGATGATACACTATATGGTGGCAATGCAAGACGCACATGGTAGTTAATATACATATATATTTATTTTTGAGTTAAGTTTAAAGATAATTCACTCATGGTTGTTGTTTATCTTGCTTTGACTTTTTGACCATTCTTGACCTAACTTTTAACCATGAGTTAATTCTCTTTTGTCTTTTTAACTCAATGTAAAATATCTAGATATTAACTAACCATGGTTTGAGGAGAGAAGGATTTAATATGATTATTTCATTCTCATCTCAATTAAGTTTTAATATTCATCACAAAAGCTTTTGAGCTTGAGCTTAGCTATCATCTTCTTCTTCCTCTCTCTCTCTTGAGTTTTCATTTGAGTGAGTTAGTTAAAAAGAAAGGGTTTTGATTAGATAATACAAACCACCTCATCATTCTACACAGATCTAGCCCATTTGTGTAGGGTATTTGCTACACTTCTTCCATGGATCAAGTAAAGCAAGGAGCATTGGGCAAAGGGACTTCGGGTGGATCATCGTGGACAAGGAAGGTTTCTAGCGATCCGTTCCAAACTCTCAAAGGTCCAAGGAGTCACCAAAGAGAGACTACAAAGGGTGGACCATCGTGGACAAGGAAGGTTGCTAGCGATCCGTTCCAAACTCTCAAAGGTCCAAGGAGTCACCAAAGAGAGACTACAAAGGTTGTAATCTCTACTCTTAGTGATAGATTGTTCTTTGTATGTGATACAGAACTTGTTACCATAAATATTCTAGTTAAGATTCATGGTTTGTTTTCTTTGCACCTTTCTAAATTTTAAAATTGGCATGAGAGATGCTACCAAACCCTAGACTAGGTGCAAGGAAATCCCAACATATAAAAGACTCGATACTTCATATCTCAGGAGGAGAACCAACCCCATAAGGTGATAAAAAAAGCTACAGAATTTAATTCTCTGGCTGAAGAAAAAGCTCCTTCTTGCTCCCTTCAAACCCTAGGTAAAAAAAAGAAGAGATCAAAATATCTCTTTTAGCTATCGTACATAAATACAAGGGTTTAACCCTTTATAAAGAACTTAGTTCTTTCTCTGTATCCGAGATCCGCAGGACAAATCTCCCGTAAGTTGAGAATTTAATTCTCATCGGGAAGATTCTATTCTTCAGACTCAAGGTCTAGAGAAAAAACTAAATATGAGAAAAGAAATATAATAAAAAGAAATGGAATGTATATTCCACGAATTTAATTTCTTTAAAAAAGGGTTCAATCCTTCAAAGAACTTAGTTCTCGTAAAAAAGGAAGAGAAGAATTTAGTTCTCAGAAACCCGATTCCAGATCTTCAAAAATAAAGATCTTGGTGATCATCAATGACTAAAACACCATTAATAGAAGTTTAACTTCTTTCAAAAAAATTTTAAAAATATAAACAGGGGCTAAATTTCCAAAGATCCAACGCCTCACGTGCCTCACACGTGAGCGCCCATAAATAAAGACTCGGCGCCCCACGTGCCTTACGCGTGAGCGTCCATAAACTCAGAGCCGTACGTGACTCATATTTGAGCATCCATCAGTAAAGATCTGGCGCCTCATGTGAAACCCACGTAAGCGTTTAAAAATTGGCAAGCTAGAGCGCCTCACGTGATACCCACGTGAGCACTGTATAAAAGTGCTTAGCACTATATATTCAAAGTGTTTAAGTGCTTAGCACTAATTGGGCAATGTCCAAGTCTGAGCGCCTCACGTGATACTCACGTGAGTGCCAGAGTAAAATTTGGATATTATATCCATAGTCAAAAGACTAAGAGCTTATCTCTGTTAGATGATGAAAAAGCCCAAAGACTGATTCCAAAATTGGCTAAGTCTCTGAAATTTCCTTGAATCCATGTTTTTCATTGCAGCCGAGCCCATACGCTCTGTTGATAGATCTTAACTAAATTTAATGATCCTTAACTATATTTCTAAATTAATCTTAGTCTTATATGAGACTAATATATCCTCAGTTAAAATAAATTGAGCTCATATGCTTATATAATTAAGTTGATCTTAATCTAAAATCAGATTAACGGTCCTTGAATAAAACAAAATATCTCCTGAACTGATGAAACATAAAACCTAGGTTAAATCCGAAATATATATGTACAGATTTGGACTAATCCGCACCCTACGGATGAATGCATAAATTAGTCTCCATATACAATCCACGGGCAACCCTAAAATAAACAATATAACACGATACGAAGTGACCTACCAGAGTAGGTGAAAATGGTTATCGCATTGCAATAACATAATTAACTACAGAGGTTTGCGCCTACAGGGAAGAGCGTCTCCACAATAATAAAAAAACCTTCAAAGAGGGAGAATATGATAAAGTCACGTTACAATAGTCGCATCTGTCCAAACCTCCAATATACGTTGCATAAATCAACTTGGTATTTTCGGAGAGGTGGACGTATATGTTCTAAATAGCATCTGTTCTCGTATTTAGGCTAGACGTCCTCCGCGTCTTTGTCCAGTCTTCGGCGGTAAACAGATTCTGGCACACCCGGTGGGACCTCTTCCTCTTTCCACTCCACACTTCGTATGTCGTGTTTTGTGAACAAAATCATGGTTCTCTATATTCATGGTTGGCATTGAATGCAAGATACTAAAACTTGGTGCTTCACTTCTGCTTAGAATCAATGGCCTCTCACTGCACTTCCTGCAAAAACAAATCATATTCCACCCCAGCCGAAGGAGTGACGTACGGGCCCAACGCGGCCTCCATCTTCTCTATACTAGTGGGGCAGGTCACTCAAGCCACTATTGGATTATTCTTCGGGACAATGCTCCCGTCCATGGGCTTTGGCATCTCAACACTTCAAGAAGAAGCTCCCTGAAGGTTGGTCTTTGACCGACTAGCTACTGTGATGGCTCCTATCAGCAAGCATTCCAACTCCGGAGTTTCAGTTTCTAACAGACTGAAAGAAAACTTAAACGGGTTCGTAAAGATGCCCATGATTCCAGAGGGGGTTGCCCTAAAATGGCTAGCCCTCCCTGCTCCTGCTTTGCGTAAAGCCGGCAACAGTGCTTCACCTCCAAGACGGTCGATCTTCGACAGATTGACCAACTCTGCTCCAGCTCCGCCAAGAGCATCCTTCTTCAATCGGCTGACACCAAGCGAAGCTCCCCAGCAATGTCGAGGGCATGATGAAGACACCTCTAATACTGAAGCAGTTCCTACTACACGACACGCTCGACGTCGCCATTAGCGCCAAGTGAGACAGGCTGGGAGAAACTCTACCTCCGGGATTACCCCACCAGCTCCTATGGTGGATATTGACATTGCTGTTCCAACTGGGAACAACTTCGACCCATTTAGGAGGGTGCACAAGAACTCCCCGATGGTGGTGCTAAAGAAATCACCCCCGCCTGCAGAAACTGCAGTTCAGGCAAAGCCGAAGCAGCCGTATCAACAACTCTCCCCGCAAATCCATAAGGTTTGGCGGAAACTCCAAGACTCATTGCTCGATGAAAATTATTCTCATTGACCAAAAAAATCCAAGGTCTGACGAGAAAACGAGTGCTCCTCCTCCATACAACGGGGGACTTCTCAAAAGAGGTGTCCGTCATAGCGGCTCCTCCTTCTCCAACCTTTTATAAAAGAGGAAGGCCAGAGAAAATTTTATTTCCATCGGCAAAATACAAAGGAGAAAGCTACAAACGCTCTAAGTCTTGGGGCAAAACCATACATACGGTCTATATGACCAATGGTAAAGAAGCGAGCCGTGCTTCTGTGAGTCACAGACCGCATACCCGGTCATTGACGAAAGCTCAGGAGCAACAGCAGAAGCTCCAAGAAATGTTGCCAAGATGGCAAAACTTACCAGACCTAAAGAAAGTCCGGACAAAGAAACTGAACAGCGCCGGGAGCAAGAAACCAATATAGAATTCCTGCGACGGATGCTGGAAAAGAACGATAAGGAAACTGTGGAGCAGGCTGCTAACATAAAGAAGATGGCTCTTCTGTTCCAAGATATGGTTGGGATGATGATCCAGCCAGAATCACCGGCTGAAGATCCTCCGGTGATTATCGAAGATGGCAGAAGGGAAACATCAAATCCTTCCCAAGCCCTATCAGGGGCCAAGAAGGAAACGACCTCCAAGGAAGCCATGGATGGTTACATTGCTCGGCAAATCAGAGCTCACTAGGCCAATGAAGCCACAAACCGGCTGGTCAAAACCGAGTGACCCTATCTGGCCTGATACGACCAGATAAAGTACCCACCGGGATATACGATCTCGAAGTTCCATATATATAAAGGAATGGATAATCCCCATCAGCACGTCACACAATTCAGAGCTCTGTGCGGCAATACCGGAGGCGACAACAAACTTCTACTTCGCTAATTCGTCGGAAGCTTATCAGAGATAGCTGTCGAATGGTATTCAGAGCTCCCAAATGACTCCGTGAAAACCTTCTCTGAAATGGAGCTGCTATTCACGCAATGATTCGCCAGTGCAAGTGAACGCACTCCGATCACAACGCTGATCAATGCTAGGGGAAACGTGGGTCTAATATGTGATCCGGTGGTGGAACCTACGATCCAAATACGAACAACGCATTGAGGAGTCTCCGGCTGTGGGAATGTTCATCGGGACTATTGATCCTCAAACGAGCGTGTCCCAGTTCATGACCTTCTTTAAGCCTACCACGTTCCAGGTGCTGATTGATAAGTTAGCAAAGATGGATCAGACAGTTCATAGTCCTTCCTCCTGAAGCAAGGACCCCTGGAACAATAAGGGCAAAGGAAAAGCTGCCTTTGTTATCAACGCGCAGCAACAACCGGGCAGTTCGAAAGTACCTGTCCGCCAAAACAACACTCGTACGCTCCTATCCTTAGAAGAAAAGCTAGGACATGCTTATTCATTCCATCAAGATAAGATGAGGAGGTTGTTTGAGCTGGCGATGTGAAATAATCTGATCACATTGCCAGACCTGAGGCGATCCGCCCAAGCCGGCGACGTCAATAACCCCAACTACTGCTCTTATCACAGGATAATGAGCCATCCAATCGAGGACTGCTACGTCTTCAAAAACTGGGTCGAGGACCAGTACCAGCAGGGGAAGTTTGCACTGTCTGATAGCTGGAGGGTAGATCCGCCTCAAAAGCACGCTCCAAAAAAATTGGATGCGTAGGGGGCATCCTGCTCTCTCATAGAAGAAGCTCCATGGGAAGTAGAAAAAATTAAAAGAATGCTGAAGGATTTACAAGTATGTCCGGTGATCAAGTGGAAAAACCCGCTTGAGCTCGAAATTATAGAAGGGGTGTTGAAATAGCGTCCCGCGCCGAAGACAGTTGACAAGGGGAAAATCCTCCAAGTCAAGCTTTCGAAATTTTCGAAGAAAAAGAAGAAGAATAAGAAGCCTGTGCAACCTGCGGAATATATTGACAAGCGCACAGACCTCCAGAAACATATAGATGTGCTAGAAGAATACAGTCAGAAAGCGTGAACGCCAGTCACACTCAAAGAATTCCTTAAGAATATTCTTGAGGATGAGGATAGTGACGATGATGAGGAAAACGACCCATCAGATGAAGTGGAGGAACCTGCGGCAAGCTGCCACATGATCTCCCATTCATCCATATATGATGAAGAAGCGCCGCCGGTGTCGGACGGCGACACGGACGGACTGGGGGTAGAATCGGCGCTAAACTCCCCGAAACTGCTAGAAGAAGATCTGATTGAAAGGCTACTAAACGAAGCTTTTCAAAAGAGCAAAGATGACCAAGGACGCGAGACAGCTATATATGAAAAAGCCAAACAACAACGTTTGAATAAAGAAGCTGCGGTAAGGACGAGTCATGAATCTCTCCAACCAAACCAAAGCGTGCCTGCAATAAATAAGAACAAGGTTAAGCCGAGAAGCGGATTGCCAAGGCCCTATCACTGAGGATGAGGCTACTGCCTCTCATGATGTGCATGCCTGGGGTCCCATATTTCGATGGTGGAGAAGGACACACAAAATACTATTTATACCACCGAAGAATCGCTCATCCCATCGAGGAATGCAACGCATTTAAGAAGTGGTGGCAAGAATACGTTGCTCACAGAAAAAACATCAAGAAGGGGAAGCATGAAGCTCGCGCTCATCGGGATCAAAACGGCAAAACAGAAGCACACAAAGAAGCAACTAGTAGCTTTCATATGACTGGTACCAGTTCAGAAGAAGAAAAACCCTGAATTCTCATGTTCGGGTGCGATTCTGAGGATGAAATACCCCTAGGCTCTCTATTTGAAAACTCCTCCTTAGAAAAAGAAGAGGAGGAGAAGGATTGCGAGAACATCCAGCTACGTAACCGTATGCTGCCTTAAAAGGACCTCGGACCCGCAAACAAATGTTCGAATAAAAGGAATAAAAGGAAGGGGGAAATGCCCGACGAGATTGCCCTTGATGAAGAGGTAGCCAAAGAGCTCGCCGCGAAATACCCTTCTAAGAAAAGTAAGGCATATTATAATGTCCTTGTGCAGCTGAGAAAACTACCCTCATAATTGAGTATATTGGATGTTCTGCACTTTTCCAAAAAGGTGCGAGACTCATTGATCAAAGCCCTGCAAGAGCCTGATCAGTTTCAAGCCTTTCTCGCAGAAGAGAAGATGAAAAACGAATTGGCAGAGGTCCACACGGCTAACATCACATTCTGTCACGACCCGCAGGGTACGGAACGTGACTGGCACTTAAGTTACGAAACGTCTCAAATCATCCGTAATATAAGTAAGCCAAAGCCCAGAAACCAAAACCAAATAAGCAACAGAGTGAAGAGAACCCAATCAATTGAAAACGAGTTTATCAAATAAGTCATATAAAACCTCTTTAAAAACAATATCAATTTTTCCGAAAATTTCGGCAGAGTCTCCTTTGTAAAAACTGGCCCCCAAAATGGGTACAACAAGAATATATATGAATCCAACAAATAAGGCATCCCCAAGCGGGAGCTAGCTCTTCGCCACAAGGCGGTCATAAATCCCACGCAATGTAAAGCAACAACATGCGAAATAATCATAAGGAAGCATGAGAAAAACAATATGTCGACTCAAGTGAGCTCGACCCCAAAATACAGCATAAAAAGTCCACAAATCTCACAGTCTCATCTCTAGGTCAATATACAACAATACTGGTAGATACAGTAGATGGAGTGCTCTAGATACAAAGAATATACAAGGTGGTGCAAAAATAATAATATAACCCACCTAAGAGCAAAACCTCGAGTCCAGGCAAAAGAGGCAAAAGAGGCAGGTGCGCCCGCCGCTACTGTACTGACGGAGCGGACCTGAAAAAGGCTGTGGCACAACGGGGGTGAGTTTCCAACTCGTGAGTAATAAATAACATCTACACAGGCTATCGTATGCATGCACACAAGTATTCTAGCATCTCTAATACAGGTATGGCAGGACATAATAGCAGGTATGTATGCAATATGAATATACTAGCAGGTATGAATGCAATGCGAATCAACTCATGATCTGAATGTGTAATTATAAGAATCATGTTTTTCCTTTAGAAATCTCTTTTGAAATACCAGCATAATACCACTAGAATCAACAAGAACCTGTGCCCAGCAACGACACCTCAAAACTATCACAAATCTCATATATCCATGTCATAGTATCTCTGGCCTCAGCCATCCGGCTGACCCAGCTCAATATCAAAATCTCATCATCTCGCGGCCACGGTCGGTATCCTCTGGATATCCGCCGTGCCAAACAGTCACCGGTAGGTAATCCGTCCCCTGCCAGGCTCAACGTCAACACCACATTCATCTTGCCCCGGGGTACCATACCGGGCCCACCATATACCCGTGACGGTTCCTCCACTCCTCGACACGGATCTCGAAAACCACAGCAAACTCATGGTGGACGACACTTACATCACTAGAAAACCGCAATTTACATATTTTAAAAATATAATAAGTTTAGAAATTTTGCGGCTTTCCCCCGAAATCCAGAAATATCATAAAATCTCAAGAAGTCCTCATAAGTGCATATGTCAATGATAATGAATGCATATGGTATCAATAATCGAGTTGCGATGTGTGATTAATAGATTAGGCATGAACAAATAATATGATGAAGCACATGCACATGAATAGCAATCCTACGATTTCATTTTAAGGAATTAAAGGCAATAACACAAGTTTAAGTATCATTTATAGTAAAAGGTTTCAATTTGAAGGTTATCTAGTGTGGTGGCATGGCAATTACCAGGGCGTGGGTGTAAGCATGAATAGTGCTCGTGCTGCATATAAAAACCCTGGCAATGGTGCGGTGTCCTATAAAATGGTTTCACATATGAATGTCAATATAAGGCATGAATGTAGCAAATAATCATACAAGTATTACACCCCTAATTACCAACATTGCTAAGAATCTTTTAAGTTACTAAAACTATCGGGCGACTTGCGCCATCCAACGATAGTCCCCCATAGATGTTATATCTACTCACCGGAATCCCTAGCTAGTCACGTCCGATCACCGCTTTCCCCTTTCGAGCCGCGTCTGACGTCTCCGCGACCGAACCTGGAATTTACATCAATACAAACATAAGGTTACAAATCAAGAACGACGCAATTCCCTAATGAAAATACCAACGTTCACTAGCTAGGTACAACATGCACAAGGTGCGCGGAACACACGCGAAAATCGCAAAAACTGAAAAAAATCGTCGATTTGGTCGCCCGGCAAAACTAAAACCCGATTACTCAAAAATCCGCACTCACGCATCCTAAACGTCATAGGATATGCCAACAATATAATCTAGATATCGCAATTAATTTGCCACAATAATATAATAAAAACCTAGTAAGCTAGAAGTTTGCAAATTTGGTGTAAACATCGACCATTTGCGACAAAGTGCACATATTATCACACAAATATCCAAATTAAACCATTAGAAAGCCACTACAATTAAATTAACCCCTTTACCATGCATCAAAACCCACATTCCATACACAAACCTTTTCTTGATTTTGGTAATTAGCAAAGCAAAGAAAATTTCACATAAGTTAACTTAGATTAGCAATACATCAAGTCACTTAAGCAAAGTAACCATATAGGTTGGTTAAGTAAACCACTAGATTAATTAACTAGATTTAGTTAACTAAAACATGGTTTCAAGAAACCCTAATTAACTCAACCATTAACTTTAAACAAAACTAGAATGAAAATAGCACTAAATTAACACTAAAACAATTTAATTAAAGGATTTTAACCATAAGAAATTAAAAGAGTAGAAATTATACCTCAAACCTATGGATCTAGTAAGAAGAAATTTGCCTCAATGATGGCCTTCTAGCACCTTGATTCCAAGCAAGAGAGGTGAAGGAAAAAGGGATGAAGGATGGAGTTTAATTTGTGAGGTTTAAATTTGGAATTTTTGAAGCAACTTAATGAATTTTTTGAAGAAAATGAAAAGAACCAAGAGATGAAGGGGGGCTGCTGGAATTCGGCCAGAAATGAGGGAGAGGGGATGGTGTGGGGTGTGGGAAAGAAGTCTTGGTCAACTCCTACCAACCACAAAAGACTATACCCAAAAACAAATTCAAACCTTTCTCAAAACAACCATCATTTCCACACAATAAAACAAGCCAAGGAGCAAGGAATTTTTCTGGACCTGATGGTGGTGGGACTGGCCTAGGGCTGAGGGAAGAGAGAGAGGGGTTTTACAAAAGAAATTTTATGCAAAAAGACCCCCCACAAGTCAAAAATTGCAAGTTTAAGCTTAAATTCAATAAATTTCGTTTCCTATAATAAAAATTAGTTAAAAATCAAAATAAAATACTAAAAATTTATGTTACAACTAGATTTTAATTAACATAATTTTAAAGATTAAAATTAGCCCAGAAAAATTTGTATTTATCGCTAATTTAATGTATTTTCTTACCGGCTTAAAATAATATTAAAAAATTGAAAAATTAGGGAAAATTTTTAAACGACCAGAATTTCATAATTAACTCATTTACTACTAAAAACTAGCAATTACCTATCCAAATTAGGTATAATTAGTCCTAAACTGCAAAATAACAAAAAAGACGGTTTTCGGAAAAATACCGAATTTTCACCGATTTTTAGGAAAACACCAAAACGACTTTTCAAGGTGTTACAATCTTCCCCCCTTAAAGAAATTCGGTCGCCGAATTTAAAAATATAACTACGCGTACCTTCAAAGAGATGGGGATATTTCTTCCTCATCTCGCCTTCGGTCTCCTAGGTAACCTCCTCGCTGCTCGGGCTACGCCAAAGGACCTTGACGGTTGGTATAATCTTCGATCTCAACTTCTTCACCTGCCGATCCAGGATGGCTACCGGCTGCTCTGCAAATGAAAGGCCGCGCTCTAGCTGGACTGTCGGGTGCTGAATCGCATGCGAAGGGTCGTGAAGGTACTTGCGGAGCATCGAAACATGGAAGACGGGGTGAACATCGGGAAAGCTGGGTGGAAGGGCCAAACGATATGCAACAGCGCCGACACGCTCGAGGATCTCGAAGGGACCTACGAATCTAGGGCTAAGCTTCCCTTTTCGCCCAAAACGCATCACGCCCTTCATCGGAGAGACTCTCAGAAAAACATGATCGCCAACTGCGAACTCTAATCTGCGACGGCGCCTGTCTGCATAGGATTTCTGTCTGCTCTGAGCTGCCCTCATCCGGTCTCGAATCAACTGTATCTTCGCTGTCGTCTCCTCAACAAGCTGCGGCCCCAAAATGCTGCTCTCGCTGAGCTCTGTCCAACAGACGGGCGATCTGCATCTCCTCCCATACAATGCCTCGAAAGGTGCCATCTGAATAGTATCCTGGAAGTTGTTGTTGTAGGAGAACTCCACTAGAGGTAAATGACGATCCCAGCTACCACCAAAGTCTAAAATGCACGCTCGGAGCATGTCCTCAAGAGTTTGAATGGTCCGCTCTGACTGTCCGTCGGTCTGCGGATGAAACGCTGTGCTAAAGCTCAAACGAGTGCCCAAAGCCTCCTGAAGTCTCTGCAAAAGTCGGCTGGTGAACTGGGTGCCTCGATCTGACACGATACAAGTCGGTACGCCATGTAGTCGCACGATCTCGTCAATGTAGAGCTGAGCATACTGAGCGAAGCTGAAAGTCGTCTTCACTGGCAGGAAGTGAGCCGCTTTCGTCAATCGATCTACGATCACCTAGATGGAGTCATACCCTCGACTGGTCCTGGGTAGACCCACAACGAAGTCCATCGAAATCTGCTCCCATTTCCACTCCGGAATGGGTAACGGCTGCAGCTCTCCTGCGGGCCTCTGGTGCTCGGCCTTGACTTGCTGACAAGTCAGGCATCTCGATACAAACTCCGCAATGTCCCTCTTCATCCCGTCCCACTAGTAGGTCTCTCTCATATCATGGTACATCTTAGTGGAACCGGGGTGGACACTATACACTGATCGGTGTACCTCCTCAAGAATGTCGCGCCGCAATCCGTCAGCATCTGGTACGCACAGTCTAGATCCATATCGTAAAATCCCCTGATCGTCAATCACGAACTCGGAAAATCTGCCATGTCCCATTTGTGCCATGATCTCTGAGCAACGGTCGTCACTGCGCTGTGCCTCATATATACGGTCAAGCAACTGTGGGCGTGCACGAACATGCGCGAGCTGTCCCCCTGTCTGAGTGAACTCGAACTCAACTCGGCTGTCGCATAACATCTGCCAATCTGCTGACGACTGCCTCTGCACTGCGCGCAAATAGGATAGACTACCCCCGGGCCTCCTGCTCAAAGCATCTGCCACTACATTCGCCTTGCCCGGGTGATATAAGATCTCGCAGTTGTAGTCTTTCACCAACTCCATCCAACGACGCTGTCTAAGGTTCAGGTCTCGCTGCAGAAATATGTACTTTAAGCTCTTGTGATCAGTGAATATCTCGCACGACTCGCTGTATAGGTAATGTCGCCAAATCTTCAGTGCAAAGACCACTGCAGCCATCTCCAAATCGTGAGAGGGGTAGTTCTGTTCATGCTTCTTCAGCTGCCGAGAAGCATATGCGATCACCCGGCCATGCTGCATCAACACGCATCCTAATCCCACTCGCGAAGCATCACAGTAGACCACAAATCCGCCTGATCCCGAAGGCAAAGATAATACCGGCGCCGTAGTCAAACGAGTCCGTAGCTGCTGAAAACTGTGCTCGCACTCCTCCGTCCAGTCGAAAGGAACTCCCTTCCGGGTCAAACCGGTCAACGGTGCAGCTATACGGGAGAAGTCCTGAACAAAACGCCTGTAGTAGCCCGCCAGGCCTAGAAAACTATGGATCTCAGTAACCGATGTAGGTCGGGGCCACTGCTAAACAGCCTCAATCTTCTTCGGGTCCACACAAATGCCGTCTCTCATAACCACGTGACCCAAGAATCCGACGCTGTCCAGCCAGAATGCACACTTGGAGAACTTTGCGAACAGCTGGTGCTCCCTCAGAGTCTGTAACGTAATCTGCAAGTGCTGCTCGTGCTCCTCTCTGCTCCGGGAGTACACCAAGATATCGTCGATAAACACGATGATGAACAAGTCAAGATACGGCCTGAATGTACGGTTCATCAAATCCATGAATGCTGCTGGGGCGTTGGTGAGTCCGAACGACATCACCAAAAACTCGTAGTGGCCGTAGCGCGTATGGAAAGCTGTCCTCGGTATATCCTCCTGTCGAACTCGCAGCTGATGGTATCCTGATCGCAAGTCGATCCTCGAAAAATATCCCGCACCCTGAAGCTGGTCGAACAAATCATCAATGTGTGGCAACGGATATCTGTTCCGAACGGTAACCTTGTTCAGCTGGCGGTAGTCGATGCATAAGCGCAAACTTCCATCCTTCTTCTTGACAAACAGAACCGGAGCACCCCACGGAGAAACACTAGGTCGAATAAGCCCCTTATCTAACAAATCCTGCAACTGATCCTTCAGCTCTCGAAGCTCTGCCGGGGCCATCCGATAAGGCGGTATAGAAATAGGCCCCGAGCCGGGAATCAAATCAATGCAGAACTCAACATCGCGCTCAGGTGGTAGCCCAGGTAGCTCATCTGGGAAAACATCAGGGAACTCACAAACAACCGGGACCCAGTCCAACGGAACCTCTGCAGCTCGAGTATCACAAATATACGCTAAGAATCCCTGACATCCCTTCCACAAGAGCTGACCAGCGCAAAGAGACGAAATCAAGCTGGGAAGGGTGACGCTGCGGTCTCCCTGAATAACAAGGACTGGCTCCCCCGGAAAGCTAAATCTGACTGCCTTCTCACGGCAGTCCACCGAAGCATAACAGGTGGCTAGACAATCCATGCCCAGAAGTACATCAAAGTCCAACATATCGAGGAGAATCAAATCAACTGATGAATCCCTCTCCCCGATACGAACGGAACACAGTCGACATACAAAATGAGCGACAAACGACTCGCCTACCGGAGTACTAACAACAAGCGGATGACCTAACGACGACGACTCACGGCCCAAAATCGGTGCAAAGTGTGTAGAGACGTACGAATGTGTAGAAACTGGGTCAAATAACACTCGTGCGTCGAAAGAACAAATTGGCAAGGTACCTGTCACAACGGCATTGGATGCCTGCGCATCCTGCGGTGTCAAAGCAAACACTCGGGCCTGTCCTCCACCGATAGAGGGCTGACCTCGACCTCGGCCTCTGCCTCCTCGTCCTCTCTGAACAGGACCGCCGCGTCCACGGCCTCTGGGTGCACCTAACTGGCGTGGAGCATCGCCTGTGGTAGGAAGTAGGGCTCTCTGAGGAGGGGGTGGTGATGGTGGTAGGGTCACATGCGGAACTGTCGCTGCTCCCTGTCGTCTCACCGGACAGTCTCTAACAAGATGGTGCGGACTCCCGCACCCAAAACACCCTGGCGACGGCTGCTGTCCCTAGGGATAAGAACCATATAACTGTCCCCGTCCAAATCCTCTGCCAGGCCTATCTCTTGGGAAGAATCTGGCGCGCTACCTCTGAGACGGTACATCGGTGCGAATCCTCTTCGGCCCAGAAACGGACGAAGTCTGTGATATGCGTGCCTCCATCCGTAATGCCGTATCCATAGCAGCTGAATAAGTGTCGTAGTGCTGGGCGCCAATGGCAAGATATAGCTGGGCATCAAGTTCCTGTACGAACCTCTTCACCATCTTCTCTTCGGTATCCACCAAATACGGAGCATATCGGGATAACTGTGTAAACTGGATGTCATACTCAGACACCGTCATTCCAGGTGTCTTGACTAAGGCCTCGAAGCTACGAGCTCTGGCGTCACGAACGCTCTCTGGAAGGAAACGAGCTAGAAAGACCGCTGTAAACTCGGTCCACGTCATAGGCGGTTGACCTGCAGCTCGACCTCTCAAGACTGACTCCCACCATGTCTGCGCGAGACCCTCTAGTCGGAAACTCGCAAGCTCTACCCATCGATCATCCGAACATCTCAGCGAATGGCAGATCCTGGCTAAACTGTCAAGGAACGTCTGGGGGTCCTCCGCTGCCTCGGTGCCGGTGAATACTGGAGGTCTCAGCCTCATGAAATCCTGTAGTGAAACCGGAATGGCCACGGTGGTAGTAGTAGGAGCAGGTATCATGGTCGTCTTTGATGTAGTAGGTACGTCGTCTGGTCTCGGTGTACGACTGGCTGCAACTAGGGATCCTACCATCTGACGTAGCTCCTGCATACCCCCCATCATCTGTCGCAACTCCTCCATACCAGTCTTGAGCCTATCCATACGGCCTGGGGAAGGTGGATCGGTCTGTCCCTGCGGCGTAGGCATACCACCCTGCTCAGTCCTAGTCTCGGACGAGCCAGCTCGAATCTCGTCTCGGGCGGCAGCCCTTTGTGCCCTCGTAGCCTTCGGCGGCATAGTGGCTGTTACAGGAAAATGGATAGTAAGAACAGTGCAATGGATCATAGGATACACGGAATTGAAGAAGGAATTTTCAAGCAAGTATATCCTAAAGTCACTTAGGCGGAGTACCGTATCGCAAGTATGCCGCGGACATACACACGCTACGTTACCCTACTTAAGTCACTTACTCCATCTACCAAGGGTCATCCTACACTGAAAAGGTAAAACCTATCGCTCTGATACCAACTTTGTCACGACCCGCAGGGTACGGAACGTGACTGGCACTTAAGTTACGAAACGTCTCAAGACATCCGTAATATAAGTAAGCCAAAGCCCAGAAACCAAAACCAAATAAGCAAAAGAGTGAAGAGAACCCAATAAATTGAAAACGAGTTTATCAAATAAGTCATATAAAACCTCTTTAAAAACAATATCAATTTTTCCGAAAATTTCGGCAGATTCTCCTTTGTAAATACTGGCCCCCAAAATGGGTACAGCAAGAATATATATGAATCCAACAAATAAGGCATCCCCAAGCGGGAGCTAGCTCTTCGCCACAAGGCGGTCACAAATCCCACCCAATGTAAAGCAACAACATGCGAAATAATCATAAGGAAGCATGAGAAAAACAACATGTCGACTCAAGTGAGCTCGACCCCAAAATACAGCATAAAAAGTCCACAAATCTCACAGTCTCATCTCTAGGTCAATATACAACAATACTGGTAGATACAGTAGATGGAGTGCTCTAGATACAAAGAATATACAAGATGGTGCAAAAATAATAATATAACCCACCTAAGAGCAAAACCTCGAGTCCAGGCAAAAGAGGCAGGTGCGCCCGCCGCTACTGTACTGACGGAGCGGACCTGAAAAAGGCTGTGGCACAACGTGGGTGAGTTGCCAACTCGTGAGTAATAAATAACATCTACACAGGCTATCGTATGCATGCACACAAGTATTCTAGCATCTCTAATACAGGTATGGCAGGACATAATAGCAGGTATGTATGCAATATGAATATACTAGCAGGTATGAATGCAATGCGAATCAACTCATGATCTGAATGTGTAATTATAAGAATCATGTTTTCCTTTAGAAATCTCTTTTGAAATACCAGCATAATACCACTAGAATCAACAAGAACCTGTGCCCAGCAACGACACCTCAAAACTATAACAAATCTCATATATCCATGTCATAGTATCTCTGGCCTCAGCCATCCGGCTGACCCAGCTCAATATCAAAATCTCATCATCTCGCGGCCACGGTCGGTATCCTCTGGATATCCGCCGTGCCAAACAGTCACCGGTAGGTAATCCGTCCCCTGCCAGGCTCAACGTCAACACCACATTCATCTTGCCCCGGGGTACCATACCGGGCCCACCATGTACCCGTGACGGTTCCTCCACTCCTCGACACGGATCTCGAAAACCACAGCAAACTCATGGTGGACGACACTTACATCACTAGAAAACCGCAATTTACATATTTTAAAAATATAATAAGTTTAGAAATTTTGCGGCTTTCCCCCGAAATCCAGAAATATCATAAAATCTCAAGAAGTCCTCATAAGTGCATATGTCAATGATAATGAATGCATATGGTATCAATAATCGAGTTGCGATGTGTGATTAATAGATTAGGCATGAACAAATAATATGATGAAGCACATGCACATGAATAGCAATCCTACGATTTCATTTTAAGGAATTAAAGGCAATAACACATGTTTAAGTATCATTTATAGTAAAAGGTTTCAATTTAAAAATTATCTAGTGTGGTGGCATGGCAATTACCAGGGTATGGGTGTAAGCATGAATAGTGCTCGTGCTGCATATAAAAACCCTGGCAATGGTGCGGTGTCCTATAAAATGGTTTCGCATATGAATGTCAATATAAGGCATGAATGTAGCAAATAATCATACAAGTATTACACCCCTAATTACCAACATTGCTAAGAATCTTTTAAGTTACTAAAACTATCGGGCGACTTGCGCCATCCAACGATAGTCCCCCGTAGTTGTTACATCTACTCACCGGAATCCCTAGCTAGTCACGTCCGATCACCGCTTTCCCCTTTCGAGCCGCGTTTGACGTCTCCGCGACCGAACCTGGAATTTACATCAATACAAACATAAGATTACAAATCAAGAACGACGCAATTCCCTAACGAAAATACCAACGTTCACTAGCTAGGTACAACGTGCACAAGGTGCGCGGAACACACGCGAAAATCGCAAAAACTGAAGAAAAAAATCGTCGATTTGGTCGCCCGGCAAAACTAAAACCCGATTACTCAATAATCCGCACTCACGCATCCTAAACGTCATAGGATATGCCAACAATATAATCTAGATATCGCAATTAATTTGCCACGATAATATAATAAAAACCTAGTAAGCTAGAAGTTTGCAAATTTGGTGCAAACATCGACCATTTGCGACAAAGTGCACATATTATCACACAAATATCCAAATTAAACCATTAGAAAGCCACTACAATTAAATTAACCCCTTTACCATGCATCAAAATCCACATTCCATACACAAACCTTTTCTTGATTTTGGTAATTAGCAAAGCAAAGAATATTTCACACAAGTTAACTTAGATTAGCAATACATCAAGTCACTTAAGCAAAGTAACCATATAGGTTGGTTAAGTAAACCATTAGATTAATTAACTAGATTTAATTAACTAAAACATGGTTTCAAGAAACCCTAATTAACTCAACCATTAACTTTAAACAAAACTAGAATGAAAATAACACTAAATTAACACTAAAACAATTTAATTAAAGGATTTTAACCATAAGAAATTAAAAGAGTAGAAATTATACCTCAAACCTATGGATCTAGTAAGAAGAAATTTGCCTCAATGATGGCCTCCTAGCACCATGATTCCAAGCAAGAGAGGTGAAGGAAAAAGGGATGAAGGATGGAGTTTAATTTATGAGGTTTAAATTTGGAATTTTTGAAGCAACTTAATGAATTTTTTGAAGAAAATGAAAAGAACCAAGAGATGAAGGGGGGCTGCTAGAATTCGGCCAGAAATGAGGGAGAGGGGATGGTGTGGGGTGTGGGAAAGAAGTCTTGGT
Organism: Agapanthus africanus; assembly: GCA_030015575.1. Classification (NCBI taxonomy): domain Eukaryota; kingdom Viridiplantae; phylum Streptophyta; class Magnoliopsida; order Asparagales; family Amaryllidaceae; genus Agapanthus; species Agapanthus africanus. The sequence goes on from CM057339.1 coordinate 392,273,116, forward strand.
CAACTCCTACCAACCACAAAAGACTATACCCAAAAACAAATTCAAACCTTTCTCAAAACAACCATCATTTCCACACAATAAAACAACCCAAGGAGCAAGGAATTTTTCTTGACCTGATGGTGGTGGGGCTGGCCTAGGGCTGAGGGAAGAGAGAGAGGGGTTTTACAAAAGAAATTTTATGCAAAAAGACCCCCCACAAGTCAAAAATTGCAAGTTTAAGCTTAAATTCAATAAATTTCGTTTCCTATAATAAAAATTAGTTAAAAATCAAAATAAATTACTAAAAATTTATGTTACAACTAGATTTTAATTAACATAATTTTAAAGATTAAAATTAGCCCAGAAAAGTTTGTATTTATCCCTAATTTAATGTATTTTCTTACCGGCTTAAAATAATATTAAAAAATTGAAAAATTAGGGAAAATTTTTAAACGACCAGAATTTCATAATTAACTCATTTACTACTAAAAACTAGCAATTACCTATCCAAATTAGGTATAATTAGTCATAAACTGCAAAATAACAAAAAAGACGGTTTTCGGAAAAATACCGAATTTTCACCGATTTTCAGGAAAACACCAAAACGACTTTTCAAGGCATTACACATTCATAGATGAAGATCTACTCCTCAGTACACGTGAACATAATCGACCGCTCTATGTCACCGGGTACTGCTACGACTTCAAGATAGGAAAAATCCTTGTCGACAACGGATCATCTGTCAATCTTCTCAACGCGAGGGCACTGAAGAAAATATGTATGAATGTTCAGCACATTTGCAACGACTCTAAAATCTCTGTATAGAAATTTTCTGTTAATATGCAAGAAAAGAGTATTACAGCCTGAGTTTGAGTTATAAGTCACTTTTGTTAAATATAAGCAAGAAGCCACTTGTAGCTCACTGGTAAAGCCTCTGCACTGCTGTGACGTAGCATGCGTGTTCGATTCTCATCAGACACAATTTTTTCTGATTTTTCTTGTTAACTTTTTGGAAGCCCAAAAGATTCCACGTGCAATACACGGGGAAATGAAAAGTTCAAAAAAATCAAACATGTGGAAAATGGTGTAAATATATGATTTATTAAATGGCATGAATCTCGAGGCAAATGCCTTAAGATCGACCGACGGAATTGCCCAAATGGCCGGCGGGGACGGTTGGATCTGCTCGAATTTGATCCGTGCTTTGCACACACACCTCTTAAACTCCTCTCAACTCCTCTGCACTGTTTGATTTCCCTGCAATCAAACAGAGATCTTTCATTTCACAATTTAACACCATTTTAATACTTTTTAATCCACATTTTTAATTCCCAAACCCTAATTCTCCACTATAAATGCCACCCCATGCCCTAGCCCTTCACCATTCTGAAAATTCTAGCAAAAATTCTCTCAAAAGTTCCTAAGTGCAAGTGGAGTTAACGAGCAAGTTTCTTCCGTCGAAGATCGAAGCCGATTCCGGAGCTCCGGCGACGCCATGACGACACTCTTCCCTTCCTCACCCTCTTCCTAAGTATTTCAAACCGTAAGTCCCTCCTAATCTCTCTTTCTTTTCATTGAAACTCAATTTTAAAACTTATATCGGTAAGTGAAGTTATTACCGATATCCTTTTTCTAAACCCTAGAAACTCCTTCTCCTTTATACTTTGTTCAACCTAATTTTTACACAATACTTGTAATCTAAATACCAGTGTTTAGAATCAAATTTAACCAAGAATCTCATGTGAAACATTCATAATTGAACTTTTCATTAAAATACCATGAACTTTGATATCACTTTTAGTTTTGTTAAAACTATACCTTTAGGAAAAACTTCACGGGGTAACGACCTACCCCTCACGTACACTTTGGTTTCATAACACGATACTAATTTGTATGAATATTTCTTTCAAAGTATAAACTTTACAATAAAATACCACCTACTTTAAAACCGAGTTTCTTTTAAACGGTGTTTCATATTTCTTTGCATTTATGCATCTACAACCCTCGTTAGGGGACCCGCTAATGGATGGTGCAGATTATCGCACATCTTGAGGATAGTAGAGCGAGATGCAGACCTCCTCACAGAGCATTCGATCTCGAAAGGATATAAATACGTTTTTTTTAAGAAAAACGAATTTTTCTAAATAAAGCTAATTTTCTAAAAATTTAACATTATATAAAATTATAAATCCATATTTTCATTACATTATGAAACTATATTTTTATAAAATGAAAGATTAAAAAATATCAATAAAATACCATCAAGTTACTAAAAAGACTAGTTTTCAATAAAATACCATAAACATTCAAAAGCTAGGTATTCATCATTAAAATACCTCAATACTTAAAACACATGCTCATGAAAACCCTAAGTAATATAAAAACCCCTCGAGGTTTTACTTTTAACTATATTAAAATATTTTTTCATAAAACCTCCTCGAGATATATAAAACAATATTTAAGGACGTTAGTAAATATAGGTTTAAGCGGGATCAATTCTCTTGAGCCTCAAGGAGCCAGAGAAAGTGAGTACTTGCCTATTCAGGTTAGAAAACTTAACAAGAGTTATCGATGGAAATTGTCTTGAAAAACGACACAAATCCTGTCGTCCATGTGCAGCAGTTGCCGATGACTCCCGAACCTAAGAATTCAAGAGTTAAATCAGTACAAGTGCCTGGCTCAGTCTGAGTCTAACCTCAACCTTGAATCCGAAACCAAATACGAATACTTTATTATAAACCTGAATACTCGAATTCAAACATCAATATCAAACAAGTATACTTGACTTGAATTCACCGAACCATGGTTATAACTTGACATGACTACTTGAATACATGACTACATCCCGAACATGAATATTTGAACATTTTTTATCCATGGTTTCGGCAATACTTGTAAACATAAATATATATAATACATAACGCTGGGATAAAGGGGTAGATTGGTACGGAACGCATATCGTGGCACGAGAGGTCACTTAAAAGACACATACATGAATTCTCGTGTCGTGCCGTTGTCCCGTGGGTTATGACGGGGCCTTGTACTATATGTTACCATAGTCCACGGGGTAATATGGACTCCTCTTGTATACATGAATACCTTCTTTACCAAACTACAAACAACCACGTTATAATAACTATCCTATACCTATACACTTTACCTGTTCATTTCACTTTATATACCATCTTCTCTTTCTTCTTTTGGGACTTACCGAGCGTTAGTTCGCTGATGACATTCCTTTCTATTTCTTTCTTTGGAATGTTCGTCAGGAGGACCGGACACTGAAAAGATTGACCCGAGCCAGGAGGACTTGGAGCAGCTTGAGGCACAGCCGGACTACTAGTTCCTCTGCACTTATTTTCAGTATGCCGCTGTTTAGGCAATTGCTTTATATCATTGTATCTTTTTATTTCAAACAGTTGTATGTAAAGTTGAATGTAAATAAAGTTATTGTTCATTCTATTCTCTTGTCATTCTTGTACATTTTTATATATTGCTTAATTATGCTTAACGTATATATTTCATAGTAAATACGTTGCAGCCTGCCACGTCACAGTTTCCGTCTACTGGGAAGCGGGGCGTGACAGGTTTTGTTGGCGGCCCATGCAGGTCCGTTCTACATGAAGTCTTAAACAATATATCACAAGAATTATAAGAATCAACAACTATAAATTTCTTACATTTCAAATTTCTTTAATCTATCCTAACCATTCCTTTTTCTATCAAGGTAATGGACTCTCCCAATAACACCAGCACGAATGTCAATGGAAATACCCCACCGCCCACTCTACCACCACCACCTACCGTTGTAGCTCCTATCAATGAGCAAACGGTACTACTTGTGAATATCAAGAGCCTACTGGAGGGCCAGTAGCAGTAGACTGCTATCCTCATGCACCACCCCGAAGCCGAGACACCCGGAGTCAAGCAATTCCGGGCAGTGCATCCAAAACACTTCTCGGGAAAAGAGAGCCCAGTTGAGACAGAAAAATGGGCTCAATCGATCGAAGATGATCTGGCAGCTACTCAAGTGCCAGATATTGCTTCGTTGAGAGTTGCTAAGCTGCAACTGACCAATAATGCAAGAATATGGTTGAAGGCTGAGGAAACCCAACTCACACAGCCAATTGAGTGGAAGACGTTTCGCGATCTATTCGATGCGAAGTTCTTCCCTGAGACTGCCTGTTTCGAGAGGATCAACAGTTCATCCACCTATAACAAGGTTCTATGTGGGTAAAATCGGTGGATAAATATGATGCCGAATTCATCATGCTCAGCAGGTTCGCAACACATTCGATCCCGACTGATGAGATTCGGGCTAGACGATTTCAACATGGCTTAGAACCGGAGATTCAGGCGGCGTTAGCCACAGGCGATTACGCGACTCATGAACTCGCCATGAAAGTAGCTCGCTGTTAAGAAGCTGTAGTGAAGAAGAAGGGTAAGCCCCAAACAGCTGGAATTAAACGCCCTGCTGCACAGATGACAGGAGGAGCCTCTTCTAAGCCGATCTTTGCACCCAAGAGACCGGGAGGATCATTTAACCGGTCTAGTTCAGATTTCTATTTTTACTGCAAGAGGACTGGACACCTGGCGAAGACTGCAGGCGTGCAAATGGCCTATGTTTGGTTTGTGGCGCTTCCACTCACGCCATAGGAGCATGTCCATATCGTTTCAACACAGCTCCAACACCCAGACCCGCAATCCCAGTTCCGCAACGGCCAGCCATTCAGGCACCTGCACCTCACTTTGCTCTCCATGCACCAGCTCCACGTGGACCTCCTGCATAGCCTCAACGTCAATTCCATCAGGCACAGAGAAACATGCCTCAAGGGCAGAGAAACGTGCCCCAAGGATAGAAGAATGTGCCTCCAGCAAGGAAGAATGTACCACAACATCAGGCTTAGCTGGTCTTTTCGGATGATCAGCCATACTGGGACTGAGACACGGCCCGGACTCTTACAATGACGGCCGAGGAGGCCGAAGCCACAGGGCAAGTCATCACTGGTAACTCCCCATCCTTTCAATTTTTCAATCCTTTTGTATCACCATACTTTTCCTATGTCTAAACCCAACATCACACAACTTAGGTACTATACTAGTAGCCACCCTTCCTGTACTCGCACTTTCGACACTGGAGCTTCACACTGCTTCATGTCCCTGAAAGTGTTTATTGGCATCTCGACTTGGTTAAAACGGGCATCACACAAGCAATTTTCAAAATTTTAGGGGTGTTAATCAACACTTAACAAGAATCTAACTAGAAGTTTAGGGTGTGCAATAATGATAGGATAAAACCAACTAGAAGGGAAGGAGGTTATACCCTCGTAGATCGAGTCCTTCTCTTCTCAGGCTCCGGGTTACGGTCCATGTGACCCCACTAGGCTCCTCTTCGAGTTGAACGGGCCTCCTTCGTGATCTTCGCGCCGAAGACGATCCACCCGAAGTCCCTCAAGCTCAAGCTACCTCTACACTAAACTCTTTTAGTGTAGGAAACACACTAATGTAAGGTGCTAATCTACACTAGGATGATGAAGTAGGGGTGTTGGTTTGCTCACTAGTGTGTTCAAAAATCCATGGTTCACATCACATGTGAGGGGTTGGATTTTTGTAGCATCATGAGGAAGAAGAAGTTGATAGCTATTTCTATAGATCTTAATACCCAGGATGTTGGAGGCATCATCAGGATCTTTCATGGAGAACTTGTGTGATAAGAAGAGCTTGACCGAGTGTAGCATAGGAATTTCGTTTCCTTTCAAAAGTATGTCATCCACATACAATACGAGGAAGACCACCTTACTCTTTACAGCCTTCTTATATACAAGGTTCATCTATATTTTTGATGAAGTCAAACTCTTTGACAGCTTCATCAAAACAGATGTTCTAGCTCCATGATGCCTGCTTCAATCCATAGATGGATTTAAGCAGCTTGCACACCATTCCGCTGCTCCCCTGTCTACGAAGCCCTCTGGCTGTGTCATGTACATGCTCTGTTCTAAATCACCATTTAGAAAAGCGGTCTTGACGTCCATCTGCCAGATTTCGTAGTCATGGTATGCAGCAATGGCAAGTAGGATCCTGATGGACTTAATCATAGCGACAAGAGAAAAGTTTTCATCATAGTCGACGCCAGGTCGTTGACGAAAACCTTTTGCTCTAAGTATAGCTTTGAAAGTCTCAACTTTTCCATCTACACCAATTTTCTTTTTGAAGATCCACTTGCTCCCAATGGGTTTTACCCCTTCAGGAGCAACCTCCAAAGTTCATACTTTATTGGTGTACATGGATTCCATCTCAGATCGCATAGCATCCAGCCATTTCACAGAGTCCCCACTCGTGATGGCCAGCTCAAAACTAGTCGGGTCATCGTCTTCCATGATGCAATCCTTGCTCCCACCGTCTACGAGAAAACCGCAGTATCTCTCAGGTGGATGAGGAACCCTACTAGATCTGCGGAGTGGCTGGGGTTTGTTGGGTACTATTGGATCCTCCAGTTCCACCAAATCGTCAGTTGTAGTTTGTGCTACTGGAACATCTTTCAGTTCTACCTCATTGCCACTAATTTCTTTTACAAGAAATTCCTTTTCTAAAAAGGTGGCATGTTGAGCAACAAACACCTTTTTTCCCAACTTTGGTAGAAAAGATATCCATGCTAATTTTTTGGGTATCCTACAAACTTACATAGAACTGACCTTGTCTCGAATTTGTCCAGATTTTGCCTTTTGATATCTTAACTCGCTTAAGATATGGTCTCTTTCCACTCCATATCTTAACTCGCTTAAGATATGGTCTCTTTCCACTCCATATCTTATATGGTGTTTTAGACTTAGATTTTGATGGAACTTGATTCAATAGGTATGTAGATGTCTCAAACGCATAACCCCAAAAAGAAATAGGCAGCTCAGCAGTACTCATCATAGAGCGCACCATATCTAATAGGGTGCGATTTCTCCGCTCCGATACACCGTTGTGCTGTGGTGTATACGGAGGAGTAAGCTGAGAGAGAATCCCATACTCGTTTAAATAGTCTCGGAATTCCCCGCTCAAGTATTCTCCTCCCTGATCAGATCGTAGGACTTTAATACTTTTGCCCGTCTGGTTTTCAACTTCGCGCTTATATTCCTTGAATTTCTCAAAAGCTTCAGACTTGTATTTCAACAAGAACACGTGTCCGAACCTTGGGAGACATCGGTGAATGTAATAAAGTATGAAAAACCATTCCATGCATGTGTAAACATAGGACCGCATACATCACTATGTATCAGTCCCAAGAGTTTAGTAGCTCTTTCTCCGTGTCCAATAAACAGAGTTTTGGTCATCTTGCCTTTGAGACATGACTGGAAAGTTTCATAAGATGAAAATTCAAACGGATTCAAATATCCATCTTTATGCAACTTAGCCAGTCTTGTCGTATTGATATGACCTAGTCTACAGTACCACAAGAAGGCTTCGTTCATCTCTGAACTTTTTCTCTTATTTTTGTTCTGTACGTTAAGAACTGTACTTTGATTAAGAACGTATATACCTTTACATAACGTACCAAATCCAATCAACATTTGATTCTGGAAAATATTCATAACATTATCTTCTAATGTGAATTTATATCCTTATTTAGATAGCAAAGAAACCGATATAATATTACACATCATTTTTGGTACGTAATAACAGTCGTTCAGAACCAATGTATTACCAGCTGGTAATACAAGGTGATATTCGCAAAATGCCTTGGCTGCAACAATTGCACAATTCCCTACTGTTAGAGATTTATCACCTTTTCCCAGTTCTCTACCTTTCTTTAGCCTATGTAAAAAATTACATACGTGGGATCCTGATCCGGTATCCAATACCCAGGACGTAGAACAAACTGAGAAACAGTTTTCGGTAACGAACACACCCGAAGAAGATGCATCAACATTCTGTTTCTTCGTACGGGTGGTGCGGGAATCCTGATATTCCCCTATTCCTATGGAACCAACGTTCCCCAGCTTAGTATAATAAGAAGGTTTGGTCAATACATCCATATTATTATCTTGATTAAGGCGTGGCATTGGTTGCTACCTAGAGAGAGAGAGAAGGAAACGCGTTAGCGCGCGCTCTTTGCAAGATTAGATTGGTTATTAACTTATCTAATCAGGATGGCTCCCACTGTTTTTATCAAATCTTCCTTCAAACCATAAAAGGCAAGATTAGCCGGGATTAATTACACCCTAAAGGTTCACCAATCGTTCGTCCAGGCAGGTATCGGTACCCCGAGGGAGGTTTCCCGTGCTTTCACACAGACCTAATTAAAATAAGCCTTGTTTCCCTAGTGGCATAACCCCGTTGACACCTTTCTAGACACCTACTGGATTAGCTAATTGTAAAGTGCAAAACTCTCCCAGGAGTAACTCTTACTAGCAGCGGGTATTGGGATCCAACTATCATATAGAAAGTATGCAATCTCATTGCAAATTTCAACACTTGAAATTCCCGATAATGGTTTTCACCCCTAGCCACTTATGACCTTGACAAGGTCAACAAATCATAAGCGTTAGTCAAGTTCTACCCGTCATTTCTTGATTGAATTAAACCCACCCGCATGACCCTTGACAAGGTCAATAAGGCTGTATGACTACCCTAATCCAATCGCATCTCATGCGGGCAGATAAGCACTAATCAGCTACCGCATACTACGCCTTGACAAGGTCAACAAACGCAGCACAAATACTAAATATTACTTATCTGAAATGACGGAGGGCTACGCAGGTTTTTAAGAAAACCATGAGCGTAATGAACTTGATATCGTTGTATAATCTAGTGATTTTGAAAATGAGTGTTTTTTAGGCTTTTGCTAGTTTCGCTAAAGAGGCCACTCCCGGTGAAGGAATCTCGGCTCTTTCCTCATCGAATGAGGTGCTAGATATTCATGAATACCACTATGTAAAGCAAGAACTAGAGAAGCTATAAAAAACAAAACCGAGTGGGTTGTAGCATTTGCTAGTTTCTCTAAAGTGGTCACTCCCGGTGAAGAGATCTCGACTCTTTCCTCATCGAATGAGGTGCTGGATATTCATCAAGGAATACCATTATGCAAAGAAAGAACTAGAGTTACCATTTTTGAAAATTTGATTCTACAATATCGTTAGGTTTCTTTCTTTCATTAATCTCATTGATGAAGTCCCATAATTTAATGTTTCCTAAACATTACAGAAAAATGAAACGAAAATCGAACGTACGCTTATGCCATCCGCATTCGCCACGGGGCCCCGTCATGCACCGTTAGGTTACTTAACTACCGGTAGAGCGGGGGCTAGACTAGCGCGGGTGTAAAACATAAGCAACGTTTATTATATATCATATATATAATATTACATTCGTCTCACGCAGTTATATGATCACATCACAGAACCAAGCAGCAGAAGCAACATATGAAATATTGGATATACTAGGATGTTCATGTTTTAAATTTATCCAGTAATATAAAATATGGATTCCATGGTCATGGAGAATAGCCAAACCCATATCCCTAGACCCCTACAAGAGCGGCAAGTAACCCTACCAATTCTAGAGTTAGGAGACCCTGTCTCAACTCCTTGAGATGGTCTCCCACTGGACTCTAGAACCTGGTTATTTGTGCTCCCCGCCTTGGGTCTATCATAATGCGGAAAAGTAAATAATATATATCAATGTGACGTCATCCTCAACCTGGAAGTGCCCCAATAAAAGAATATTACATACAGATTTTACATGAATGAAAATAAAAACTCTCATCTCACATAAAAAAAACCCGGCTATTCTTACACGACGATCCAATAAATCATATCAACGACAACACATAACATCACATGTTATCAACGTAAGTAAATATGCATATTCCGAAAATTCGTTGACATATAGCAACGAGATCAAGATACCCCACATATTACACTTACGGTCGCAGAAAATAAATGGAAAACTATAATAATTAGAATCCGTATATCCTTAGACATCATAAACCGGGAATATCTCATATTCTAGATTTCATACGTGGCCTATAAACCTTGTATTTTAGTCTCAAATTGAAAACACTTTTCAATTACTTTTGTCGGGTAATTCAACAAGATTCCCGACTACATTATCTAATACTCGTCGAAAACTTTAGCAGATGGCCGCACCCCCGATACTGCCGACGAAGTGCACTAAGGCGGAACACCGTGGCCGCAAGCATCTGAGTGGGTGCTTTTGGACACGGGGTTATCCTACACTCACTTGGTCATGACTATGGGGCGTGGCTGTCTACTAGAGTTAGCCGGCGGGTGTTCGCATACAATACGCGATTGCGAAGGAGTTTTGATCCGAATCAAAACTCCGTGGCAACCGATTTATCGAGAATAAAATATTAGATTTACAATATACTAACTAGTTTTCACAAAACTAATTATTTGGATTCTAACAATTGTATCACATATCATCAAGATTTGTACAACGTTAAACATTTCGATCGGTTTAGCAAACACCCACAAAATCCAGAGACCTCAACAACTTGAGAATCACTAAAAATATTCAGAGAGTGCAAAATGGCCAAATGGAGCAGCAGTAGAAAAATGGAACCACAATGCCACTAACAAGCCGCGGAACCGCGACCAAACATGGGGTTTGGCCGCGCTTCCGTGGCGGTTTGATGGTATTGGGTCCTCAAATTTCTACAGGCTCCATAAAAAACCCTGCATGAATTTTTGGATATTTTTAATTTCAAAAATTCCAACGTTTGAAAAATTCGACAGAAACTTCAAGATTTTCCGGGTTTCGAAACCGAACGAACACTTTAATATCGTAACGACTTACCCAAATCTTCTAACTTGGCTCTGATACCATGAAAGTGTTTATTGGCACCTCGACTTGGTTAAAACGAGCATCACACAAGCAATTTTCAAAATTTTAGGGGTGCTAATCAACACTTAACAAGAATCTAACTAGAAGTTTAAGGTATGCTATGATGGTATGATAAAACCAACAATAAGGGAAGGAGGTTATACCCTCGTAGATCGAGTCCTTCTCTTCTTAGGCTCCAGGTTGTGGTCCACGCGACTCCACTAGGCTCCTCTTCGTGTTGAACGGCCTCCTTCGTGATCTTCGCGCCGAAGACGATCCACCCGAAGTCCCTCAATCTCAAGCTACCTCTACACTAAACTCTTTTAGTGTAGGAAACACACTAATGTAAGGTGCTAATCTACACTAGGATGATAAAGTAGGGGTGTTGGTTTGCTCACTAGTATGTTCAAAAATCCATGGTTCATATCACATGTGAGGGGTTGGATATTTGTAGAATCATGAGGAAGAAGAAGATGAGAGCTAGAAAGCTGAAGAGACAAAGGAAAAAAATGAGCGAGTGTTGGAATGGAATTGTGTGAAGCATGGCTACCTCTTTTTCTTTCCAATTATTGAGGCATCCATATTTTATCAAATATAAAATGAAGCCATGCTTCAATAGTGAAAGAGAAAGAATAAACAAATAAAAGATCCATTCTTCTCACCATGCTCTCATTTTCCACCTCATTTCTATTTTTCCCAAAAATAGAAAATATACCATACTTCATTATATATATTTATATATATATCAAATATATATATTAATACATATACGAAAATAATTAGTGAGCTAATAATATTAGTTAAGATATAATTATATCAAATATAATATATATCACATTATTAAATCAACACTTGATTTAATAATCCGGTTATATCACATATGACCAACTAATATCATTTATCTGTTTATCACATTATCAAATCAACATTTGATTCGATAATATGGTTATACCACATATAACCTAACCGATAACAGATAACTGCCAGATTACAATACGGTATCATATACACGTATTTAATTTGGCCCCCTGCACATATCAACATATGTGCCCTACTTCGTTTCACTTGAACCAGGAAACTTTTGTGTGGGACTCTAAAGACTCGTCAATACGCCGGCAGTAGGTGATGATCACATCAGTCGCCTACAAGCCGTCAGCGGTACTAGCTGGACGTAACGACTACCCGAGTATTGAGCGACATGAAGATCAACAAGCAAGCTCGTCTACTCTCCATGAAGCCTATCAATAACACTACCGTACAGTCCGGTCTCTTCGTCTAATATGTCGCATATCATATCTAGGGGTGGTAAACGTCAGACCCCAGTAACGTGATAATTCATGCCGATGTTTGGCCTATAACAGTTCGAGAAACTACTGATAACTCTTATCAGTAAATCTCAGCAGCAGCCCTGGCCAGGGACTTTCAGTTATAACCAATCGAGCATAGCGCAACATCAACCCCCAATACCGGGAGAGACGAAACCTCTCCTATCGCTCATTGCCTCCATGTGACTCGGGACTGTACCCAAAATCCAGTTGTTTGCACGTCTCGTTTGAGTGTGGTAGGAAGGAAATCAAAGCACAGTAGGAGCCACATAAGACTCTATGACGATCTCGGGTCTACAGACTTACCTGTACCAGTGTCATCAGAGGACTGCTATCTGACGATATGTATACTACCTGTACCTGTGTACAATCTTTGATGTCACACACCAATGGTTGTGGGATCAACCATCGCCCTCTAAGGGACAAGAAACGTACACACTAGTCTCCTCTGGAATATCGATGCCCTAGTCTCGATATTCCCTCGACTAGGAACTGATTAAAGGATGTACTTTTGGACCACCCCTGGCCCCACTAGTATGATCTCATCATAATCCTGGTAGTCAAGTACATATCCTAAGGGCTTTATCAACATGTGAGAGAAAGACAATAAAGAATACCAGTCAACATGTTAAGATAAAGAGTAACCATATAGCATACTATCATGTCGAGCAAGAAAGTCATCTATATATATGTCCAAGCATCCACTATAATATACATCACATGTACAATAATGGCCTCTAGGGCATACATATTCCTAATAGTCCCAACGATTCGTGAGAACGTATGCGATTCCCGTGAAGCCACTCATTTCATGCTAGAATGTCAGTTCCAGGAATGGAGTCTTGAAAACAACTATGGGGTTTGATCAGTGTCCAGTTGTTGTTTGCGGACGAGAATTCTACGTGAGTTTCAAAATATCGGACATCCTAAATTTCGATGTTGTGTTGGAAATGGATTGGCTGGGAGTATTCTATGCAATGATTGACTGCCGTCAAAGGAGGATAGTATTTGAGATTCTAGATCATCCAATCTTCTATTTCAAAAGTGGATATAGAAGTTTGGAGCCAGGAAAATACCAGGCTAAATCGAAGAATGCAGAAGTTTTCTCGCTACCGATAGAAGAAGAAAACCCCGAAGTAGTTCGAGAGTTCTAGGATGTATTCCCTGAAGATATATCAGGTTTGCCTCCCGATCAAGCTCTTGAGTTTAGTATTGATTTACAACCTGATGCGCAACCTGTAATCAAAGCTCCGTACCAGTTAAGTCCAGAAGGATTGAAGGAGATCCGTATTCAGTTGGACGAACTACTGAAGAAAGGTTGGATTCGTCCGAGTACTTCAAGTTGGGGATCTCCGGTATTACTCGTGAAGAAGAAAGAAGGTTCATACAGGATATGTGTGGATTATCGAGCTCTGAACGAAGTGACGATCAAGAACAAGTATCCACTACCACGCATCGATGATCATTTCGATCAGCTAAGTGGGTCTTGCGTATTTTCAAAGCTAGATCTTCGTTTGGGTTATCATCAAGTGAAGGTCAAAAGGTCCAACATTCCGAAGACGGCATTTAGGACTCGATATGGTCATTATGAATATCTCATAATGCCATTTGGAGTGACCAATGCACCTGCCATGTTTATGAACCTGTTGAACCAAGTTTTCCGAGAGTACTTAGACAGGTTCGTTGTCATCTTCATCGATACCATTCTGGTGTATTCAAAGAATCGGAAGGAACACGCCGAGCACTTACGGATTTTCCTGGAGACATTGCGACAATATCAGCTCTACGCCAAGTACAGTAAGTGTGAATTTTGGCTAGATGAAGTCGAATTTCTCAGATATATCGTTTCAGGCGAAGGAATCTCAGTAGATCCAGCTAAGATGCCAGCTGTCAGTGAGTGGCCGATACCAAAGACGGTGAAAGATATACGAAGTTTCTTAGGATTAGCAGGATACTACCGACGATTTATTGAAGGCTTCTCAAAGATTGCAGCACCCCTGACCAAGCTCACACGTAAAGATGAAGCATTCGTGTGATCAGAAGCATATGAAAAATCTTTTATAGAACTCAAGTCAAGATTAACCTCTGCTCATATTCTTGTAATACCGGATCAATCTGGAGGATTCTTTGTGCATTACGATGCATCCGGTAAAGGATTAGGATGTGTTCTACACCAGCATAGAAAAGTTATGGCTTTTGCATCAATACAACTGAAGGTTCATGAGTGCAACTATCCAACACATGACCTGGAGTTGGCAACCGTCATCTTCACACTTAAGATTTTTCACCACTACCTCTTGGGTGAACGAGTGGATATATACACTAACCACAAGAGTTTGAAGTATGTATTTACTCAGAAAGAATTAAACATGCGGCAGAGAAGATAGCTAGAACTCATCGCGGACTTCGACATCAACCTATAGTATCATCCTGGGAAGGTGAATGTAGTTCCTGAAGCACTTAGTCGCCATCCATTAGAAATAAACCTCACCGCTCAGTGGAAGCTATAGCAAGAATTGCACAGATTAGCGATCGAAGTAGTTATGCCAGGAAACGCTTCATATTTGATAAACTTACAAGTCCAGACCACTCTTGTCAATTAGATCAAGGCCGCTAAAGCAAATGATGCCAAGCTACAAAAGATCTGAGAACAAGTAGAAAGTGGACTTCGAACTGAATTCATCATCCATGAAGATGGATCCTTGCGGTACGGAACGGCCCAGATCGAGAAGAGTTGATGAAAAAAGCACATAGCTCTCCTTATTCTGTACACCCCGGTGGCACGAAAATGAAAAAGGATCTACGGCAACACTACTAGTGGAATGGAATGAAGCACGAAGTAGCAAGGAGCGTAGCCAAGTGTTTGGTGTGTTAGCTAGTGAAGGCTGAATATCACAGACTGCTGGTCTACTTCAGCCGTTACCAATCCCAGAATGGAAACGGCAGCACATTACCATAGACATCGTGACTGCCCTTCCTTGCAACACGAAGGGTAACGACGCAGTATGGGTTATTGTGGATCGACTCACCAAATCGGCTCACTTTATTCCATTTCGAATTGGCCAGTTAACCGAGACGTTGGCAAAGAAGTACATGGAGGTAAGCATAAATCTAAAGTAAGATTTAAACCTTCAAGATGTACCATATTTGATACCCATGAACTCGTGTAAGAGATCGTGAGATTATATAGAGTATCTGTCGTCTCCGATCATGATACAAGATTCCGATCATAATTTTAGCAGAGTCTGCAAGCTAGCCCTGGAACAAGTCTGAGTTTTAGCACGGCTTATCACCCACAAACGGACGGACAGTCCGAGTGAACAATTCAGATTCTGGAGGACATGCTAAGAGCTTGTATGTTAGACTTCGGAGGTTCGTAGGAAGTTCACCTATACCTTGTGGAGTTTTCATACAACAACAGCTATCAGGTAAGCATTGGAATGGCACCATTCACAGTACTCTACGTATGAAAGTGTCATTCACCACTAAATGGCAACTGTAGACGTCGCTCGGACGATCAGGAAAAGGATGCCCATAGCCCAAGACAGACAGAAGTATTAGGCAGATGTAAAGCGTCGACATCTGGAGTTCCAACTGGGAGACCATTTATTCCTGAAGATCTCTCCAGACAGAGGAGTGATTCTCTTTGGAAAGAGGGGTAAGTTAAGTCCAAGATACAAAGGACCGTTCTACATACTCGAACGAGTTGGAGAAGAAGCTTACCGTTTAGCATTGGCACCCTCATTGGTAGGTGTGCACAACATGTTCCATATATCCCAGCTAAGACGATATGTGAGCGACCCTAGCCACATACTCGATCACTCAGAGCTCAAAGTACAGACTGGCCTAACTTGCGAGCAACAACCAGTTGAGATTCTGGACCGAAAGATGAAGACATTACGGAACAAGGAAGTAAACTTGGTCCGAATGATGTGGAGAAAAGATTTACCAGGAGAATCAACAAGGGAACGAGAAGAAGACATGCATGCAAGATACCCTTATCTATTTAAAAATTAGTCCCTATGTAATTGTAAATTTCGAGGAAGAAATTTTTATAAGGAGAGTAAAATGTAACGACTCTAAAATTTCTGTACAGAAATTTTCTGTTAATATACAAGAAAAAAGAGTATTACAGCATGAGTTTGAATTATAAGTCACTTTTGTTAAATATAAGCAAGAAACCACTTGTAGCTCACTGGTAAAGCCCCTGCACTGCTGTGACGTAGCCTGTGTGTTTGATTCCCATCAGACACAATTTTTTCTGATTTTTCTTTTTAACTTTTTGGAAGCCCAAAATATTGCACGTGCAATACACGGGAAAATGAAAAGTTCAGAAAAATCAAACAAGTGGAAAATGGTGTAAATACAGGATTTATTAGATGGCACGAATCTCGAGGCAAATGCCTCAAGATCGACCGGCGGAATTTCCCAAATGGCCGGCGGGGACGGTTGGATCTGGTAGAATCTGATCTTTGCTTTGCACACACACCTCTTCAACTCCCCTCTGTAAGTGCACGGCGGCGCCCCGGCCGTCAATCCGACGGCCAAATGCGGAAGCGGTGATAAACTTTAATTTTGCGGACTTAGCAAACCGGCACCACCGCGCACTAATACCCGGATCGAACCACTAACTAGTCCTAGCTATCTACAAGAAAGGGAAGAGAGATATACCGACAGATCCGAGTCCTCCGGTCTTCTCGTCGTCGTCCCGATCTCCTGCGGAATGTGCCGTCTCCTCCTCGTCGCCGGAAGTGCACCACATCGCCTACTTCTTTTACGGGCTCCCACCTCAATGCCGAGGCAACTCGGGCACGAAGCTGGCTAGTCGACGTGCCCAAGATTCACTGTAGAATATGTAGTACTGAAATCTCATATGGGGTTTTTGGAGTTTTTCCTTTTGGTGGAAGAAAAGAGAGCAACTTTAGGAAATGAGCTAGAGGGCTTTTCTAGCAAGCATGAGAAACAAAATGCCACACATGAAAATGAAAAACCCCTCCTCCTTACTAGTGGCCGGCCATGACAAAAGAATGGGTGAGTGGAGAGAGAAAGTCCAAGGGGAGGGTTAATCATCATGCTAGAAAGAGAGTGTGGAGTTATCATGTGTAGAAATGATTACTAGCAAAACCAACACACCAAAACCATCATCATAACCCATCAACATCACCAAAAGCCAAGTCATGATGAAGACAAGAAGTCAAGGTCAAAGAATGGCTATCATGACACAAGAATATGCAAGGAACCCCTTCACAAATACTTATTTGCAACAATGCAAATAAGCCCTCCTCCACCAAACTTCGGCCAATGAACGGAACAATGGAAATCGGCCGAAACGGAAAGCAAACTGGCAACTCCAGAAAACTGGTCCCGTAATAAATTACAGGAAAACCCCGATACTGTGCATACACACCCGCATCTGTATTTCGACCGAAATACAAATGCAATGAGACAAAATCTACACTGTACTATACTGGGATCCGGCTTAAACCAAAACCGCCTAGTAATATCTGTTCGATCCTGATCCGTGCAATACCGCACGTATCTGATTGAACCCTGCAATATAACCATACGGCCTATAGTACAAACTGTCCGATCCTGATCCGTGCAATACCGCACGTATATGATCGGACCTTGCCATATCTCCATACGGCCTCTACAACCTTTCGCCCGAAAGCTGAGTAACTGAATGTGGGGGACTCTAAAGACTCGTCAACACCTTGGTTGTGGATTTAACCACTAGCACGTCAGAGGTATAAGCCAATACGTAACGGGCTACCAGGTATTGACTAAAAGGGACGTCTGTGAGCGAACTCAGCCTGACAACCCTACTGAGCCTGTCAGTGACAATATCCGTACAGTCCGGTCCGTTCGTCTATGAGCATCGCATGGCGGGCCTAGGGGGTTGGTAAAAGTCAGACCCCCAAAAGCGGTACAAGTCGTGTCGGAGTGTAGCCCAAAACACCCTGAGATACTACTGGAATACCTACCAGTAAATCTCCTTGCCTCGGCCGAGGGCTTCGTGTAATGGCTCTCCTAGACACAGCACGACCTCACCCCCAATACCGGGAGAGACGAACCCCTGAAGATGCGCTCACTGCCTCCATGTGGCTCGGGATTGTACCCAACTAAAACCTGTTTGCACGACTCCTTTGAGCCGTGGTAGGGTAGTAATCAAAGTACAGTGGGAACTCACACGAGACAAATGACGATCCCCAGGTCGATGAACTAACCTGCACACATGTCACCAGGGAACTGCCATCTGACGTCTGGTATATGACCAACTAGCATGTTCCCGGCGAGTCCTGTCCGGTGTACTCATAACCCAATGAGCACCTGTATACATCTTAGGTGATCCAACTGACACCAGTGGCTTGTGAGACCGGCCACCGCCCCTCGTCGGGGTCTCGACTGTATACACTAGTCTACTCTGGAGTATCGATGCCCTGTCTCGAAACTCACACGACTAGGGACCATTTAAGGATATGCTTATAGACCCCAGCTCCCACTTATATGATCGCCCTCATACTGCTGGTGGTCAAGCAAGAATCATAGGGGCTCTATCAACGTGTAATAGCGACTTGTCAGGTCACCTAAAGCAGTACACGATGATAAAGGTAAACCAGATAGCATACTATCATCTCGAGTAAGACTGTCCTACCGGGATAGGTCCTCCATCAATCATTGCAATCACGTGCCTGTGACCCAATAATTGACTCTGAGGGCACTATCTCCAACACCCTCAACTCCTCAACAATGTTTGATTTCCCTGCAATCAAATAGAGACCTTTCATTTCATAATTTAACACCATTTTAATGCTTTTTAATCCACATTTTTAATTCCCAAACCCTAATTCTCCACTATAAATACCACCTAATGCCCCAGCCCTTCGCCATTCTGAAAATTCTTGCAAAAATTCTCTCAAAAGTTTCTAAGTGCAAGTGGAGTAAAGTGGAGTTAACGAGCAAACTTCTTCCGTCGAAGATCGAAGCCGATTCCGGAGCTCCCGCGACACCACGGCGACACTCTTCCCTTCCTCGCCCTCTTCCTAAGTTTTTCAAACCGTAAGTCCCTCCCAATCTTTCTTTCTTTTCATTGTAACTCGATTTTAAAACTTATATCGGTAAGTGGAGTTATTACCGATATCTTTTTTCTAAACCCTAGAAACTCCTTCTCCTTTATACTTTGTTCAACCTAATTTTTATCCAATACTTGTAATCCTAAATACCAATGTTTAGAACCAAGTTTAACTAAGAATCTTATGTGAAACATCCATAATTGAACTTTTTCATCAAAATACCATAAACTTTGATATCACTACTTTTAGTTTTGTTAAAACTATACATTTAGGAAAAACTTCACGGGTTAACGACTGATTCCTCACGTACACTTTGGTTTCATAGCACGATACTAATTTGTATGAATATTTGTTTCGAAGTATAAACTTTACAATAAAATACCACCTACTTTAAAACCGGGTTTCTTTTAAATGGAGTTTCATATTCCTTTGCAATTATGCATCTACAACCCTCGTTAGGGGACCCGCTAATGGATGGTATGGATTATCGCACATCCTGGATATAGTAGAGGGAGATGCAGACCTCCTCACCGAGCATTCGATCTTGAAAGGATATAAATACGGATTTTAAGAAAAATGAATTTTTCTAAATAAAGCTAATTTTCTAAAAAAATTAAAATTATATAAAATTATAAATCTATATTTTCATTACATTATAAAACTATATTTTTATAAAAATGAAAGATTAAAAAATGTCAATAAAATACCATCAAGTTATTAAAAAGACTAGTTTTCAATAAAATACCATAAACATTCAAAAGCTAGGTATTCATCATTAAAATATCTCAATACTTAAAACACATGCTCATGAAAACCCTAAGTAATATAAAAACCCCTCGAGGTTTTACTTTTAACTATATTAAAATATTTTTTCATAAAACCCCCTCGAAATATATAAAACAATATTTAAGGACGTTAGTAAATATAGGTTTAAGCGGGATCAATTCTCTTGAGCCCCAGGGAGCCGGAGAAAGTGAGTGCTTGCCTATTCAGATTAGAAAACTTAATATGAGTTATCAATGGCAATTGTCTTGAAAAAAGATATAAATCCTGCCATCCATGTGCAGCAGTTGTCGATGACTCCCGGACTTAAGAATTCAAGAGTTAAATCAGTACAAGTGTCTGAGTCTAACCTCAACCCCGAATCCAAAACCAAATACGAATACTTGATCATGAACATGAATACTCGAATTCAAACATCAATATCAAACATGTATACTTAACTTGACCGAACCATGGTTATAACTTGACATGACTACTTGAATACATGACTACATCCTGAACATGAATACTTGAACATTTTGTATCCATGGTTTCGGCAAGACTTGTAAACATAAATCTATACAATACATTACACGGGGATAAAGGGGTAGATTGATACGGAACGTATATCGTGGCACGAGAGGTCATTTAAAAGACACCTACATGAATTCTCGTACCGTTGTCCCGTGGGATATGACGGGGCTGTAAGTCCATGTCATGCACCCCACGAACTTGTGGGGAGACGGAATATATGAAAAACGATTATCAAAGCTTCGTAACACGGACTTGAGCGCATGAATCGTATCTAAACCGTTACTAGCAAACTACGAAAGGTTTAACTACTCGGATTCGAAGTTATACCTCACGTTACTTGTCCTTCGGGTCTTCATCGCGGTCCTCCACTCCTCATAGGCTCCTTGGAACATCGGCACCTCAACGGCCTTCTCGAATCAAAGATGATCCACCCGAGAGCTCCTACGCCAAGCTTTATCTCTAACTTGAGATAACTAGGTTGCTCAAAGTGCTAATCTAAGCTACCTAGGGGATATAGAGTGAGGTTATGGATGTATTAGTCTAGCTAACCCTTGATCTCAACACATGAGAGGTTAGGGTTAGGGTTTCAAGAATGAGAGCTTGAGGAGAGAGAAGGTGAGAAAGTGAATTACTTTGGATGAATGAAATCATTTGAGTATATATGAAACATATGATATTATTAAGTAAATAATAAATAAAGCTTTATCATCATGTTTCATTAATACCCTAAGTGATTCATCATATGAGTCATATAAATCATTAAATGAATCATTAACTCATTGCATGAATCACTACATGACTCACTAATCCAATTAATGCAAATGCCACCTTAGCTTCCAACTCACTATGCTTCTAGAAGCTTCCCGGATAATTACGAGAACGCCCCTCCAATCCGTGAAAACACGAAAAAACTTTAGACTGTATAAATCCAATAACCCGATACTAGAATCTGGCTTAAACCAAAGCCGGCTGGTAAAAACTGTCTGAACGTCGTACGCGCGTAAACACACGTATGCGTCCGAACCCTTGTCGTAAAACCATACGACCTCTATATCGTTTCGCCTGGAGCAGGGAAACTCTCTGTGTGGGACTCTAAAGACTCGACACTACGCTGGCAGTGGGTTTAACCACAGACCGCAAGCGGCACTTGCTGTACATAACGGTCCCCAGGTAGATGTCGATAAGAAGGCCGATGAGGAAAACCATCCGAACTCCTACTGAGCCTGATGTGACAATCTCCGTACAGTCCGGTCTGTTCGTCTAAGACTATCGCATATCAAGCCTAGGGGAGGCAAGCGTCAGTACCCTAATAATTGTATAAGTCATATCGGAGCGTAGCCCATTACACCCTGAGAAACTACTGGAACCTACCAGTAAATCTCGCTTGCCCTGGCCAGGGACTTTGCGTAATGGCTCTCTGACACAGCGCGATATCAACTCCCAATACCGGGAGAGACGAATCCTGTCTAACCGCCACTGCCTCCAAGTGCTCGGGACTGCACCCAACTGCTACCTGTTTGCACGACTCCTTTGAGCCGTGGTAGGGTAGCAATCTAAGAACAGTGGGACACACTCGAGGCGAAGTAGCAGTGTCAAGTCTGCGGAATATGTTGTACTCATGTCACCTGGGAACTGTTAACCGACGATGGGTATAATACCAACCAATCAGTTCCCCTGCGAGTCCTGTCCGGTGTACCCGTAACCTAACGAGCACCTGTATACTATATCAAGTACGACGTACTGATGGCTGTGGGACAGACCATCTCCCCAACTGGGATGAGAAGCGTACACACTTAGTCTACTCCGGAATATCGATGCCCAATCTCGATAATCCTACGACTAGGGACAAGTATAGGATGTTGCTTATAGACTACCCATCCCCCACTAGTGTGACTGCCTTCACAACGCTGGTAATCAAGCAAAGATTTATGGGCTCTACTAATATGTTATAAGTGATACGTTATAAGAAACATATGCACATATTAAAGTAGACACAAACCAAGTAGCATACTACCATTTTTAGCAAGACTGTATATACAACTGTGAATATCCCAAGCTTCCATTAAGTAATATACATACAAGTATGATACAATAATGGCCCCTAGGGCATATACACTAACAATCTCCCACTTGCACTAGGGCCATGAGCTGGCATATCGTAGACCTATCATCTCGAATAGCCTCTCGAACTGCGTCTGAGGAAGGGCCTTTGTGAATGGATCATCAATGTTATTCTCTGTCTCTACTCTTTTCACCTCGATCTCCCGGCGATCTATGATCTCTCTGGTCAGGTGGTACCGCCTTAAGATGTGTCTGGACTTCTGATGGGACCTGGGTTCCTTCGCTAAAGCTATAGCGCCGTTGTTGTCATAATACAGAGGTATTGGATCAACACTGGTAGGAACCACCTGAAGTTCTGTGAGGAACTTCTTCATCCAGACAGCTTCTTTTGCGGCATCGCAAGCAGCTATGTACTCTGCTTCTATTGTTGAGTCAGCAACGGTCTCCTGTTTGGAACTCTTTCAACAGACCGCCCCTCCATTGAGGGTAAAGACATAACCCGACATGGACTTGGAGTCATCTTTGTCACTCTGGAAGCCGGAGTTGGCAAAGGCCTCAATCTGGAGGTCTTTTCCGCCATACACCAAGAACATATCTTTAGTCCTCCTCAGATACTTGAGAATGTTCTTTACTGCTATCCAGTGATTCTCCCCTGGGTTTGCTTGATACCAGCTTACAACGCTCAATGCGTATGCTACATCTGGTCTGGTACATAATATCGCATACATTATAGAGCCTACCACAGAAGCGTAGGGTATAATCGACATGCGATCCCTTTCCAAATCAGTCTTGGGAGACATACCTTTGGAGAGGGTGATTCCATGACAAGCCGGTAGGTTACCGCGCTTAGAATCTTCCATACTGAATCTCTTCACTATGGTGTCTATATACCTGGACTGCGAAAGTCCCAACATCCTTTTTGATCTATCACGATAGATCTGGATCCCCAGAATGTAGGTGGCATCACCCAGGTCTTTCATGGAGAATTTATGTGACAAGAATCTTTTGACTGACTGTAACATAGGAATATCATTTTCTATTAGGAGAATGTCATCCATGTACAAGACGAGGAATACTACAGCTCTCCCAACAATCTTACTGTATATGCAAGGTGTTAGTTATATGTATGCCCTAGAGGCCATTACTGTACATACGATGTATATTGTAGTGGATGCTTGGACATATATAGGGAGGACTTTCTTGCTCGACATGATAGTATGCTATCTGGTTACTCTTTATCTTAACATGTACTCTGATTGTCTCTATGACACATGTTGATAAAGCCCTTAGTATATGTACTCGACTACTGGGACTATGATGAGATCATACTAGTGGGGCCACGGTAGTCGATGAGTACATCCTATAACTGTTCCTAGTCGAGGGTGTATCGAGACAAGGCGATATACCAGAGTAGACTAGCTTATACGCATCTTGACCCATATGATGGGCGATGGATGATCCCATATCCATCGGTGTTTGAAATCAAGGATGGTGTACGGGTGCTCAGTGGAGACTGGGTACACTGGACGGACTCGCCGAGAACTCCCAGATGGTATTATACCTTACGTCAGATGGCGGTTCTCTGGTGACACTGGTACAGCTTAGTCTGTTGACCCGAGATCGTCATAGAGTCTTGTGTGATTCCCACTGTGCTTTGATTTCCATCATACCATGTCCAAGAGGGCATGCAAAAAGGTGGCTTTTGGGTACAGTCCCGAATCACATGGAGGCAATGAGCGATAAGAGGGGATTCGACTCTCCCAGTATAGAGAGTTGATGTTGTGCTGTGTTCGATTGGCTATAACCGGAAATCCCTAGCCAGGGTTGCTGAGATTTACTGGTAAGTGTTACCAGTAGTTTCTCGAACTGTTATAGACCTCATATCGACACGACTTATCGAGCTACTGGGGTCTGACGTTTACCACCCCTAGACGAGATATGCGACATATCAGACGACGAGACCGGACTGTATGGGAGTGTTACCGATTGGATTCGCAGGAGAACTAGCGGGCTTGCTTGTTGATCTTCTGATCACTCAATACCCGGGTGGCCTTTACGTTTAGCACACCGCTTGCGGCTTGTGGGTGTTTGATATGATCATCACCTACTGCCGGCGTATTGAAGAGTCTTTAGAGTCCTACACAGGGGTTTCCTGGCTCACGCAAAACGGAAATATGTGATATGTGCGGGACCGAGATTAATACGATATGAGATACCGTATTCTATTCTTGGGATTAGTGACATTGATCGGTTGTATGCGATATAGCCGGGTTATCGGATCAAGTGTTGATTCGATAAGTTGTTACTTTTGATATTAGTCGGTTATAGCCGGATTATTAAATAAAGATTTGATTTAATAATTTAATGCATAATTATATATTTGATATATTACATTGCATTAACTAGTACTAGCTCACTAATGATTTATTTTCTCACTAGTTTGTGCACATTGTTTATATGTGATATATGCAAGTGTACATGTTTGTATCATGCTTGATGATACACACAAGATGGGTGTATGAGACTTATACCAAGATTAGTTTTAAGATTAGGGTTATTCTTTTATCATAACATTTAACAAAAGGGTTAAACTTGGTCAAAGTAATCAAGCTTGAAGAAGCTTGGAGAAACTTTGACAAAGTCTACTCTTTTGTCTTTTGTCTTGATATTCTTTAACCCAACCCTTAACCTAATGCCTTGGTTAATTCTCTACATGAGTTAAGCATGAGGGCTTAACTCAACCATGGTGCCATTATTTATTGGATAATTTTTCCTTTGGATGGATAATTCTTTTCTTCTTCTTCTTCTTCATCATCAAGCTCCATCCAAAAGCTTATTAGCTCCAATGGTGCTATGAGAAAAAGGGTGAGAAAATCAATTCTAAAGTGAGCCCACTTCCTAATTCTTCATCCTTTACCACTTACCATGTAGTAGAGTGTGTTCTCTTCACAAAGTTCATGACCTAGTGAAGGAATAGCTTGAGTTAGTGTCTCCCCGACCTAGATCATCTTCGGCCTCAAAGTCATCGTAGCAAGCACGTTCGTTCTTCTCGTGGAGCTTCTCTAGAGTCCGGAGTTCACGATCGCAGCGATGGGAACGTCTACACGGAGCTAATGAAGTGAAGGACCGGATCTACAAAGGTTGTAATCTCTTTCACTTAGTAGTAAAGTAGTTTACTAGCTTATAGTTTCACCTAATCTCTAGTTAACGATCTTGCATAGAGTTGTTAGGCACATAAAAATTTGATTTTGGCATGGTTGATGCCTCATAGACCCTTGTGCGCGTGCCTAGCAACCCTACAGTGGTATCGGAGCCAAGCTAGAGCTTTAGGCGAAGTGTAGACGATGTTAGAAATCCGATCGAACCCCGAAATCATAATTCAAATCCTTCTCTGTACATTTTTTTTGAAATGTGTTTTTTTATGAATTAAAAATGCTCAGAAAAACAAGAAGGAAAAACTAAGAATTACTGTGAAGTATGGTCCACTAAGTCCCTGAAATAACCGCGGAACCGCGGCCAAACCAAGGGTTTGGCCGCGGTTCCGCGGCCAAAATTTGGATTTAGTCCCTCGAATTTCATATATTTATTCTTAGGTCCTTTCTTGGCAATTTTTTCTGGGAATTTTTTAATTCCACTCAAGTGTTAAGTTTTCTAGGGTTATATTGGGGACTCGTTGATTCGATCGGATAATTTAACTTCGTTTAGTTTTGTCCGGATAATTTTTAGAAACTGTTAAAAAGTTCGAACGGATATCAATAACTCACTTTTTCCCCTGTCGGAAAATTTTCAAAAGTTGGATTTTTCCTCGAGTTTGAAACTTTTGTAAAGTCATGCAAGTAACGCGGTGGACCCTCTAGAAGACAGCAAACCTTAACTCGATTATGTGACCGTCTTGAACTGCCTCTAAACCTTAGGGTTTGTGGCAGTACGGCGTGCCACATGTGAGGCGTTGGCTTGACCCTTCTACGGCTGGACCATTGGTACTGTGGCATGTGATGGATGT
The DNA here is from genome assembly GCA_030015575.1 of Agapanthus africanus. Taxonomy (NCBI): domain Eukaryota; kingdom Viridiplantae; phylum Streptophyta; class Magnoliopsida; order Asparagales; family Amaryllidaceae; genus Agapanthus; species Agapanthus africanus. The sequence continues at coordinate 392,299,683 of CM057339.1, forward strand.
TTTTAAACTCCCCTCAAGTATTGAGAACTTTTTGGGAAAACTTGGGTGTTTGATTATTCGATCGGAAAGTTTAACATTGTCTATTTATCTGGAATGTGATACAATATTTGGAATCCACAAAAAGTTATGAGATAACTAATTTGAATGTTATAAATCTAGCAGTTCAATCTCAGATGATCGGTTGCCACGGAATTTTGATGTGATCAAAAGTCCGTCGCAATCACGTAGCGTACGCGGATACTCGCTGGGTAAACTTAATAGACAGCCATGCCCCATAGCCCCGACCAAGTGACTGTAGGAGAACCCCGTCGCCAAAAGCATCCGTTCGGGTGCTCGCGGCAGCGGTGTTCCGCCTTAGTGCACTTCGTCGACGGCATCCGGGGGTACGGCCGTCTACTAAAGTTTGCGACGAGCATTCGATCAGGTTGTCGGGAATCTTGTTGAATTTCCGACTTGATATTGAAAAGAGTTTTCGATAAAGAGAATAAAATGCGGGGTTTATAAATGTTAGGCATGCGATGTCTAAGGAATTCATTTGGTTAGGCATATGATGTCTAAGAAGGTTGCGAATTCCAACCGTTGTAGTTTTACACTTTCTTTTCTGTGACCGTAAGCGTAGTATGTGATGTATCGCCGTCTTCGTTGCTATACATCAACGACAATCGGGATATGCATACTTGCTTACGTTGATGATATGAGATATTATGTGTTGCTGTAATATGTTATATTGGATCGTCGCATTCTGAATAGCCGGGGGTTTTATGTGAGATGAGTGTTTTTCTTTTTCATTCATGTAAAATTCAATTGTATGTAATATTCTTTTAATGGGGCACTTCCGGGATGAGGTTGATGTCACCATTTGTATATTATTTACTTTTCCGCATTAGGTAGACCCAAGGCGGGGAGCACAAGTAACCGGGTTCTAGGGTCCAGTGGGAGACCATCTTGAGGAGTCGAGACCAGGTCTCCTAACCCTAGAATTGGCAGTGTTGCTTGCCGCTCTCGTAGGGGTCTAGGGATGTGGGTTTGGCTATTCATCGCGACCATGGAATCCGTGTTTTATACTGGCTCGTATTGAAAACACGGACATCCTAGTATATCCATTATTTCATATGTTTCTTCTGCTGCGATATCTGTGATGTGATAATTTGATATGTTGTGATAGATACAGTATATAGTATATATGATATATTATATAGACGTTACTTATGTTTTACACCAGCGCTAGCCCTGCCCCGCTCTGCCGTTAGTTACCTAACCTAACGGTGCACGAGGGGACATCGAGGCGAATGCGGATGGCATAAGTGTACGTCGTATTTATCTGTGATGTTTCGGTGACATAATTGATGGGACTTCATTAATGAGATTAATGAAATAAAAGAAACCTAAAGATGTTGTGGAATCGAATTTTCAAAAACAGGTAGCTACGGTTCTTGCTTTTCATCGCGGTATTCCTTGTAGAACATCCTGCACATTATTCGATACGGAAAGGGCCGAGATCCCTTCACCGGGAGTGACCCCTTTAGCAATAACTGGCAGATGCTACAACACTCGGTTTGTCTTTTGATTAATTTTGGAGTTTTGCTTTGCATAGTGATATTTATGAAATATCCTGCACTTTATTCGATGAGGAAAGGGCCGACGATCCCTTCACCGGGAGTGACCCCTTTAGCAAAACTAGAAAAGTCTCAAAAACACTCCATTTTAAAATCATTTGATTCTACAACGATATCAAGTTCATTACGCAATAGGTTTTCAGAAAAACCTGGCGTAGCCCTCCGTCATTTCAGATAAGGACTGTTTAGTATTCGTGCTGCGTTTGTTGGCCTTTGTCAAGGCGTAGTGTGCGGTAGCTGAATAGTACTTATCTGCTTATGCATATGATGCAGATTGGATTAGGGTAGTCGTGCGAACTTGTTGGCCTTTGTCAAGGGCCGTGCGGGTGGGTTTAATTCAATCAAGAAATGACGGGTTGAACTTGACTAGCAGCCTATGGTTTGTTGGCCTTTGTCAAGGTCATAGGACGCTAGGGGCAAAATATTATCGGGAATTTCAAGTGTTGAAATTTGCAATGAGATTGCATACCTTCTATGAGATAGTTGGATCCCGATACCCGCTGCGAGTAAGAGTTACTCCTGGGAGAGTTTTACACATTACAATTAGCCGATCAAGTAGGTGTCTAGAAAGGTGTTAACGGGGTTACGCCTCTGGGAAAACGAGGTTTACTTTAATTAGGTCCGTGCGAAATCACGGGGAACCTCCCTCAAAGTACCGACACTGTCTTGGCTGAAAGATTGGCGAACTTGTAGCGTGTAATTAATTCCGGCTAGTCTTTCCTTTTAGGGTTTGAAGGAAGATTTGATTAAAACAGTGGGAGCCATCCTGATTAGATAAAATAATAACCAATCTGATCTTGCAAGAGCATACGCTGAGTGTTTTCTTCTCTCTCTCTCCAGGTAGCGACCATATCACGCTTTAATCAAGATAATAAAACAGATATATTGACCGAACCAGCTTGTTATACTGAGCTGGGGAACGTTGGTCCCGCTCCAACTTATAATTGTTATAAGACAGAGTAGGAAATTGGGAAATACCAGATTTCCCGTGCCGCCCAAACGAAGAAAGTGCATGCTGATGCATCTTCTTCGGGTGTGTTCATTACAGAGAACTGTTTCTCAGTATCCTTTACGTCCTGGGTATGAGATACCGGATCAGGATCCCGCATATGTAATCTGTTACATAGGCTACAGAAAGGTAGAGAATTGAGAACGGGTGATAAGTTTCATGAGACAGAAAACGATGCAAGCGTTGCAGCCAAGTCTGTTGGTCACTATCACCCTGTATTACCAGAATACATTGATTCTGAACAAATGTTATTAGATACCGAACCTGATATGCAAAATCATATCAGTCTCTTTATTAGTAAAGAAGGATATAATTTTGTATTGTTGGATAATGTTTTGAACATTTCATATATCAAGAGTTGATCGGTTCAGGCACGTTATCTAAAAGCATTGACGTTCTAAATCAAACTACAGTTCTTAGTATACAGAACACACACAAGAGGAAGATTTCAGAAATGAACGAATCCTTCTTGAGGCATTGTAGACTAGGTCATATCAATGCGACCCGACTAGCTGAAGTTACATAAAGATGCATATTTAAATTAGTTTGAATTTACATCTTGTGAAACTTGCCGGCCATGTTACAAAGATAAGATGACCATAGCTCTGTTTATTAGAAACAGAGAAAGAGATAGTGAACTCTTGGGATTGATACATGCTGATGTATGAAAGTCCCCTGTCTACACATGCCAAGACCGGTTCTTTGTACTTCATTACATTCTCTGATAATCTCTCAAGATTCAGACATGTGTTCCTGTTGAAACATAAGTCCGAACCTTTTGAGATATTCACAGAATGTAAGTTAGAAGTAGAGAACCAAAATACGGGTAAAAGTATTATGTCCTTTGATGTGATAAAGGAGGAGAATACTTGAGCACGGAATTCCTGGACTATTCTAAAGGAGAATGAGATTCTCTCTCAGCATTACTCCTCCGTATACACCATAGCATGATGGTATATCGGGGCGGAGCAATAACACCCTATGTGATATGGTGTGCTCTATGATGAGTACTACTGGGTTTCCTATTTCCTTTTGGGAGTTATGCACTTGAGAAGCTGCATACCTATTGAATAAGGTTCAAATCAAATCAGTTGCCTACCACTTCATATGTGATATGGAAAGGGAAGAGCCCATATCTTAAGTTTGTTAAGATTTGGGGTTGTTCCGGCCTATGTCTTAAAGAAAAATTCGGACAAGCTCGAGGCAAGGTCTGTTATGTAGAACTAGAAAGGTTCCAGCTATACAAACTACAGCAGATGATGTGATAAAACAGGCATCGCGGAGTTGGAACGTCTGTTTTGATGTGGTAGTCAAAGAGTTTGACTTCATCAAAATGGTAGATGAACCTTGTATATACAAAAAGGCAGTGGGAGTATGGTGATGATCCTCATAGAGTACGTGGATGACATACTCTTGATAGGGATGGAGTTTCCTATGCTACGCTCGGTCAATCTCCTCTTATCACAAGGATTCTCCAGATAGGATCAAAGTGATACCTCCTAAATTTTGGGTTTTGGATCTATGAGATAGATCTAATTGGATGTTAGGATACTCACTAGTTGTAGTGAGATGGTATCAATCGATCCTGGGGAGAATCACTGGAAATGTTCCACGGTGATAAGGACGACTGAATGTCAGTCGCAGGCATTGTCTTTACCCTCATTGGAGGGACGATATGTTAGAAGAGTTCCAAGCTAGATACCGTGACATACTAGAAGATTAAAGGCAAGATACATCATTACCAAAGATGCTACCAAAGAGGCGGTCTGGGTGTATATAAGTTCATGAGATGAACTTCGTTCCTACCATTGTGTGACAATGGAGTTGTGGCTTATGCCAAGGAACCCCCGTCCCATCAGAAATCCAGATATAATTCTTAGGCAGTATCACCTAATCATGGAGATAGTTGATCTCCTGGGAGATCGAGGTTAAGAGAGTAGACACAGAGGACGACAGCGCGGATCCACTCACAAAGGCCTTTTTCCCAGTAGAGACTTTTATGGGATGGTTGAGTATGAGATACTTCAACCGCAGCTAATTGTTGGGTATGTGATACTACAAAAGATGGCCCTAGTGCAAGTGGGAGATTGTTAGTTATATGTATGCCCTAGAGGCTATTACTGTACATACGATATATACTGTAGTGGATGCTTGGACATATATAGGGAGGACTTTCTTGCTCGACATGATAGTATGCTATCTGGTTACTCTTTATCTTAACATGTACTCTGATTGTCTCTATGATACATGTTGATAAAGCCCTTAGGATATGTACTCGACTATTGGGACTATGATGAGATCATACTAGTGGGGCCACGGTAGTCGATGAGTACATCCTATAACTGTTCCTAGTCGAGGGTGTATCAAGACAGGGCATCGATACACCAGAGTAGACTAGCGTATACGCATCTTGACCCATATGATGGGCGATGGATGATCCCATATCTATCGGTGTTTGAAATCAAGGATGGTGTACGGGTGCTCAGTGGAGACTGGGTATACTGGATGGACTCGCCGAGAACTCCCAGATGGTATTATACCTTACGTCAGATGGCAGTTCTCTCGTGACACTAGTACAGCTTAGTCTGTTGACCCGAGATCGTCATAGAGTCTTGTGTGATTCCCACTGTGCTTTGATTTCCATCATACCACGTCTAAGAGGGCATGCAAAATGGTGGCTTTTGGGTACAGTCCGGAATCACATGGAGGCAATGAGCGATAGGAGGGGATTCGTCTCTCCCGGTATAGGGAGTTGATATTGTGCTGTGTTCGATTGGCTGTAACCGGAAATCCCTGGCCAGGGTTGCTGAGATTTACTGGTAAGTGTTACCAGTAGTTTCTCGAACTGTTATAGACCTCATATCGACACGACTTATCGAGCTACTGGGGTCTGACGTTTACCACCCCTCGGCGAGATATGCGACATATCAGACGACGAGACCGGACTGTACGGGAGTGTTACTGATTGGATTCGCAGGAGAACTAGCAGGCTTGCTTGTTGATCTTCTGATCGCCCAATACCCGGGTGGCCGTTACGTTTAGCACACCGCTTGCGGCTTGTGGGTGTTTGATATGATCATCACTGCCGGCGTATTGACGAGTCTTTAGAGTCCTACACAGGGGTTTCCTGGCTCAAGCGAAACGGAGTAGGAGCACATATGTGATATGTGCGGGACCGAGATTAATACGATATGAGATATCATATTCTATTCTCGCGATTAATGACATTGATCGGTTGTATGCGATATAGCCGGGTTATCGGATCAAGTGTTGATTCGATAAGTTGTTACTTTTGATATTAGTCAGTTATAGCCGGATTATTAAATCAAGAGTTGATTTAATAATTTAATGCATAATTATATATTTGATATATTACATTGCATTAACTATAATTAGCTCACTTATGATTTATTTTCTCACTAGTTTGAGCACATTGTTTATATGTGATATATGCAAGTGTACATGTTTGTATCATGCTTGATGATACACACAAGATGGGTGTATGAGACTTGTTCCAAGATTAGTTTTAAGATTAGGGTTATTCTTTTATCATAACATTTAACAAAAGGGTTAAACTTGGTCAAAGTAATCAAGCTTGAAGAAACATGGAGAAACTTTGACAAAGTCCACTCTTTTGTCTTTTGTCTTGATATTCTTTAACCCAACCCTTAACCTAATGCCTTGGTTAATTCTCTACATGAGTTAAGCATGAGGGCTTAACTCAACCATAGTGCCATTATTTATTGGATAAATTTTCGTTTGGATGGATAATTCTTTTCTTCTTCTTCTTCATCATCAAGCTCCATCCAAAAGCTTACTAGCTCCAATGGTGCTATGAGAAAAGAAGTGAAAAAATCAATTCTAAAGTGAGCCCACTTCCTACTTCTTCATCCTCTACCACTTGCCATGTAGTAGAGTGTGTTCTCTTCACAAAGTTCATGACCTAGTGAAGGAATAGCTTGAGTTAGTGTCTCCCCGACGTAGATCATCTTCGGCCTCGAAGTCATCGTAGCAAGCACGCTCGTTCTTCTCGTGGAGCTTCTCTAGAGTCCGGAGTTCATGATCGCAGCGATGGGGACGTCTACACGGAGCTAATGAAGTGAAGGACCGGATCTACAAAGGTTGTAATCCCTTTCACATAGTAGTAAAGTAGTTTACTAGCTTATAGTTTCGCCTAATCTCTAGTTAACGATCTTGCATAGAGTTGTTAGGCACATAAAAATTTGATTTTGGCATGGTTGATGCCTCGTAGACCCTTTGTACGCGTGCCTAGCAACCCTACACAAGGTTCATCTGGATTTTTGATAAAGTCAAATTCTTTGACAGCATCATCAAAACAGATGTTCCAACTCCGCGATGCTTGCTTCAGTCCATAAATGGACTTAAGCAACTTGCATACTTTACCGCTGCTCCCACTCTGAATGAATCCCTCTGGTTGATCCATATAGACGCTCTCTTCTAAATTATCATTTAGAAAGGCCGTCTTTACGTCCATCTACCAGATTTCATAATTGTGGAAGGCAGAAATATCAAGAAGGACCCGAATAGATTTAAGCATAGCCACTGGAGAAAAGGTTTCGTCATAGTCCAAACCAGGTCTTTGACGGAAACCCTTTGCAACAAGTCTAGCTTTATAGGTTTCAACCTGTCTATCTACACAAATCTTCTTTTTGAAGATCCATTTGCATCCTACGGGTTTAACCCCATCTGGAGCAATGTCCAAAGTCCATACTTTGTTAGTGTACATGGACTCCATTTCGGTCCGCATTGCATCCAGCCATTTTACTGAGTCACCGCTCTGAATAGCTTGTTGGAAGCTAGTAGGGTCATCTTCATCAATGACACAATCCTCTCTATCCCCATCTATGTGAAAACCGTAGTATCGCTCAGGAGGATGAGACAGCCTACTACTCCTGCGGAGTGGCGTCGGGATGTCCATTTCTTCTGAAATCTCTGGTTCTACCATACTTTCAGTAACTGCTTGTGGTTCAGGAATTTCTTCCAGTTCTACTGCGCTCCCATTCTTCTGATTTTCTAAAAATTCAGCTTCTAAGAAATGGGCATGACGAGAAACAAAATCCTTTTGTTTCTCTGCGTAATAGAAATAATATCCCTTGGAGTGCTTTGGATATCCCACAAACTTACACTGTACTGAGCGTGCCTCGAGCTTGTCCGCATGCTGCCTTTTTACAAAAGCTGGACATCCTTATATCTTAAAATATCTTAGACAGGGTTTCTTCCCACTCCACATCTGATATGGTGTGGTAGGCACAGTTTTGGTAGGAACCTGGTTCAAAAGATATGCAACTGATTCTAGTGCATATCCCCAGAATGATTGTGGTAACTCAGCCTTACTCATCATGGAATGAACCATATCCAATAGGGTTCGATTTCTCCTTTCTGATACACCGTTGTGTTGTGGTGTGTATGGAGGAGTAAGCTGAGAGAGAATTCATTTCTCTTTTAAGTAACCCAGGAACTCGACACTTAAGTATTCACCACCTCGATCAGATATCAGTGTCTTGATACTTTTGCCGGTTTGTTTTTCCACTTCATTCTTGTATTCTTGGAATTTCTCAAAGGCCTTGGATTTATGCTTCATTAAGAAGACATATCCATACCTAGAGAAATCATCCGTAAAAGTAATGAAGTAGGAATAACCTCCTCGCGCATGTGTAGACATTGGACCGCACACGTCACTGTGTACGAGTCCCAAGAGCTCGCTTTCTCTTACTCCGTGTCCAGTAAACGGAGTTTTTGTCATCTTTCCTATGAGACAAGATTCACAAGTAGTATAAGATTGATATTCGAACGGATTCAAATATCATTCTCTATGTAATTTAGTCAACCTTCTCTCATTGATGTGACCTAGTCTACAATGCCATAAGAAAGCCTGATTTAATTCCGGAGACTTTCTTTTAAGTGTATTCTGGATATTGAAAACCTGAGCTTGACTTAATACGTATATACCGTTATCTAATGTACCTGACCCAATCAAAACTTGATTTAGGTGGATGTTAACTACATCGCTTACGAATGTAAAATCATATCCCTCTCTTGAAAGTGAGGATACTGATATGATATTACAAGTCATACTAGGTATATATAAACAGTTACGTAAAATCAATATATGCCCACTTGTGAAACCTAGGCGATATTCTCCCACGGATTCAGCGTCCACGCTCATTCCGTTTGCAACTCTGAGAGACAAATCTCCAACCTTCATAACTCTACGGTTTCTCAAAGCATATAATGAATTACAGATATGAGATCCTGCTCCGGTATCTAGTACCCAGGAAGTAGAGTTAATTGACAAACAGTTCTCAATTACAAATACACTTGAGGCTGAAGCCACAACATGCTTCGAATCCTGGCTACTGGCTTCTAAAGCCCTGCAATCTTTCTGCCAATGCCCAATCCCATAACAATAGGAATTTCCCTCTTTTACTACATTCAGTCCTGAAACTTTTTCCTTTCTCTTTTCTTCTACTTCCCTGGTTTCCTTCAGGGTGGAAGGCAGAGACTGTAGAATTAAGTCAGTATATGACTCGTTTCCCAACGTGGTCTCCAGGTCCTGGAGCTCATCAATACAGCTAGTCATTGTAAGGACGTTGTCCCCTACAGATGACCCGACAGCCATCCTCGCTTGAATTAATTCGTTCGAGGTCTCATATCTTGCGATATCAGATTGCTCTCCATATAAAACTTTGTTATGGAGAAAGATGGAAACAGAGTCCATCTTCTCGTGCTGCTTCTGGTATACACCATCAACTGAAGCTAACACGAGGCATTTGGCTTTCGCTTTATCCTTTTCCCTTGTCTGGCGGATATCCATATCTGTGACGGTGGAAACTGGACCTGGGACGGCGGGATCTTGAGTAGCAATAGGGTGGTCTAGCTTGTCATAGGCAATGGACATCTGGACAGTCCTTTGCCAGTCATATAAGTCATATTCAGTAAATTTGTTATCTAGATGTAACCTATGTGTAGTCACAAGGTTGCTGCAATTTAAGAGAGAGAAGAAAATACTATTAGCATGATGCTCTTGCAAGTTTAGATTGGTTTTTAATTTATCTAAACAGGATGGCTCCCACTGTTTCTCGAATCCCTCCTCAAACCATAAAAGAAGAATTAGCCAGGACTATTCTCACCGTACAATTCTTGCTTAACCGTTCAGCCAGGTCAGTGTCGATACTGCGAGGGAGGTTTTCCAACGCTTTCACGAAGTTCCTTAATTAAATAACCTCTTTTCTCTGGGGGCATAGCCCCGCTGACACCTTTCTAGGCACCTACTTAGTTTATAGCATTGATCTTTAAGTGACGAATCTCCTGATAAGTATCATGTACTCACAGTAGGATCGGGATCCAAAATATCATCGTATGATAATGTTGAAGGAATCCTACCAACATTCATCAAACTCCAAAATGGTATGCTACTCTTTGCAAATTTCAGTTTCTTTAGAAATTCCCGATGTGGATTTTAGCCCCATGCTCTTATGACCTTGACTAAGGGCCAACAAATCATAAGTCACATGTCAAGTTATACCCGTCATTGTCCAGCTTAATTTGAACCCACCCGTACATACTCTTGACTAAGGGCCAACAAAGTAATACGATTGTCCCAAACCAACGCATCTATCTATGCAACAAATGAATACCCCAGCAGCTACCAAACACTATGTCTTGACTAAGGGCCAACAAACATAGCTTGAATACTACTGACCATCCATAAGAAATGACGGAGGGCTACGAATGGTTTTGGCAAAACCGTGAACGTAGTGAACTTAATATAATCGAAGGAACCTGATACTTTTTTAAAAGGAGTGGTTAAAGCTCCGCAATTAAAAAATTCTGATCTTTTAAAATAACCGAGTGGTTTCTTTTAAATTTGTTCCAACGATTAAACTATGGTTTATTTTCTTTGCATTATAATAATGCGTCCCATCTTTATCCTATCATTGCAGAAAACAACGAAAATACCACGTCCTCTTATGCCATCCGCATTCGCCATGGGGTCCCGTCATCACCCGTTAGGTTACTTAACTAACGACAGAGCGGGGGCTGGGCTAGCGCGGGTGTAAAACATAAGTGACGTCTAATAGCTATCATATATAGATATTGTACATTCGTCAGACGCAATAATAAGCATTCCAGATCACTGATAAACTTTTTTGGATATACTAGCAATCCGCATTTGCTTTGAGCCTGCAATAAAAAACGGATTACACAGTTGTGATGAATAGCCATTACCCTACCCTAGACCCTACGGGTACGGAAAACTACCCGCCAAGTACCCGAAGTGAAGCGGTCTCCGTCAACAAAGTGAGTAGGCCACTAAACACTTCAAAGTACCCGGTAGTTTGTGTACCCCACCTTGGGTCTATCCTAGGAGCAAAAACAATAGAAAGAAATAATACAACGGTGGCTACAACCGCAACCTGGATGTGCCCCGCAAAAGAATATTACATCATATTACATTTATATCGAATGAATGAATATTAAACCCATCTCAAACCCCGGCTAATCATCACAACATTCCAATCAAGTCCATATACACAAACAGTAAACATTACAGAAATGTGCAACCTCCTGCCAACCGACATACTAGCAGTTAGGGGAGGTTTACGAACACATTAAACATTACAGATAATAACCCGATTAGCAATTAGTTTAGAACATCGATCGACTACCTTTATCTGTGTCTACCCCAAAAGCAAACCTGTACTGAAGTAACCTGGGTAGAAAACAGAATATACAGGAAAACAAAACACCAGAAATAAAGAATTACTGTGAAACTACGAGTCAACTCAGCGTTGACTCGGCGGCGGATCCGCGGCCAAAAGCACCATTTGGCCGCGGTTCCGCGGCCGTCTTGCCGAGTTATATCCTCGTATTTTCCCAGAACTCTTATAATACCCTGCTGTGAATTTTAAGGCATATCAAAAAAAATTTTAGACACGTTTAAAATTTACAAAAACTGTTAGGGTTCGGGGTGTTTCGTTTTCGTGTTTTCCGTCGATCGAACTTCTAATTAGTTGCTAACAAGCTAGTAATGGTTTAGTTGGCTCTGATACTATTGTAAGTCCATGTCACGCACCCCACGAACTTGTGGGGAGGCGGAATATATGAAAAACGATTATCAAAGCTTCGTAACACGGACTTGAGCGCATGAATAGTATCTAAACCGTTACTACCAAACTACGAAAGGTTTAACTACGAAAGATTCGAAGTTATACCTCACGTTACTTATCCTTCGGGTCTTCATCGTGGTCCTCCACTCCTCATAGGCTCCTTGGAACATCGGCACATCAACGGCCTCCTCGAATCAAAGATGATCCACCCGAGAGCTCCTACACCAAGCTTTATCTCTAACTTGAGATAACTAGGTTGCTCAAAGTGCTAATCTAAGCTACCTAGGGGATATAGAGTGAGGTTATGGATGTATTAGTCTAGCTAACCCTTGATCTCAACACATGAGAGGTTAGGGTTAGGGTTTCTGTAAGTCCGCGGGGGCGCCCCGGCCGTCAATCCGACGCCGGAAATGCGGAAACAAAAACTTTGCAAAACATGCAACCGGCACCACCGCGCACTTTTCACCCGGATCGGGCCATTAACCTAGTTAACTAGCAAACAAGAAAAGAGTAGAGAAGTTATACCAAGCGATCGGTGTCCTTCGGTCTTCATCTCCACTCCGACCTCTCGCGGAATCTCCGTCCATCATCGTCTCGTCGGAAAGGGCACCACGTAGCCGGAATCTTTTACGGGCTCCCGCCTCTTGACCGAGGCAACTCGGGCGCGAAGTTGGCTAGCCGACGCGTCCAAGACTTGCTATAGAATAGTGTAGTGGCCTTGTCTCTTTAGGGTTCATGAAGTTGCCTTGATGGAGGGATGTGAGGAGGAGAATGAGAAAGAGAATGAGATTCTCAAATAGAACTATCATTTTTGGATGAATGAAAATGAGATGATGATTTTTGCCACACTATAAAAATTATCCCTCTCATTTTTCCTCACCCCTCAAAGTGGCCGGCCCACTCCTCCATGGTGGTGATTAGGGAATCCAAAAACCAAGTGAGAAAATAATAGATAAGCATAAGAAAAAGGTCACTCTCATTTCTCTTTTCAATACATTCACAAACCATCACATGAAAAGATAATCAAGTGGACAAGAATGGAATCTCATTATGAAGAGGCTACAATAATGCAAGAAACCCCTCCACTAAGTGTCAATTGCAAACTTGCAATTAACACCCTCCATCAGAAAGTCCGACCGAGAAGGAATGAAGGAAAACCGGCCGGAACGGAATGCAAACTGGCAACTTCATAAAACTGATCCCGTAATAAATTACAGGAAAACCCCGCTACTGCATATACATGCTCGCATTTGTATTCCCACTGAACACAAATGCAAAGAGACAAAACTACACTACCTAATACTAGGATCCGGCTTAAGCCAAAGCCGGCTAGTAAAATCCGTTCGATCACGATCCATGCAATACCGCACGTATCTGATCGAACTCTGCCATATCTCCATACGGTCTCTACAGCGTTTCTCCTGAAACCTAGGTAACTGAGTGTGGTGGACTCTAAAGACTCGTCAATACCTTGGTTGTGGATTTAACCACTAGCAAGTCAGAGGTATAAGCCGATACGTAACGGGCTACCAGGTATTGACTGAAAGGGACGTCGATGAGCGAACTCATCCTGACACCCTACTGAGCCTGTCAGTGACAATATCCGTACAGTCCGGTCTGTTCGTCTATGAGCATCGCATGGCGGGCCTAGGGGGTTGGTAAAAGTCAGACCCCCAAAAGCGGTACAAGTCGTGTCGGAGTGTAGCCCAGAACACCCTGAGATACTACTGGAATACCTACCAGCAAATCTCCTGCCTTGGCCAAGGACTTTTCATGTTCTGGCTCTCCTAGACACAGCGCGACCTCACCCCCAATACCGGGAGAGACGAACCCCTGCAGATCCGCTCACTGCCTCCATGTGGCTCGAGACTGTACCCAACTAAAACCTGTTTGCACGACTCCTTTGAGCCGTGGTAGGGTAGTAATCAAAGCACAGTGGGAACTCACACGAGACAAATGACGATCTCAGGTCGATGAACTAACATGTACACATGTCACCAGGGAACTGCTATCTGACGTCTGGTATAATCCCAACTAGCAGGTTCCCGGCGAGTCCTGTCCGGTGTACTCATAACCCAATGAGCATCTGTATACATCTTAGGTGAACCAACTGACACCAGTGGCTTGTGAGACCGGCCATCGCCCCTCGTCTGGGTCTCGACTGTATACACTAGTCTACTCTAGAGAATCGATGCCCTGTCTCGAAACTCCCACGACTAGGGACCTTTTAAGGATGTGCTTATAGACTCCAGCTCTCACTTATATGATCGCCCTCATACTGCTGGTAGTCAAGCAAGAATCCTAGGGGCTCTATCAACGTGTAATAGCGACTCGTAAGGTCAACTAAAGCAGTACACGATGATAAAGATAAACTAGATAGTATACTATCATCTTGAGTAAGACTGTCCTACTGGGATAGGTCCTCCCCTCAATCATTGCAATCATGTGCCTGTGATCCAATAATTGACTCTGAGGGCACTATCTCCAACAATCTCCCACTTGCACTCAAGGCTAATTATTGCGATGTCGCATACTCACAGCCCGTGTGATACCGAACACCCAACTCCTCTACTAGTCAGTCTCACAAAGCTCGTTTGCGAAACTATTGCGTTCGAGGAATAGCCTCAGTGAGTGGATCCGCTCTGGTGTTTCTTTCTATGTCTCTCTTTATCTCAAGTTCGCGGAGAAAACCATCTCCCGAAATGAGCAATACCTGTCTTAGAATGTCTGGATGTCTGATGGGACCTAGCTCATAAGTGAACTCCAAATCCAAACTTCTTAGACTGTATCGTCAACTGAACTTAATCAGTATCCTGCGTCATGCCTTCCCTCAGTGTCGACCTGGACCACCTGTCCAAAATACTGCCCCTCGGCAGAGGGAAAACTATAACTCTGACAGCCACTCTGCCATCCAGGTCACCTTGGAAGCCTGGAATGATAACCGTCTCCTAAAGGAGGCTGTTGTTATCAAATCCCTAGAACATCCACTTATGTTCTAAAACTGCTTCCGATTGTTTCTCCAGGATTGGATCAATATCAACTTATTGCATCTACTGTAAGAACAACATCTGGTGTGGTACATGACATCCCATGATTGACTCAATTGCCTAAGCAAGTGATATGCCAATCATGCACATCCCTCTCCCTTTTAGTCTGTAAGACACCTTTAGAGAGGGTGACTCCATCATCTGCAGGTATACTACCTTGCCAGGAGTCGTCCATTCTAAAAACTCATAGAATGCGGTCAAAGTACCCAGATTGGGAAACCACCCAAATCTAGATCTAAAACTGTAGATCTAGTAACCAGAATGTCTGATATAATATCCAAATCCTATGTGGAGAAACTACTGTGTGACGACCAAAGTATAACCGATCGTAGTATAGGAATATCATTTCCTAATCTGTGTATGTCATCAAATACCAGGACATCACACCCTACTACCTTCTCAACAGATCCATCCCCTATTCTGATGAAGTCAAACCTATGACTGTCATATCAGAAATAGATGATCTATCTCCGCTATATCTGCTTTAGTCTATAAATAGACATAAGCCTGATGTCCACCAATGCTTCCGCTGCTCCCACTGACTACGACAACCCTCTGGCAGAGTCATATACACGTACGCTTCTAAAACTAGTATAGAACGACGCTATACTCATCCTCCTGCCGGGTCTCATAGTCTGGAACAACAGCAATAGCAAGTCTGGGTAAACAAGAACCTCTCTGCCACCGTCCTTGAGTATGCCGAAGTACCTCTCGGGTGCCTGAGGTTACCCACCTTATCTGCGGAGTGGCCAATGGAATGTCAAACCAGATTGAATCTTTAGGTTCTTATCAAATCTTCAGTAATCGTTTGCGGTTCTAGAATCACTTCCAGTTCTACCATACTCCCACTACTGTTTTCTGAAAAAATCCATTTTTATTAAAACTGTGGCGAGTCAAGAACAATATCACTATTGATCTTCCAAATGGTAGAAAGTCAACCCTCGTCATAGCCCGAGTCGACCCACAAACAGCCATTACAGAAACGTGCCTTGAGTTATCCGGAGTCTGGTTTTAAGTATAAGCCGGACAACTCCCCGTATCTTAACATCGTTAAGATATGAACTGTTCTATATCGAATATAGAAATAGAGGCACTGATTTGATTGAACCAGATTCAAATCATGCAGCTGTCTCCAGTGCATGTCAACTGAATGGAAGGAGGCCGATCAGCGTTACTCAACTTAGGAATGCTTCCAATTATGAGTAACCCGAAAGAGAAGCAAGTTCTCTTAACCATTACTATCAACTGAATACCATACACAAGTATCTACATCTTCGATCACCTTGAAGAATCCCGATACTTGCAATACCTGGTTCTCTACTTTATTCTTATACCTATAACTTCTCAAAACTTGGACCCTGTGTTTCTACGAAACACCTGTCTAAGAACTAGAGAAGTTATAAGTAATCCGAATATAGTATGAGGACCAACCCCTCTATCCTAATGGACACTGGACAATATACATTACTCTGTATAAGTCCCCTGAGTCTAGTGACTCACTCACTGTGTGTCGTAGGTTGAAAACTGTACTTATGGTTAAGAAGAGTTACACCGCTGTTCAATGTTCCTTACCTAACCATCCACTGATATAGGTAAACGTCATAGACATAATTTCAAAAAGTATATCTCACTCTATAAAAATAGACGTACAGATATATCAATTTGAAATTGGTGCATAACAACGGATATTCAAAACCATATATTTGCCATCTGGCAAACAACCCAGGTGACTTCCTCAAATATCACCAATTTCAACGAATCCCGATATAATGAGGATGGTCACCTAATTCCCAATAACTTACTCCCACTCATCATCTGTAAAACCATACAGATGTGAGAATTATACTTGGTAAATACATACCCTGGAGCAAGTGTCTAATTGGGAAATCAGTTTTCTTTTAACAGTACACAGTGAAACTGAAACATTGAAATGTTTCGATGGGGTATCCTGGTATTCCTAGTAATGCCTCTTCCATTATCCAGATTCACAACTATAACCGTATAATTCTTTGCCACCTCTCCAAATCCCTTTATATGTCTTTAGTCATTACCTTCTGCACACCCCTTTAGGCCAAATG
The DNA here is from genome assembly GCA_030015575.1 of Agapanthus africanus. Taxonomy (NCBI): domain Eukaryota; kingdom Viridiplantae; phylum Streptophyta; class Magnoliopsida; order Asparagales; family Amaryllidaceae; genus Agapanthus; species Agapanthus africanus. The sequence continues at coordinate 392,316,564 of CM057339.1, forward strand.
GTTTTCTTCCTTCCCTACCGTTCGGCACCAGCCTATGGTTTGGAAGAAGACTATCCAATATGCATAAAGGGTGTACTATCCTAATCCTAGGAGCACTCGCAATGCGAGAGAAGGTGAAGATAAAAGACACCTGAATGTACTTTATTCCTATTTCTCCTGAACCAGGATCCATCCCCGAACTGGAACAAGTTCCTTTCGAGTTCGTATATAACCATACGATGGATTATTCAATCATCTGGGATCTTCGTAGTGATACGGAGTGTCCTGGAGAAATACAAAGGTGATTTAGGATTGGCGAAGAAATACTTGGTTTGGTCGTAAATAGCAGCTGCAATTTACTTTGCCCTCTTACTAATCCCTTGCTTTGTCTGAACTTAATACCTTCTATACAACGTTTATGCTAATTGGCTTTCTTCATTCCCCACCGTTCGGCACCAGCCTAAGGTTTGGAAGAAGACTGTCCAATTTGCGTAATAGGTGTACTATCTCCTAAACCAAGGAGTACTCGCAACCTGAGAGAAGGTGAAAGGAAAAGACAACTGAATAGTCTTATTCGTTTTCTCCAGAACCGGAAACCATCCTCGAATTCCTTCGAGTTCGTATATAACCATACGATGGTTTTGTCCAATGGAAGTGGACGTTCGCAGTAATACGGGGTGTCCAGGAGAAAAGGGTAAAAGTAGGAGTGGCAATGAGGTCTGCAACTCTGACAATCCAAAAGCCAGTGTTAAGAAAGTTCGGTCAACTTAGTCACTGAGTCATAGTCTAGGGTCGAGTCAATGGTCGCTGCCAAAGAGAGAGAGAAAAGAAACACTCAGCGTGCACTCTAACCTAGATCAGAATGGTTATCACTTTATCTAATCTGGAAACCTCCCACTGTAACGTCAAATTCTTCGCCAAACCTAAAAGAAGAATTAGCCGGGATCACCCGAGGAGTAAACCAACTCATCAGTGGAAATCGGGATCCAAATATCATCGCATGATAACGTGACGGAATCCGCTCACGCTATCACACTCCAGAAGGTATGCGCTTATCTGGCAAGTTTCAGTTCTTTTGAAACTCCCGATGTGGATTTTTACCCCATGCTCTTATGACCTTGACGAAGGCCAACAAATCATAAGTCACATGTCAAGTTCTACCCGTCATTGTCCAGGTTGATTTGAACCCACCCGTACAAGCCCTTGACGAAGGCCAACAAGGCTATACGACTGTCCTAAACCAACGCATCTATCAATACAGCAGAAAGGCAACAAGCAGCTACCATACACTATGCCTTGACGAAGGCCAACAAACATAGCATGAATACTACGTGCTACCCGTCTGAAACGACGGAGGGCTACGAATGGTTTCTGGCGAAAACCTTTAACGTAATGAACTTGATATCGTCGAAGGAACGGATAGCTTTGTAAAAATATAGTGACGAAAACCTTTGCTAAAGAGGTCACTCCCGGTGAAGGGATCTCGGCTCTTTCCCCGTAGAATGAGGTGCAGGATATTCCAACTGAATAACACGATGCAAAGCAAAAGTAATCGGCTATAGTGAAGTTATTGCCCTGACGCAAACTTCTGTCCAAAGGGTCACTCCCGGTGAAGAGATCTCGGCCCTTGCCTCGTCGACTGAGGAGCAGGATATTCCAACTGAGTACCACTGTGCAAAATAAAAGAGAACGCCCTTGCAATAACAGCTTTTTGAAAAAGTGTTCCAACAACATCAGAATAGGTTTGTTTATCTTGCATTGATCCGAATCAACGCAGTCCCATCAATTGATCACACCACAAAGAACGAAAATATACTGATGTACGTATATGCCATCCGCATTCGCCATTGGGTCCCGTCATCACTCGTTAGGTTAGCTAACTAACGACAGAGCGGGGACTGGACTAGAGCGAATGCAAAACATATACAACATCTACTAGTATATATTTAATATATAATTTTCGCGCAAGGCGTGATAAAAATGCAGCAACACAAATATGTATAGCAACACAGATCAATACAGATATCTGGGATCCCCGGGTTTCACAGAGCCGCTGCTGAAACCCGACGTTCCCCTGGTCGTGTGGATAGCCTGTGCAATGAAATCCTAGACCCCTGCGGGCGCGACAAGTTACCCGCCAAAACCTGAAGCGAGGCAGTCCCCTTCAGCACCGTGAATGGACCACCCAGCACTTCACGGAATCCGGTAACTTGGGCACCCATCCTGGGTCAACCTGTACCCCCTACGAGTGCGGCGAATAGCCTGCCAATTCTAGAGTAAAGCCCCCTCCGTCTCAATGCCATGAGATGCGAGCTTGTTGCCCTCTAGAACCCGGCTATCCGTGCACCCCTCCGCGGGGTAATCCTAGTACAGAAAGTAAAATATACATACACCGGGTACATCGACCGCAACCTGGTCGTGCCCCAAAATAATAATACAAACAGGCAGTGACGGCAGCCCACATGTCGGATGCTCGCCCCGCAATATCAAATGTACATAATACAACAATACTGTACTAACATTGCATCCAGGCTATCCCCACCGACCGATCCGCAACATCACAGCAATACACAGAACATCAACGTGAATGTCACGTTCGCAAATCCGTCTAACCGGACTATAGCAGTTAGACAGGATTTACCGATCGAGTGACATTCACGGTCGCAGATATAATGTAAATACTGTGAACTGGCATGTTTAAAATATCCGATCGAACAAATTTATCAAAGTAGGCCCCAAGCAGTACTGTAGCACTTACAGAAAATCTAGGCCCAAAAAGAATGTCCCCAAAACCCCATTTCATAGACTAGGACCCACAGGAAAAAAAATGGTGCAACGAAGCTATATTACTGCGGCGGAACCGCGGCCAAAGTGGGGTTATGGCCGCGGTTCCGCGGCCGTATAGACGAATTAGGTCACCAAATTTCTGCTGTGTTCTTAGAATTCTCAGTACATGTTTCTGCAACGACCTGAAAAATTTTTGGAGCTTGAAAAAATTTCGACAGAAACATGAAGTATGAAAAATACGGTTTTTGGGAACTTTGTTCGATCGATTTCTAAACAAACTAGAGCAAGCTAGGCATGGTTAATGGCGTGGCTCTGATACCAATGTAAGTCCGCGGGGGTGCCCCGGCCGTCAATCCGACGCCGGAAACGCGGAAACAAAAACTTTGCAAAACTTGCAACCGGCACCACCGCGCACTTTTCACCCGGATCGGGCCATTAACCTAGCTAACTAGCAAACAAGAAAAGAGTAGATAAGTTATACCAAGCGATCCGTGTCCTTCGGTCTTCATCTCCACTCCGACCTCTCACGGAATCTCCGTCCATCATCGTCTCGTCGGAAAGGGCACCACGTAGCCGGAATCTTTTACGGGCTCCCGCCTCATGACCGAGGCAACTCGGGCGCGAAGTTGGCTAGCCGACGCGTCCAAGACTTGCTATAAAATAGTGTAGTGGCCATGTCTCTTTAGGGTTCATGAAGTTGCCTTGATGGAGGGATGTGAGGAGGAGAATGAGAAAGAGAATGAGATTCTCAAATAGAACTATCATTTTTGGATGAATGAAAATGAGATGATGATTTTTGCCACACTATAAAAATAATCCCTCTCATTTTTCCTCACCCCTCAAAGTGGCCGGCCCACTCCTCCATGGTGGTGATTAGGGAATCCAAAAACCAAGTGAGAAAATAATAGATAAGCATAAGAAAAAGGTCACTCTCATTTCTCTTTTCAATCCATTCACAAACCATCACATGAAAAGATAATCAAGTGGACAAGAATGGAATCTCATCATGAAGAGGCTACAATAATGCAAGAAACCCCTCCACTAAGTGTTAATTGCAAACTTGCAATTAACACCCTCCATCAGAAAGTCCGACCGAGAAGGAATGAAGGAAAACCGGCCGGAACGAAATGCAAACTGGCAACTTCATAAAACTGATCCCGCGCTACTGCATATACATGTCCGCATTTGTATTCCCACTGAACACAAATGCAAAGAGACAAAACTATACTACCTAATACTAGGATCCGGCTTAAGCCAAAGCCGGCTAGTAAAACCCGTCCGATCACGATCCGTGCAATACCGCACGTATCTGATCGAACTCTGCCATATCTCCATACGGCCTCTACAACGTTTCGCCTGAAACCTGAGTAACTGAGTGTGGTGGACTCTAAAGACTCGTCAATACCTTGGTTGTGGATTTAACCACTAGCAAGTCAGAGGTATAAGCCAATACGTAACATGCTACCGGGTATTGACTGAAAGGGACGCCGATGAGCGAACTCATCCTGACACCCTACTGAGCCTGTCAGTAACAATATCCGTACAGTCCGGTCCGTTCGTCTATGAGCATCGCATGGCGGGCCTAGGGGGTTGGTAAAAGTCAGACCCCCAAAAGCGGTACAAGTCGTGTCGGAGTGTAGCCCAGAACACCCTGAGATACTACTGGAATACCTACCAGCAAATCTCCTGCCTTGGCCAAGGACTTTTCATGTTCTGGCTCTCCTAGACACAGCGCGACCTCACCCCCAATACCGGGAGAGACGAACCCCTGCAGATCCGCTCACTGCCTCCATGTGGCTCGGGACTGTACCCAACTAAAACCTGTTTGCACGACTCCTTTGAGCCGTGGTAGGGTAGTAATCAAAGCACAGTGGGAACTCACACGAGACAAATGACGATCTCAGGTCGATGAACTAACCTGTACACATGTCACCAGGGAACTGCTATCTGACGTCTGGTATAATCCCAACTAGCAGGTTCCCGGCGAGTCCTGTCCGGTGTACTCATAACCCAATGAGCACCTGTATACATCTTAGGTGAACAAACTGACACCAGTGGCTTGTGAGACCGGCCACCGCCCCTCGTCGAGGTCTCGACTGTATACACTAGTCTACTCTGGAGAATCGATGCCCTGTCTCGAAACTCCCACGGCTAGGGACCTTTTAAGGATGTGCTTATAGACTCCAGCTCTCACTTATATGATCGCCCTCATACTGCTGGTAGTCAAGCAAGAATCCTAGGGGCTCTATCAACGTGTAATAGCGACTCGTAAGGTCACCTAAAGCAGTACACGATGATAAAGATAAACCAGATAGCATACTATCATCTTGAGTAAGACTGTCCTACTGGGATAGGTCCTCCCCTCAATCATTGCAATCACGTGCCTGTGATCCAATAATTGACTCTGAAGGCACTATCTCCAACAGTTTCAAGAATGAGAGCTTGAGGAGAGAGAAGGTGAGAAAGTGAATTACTTTGGATGAATGAAATCATTTGTGTATATATGAAACATATGATATTATTAAGTAAATAATAAATAAAGCTTTATCATCATGTTTCATTAATACCCTAAGTGATTCATCATATGAGTCATATAAATCATTAAATGAATCATTAACTCATTGCATGAATCACTACATGACTCACTAATCCAATTAATGCAAATGCCACCTTAGCCTCCAACTCACCATGCTTCTAGAAGCTTCCCTGATATTTACGAGAACGCCCCTCCAATCCGTGAAAACACGAAAAAACTTTAGACTGTATAAATCCAATAACCCGATACTAGAATCTGGCTTAAACCAAAGCCGGCTAGTAAAAACTGTCTGAACGTCGTACGTGCGTAAACACACGTATGCGTCCGAACCCTTATCGTAAAACCATACGACCTCTATATCGTTTCGCCTGGAGTAGGGAAACTCTCTGTGTGGGACTCTAAAGACTCAACACTACGCTGGCAGTGGGTTTAACCACAGACCGCAAGCGGCACTAGCTGTACGTAACGGTCCCCAGGTAGATGTCGATAAGAAGGCCGATGAGGAAAACCATCCGAACTCCTACTGAGCCTGATGTGACAATCTCCGTACAGTCCGGTCTGTTCGTCTAAGACTATCGCATATCAAGCCTAGGGGGCGGCAAGCGTCGGTCCCCTAATAGCTGTATAAGTCGTGTCGGAGCGTAGCCCATTACACCCTGAGAAACTACTGGAACCTACCAGTAAATCTCGCTTGCCCTGGCCAGGGACTTTGCGTAATGGCTCTCTGACACAGCGCGATATCAACTCCCAATACCGGGAGAGACGAATCCTGTCTAACCGCCACTGCCTCCAAGTGCTCGGGACTGCACCCAACTGCTACCTGTTTGCATGACTCCTTTGAGCCATGGTAGGGTAGCAATCTAAGAACAATGGGACACACTCGAGGCGAAGTAGCAATGTCAAGTCTGCGGACTATGCTGTACTCATGTCACCTGGGAACTGTTAACTGACGATGGGTATAATACCAACCAATCAGTTCCCCTGCGAGTCCTGTCCGGTGTACCCGTAACCTAACGAGCACCTGTATACTATATCAAGTACGACGTACTGATGGCTATGGGACAGACCATCTCACCAACTGGGATGAGAAGCGTACACACTTAGTCTACTCCGGAATATCGATGCCCTGTCTCGATAATCCTACGACTAGGGATAAGTATAGAATGTTGCTTATAGACTACCCAGCCCCCACTAGTGTGACTGCCATCACAACGCTGGTAATCAAGCAAAGATCCTATGGGCTCTACTAATATGTTATAAGTGATACGTTACAAGAAACATATGCACATATTAAACTAGACACAAACCAAGTAGCATACTACCATTTTTAGCAAGACTGTATATACAACTGTGAATATCCCAAGCTTCCATTAAGTAATATACATACAAGTATGATACAATAATGGCCCCTAGGGCATATACACTAACAGGGGCCTTGTACTACATGTTACTATAGTCCACGGGGTAAGATGGACTCCTCTCGTATACATGAATTCCTTCTTTACCAAACTACAAACAGCCACGTTATAATAATTATCCTATACCTATACACTTTACCTGTTCATTTCACTTTATATACTATCTTCTCTTTCTTCTTTTGGGACTTACCGAGCGTTAGTTCGCTGACGACATTCCTTTCTGTTTCTTTCTTTGGAATTTTTGTCAGGAGGACCGGACACTGAAGAGATTGAGCCGAGCCAGGAGGACTTAGACCAGCTTGAGTCACAGCCGGACTACTAGTTGCTCTGCACTTATTTTCAGTATGCCATTATTTAGGAAATTGCTTTATATCATTATATCTTTTCATTTCAAACAGTTGTATGTAAAGTTGAATGTAAATAAAGTTGATTTTCATTTTATTCTCTTGTCATTCTTATACATTTTTGTATATTGCTTAATTACGCTTAATGTATTTATTTCATAGTAAATACGCTGTTTCATAGTAAATACGCTGTGGTCTGCTACGTCACCGTTTCCGTCTACTGGGAAGCGGGGCATGACAACCTTTCCCGAGATAAAATTACCATCTTGGTGTTCGACACGCAGTCGTCATGGACACTTGGGTTCGTAATATTGACGCTCCGCTTCGGGCTGCTCGTCACTGATATCAAATTCCATGTCATTGACGCCAAGATTTATTATAACGCTCTGCTAGGCAGGCCTTGGCTACACGAGTACAATGTCATCTCTTCTACACAACATCAGTATATGAAGTATTTCAAAGATGGCTCGGAGTATACCATCACAGGAGAACTCAATCCTTTCTCAGTGATCGAAGTGTGAAAGTATGAAGATGCAAAGTATTTTTGGCCAGATTTTGAAGACACTGAAAGGTGCCATAAGCCGGAGAATAAGAAAAAGTCGGTGACCACCATCCCGGACTTCGGAAATGATACTGAGGAAGACGAACAAATAGTCTACTTGGGACAAGCTCAGAGGGAAAACAATAAGCCCGGACCATCGATCCCTGTCCTGATCTTTGGCAGCGACGCTGAAGATGAGGCGAACGTAATGTTCTCCATTTTCCTATCAACACAAACTCTTGCCGAAGCGGATCAGAGTTTGCACATTATGATGACACTTCTTCGACAGTACAGGGAACTTGACGCGCTTAATACATACAACGTGCAGGAACTGGAAACTTTCTACGTGCTTCCAAGACGAAGAGATGAAAAGGCGATTCTTTTCTATAAATCTATGGAGACTAAAGTGGAAAAAGAAATTTAGCATGCTGCCAACCCCACTATTGACAGGTTCCAGCCCATCCGTATGCCAAGATATTATGCAAAAGGATTGAAGAAGCTGTTAAAGCGCCAAGGCGTACCTCTCGAACAAACGGTTCGGCAAGTCCAATTCTATAAAAAGATTTAGGATATTCCCAGGACTCAACGAAAGAATCCCAATTGGAAGATGGAAACAACTGGGCTAGGATATATTCAGTCTAAGAAGTGGGAACAAATCTATAGCTGCCATGTCATAAACAGCTCGAATGGAGAAGAAAATGTTTCTCCAACTAGCCATGCTGCCGAATAAGGGAAAAGTCTTGCTCAAAGAAACTTAAGTCCGTCACTCGAAGAGAAAATTGATAAGATAATAAAAGAAGCTTGCCTAGCCAGATGAGACAACCACAGTCGCGAAATGGCTATATATGAAAAGGCCAAGACGCAACGTCTCAATCAGCAATCAGTAAAGGTGTAGATCATGATACTCTCCAACCAGCTGTATACCCCCATGAAAGAGGAAAATCCTAAAGCGGAGATAGGAATGAGGAAGCAATCGCGAGCAATGTTCAAGGGCAACAAAGCAAGTCCAGGATGCCTTCTAGACGAGGAAAGTTCACTCTTAGCCCGTCCTATATAAAGAAGATAGATAGAAAATACTCAATTCCTCGGGACAAGACGAAAAAGATCTTCAGCCTTGTCATAAAGCTCCAAATGATGACACTTCCGGAGTCTCGGTATCCCGAACAGATAAATGAAATTCATCGCCTGGATTATTGCTCCTATCACCAAGCAATAGGTCACCCCCTTGAAGACTGCTTCGCATTCAAAAACTAGGTTGAAGACCAATATCAATAATGTTGGATATAGTGCCCTCAAAGTCAATTATTGGATAGCAGGTACGTGATTGCAATGATTGAGGAGGACCTATACCGGTAGCACAGTCTCACTCGAGATGATAGTATGCTATCTGGTTTGCCTTTATCAGTCGTGTATAGGTTCAGGTGACTGATCATGATTACACGTTGATAGAGCCCTTAGGATCTTGCTTGACTACCAACAATATGATGGCGATCATATACGTGAGAGTTGGGTAGTCCATAAGCACATCCTTAATAATGGTCCCTAGTCGTGGGAGTACCGAGACAGGGCATCGATACTCCAGAGTAGACTAGTGTATACAGTCGAGACCCCGACGAGGGGCGGTGGCCGGTCTCACAAGCCACTGGTGTCAGTTGGATCACGTAAGATGTATACAGGTGCTCATTGGGTTATGAGTACATCGGACAGGACTCGCCGGGAACCTGCTAGTTGGTATTATACCTATGGTCAGATAGCGGTTCCCTGGTGACATGTGTACAGGTTAGTTCATCGACCTGAGGTCGTCATTTGTCTCGTGTGAGTTCCCACTGTGCTTTGATTTCTACCCTACCACGGCTCAAAGGAGTCGTGCAAACAGGTATTTTTTGGGTACAGTCCCAAGCCACATAGAGGCAAGTGAGCGGATCGGCAGGGGATTCGTCTCTCCCGATATTGGGGGTGAGATCGTGCTATGTCTAGGAAAGCCATTACACCAAGTCCATGGCCAAGGAAGGTGAGATTTACTGGTAGGTACTCCAGTAGTATCTCAGGGTGTTCAGGGCTTGTCCCTGACACGACTTATACCGCTATTGGGGGTCTGACGTTACTAGCCCCCTGGCCGGATATGCAATACTCATAGACGAACGTACCGGACTGTATATACATTGTCACTGTTAGGCTCAGTAGGGTTTCAGGATGAGTTTGCTCATCGGCCTCCCTTGAGGTCAGTACATGGGCAGCCGTTACGCAATGCTAGTGCCGCTGACGTGCTTGTGGTTAAACCCACTGCCAGGGCAATGACGATTCATTAGAGTCCCCCACAGACAGTTTCCCAAGTTCGGGCGAAACGTTGTAGAGGCCGTATGGTTTTATGGAAGGGTTCGGAAATTGCACGTGCGTTTACGCACGTGTCATATTTCGGGCAGATAATACTGGTGGGCTTTGGTTTAAGTCGGATCCATGTATTATACTTTGTAGATATAATATCTTTGTCTCAGTTGCATTTGTATTCGGTCGTAATACAAATGCGGGTATATTTATACAGTTACGGGGTTATCCTGAAATTCGTTTCGGGATCGCTTTTGGAAGTTGGCAGTTTTCTATCACCCTTCTTAAACATTCTGTTAAAGACAGATTTATCTTTTCTTGAGGATGAGTCATGAAAGGAAGCTTCTTGGATGATGACTAGGATTAGTGACTCATTGGTTTTGCATTAATGGTTGATTAGGTGTATTTGTGAGTAACCATTTTCCATTAATGTGTTTTGTTCTTGCTAAGATATTTCTTCTTGATATTTTTGTGAGAAGCTTTTCTAATGGTCACCACTTGCTCCTACCCTCACCTCCTTCCTTATATATTATGGTCAGCCCCTCCCCTCCTCCTCACTCACTCGCTTGGTTGAAAAAGATTAGTGATTTGGTTCATGAAATTTCATTGCTCATTTCTCATTTCATATTATTTCAAATGGCAACTTCATTAACCGTTCGTCCATGGCTTTGGACAAAGTGAGACAAAGTGTTCTACTCATTCTCTACATCATTCTAGGTCATCTCTTTTAGCAAACTTGATGACCGAGTTGCCTCGGGTCAGAGGCGGGAGCCCGTTTAAAGGTCCATTGACGTGGTGCCACCTGGATGAGAAGATCGGAGATCGAAGAGATCGGAGCAGCCGAAATGAAGCGTGGGATGATGGTTAAAGAACGAAGGACTCGGATCGTTCGGTATAACCTTTCTACCCTCTTTGTAGTTTGTTAGTTTAGCGTTAATGGCAGATCCGGGTTATAATATGCGATAATGCCAGTTATAAAAGTTTTTTGTTCCGCATTTGGCGTCTGAAAGACGGCCGGGGTGCTACCGTAGACTTACATGGTATCAGAGCCACGCCATTAAGCTTTACTAACTTGTGCTAGCATTTAAAATATCGATCGAGCAAAATTTTCAAAACTACTATTTCTATGTGTAAAGTTTCTGTCGATTTTAAATCTGGTCTAAAAATCATTTTGACCATACCAGAAAATTAAGCAGGCTTTTTAAAGAACACTAGAGAAAAACGACCAACTGATCCGACGGTACGGCCGCGGATCCGCCGCCAAAGCCATGCTTTGGCCGTGGAAATGCGACCGTCTTGGTGAATCAGAGGATAGTTTTTCTTCTGGGGCTTCTACATGGAAAATTGTAGTTTCTGGAATATATCTTTTGGGCCCAGTTTTTGTTACTGTTCAGCAGATGTATATGGGGCCCACTTTGGGAAGTTTTGTCGATCGAAATTTAAAACGTGTTAGTTTACAGTACTTACATTATATCTCCGACCATGAATGTCATTCGAGCGGTAAACCGCGTCTGATTGCTATAGTTCTTTTAGACGGATTTGCGAACGTGACATTCGCGTTGATGTTCTGTGTTGTGCTGTGATGTTGCGGATTTGTCGTGGTGGATAGCAGTGTGCAATGGTAGTGCAGTTTGGATTTATTTGTACATTTGATATTGCGGGGCGAGCGTCCAACATGTGGACTGCCGTCACTGCCTGTTTGTATAATATTCTTTTGGGGCACGACCGGGTTGAGGTCGATGTACCCGTTGTACATAGTTTTCATTTCTGTACTAGGTTTACCCCGCGACGGAGTGCACGGATAGCCGGGTTCTGGAGGTCAACGGGTCTGCATCTCATGGCTTTGAGAGGCAGAGGGGCCTCAATCTAGAATTGGCAGACTATTCGCCGCACTCATAAGGGTACAGGTTGACCCAAGGAGGGGTGCCCAAGTTACCGGATTCCGTGAAGTGCTGGGTGGTCCATTCACTTTGCTGTAGGGGGCTGCCTCACTTCAGGTTTTGGCGGGTAACTTGCCGCACCCATAGGGGTCTAGGTTTCATTGCACAAGCTATCCACACGACCAGGGGAACGTCGTGTTTCAGCAGCGGCTCTGTGAAACCCGGGAATCCCAGATTATCTGTATTGTTCTGTGATGCTTATTACTTTTCTGTAATGTTGCATATTATCACGCCTGGAGCGATTATTGTATATTGGTATATATACTAATAGATGTTGTATATGTTTTGCACTCGCGCTAGTCCAGTCCCCGCTCTGTCGTTAGTTAAGTAACCTAACGGGTAAAGACGGGACCTAGTGACGAATGCGGATGGCATATACGTACATTTTATTTTCGTTCTTTTCTGGTGTGATTAAGTGATGGTACTGTATTGATTCTGATCAATGAAAAGGAAAACAAACCTGTTTGGATGTTGTTGGAACAGTTTTAAAAAGTGTTATTGCAAAGACGTTTCCTTTTGTCATGCACAGTGGTATTCGGTTGGAATATCCTGCACCTCATTCGACGAGGCAAGGGCCGAGATCTCTTCGCCGGGAGTGACCCCTTGGGCAGAAGTTTGCGTCAGGATAATAACTTCTCTATAGTCGATTACAAGTTGCTTTGCATCACGGTATTCAGTGGAATATCCCGCACCTCATTCTACGAGGAAAGAGCCGAGATCCCTTCACCGGGAGTGACCTCTTTAGCAAAGATTTTCGCTACTATAGTTTTATATAAAAAGCTATCAGGTTCCTTCAACGAGATCAAGTTCATTACGTTAAAGGTTTTTCGCCAAAAACCAGCCGTAGGCCTCCGTCATTTCTTTTGGGTATTCAGTAGTATTCAAGCTATGTATTTTAACCTAACGCCAAGGCATAGTGTTTGGTAGTTACTGGGTATTCATTTGTTGCATAGATAGATGAGTTGGTTTGGGACGGTCGTTCTGCCATTTTGGCCAAATGTCAAGGGCATATGCGGGTGGGTTCAAATTGACAAGATAATGATGGGTAGAACTTGGCATGTGACTTATGACATTTTGACCTAACGCCAAGATCATAAGAGCATGGGGTAAAAATCATATCGGGAGTTTCTAAAGAAACTGAAACTTGCCAGGCATGCGCATACCTTCTGGAGTATGATAACGTGAGTGGATTCCGTCACGTTATCATGCGATGAGAGTTGGATCCCGATTCCCACTGATGAGTTGGTTTACTCTTCGGGTGATCCCGATTGATTCTTCTTTCAGGTTTGGAGGAGAATTTGACAGTACAATGGAAGGTTTTCGGATTAGATAAAGTGATAACTATTCTGATCTAGGTTAGAGTGCACGCAGAGTGTTTATTTTCTCTCTCTCTTTGGCAGCGACCTTTGACCAACCCTAGACTATGACTCAGTGACCAAGTTGACCGAACCTTCTTGAAATTCTGGCTTTTGGATTGTCTGAGTTGCATAAGTCATTGCCACTCCTTCTTCTACCCTTTGCATTTCTCAGAACACCCCGTATTACTACGGACATCCACTTTCATTGGATAGATCCATCGTATGGTTATATACGAACTCGAAGGGACTTCTTCGAGGATGGATCAAGGTTCAGGAGAAATTGAATTGGTTTATTTAGTTGTCTTTTATTATCACCTTCTCTCAGGTTACGAGGGCTCCTTGTTTTAGGAGAGTACACCTGTTACGCTTATTAGATAGTCTTCTTCCAAACCATAGGCAGGTGCCGAAAGGTAGGGAATGAAGAAAATCAATTAGCCTAAGTAGGGTGTGCAGAAGGTAATAACTAAAGACAAAATAAAGGGATTAGAAAGAGGGCAAAGTAAATTGCGACTGGTATGATTCATGACCAAACCGCGTACTTCATCGCCACTCCTATTTCACCTTTGCTTTTTCCCCAGTTCGGGAGAAATGGAATAAGGTATTATTCAGTTGTCTTTCATCATCACCTTCTCTCATGTTACGAGTACTCCTTGGTTTAGGAGGGTACACCTATTATGCTTACTGGATAGTCTTCTTCCAAACCATAGGCTGGTGCCGAACGGTAGGGAAGGAAGAAAACCACTTAGCCTAAAGGGGTGTGCAGAAGGTAACGACTAAAGACAAATAAAGGGATTTGGAGAGATGGCAAAGAAATATACGGTTATAGTCATGAATTGGATTATGGAATAGGCATTACTAAGAATACCAGGATACCCCTACGAAACATTTTCATGTTTTAGTTTCATTGTGCATTGTTAAAGGAAAACTGATTTCCTGATTAGATACTTACTCCAGGGTATGTATTTACCAGGTATGATTCACATCTGTATGGTTTTACAGATGATGAGTGGGAGTAAGTTATTGGGAATAAGGTGATCATCCTCATTATATCGGAATTCGTTGTAATTGGTGATATTTGAGGAAATCACCTGGGTTATTGCCGGCAGGCATGTATTTGGTTTTGAGTATCCGTTGTTGTGCACCAATTTCAAAATGATATATCTGTACGTTTATATTTATAAAGTGAGATATAACTTTTTGATATTATGTCGATGACATTTACCTATATCAGTTGGCGATTGGGTAAGGAGCATTGAACAACGGAGTAGTTCTTAAACATAAGTACAGTTTTCAACCTACGATGCACAGGTTTTGAGTTATTCAACTCAACGGACTTATACAGAGTATTGTATGTTGTCCAGTGTCCATCAGGACAAAGGGGTTGGTCCTCGTACTATGTTCTGTTTACTTATGACTTCTCTAGTTTTTAGACAAGTGTTTCGTAAAAATACAAGGTCTAAGTTTTGAGAAGTTGTGGGTATAAGAATAAAGTAGAGAACCAAGTGTCGCAAGTATCGGGATTCTTCAAAGAGATCGAAGATGTAGATACTTGTGATTGGTATTCAGTTGATAGTAATGGTTTTGAGAAACTTGTTTCTCTTTCAGGTTACTCATAATTGGATGGATTCCTAAGTTGAGTAATGCTGATTAGCCTCTCTCCATTAAGTTGATATGCACTGGAGACAGCTGCATGATTAGAATATGGTTCCAGTTAAATAAGTGCCAAAGTTTCTATATTGAATATAGAATGGTTCATATCTTAACGATGTTAAGGTACGGGGAGTTGTCCGGCTTATGCTTAAAACCAGACTCTGGATAACTCAGGGCACGTTTCTGTAATGGCAGTTTGTGGGTTGACCTGGGCTATGTCGAGGGTTGACTTTCTACCATCTGGAAGATCAATAGTGATATTGTTCTTGACTCGCCACATTTTAGTAAAATGGATTTTTTCAGAAAACAGTAGTGGGAGTATGGTAGAACTGAAAGTGATTCCAGAACCGCAAACGATTACGGAAAATTTAATAGGACCTAAAGATTCAATCAAGTTTGACATTCCATTAGCCACTCCGCAGATATGGTGGGTAACCTCAGACACCCGAGAGGTACTCCGGTAGCCTCAAGGACGGTGACAGGGAGGTTCTTGCTTACCCAAACTTGACACTACTGTTGTTCCAGACTATGAGACCCGGCAGGAGGTTAAGTATAGCGTCGTTCTAAACTAGCTTTAGAAGTGCACGTATATATTATTCCGCCAGAGGGTTGGTGTGGTCAGTGGGAGCAGCGGAAACATAGTGGGCAATTAGCTTATGTCTATTTATAGACTAGAGTAGTTATAGCGGAAATAGATCATCTAATTTTGATGTGACAGTCATAGGTTTGACTTCATCAGAATACGGGATGGATCTGTTAAGAAGGAAGTAGGGTGTGATGTCCTGGTATTTGGATGACATAATGTTCAGTTGATAAAACTGCACATTTATATTACATTTTTCCTACCATTTTCATATTAAAAAAGGACTTTATTATAATATATTATATATATGAGGGTTTATGTGTGAAAACGCCATTTTCCATGTATTAATATATTTTAATTAGCATTTGGTAGAAAAATGTATGCAAATAAATTCATTGACCAAATCCTAGTAGAACTAAGTCTACTAAATATTATTTAAAGATTATTGTGCAGAATTTTCCAAGTTGTTATGCAGAATATATCAAAGAAATCAAGTTGTTAAAGAAAACTTGCCAAATTAAGAAGCAAAACTTGGAGACCAAGTCTGGAAGCAACCGAGAGAAGATTTCTGAAATCTGAAGGTGCCTAGGATTGCCACATGTTACAAAGACAGAGACCCAAAAAGTTGATGAAGAGTTGTGATTAAATGGGCGCGGATCCGCGGCCATACCCCCCTTGGGCCGCGGATCCGCCGCAATTCTATGGAGTTGGAAGCTGAGGATTTTTGGGATGAATCTATGCTAAATTTTACCAACTATTGAGGCAAATGATTCTGGCTTTGCACTATAAAAAGGCACCGAGAGCCTCTTGGAAAAGGCATCAAGCCGACGAGATCACGAAGTCCAAGACGGCTCACGCATCCAGGCTGATCATCAACGGTTCATCTACCTCCTTGGAAGAGATCGAGAAGCAAACTAGTATTTGTAATCATTTTCTAAGGGATCAAAGTGTAATAAATATTGTTGATTAATAAAGGTAGCTCTTTTTCCTATTCTATTCTTCGTAGTTTAATTATGCATTTTCTCTCCATCTCTTTTTCTCCCAACATGCACGAGTAATTCTCCGCTTGTTAGGGTTCGTAGGATTAGGGTAGGCTAATGGATGATGAACATCCCTAAACCCTTTTTAAGTCCTATAAAGTTTATGAACTTTATCAAAAGAATCATTAACATCCTAATCGGGCGTGCTAACAATTCTTTGTTATTCCGACCGCGATTAGAGATTAGATTAATGATTGTTTTGGTAAAGGCTAGATATGAACGGAGTTCCGTGTCGAGATAAGGGTTAAGAGTGGGATTCCTTTTCCCTCCAGAAACACTAATCTACACGCATCACCGTCGTTCTAGTTTTAAATCTATTAAAGGATAAAAAGGGTAACTTTTAATTAATCATCCATGACTACTAAATCCTAACGAACCCTACAATCCCCCTTATTATATTTACTACATCCTTAAAATAATCTAGATCTATATTTTTGCATTCTTGCTTAACGTAGATCTAGAAACCATTTATCAACATTCTTATTTCTTCCTCCTTTCTCAACACATCTAAAGTAAGCGTAAAAGATTCAACGTTTCCCTGAGGACGACCCCTACTCACCTCGGTCTAGCTATACGCGACACCGTTCTGATTGCGGTTAACTACAAACACACTTTTTCGTATCAATCAAATGGCGCCGTTGCCGGGGAAACGTGCGTAATTTTTTATTCTTACTATTTGTGTTGAATTCTTAGACGAGTCATATCATTATTAAAACAAAACTGCAAATTGTATATTTAACGATTTGTGCGTGAATTTTTGCGAGGAAATCTGGAGTCACAAACTTGAGGAAACAGGAAACAGAGACATTTTTAGAGATCCAGAGGAGCACAAAAGGCCATACAAAAAATTTCATCAACTGTTCCTTCTGCCACGCGGCGGAACCGCGGCAAAAGCACCCATTCTGCGGCGGAACCGCGGCATGTTGGAGGAATTAGGGAATAAATCTTCTCTGGTATCTTTCTCAACTCCTTCTCTCTCTCCTCAGATCCAATAAAATCTATCTTCTGCAAGATTCTTTGCAAAATCGCGCCGCTAAAAAATCTTTTTGCAAAAGTTTTGTGATTGGTTTTGTTTTGCATATTTAATACGGATTTCTAATGGGCAAAGACCAAATCAAGATTAGGTGGGGATTTCATCACCCTTCCTAAGCCCTACAAATCACAAACCGAGCATCTGCATCAACCCTACAATAATTTAAAAAATATTTAGACCAGACTCTAAGGACTGTCGCGCTCAATAAGGACAGAGGAAGGTCGTGGGTAATCTATCATTTATCCGCATTACTTTTGTAGTGCCTAGGCAAGTGTGACAAAGGCTAGTGGTTTTTAATTAGGCCCACGACGTGGTTCCTTCCCACTTACCTGGCACTTATCTAGCTACAAGGGTAGTACGGAGGCGGTAGAGGATTGATCCTGCGGCTTGTCCTTTGGAAGTCAAGGTGCGGTCTAGAGACTAACCTAGGTAACCTTAGTTCTAGGGTTGCTTGTGCATCTTAGGGAGATTTGTCTTGAGTCCCACTTTTTCAAAACAAGCCAATCACACACCACGACCGAGATGGACGGCACTCCATCAAATTATAACACCACGCTGCCACCGCCCGAAGGTGCGCAGAATCCACCGCGCATCTCTCTCCAAGAGAGATGCTATCCTATCCATGGTCCTCTTCCTACCTGTCTATCTCTTCCACCACCTAACGGGGATAATTTCGAAATTAAACCCCACTACATCAATCTGCTGCCCAAATTTCACGGGCTTGAGTCGGAAGACGCGTACGTTTTCATCACCAAATTCGAAAACGTATGCGCAATGATGGGTACTTCACAATTGACTTTAGATGCTATGCGCTTACGTCTTCTCCCATTCACACTGTGCGACTTGGCAGAAAAATGGCTTTACAATACTGCCGCACATTCTATCACTAATTGGGATGAATTCGTCATAGCATTTCTTAAGAAGTTTTACCCAAACCATAAGACTGCACGTGTTAGGAGCGAGATCAACCAGTTCACCCAGCTTCCCAACGAACCATTTTGGAAGTGCTTTGAACGTTTCAAGGATTTGCTTGTCCAATGTCCTCATCATGGAATCAATAGATGGGATTTATGTCGGATTATATATGAGGGCATTAATCCAGCGACAAAGCAGATGCTTGAAACAATGTGTCAATGCAATTTCATGTCTAAAGGTGACGGTGAAGCATGGAAATATCTGGAAGACCTTGCTGAACACACGTTGCAGTGGGAAAGCGTAAGACCACATTCAACTAAGGGAGGTATTCACCAGCTCGATGTTTCTATCGCAGTGAAAGCCGAAATGGCAGCGATACAGAAGAAACTCGATGCTATTGAAAACAAGTTCTCAACATTCTCCCTAAATCAGGTCACGCTTCCTAAGACTGTTTGTGGTTGCTGTTCGGATCCTTCACACTTAACGGAAGAATGTCCTATGAATGCTTCGTTTCAAGCTAATGCTGCTTTTCAGCAGCGACCTAGAAACGACCCTTATTCTTCCACGTACAATCAAGGATGGAGGAATCATCCTAACTTTGCTTGGAATCAAAACCAACAAAGCAATTATCAAAGACCTCCTCCACAGCAACCACAACCACAGAATCAGCCCCCCTTTCAGTCACAGAATTTCCAAAATCCGGCCAACATTTCTACACCACAAGTGGCCGGTACTGACAACTCTCTTGCACAAACTTTAGATATGTTCATGAAACAATCCATGCAAAATTCGGCTGAGATGAGGTCTTCTATTGATACCCTAACGAAAAACTCCTCCTCCCATGGTGAGAGTATTAAATCAATAGAAAACCAAATCGCACAGTTAAACGCCGCAATGAGTGCGAAAGAGAAAGGGAAACTCCCATCTCAACCCATACCTAATCCTGGCCACTCACAAAGTTATAATGTGAGTGCTGTTACCACGTTGAGATCGGGAAAAGTGCTGAATGACCGAGTGGGTGAGCAGTGTGATGATAGTGACACCAATGATACCCCAGCTTCTTCTTCTTCCCCTAATTCGTCTAGTCTCCCACCTTCATCCGAGCCTATTCTCCGTTTTCCCCAAGGCTCGAACCCTTCGCTGATTTCGCCAAATCTATCTAAGTCGATTCCCACTCCAGTTTTGGGATCGAATCCATCCCCACAGTCTTCTCCACAAACGTTGGACCCAAAACTTATTGATCAAGCACCTTATCCAAACAGGTTGAGGGGCAACAGACCAAGTCCACAAATGGAGAAGATTGTGGAAATTTTTAAGCAAGTTAACATAAACATTCCTCTCCTAGATGCTATTCAACAAGTTCCGTCATATGCGAAAATCTTAAAGGACTTGTGCACTAGGAAGCGAAAAGTTCAAGTACCTAAAAAAGTTTTCCTTGCGAGTAATGTGAGCACTGCTTTTACACAACTACCCAAGAAACAAAAGGACCCCGGAAGTCCTACAATTTCTATTTCCATTGGGGGTAAAAATATCAATCGTGCTCTACTCGATCTTGGTGCTAGTGTTAACTTGCTTCCGTATTCTGTGTATGAGCAATTAGGGATCGGAGAGTTAAAACCTGCGCATTGCACTCTTCAGATGGCCGATCGATCTATCACCCAACCAAGGAGTGAGCTAGAGGATGTGTTAATCAAAGTCGGGGAATTCATATTCCCTGTGGACTTTATCGTTATAGATACACAACCTGTAGCAAACCCACGCAATCAAATTCCGGTGATACTCGGTCGACCCTTTTTGGCCACTTCCAACGCAGTAATTAATTGTAGAAACGGCTCTATGACCCTATCCTTTGGAAAGAAGTCAATTGAGCTTAACATTTACAGGTTGGGAAGTGAACCCTCCGAACCCTATGCTCATGTGTGTTCTGTCGAATTAATGGATGTCGACAGCAGCGAATTTGATCAACCTCATGATACATACTCTTTTCATATGTTGTTGTTTGACCCAACCATTTACTCTTCCACCGAATTGTCCGGGTCAACATCTAATGAGGAACTTTATATTGAGTCTGACGATCACCCCATTTTTTCTGATGACATTAATTTTCGGGGTATCGATGAAAGCTTTGAGGAAATTTTGGCTGATGAACTCGCATTTTTACAAGACACGGGTGTTGAGATGAATCAACTCCAAGATGAAGAAATTGGACCTCCACCCCTTCTTTTGGACAATCAGGATAATGCGAGAAATCCATCATTACTATCACTGTGTCGTCTCTCCAAATTGAGACGCAATTCTTTTCCATTACACCTCTTATCACCTCCCCACTTCTTCTTGTCGAAAGGTGACATGTTCTTCCACCAACCTTGGTGCTTCATCGATAAATTTTTTGAATGGTTGGTGTTGACCTTCGGTCTTTGCAAAGCTTGGCATTGACCAATAACCTCGATCCCCTCGTGTGATTTTAAAAGATTAAAATTGTTTAACTCATATTTGGGGGAGGTGGTATATTTTGGCTCTTGAAAGAAAATGATTTTTACAAAATTGTGAGCCTAAAATAAGTTTTGGGGAGGATTTTCACTTTCATATATTCTTGCCCCCATCAATAATTTCCTCCCAAGTCTACAGGTTTTTGAGCTTAACGGATGACATCAGTGAGGACACTGCTGTAAACAGGTTTGGGGGAGGTTTGTGCTTATTTACACATCAATTTGCATCATATTTTGCATAAGCACAACATTTTCAAAAACTTATAAAAAAAATTCTTTTATAACAAAAGAGTAGAAAGTGAAAAATTAAATCTAAAAGATAGGAATAGTTTAAGAAAACCAAGAAAAGTAGAAGTTTTCTTAAACAAACTAGTAATAAGTAGTTATGAGCTGTTGTCCCAAGGGTCAGTAAGATGAACGAAGTCACTAATCTGAGGATAAAAATAAGTCTGAAAAACAGTTTCTATACTGGAAGCCGAACATTTGAATGTTGATACCCTACTATATGCACTTACACACGTCTTGAAACTCGGGATAGTAGAGGATACCTTGATATGCTCTTGTCTAAAAGCCAAAGTATGAAGGAAATAAAAAAAATGAAGAAAATATAAAAATGGTGAAAAGAAGAAAAAATGAACACTGGTTTTGTTATCGCCAAGGCAGCAATAAAAAAATATAGCGAGGGTGCCTCTTCACCTAGTGCCCTAAGGCCAACTGGTCTGGGAGTCACTGCTAAGCCTTAGGTGGTGCAAGACGAGGAAAATATTATCACCTAATCAGCAAGCACATGAGTAATCGGTCTGTTAGTACCTCAAGAAGTATTAACGGTCGCATGAAAATGTGTGAGTAAATCTTAATATTCATTAAATTAAAAAGTACTAAGGCAGATGGACAAGAGTATGATAGCTTGAATTGAATTCTCCGAGTGTAGGGATGTTCTTTACACATACGTGGGGTTATATGATCAATGTTTGGATGAAAGGTAGGAATGAAGAATAAATACGATGTTTTATTGATAGATGATGTGATTTCTAACATTTTTTCATGACTATTAAGATAGGGCTCATGACAACTGAAAAGCTAGTATAGTTGGAAACTCTTCTTTTCAAGGCCTTTCTTTTATGGTTCTTATCTTTATATGTAAATTTCACCATCTTTCTTTTGTTATAGGATTTTGTGAGTGTAATCCGCTGAAAACCCTCAGGAGACAACACTCCTCCTACTAGGGACACCTAGAGGTTTAACGGCTTGTTGCACGTGCTCAGTGCAATCGTGTCTGCCTACGAAAGTGTGCTTAGTTTTCTCCTTTCTTTTTCTCCTCTTGAATAAACTAGTTTGCTCAGGACGATCAAAGATAAGTTTGGGGGTATTTTTTCAGTTGATAAAACTGCACATTTGTATTACATTTTTCCTACCATTTTCATATTAAAAAAGGACTTTATTATAATATATTATATATATGAGGGTTTATGTGTGAAAACGCCATTTTCCATGTATTAATATATTTTAATTAGCATTTGGTAGAAAAATGTATGCAAATAAATTCAATGACCAAATCCTAGTAGAACTAAGTCTACTAAATATTATTTAAAGATTATTGTGCAGAATTTTCCAAGTTGTTATGCAGAATATATCAAAGAAATCAAGTTGTTGAAGAAAACTTGCCAAATTAAGAAGCAAAACTTGGAGACCAAGTCTGGAATCAACCGAGAGAAGATTTCTGAAATCTGAAGGTGCCTAGGATTGCCACATGTTACAAAGACAGAGACCCAAAAAGTTGATGAAGAGCTGTGATTAAATAGGCGCAGATCCGCGGCCATACCCCCCATTGGGCCACGGATCCGCCGCAATTCTATGGAGTTGGAAGCCGAGGATTTTTGGGATGAATCTATGCTAAATTTTACCAACTATTGAGGCAAATGATTCTGGCTTTGCACTATAAAAAGGCACCGAGAGCCTCTTGGAAAAGGCATCAAGCCGACGAGATCACGAAGTCCAAGACGGCTCACGCATCCAGGCTAATCATCAACGGTTCATCTACCTCCTTGGAAGAGATCGAGAAGCAAACTAGTATTTGTAATCATTTTCTAAGGGATCAAAGTGTAATAAATATTGTTGATTAATAAAGGTAGCTCTTTTTCCTATTCTATTTCTTCGTAGTTTAATTATGCATTTTCTCTCCATCTCTTTTTCTCCCAACATGCACGAGTAATTCTCTGCTTGTTAGGATTCGTAGGATTAGGGTAGGCTAATGGATGATGAACATCCCTAAACCCTTTTTAAGTCCTATAAAGTTTATGAACTTTATCAAAAGAATCATTAACATCCTAATCGGGCGCGCTAACAATTCTTTGTTATTCCGACCGCGATTAGATATTAGATTAAAGATTGTTTTGGTAAAGGCTGGATATGAACGGAGTTCCGTATCGAGATAAGGGTTAAGAGTGGGATTCCTTTTCCCTCCAGAAACCCTAATCTACACGCATCACCGTCGTTCTAGTTTTAAATCTATTAAAGGATAAAAAGGGTAACTTTTAATTAATCATCCATGACTACTAAATCCTAACGAACCCTACAAGCCCCCTTATTATATTAACTACATCCTTAAAATAATCTAGATCTATATTTTTGCATTCTTGCTTAACGTAGATCTAGAAACCATTTATCAACATTCTTATTTCTTCCTCCTTTCTCAACACATCTAAAGTAAGCGTAAAAGATTCAACGTTTCCCTGAGGACGACCCGTACTCACCTCGGTCTAGCTACACGCATCACCGTCGTTCTAGTTTTAAATCTATTAAAGGATAAAAAGGGTAACTTTTAATTAATCATCCATAACTACTAAATCCTAACGAACCCTACAAGCCTTCTTATTATATTATCTAAGTCTCTAAAATGATCTAGATCTATATTTTTTGCATTCTTGCTTAAACGTAGATCTAGAAACCATTCTATAAAATTCTTTATCCCTCCTCTCTTTCTCAACACATCTAAAGTAAAAGTAAAAGGTTCCACGTTTTCCAGAGGACGACCCGTATTCATCTCGGTCTAGCTACATGCGACACCGTTATTGATTGCGGTTACACTACAAACACACTTGTTCGTATCAATCACATAGACAGAGTAGGAAGTAAAATTCCTATACTACGATCGATTGTACTGTGGTCGTCACACAGTTGTTTCTCCAGACAGGATATGGATATAATATCAGACATTCTGGTTTTCTAGATCTATGGTTTTAGATCTGGATTTGGGTAGTTTCCCAATGTGGATACTTTGACAGTATTCTAATAGTTTTTAGAATAGATGACTCCTGGCATGGTGGTGTACCTGCAGGTGATGGAGTCACCCTCTCTAAAGGTGTCTTACAGACTAAAGGGGAAAGGGATGTGCATGATTGGCAGATCACTTGCTTAGGCAATTGAGTCAATCGTGAGATGTCAAGTACCACACCAAATTTTGTTTTTGCACTAGATGTGATAAGTTTGTATTAATCCAATCCTGGAGAAACATAAGGAAACGGTTTTAGAACATAAGTGGATGTTCTACGGATTTGGTGACGGCAGCCTCCTTTAGAGACGGTTATCATTCCAGGCTTCAAAGGTGACATGGATGACAATGTGATTGTCAGAGTTATAGTTTTCCCTCTGAAACGAGGGGCAGTATTATGGACAGGTGGTCCAAGAGGATACCGTGGGAGGCATGGTGCAGGATATTGATTAGGTTCAGTTATCGATACTGTCTAAAAATTTGGATTTGGAGTTCATTTATGAACTAGTTCCCATCAGATATCCAGACATATTCTAAGACAGGTATTACTCAATTCGGGAGATGGCTTTCTCCGCGAACTTGAGATTAAGGGAGACATCGAAAGAAATATCAAGGCAGATCCACTCACTGAGGCTATTTCTCGAACACAAGAGTTTTACAAACGGGCTTTGTGAAACTGATTAGTAGAGGAGTTGGATGTTCGGTATCACACGGGCTGTGAGTATGCGACATCGCAATAATTAGCCTTAAGTGCAAATGGTAGATTGTTAGATATAGTGCCCTCAAAGTCAATTATTGGATCGCAGGTACGTGATTGCAATGATTGAGGAGGACCTATACCGGTAGCACAGTCTTACTCTAGATGATAGTATGCTATCTGGTTTGCCTTTATCAGTCGTGTATAGGTTCAGGTGACTGATCACGATTACACGTTGATAGAGCCCTTAGGATCTTGCTTGACTACCAACAGTATGATAGCGATCATATACGTGAGAGTTGGGTACTCCATAAGCACATCCTTAATAGTGGTCCCTAGTCGTGGGAGTACCGAGACAGGGCATCGATACTCCGGAGTAGACTAGTGTATACAGTCGAGACCCCGACAAGGGGCCGTGGCCGGTCTCATAAGCCACTGGTGTCAGTTGGACCACCTAAGATGTATACAGGTGCTCATTGGGTTATGAGTACACCGGACAAGACTCGCCGGGAACCTGCTAGTTGGTATTATACCTATCGTCAGATAGCAGTTCCCTGGTGACATATGTACAGGTTAGTTCATCGACCTGAGGTCGTCATTTGGCTCGTGTGAGTTCCCACTGCGCTTTGATTTCTACCCTACCACGGCTCAAAGGAGTCGTGCAAACAGGTATTTTTGGGGTATAGTCCTGAGCCACATAGAGGCAAGTGAGCGGATTGGCAGGGGATTCGTCTCTCCCGGTATTGGGGGTGAGATCGCGCTGTGTCTAGGATAGACAATACACCAAGTCCTTGGCCAAGGCAGGTGAGATTTACTGGTAGGTACTCCAGTAGTATCTCAGGGTGTCAGGGCTTGTCTCCGACACGACTTATACCACTATTGGGGGTCTGACGTTACTAGCCCCCTAGGCCGGATATGCGATACTCATAGACGAACGGACCGGACTATATATACATTGTCACTGTTAGGCTCAGTAGGGTTTCAGGATGAGTTCGCTCATCGGCCTCCCTTGAGGTCAGTATATGGGCAGCCGTTACGCACTGCTAGTGCCGCTGACGTGCTTGTGGTTAAACCCACTGCCAGGGTACTGACGATTCATTAGAGTCCCCCACAGACAGTTTCCCAAGTTCGGGAGAAACGTTGTAGAGGCCGTATGGTTTTATGGCAGGGTTCGGAAAATGCACGTGCGTTTACGCACGTGTCATATTTTGGGCAGATATTACTGGTAGGCTTTGGTTTAAGTCGGATCCATGTATTATACTTTGTAGATATAATATCTTTATCTCAGTTGCATTTGTATTCGGTCGTAATACAAATGCGGGTATATTTATACAGTTACGGGGTTATCCTGAAATTCGTTTCGGGATCGCTTTTGGAAGTTGCCAGTTTTCTATCACCCGTCTTAAACATTCTGTTAAAGACGGATTTATCTTTTCTTGAGGATGTGTCATGAGAGGAAGCTTCTTGGATGATGACTAGGATTAGTGACTCATTAGTTTTGCATTAATGGTTGATGAGGTGTATTTGTCAGTCACCATTTTCCATTAATGTGTTTTGTTCTTGCTAAGATATTTCTTCTTGATATTTTTGTGAGAAGCTTTTCTAATGGTCACCACTTGCTCCTACCCTCACCTCCCTCCTTATATATTATGGCCAGCCCCTCCCCTCCTCCTCACTCACTCACTTGGTTGAAAAAGATTAGTGATTTTGTTCATGAAATTTCATTGCTCATTTCTCATTTCATATTATTTCAAATGGCAACTTCATTAACTGTTCGTCCATGGCTTTGGACGAAGTGAGACAAAGTGTTCTACTCATTCTCTACATCATTCTTGGTCATCTCTTTTAGCAAACTTGATGACCGAGCTGCCTCGGGTCAGAGGCGGGAGCCCGTTTAAAGATCCGTTGACGTGGTGCCACCTGGACGAGAAGATCGGAGATCGACGAGATCGGAGCAGCCGCAATGAAGCGTGGGATGATGGTTAAAGAACGAAGGACTCTGATCGTTCGGTATAACCTTTCTACCATCTTTGTAGTTTGTTAGTTTAGCGTTAATGGCAGATCCGGGTTATAGTATACGATAGCGCCAGTTATAAAAGTTTTTGTTCCGCATTTGGCGTCTGAAAGACGGCCGGGGCGCTACCGTAGACTTACAAATTAGGTAGGTTTATGTTATCCGACAGCTGTAGGATAAACCCGCCGCAAAACTACGAGCCAAAGAAGACCTATACCGTCAGGATGGGACTAGCTCAACCGCAAAAATGGAAGCGGACTCGTACCTGTCATATGATAACACTCTCAAAAGTGGGAGGGAACAAGATTATGATTGACCTTTTCAGATGCTTCGCAAACGAAGATGATGGCGAGGAGATCTCAGAATTTCCACCGACACTAAAAGAGCTAGAAGATAGAATACATACTACAGCGGAAACCAAAGTAAAATCAACTTGGGAATGGAGGATGATCCGAGGCCGAAGTTTGTCAGTGAGCCGTTGTTCGAAAAATAGGTAGCTATGTTAAAAGATGTGCTTATGCAGTAAAAAGACCGCTTCGGTTGGAACTATTCCGAAATGCCGGGTTTAGATCCAGAAGTAGCGGTACACAAGCTGGCCATATCGCTAGTCATAAAATCGATCAAGCAGGCGTCAAGAAGGATGAGGCTCGAACTTGAGACAAGTATCAACGCCGAAGTCAAGAAATTAATCGATTTCAGCTTCATCCAAGAAGTTCAATATCTCGACTGGATCGCTAACATCGTTCCAGTGATAAAGAAAAATGGAACGGTTCGCATTTGCAAGGACTTTCAGGATCTCAACAAAGCATGCCCGAAAGATGACTTCCCAGTGCCTGTTACCGAGCCGATGATCGATAACACATCTACCCACGAGGTCATCTCCTTCATAGAAGGATCTTCAGGATACAACCAAATAAAAGTGGATCCTGAGGACCAGAAGCATTCCGCCTTCTGGACTCCGTTGGGCATATTATGCTACAAGGTGATGCCCTTCAGTTTGAAAAACGCCGAAGCTATATACCAAAGGGCTATGATGAAGATATTCGATGACCTCATACACGAGATCATCGAATGTTATATCGACGACCTTTTCAAAAGCAAATCTCATGAGGAACACTGGGAATATCTGAAGATCGTATTCGAACGTCTTCGAAAGTCTAATCTGAAGATGAACGCTCTAAAGTGTGCGTTTGGAATCTCCTCAGGAACATTCCTAGGTTTCATCATCCGTCATCAAGGTTTCGAAATTGACCCTTCGAAAATCAGAGCAATCATGGAAATGCCTTCGCCACGAACCCTCAAACAACTGCGATCTCTCCAAGGAAAGTTCGTGTATATCCGGCGGTTCATAGCCAATCTCTCCGAAAAATATCGTCCCTATAGCCATCTGATGAAGAAAGGGACCATGTTCGTCTGGGATCAGAAATTCCAAAATGCATTGGACAAAATCAAATAATACCTGAAAAAGTCGCCGGTATTGACCGCTCCAGTTAAAGGAAAATCTCTTATCCTATATACAACGGCCTTTGAAGATTCTCTAGATGCACTATGGGCACAAGAGAACGATCAAGGAAATGAAAGAGCTCTATACTATCTAAGCCGAGTTCTCCTAGGAACAGAAAGAAACCATTCCCCAATCGAAAAGCACTGCCTGGTGCTGATCTCCGCAATTACGAAGCTCAGACACTATGCCTTGGGGAATGAGGTCCATCTCATATCAAAAGTGGATCCTCTTAAGTATCTGATATCAAAGGCCATACTAACAGGAAGGCTTGCCAAATAGTCCCTACTATTGATGGAATTCTCGGTAACATATCGACCCCTCAAAGCAGTAAAAAGACAAGCCATCACCGACTTTCTTGCAAAACATCTGATACCAGCCGATTCTCCCCTAAACAGCGAGCTGCTGGATGAACACGCGTTCGACGCAGTCGAATAGGAGAAAGAAGAAAATGAGTCTTGGTAGGAACTCTATTTCGATGGAGCATCTTCCATGAAGCGGCGAAAGAGGAACACTCCCATAATCAAAGCCGGGGTGGGTCTTATTTTCGTGACCCCGCAAGGAGGAATATTGCATTACGCCCTCTCTTTAATGGAACCCTGGACTAATAATGAAGCGAAATATGAAGTTTTGATAGCCGGTCTTGAGATCAAAGACTTCCTCATATATGGAGATTCTCAGCTGATTGTTAGCGAAGTAAATAATAACTACAAGACATGTAAGATAGAACTAATAATGTATAGAGAAAGAGTACTGCAACTACTGACCCAAATCCCTTTGTATACCCTAGAAAGTGTACCGCAAGCGGAAAACAGAAAGGCAGATGCGTTAGCCAGGTTGGCTAAAGAATTGGCCAACGAAGACCTCGATGACAAAAGGATCATTGTTCAAAGCTGCAAGATCCTGACGCCAGCAGATATACCTTCAGAAGATCTGATAGAACTATCCGAGGAAAAAGAAATGACCGAACGAGAAGTTCTCCAAACATAGAATGAAGAAGAGGTCAAGGACTAGAGAGAAGTCTTCATAGACTACTTTAAGTCCCAAAGCACTCCTGAAGATGCGTCATCTAGATATCAGCTCATGAAATGAGCTCTGTCATTCGCATTCGTCAACGATACTCTATACAAGCGATCGTTTGAATTTGTATGGTTAAGATGTCTAGGGCCGAAAGAAGCAAAGAAAGTCAACCAAGAAGTACACGATGGACTTTGCGGATCTCATCAAGCGGGACCAAAAATGAAGCTGAAAATAAAAAGGATGGGTTATTACTGGCCCACGATGATTCAGGGCTGCCTCAAAAATGCAAAGCAGTGTCACTAATGCCAAATACACGGGGACTTCATACATCAACATCCAAATCCGCTACATCCGATAGTGGTCAGCTGGCCGTTCGAGATGTGGGGAACCTATATAATCGGCCCTATCGAACCAGCGTCATCCAAGGGACATCAGTTTATACTTGCAACAACCGACTACTTCTCTAAGTTGGCAGATGTAGTGCCGCTAAAGGAAGTGAAGACGGAGAATATCCTCCACTTCTTCAAAACCCATGTCATCTATCGGTTCGGAACTCCGCGACGGATAATCTTGGATAATGGACCTGCTTATAGAAGCCACACAATAAGTTGCTTCACACAACAACACAAGATATACTGGAAATATTCCTCAGTCTATAATTCTCGGGCCAATGGTCTAGCTGAAGCATTCAACAAGACCATGACAAAGATTATAAAAAAGACGGCGTCCAAAAACAAAAAGGACTGGCACGAAAGGCTGCATGAAGCTCTTTGGGCGTACCGAACAACGTTCAGGACGGCCATAAATATAACACCATATGCATTGTTGTTTGGCGCTGAAGCAGTACTCCCATTAGAGATAGAGCTCCTTTCACTACGAGTAGCCGTTCAATAAGAGCTAACAGATGAAAAAAATGCTCATCTTAGGCTCGAGGAACTCGATGCTCTCGACGAAACCCGCTTTATAGCACAGCAAAACCTGGAGACTTATAAGGCAAGGATGGCACGGTCATATGAAAGACTAATCAGGCCGAGAACACTTCGCCAAGACGAACTCGTGCTGGTTGTCAAAAGATCAATGATTCCCAATCGTACAAAACAGGGGAAGTTCGAGCTAAATTATGAAGGCCCATACATTAGAGATAAGGTCTACCAGGGTGGATCTTATCTGCTCATAGATATGCATGCTCCTGGTCAATTCCTCAAAAAGTACTGCGCCTGAAGAGTCGCGGCTTTGGTCAATGATAGATGACGACGCTTGTGTCCGCTCGCTATCTTCCTGAGTCAAAACTCTGAAAGTAGTGCCAAATGATATTTGTCCTAAACATGGGAATGTTGAACTGAGATGTCCTTAAACTAATATTCTTCCCAAACACGGGAATGTTGGACCGGAGCGTCCTTAAACTAATGTTGGACCGAAACGTCTCTAAACTAATATTGGACCGTAATGTCCTTAAACTAATATATTTCCCTATGGTAGGTCTCCATATTAAGCACCGTATACAATCCACGGCCATAAAACAATTCACATCCTTCCCAGGTCCCATATGATGCGGTCCTTCAGAGAATGTTATGATTGACTACTGTTAGTACGTTAATTTATGGGCTGCCTAATAAAAGGGTACATTTACAAACGGAATGGGCACGGATGAAAACCCTAAAGAACGTCGTGAGTAAAAATAGCAGGGCTACCGGCGAGCTTGTGAAAATCTGTGAGGGCGCAAACTCGTTAAAAGAAAAGAAAAGATGCACTTGCAAAGTCCTCACGACTTTGTAAGGAGAAAACACTTGCGTGAGATTCTTATGACTCACAAAGCAGCAATACATTTAGGAATTCATAAGATTCATAAGAAGAAAATACACTTACGAGATTCTCAAGACTCGTAAGGAGAATATATCCTCTATAAGACCCTCCCGGCTTATAGAATTCAAAAGCCTTAAGTTACAGGGATCTAAATCTATTCTTAAGCTACCTGAACCCCACAAATTTATGCCCTACAAATGGTCTAATATCGACCCTTGTATAAAATCCATGGGCGTAAATAAATATATTCTCGACCAAGTCCCACCAAAAATGAGAAATAGCGCTCGACAAAGTGAACGACACTTGCAAGTCCCCTCCACTACCAAGGAGAAAGTATTCCTGTAAGATCCTTATGACTTACAAAAGTAATATACACTTAGAATTCCCCACGACTCCTAAGGAGAAAATACACCTATGAGATCCTTAAGATTCATAGGGAGAAATGCCTTTATGAGACCCTTAGGACTCATAAAGTCAAAAACCCTTAGTTGACAGGATCCTAACCCTGTTTGCTAAGCTACATTTGTTCAACTCAATAAAAGAAAATGACAATTTGCTCCTGGCAATATCTCAGCTGTAGCGATGTTGATTCCTAAACAAGTGTCAGACTCCAAATTCTCTCACGACATATGATGATTTGCTCCTAGCAACATTCCAGTTTTAGCGATATTGATGCCAAGATTAGTATCAGATTCCAAATTCCTAACTCGCAATAAAATCAGCGAGTAAGGAAAAATATGCATATGAAATAGCCAAAATGATGGGGCAACTCGCAATAAAAAGCAGTGAGTAAAAACAAAAAAATGACATAGCCGAAATGATTGGCACCACGGAAAAAATAGCCGAAATGATTAGGCAATTGCGACTTTCACGATATAAAAAGCTGAAATGATAGAGTATCGCGGAAATAAAAATATAAAAAATAAAATAAGAGAAAAAAAAATTGCCCTAAAGGTAGGTTTATACTGAATCTTGTATATAATCCATCGGCACAAATGAAAGAAAGGGAATCATATTTTCCCACCGTGCTTCGTCAAAAGAAGAACCGAGTCTTGATGGCACATCTACAGTTTAGAGACTATTTGGACATCCCCTCTTACTATAGTAAAGTAAAAACGTGGTGTCGACAAAGCTCCAAGGGGCCAAATCAAAGTAGAGTAATAGCGAAATCGTAGCTCCAGCTCGACATTCCTTCTCGGTGCATATGCGACGTCAACAAGGAGCCAAGGTCGAACAAAAGTAGAGTGACAGCATATTCCTAGCTCCAAATCTCGATGGCAGCATCTACAGCCTAGATATCATCTCCGCGTTCCTCCTCATTCGTGCTGACGCAACGGTCAAATAAAAGAGGAGCAATGGAAAAATCCTAGCTCCATCTCAACATTCCTTCTCGGTGCAGATACGACGTCAACAAGGACCCAAGGGTTGAACAAAAGTAGAGTGATGACATATTCCTAGCTTCAGATCTTGATAACAACATCTATAGCTTAGAGATCATCTCGATGTTCCTCCCTATCTAGCAGGGTGCGGACGCAACTGTAAAATAAAATCAGAGCAATGGCATATTCCTAACTCCAGATCTCGATTGTGATACATACAACATAAAGATCATACGGATGTCTACCTTACTTCAGTGAAGAATTGGTGCGACACTAAAGCAAAAGTGAAGTGACGGCATGCGCCTAGTTTTTTTAGTTATATGTATGCCCTAGAGGCCATTACTGTACATACGATGTATATTGTAGTGGATGCTAGGACATATATAGGGAGGACTTTCTTGCTCGACATGATAGTATGCTATCTGGTTGTACTTTATCTTAATATGTACTCTGATTGTCTCTATGTTACATATTGATAAAGCCCTTAGGATGTGTACTCGACTACTGGGACTATGATGAGATCATACTAGTGGGGCCACGGTAGTCGACGAGTACATCCTATAACTGTTCCTAGTCGAGGGTGTATCGAGACAGGGCATCAATACACCAGAGTAGACTAGCGTATACGCATCTTGACCCATATGATGGGCGATGGATGATCCCATATCCATCGGTGTTTGACATCAAGGATGGTGTACGGGTGCTCAGTGGAGATTAGGTACACTGGACGGACTCGCCGAGAACTCCCAGATGGTATTAAACCTCACGTCAGATGGCAGTTCTCCGGTGACACTGGTACAGAGTAGTCTGTTGACCCGAGATCGTCATAGAGTCTTGTGTGATTCGCACTGTGCTTTGATACCACGTCCAAGAGGGCGTGCAAAAAGGTGGCTTTTGGGTACAGTCCCGAATCACATGGAGGCAATGAGCGATAGGAGGGGATTCGTCTCTCCCGGTATAGGCAGTTGATGTTGTGCTGTGTTCGATTGGCTATAACCGGAAATCCCTGGCCAGGGTTGCTGAGATTTACTGGTAAGTGTTATCAGTAGTTTCTTGAACTGTTATAGACCTCATATCGGCACGACTTATCGAGCTACTGGGGTCTGACGTTTACCACCCCTAGGCGAGATATGCAACATATCAGAAGACGAGACCGGACTGTACGGGAGTGTTACTGATTGGATTCACAGGAGAAGTTACAGGCTTTCTTGTTGATCTTCTGAGCGCTCAATACCCGGGTGGCTATTACGTTTAGCTGACCGCTTGCAGCTTGTGGGTGTTTGATATGATCATCACCTACTGCCGGCGTATTGACGATTCTTTAGAGTCCTACACAGAGGTTTCTTGGCTCAGGCAAAATGGAGTAGGGGCACGTATGTGATATGTGCGGGACCGAGGATAATGCGATATGAGATACCGTATTCTATTCTCGCGATATTTGATATCAGCCGGGTCATCGGATCAAGTGTTGATTCGATGAATCGGTACGGATAAATATTAGTCAGGTATATGCGATATAGCCGGATTGTCGGATCAAGTGATTCGATAATTTAATGTATAATAATATATATGATATATTAAATTACATTAACTAATATTAGCTCACTAAAAGATTCTTTTTCTCACCGGTAATATATTGATATATATGCGATATATGTTAAATGTATTATTTTATTTTGTTACGATAAATATTATATATGTGATATATAATATTGTAACATGATATGATAACTAATGCAACATGTTTAGTGGATTTTAAACATGATTAGGGTTTGGATTAGGGTTAACACTTCTAGTTGATTCTAGAAGGTTTCTTTTTGTCATGATAAAGATATTTTGTTATGACTCATGCTTTAACCCAACCCAAACCCTAACCCTAGTTAATTCTCTACATGAGTTTAGTTGACCATGGTTACATTATTTATCATATTAATTCTTTCTATTCATCACAAAAGGATAATTCAATCATTCTTCTTCTTCTTCTTCCTTCTTCTTTCTTCATGGAAAAAGCTTACTAGCTTTTTCCAAGTGATGAACAAATGTGAGAAAAAGATAAATAAAGAGAGAAAAAATCTTACTTCATCATCCTCATCTTCCCTTGCCCTTTAGATAAGAGTGTTCACTCAATTTTAGTGAGTGTTAGCTTGTGTTAATGAAACTTCAAGGTAGATCATCTTTGTATCGAAGATCGGAAGCAAGACTGCATCTTTCTCTTCGTGGAACCTCTCGAGAGTCCGGAACCCGATGATCGCAGCGAAGGGACCACAACACGGAGCTTATGAAGTGAAGGACCGGATCTACAAAGGTTGTAATCCCTCTCACTTAGTGTTAAAGTGTTTAGCATGTTAGTTTTCGCCTAATCACTAGTTTAAAGATCTGTATTCGGGTTGTTCGGCACGGCTATTTTTTAAATCGGGCATGGTTGATGTCTCGTAGAACCTTATGAGCGTGTCCAGCAACCCTACAGTGGTATCAGAGCCAAGCTAGAGCTTTAGACGAAGTCTAGACGAAGTTTAAAGTCCGATCGAACCCGAAAACCCCGATAAAACCCATTCTCTGGAAATTTTTCAAAAATATGATTTTTGTGAATTAAAAATTCTCATTAATATAAGCAGGGAACTATAGAAATTACTGTAAATTACGGATCCTTGATTCGATCACGTGACCGCGGAACCGCGGTCAAACCAAGCACATGACCGCGGATCCGCGGCGGAACAGTGTCGTTGGGGCCCGCAACTTCAGAGTAATAATTCTGGGTTCTTTTGCAGTCTTCTGGGAATTTCTATTTTACTCAAGTGTTCAGTTTTCTGGGCTGTATTGGGGACTGGTAGATTCGATCGGATATTTTAACTTTGTTTAGTTTGTCCGGATAATTTTAGAAACTGTTAAAATGTTCGAACGGATATCAATAACTCACTTTTTCCCCTGTCGGAAATTTTTTCAAAAGTTGGATATTTTCTCGTGTTTAAGAACGTTCTAAGTCGTGCAAGTAACGTGGTGGACCCTCTAGAAGAGAACAAACCTTAACTCGATTATGTGACCGTCTTGAACTGCCTTTTGAACCTTAGGGTTTGGGGCAGTACGGCGTGCCACATGTGAGGCGTTGGCTTGACCCTTCTACGGCTGGACCATTGGTACTGTGGCATGTGATAGATGTTTTTAAACTGATTTCAAGTGTTGAGATATATTGCGGAAATCTTGGGTGTTTGATTATTCGATCGGAAAGTTTAACTTTGTCTATTTATCTGGAATGTGATACAATATTTGGAATCCACAGGTAGTTATGAGATAACTAATTTGAATATTATAAATCTAGCAGTTCAGTCTCAGATGATCGGTTGCCACGGAATTTTGATGTGATCAAAAGTCCGTCGCAATCACGTAGCGTACGCGGATACTCGCCGGGTAAACTTAATAGACAGCCACTCCCCATAGCCCCGACCAAGTGACTGTAGGAGAACCCCGTCGCCAAAAGCATCCGTTAGGGTGCTCGCGGCAGCGGTGTTCCGCCTTAGTGCACTTCGTCGACGGCATCTGGGGGTGCGGCCGTCTATTAAAGTTTGCGACGAGCATTCGATCAGGACGTCGGGAATCTTGTTGAATTTCCCGACTTGATATTGAAAAGAGTTTTCGATAATGAGACTAAAATGCGGGGTTTATAATTGTTAGGAATGCGATGTCTAAGGAGGTTACGGATTCCAACTGTTGTAGTTTTACACTTTCTTTTCTGTGACCGTAAGCGTAGTATATGGTGTATCGCTGGCTTCGTTGCTATACATCAACGACAATCGGGATACGCATACTTGCTTACGTTGATGATATGAGATATTATGTGTTGATGTGATATGTTGTATTGGATCGTCGTGTTTGAATAGCCGGGGGTTTTATGTGAGATGAGAGTTTTTTCTTTTTCATTCATGTAAAATTCATTTGTATGTAATATTCTTTTATTGGGGCACTTCCAGGTTGCGGAAGATGTCACCGTTGTATATTATTTACTTTTCCGCATTAGATAGACCCAAGGCGGGGAGCACAAGTAACCGGGTTCTAGGGTCCAGTGGGAGACCATCTCGACGAGTCGAGACCGGGTCTCCTAACCCTAGAATTGGCAGTGTTACTTGTCGCTTTCGTAGGGGTCTACGGATGTGGGTTTGGCTATTCATTGCGACCGTGGAATCCGTGTTTTATACAGGCTCGTATTGAAAACACGGACGTCCTAGTATATCCAATATTTCATATATGTTCTTCTGCTGCATTGTTCTGTGATGAGATCATATTACTGCCTGAGACGAATGTTTATATTTTATATATATGAGATATATGTTATATTGCAGATTTCGTTTCAAAAGAGATGCTTATGAAGCATAATAAAATGGGACTTCATTAATGAGATTAATGAAATAAAAGAAACCTAAAGATGTTGTGGAATCGAATTTTCAAAAAAAACAGGTAGCTACAGTTCTTGCTTTGCATAGCGGTGTTCCTTGTAGAACATCCAGCACCTTATTCGATAAGG
Source organism: Agapanthus africanus (assembly GCA_030015575.1). Classification (NCBI taxonomy): domain Eukaryota; kingdom Viridiplantae; phylum Streptophyta; class Magnoliopsida; order Asparagales; family Amaryllidaceae; genus Agapanthus; species Agapanthus africanus. Next base: position 392,353,703 of record CM057339.1, read on the forward strand.
AAAGGACCGAGATCCCTTCACCGGGAGTGACTCCTTTAGCAATGACTGGCAGATGCTACAAACTCGGTTTGTCTTTTGATTGCTTCTATAGTTCTTGCTTTGCATAGTGATATTTGTGAAATATCCTGCACCTTATTCGATAAGGAAAGGGCCGACGATCCCTTCACCGGGAGTGACCCCTTTAGCAAAACTAGAAAAGCCTAAAAAACACTCCATTTAAAAATCACTCGATTCTACAACGACATCAAGTTCATTACGCAATAGGTTTTCTTAAAAACCTGTCGTAGCCCTCCGTCATTTCAGATAAGTCCTACTTAGTATTCGTGCTACGTTTGTTGACCTCCGTCAAGGCGTAGTGTGCGGTAGCTGACTAGTATTTATCTGCTTATGCATATGATGCAGATTGGATTAAGGTAGTCGTGCGGCCTTGTTGACCTCCGTCAAAGGTCGTGCGGGTGGGTTTAATTCAATCAGGAAATGACGGGTTGAACTTGACTAGTAGCCTATGGTTTGTTGACCTCCGTCAAGGTCATAGGACGCTAGGGGTAAAATATTATTGGGGATTTCAAGTGTTGAAATTTGCTATGAGATTGCATACCTTCTATGAGATAGTTGGATCCCGATACCCGCTGCGAGTAAGAGTTACTCCTGGGAGAGTTTTACACAATACAATTAGCCGATCAAGTAGGTGTTTAGAAAAGTGTCGACGGGGTTACGCCTCTGGGAAAACGAGGTTTACTTTAATTAGGTTCGTGTGAAAGCACGGGGGACCTCCCTCAAAGTACCGACACTGGCCTGGCTGAAAGATTGGCGGACTTGTAGCGTGTAATTAATCCCGGCTAGTCTTTCCTTTTAGGGTTTGAAGGAGGATTTGATTAAAACAGTGGGAGACATCCTGATTAGATATATTAGATAACCAATCTAATCTTGCAAGAGCATACGCTGAGTGTTTTCTTCTCTCTCTCTCCAAGTAGCGACCATATCACGCCTTAATCAAGATAATAATACGGATATATTGACCGAACTCGCTTGTTATACTGAGCTGGGGAACGTTGGTCCCGCTCCAACTTATAATTGTTATAAGACAGAGCAGGAAATTGGGGAATACCAGATTTCCCGTGCCGCCCAAACGAAGAAAGTGCATATTGATGCATCATCTTCGGGTGTGTTCATTACAGAGAACTGTTTCTCAGTATCCTTTACGTCCTGGGTATGTGATACCGGATCAGGATCCCGCATATGTAATCTGTTACATGGGCTACAGATAGGTAGAGAACTGAGAACGGGTGATAAGTTTCATGAGATAGAAAACGGTGCAAGTGTTGCAGCCAAGTCTGTTGGTCACTGTCACCCTGTATTACCAGAATAAATTGATTCTGAACAAATGTTATTAGATACCGAACCTGATATACAAAATCATATCAGTCTCTTTATTAGTAAAGAAAGGATATAATTTTGTATTGTTGCATAATGTTTTGAACATTTCCTATATCAAGAGTTGATCGGTTCAGGCACGTTCTCTAAAAGCATTGTCGTTCTAAATCAAACTACAGTTCTTAGTATACGGAACACACACAAGAGGAAGAGTTCAGAAATGAACGAATCCTTCTTGAGGTATTGTAGACTAGGTCATATCAATGCGACCCGACTAGCTAAGTTACATATAGATGCATATTTAAATTAGTTTGAATTTATATCTTGTGAAACTTGCCGGTCATGTCACAAAGATAAGATGACCACAGCTCTGTTTATTGGAAACAGAGAAAGAGTTAGTGAACTCTTGGGATTGATACATGTTGATGTATGTAAGGTCCCCTATCTACACATGCCAAGATCGGTTCTTTCTACTTCATTACATTCTCTTATAATCTCTCAAGATTCAGACATATGTTTCTGTTGAAACACAGGTCCGAAGCTTTTGAGATATTCACAGAATATAAATTAGAAGTAGAGAACTAAAAATGGGTATAAGTATTATGTCCTTTGATGTGATCAAAGAGGAGAATACTTGAGTACGGAATTCCTGGACTATTCTAAAGGAGAATGAGATTCTCTCTCAGCATTACTCCTCCGTATACACCACAGCACGTTGGTGTATCGGGGTGGAGCAATAGCACCCTATTTGTTATGGTGTGCTCTATGATGAGTACTACTGAGTTTCCTATTTCCTTTTGGGAGTTATGCACTTGAGAAGCTGCATACCTATTAAATAGGGTTCAAATCAAATCAGTTGCCTACTACTTCATATGTGATATGGAAAGGGAAGAGCCCATATCTTAAGTTGGTTAAGATTTGGGTTGTCCGGCCTATGTCTAAAAGAAAAATCCGGACAAGCTCGAGGCAAGGTCTGTTATGTACAACTGGAAAGGTTCCAGCTATACAAAATGCAGCTGATGATTTGGTAGAACCAAAGGATTCAATAGTTTCCAACGAACCTCAGCCTCTCCGCCGATCTAGTAGGGTTCCTCACCCACCTGAGAGATACTTCGGTTTCTCTATGATAGTGGGAGCAAGGATTGCATCATGAGATGATGACCCAACTAGTTTCGAGCTGGCCATCAGGAGTGGGACTCTGTAAGAATGGCTGGATGCTTATCGATCTGAGATGGAATCCTTATACACCAACAAAGTATGGACTTTGGTTGCTTTATCTGAAGGGTTAAATCCCCATCAGGAGCGAGTATATCTTGAGAAGATTACTTGGTGTACATGGAAAAGTTGAGACTTTCAAAGCTATGCTTAAGTCCATCCAGATCCTACTTGCCACTGCTACATTCCATGACTACGATATCTGGTGGTTGGGTGTCATGACTGCTTTTCTAAATGATGTTTTAGAAGAGAGCGTCTATAAGTACATAGCCAGAGGGCTTCGTAGACAGTGGGAGCAGCGGAAACGTGTGCAAGATGTTTTATATGATAAAACAGGCATCGCGGAGTTGGAACATCTGTTTTGATGTGGTAGTCAAAGAGTTTGACTTCATCAAAATGGTAGATGAACCTTGTATATACAAAAAGGTAGTAAAGAGTATGGTGGTGATCCTCGTAGAGTACGTGGATGACATACTCTTGATAGGGAAGGAGTTTCCTATGCTACGCTCGGTCAAATTTCGGCTTATCACAAGGATTCTCCTTATAAGATCGAAGTTGATACCTCCTAAATCCTGGGTTTTGGATCTATGAGATAGATCTAATTGGATGTTAGGATACTCACTAGTTGTAGTGAGATGGTATCAATCGATCCTGGGGAGAATCACTGGAAAGGTTCCAGGGTGATAAGGACGACTGAATGTCAGTCGCAGGCATTGTCTTTACCCTCAGTGGAGGGACGGTATGTTAGAAGAGTTCCAAGCTAGATACCGTGACATACTAGACGATTAAAGGCAAGATACATCGTTACCAAGGATGCTACCAAAGAGGCAGTCTGGATAGATATAAGTTCATGAGATGAACTTCGTTCCTACCATTGTGTGACAATGGAGTTGTGGCTTTAGCCAAGGAACTACCGTCCCATCAGAAATCCAGATATAATTCTTAGGCAGTGTCACCTGATCATGGAGATGGTTGATCTCCAAGGTGATCGAGGTTATGAGAGTAGATACAGAGGACAACAGCGTGGATCCACTCACAAAGGTCTTTTTCCCAGTAGAGACTTTTATGGGATGGTTGAGTATGAGATACTTCAACCGCAGCTAATTGTTGGGTATGCGATACCATAACAGATAGCCCTAGTGCAAGTGGGAGATTGTTAGTTATATGTATGCCCTAGAGGCCATTACTGTACATACGATGTATATTGTAGTGGATGCCAGGACATATATAGGGAGGACTTTCTTGCTCGACATGATAGTATGCTATCTGGTTGTACTTTATCTTAACATGTACTCTGATTGTCTCTATGTTACATGTTGATAAAGCCCTTAGGATGTGTACTCGACTACTGGGACTATGATGAGATCATACTAGTGAGGCCACGGTAGTCGACGAGTACATCCTATAACTGTTCCTAGTCGAGGGTGTATCGAGACAGGGCATCAATACACCAGAGTAGACTAGCGTATACGCATCTTGACCCATATGATGGGCGATGGAGGATCCCATATCCATCGGTGTTTGACATCAAGGATGGTGTACGGGTGCTCAGTGGAGACTGGGTACACTGGACGGACTCGCCGAGAACTCCCAGATGGTATTATACCTCACGTCAGATGGCAGTTCTCTGGTGACACTGGTACAGAGTAGTCTGTTGACCCGAGATCGTCATAGAGTCTTGTGTGATTCCCACTGTGCTTTGATTTCCATCATACCATGTCCAAGAGGGCGTGCAAAAAGGTGGCTTTTGGGTACAGTCCCGAATCACATGGAGGCAATGAGCGATAGGAGGGGATTCGTCTCTCCCGGTATAGGGAGTTGATGTTGTGCTGTGTTCGATTGGCTATAACCGGAAATCCCTGGCCAGGGTTGCTGAGATTTACTGGTAAGTGTTATCAGTAGTTTCTCGAACTGTTATAGACCTCATATCGACACGACTTATCGAGCTACTGGGGTCTGACGTTTACCACCCCTAGGCGAGATATGCAACATATCAGACGACGAGACCGGACTGTACGGGATTGTTACTGATTGGATTCACAGGAGAAGTTACAGGCTTGCTTATTGATCTTCTGAGCGCTCAATACCCGGGTGGCTGTTACGTTTAGCTGACCGCTTGCAGCTTGTGGGTGTTTGATATGATCATCACCTACTGCCGGCGTATTGACGATTCTTTAGAGTCCTACACAGAGGTTTCTTGGCTCAGGCAAAACGGAGTAGGGGCACGTATGTGATATGTGCGGGACCGAGGATAATGCGATATGAGATACCGTATTCTATTCTCGCGATATTTGATATCAGCCGGGCCATCGGATCAAGTGTTGATTCGATGAATCGGTACGGATAAATATTAGTCAGTTATATGCGATATAGCCGGATTGTCGGATCAAGGGTTGATTCGATATTTTAATGTATAATAATATATATGATATATTAAATTACATTAACTAATATTAGCTCACTAAAAGATTCTTTTTCTTACCGGTAATATATTGATATATATGCGATATATGTTAAATGTATTATTTTATTTTGTTACGATAAATATTATATATGTGATATATAATATTGTAACATGTTTAGTGTAGTTTAAACATGATTAGGGTTTGGATTAGGGTTAACACTTCTAGTTGATTCTAGAAGGTTTCTTCTTGTCATGATAAAGATATTTTGTTATGACTCATGCTTTAACCCAACCCAAACCCTAACCCTAGTTAATTCTCTATATGAGTTTAGTTGACCATGGTTGCATTATTTATCATATTAATTCTTTCTATTCATCACAAAAGGATAATTCAATCATTCTTCTTCTTCTTCTTCTTCTTCTTTCTTCATGGAAAAAGCTTACTAGCTTTTTCCAAGTGATGAATAAATGTGAGAAAAAGATAAATAAAGAGAGCAAAAATCCTACTTCATCATCCTCATCTTCCCTTGCCCTTTAGATGAGAGTGTTCACTCAATTTTAGTGAGTGTTAGCTTGTATTAATGAAACTTCAAGGTAGATCATCTTTGTATCGAAGATCGGAAGCAAGACTGCATCTTTCTCTTCGTGGAACCTCTCGAGAGTCCGGAACCCGATGATCGCAGCGAAGGGACCACAACACGGAGCTTATGAAGTGAAGGACCGGATCTATAAAGGTTGTAATCCCTCTCACTTAGTGTTAAAGTGTTTAGCATGTTAGTGTTCGCCTAATCTCTAGTTTAAAGATCCGTATTCGGGTTGTTCGGCACGGCTATTTTTTAAATCGGGCATGGTTGATGCCTCGTAGAACCTTGTGAGCGTGCCCAGCAACCCTACAAGTTTCAGGTCTTGATGGAAAGCCTAAAGACCATTGGATGTCATCCCACCCAGAAGGGTGTGGTTATGACTCATCGGGGCTTCAAAATGAGCCTAACCTCAAATAAAGCGCCACGATAATACCAAACGCTTGATCTTCCGATGGTAATATGGATATTCCAACCTAAGAAAATTACTTGAAGATGTCTTGTTCAGCCTCAGAAGGGAACAAAGACATGATAAACGCAGGGCTACTCGAATCGCAACCCAAGGGATTTCATATCGAGAATATATCAGCCAACGCGATGGTACGATGGACTTAACCCAGTACCACAAACCTAACAGACCCCTATCGAAAAAAGAGGGTTATCTATATTTAACGTTAGGGCAAGTTTTCCTATAAACCTAAGGGAAAAGTAAACTAAACGCCCCAGAACGAGTAAATAAACTAAGCTAAGCCCCTTCAGCACAAAAAGAAAAGAAAAATGCGGATATAAAAGGGAAAGAGGCTTTTCATTCATACTTCAGAAAAAAGAATTACACACTGACGCTGAGGACGACTAAAGAGGAAATAACGAAAAGAAACAAAATTAAAGACAAATGCTACCGCATCATCCAGGATCTACAGTGGAAAGACGCTAAATTCCGGATACGGATTCTCAAACTCAAAAGAAAGTTTGAGCAAAACACCTTCAGCTTCATCAGCCATCTTCTTGTGCATCTTCTCTTGGATGCAAGCTTCAGGGTCACCGCTGATATCCTCCATCCTCTGGTATGATGATACTATTGCTTTTTTGTTGGAATACACGGTGCAAGATAGTAACGAGATCATCTATCCATTTCTTTGAGATCTGGCCCATTAGATATATTGAATGCACCTTTTCTTCAGCGTCATCGAGCGCCTAGAGTGGCATAACCTCAAGACGCCAAGGTAAAACTTCTCAGATAGACCCAACGACGATCTTCAAAAGGGCAGAACAAAGGGGGAGCAATCGGCCGTTGTGATCATAGAAGCGATGCATTACATCATCGCATTGGGCTGCAGCATACTCCCGGCCTTGAAGGCGGCCTTGAATGCGAATCTCTTCGTAGAAGACAATCTCCTCGATGTCATACAAATGACTAGCCATTGTACCTAAAAAGTGACAAAAGAAGCGTTAGCCAATAAACATAAGTTCATTTTATGGAACTATCAATGGCTCATTAATGATTGGAATATGTGTCCAGTAGAGAAATCTAAAAAAAATCTCTAAGGCCGGTTTAATAATAATAAAAAATTTCAGAGTTGAGCTCTGTTTTATAAAAAAAATGGTATAAAATACCAAAATTTCTCTAAAAGAAAAATAAACGAGATATGAAGGGAAATTAAGCCCAGAAAATCCCCAAAACAAGGAATCTCACATTAAAGATTATCATAGCAAACCTGTGTTAAATTAAAATTAATTAAATCCCTAAAGGGGAGATGATCTGAAATTGAAATCGGAACTAAATTCTATGATAGGAAGTGAAGTCAAAACTTCATAAAATCCCCAAAAGAAGTATGATTTAAAATAAAAAATAAAAACTAAATTCTGTGACAATACATGAAGTCAAAACTTCATAAAATCTCCAAAAGGAGTATGATCTAAAATCAAAAATCAGAACTAAGTTCTGTGACAATAAATGAAGTCAGAACTTCAAGAAATCCCCAAGGGGAATATGCTAGAGCCAAGCTCTGTTAATCTTTCAAAATTTCTGAAGAACAATATCCTAAATATAAGAGCAAAACTCTGCTGATGAAGACTCTTACCAAGAAACTTTTGGCAGAGTGAGTCTGCAATGTAAATATTTGAAAAAATGAAGAACTAAGTTTCATGATAGAGTTAAGCTGTAATGGAGAATAAAATTCTCAAGGAAGAAGAAAAGATGGAGGCGCAGCTGTCACCTAGGGCTTAATGTCCTATTTATAAAGTGATGCAGTCGGTTCAGATTCCCCGTATCCTAAAGAGGATCGAATGGCTAAAAGGCTGGACACCGTTGCACTCACATGCAAGCCATATGAAAACAACGTTGCGGGGAATTTGTTCCCTCATAAAAAATAAGGCAGTGCCTCACGTTCTGGGCACGTGAGCGTTCGCGTGCAAAGCATATGAACGCCTGTCTTTGATAGGATTAAATCCTAAGGCAACACCTCATGTGCCATACACGTGAGCGTCGGCGTTCAAAGCACGTGGATGCCTGCCTCTGCTAGGATTAAATCCTAGGGTAGCGTCTTATATGTTAGGTACGTGAGCGATGGCGTGCAAAGCATGTTGGTACCTGTTTCTGTAAGACTTAAATTCTTTGGTTATGCCCACGTACTTAGCACGTGAGCGTTAGCGCCCAAGTTGAAGCAGATTTGCTTCGGGTAGAATTAAATTCTACATGGGAAAATATTTCCCTAAAATAAAAACAATATTCTCTGTTAAACAAAGAGTTATTGGATCAAGATCCAATGATAGAATTAAATTTTATTAGGGAAAAATATCTCCCTGATCAAATAAAATAAGAACAATATTCTCTGTTAAACAGAGAGCCGTTGGATAAAAAATCCAATGGCGATTTTAAAAATAATCAAAAGATAGAATTAAATTCTACATGGGAAAATATTTCCCTAAAATAAGAACGATATTCTTTATTAAACAGAGAATCATTAGATCAAAGATCCACTGATAGAATTAAATTCTATTATGGAAAAATATCTCCCTGATCAAATAAAATAAGAACAATATTCTATGTTAAACAGAGAGCCGTTGGATCAAAAATCCAATGATGATTTTAAAAATCATCAAAAGATAGAATTAAATTCTATATGGGAAAATATTTCTCTAATCTTCCTAAACAAAAAAAGATATACTCTGTTCAACAGAGAACCCTTGGATTAAAAATCCAATGGTGATTAAAAAATCACTGTTTGAATTAAAAGATAAAATTAAATTCTATGCATAGGAAAATATTTCCCTAATTTTGTTAAAAATAAGAAAAATATATTCTGTTGAATAGAAAGCCATGGATCAAAGATCCAACTATGATTAAAAATCACCACCTGATTATGAAATCAGATTGAGATCTCTCAAATAAGGGATCTTTTAAACCAATCAAAAAAAATTCCTCACCTATATAAAGAACCCGAGACTTCAAGTCTCAGGAGGAGAACCAACCCTATAAGGTGATAAAAAAAAGTTACAACTGAGAATTTAATTCTCTGGCTAAAAAAAGCTCTTTCTTGCTCCCTTCAAACCCTAGGTAAAAGAAAAAAGAAAAATCAAAATATCTCCTTTACCTATCGTACATAAATACAAGGGTTTAACCCTCTATAAAGAACTTAGTTCTTTCTCTGGATCTGAGATCCGCGGTACAAATCTCCTGTAAGTTGAGAATTTAATTCTCATCGAGAAAATTATGTTCTTCAGACTTAAGATCTAGGGGAAAAACTAGATATGAGAAAAGAAATATGAAGAAAAGAAATGAAATGTATATTTCAGGAATTCAATTCCTCTAAAAAAGGGTTCAACCTTTCAAAGAACTTAGTTTTCGTAAAAAAGAAACAGAAGAACGTAGTTCTCAGAAACCCGATTCCTGATCTTCAAAAATAGAGATCTTGGTAATCATCAATGGCCAAAACACCATTAATAGAAATATTAAATATAACTTATTTCAAAAAAAAAATAAATAGAGGTTAAATTTCCAAAGATCCAGTGTATCACATGCCTCACACGTGAGCGCCCATAAATAAAGATTCAGCGCCCCATGTGCCTTACGCATGAGCGCCTATAAACTCAACACCGCACGTGACTCACACGTAAGCGCCCATCAATAAAGATATGGCGTCTCACATGAAACCTACATGAGCGTTTAAAAATTGGCAAGCTGGAGCGTCTCACATGATACCTACGTGAGCGCTGTATAAAGGTACTTGGCACTATATATTCAAAGTGTTTAAGTGCTTAGCACTGATTGGGCAATGCCCAAGTCTGAACGCCTCACGTGATACTTACGTGAGTGTCAAAGCAAAATTTGGATATTGTTAGCTATAGTGCCCTCAAGTCAACTATTGTACCGCATGCACGTGATTGCAATGATTGGGGGAGAACATATAACGGTAGAACAGTCTTACTTGAGATGATAGTATGATATCTGATTTGTCTTTATCATCGTGTATATGCTTCAGGTGACATTACAGATCACTATTACATGTTGATAGAGCTCATAGGATTCTTTCTTGACTACCGGCAGTATGATGGCGATCATATAAGTGGGAGCCGGGTGGTCTATAAGCACATCCTTAAAGTGTCCCTAGTCGTGGGAGTTTCGAGACTAGGTATCGATACTCCAAGAGTAGACTAGTGTATACGGATCGAGACCTCGACGAGGGGCGGTGGCCGGTCTCACAAGCCATTGGTGTCAGTTGGTTCACCTAAGATGTATACAGGTGCTCATTGGGTTATGAGTACACCGGACGGACTCGCCGGGAACATGCTAGTTGGTATTATACCTATTGTCAGATTGCAGCTCCCTGGTGATATGTATACAAGTTAGTCTATCGACCTGAGATCGTCATTTGTCTCGTGTGAGTTCCAACTGTGCTTTGATTACTACCCTACCACGGCTCAAAGGAGTCGTGCAAACAGATTTTAGTTGGGTACAGTCTCATGCCACATAGAAGCAGTGAGCGGATCGTCAGGGGATTCCTCTCTCCTGGTATTGGGGGTTGATGTCACGGTGTGCAAGGATGGCCATCACCAGAAATACTTGGCCAAGGTAGTCGAGAATTACTGATCTAGGATCGGTAGTTTCTCAGGTGGTGATAGACTTCATATCGACAATGAATGTCAAGTTATTAGGGGTCTGACTTTATCCACCTCCCTAGACTCGATATGTGATACTCATAGACGAACGGACCGGACTGTACGGATATTGTCACTGTCAGGCTCAGTAGGGTTTCAGGATGAGTTTTCTCGTCGGCCTCCCTTCCTCTTAATACCTGGGTAGCCATTACGTACAGCTAGTGCCACTGGCGTGCTTGTGGTTAAACCCACTGCCAACGTATTGACGAGTCTTTAGAGTCTCACACAGAGGGTTTCTCTGATTCGGGCAAAACGTTATAGAGGCCATATGGTTTTATGGCAGGGTTCGATCATATACGTGCACATGTACATGGATCATGATCGGATGGATAATACTAATGGGCTTTGGTTTAAGCCGGATCATAGTATTATAATGTTGGATTACTTTCGTCTCATTGTATTCGTATTCAGTCAGAATACGGATGTGCGTATATATATACGGATGAAGCGTATTCTTGTAATTCGTTACAAGATAACTTTAGGGTTGCCATTTCTTTTTTTGTTTTAAACATTTAGTTTAAATTTTTAATTGATGGAAAGTGTGAGTGCAAGTCTTGACCTTGAGCATTGATTCATGGTGCATGCACTTGGTGATTCATGGTGTTGGGTCTTATGATAATTCATTGTGACATGGATTATTTTTGGGGCTAATATTATTGTGTGGGATATTTTTGGGTGAGAGTGGCTGCTCATTTTTGGGTGAGGTTTTTTTTCTTTAAGTGCTCACAAAAATATCACACACAAAATTTAGCCATTTCTTCACTTGCTTCTTTCTTGAGCTCACACTTTCCTCCATGGCAACTTCTTCAACCTCCACCCATACCCTCTCATGAGTTGAGAATCCTTGGGTGTATTGAGATAAAGTGATCACACACACTCTCTACTTCATCTTGGCTATCTAGGCTAGCAAACTAGATACCCGAGTTGCTTCGGTTTAGAGGCGGGAACCCGTATTACAAACCCTCGACGTGGATCTTCTTCGACATAGGGAGACCGGAGATCAAACTTGATCGGGGAAGCCGCAAGGAGCTTGGGACAGAGGTTGAATACCGAAGGACATGGATCGATCGGTATAACCTCTATAAACTCCTTTCATAGTACTAGTATAGGGTTAATGGTACGATCCGTCGATTAGGATTCCGTTAACACCGGTTTTTAAAAGATTTTGTTCCGTATTTGGCCACGGATTGATGGTCGGGGCGCTGCCGTAACCCAACAGATATTATATCCATAGTCAAAAGACTAAGTGCTTAGCACTGTTAGATGATGAAAAAGCCTAAGACCGAGCCCAAAATTGGCTAAATCTCTGAAATATCCTTGAAGCCATGTTGTTCATTACAGCCGAGCCCATATGCTCTGTTAATGGATCATAACAAAATTTAATGATTCTTAACTATATTTCTAAGTTGATCTTAGTCTTATAAGAGACTAGCGTATTCTTAGTTAAAATAAATTGAGCTCATATACTCATTTATTTAAGTTGATCTTAATCTAAATCCAGATTAACGGTCCTTGAATAAAACAAAATATCCCATGAACTGATGGAACATTCAACCTAGGTTCAAAACTAAATATATATGTACGGATTTGGACTAATCCATGCCTTATGGGCGACGAAATAAACTAGTCTTCGTATACAATGCACGGGCAACCCCAAAATAAACAATATAACACGATACGAAGTGACCACCAGAGCAGGTGAAAGTGGTTATAGCATTGCGATAACGTAATTAACTGTAGGGTCTTATGCTGCAGGTAAAAGCGTCTCCACAATGAAAAACCCTTCAAAGAGGGGGAATCTGATAAAGTCACGCTACAACAATCGCATTGTTCACCGCCGAAAGACGTGACCGGGACGCTAGGACGTCTGGCCTGAATTTTGGGGGAAGATGCTATTTGGATTTATCCGTCCACCTCTCCGAAGATGCCAAGTTGATTTATGGCACCGTATATCGAAGGTTTTGACGAATGCGGCCGATGTAGCAGATTTCGTCAGATTCCCCCTCGTTTGTGAGGGGTTTTTGATTATGGGGACGCTCTTCCCAGCAGGCGCAAGGCCCTGCAATTAATTACGTTACCGCATCGCGATAAAAACTTTCTCCTGCTTCGGAAGTTCACTTCATGTTGCGTGTGTTTTTGTTTGTTTGGGTTGCCCGTGGATCGTATACGGAGACTAATTTATGTCATCGCCCGTAGGGCGCGATTTAGTCCAAATCCGTATATTTAAGATTTAAGTTTTTTATTTAAGGATCGTTAATCTGATTTGAGATTAAGATCAACTTAAATGTATGTGAGCAGTTGGGGCTCGATTGGTTTTTTGTTAAGGATACGTTAGTCCAATTTAAGACTAAGATCTACTTAATAAGGTTTTATGATCATTTTTGTTTTTTCTTCGGATCCAACAAGAGAGCATTTAGGCTCTATCATTTTAGTTTAGGGACATTTCGGTCCATTATCGCCATTTTGGAGGCGAGGTTCTAGTTTGAGGACATCTCGGTCCGTTTATCGCCATTTTGGAGGTGAGGTTCTAGTTTGAGAACGTCTCGATCCGTTGATCACCATTTTGGAGGTGAGGTTTAGTTTAAGAACGTCTCGGTCCGTTGATCACCATTTTGAAGGTGAGATTTTAGTTTAAGGATGTCTCGGTCCGTTGATCAGCTTGCGCGCACATGTATTTGTTACGTGAGGGGATGAACAATGATGATATAGGATGCACATATTCTAGGATGTTGTTTGATTTGGGATGTGCACGTCAATTTGGGAAGTGCACCAAAAAGCTGTTGGTTGTTAGGACCCGCCACCTCTCTGAAGAAATTGAGGGATTACAACGACATGTATCGGAGGTGTGGAGAGATGTATCCTTAAACCAAATCCTGTATTTGAGGGAAAAGATCATGGTGGATCATCTAAGAATCATTAGTCATTTTTAGAGACTAAGATTAACTTAGAAGATGTGGGATGAACATCATTTTGAATATCATCAGTTGAAAGATCATTAGTCGTGTTTGGGACTAAGATCAATTTGGGAAAACATGAGCACAGAGCCTCGGTGGATTGGAAGAACTTGGTCAATTTGGGCTAGATCTAGGTCTCCATAATTACCCAACAGAGCTAAGTGCTGAGGCATACAATGCTCACGTGCATTTCATATGAGGCACCTGATTAGTGTTAAACACTAGAGTTCTGTGGCGCTCACGTGACACACGTGAGGCGTCGGATTAGTTTTTGTAAGTGCACGGCGGCGCCCCGGCCGTCAATCCGACGCCGGAATACGGAAACGAAACTTTTATGAAACTTGTAAACCGGCACCACCGTGAACTATAAACCCGGATCGGGCCATTAACCTACTCCTAGCTAACAAGAGAAGGGGTAGAGAGATATACCGAGCAATCCGTGTCCTTCGGTCTTCTCATCGTCGTCCCGATCTCCCCGCGGAATCTCCGGTCTTCATCTCCTTATCGGAAGGGCACCACATCGCCGGGTTCTTTTACGGACTCCCACCTCTGGACCGAGGCAACTCGGGCACGAAGTTGGCGAGTCGACGTGTCCAAGAATGATGTAGGCTAAGTATAGAACTCTTTGTCTCAAGGGGTTCTTTGTAGTTGCCATTTTGATGTGGAGGAAAAAATGAGAATGTAGATGAACTAGAGAGCCTTTGCAAGCAAATAAAAAACCAAAATGCCACACCACAAAAATTATGACAAAAACCCCCATCCACAAGAAGTGGCCGGCCAAGATAATAGAGGGGAGAGAAAGAAAAAATCATCATGAGCAAAAAGGAAATGAATGACAATCATGAAAATGATTCACCATCTAGTCCAATCAAAGACCTATCACTAAACCCATCATATAAAGAAAGCAATGATGAGTAAAAAGAGGTCAATGAAAGCAATAACCATCATGTAACAACAAATTACATGAACCACCCTCCACAATGCTAATTTGCACATTTGCAAATAAGCCCTCCTCCACCAATTTTCAGCCAAGGAAAGAAACAAAGGAAAATGGCTGAAACAGAAAGCAAACTGGCAACTTCAGAAAACTGATCCCGTAATAAATTGCAGGAAAACCCCGCGACTGTATATACATACCCGCATTTGTATTCCGACCGAATACAAATGCAATGAGACAAAATCTACATTGTACAATACTAGGATCCGGCTTAAACCAAAGCCCGCTAGTATTATCCGTCCGATCATGATCCGTGCAATACCGCACGTACATGATCGAACCCTGCCATATCTCCATACGGCCTCTACAGCGTTTCGCCCGAAACTTGAGAAATGGTCTGTGGATTTAACCACTAGCACGTCAGAGGTATTAGCCATACGTAACGGGCTACCAGGTATTGACCAAAAGGGACGTCAATGAGCGAACTCATCCTGACACCCTACTGAGCCTGTCAGTGACAATATCCGTACAGTCCGGTCCGTTCGTCTATAAGTATCGCATGGCGGGCCTAGGGGGTTGGTGAAAGTCAGACCCCCAAAAGCGGTACAAGTCGTGTCGGAGTGTAGCCCAGAACACCCTGAGATACTACTGGAATACCTACCAGTAAATATCCTGCCTTGGCCAAGGACTTCGTGTAATGGCTCTCCTAGGCACAGCGCGACCTCACCCCCAATACCGGGAGAGACGAACCCCTGCAGATCCGCTTACTGCCTCCATGTGGCTCGGGACTGTACCCAACTAAAACCTGTTTGTACGTCTCCTTTGAGCGTGGTAGGGTCGTAATCAAAGTACAGTGGGAACTCACACGAGACAAATGACGATCTCAGGTTGATGAACTAACCTATACACATGTCACCAGGGAACTGCTATCTGACGTCAGGTATAAGACCAACTAGCATGTTCCCGGCGAGTCCTGTCCGGTGTACTCATAACCCAATGAGCACCTGTATACATCTTAGGTGAACCAACTGACACCAATGGCTTGTGAGACCGGCCACCGCCCCTCGTCGGGGTCTCGACTGTATACACTAGTCTACTCTGGAGTATCGATGTCCTGTCTCGAAACTCCCACGACTAGGGACCTTTTAAGAATGTGCTTATAGACCCCAGCTCCCACGTATATGATCGCCCTCATACTGCTGGAAGTCAAGCAAGAATCCTAGGGGCTCTATCAACGTGCAATAGTGATATGTGAGGTCACCTAAAGCAGTACACGATGATAAAGATAAACCAGATAGCATACTATCATCTTGAGTAAGACTGTCCTATCGGGATATGTCCTCCATCAATCATTGCAATCACGTGCATGTGATCCAATAATTGACTCTGAGGGCACTATCTCCAACAGTTTTAAGCACTAGAGTTCTGTGGCGCTCACGTGACACACATGAGGCATCGGATTAGTGTTAAACACTAGTGTTCTGTGGCGCTCACGTGACACACGTGAGGCACCGGATTAGTGTTAAACACTAGACTTCTATGGCGCTCACGTGACGCACGTGAGGCACCGGATTATGGGCATTGCCCACTTATTTCCCCACTTTTTATATAAATGCTGAGCATTTGGTTCTTGTGGCGCTCACGTGTGAAACACGTGAGGCGCCCCAAAGTTGGGTTCTGCCTTTTTGGTTTTTATCCCCTCCTTTTAGATGAGTGTGTGCAAAACACTTGATTGCCCTAAGAGACACTTCTTGTTCTTCCTTTAAGCACTCACATGGGAAACACGTGCATTCATCGTTATAGTGTTTAAACGCTAATGCGTCATCAGCCTTTCCTTCTGTGTTCTTGAAAATTTTGATCTCTTATTAATGACATATCTAGTCATTAGGATTTAGGTTTGGAAGTTCTCAGGTTATTATCATCATCTGGGCTGATGAATCAAGTTCCCTTTTTGTTCTTTTGCAAGAATTAAATTCTTTTTATAGGATTAAACCCTAGTTTTCGGAGGAATTAAATTCCCATATGTTTTGTAAGAATCAAATTCTTTGAACTCAATTCTTTCCCCTAGGTTTTGAATCTGCATGATAGAATCTCCCCGATGAGAATTAAATTCTCAACTTGTGGGGAGATCTGCTTCTGCAGATTTCAACCAGAGGAAGAACTAAGTTCTTATATGAAGGGTTAAACCCTTAGAGAGGCGAAGGAGGGATGAAATGATCTCTGTGTTTTGTTTTCTCTTTATCTAGGGTTTTAATGAAACGAGTCTTCCTTTATGAGAATTAAATTCTCTATTTCTTTTGAAGCTTTTCTTTCTTCTTCTCTTAAGCTTTTCTTTTTTTCTAAGCTTCTGAGGGGATTCCTTTGTTTACTTTCTCTATCTCTCTTCACTCTATCTCCTCCTTGAGACTTAATGTCTCTGGTCCCTTATATAGTATAGAGAAGTTTGTTTAATTCTGAGAAAATCTCTAATTGAAAGATTCTAATTGATTTAATTGGTTTCAAAATTGACTTGGGAAATTTTTCCCACCATTGGATTTTTGATCCAAGCGTTTCTATTTTACAGAACATATTTTTCTTGTTTTTAACAAGATTGGGGAAATATATTCCCATATGCAGAATCTTATTCTGTAAAATTGTAATTTTCTAAACCATCATTGGATTTTTAATCCAAGGGTGCTTGGCTTAACAGAGCATGGTCTTTCTTTGTTTAGAAAGATATGGAAAATATTTTCCATCTCATGGGATCTTTGATCCACCAAATTTCTGTTTAACAGAAAATATCCCTCCTTAATAGAATTTAATTCTATGCTTAATCACCATTGGATCTTTGATCCAACGATTCCTTATTGAGTAGAATTTAATTCTACCTAGGAAGGTGCCCTCACATGTTTAACACGTGAAGTTTATTTAGTTTGTCAGCTGTTTGATTTGCAGTGCCTATATGCATTGCATATA
This sequence comes from Agapanthus africanus, assembly GCA_030015575.1. NCBI lineage: Eukaryota > Viridiplantae > Streptophyta > Magnoliopsida > Asparagales > Amaryllidaceae > Agapanthus > Agapanthus africanus. Next base: position 392,371,280 of record CM057339.1, read on the forward strand.
GGCGCTCACGTGTTAAACACGTGAGGCTTATTAAGCCCATAGTTCTTTGATTTGCAGCGCCTATATGCATTGCATATAGGCGTTCACGTGTTAAACACATGAGGCTTATTTAGCCTATTCGCAGCGCCTATATGCATTGCATATAGGCGCTCACGTGTTTAACACGTGAGACATGGACAGTAAGGAATTTTCCCTCTTCCCTTTTTTTATAAGGGAACAAATGCCCCGCAGTGTTGCTCTCACGTGGCTTGCACGTGAGTGCGACGCTGTCTGCCTTCGCAACCGTTGGATTGCCTAAGGAAACGAGGAGATGAACCGTCCCCCATCACGTCTTATAAATGAGAGGGCTTGGCTGTTGAAAGGGCGATTGTTTCTTCATCTTCTTCCTTAGTCTTTTCTTGAGAATTTAATTCTTCTCTCAGAGCTTAGTTCTCTGCTCATTGAAATTTCAGAGTTAAACTCTGTCAGAAAGAGCCTTTTTTAGGTAAAGATTTTGAATGGGATTTTTTCTTAGGAACAAGAAACCCTTTTCTTTAATTAATTAATAATTTTTTTCTTGGATTTTAAATCCACCGTAAGAGCTTTGCTCTCTTTTGGAACCGATCTCTTAGAGATCCAAAAAGACAGAATCTTTTATGTGGTGAACCCTAATGTCTTCGAAGATCAGGCGCTTCTCCTCTAATCTTTTGGAATTTTAATTCCATTCCTTCGTTTTCCCTCATGGGGGTTTCTAGAATTTAATTCCATTGCTTTTAACAGGAATTTGATTCCTCACCAAAGAGCTTAGCTCTGAAAGATCAATAGGGTCCTTCGGGAAATTCATTCCCTGGTGTTCTTGAGAATGTTTTCATTATAGGGTTTTACCCTTATCTTCACAAATTTGAATTTGTTGGGTATTTTTACAGAACTCATCTTTCTTTGAGGTTGTCAAGAGTTGTTTAAACTCCAGTTGCCTATTTAATGAGAATCCTCTTTGATTCTCACAATGATTATCTCGTCTCATCATTGATGAGCCGTCATATCGATTTTGTGGGGTCCATTGGTTTTGCAGGCAGTGGTCCCGTGAAATACACATCACGGTTTTATTTTATTTTATCTTACCTTATTATTTATTATTATTATTATTATTATTTTAATGGGTTTTCCCTTTCATCTTATTTCAGGAACGATGGCCTCACTTTCCAACTTCCCTTACACTCACCCAGAAGCCGCTTTTCCGCAATCGCCATCGGACGAGGAGGTTATGGTGATGATTAGAGCACATGACATAGACCATACTAGTCTTCTCTTATGGGGGACGTAGTACGGTCATATCATCAGGGGCCGCCGTAGTTTTACTTGTGAAGCGCCGACAGAACCCGTCCGTCCTATATCACGATGGAACGCCCATGGACTGCTTATGCGGTGGAGGCGACTAACTGGACTCCCACGGGCTGACTCGAGCCATCAACGACCGGGATACCCAACCAACCTATGGTGGCCATTGATATTCTAGGGCGCCGAATATGTCAGGGTGAAGCTCGGCCCTGGGGATAGATTTATAAGGTAGACATTACCCCCCGCCACCCAGTGGGCTACTTTCCCTGGGCTCGATATATTCTCTTCTCCCAATGCGCACGTCTGTAGAAGGTTGGGTTGTACCAAGCAGTGTATGCGTCATTATTTTATTATCACGCCCCTCACGTATGGTGGGTTATGGCTTTCTTGAATCAATAGAATCTTCCCACCAACACGTTCTTGCTAGGGGATTGTGAGGTTTCGATTTCACTGGAAGAGTTTCGTGAGATATCCGGGTTGCCGATCAGGGGAGAGCACTACGAAGAGTTGCTGCCTTCTGATGAGTATGTGTTTGATACGGTGCCCGCTATACTTGACGGCCTGACGACTGAGAACGTCGCTCGTCACAAGTACCCGAGTCTAATCAAGGCCCTGGGTATCTTTGAAAAGATGTTCGTGACATCGGAAGGGCAAGGTATCACCTTTGACGCTTTTATTGCTTGCTTCCTTCGCGAGGATGTTTTATCAAAAAGGCTCCAAAATTCGCGAAAATTGAAGACCCTTTTGGATTCAGGCTGAGGAAACTGCCGGTCAAAGAGGAAGACTTACCACAGTTCTATATTCCAAACTCATCGACCGTAGTTTTCGATGCGATCGCGGCCCCTGGCATGGACGAAGAAACTTTCTTCATCGGCTTTATCAGTCTTTGGCTTAGCTGGTTCGCCATGCCGATGCATCGTTTCTTTATGAGAGCCTCCATTTTTATCCTGCTCATCGCATAGCTGGAGGAGCACGATTAGCTGTTGGTGTCGTGGGGTTGTCGCATCTATATCATGGGTTAAGCGTTGCCGATAATACTTCGAACCCGGGTGCGAATACCGTGAATTTCTCCATCCACTACTTCATGTCGTGGATCGAGATGCATGTGTTGGGAGCGTTTGCTGCGCACCAGTGGCCTGATTTTTATGAATCATATACTTTCCCGCGGATCATGAAGTTGGTTGATGCTTCTGCTCCCGATCCGACCCAGTTAGGGGCTCTCCACGTACTGCTGAATCCGTACTCAAATGAAGCTGGAATGGTTTTCAGCGATCGAGTCATTTCCGCTCCAACGGGGCCCATTCAGCAATTGTTTGATTTGTCAAAGGGTGGGGTTCCGGCATTAAATCCTAAGGAGATTATGCATCTATACTCGATCAAGCCGTGTTATTTGGTGTTTCGCCAGAATGACACTGCTCTCTTCATGCGGTATAATCCGCATTGCTTCGCCCAGCAGTTAGGCTACAACCAGAGCGTTCCTTTAGAGGCATTTTTAGTTGATCCTGCCCTCTCCCTGGAGGTTACTCATGATGTCATTCACCATTTCATGCGGTTAAACACTGGCTCCCTCTTCATGATCCCAGAGCCCGACTATCTCTCGAGGCCTGTGGGGTCCTTCAAGGGTTGGTACCGCCATCAGGTCGGCCCCGTCATTGCAGAGGAGAGACAGGTGCTTTTCGAGTGTAGAGCTCCCGTTCCGGCTCAGGTCACCAGCTCCCCATTTCGTCCGCGGTCGGTGGTTCGCTCTCCTCTGAAGGATAGCGGTTCGGTTCTTATCCCCAAAGTCGCAAAAATAGAATCAGCCCCTCACACTACTGGTATGCCGGTGCATATAGAGCCCAGGCTGATGTTTCTGATAAAGCACTCACGGTGGTATCACCAAAGGGTGATACTGAAGGAAAAGTTGGGCAACGCCGTGCCAAACCACCAAGGGGAAGCGCTCCTCCGTTAGCATTAGCACAGGCTCCAAAAGGAGAAAGAAATCGGTCGTATGCCTACTCGACACTTTGCTCGAATCTGAGCCCTTTATTCAGGACGAGCCGATATCTATGCACGAGCCGGACGACGGTCTTGTCTTTCCTGGTTCGTCTGTCCAGGAGGCCGCACAGTTAGCCAAGGCTTTTAGGCGCTCACAAGACGAGACTGAAAATGTGCGCGTCCTGATGAAAGCCTTTCCCCCGTTGTATTCTACGACGGTGACCCATCATTACGTAGGGTACACATGGGTCCTCTGTTAATGGAAGAAGAACGGGCCCTTAAACAGCCCATCTCCGTTGCTTCTAAAGATGAGCTTGCACTAAAGACGGGTAGTAATTTATTTCCACTTGAAGCCCGGAGAGCGTATTTAATCAGAAAAGAACAACGGCTCGAAAATCCATACTTCAGGCTTCCTGGCGTATTGGTATGCATATTTTTCGTGTCCTTCTTTTGGCGGGTAATTTTTAATACTTTTATGCCTTCTTATTTTTGCGAAAACTTTGCAGGGACTTCTGCAGCGGAAGTGGATTTGAATCCAGATTGAGCCATGGCTGCAGATTCTACGAATATCTCCCATGACGCACCAAAGGGTGTAGAGGAGATTACTTAAGACGTTGTCCTTGCTGTGGAGCTCCCGGTGGTGGCTGGTGTCCCTTCCGCATCTACTCCTCCTGCAGAGGTGGTCTTTTCGGCTATAGATCTCATGGATATCTCTAGTGACACACCGGAAGGTGTAGAAGAGATTGCTGAAACTGTTAACGCCGCCTTGGGGACTTCCGCGGCGGCTTTCGTCCCCTTATTGGAGGCTGCCATGCCAGCTATAAATTTCACATATATCCTCAGTGATGCACCTAAGGGTGTAGAGGAGGCTGCCGAAGCTGCCAACCCTCCAGTTTAGGGCGGGCGAAGCATCGAAGATAATCTTCTATACATACACATTTTGTTTAACGATCCCTTCGTTATCTAAACTTTTCCTTTCCTCAGAATTGCGGGAGCTGGCTGCTTCCATCGTGGATCTTTCCCCGAGGAAAACCTTTCAGCGATTGCTTGACATGGCGGCCCCACAAGCGATACCTCCATAAAACATAGTACTCTCTTCCGGCCAAGGTCGGTATTCTTTCGCCCTTTTTGTTTTATATTTTTATCATGATGCTGATATACCCTTCATTTTAAACCACAGTTCTGGAAGCCGACGAAGAAGTCAAGATTCTTGATGGACCTGGGGATCTCTCAATCCCGCCGTGCATGACTGTGGGTGAGTGAAATTTTATTTCTGGCTTCATTTTGTTTACTCTACATTCGAAACTATAACTAACCACACATATATCCTCACAGCTTTGACAGCCTGACCCCATTAAAGTCTCGGATCCCCATTCCACCAGGTCCTTACGCCCGACGCGCATCTGAGAGGATGGCAATACAATGCATTTATTCCCTGCCGGCTCTCATCGAAGATCTTCGCGCTGGTACTTCTGTCGCGGCCGAAGGATTTGCTGCCAAAGCTAACGCTTCCTTATCTGTTCTTTCCACTTATCATGACGAGGTATTGGTGCGCACCTGGGTTGAGTATTGCCACAGAGTGGAGGCCTGTCTACATAGGATTGAATGCATACGCCTTCCCTCCGACCTCTTGTCTGTAAAAGTGAGCCTGCGTAGATGGGTCGAACAATGTGCAGCCAATCTCCAGTCATGCGAGAAGAGGCTCAACCGAAAGTTTTCAGTGAGGGAGTTGGCTTCAAAAGCTTTGGGGGGAACTTCAAGCTCAGCTCACTGCCAAGACCACCCACGCATATGAAATTTGGCGGGTGCTTCAAGAGGTTATCACAGAAGTGGTGGCTCTCGATAAAGCCGTCATTTTTACCTGTGAGATGGTTGAATCCCACAAAGTCACCGAGAAAGAGCTTGAAAGTCGGTTCACTTCATACCAGAATCAACAGACCCAGGCAGGGACTCGTCTTGCAGCACTGATGGAGCTTGAAGCCGAAGTCCAGCGGAAGAACGACGAACTTACCATCCTATTGAACCATCTTCCGACTTAAACATTTATGTCGCTATATATTCTCCCCCTTTTGTATTAATTTATAAATAAGAGTATCTTATATTTATTTTGATTCATGAATAAAAGACATATTTCATTTCATACTGGAGCTTCTCTTTCTTTTGTTGTCTTGACTTGGTATAAAGTAGTTTATGTACTCATCTTGGAGTTTGTAGTTTATGCACTCATCTCGGAGTCTCTAGTTTATGAACTCATTTCGGAGCTTGTAGTTTATTCACTCATTCTGGAGTCTCTAGTTTATAGACTTATTTTGGAGTTTGTTCGGTTTACCTCCCTTGGGCTTGTAGGAAAACTTATCCTAATGTCATAGATGGCCCCTGCTTTTTGCGATAGAGGTCCGTTATGTTTTGTAGTACTAAGGTTTTTAGTCCGCGGTACCATCGCGTTGGATGATGCATTCCTTGATATGCAGTCTTTACGCTGCTGTTCGAGTAGCCCTGCGACTGTCGTGTCTCTGATCCCTTCAGGGGATGGACAAAACGTCTTCAAGTAATCTTCTTAGGCAATTTGACCGTCGAAAGAGCAAGCGGTAGGAATTTTTCCATGTCGCTTTTTACTTGAGGTTAGGCTCAATTTGGGAGCCCCGATGAGTCATAACCACTCCGCATTGGAGTGGGATGATTTCCGATAGTCTTTCGGGTTTTATTTGAGTTGCCGTCAAGACCCTAAAGCTAGGAATTTGGCCTTCACATCCTTTTGATTTGGCTATTGTGGAGCCTTTGTTGACATTATGTCTGCATCCTGCTGGATTGAGAAGGAATGCCGTAGTAGTCTTTAGGTTGTTTTGTGAACCGTCAAGACTTGGAGCTAGGAATTTTGCCTTAGCCCCGTTTTGTTTTTGACCCTAGAGTCTTTGTTGACATCGCGTCTGCATCCTGCTAGAGTGAGAAGGAACGTCGTTGTTGATATTGCGTCTGCTACCATGAGACTAATGTCGGGACAGTCTTTAGGTTGTTTTATGAACCGTCAAGACTTGGCTCTCCCTTTGACGGAGCCTGGTGGGAAAATATGGTTCCCCTTTCGTTTGTGCCCATGAATTGTATATAGAGGTTGATGTGGACTTATCTGTAGGGCAAAGGAAATTTTATTTTATTATATTTTTTTATTTCCTCGATGCTCTATCTTTCTAGCTTTTCATATCGCGAAAGTCGCGATTGCCCAATCATTTCGGCTATTTATCGCGGTGCCCAATCATTTCGGCTATTTTTATATTTTTACTCACTGTTTTTTATTGCGAGTTGCCCACACATTTCGGCTATTTTATATGCATATATTTTTCGCTCGCTAATGTTTATTGCGAGTTGCCCCATCATTTCGGCTATTTTTATATGCATTTTTTGCTCGCTGATTTTTTATTGCGAGTATGGAACTTGAGACCTGATACTAATTTTGGCATCAGCATAGCTACGACTGGAATATTGCTAGGAGCGAATCATAATTTTCCTTGAAAAGACTTGGAATTTGATACATGTTCAGGCATCAGTATCGCTACGACTGGAATATTGTCAAGAGCGAATCATCATTTTCCTTGAGAGGACTTGGAATTTGATACCGATTTAGGCTCCAGTATCGCTACGACTGGAATATTTTCAGGACCGAATCATCATTTGCCTTTACTGATTTGAACAAAGATGGCTTAGTAGATAAGGTTATGATCCTGTCGACTAAGACTTTTCGACTTTATGAGCCGTAAGGGTCTCATAAAGTTATTCTCCCTGCGAGTCATGAGGATCTCGTGAGCGTATTTTCTCCTTAGGAATCGTGGGGATTTCAAAGTGTGTGTGCTCATATATGTCGTAAGGATCTTACAAGAGTGTTTTCTCCTTATAAGTCGAGAGGACTTACAAGTGTCGTTCACCATATGAGGACATTCCTCATAATTGGTGGAACTTATGGGAGAAACGTTTATTTGTGCCTGTAGATTGTATACAGGGGCTAGCATTGTACCGCCTGTAGGGCAACTTGGGGAATACGACGGCTTAAGCACAGGTTTGGATCCCTGTAATTTAAGACTTTGAATCCTATGAGCCGTGAGGGTCTCATATGGGGAGTTCTCCTTACGAGTCGAGAGGATCTCGTAAGTGAAAATTTTTCGAGATTGCGCTCTTTCGGGTTTTCACAAGCTCGCCGGTAGCCCTGCTGTTTTTACTCACGGTGCCCTTTTGGGTTTTCATCCGTGCCCATTTTGCTTGTGGATGTACCTTTTTTTAACACCCATCTATTTGCCAATAGGACTTAGGAGTGACTTCACCGTTGGAGTAGCTGTGTAGCCAGCGGTACTTGAGTTGCAGTCTTCGCCATTGGAGCTTTGATTGCAATATAGATCTCATATAAGGATATCGCCATATTTGGGGCGATGCGCCATGTTTGAGGTGGAGCACTAGTTTAGGGACATTTCGGTCTATTATCGCCGTGTTTGAGGCGACACGCTAGTTTAAAGACATTCCGGTCTATTGTTAGTTTAGGGACATCTCGGTCCATTATCACCATTTTGGTGGCGAAGTTTTAGTTTAAGAACATTACGGTCCGTTGTTAGTTTAAGAACATCTTGGTCCATTATCACCTTTTTCGGGGTGAAGTTTTAGTTTAAGGACATTACGATTCGTTTTCGCCATGTTTGAGGCAAAGTTTTTCCGAATACCACTTAGAGTTTTGACTCAGGAAGATAGCGAGCGGACACGAGCGTCGTCATCTATCATTGACCTAAGTCAGGACTCGTCAAGCGTGGTATTTCTTGAGGAATCGACCATTTATTAGCCGGAAGGGTCTTTCACCATGCATATCCATGAGAAAATAGGCCCCACCTTGATAGACATTGTCTATGATGTACGGGCCTTCTTAGTTTGGCTCGAATTTCTTCCGTTTTGCACAATTGGTGATCTTTAGTCTTTTGACGACTAGCACGAGTTTGCCTTGGCGGAATGTTCTCGGCCTAGTCAGTTTTTCGTATAACCGTGTAATCCTTGCTTTGTAAGCTTCCAGGTTTTCCTGCGCCACGAGGCGAGTTTCATCGAGGGTGTCGAGCTCCTCAAGCCGAAGATGGGCATTTTTGTCATCTGTTAGCTCGTATCGAACCACTACTCGGAGTGAAGGGAGTTCTATTTCCAAAGGGAGTACCGCTTCAGCGTCGAATACCAACGCGTATGGTGTTGTATTCGTAGCTGTTTTAAACATCGTTCGGTACGCCTAAAGAGCTTCGTGCAGCCTTTCGTGCCAGTCCTTTTTGTTCCTGGACACCGTTTTCTTTATAATCTTGGTCAAGGTCTTTTTGAAAACTTCGGCTAGACCGTTGGCACGAGGATTATAGACTGAAGAGTATATCCAGTCTATTTTGTGCTGTTCTGCGGAGCGGATGATTTTATGGCTCCTGTAGGATGGCCCATTATCCGAGATTATCCATCGCGGAGTACCGAACCGGTAGATGACATGTGTCTTGAAGAAATGGAGAATATTCTCCGTCTTCACTTCCCTTGGTGGTACTGCTTCTGCCTACTTAGAAAAGTAGTCAGTCGTTGTCAGTATGAACCGATGTCCTTTGGATGACGCCGGCTCAATGGGGCCGATTATATCGATTCCCCACATTCGAACGACCAGCTAGCTACTGTTGGGTGTAACGGATTTGGATGCTGGTGGATGAAGTCCCCGTGAATTTGGAACAAGTGACACTGCTTCGCTCTGGTTGGAGTACTTTGTGATTCTTCCTCACTACATCTTCTTCATCCTGACGCCAACGCTTGGCCTTTTCGTATATAGCTGTTTCACATTCTCGGTCAGCTCTGCTCTTTTGAAAAGCTTCGTTTAGCAGCCTGTCAATTAGGCCTTTTTGCAGCTCCGAGGATTTTGGCACCGATCCTACCCCCAGTTCCTCTGCGTTACTTTCCGACGTCGAGGGAGTTTCTTCATTATTTGACGACGAATAAGAAACTATGTGGCAACTTTCTACATAACCTTCGGGTTCTTCTGACGAGCCATTTCCCTCATCATCGTCACTATCTCCGCTCTCAAGTATATGGTTGAGAAACTCTTCGAGGGTGACTGGGGCCCACGCCTTCTGGTTGTCCTCCTCCAGTGCGTCGATATTCTTTTGCATGTCCGTGCGGTTGTCGTCAGGCTGTACGGGCTTCTTGGTCTCCTTCTTTCCCTTCGAAGACTTTGAAGGCTTATCCTGGGTGTTTTTCCCATCGTAAACAGTTTTCGATGTGGGACGCGGTTTCAGCATCCCTTCAATAATCTCAGGATCCAGCGGGCTTTTCCACCTGATCGCCGGACATGCTTGAAGATCCTTCAGCATTCTTTTGGTTTTAGCTGAAAGGACGACTTCCCACGGGGCTTCTTCCACAAATGAGCATGATGCCCCCGGCGCGTCCACCTTTTTAGGAGCGTGCCTCTGTGGCGGGTTCACCCTCCAGTTCTCAAAAAGCGCAAATTTCCCCCGTTAATGCTGGTCCTCGATCCAATTTTTGAAGACATAGCAATCCTCAATGGGGTGGCACACCATTCAGTGATAGGAGCAGTAATTGGGATTGTTGACATCACCGGGCTGTGGTGGACGTTTTGGGTCTGGCAAAGTGATGAGTTTGTTGCGCATTGCCAGTTCGAACAGTCTCCTCGTTTTATCACGGGTAAACGAGTAAGCACGTCCTAGCTTCTCTGCTAGGGATTTGCGCGGGCGTGCGTTGTTTTGGAGAGCAACCGGTTTCGGGTCACTCGGTTGCTGTTGAGTGTTGGCAACGAAGGCCGCTTTCCCTTTACCCTTGGCATTTTGAGGGTCCGTTTTTGAAGAGGATGGTCCATGGCCCATCTGATCCTTTTGGGCCAACTTTTCGATCAAAGCCTAGAAGGTGGTCGGCTTAAAGAACGTCATAAACTGGGACACAGCCGCCTGAGGATCCATAGTCCCTACGAACATGCCCACGGTAGGAGCTTCTTCGATGTGTTGTTCGTATTTTGACTATAGGTTCCGCCATCGGATTGCGTATTGAACCCAGGTCTCTCCTTGATTCACCCTAGAATTGATTAATGTCGTGATCGGGGTGCGCTCGTTTGCGCTGGCAAACCGCTGCGTGAACAGCAATTCCATTTCCGTGAATGTTTTGACGGAGTCATTTGGGAGCTTCGAGTACCATTCAAACACCGTTTTTGACAGGCTGCCAATGAACTGGCGAAGCAGTAATTTATCGTCGCCTACAGTATTGCCGCACAAAGCTCTGAACTGAGCGACATGCTGATGCGGCTTGGCTATCCCTTTGTACACATGGAATTTGGGGATCGTATATCCCGGCGGGTACTTGATTTGATCATACCATCCTGGGTACGGTCGCCCAGTTCTGACGACTTGGCCAGCCGCTTCACTTGCCTGATGAGCTCGTATTCTTTGAGCTATGTAATCATCAAGGGCAGCTTTGGAGATCGTTTCCTCCCTGGATGTCGATAAAGCTGGAAGAGGGTTTGATATTTCCCCTCTGTCATCCTCGATAATTATCGGCGGGTCTTAAGTTGGAGGTTCTGGCTGGATCATTATTCCAACCATATCTTGGAACAAAAGTGCCATATGTTTTATATTAGCAGACTGTTCTGCGGCCTCCTTATCTTTTCTTTCTAACACTCATTGCAGGAACTCTATATCGGTCTCCTGCTCCTGGCGTTGTTCACTTGCTGATTCCGGACTTTCTTTTTGTCTAGTGAGTGCTGCTATTTTCTTCAGCATCTCCTGGAGCTTTTGTTGTTGCTCCTGAACTTTTGTCAACGACTGAGTTTGCGGTCGATGACCCATGAAAGCACGGTTTTCTTCTTTCCCGGAAGCCATGTAAACCGTGTGCACGATCATGCCCCCAAACTTAGGGCGTTTGGATCCATCACCTTTGGGATTTGCCGCTGGTGGTGGGAGATTCTCCGGCCTTTTCTTTTTGTGGGGGGTCGAAGTTGAAGGAGCCATTGTAGCAGGCGCATGTGTGAAAGAAGTCCCTCGCTGTATGGTGGAGGGATGACTTTCTTCTTGTCGAACCTTCATATTCTCCGGTTGACGAGAGTAGTTCTTGTAGATCAAAGAATCTTGGACTTTCCGCCAAACCCTGTGGATTTGGGAGGACAGCCGCTGATGGGGCTGCTCCGGCTTTGCCTGCGTCATGTTTTCAGCAGGAAGTGGAGATTTCTTCAGCATTGCGGTCGGAGAGTTCTTTTGTATCCTCCTAATAAGTTCAAAGTTGTTCCCAGTTGGAACAGCAGCGTCAACTTCGACCATTGGAGCTGGTGAGGTGAGTCCAGAGAGGGAGTTACCTCCAGCTTTTCTCACTCGGCGCCAGTGGCGATGTCGAGCATGTCTTACAGACGGGATTGCCTCAGTTTTGGGAATGGTTCCGTCATATCCCAGGCTTTGATTAGGGGCTGCTGCTAGTGCCAGCCTGTCGAAGACTGACGTCCGTTGAGAGGGAACGACCAATCTTACGAGGGCCGACTTTCTGGTAGGGAAAGCACCTTTGACAACTTCACCTGCCGAAGCTGGAACGGCTATCCATTTTGGGATAACCCCTTCAGGTATCGCGAGCCTCTTTGCGGGCCCACTTGAGCTTTGACTCAGCCTGTTGAAGACTGAGGTGGCAGACTTGGACGACCCGTGGAGAGGGGCCATGGTGGTTGCAAGTCGATCGAAGGCCGACTTCTTAGGAGCTTCCTGTGGTGGCACTGGGGTGCTGAAGCTTGCTGGCGGGAGAATGGTCCCGGAGAACAATCTAGTGGCGGCTTGAGTTACCTACCCCACCGGCATTGAAAAGATGGAGGCCGCATTAGGCCCATATGTCACTCCTCCAGTTGGGGCGGAGCGGGAGTTGTTGTTCCAGTTTGTACAGCTGGAAGCCATTGATGTTCACTTCTTCTTTCTGCATAGGAAAAAGACACCAAATCTTAGTATCTCGAATCCAAAGGCAACCATAACAAACCGCGATTTTTGTTCGCAAAATACGATACACGAAGTGTGGAGTGGAAAGAGGAAAAGGTCCAACCGGGCGTGCCAGAATCTGTTCACCGCCGAAAGACGCGACCGGGACGCTAGGACATCTGGCCTAAATTTTGGAAGCATATGCTATTTGGATTTATCTGTCCACCTCTCTGAAGATGCCAAGTTGATTTACGGCTCCGTATATCGGAGGTTTGGACGGATGCGGCCATTGTAGCAGATTTCGTCAGATTTCCCCTCGTTTTTGAGTGGTTTTTTTATTGTGGGGACGCTCTTCCCTACAAGAGCAAGCCCTTGTAGTTAATTACATTACCGCATCGCGATAACCACTTTCTCCTGCTCCAGAAGTTCATTTCGTGTCGTGTGTGTTTTTGTTTGTTTGAGTTGCCCGTCGATCGTATACGGAGACTAATTTATGTCGTCGTCTGTAGGGTGCAATTTAGTCCAAATCCGTATATTTGAGATTTGGGTTTTTTATTTAAGGATCGTTAATCTGGTTTGAGATTAAGATCAACTTAAATGTATGTGAGCAGTTGAGGCTCGGTTGGTTTTTTGTTAAGGATACGTTAGTCCAATTTGAGACTAAGATCTACTTAACAAGCTTTTAGGATCATTTTTATTTTTGCTTCAGATCCAACAAGAGAGCATTTAGGCTCTGTCATTTTAGTTTAGGGACATTTCGGTCCATTATCCCCAATTTGGAGGCAAAGTTCTAGTTTGAGGACATCTCGGTCCGTTGATCACCATTTTGGAGGTGAGGTTTTAGTTTAAGAACGTCTCGGTCCGTTGATCACCATTTTGGAGGTGAGATTTTAGTTTAAGGACGTCTCGGTCTGTTGATCACCATTTTGGAGGTGAAATTTTAGTTTAAGAATGTCTCGGTTTGTTGATCATCTTGCGCGCACGTGTATTTGTTACGTGAGGGAATGAACAACGATGATATAGGATGCACCCATTCTAGGATGTGGTTTGATTTGGGATGTGCACGTCACTTTGGGAAGTGCACCAAAAAGTAGTTGGTTGTCGCGACCCGCCGCCTCTTTGAAGACGTTGAGTGATTACAACGACATGTATCAGAGGTGTGGAGAGATGTACCCTTAAGCCAAATCCCGTATTTGAAGGAAAAGATCATGGTGGATCAACTAAGAATCATTAGTCATTTTTGAAGACTAAGATTAACTTAGGAGATGTGGGATGAACATCATTTTGAATATCATCAGTTGAAAGATCATTAGTCATGTTTGGGACTAAGATCAATTTGGGAAAACATGAGCACAGATGCTCGGTCGATTGGAAGAACTTAGTCAATTTAGGCTAGATCTGGGTCTCCATAATTACCCAACAGAGCTAAGTGCTGAGGCATACAATGCTTACGTGCATTTCATATGAGGCACCTAATTAGTGTTAAACACTAGAGTTCTGTGGCACTCACGTGACACACGTAAGGCGCCGGATTAGAGTTAAGCACTAGAGTTCTGTGGCGCTCACGTGACACAGGTGAGGCATCAGATTAGTATTAAACACTAGAGTTCTGTGGCGCTCACGTGACACACGTGAGGCACTGAATTAGTGTTAAACACTAGAGTTCTGTGGCGCTCACATGGCACACGTGAGGCACCGGATTATGGGCGCTGCCCACTTATTTTCCCGCTTTTTATATAAGTGTTGAGCACTTGGTTCTTGTGGCGCTCACGTATGAAACACGTGAGGCGCCCTAAAGTTGGGTTCTGCCTTTTGGACTTTTATCCCCCCTTTTAGATGAGTGTGTGCAAAACACTTGATTGCCCTAAGAGGCACTTCTCGTTCTTCCTTTAATCACTCACATGGGAAATACGTGCGGTCATCGTTATAGTGTTTAAATGCTAATGAATCATCAGCATTTCCTTCTGTGTTCTTGAAAATTTTGATCTCTTATTAATGACATTTCTAGTCATTAGGATTTTGGTTTGGAAGGTCCCAGGTTATTATCATCGTCTGGGTTGAGGAATCAAGTTCTCCTTTTGTTCTTTTGCAAGAATTAAATTCTTTTTATAGGGTTAAACCCTAGTTTTCGGAGGAATTAAATTCCCATATGTTTTGAAAGAATCAAATTCTTTGAACTCAATTCTTTCTCCTAGGTTTTGAATCTGCATGATAGAATCTCCCCGATGAGAATTAAATTCTCAACTTTTGATGAGATCTGCTTCTGCAGATCTCAACCAGAGGAAGAACTAAGTTCTTATATGAAAGATTAAACCCTTAGAGAGGCGAAAGAGAGATGAAATGATCTCTGTGTTTTATTTTCTCTTTACCTGGGGTTTTAATGAAACGAGTCTTCCTTTGTGAGAGTTAAATTCTCTGTTTCTTTTGAAGCTTTTCTTTCTTCTTCTCTTAAGCTTTTCTTTTTTTTTTCTAAGCTTCTGAGGTGATTCTTTTGTTTACTCTCTCTATCTCTCTTCACTCTATCTCCTCCTTGAGACTTGAAGTCTCCGGTCCCTTATATAGTAAAGAGAAGTTTGTTTAATTCTGAGAAAATCTCTTATTGAGAGATCCTAATTGATTTAATTGATTTCAGAATTGACTTGGGGAGTTTTTCCCACCATTGGATCTTTGATCCAAAAGTTTCTGTTTTACAGAACATATTTTTCTTGTTTTTAACAAGATTAGGAAAATATATTCCCATATACGGAATCTTATTCTGTAAAATAGTAATTTTCTAAACCATCATTGGATTTTTAATCCAAGGGTGCTCGGCTTAACAGAGCACAATCTTTCTTTGTTTAGAAAGATATGGAAAGTATTTTTCATCTCATAGGATCTTTGATCCACCAACTTTCTGTTTAACAGAAAATACCCCTCCTTAATAGAATTTAATTTTATGCTTAATCACCATTGTATCTTTGATCCAACGATTCCTTATTGAGTAGAATTTAATTCTAGTAGGGAGGTGCCCTCACGTGTTTAACACGTGAGGTTTGTTTAGTTTGTCAGCTGTTTGATTTGCGGTGTCTATATGCATTGCATATAAGCGCTCACGTGTTAAACACGTGAGGCTTATTAAGCCTATAGTTGTTTGATTTGTAGCGCCTATATGCATTGCATATATCCGCTCACATGTTAAACACGTGAGGCTTATTTAGCCTATTCGCAGCGTCTATATGCATTGCATATAGGCGCTCACGTGTTTAACAAGTGAGACTTGGACAGTATGGAATTTTCCCTCTTCCCTTTATTTTATAAGGGAACACGCATCTGTCCAAATTTATGATATACATTGCCATAAATCAACTTGGCAACTTTAAGGAGGTGGAAGGATATTTTCCAAATAGCATCTACCCTCATATTCAGGCTAAACGTCATCCGCGTCTCGGTCCAGTTTTCGGCAGTAAACAATCTTTTCGTATTAATAATTTGTAAGGTGTATATTCTCTAAATTTGGAATAAAAAAAAGAATCATTTTTCAGATTTTAGTTCTATCCTCGGATTCAATAATTTTCCTTCATATCACTCAGCCTTTCGGATTTCAAATTCAAGATTGCCAATTACTAGTTTGATTCAAAAACTTATTTTCTTTCTAAAAAAATGAAAAAGATAATCTAAAAACAATTGGAAAAAAAATCAAAAAGAGACCTAAAAACTTTTTTTTAAATACAAAGAAAACCTAAAAACAATTGGAAAAAAAATCAAAAAGAAACCTAAAATCTTTTTTTTTAAAACTATACAAACCCCCCACCTACACACACACACTTATTTCTGACACTGTCCGTAATGCCGATCCCTCGCTTATCTCCCTAAGCTTATCTTACAAATCAGTAAAGAACCGTTACTACAATTTTCATTGCTAAACAGATATATAAAATACTACAGTGAAATTAATTTAGACAAGGATAAACCATTAGATTTGATTTTAAAAATTTAAATAAGAACAAACTTACAGAGCCCTACAAAATTGAAGAAGATTCTTCTCTCATCAAGCCGCTAACTGGCGGTGGCCATTCGCTGATATACAATCTAATATTGCATATCTACTTGCTGCTTTGAACTGCATACCCTGCAATTTATTTCTTCTTTTTATGTTAGGTTTTGGAGTCAAATAAAAGTGTTTAAATAAGTGGAAAGGAATAAGTTGATTGTTTTTTTTATTTTAAAAAAAATAAAAGAAGAAAAACAAATTTAAATTTACATAACGCTTTGAGTAATCCAAACATTAATATTAACCACTCAAAAATTTTGTCTATGATCATGCAAAAATAGTAAAGTAAATTATAGTGGTAAGTATCAATAAACACCCAAAATTTGATATGCGTGATATTTATATGGTGTTTATATGTAGATGAACAAACTTGTGATCCAAGTTTTGACGAATAAAGTAGTGCAGTAATAAATGATTTAAGTCTAAAAGAAATATGCAACTGTACTACCTTATCAATGTATTGGCTAATTGGATCAAAGTTTTCGACATGAACATGTGGTACATAAAAAGATCCGGTTAATAGAGTTAAAGGCACGTCTTCTATTAAGATGGTGGGCTTTTCATTATTGGATATGTATGCTCTAGAGGCCATTATTGTATATATATACATATGGATGCTTGGACACACACACACACACACACACACACACACACACACACACATATATACAGGACAGTCTTGCTCAATATGATAGTATGCTATTTGATTTGACTTTATCTTAACATGTGTATGTTTTACATGCTATTACATATCTTTTGTACATGTTGATAAAGCCCGTAGGATCATTGCTAGACTACCTGCGTTGTGATGGCGATCATACTTGTGGGAGCTGGGTAGTCGGTACGCACATCCTGAAATGGTCCCTAGTCGTGGGAATATCGAGACTGAGCATCGATATTCCGGAGTAGACTAGTGTATACATTTCTAGACCCCGATGAGGGGAGATGGCTTGGTCCCGCAACCATTGGTCTGAAGACCTAAGATCGTATACAGGTGCTCACTGGGGTGAGTACACCGGAGGACTCGCCAAGAACTTCCAGATGGTACTATACCTATTTTCAGGTGGAAGTTCTTAGGTGACATTAGTACAGGTTAGTCTTTAGACCTGAGATCGGCATTTGTCTCATGTGAGTTCCCACTATGCTTTGATCACTACCCTACCACGGCTCTGCTGAGTCGTGCAAAATGGTTTTGGTTGGGTACAGTCCCGAGCCACATGGAGGCAGTGAGCGATTGTCGGGGATTCGTCTCTCCCGGTATAGGGAGTCGATATCGCACTGTGATTCGATTGGTCAGGACCATAAGACCTTGGCCAAGGCAGTTGGGATTTACTGATAGGTTGATCAGTAGTTTCCCGGATTGGTCCTGTGCTACATCAGCACAACTTATCGGGTTATTAGGGTCTGGCGGTTCACCACCCCCTAGACCCGGTATGTGATACTCTTTGACGAAGAGACCAGACTGTACGGATATTGTCACGGATAGGCTCAGTGGAGATCCGGACGAGTTTGCTCATCGGCCATCCTTTCGACAGGTACCCGGGTAACCGTTACGTACAGCTAGTGCCGATGACGTGCTTGTGATTATGGATTTATCCAGTAACTAGCTGCCGGCGTACTGTCGAGTCTATAGAGTCCCACACAGAGGGTTTCTCTGATTCAGGCGAAATGATGTAGTACCCTTATTGGATACATGCAGGGTTCGATCGATTGATGTACTTTGTACTCAGACTTACGATCGGACAGTTGGTAATACTAGCCGGCTCGGGTTTGAGCCGGACTATTAAATCAGGTATTGATTTAATAATTTACATATATGTATTTAGATATATATATTCTTGTATTACGTTCTTCATGTTATTCTATCTCTTTGGGCATTCGTGTTTTTATCCGAATGCAAGTATGTATATATAGTAGACTGAAATCCGTATTTATTACAGATTTCCTTCTACAAGATGGCCACCTCATTATGTATTTTCCATTTATTTAATAAATGGAAATGAGGTGTAAAGTGTGAAGGTATGGGAGGAATGGAGTTGACCATGCTTTAATAGTTAACATATGAATTTTTAATTCAGTTGGAGTTACTATTAAAGCATGGTTGTTAATTGTTTATTGAAAGAATTCATACACAAAACCTTGGTGTGTGATTTTCTCTTTCATTCTTAGTTCATTATTTTCTTGAGCTCCATTTCTCTTCACCTTCCTCCCTCCTCTAGGTTTTTTCTCCACCTTCACCTTCTTCCTATTCACTACATTTCTCATGTGTTGAGATACAAGTGAAGAGGTTAGAAAGAGATAGAACACTTAGAACTCCAAACTACATCCTAGATTACTTGGACTAGCATCCCAAGTTCTCTAGTTGCTCTTTTGACACTTAGCAAAGAGCTAGAGCCATGGATCATACCCCTCGGGAGGATCATCAAGGACCAAGGAAGACCGAAGAACAAGCTCGATCCCGGAGAACCGGCGGAGCAACAAAAGAAGATCAAGCAAGTTCAAGGTAGCTACTAGGAGCTAAGGATGAAGAACGAAGACTGAAGGACTTGGTTCGTTTGGTAAGAATCCTTCATCATAGTAGATAGCTCTCCTAGTATAGCTAGTTAGTTTTATGGAAAGATCCGGGTCTTTGGGTTATCTTAGCACCTTTTTGAAACCCTAGAAAAAAAATTGTTCCGCAAACCGCCTTGATAGAAAGCTCGAGCGTCAAGGTAACCCAACATAGTATCAGAGCCAACCCATAAAACCTATACTAGCTAGTTCAAACATGTTTAAAATAACGATCGACCGGATTTTTCAAAAACCACATTTCCAGTGCTCGAAAAATCAATTTTATGGTCTCAGAAAATCATGCAAGCTTTTTTAAGACGACAGAAGAAAATTGGCCACGTGATCCCTCCAAACCACCGCGGAACTGCCGTGAAAACCCCCTATTAGCGGCGGTTCCGCGGCCATTTTGGGGCCCACGTGAACAAAATTTCTTCTGGGCCTCTTATTTTTGGAATTGTGGTTTCTGAAATAATTATTTATGGGCCCAGATTTGTTACACTGTTGGTTTAATACTTGGGGCCCACATGGAAAGTTTAGTCAATCGTAATTTTAAAATACGTATTTTGTTATTAGTACTTAGTTTAGATTCTGCGACCGTGAATGTCATTTGATTGGTAAATTCGTCTATCTGCTATATGCTCTTTTAGACGGATTTGCGAACGTGATATTCGCGTTGATGTTTCTATGATTTTGCTGATGTTGTGGTTGGATTGTCGTGGTGGATAGCATGTGGTGCAATGTTAGCAATACAGTTTATATTCATTTGTATATTTGTTATTGCGGGGCGAGAGTCCGACATGTGAACTGTCGTCTTTGCCAGATTGTATATTATTTTGGGGCACGACCGGGTTGAGGCCGATGTCACCATTTGTATATATAATTTTCTTTTTCTGTATTTGGATTACCCTGCAGTGGAGTGCACGAATAGCCGGATTCTAGAAGGCAACAAGCCCGCATCTCATGGCATTGAGACAGAGGGGGCTTCATTCTAGAATTGGCGGGCTATTCGCCACACTCGTATGGGGTATAGGTTTTCATTGCACAGGCTATCCACACGACCGGGAACTTCGGGTTTTATTTGCGGCTCAAATAAAACCCGAGGCTTCAAGATTATCCACCATTCTGTATTGTTGGCTGAGATTCTGTGATGTTGATTATTATCATGTTTGGGATGAATATTGTATATACTTATATATATACTAGTAGATGTTGTATATGTTTTGCACCCGCGCTGGTCCAGCCCCCGCTCTGTCGTTAGTTAAGTAACCTAAGGGTGATGACGGGGCCCCGTGGCGAATGCGGATGGCATATACGTACATTTTATTTTCGTTCTTTTCTGGTGTGATAGGTTAATTTGATGGGACCACGTTGATTTTAATTAATGCAAGAAAATAAACCTAAAAGATGTTGTTGGAACAAATTTCGAAAAACTGACATTACAGACGTTCTTTTTGCTTTGCACAGTGGTATTCATTTTGGAATATCCTGCATCTCATTCGACGAGGCAAGGGCCGAGATCCCTTCATCGGGAGTGACCCCTTGAGTAAAAGTTAGCGTCAACGTAATAACTTCACTATAGTCGATTATTTTTGCTTTGCATCATGGTATTCATTTTGGAATATCCTGCACCTCATTCGACGAGGAAAGAGTCGAGATCCTTTCACTGGGAGTGACCTCTATAGCAAAAACTTTTGCCACTATATAAATTTGTAAAACCACTTGTGTTCCTTTAACGATATCATGTTCATTATGTTAACGGGTTTTTCGCCATGAACCCAGCCGTAGCCCTCCGTCGTTTCAGATAATTACTACTTAGTATTCGTGCTGCGTTTGGTGATTATTCGTCAAGGCACAGTGAACGGTAGCTGAGTAATAATTTTATGTTGCACTGATAGATGCGATTGGTTAGGACGGTCACATGATTTTGTTGATTATTCGTTAATGATCGTGCAGGTGGGTCTAATGCAATCCAGGATAACGACAGGTTGAACTTGACTAGGACCTTCTGATTTGTTGAATATTCGTCAAGGTCACTTGGGTCCTAGGGGTAAAAACCACATCGGGAGTTTCAAATATACAGGAAACTTGCAGATTTAGCATACCTTCTGGAGTGTAGTGACTAGAGTGGATTCCATCTAGTGCATCACACAATGATAGTTGGACCATGATCCCACTAATGAGTAGGATTACTCTCGGGAGATTATTTCACTTAACAATCAATGCTATAAACCAAGTAGGTGTCTAGAATAGTGTTAGCGGGGCTACGCCTCCAGGGAAAAGAGGTTATGTAATTAAGCAACTTTGTGAAAGCATTGGAAAACCTCCCTCGAAGTACCAACACTAGCCTGACTGAAAGGTTAAGCAAGTATTGTGACGTGTGATTTAATCCAGGCTAGTTCTTCTTTTAAGGTTTGAAGAAGAATTTGAGGAAACGGTGGGAGCCATCCTGATTAGATAAACTAATAACCAATCTAATCTTGCAAGAGTACACGCTGAGTGTTCCTTTTCTCTCTCTCCAGGTAGCAACCATTTCACACCCTAATCAAGATAATAAAATGTATCGCTTGACCGATCCAAATTATTATTCAGGGCTAGGGAACGTCGGTTCGGCTCTAACTTATGACAACAATCATAAGTATGAGCAAGGGAAAGAGGATTGTATGGATTCCAGGGAGACCCATGTGAAGAAGAAGCATACTATTGCATCTACTTCAGGTGTTCTTGTAATTGAGAACTGCTTTTCGGTCAGTCCTACCTCTTGGGTACTAGATACCGGATCAGGATCTCATATCTGTAATTTATTGCAGGGATTGAGAAAAAGTAGGATAGTTGGACCTGGTGATATGTCCCTCAGGATAGGGAACGGAGCACAAGTTAATGTTGCAGCCGTCGGTGAATATCACCTAGTGTTGCCAAATGGCAATACTATGATTTTGAACAATTGCTACTATGTACCTTCCATGGTTTGCAACATAATATCAGTTTCTTTACTTGATAAAGATGGATATAACTTTGTTCTTGATAGAAATATCATGAACATTTACCTTGATAAGGTATTGGTTGCAGAAGGTACAATGTGTAATGGTATCTATGTTCTAAATCAGAATACAGTTCTCAATGTACAAAACACACGCAAGAGGAAGAGTTCAGATACGAACGAATCCTACTGGTGGCATTGTAGACTTGGTCATATCGGAAAGAAAAGACTGAGTAAGTTGTATAAAGATGGATTTTTGGATACGTTCGAGCTTTCATCTTATGAAACTTGTCAGTCCTGTCTCAAAGGAAAAATGACCAAATCTCTGTTCACCTGACATGGAGAAAGAGCAGTAAAGCTCTTAGGACTCATACACAGTGATGTATGTGGTCCAATGTCTATACATGCACGGGGAGGGTTCTCGTATTTCATCACATTCACTGACGATCTCTCTAAGTTCGGATATGTGTATCTAATGAAACACAAATCTGAAGCTTTTGAGAAATTCAGAGAATTCAGAAACGAAGTAGAGAACCAGGTTGGCAAAAGTATCAAGATCCTCCGGTCTGATAGAGGAGGGGAGTACTTAAGCACGGA
Organism: Agapanthus africanus; assembly: GCA_030015575.1. Classification (NCBI taxonomy): domain Eukaryota; kingdom Viridiplantae; phylum Streptophyta; class Magnoliopsida; order Asparagales; family Amaryllidaceae; genus Agapanthus; species Agapanthus africanus. The sequence goes on from CM057339.1 coordinate 392,393,661, forward strand.
ATTCCTAGAATGCTTAAAAGAGAATGGAATTCTCTCTCAGCTTACTCCTCCTTACACACCACAGCACAACGGTGTATCAGAGCGGAGGAATCGTACCCTGTTGGATATGGTTCGCTCCATGATGAGTAGTGCTGAGTTGCCTCTTTCATTCTGGGGACATGCGCTTCAGACAGCGGCATACCTCTTGAATCAAGTTCCGTCCAAATCTGTGCCTAAACTCCGTATGAAATATGGAGTAGTAAGAAACCATGTCTTAAATTTATTAAGATATGGGGTTGTCCGGCCTATGTGAAAACACAGAAACCGGACAAACTAGAGGCACGGTCAGTTCTATGTAAATTTATGGGATATCCTAAGAATTCACTGGGATATCAGTTCTACCACACTGAGGAACAGAATGCGTTTGTATCTCGCCACGCTACCTTTTTAGAAAGGGAGTTTCTTGCAAAAGAAACTAGTGGGAGTTCGGTAGAACTGGAAGAAATTCAGCGACCACAAATTAAAACTGAAGATTTGACAGAACCTCAAGATTCAATAACCCCATACGAACCTCAATCACTCCGTAGATCTGGTAGGATTTCTCATCCGCCCGAGAGATACTACGGTTTTCTCATAGACGGGGATCGAGAGGATTGCATCTTGAAAGAAGATGATCCTACTAGTTACAGGCAGGCCATTATCAGTAGGGACTCTGATAAGTGGCTGGATGCTATGCGATCCGAGATGGAGTCCATGTACACCAATAAAGTGTAGACCTTAGATATTGCTCCACCTGGGGTAAAAACCATTGGATGCAAATGGATCTACAAAAGAAAACTTGGTGTAGATTGGCAGGTAGAAACCTATAAGGCTAGACTCGTTGCAAAAGATTTTCGTCAAAGACCAGGAGTGGACTATGACGAAACCTTTTCTCCAGTAGCTATGCTCAAATCCATTCGGATCCTACTTTCCATTGCTGCCTTCCATGACTATGAGATCTGGCAGATGGACGTGAAAACGGCTAGTCTAAATGGAAGTTTAGAAGAGTGCGTCTATATGGATCAGCCCGAAGACTTCGTAGACAGTGGGAGCAGCGGGAAGGTATGCAAGTTGCTTAAATCCATTTATGGATTAAAGCAGGCATCGTGGAGCTGGAACATCTGTTTTGATGAAACAGTCAAGGATTTTGACTTCATCAAGAACGAGGATGAGACTTGTATTTATAAGAAGATTGTAGGACAAACTGTCGTGTTCCTAATCTTGTACGTGGACGACATTCTTTTGATAGGAAATGACATTCCTATGCTACAATAGGTCATGCTATTCTTATCACAAAGGTTCTCCATGAAAGACCTAGGTGATGCCTCGTACATTCTGAGGATCAAGATCTACAGAGATAGATTCAAGAGATTACTGGGACTTTCACAATCCAGGTACATAGAGACCGTACTAAAGATATTTAGTATGGAAGATTCCAAGCGTGGTAATATACCCGCATTGTACGGAATCACCCTCTCCAAGGAGATGTCTCTCAAGACTGACGAGGAGAGGGTTCACATGAGCGCTATACCCTACGCTTTGGCGATAGGATCTATAATGTATGTGATGCTATGTACAAGGCCAGATGTAGCTTATGCGCTAAGCGTGGTGAGCCGGTATCAGTCGAACCCAGGTGAGGACCACTGGACAGTAATAAAAAACATTCTCAAATACCTGAGAAGGACAAAAGAGATGTTCATGGTTTACGGTAATGGAGACCTAAAGGTCGAGTCCTTTACCGATTCAAGCTTCCAGAGTGACAAGGATGACAGCAAGTATGTCTCGGGTTTTGTATTTACCCTCAACGGAGGGGCAGTGTGTTGGAAGAACTCCAAACAGGATACCGTTGCAGACTCGACGATGGAGGTTGAATACATTGCTGCAAGCGATGCCGCAAAAGAGGCGGTCTGGATAAAGAAGTTCATTAATGAACTTTAGGTAGTTCCGTCCATTGTTGACCCAATACCTGTGTATTGCGATAACAATGGGGCTATAGCTTTAGAGAAAGAACCACGGCCCCATCAGAAATCCAGGCACATCTTAAGGCAGTATCACTTGATCAGAGAGATCGTAGATAGCCGGGAGATCAAGGTCCGGAGAGTGGATACAAAAGACAACACTACGGATCCATTCACCAAGGCCCTTCCTCAAGCACAGTTCGAGAGACTTTTTGAGTTATTGGGTATGCGGTACGCCAACAGCTGGCCCTAGAGCAGACGTTGGATACTCGGTACGCCAATATATGGCCTTAGTGCTAGTGGGAGATTGCTGGATATGTATGCCCTAGAGACCATTATTGTATATGTATACATATGGATGCTTAGACATATATATATGTATATGACAGTCTTGCTCAATATGATAGTATGCTATTTGGTTTGACTTTATCTTAACATGTGTATGTTTTACATGCTATTATATATCTTTTGTACATGTTGATAAAGCCCGTAGGATCATTGCTAGACTACCTGCGTGGTGATGGCGATCATACTTGTGGGAGCTGGGTAGTCGGTACGCACATCCTTAAATGGTCCCTAGTCGTGGGAATATCAAGACTGGGCATCGATATTCCGGAGTAAACTATTGTATACATTTCTAGACCCCGATGAGTGGTGATGGCTTGGTCCCGCAACCATTGGTCTGAAGACCTAAGATCGTATACAGGTGCTCACTGGGGTGAGTACACCAGACTGACTCGCCGAGAACTTCCAGATGGTACTATACCTATTGTCAGGTGGAAGTTCTCAGGTGACATTAGTACAGGTTAGTGTTTAAACCTAAGATCGGCATTTGTCTCGTGTGAGTTCCCACTATGCTTTGATCATTACCCTACCACGGCTCTGCTGAGTCATGCAAACAGGTTTTGGTTGGGTACAGTCCCGAGCCACATGGAGGCAGTGAGCGATTGTCGAGGATTCGTCTCTCCCGGTATAGGGAGTCGATATCGCACTGTGATTCGATTGGTCAGGACCATAAGACCTTGGCCAAGGCAGTTGGAATTTACTGATAGGATGATCAATAGTTTCCCGGATTGGTCCTGAGCCACATCAGCATGACTTATCGGGTTATTAAGTTCTGACGTTCACCACCCCCTAGGCCCGGTATACGATACTCTTTGACGAAGAGACCGGACTGTACGGATATTGTCACGGATTGGCTCAGTGGAGATCCTGATGAGTTTGCTCATCGGCCTTTCTTTTGACAGGTATCCGGGTAGCCGTTACGTACAGCTAGTGCCACTGACGTGCTTGTGATTATGGATTTATCCAGTAACTCACTGCCGGCGTACTGTCGAGTCTTTAGAGTCCCATACAGAGGGTTTCTCTGATTCAGGCAAAATGATGTAGTAACCGTATTGGACGCGTGCAAGGTTCGATCGATTGATGTACTTTGTACTCGGATTTACGATCGGACAGTTGGTAATACTAGCCAGCTCGGGTTTGAGCCGGATTATTAAATCAGGTATTGATTTAATAATTTACATATATATATATTTCGATATATATATTCTAGTATTACGTTTTTCGTGTTATTCTATCTCTTCGGGTATTTGTGTTTTTATCCGAATGCAGGTATGTATATACAGTAGACTGAAATCCGTATTTATTACAGATTTCCTTCTAGAAGGTGGCCACCTCATTATGTATTTTCCATTTATTTGATAAATGGAAATGGGGTGTAAAGTGTGAAGGTATGGGAGGAATGGAGTTGACCATGCTTTAATAGTTAACAAATGAATTTTTAATTCATTTGGAGTTACTATTGAAGCATGGTTGTTAATTGTTTATTGAAAGAATTCATACACAAAACCTTGGTGTATGATTTTCTCTTTCATGCTTAGTTCATTATTTTCTTGAGCTCCATTTCTCTTCACCTTCCTCCCTCCTCTAGGTTTTTCCTCCACCTTCATCTTCTTCCTCTTCACTACATTTCTCATGTGTTGAGATACAAGTGAAGTGGTTAGAAAGAGATAGAACACTTAGAACTCCAAACTACATCCTAAATTACTTGGACTAGCATCCCAAGTTCTCTAGTTGCTCTATTGACACTTAGCAAAGAGCTAGAGCCGTGGATCATACCTCTCGGGTGGATCATCAAGGACCAAGGAAGACCGAAGAACAAGCTCGATCCCGGAGAACCGACGAAGCAACAAAAGAAGATCAAGCAAGTTCAAGGTGGCTACTAGAAGCTAAGGATGAAGAACGAAGACTGAAGGACTTTGTTCGTTTGGTAAGAATCCTTCATCATAGTAGATAGCTCTCCTAGTATAGCTAGTTAGTTTTATTGAAAGATCCGGGTCTTTGGGTTATCTTAGCGCCTTTTTGAAACCCTAGAAAAAATTTTGTTCCGCAAAGCGCCTCGTTAGATGGCTCGGCCATCAAGGTAACCCAACATTCATCACATCTCTCGTCTAGAAATTCTTTTTCCTCCTCCTTAAATTGACTTATGAGTTGACTTTAATCATCCAAATATGTGGGTTCCCACTCTAAATTGTCCTCGAAAGTTTTATTTTTCGTTCCAATTAAAGGTGTGAATTCCCTATTAATAATTCGTTCAAAAATTATATCTAAACCAACGCCATCAAAATCATAAGTTTCCTTCATAGATGCGGCTTTGATATCTACAACCTTCTCAAAAAATTTATCTGCTTCTGTTGATTCGTCATAAACATCTTCTTCAAAAATTTCCTGTTACAATCAGTTAAATCAAACATCTCTATCTCGAACATATCTGCAATTAAATAATTCTCATTTAAATTTGTTGTTATAGGCCAAATTGGAATTTCAAAATTTTGAGGGTGGGTTTCAAACTGGCTTGAAGGAATCTTGTGCACTTTTTCCTCGCTGGCTTTTTCAATATGATCAACAATAGTCAAGGGTTCAAGAAGAGTATCAAGATAAGAAGTTAAAGTTGTATTTGTTTGAATTGGATGGGATGGATGACCAACATCATAGCAAGTGTTTGGTTGGAATTGCTGGCTTAAATTATAGTTAGGAACTTCAGAATACATGCCTTAATTCCAACTATGATTTTGTTGGTTTCTCCATTTACCAAATCCATCACTAAATAGACAATCTTCATAAACAAGAAAGGAATCTTCATAGGTAGTGCAAAATGTTTGAAAAGATGAATTATTAGAAACCATATATTTATTCTCAAAATCCTCAATCTTATGCAAGATATCATCTAACTGTGCACGTATCCTGGCATCATTGTAGGCAATGGTTGTGTCATATAGATTAGAACCGCTCCTATATTTATTCATTCTAATGCAATCTACAAGTGTTGGTTTAGTATGTTCTTCACCAATATTAAAAAGAATTGCTGAAATTAAAACGAAAAAGTAGAAAAAGAGAGAAAAAAACTAAACAGGAAAAAGAAAACCTCAAACCAGAAACGGGCACTGGATCTAAATAGAGAGTGAAATTTTGAACAGGGAGAAAAAAATTGGAGCAGCAGAAGCTTCAAAAAACTAACCCGATTTCGGTTTTAGCCAAAATTTTGCTGATTCTGACTGAAATTTTTTTGGTGTCTCCTCTGCAAGCTTCAAGTTCCCTGAGTTTGCTTCTGGTTTCCTGAAATAAAAACAAAAAATTTCAGAATAAAATAATATTAAAAAAAAATTAAGAAAATAACTCAAATTAGAATTAACTAGAATTTCTACCAGCCTTCCCGGCAATGGCACCAAAAACTTGATGGAGATTTTACAGTCTTTCAAATTTACCACAAGTGAACAATAAATCTATTGTGGTACTTACGAATCGTACCACAAAGGGTTGAGAATTCTAGTTAATCTTAAAACAAGCTATATTAAAAAAAGGTTGATTTATTTAATAAAATGAAAGTAAAATGCATAAAATAAAAGTGAATGAAAGAAATTAAATTGCAAATTTTAAAAGATAAGATTCAAATAAATGGAAAGATCGAGGGTTTTGAATTAACTTTACTAATCATGGTGTTCTATAAGATATCTATTCTTTTCAAAATTTTCATATTTAAATTCATTACCTTGTTGGATATAGTGCCCTCAAGATAATTATTGTAATTGCAGGCAGGTGATTATGATAATTAGGGGAGGATCTATACGAGTAGAATATTCTTACTCGAAATGATAGTATACTATCTTGTTTGTCTTTATCATTGATGTGTATACGTTTTACTTGTTATTACGTGTCGCTAATACATAATGATACAGCCCGTAAGATTCTTGCTTGACTACCAGCATTATGATGGCGATCATATACGTGGGAGCTGGGTAGTCCATAAGCACATTCTTAAATGTCCCTAGTCGTAGGGGTATCGAGACTGTGTATCGATATTCCAGAGTAGACTAGTGTATACATTTCAAGACCCCGATGAGGGACGGTGGCCAGTCTCACAAGCCATTGGTGTTGTGTCATCTAAGATGGTATACAGGTTCTCACTGGAGGTGAGCACACTGGACAGACTCGCCGAGAACTTCTGGTTGGTTTTATATCTATCGTCAGATAGAAGTTCTCTAGTGGCATGAGTATAGATTATTCTTTTGATCTGAGATCTTCATTTTTCGTGTGTGGGTTCCCACTGTACTTAGATTACTATCCTACCACGGCTCAAGAGAAGTCGTGCAAACATATTTTAGTTAGGTACGGTCCCAAACTATATAAAGGCGGTAAGCGATTGTCAGGGATTCAGCTCCCCTGGTATTAGGAGTTGATGTCGCACTTTGTTTGGGTGTCCATCACCTTAAATCCGTAGCCACGGTGGATGAGATTTACTGATATGAGTTCAGTAGTTTCTCAATTGGTGATGATATTAACTCCGACGTAACTTATCCGATTATTAGGAGTCTGACGTTATCCACCTCCTAGACCCGGTATGCGATACTCTTAGACGAAGAGACCAGACTGTATGGAGATTGTCACATTCAGGCTCAGTAGGGTACAGACGGACTTGATTATCGACCTCCCTTTTGGTATATACTTGGGTAATCGTTATGTACATCTAATGTCGCTGACGTGCTTGTGGTTATGGATTTTTCCAGTAATCACTGCCAGCGTATAGTCGAATCTTTAGAGTCTCGCACAGAGGTTTTTCCCGGTTCAGGAGATATGATGTAGATGACGTATGTTGGTACATACAGGTGTCCAATTAAATATGAGTATAGGCTACACGGACTTTAATCGGACGGTTGATAATACTAGACGACTTAGGATTAAGCCAGATTATTAAATAAAGTTTTGATTTAATAATTTATATATATATTTTAATATATAAATTCTAGTATTATTGTTCACTATTTATTTTCTCTCTCTTGGCTATTCGTATTTTTATATGAATACGCATATATGTATTTTGATACGCATACCGGGTTGTATTCTATATTTATACGGAAATAATTTTAGAAGGACACCTCATTTATGAATATTCATGAAAATGACATGGAGGGTGGAATGGTTTTGAACATGGTTGTGGACATATAGAAAGGAATGGGCTTCATTTGTTTATTAGTAGAAATGGTTGTGATATTTTTTGATGTTGGAAAAATCATATGAAGCCATTTTTATTCTCTCATTCATTCACAACCAACACTTAGTTATTTTCTTGCTATGGCTAGCCTCTTCACATCCTCTTCCTTCTTCCTCATAGCTCTCTTGAGCTTAATTTTTTAGAGAGAAAGATAGTGGAAAATTCTTATACCCCCACTCTCTATTCCTAGCGAGCTTGGAGTGTCGATTGCTTCACTAGGTGAAACTGGAGCTTGGATTGGTTCCCTCAAGTGGATCATCTTTGGTAAGGGTGGTCGCCATTCAAGTTTGTTCCCGACGGCCTATGAGGAGCTTGGAGGGGTCTTCGACGATTGGGTGGATACGCGTCAAAGGTTGTATTTCCTAAACCTTATATGCTAGTTTGCTAGTTTTTGTGTTTGGAAAGATTGATAGGGATTTGTATCTAGTGATCTCTTGATAATTTTTGTTTTTCGGTTCTGCATCGGCCGTGGTATTAGCGACGAGGGCACTAGGAACTTTCAATGGTATCAGAGCCTCCTAAACACCCTAAACTAGCTTGTTACAACATTAGAATTCTTGGCTTTTCCAGCATCGAAAACTGTCGAAAAAGCAGTCCCTAAAAATCAAGTTATAAGTTGTTTACACATCCTGTGGGCTCACGGTTTGGACCGAGAAGCCGCGGAGTGATGCGTGGGTACCCTGGGGAGAACCCCGGGGGGACCGAAGGGTAGGGCCCACTCCCCAAGACACCATGAGGTGGTCTTGGGTGGTAGGGACCCGAGACTACCCCATGGGTAGGCTTGGGTATGTCAACCCCTTGGGCCACCTTGTGGCGGTCTTCGGGGTGGGTACCCCCTTAGGCCCTCCAGTTAGATGTTAATTTTGTACTTGGTCTCCCCGCGAGGTTTCAGACGAGTTTCGATTCGATTCGGACTCCCGGATTGGCTTAAAACTTGGTTTTTTTGGAAGTTTAGTGCACATGATTTTCGGCTTTTGGAAAATTTAGGATGTGTGCTATTTGTGTGTGGAATTCTAATGTCGTTACTTTGTTTATATGCATATATGTGTTGTTGAACGTCGTCTAATTGCTATATGTTCGATTAGACGGGGTTGCACACTTATTTGTGTTGCTTATTCTGTGATACACACACACACACACACACACACACACACACACACACACACATATATTTGATGGTTTAGCCAGATTGTCATGTTGGATAGCCCCTCGCGCGTTTGCTTGTACAGTTTTGATTTATTTTGATGTATTCATTTATTCGGGACGAGCTCCAACTTGTGGTTGTCGTTTCCGTTTTATGTATACTCTTTTATTGGAACTCGACTAGGATGCGATCATTGTCACCCTTATAATATATTTAATTTTTGTACTAGGATTACCCTACAGAGGAGCGCACGAGTCACCGGATTCCAGAATTCAGAGGGTAGCCATCTCATGGAGTTGAGATCGTACTGCCTATTTCTAGGATTGGCGGGTGGCTCTCCGCACTCGTAGGGGGTTAGGATCGACTTTGTATGGGCTATCCGCATAACCTGGGAACTTCGCGTCTCATTTGCGGCTTAGATGAAACGCGGGCTCCAAGTTTATCCGCTATTCCATATTGTTTGTCGTATGCCTGTGATGATTATTATCTGTTTGCGATGTTGATATATATATATATTATATATTAGTAGATGCTTCTATATGTTTGCATCGGTGCTAGCCCTGTCCCTGCCCTGATGTAAGATAAGTAACCTTATGGTGAAAACCCGGGACCCCGTGGCAAACACGGATGGCATATAAAAGTATGCTATTTTGGTTGTTTCTGGTGTGGCTTAGAAACTTGTTTTGATGGGAATGCATTATATCTTTAATGCAAGGAAAACAAACCTATTTGATGTTGTCGGAACCAATTTTTAAAACTACTCGGTTTTCTTCAAAACAATAGTCGTATTCTTTTGCTTTGCATAGAGGTATTCGGTTAATATCCTGCACCTCATGCTATGAGGAAAGAGGCTTAATCCCTTCACGAGGAGTTCACTCTTAAGCAAAAGTATATGTGACTAGTTTTAAAAGCGGGGCCTAAACCACTCCATTTCAAAACCACTCGAGTTCCTTCAACGATATCAAGTCCATTAGGTTAAAGGTTTTTCACCAAAAACCAGTTGTAGCCCTCCGTCATTTCAGATTAGTATTGCTTAGTATTCGTACTGCATTTGTTGACCTCATTGTTCGCACCTGATTAAGTGCTCACTTATCTATATGTGCGCACTTGATGGAAGAATGACTTCAAAGGCATGCACACTGATATATGTGCGCACTTAATGGAAGAATCCTTAACGCTCGCACTTGGCAGAAATTCTTAAATAAGATATGCACATACATACGCACATGCAAAGTGCGCATATGTTTAAATAAGCAATCAGTGGAAGGACATTTGTTGGAGGTGAAATGTTCATCAATCAATGATAAAAAAAAATGCATTTAAAATAGGGAAAAGATCACCAAATATAGGATCAAGACTACAGGGATAAAAAAATAGTATACAAAATTCTCTAACTCCCTCTCAGCCTTCTCTACTATATCGAAACGGCGATTCTCATAGAAAGTCGCTCCCTATCGATCACTGCTATGCTCATCGGCAAAAACAAACATGACGGCCCGCCGAGCCCGTATTTGACTCAACAAGTGGACGGAGTAGTCCCTTAGGGACTTCGTGATCAGACCGGCCTCTTGAAAGCAGTCAACTTTATTCTTCGCCGCGTCGAGTATTGCCAAAGTCATCTCCGCCGGGTGAGAAGGAATGTCGTCAAGAATGGTAAGGAAAATCATGCGAAGCCAGATAGAGCCGACAGGAAGAGGATATCCCCTGTGAATCATGAGCTCGTGTATCACCATGTCACACTGAGCATCTGTAAGAGCGGGATTCACCAGACATGCAGCAAAACGAGGAATAATATCCCCGATAGGCACCTCCCATGACTGTCGAGGAGCATGCACACGATCGCAAACCATGATTCTTTCTCTATGGTTCTTCCTATATGAAAGTGTAGGAGAAAATGAACATTTCTTCAAATGATAAAAAGAAGCATTCAAGTCTCGGTATAGAAAATGTTGCGTATGGTGTTAGCTAGAACGATTCCTAAACTTTGACTAAAAGAAGGAGGTGAAACGAAACCCTCCCACGTCCAAAGCACGTGAGCGCTCACATGCAAAGTATGTGACCGCTGGATTCATGGAGGATTAAATCCTATGATCGGGCTCCCACGTGTTGAACGCGTGAGCACTCACATGAAAAGCATGTGAGCGCTAAATACAGATAAACAAAACCCAAACAGGCTACCACGTGTTGAACACGTGAGCTCTCACATGCAAAGAATGTGAGCATTGAATCCAGACAAACTAAAAACCCATACATGGTTAACATATCAAACACGTGAGTGCTCACGTGAAAACACGTGAGCGCATCAGTTTGAAATGCTAGTTTCAGATAGAATTAAATTATATTTAGAACTAAGTTCTATCGGGGAAATATTTCTTCCTGGTCTTTCTAAAAGTAGAAAGATTTTCTCTGTTAAACAAAGAGCCCTTGGATTCAAAATCTAACGGTGATTATAATATCACTAACCAAATCAGAAAATAAAATCGAATTCCTTGTTTGGAAAATATTTTTCTAACCTTGTTAAAACGAACAGAAAATATTTTCTGTTAAATAAAATTTCCCAGATCTTAGATCCAACAGTGGAAAAAATTCCCCGAGTGATCTTTGAGATCAATTAAATCAATTGATATCTCTAAATGGGAGATTTTCTCAAACTAATTGATAGTTTTTCCTCCCCTATATAAAGGACTCGAGACTTCAAGTCTCATATAAAGAATCAGCTCCATAAGATGATAAAAAGCTACAATAAAGAATTTAATTCTCTTTTCTAAGAAAGATCATCTTCCTCCTTCAAAAACTCTAGGTAAAGAAAGTAGAGCGATCAAAACATCTCGTTTACCTATATATATATATATATATATATATATATATATATATATATATATAAGGGCTTAACCCTCTAAAAAAGAACTTAGTTCTTTCCCTGGATCTGAGATCCGCAAGACAACTCTCCCATAAGTTGAGAATTTAATTCTCATCGGGAAGATTTTGTTCTTCGAACTCAAGATCTAGGAGAAAACTATGTTGTTTTATCACCCCCATATAAACATGAGAGAAGAACATGGAAGAATGAGATGGAACTTACATTCCAGGAATTTGATTTCTTTGAAGATATGTTTAGACAGGGTTTAACCCTTCAAGGAACTTAGTTCCCATATTAAAAAAATGAAGAACTTAGTTCTCACAAAAAAAGGAGAGAAAAGAAGAACTTGGCTCTTCAAGTTGGTCTCTACATGAATATAGTAGAGTCTCACGTGAAAGGTACATGAAAACCTAGAAAATAAAGACTCACATGATATCCACGTGAGCACTCCAGGAAAAGTCATCCAAAACTAAAAATCTCACGTGAAAAGCACGTGAGCACCAGGAAAGAAACTAAACAAAAGGATGCTCTCACGTGATATCTATGTAAGCAACACTAATAGGGCAACGCCCAAGCTTTAGCAGCCCCGCATGATACTCGCGTGAGCGCCAAACCCTCAGTGCCTCACATGATACCCACATGAGCGCTATATATAAAAAGTGCTAAGCACCGATAGGGCAATGCCCAAGCCTGAGCGCCAGAGCATAATTTGGATATCATATCCACAGTTCTAAATGACAAAATACTTAGCACTAACATGGAAACGTCCAACCGGAGCGTCTCACGTGATACCCATATGAGTGCCAAAGCCTTAGCGACCCACGTGACATTCACGTCAGCGCTAATGCATGATTTGGATATTATACCCATAGTCTAAATGACTTAGGGCTTAACACTGCTTGGTAATATAAAAGCCCAATACTGAGCTCCAAAATTAGCCAAGTCTCTGAAGTTTTAAACTCCTTGAGCCCATATTGCTAATGGTGGCTGAGCCTATATGCTCCTTAAATGGATTTTAATAATATTAATGGTCCATAACTGTATGTCTAAGTTGATCTTAGTCTTATATGAGACTAACGTATCCTTAGCCCAAATATGTTTATATATTTAGGTCGATCTTAATTTAAAACAAGATTAACGATCCTTAAACCCCTGAACTGATGGAACATATAATCTAGGTTCAAACTCAAATCTAATATATACGAATTTGGACTTATCCACGCCCTACGGGCGACGACATAAACTAGTTTCCATATACAAGCCACAGGAAACCCCAAAATAAACAACATAACACGACACGAAGTGACCTACTGGAGCAGGTGAAAGCTTTTATCGCAACGCGATAGAGTAATTAACTGCAGGGGCTTGCGCCTGTAGGGAAGAGTGTCCCCATAATCAAAAACCCCTCAAAGAGGGGGAATTTAATAAGTCACGCTACATCGGATGCATCTGTCCAAACCTCCGATATACGGTACCATAAATCAACTTGGCATCTTTAGAGAGGTGAGCGGATAAATTCTAAATAGCATCTGCCCCCAAATTCAGGCAAGACGTTCTAACCCAGTTCGTCTCTATTTTCGGCGGTAAACACTCGTCAAGGCGTAGTGTTCGGTAGTTATGTAGTGCTTTTCTGTTGTATAGTAATGCTATTAGCTAAGACAGTTGTACAGGCTTATTGACCTCGTCAAAGGCTCGTGCGGGTGGGTTTAGATTAATCGAGGATAATGACAGGTTAAAATTTACTAGCGAATTATGGTTTGTTAACCTCGTCAAGATCATAAGACGCTAGAGGCAAAAACCATATCGGGAGTTTCAATATAAGGGAAATTTACTAAGTTTGTGAATACTTTCTGGAGTGTGGTAATTTTGGTCGGCTTCCCTCAAAATTATCACACAATGATAGTTGGATCCCGATTCCCACTGATGAGTAGGTATTACTCTTCGAGAGATTTTCACTTCACAACTAGCTAACTTATTAGGTGTCTAGAAAGTGTTAACGAGGTTACGCCTCTGTGGAAACGGGGTTATTTAATTGGGTCCGTGCGAAAGCACGGAGGGCCTCTCTCGGAGTACCAACACTGGCGAGGCTAAACGGTTAGCGCACTTGTAAGATGTAGATGATCCCGACTAGTTCTCCTTTAAGGGTTTGAAGGAGAATTCGAGGAAACAGTGGGAGCCATCCTGATTAGATAAAGTGATAACCAATCTAATCTTGATAGAGTGCACGCTGAGTGTTTCTTTTCTCTCTCTGTGGTCACAGTGACCCATGATTTACCTTAAACTAAAACTCATTAACCAAGTTAACCGAACCTTCTTACACACTTTGATTTTAGATTGTCATGATTCACAACAAATTCTCATATTTCCCTAGTACTCCTACTTTACCTTTGCATTGCTCCAGAACACTCTGTATCACTACGATGATCCATATTGCTTGAAAAGGCCATCGTATAGTTACATACGAACTCGAAGAAATTATTTCAGTCAAGGATGGCCACTGGTTCTAGAGAATTTGGATTGTATTATTGGGTTGTCTCTTCCCTTTACCTTTTCTCAGGTTGCGAGAGCTCCTTGTATTAGGAGAGTACACCTATTACGCTTATTGGATAGTCTTCTTCCAAATCTTTGGCTGGTGACGAAAGGTAGGGAAAGAAAAAAATCAGTTAGCGTGAGTGTGGTGTACAGAAGGTAAGATGTAGAGATATATAAAGAGATTGAAGTGAGGGAAAAGGAAATTGCGGCTACTGTCATGAATCTGGATAGCGAAAGAGACATTACTAGGAATAGCCGGACACCCGTAGAAACATTTTCTTGTTTCAGTTTTTATGTGCAGTTGTTGCTGAGAACTATTTTCCCAATTAATTCCGACTCCAGGGTATGTATGTACCGTATTGGGATCTCACATCTGTATGGTGTTACAGATGTTGAGTGGGAGTAGAATATTGGGAAATTGACGATTTGATCCTTAATATCGAAATTCGTAACAATTAGTGATATTGGATTAAATCGCCTGGGTTTGCCTTACGGCAAATATTTGGTTTTGAATAACCGTTGTTGTGTACCAATTTTTAAAATTGAATGTCTGTATTTTTATTTTATAAAGTGAGATTTAAATTTTTAAAATTGTGTTCTAAACATTTACCTTTATCAGTTGAGGATAAAGTAAGGTGCATTTAATAACGGTGTAAGACATTCTTAACTAAAATACAGTTTTCAACTTACAACAAACGGAATTTGAGTTGGTATACTCTTAGGACTTATACATGAAAATGTATGTTGTCCGGTGTCCTTCGGGACAAGGGGTTAGTATTCTTACTTCTTTCGGTTTACTTATGAGTTCTTTGATTTTAGACACGCATTCGTTGAAATGCAAGGTCAAAAGATTTTGAGAAGTTTATAAGTATAAGAATAAATTAGAGAATCATATGTTGGAAGTATCAGGATTTTTCGAAGTGATCGAAGATGTAGATACTTATGCTTGGTATTCCATTGTAGTAATATTGAGAACTTCCTTCTCTCATAGATTACTCATCTGTGGGTGCGCTCCTTGATGAGTAATGATGAATTGGCCTTTTTCTATTTAGGTAATATGCACTGGAAATAGCTGCATGACATTTGAATCTGGTTCCATCTAAATTAGTGCCTTTGATTTTATATGGAAATAATTGGTTGCTTATCTTGAGATTGTTAAAATATAGAGTTATCTGGTTTCTGTTTAAAAGAAGAATTTGGACAAACCCAAGGCACGCTTCAGTAATGGTAGTTTGTGGATTATCCCAAGCATTCAACAGGGTTTTGTTTCTACCATTTTCAAGATCAATATTTATATTGTTCTTAACTCGCCACCTTTTTAGAAAAAGAATTTTTTTGCAAAAAAAACTAGTGGGAGTATGGCAGAATTGGAAGTGATTCCAGAACCAAAAGCGGTTACTGAAAATTTAGTAGAACCTGGAGATTCAATTGGACTTAACAAACCATTAGCCACTCCACAGATTTAGTCGGTGATCTCAGCCGTCTGATAGATACTTCGGTTTTCTCTAGATGATGACAGGGATGTCAACATCAGTGTGATGATGGCCCTACTAGTTGTCAGCAGATCATAGGAAGTGGTAACTACCAGGTGACCAAATGTTTTATATCCAAGTTGGACTCCACGCACTTCAGCAAATTATGGATTTTTAACTTTGTTGGTTGCTCTTAAAGGGGTAAAACCCATTAAGAGCAAGTAGATCTTTCGAGATCTGTGCAAGTGGAAAGGTATTAACCTAATAAGGCTAGACTTGTTGTAAAGACTCTCATCAAATACCCATTGTGGATTGTGGTGAGACTTTTACTTCAGTGTCTACGCTGAAATCCATAAGGATATGACTTGCCACTGTTACTATTCAAGACTATAATATCTGGTAAGAGAATGACTATAATGTCTTTCTAAATGAGAATTTAGAAGTGAACGTGTATATGAGTCTGCCAGAGGGTTATCGTAGTCGGTGGGAGCAGCGGAAGGTGTGCAAGTTGTTTATGTCTATTCATGGACTAAAGCATGCATAGCAGAGATGGATCATCTATTTTGATGTGACAGTCAAGATGATTGACTTCATCATAATAACAGATGAACCTAGTAAGAAGGATGTAGCGAGTAATTTCCTGGAATTTGGATAACATACTCCTGATAGGAAGTGATGTTCCTATATTATAATCGGTCGAACTTTAGTTGTCACAGGTGTCTCTCCACATAGGATCTGGTTAATAAATCAAAGATTCTGATAACTAGATCTATGGTTTTAGATCTAGATTTGGGAAGTGTCCCGATCCGGGTACTTAGACAGCATTCTAAAAGTATTTTAGAATGGATAAGTCCTGGTGTGGTGGTGTACCCGCAGGTAATGGAGTCACCCTCTTTAAAGATATGTCTTCTAGACTGATGAGGAGATGGACTGGCATGAATGGAATATCATTTTCTTAAGAAATTGAGTCAATCATGCAATATCTTGTACAAAATCAGATGTTTCTTCTGCACTTGCCGTAGTAAGCAGATATTAATCCAATCATGTGTTGGGTTTCCTTAGCACCATACCTTGGGTTTGGAAGCATCACTCATGCCACTATTAAATTTTTTAGGAGGTGCTAAGCAAACTAACCATGAATCGGACTAGAAATTTAGGGTAACAAGAAACAAGTATCACATACAAGAGGTAATCTACACTAAGAGATAAGTAATAAAACCTTTGTAGACCTCCTTTAGTGACTCCTTGGATCTCCTAGAGTTTGAACCGGCTAGCTTAAGCTCCTAGAGTTTGAACCGGCTTGCTTATCTTTGATGAAGTGGAGCTAACAACCCACACTAATGGCCTAGAGTAGTGTAGAATGATGATGTATTTTGTGTTCTCACTTCAAAACCCTTTCTTTTTCTTTATCTCACTCACTAGAAAACTCAAGAGAGCATGAGAGAAGAAAAAGATGAAGATGGCAAAGCTTGAGCTCAATATTGTAATAATTTCAAAATAAAAAGAGAAAAGAAAATAATATATATGAGAGTCACACTCTCATCAAACCATGGTCAATAAATAACTAGATATTTTTATCATTGAGTTTAAAGCAACTAAGGAAATTAAACTCATGGTTAAAGTAATGGTCAAGTGAGCAGAGTTTAGAAACAATTAACCATGAATCAATTTCCTTTTTCTTTTGTCAATAATAAATATATATGTATATTTATTCCATGTAAGTCTTGCATTGCCACCTTCATTGTATCAACAACCATGACACTCATGTGTGCATGTATGTGTGCATGCACATCAGCATGTACATATATCCATGCATACATAAAAAAAGGTTTATGTAAATGAGCTAAAAGTCAATAGTAAATCAACACTTGATTTAATAAACCGGTCATATCACATACGACCCGACCAATATAAAATGCCTGATTAAAATACGGTATCACATGCACGCATTTAATCGAGCTCCCGCGCATATCTCATATGCACACCACATCGTTTCGCCTGAGCTAGGAAACTTCTGTGTGGGATTCAAAGACTCGTCAATACGCCGACAGTAGGTGATGATCATATTAATCACCCACAAGCTGCAAACGGTCAGCTAAACGTAACAGCCACCCGGGTATTGAGCGATCAGAAGAAAAACAAGCGAACCTATCAAAACTCCCGTCGAGCCAACTGGCAACACTTACCGTACAGTCCGGTCTCTTCATCAGATATATTGCATATCGAGTCTAGGGATGGTATCGTCGACCCCAGTAACTCAATAAGTCATGCCAATGTATGGCTCATAACAGATCGAGAAACTATTGATAACACTTATCAGTAAATCTCAGCAGCCCTGGCCAGGGACTTCCTGTTATAGCCAATCGAGCATAGCGCAACATCAACCCCCAATACCGGGAGAGACGAAATCCCTCCTATCGCTCATTACCTCCATGTGCCTCGGGACTGTACCCAAAATCCACCTGTTCGCACGACTCAGTAGAGCTATGGTAGGGTGGAGATCAAAGTACAATGGGAGGACACACAAGACTCTATGACGATCTTGGGTCTACAGACTAACCTGTACCAGTGTCACTTGAACTCCGACGATAGATATAATACCACATAGGAGTTCTCGGCGAGTCCGTTTAGTGTACCCAGTCTCCACTGAGCACCCGTATACAATCTTTGGTGTCACCACACCAGATGGATATGGGATCATCCATCGCCCATCATATGGGACAAGAATGGTACATGCTAGTCTACTATGGAATATCGATGCCCCGTCTCGATACACCTACGACTAGGAACTGTTTCAAGGATATGCTTATAAACTACATGTGTCCCACTAGTATGATCTGCATCATAGTCCCAGTAGTCAAACAAATATCCAAAGGGCTTTATCAACATGTATGAAATGAATAGTATAATACAATCAAGTAAACATGTTAAGATAAAGTACAACCAGATAGAATACTATCATATCGAGCAAGAAATTCATCTGTATATATATACATGTTAAGCATCTACTATACATATAATGGCCTCTAGGGCATACATATATCCAACAATCTCCTACTTGCACTAAGGCCAATTATTGGCGTATCTCATACCCAATATCTCAAAAAGTCGCTCATGTTGCGGCTGTGGAAGGGCCTTGGTGAGTGGATCTGCGGTGTTATTCTTTGTATCTACTCTCTGAATCTCGATCTCGTGGCGATCTACTATCTCCCGGATCAAATGATATCGTCTCAGGATGTGTCTAGACTTCTGATGAGACCTGGGTTCTTTGGCCAACGCCATACCCCCATTATTATCATAATACAATGGTATTGGATCAATAATGGTTGGAATTACTCCTAGTTCCGCGATGAACTTTCTCATCCAGACGGCTTTCTTGGCAGCATCATTTGCAGCAATATACTCAGCTTCCATCGTGGAGTCTTGATTGTTTGAGATTTTGCGTGCGTTTTAAATTTAAGAATACCGCAATTAAGACGGTGTCGCTTGGTAGCTAGCCGGTTGAGTACGGGTCGATCCATAGGGAGACGGTGTCCTTTTCTTTATATTTTAACGAGTTAAGTCCAAAAAATTGGTGGTTTTATTTTAAGATCTATGAATGAGAATAAGTTGGTAAAAAGCTTGCTAGGGTTAGGATTAGGTTAGTTCGAAATAGGGATCTTCTCACTTCTTTCAATGCCTTAGTTGTGAATAAAGGTGTTAGGGTAATCAGCAACAACGGGGATTAGCACGACTGGGAAGAAACTTAGTTTCTTCCTTTTGGTCCTTGTCCATCCGTTCTTGGCTCTTATCCCTAACCTCCGGTTAATTCAACCACAACCGGTCTAACTAAAGAATCACCGCTATCATGTAGGATAGGGTGCCATAGTGAGCGGATTATGGTTGATTTAAAAAGAGTCCTTAATTAAAATTATTTGGGTAAAGAAAGGAGTGAGAGAGATTTTCTTCTCTCAAACCTTCCCTATCCTACCCCTAACAAGTGAAGAATTACTCACTCATTAGGAAGAAAGGAAAACAAAGTTTTTCTTTTTGTATTTTTATTGATAACCTAATTGTAGATAATAAAAGAACAGATAAAAAATTGCAGGTAATAAATTGCAGATAAAAAAATGCGATATAGAATGAAAAAGACTTACTTTATTGATGACCTCTCAACGATTCATTACAAAGGGAAATTAAAAATTTTAGATCTAGAAATTAAAAAGTGGCATCCTAAGAAAGGCACCCTCAAACAGGCATACTTTATTTGGCTTTGAGACCTCCTATTTATAGATAGAAAAAACCTAGGTTTACATTCTAATCCATACACAAAATTACAGAACTACCCCAAGAGAGCCGAGTCAATGCACCGACACTGCCACCGACACGTGCATTACACGGCCGCGGAATCACGGCAGAAGTACCCGTTTGGCCGCGGTTCCGCGGCCATATGGTGGAATCTTGGGTCCATCTTTTCAGGTCTTCTACCAGTTGCTTTTATCATCTGTTTGGTACACTTGGTTTCTCAAAACCTCTTATGTTCTCTTCCAGATATTCAGCAGTGGACTTTTGCCTTGAACTCCGCTTGAACTGGTATGCGGCATCATGCGGATCAGTATTCATCTGTTATTGGTCGTAGTCCCACATTTGTTGCGACTTTTCACGAATCTCACTGTAAAGAGCTGAGAACCTGTAACCTGCAACTATTTAGCAGATATGGATCAAAAGCACCTATTTATATGCAATGTGATTAAGAATAGGCGATATAAAAATGCAAAAATCTGATATGAACAAATACCCCCAAACTTATCTTTTGCTCGTCCCGAGCAAAGCCAATTTTATTCTCGAAAAATGCTAACCTCACTTTTGCAGGGAACACGATTGCACTGAGCTCGTACAACAAGCCGTTAAACCTCTAGGTGTCCCTAGTAAGAGGAGTGTTGTCTCCTGAGGGTTTTCAGCGGATACTACCCACAAAATCCGATCAATTTGGACGTTTACTTTAATTCTTCAATTTAGTATTCTAGCAGGAAATTCTATTATCTTTAACTTAGAGATCATCAACCCGTATTTTTCACGCTTCCTTTCCATTTAAGTTAAGATCATATACGTTTTGTCAGTTTATAAAGCTTTCAGCATCTCCTAAGTTTTCCTTCTTAGGTGCAATCTTAACTCAGGAATTTTTATCATCTCTACTGAAGATATAAGCCATATCTTTTATTCTTATCTCTCCTCCAAACTCCAATTATATACCCCTACGTGTGTGTAATTATCACCCCTACACTTGGAAATTCAATTCAAGCTATCATACTCTTGTCCATCTTCCAAAATACTTTTAGTTGGTGAATTTTAGATGAAATTGCTCACACATCCTTCATACGACCGTTAATACTTCTTGAGATACTAAACGACCGATTATAAAATGTGCTTGCGCATTTAGGCGTAATTTCCCGTCTTGCAATACTTAAGGCTTAGCTGTGACTCTTAAACCAGTTGGTCTAAGGCACTAGGTGATAAAGCACCCTCGCTATATTTTTTATTTATGCAGCCTTAAATAATTACAAAACCAGTGTTCATTTTTTTTATCTCTTTATTCACCACTTATACTTTTATTTTATTTTCTTTCATGCTAAGGATTTTAGACAAGAGCATTTCAAGGTATCCTCTACTATCCTAAGTTTCAAGATGTGTGTGAGTGCGTAATGTAGGGTATATATTTTCAGAATTTGTACTTAAGGTTCAGAATTATTTTTCAGACTTATACTTCAAATAGAGCTTTCAATACTCTTCCCTTATTTCGATTTAACCCAAAAACTGAACTCAAAATTTACCTATTTCTAAATAAACTACATGGACATATATTTTCTACAGTTAAACTTTAAAAAAGGTTATTTTTAGGGTTTTCAATTTACTAAGTTTAGAATCTAGTTTTTCCTAACTAGTCAACCGTCATGTTGAACTTGAGTCAAATATGGCCAAAATTGAAATTTTCAATTTTTTTAATTTTTTAAAAATTTCAATTTTTTTAATTTTTAAAAATTTTCAATTTTTTTAAATATATTTTTTTTATATTTTTTATACAGCAATGAAGAAAAATACGATACGGAATTAAATATACAAACAAATATGTACAAAAAGTTTTTATATTTTTGGAAAAAATTTCGATTTTTGTGGGTTTTAATATAAATATGCAAATGCAAAAATATACACATGAATGCGAAGGAAGAAAGCTTACCGAGCACACCCCCAAACTTAAACTTGACAGTGCCCTCACTGTCAGACTACACCAAGAGGGTCAAAATTGTCGGCACTCCCCTCATTGTTTATTTTTTTTTTTATTTTTATTATTTTTTTATTTTTTATTATTATTAACAGAAAAAGAAAACTAAATATATATACACAAAAAGGTCCCCCCCAAACTTAAGTGAAACAGTGTTTCCACTGTTTAAGCGTTAAAGTTCAGAGTTAGGGGGAGAAAAACACAGTATCAAGCTATACAAGTCCTTACACAGGCCAAAGGTTAGCACCAACTATTCAAAAAAATTATCATTATAATGGTGTGGTTGGTGAAAGAACATGTTTTATGGAGCCAGGAAGAAGCAGGGAAGAGATAAGTGGTGTAAAAGAAAAGATTTACGTCTCGATTTGTAGAGACGAAACAATAATGGTGAACGAGAATGTGGATGATTAGGAATGGGAAGAATGGTCACATTCTCGTATAGGATAAGAAGAAATGGTGGTGGTTTGACTTCTTCACGTGGAGGTTGATTAATCACAAAATCCGTGTCGTTTAGAAATGCGAGTTCGTCGGCGAAAATATCTTCGAAACTTTCATTGATAGTCTAATTGAACGTTTCAATATCAGTAAGTGTCGCGCCAGAATTCCACACACTTGATTTTTCAAAAATTACGGAGGAAGGAGACTCGTAAGGCTCATCTACCTTATTCTCAAAAGAGTCTAAATCAAGTTGTTTTTCTAGAATTATCGAACTCAAAATATCGGATTGTGATTCATTAACACTCGCTATCATTAAAGGAAGATTAGAAGAAGAACCAGAGAAAGTGGGAGAAAGAAGTGGAATACAAACTTGAGGGTGGGAATGGAGTGTATAAATTAGCACAATTTGTAATGACTGATGTGTAAAAAGCGATTATGCTAATCTATCAACCCACTGAGAAATGAGGTCAAATCCCTCAAGATTCGTGAGAAAACATGGGTACGTCGAACTTGGGAAACCAGACATTGAAAATGAAAGTGTAACGGTTTCTTACAAGGTCGGAACGAGTATGGAGAGAAGTGATTGAGGAAGAGTATCAGTTAAAGATTCAGAAGGGTGTGTGCAGTCAATGAAAGGGATAGAATGAATTGGAAAATCCGACTCCTCAAGTAAAACTGCTTCATCCTCAATAATTTTCTTAATACTCTCCTCAAAATTTAGCTTATCCATGGAATTCTCATCAAAATCAAGACGCATATGAAGTTCTGGAAAAACTGTTAATGACTCGGGATGATGAATTGGAGAGATAAACTCATCCAAATCTGTGGGTTCATCATCCGAAATATTCCCAGCGTCGATATCCTCAATCAAGTGAAAATTAATTTTCTCAGACACCTCAACAAAAGCATGGGTATCAATTAATTCATGTTCTGGAGTGGAGGTGTAGAGGTCAAAAGGATTGGGTGTGGGTTCACTCGAAAGGGACCCTTCACAATCAGGCAAATCAAACACTACAAAGTCGCACAACTCATTAAACGTTTTATCTTCAACTGGTGAATCATTTGAAACACTTGATAAACATTCAAACCCGGAGTTGTGGGATTCAATTGGGAATGGGTAGGTTTGATTTGGAAGGGTGTGCAGCTCACTCACACCACTCAAATTCTCAACCTGTCCTACCGCCTCATCATACATTGGAAAATTTGGAGCTAGTTGGAAACTAGCTACCGGGTCACTAGGTTGTATAAGGGCGGCCATGGACGCATTCAAATCCATCATCTTTTGGCTTGACGCTACCATAAAATCTTCTAACGACTGTTCCAGACTAGACATGGGTTTTGAAGGAGTTTCAGTAAAAGATTCAAATTTGTCTGGATACTGAAAACCCCCAAATGGCTGTGTAGAAGCAATGTCCAGGGAAAGTGCAAAAGTTGGATAGGATGGATAGGAATAGAATGGTTGGACTGGGGTAGGATCAACATACGGATAAGAAGTTGAATGATATTGTTGATCCAAAGAATTCGCAGTGGTGAAAGGAGTGAAAGATCGGTTACGAGATTGTTCGATATGTTCAGCAATAGACATGGGTTTCGGAGTTACAACAGGACTCGAAAAAGGAGTATCAACGTCAAAAGGTGGTGAAGGTTGAAATGGTTGATACAAGGTGGATTTCGGAGTCCAATTGGTTGTCCTAGACGCGTCTATTCGGTCTTTCAAAGAAATTTTGGGCATGGAGGGGTCGTTCGAAATTCGACCAAAACAAGAACCGTAAGAAGTAATGTCTGGTTGTAGGTACCAAAGTTCGGCAAGAGTTTTGCGAGGTGGGGTACCCATGATGTGATGAGAGAAAGGAGAAGAAAAAGAATGTGATTTTTTTTTTAAATTGTTTGTTTTTGGAGTTTTGAAATTTTTGAAAGTATTTTTTTAGAAAGAGTTTTTTGCAAGAATGTGTACGGACTTACGGCAAAATTTCAAAAAATCAAAGTTAAAACATACACAATCATACCTAGAGCTATGGTCTCCTAAGTCAACTAGACTGCTCCTAACTGTTCCAAAGTGACAAGTTGTGAGATATCCCTCAAATCGCCTCTTCACCGCCAATTGTGGCCAGGTAAGTACAAATGAAGAAAGGAGGGTTCCGCTCACGAATCACCATGAGACAGGCCTTTTAAAGTTACTTTTCTCACTGTTCTAGCCTAAACACCACAAAGTCAGGTTTAGATAAACGACTGAATGCCCACAACCTTCCTCTGTCTTAATGAGCACGACAGTCCTTAGTTGGCTGAGTCTAGATATTTTTTTAATTAAGCTCAAGGGTGATGCGTATGCTTTTAGTGATTTTTGGGGTCTTATGAAGGGTGATGAAATCCCTACCCAATCTGAATTGGTGTTATATCCCCTTAAAAGTCCGTATTAATTATGCAAAGCAGTAACACACCAAAAATCTAAAATACTTGCAAAAAAAATTTTATTTTTTATTTTTGGCAGCGCAAAGAATCTTGTACAAAAAAAATTTATTGGATAGGGGGAAAGAGAATCTGTGCAAAGAAACTTGCAGGAATTTTTTTTCAGTGGAGTGGAGAGGAGAGGAGAGGAGACAAGAAATACTTACAGAGAAAATTGGGTGCTGACGTCGCTGTTTGACCGCAGTTCCGTGGTCAAACCCTTGATTCTGCCGCGGTTCCACGGCGGATCAGTGAGTTTGGATCTTCTGACTTTTTCCCTGTGCTGAGTTGGTTCTCCTCTTTCTGTCTAGATCTCCTGAATATTGATTTGTTCACTGAATTTGCTCCAAATTTGTAACAGAGTTTGCTCCAAGCCTGCACACTTGCACAAAAACTTTCAAAAATAACAAGATGATTTTTATTTTTATTTTTATTTTTTTGTTTTAAAATTTTTCAATTTTTATAATTTTTATAAATTTTTTTATTAACCCGAAATTACACAAAGAAAGAGACTACCGTCTCCCCGGCAAGGGCGCCATTTGATTGTTCGAGATTTTGTGTGCGTTTTAAATTTAAGAATACAACAATCAAGACGGTGTCGCTTGGTAGCTAGCCGGTTGAGTACGGGTCGATCCACAGGGAGATGGTGTCCTTTTCTTTATGTTTTAACGAGTTAAATCCAAAAAATTGGTGGTTTTGTTTTAAAATCTATGAATGAGAATAAGTTGGTAAAAAGCTTGCTAGGGTTAGGATTAGGTTAGTTCGAAATAGGGATCTTCTCACTTCTTTCAATGCCTTAGTTGTGAATAAAGGTGTTGGGTAATCGGCAACAACGGGGATTAGCACTACTGGGAAGAAACTTAGTTTCTTCCTTTTTGTCACGCCCCGAAAGTACGGAATATGACCGGCACTTAAACTACGAACGTCTCGAGGCGTACGTAATTTAAGTGAGCCGAAATCCCAGAAATCCAAACCAAGAAAATTAGCAGAGTGAAGGAAAACCAATTTAAAACAAGTAGTTTTAATAGCATAAGCCGAATTATGCGGTTTTTAAAAAAATATCAAATATTTCCCGAAAATTTCGGCAGAGTCTCCTTTGTAAATACTGGCCCCCAAACGGGATACAACATGAATAGTATACGAAATCAATAAAAAGGCATCCCCAAGCGGGAGCTAGCTCTTCGTCAATCGACGGTCACAACCACACAAGTAATATAATATACAACGCCAAGGGCGAGGATCAAAACTCAAAAGGAAACGCAAAACAACAAGAAATCCACAGAAATACAACGCGCGACTCTAAAGTCGAAAGAATAACATCACTGGTCTCTATCTCAAAAATAAATACATGTTTGATTGATGGAACTTCTAGATACAACAGAGTAATAATATACAAGGTATATAATGGGGGTACGATACAAATAAACCCACCTACTAGCAAATCACCCGGAAAAGGAAGTAGTGCCAGCAAGCCGTAATGAAACCTGTACGACAAAACCTGCATGAAGCTGTGGCACAACGGGGGTGAGTTGCCAACTCATGAGTAGAAAAACATCTACGAACGGAAATCGCATGAACAACGCACTCCTAGGGCAACAATCATAATATATCCTCAAATATATAACCAGCAGCCTATAACAATGGCTAGGGTAAAATTCTAACCCAAGTGTAATCCCATGTGTCCGTGTCAGTGCCTCAGGTAGCAATATAACATATGAATGCATGAAAACATAATACATATACTAAAGAAACTGCTTTCATAATTTAGTGAGATTTCTGTATTTTAAAAATGAGGTACCATAAATGAAATCATCATAAAACAGTGCCCAGCATCGACACAAAACAAGTGTCCAAATATCTCGATATCTCTGTACCTCAAAATCTCAATGTCTCAATCACAATATCTAGGAAGCCGTCAGTCCAGACCGACCCCTACCATCCATCTCAAGACCACGACGGTATCCTCCGGATATCCGACGCGTCGGGTAAAATCACCGGTCGGTAGTGCTCTCCTGCCAGGCTCAACGTCAACAATACGATCCTCTTGCCCCGGGGTACCGCACCGGGCCCACCATGTACCCGAAACGGTTCATCCATCTCCTCGAATCGGGTCTCGAAATCCATCAGCAAACTCATGGTGGACGACTCATACATCATGAGAAAACCGCACTTTTTATTTAAAAAAGAGGAAAGAAGCTTATACAAGTTTTGCGGTTTTCCCCCAAATCCAGAAAATCTCATGGAAATCTGAATCCAAATCATCAATAGCATGTAAACCCATGAATATAAGCATGAGAATCCATGAATACGGCATAACAATGAATAACAGTATGCATGAAGTGACAAGTAATAACTACAATATCTAAGCCGGCATATAAGGTAAGTACACTAATATTATGTCAAACTACTAGCTATCAAGCTAAGTTAAGCAATAATATTTTCTAAGGTGTACGTGACATGACAATTACCGATGAAGATGTGTGTGAGCCGGCAAGTAAGTGTATGTGGTACATACGCATCATCGGTAATGGTGCTGGTGTCCTAACAGCATAATGTCAACAATGCAATATGAAATAACAATGTAAGTATGCGATGCGGAGCGAGCAACCAAAATGAGCGGGAGCTAAATACTAAACAATGGTGCCATTTGAAATAACACGAATCGTGGGGTTTTGAAAATAGGGGCTACGGTGGTTTTAAGAAAGGATACGTCTTTTGAAATATCCGTAGATCTCTTGACCTGTCTTTTAAAATACCCACGATTCGTTAGCTTTTGAAATAGGTAGGAGTCAAATCTAATCTAATAACTAAACTAAACTAAAGGGCTAAGCTAACAAGCTGGACTACAGGTAAGGAACCGCCTAACATCTGAGTCGATACATATACATACCTGTATATATATTAGTCGGTGTCCCGCCTCAATAATATCATATCCGATACCATATCTATAATCAGACATCCCAAGTCAAGAGTGCGGATCAATCATCAAGATATAGCTCGTACGTAAATCCGTCGTACGGCATCCCCAAATCTGGGTACGGGTCAATATTATATTCCTCACACTATTCCTCTAGTATCCTCTTTATCCAAGATCATAGTCTAGGGTACTGACCTATGTCTAGTACAATACTAATATCCTCAATATACTCATGATCTGACTACTGATCGACAATCTCGTACAAACCGATATCGTCAGCACATATCATCATCAAGGGGTATACATCGCCCGATACGGCCTAATATCAATATCCTAGCATATCATGTCTCATATCACGATCACATGTCGACCATTTTATTTATAACACTATTCACCCGTATCACCGCCCTAAGATCCGCTATAACACCAGGACGTACCTCAAGTATGAATCCTGCCATATCACCGATATCACAATCTCAACACAAATCTCATCGACTCATCTCAATCCCAAGTATCATCCTCAAATCCGTATGTGAACACATAGTCCCATACCCATGTGAATACATAACTATATATATATTCCCGTAAACACAAATGGAAGAAGAATGTATGCAAGTATGGGTGGGTGGGTGCATGTATGGTGCGACCACTACTCTAGGGTTTCGCGATACTAAACCATCCATATTTATCATCAATAAACTCAAACAATATATAATCAATAAATGTGTGTATACGTATTCATATACATCACCACGAACTGCGGGGGTGCTATACGCCATCCACCCGACTTCTCCCCGTAGATATAAATCTACTCACCTGGTCCTCGCTCGCCGGTGCCGACGTCGCCACGCGCTTGCTTGTCGTATCGAAGTCCACATGGGTACCTACATATCATAACGCACCGTATCGCATTAAAATCCGACTCATGACCAAAACGACACACGAATCCCACATAGGTCAAAACCTACGGTTGCTTTCACAAATCAATCCAAAAACCCTCGACGTCGGCGTACAAACGCCAAACCATCGAGAAAAACCCAAACACACTCATTTGCACGATCTCAAGCACTAATTATACTATAAAATAGGTTAAGATTCACAAAAACCTCGAACTCACTTTAAAAGCCATTTTTCCAAAAATCTAGCAAGCAAAAATTACCCGTTTTAGTACAAAACTCGACGTTTAAACAAATCTAGCGGCAGCAATATCCACTCAATATCATAACCAAGTCATATAAACCATTCCAATAATTTATTCTCCTCAAAATATATACATTTACAAAACCTAGTTAACAAAATTAGCACAATTTCCCATTTCAGCTCAAAACTTGGGTTTTAACCAATAAAAACATTTCAACAATTTTTTTTTTGTGGCCAAAATGCTCACTAAATAACTTAATTAGGTCATACAAATATGAACTACTATTTTATCTCACTAAAATATATACATTTCAAAAAAACTAGTTTGCAATTTATATAATTATTACAAATTTAATTTAACAAAAATGCAAACTAGCAACTAGATTAATTTTAGCACTTAGGTTACACTTTGCATGACATAGCATGTTAATTACCCTATGCAAACATAAACATTTTAATAAAACCCTAACTTGATTTTAAAACCCAATTCTAGAATTTCCAAACCCTAACTTGAAAATTCATAACTAGCAATTCAACCACTTAACACTTGAATACAATAGCTTTAAGAAATTAACTAACAATTTAAGCAAAAAGGGTTAGAATTTATACCCAAGAGATTTGAAGATCCACAAGCACACATAGCCTCCCAAATTAAAATCTTGTTCCCTAGATCCATGCAATTTTGGCTAATGAGAAATGGGTAGGAATTAGATTTTGATTTTGTGGGATTTTTGAAGCATTTTGGATGATTTTTTGATGGAATTTGAAGGAAAATGAGAAGGGGAAAATGGAGGGGGAGTGGCTGCAGAATTCGACCAGAGGAGGAATGGGGTGGTGTGTGGGTGATTTGTGGGTAAATTTCAAAGTCAAACCCCTCTCATATCAAGATACACCATTCCTCCAAATTAATATATTTAAATCCTACACTTTCATTCCTATTTCCTCACACAAATGAGTTGAAGGGAAAAATTTGGGGGGGACAATTCCAGAAGTGGGCTCAGCCCAAATGAGGTGTGAGGATTTGTGAGAGGTTGCCAAAAAAAATCCCATGCAAAAAGACCCACTCAAGTTACCAAATTTGCAAGTTTTCGCTAATTTCACCAAAAAAGCCCTTTTTTCAATAATTTCTAACACCGTTTTAGCAAACCATTTCATTTCAAAAATCACATGATAAAATTTTGTTTAATGTGTTATGATGCACAAAATTTGTTTCAACTCATTCCAATTTGTAATTTTCCTTAATTAAATATATTAGTGACGGCTTAAAATAATAATAAAATAATTTTTTTCAGAAAATTTTTCAGAAAATTTGAAATTTCAGCAGTGGCTCAATAAACACCAAATACTAGCAATTATATAGCTAGAATATGTATATTTAATTTTATAATAAAGATATTTGCATTTTGACTTTTTACAGAAAACCCCCTTATTTTACCGTTTTTCCGAAATTTCACCGAAACGATTTTCAAAATGTTACACTTTTGGTCCTTGTCCGTCCGTTCTTGGCTCTTAGCCCTAATCTCCGGTTAATTCAACCACAACCGGTCTAACTAGGGAATCACCGCTATCATGTAGGATAGGGTGCCGTAGTGAGCGGATTATGGTTGATTTAAAGAGAGTCCTTAATTAAAAAATTTTGGACAAAGAAAGGAGTGAGAGAGATTTCCTTCTCTCAAACTTTTCCTATCCTACCTGTAACAAGTGAGGAATTACTCACTCGTTAGGAAGAAAGGAAAACAAAGTTTTTCTTTTTGTATTTTTATTGATAACCTAATTGCAGATAATAAAAGAACAGATAAAAAATTGTAGGTAATAAATTGCAGATAAAAAAAGAATGCGAGATAGAATGAAAAAGACTTACTTTATTGATCACCTCTCAACGATTCATTACAAAGGGAAATTAAAAATTTTAGATCTAGAAATTAAAAAGAGGCATCCTAAGAAAGGCACCCTCAAAGAGGCACACTTTATTTGGCTTTGAGACCTCCTATTTAGAGATAGGAAAACCCTAGGTTTACATTCTGATCCATACACGAAATTACAGAACTACCCCAAGAGAGCCGAGTCAATGCACCGACACTGCCCCCGACACGTGCATTGCACGGCTGCGGAACCGCGGCAGAAGTGCCTATTTGGCCGCGGTTCCGCGGCCATATGGTGGAATCTTGGGTCCATCTTTTCAGGTCTTCTACCAGTTGCTTTTGTCATCTGTTTGGTACACTTGGTTTCTCAAAACCTCTTATGTTCTCTTCCAGATATTCAATAGTGGACTTTTGCCTTGAACTCCGCTTGAACTGGTATGCGGCATCATGCGGATCAGTATTCATCTGTTATTGGTCGTAGTCCCACATTTGTTGCGACTTTTCACGAATCTCACTGTAAAGAGCCGAGAACCTGTAACCTGCAACTATTTAGCGAAAAGCACCTATTTATATGCAATGTGATTAAGAATGGGCGATATAAAAATGCAAAAATCTGATATGAACAAGTCTGCAACGGTATCCTGTTTATAACTTTTCTAACTAACTGCCCCTGCATTGAGGGGTAAATACAAACCCTGAGATAGATTTGATGTCATCCTTATCACATTGGAAGCTGGAATCGGTAAAGGCCTCCATTTGGAGATCCCCATTACCATACACCAAGAACAATTCTTTAGTCCTTCTCAAGTACTGAAGAATATTCTTCATTGCTATCCAATGTTTCTCCCCTGGGTTGGATTGATACATGCTTACTACAGCTAGTGCATAACCTACATTAGGGCGAGTACATAACATCGCATACATTATAGATCCTACGGCTGAAGCGTAGGGTATAATGCTCATGCGAGCTCTCTCTTCATCAGTCTTCGAACAGAAGTCTTTGGAGAGAGTGATTACATGGCAAGCGGGCAAGGCACCACGCTTGGAATCTTCCATACTAAAACCTTTTTAGGATGGTGTCAATGTACTTTGATTGAGACAATCTCAAAAACCTCTTGGATCTATCTCTATAGATCCTGATGCCTAAAATGCAAGAGGCATCACCCAGGTCCTTCATGGAGAACCTTTGTGTAACGTTTTAAAAGTAATTAAATAAATAATTAAATGAATAAAAGTGTTTATGTGAATTTTAGGATTTTCGGTAAAGTAAAATGTAATTTTCGTAAAACCAAACCGGGATTGTTTTTCATTATAATTTTAAAAATATCTATTTTAATTATGAAATTACTAGTAAATGGTGTTTATTTAGCCACTTATAAATTTTTAGTTTAATAAAATATTTTTCCTAAATTAATTATTTTAAATATTAACATAAGCTTTATTTTTACACTAAATTAGTGTAAATTACAAATTTAAATGGTTTTAATTTGTAAAAATGAACCATGGCATATTAGAATTTAGTGTGTATCATGCAAAATTTATTTGCAAATTTTTCCTTATTTCTAGATCTTTCTTGAGTTATTTTAGAAAAGAATTAAAAGAAAATGAATAAAGCATGAAAAGACATTAAGATGATGACATTTTGGAGAAGTTTCTACACCATTTCTCATGTGTTTCTCCCTCTTCCCCTTATTGTGGCCGGCCTCCCCATCACCATGGCTGCCCCCCCCCCCCCATTTTCCACCTCATTTTTATTCAAAAATCATCAAAAATACATCAAAAATTCAATTAAAATTCCACAAAATCCTATATATTTTTCTACCCTTCTATTCTTGCTCATATTTACATGGATTTTGGAGTGGGATAGCATACATTTTGGAGGCTCATTTCTTGTTTGGATTTCATATTTTTGGAGGTATAATTTCTTTCTTTTGATTTATTGTTATTAGATGTTCAATTAAGCTTAATTAGATTTAATGAATTAATTCTATGTTTTTTTTAAAAATTCAAGTTAGGGTTTGTAAATTCAAGTTATGATTTTTTTTAATTATTTAGGGTTATAATAGTTAGTTTAACAATTTTAGAATTGGAAAATATTGCATGGTTGTTGAATTGTAAATTTTTCATTGAAAATTGTTTAAATTAGGAATTTTTGCTAACTAGGTTTCTATAAAACCTAATTATTGGTGAAATAAATCTCAATTAATATTTGTAATACTATATTTTGGTCTTAATAAGAGTTTTAACTTGTTGGTGGAATGGAAAACTTAAATTGATTGCTAGTTCTATGGATAATTGATAAATTGTGATAAAAATTGTTATTTTTGTAAACTAGATTTTAGAAATTCCTAAATAAATGAGATTAAAAATATAATTATGGTTTCATTATATCATTATCATCATGAATTGTGGTTTAAGTCACTAATTTATGCAAAATCATGTTTTGTGGTGGAATTGTTGTGTTTTGCTTGAAAAATATTGAAAATTGTTAAAGGGTGCAAACTAGAAATTTCAAATCTATATAAATTTGTGTAATAAAAATATAGTAATAGTTTGTATAGTCTAGTTATGCTATTTAATGAGTTTTATGACCATTGGTTTCATTTAAATGTCAAGTTTTGATAAAAACGGTAAACTGGCATTTTCGGGTTTTACGAAATTGGACGGTTTGATAGATTTTAGGGTTTCGATGGATTTAATCATGTTTTATAGTATAAGTAATGTGTTTTTAAAACTACAAGTTGTTTGTTGATGTTTATCTCGATCCATCGGAGTTTGTAAGCCGATATCGAGCGGTATTTGGTTCTTTTGCGTGGACGGGACATAGGTTTTAACCTATGCTTGTTCCTTGTATCGTTTGACTTTTGTATGTGATTCGGTTTACGATGTTATTTATATGTTTGCGTTTAGGTACCCTTCAAGTGGACTACGGGCGATGAAGAGGAGGATCGCGACACCGTCGTCGGCAGACATGGACCAGGTGAGTAGATGTATATCTACGGGGGGAAGTCGGGTGGATGGCGTTTAGCACCCCCGCAACATAGAATAGGAATAGTACTTATTGACATTAGGAAACCAGATGTGACCCTAGATTCTTAATGAGTAGGACCCTAGTAATGACCCTAGGCTGGACTAGACCGATTTAGGAAAAGCATACCAGAGGATGAATACCTTGGAGGAGGTTCGTAGGTTTCAGATAGAAACACACGCGCACACACTGGAACATGTCATGGTGTATACGTGCATGTGTGTATATATATAGAACTAGGTATAGGTATATATATATACAACACATACATGGGATTCATTGATGCGATATGATATCTGAGGTATGATAAAACAGTATAACTGGGCTTGATGCCGTGATTCTTGACTATACAGTCGTATTAAGTGTTAGCGGATCATTAGAGAATGAGATGATGAACAGGTATATATAAATTATAATGGGTAGTGATAATATTGAGATACATGGGACTCTAAAATAGTACCCGGACTGCAACTTGTGACTGATCACGATATGGTATATGTACAACCTGATTACGACATTATATAGGTGTGACCTGATGCCGATATCATATAGGTGTGACTTGATGACGACATGATTTCAGTATGACTTAATCACAATATGAAACATGTGACATAATATTTCTGAGGATAAACTAATGATGCATATTACGATGGCAATGATATATGATTGATGTATGGGATTACAGTTTAGCACCTTGATCATGAGATGTGTTGATGATGACATTATACGAATGATGAGGCACCTAGGAGATACTTGACCCGTACCCCGATATTGGGATGCCGTACGATGGATTTTACCGTACGAGGCATGGATATGATGATTGATCCGCACTCTTGATTCGAGGAAGCGGTACTACGTATGTGACGCTATTGAGGCTGGATCGCCGACTATTAGGGATATTGATTCAGACCTTAGGTAGACTCTTATTTCTATTGACAAGTTCTTAGGTTTAGTTTTCCTTAGGAGGTTAGATGGACACTAGGTTAGGTTCGAGTCATATAGTGGTAGTAGTATTAGTATATTAAATGAGTAGGTAATATACATTCGTCTTTACTTTCGCATTGTATCATAATGTTGCATGTTCATACATATGTTGCTATAAACAGTATAAACCTTACCTGTTAGGACACCAGCACCATTACCGATGATGCGCATATTCCACGCACACTTATTTGCCGGCTCACACACATCATCATCGGTAATTGCTATGTCACGTACATTTTAGATCATATTATCTTTTATTGATAAAATTAGTTAACAACTAAACCGATATAATATTGTGATTACTCTCTGATGTTAGTATAGACATGATATTCATTACTTAGACATTCCTGCATTCATATTTTCATGTTATCGCACAGTATTATGAGCATATGCCGACATTTATCATATACTACTCATGGTTTTGAGATTTGGATTTCTGTGAGATTTCTGGATTTTTGGGGAAAACCGCAAGAATATATATAAAAACTTCTCTCTCTCTCTTCTCCTCTCTTTTTAAAAATAAGATGCGGTTTTCTCGTGATGTATGTGTCGTCCACCATGAGATTTCGTGTTTTCTGATGGATTTCGAGACCCGATTCGAGGAGTGGATGAACCGTCTCGGGTACATGGTGGGCCCGGTATGGTACCCCGGGGCAAGAAGATCGAGTTGTAGACGATGAGCCTGGCAGGGGAAGGCTACCTACCGGTGATGTCTGGCGCGGCGGATATCCGGAGGATACCGACCGTTGTCGTGAGATTTGATGATATGGGCCGATCCGGACTGACGGAGCCCGAGATATTGAGACTATGAGACTTGAGATTTACATGTTTGTGTCGATGCTTGATACGGATTTCTATGGATTTCATTGTTGAGATTTCAGATTCTTATACACATTTTACTGTGATAACAGCTAAAAGATTTCTTATACAGACATATCTGGATTTCAGGATTTGGTTATTTTACATTCATGGTGCATGCATATCCATTCATATGACATAGTACTATATGAGGCACTGACACGAGCACGGAGTATTTGCTTTTACACGTAGTATTACCCTGCTATTACTAGGTGATTGGGACTTAGTGGTGTATTACTATGACCTAGGATAGCGTCGTGCATTCGATTTCTTTTCGTAGATGTCTTCTACTCACGAGTTGGAAACTCACCCCCGTTGTGCCAAATTCTTTACAGGTGCGATGTACAGGTTTCCCTTGGCAGTTGCTGGCACATCATTTTCATTTCGGGTGATTTGCACGGTAGGTTGGTTCATTTGTATCTGAACCGCCGTTGTATTTTTATTATTTCATTTGTATCTAGAAAGCTCCATCAACCAAATTTGTATTACTTGATAAGTTTATTGGACCAGTTGTTTATTTCGACCTTAGAGTCGCGCATGTGTTATTCTGATCGGGTGGTTTTGTTTTCTTTTGAGTTTTGAGCCTCGCCTATTGGCGTTATATATTATTGTGCTTGTTGTGGTTGTTTCCGCCTGTTGGCGTTGATGCTAGCTCCCGTTTGGGGATGCTTTTTATTGTTTATGTATATTATACTTGTTGTACCCGTTTGGGGGCC
This sequence comes from Agapanthus africanus, assembly GCA_030015575.1. Classification (NCBI taxonomy): domain Eukaryota; kingdom Viridiplantae; phylum Streptophyta; class Magnoliopsida; order Asparagales; family Amaryllidaceae; genus Agapanthus; species Agapanthus africanus. The sequence goes on from CM057339.1 coordinate 392,429,843, forward strand.
AGTTTTTACAGAGGAGACTCTGCCGAAATTTTTGGTAAAATTTGCTGATGTTTTTATACTTGTTTTCTTTTCTTTTCTTCTTTTTCTTCTTTTATGGTTTAGATTTCTGGGCTTCGGCTTACTTAGGTCACGTGGCGCCTCTAGACGCTTCGTAATCTAAGTGCCGGTCGCGTTCCGTACTTTCGGGTCGTGACAAAGTTGGTATCAAAGCGCTAGGTTTAACCTTGTATAAGTCTAGGTGACCCTTGGTTGATGGAGTAGGCGATTTAGGTAGAGTAACGTACCGTGGGTATGGTCCGCGGCATACTTACGATACACTACTCTGCTTAAGGAGCCTTAGGATGTACATTGTTTGCACCGTATTTCATTCGTTCTTTTGATCTATCTTCGTCGATATCGGATGGTGGTTTCTGTTACCACGGGCAGAGGGAGCTGCGGCTCGAATGCGATAACCATTAGAGTATTGGTTATTCTTGAGGATTGAAGCATTGCTTAGCGTGCGGACGAAGGGTATTCACATGCCGTCCGGATGAAGTTAAAGGGTTCGAACGATTATCAGAAAACCATTTTCCCAAGTTTAAGGTATTCGGAAGAACATGCAGGTATTTCGATGGACCCTCTAGAAGAATGAAACCCTAACTCGACATAATGACCACGAGAACGCCCTTGAACCTTAGGGTTTACGGCAGTTCCGTTGTGCCATTAGTGAGGCTTGGGTTTGCCCTTCTACAGCTGGATCATCGATGCTGGGGTATGTACCGGATATTTTTAAACTGTACTTGAGTGTTGAGCTCTCGGGGAATTATGGGATTTTGATGGATCGATCGAAAAGTTTAATGTAGTCCGGATATCAGGTGAAGGGATCGATTACATGGGAGACTCTAGATATGAGTGTTGCCGTTGGTAGCGCAGTCTGCATAGCTACGAAGAGACGAGTGCGAAGCAATCGACATCAGAGGCAAGGGCGCGCATTGACGATAGTGTTTACGATTGTGATTTAGTGATTTGAATTTCATATTTTCATTGATTGGATTTTAGTATTTTGAGGATTTTGTGCTACGATTGGTATTTCATGTGTGTACCTTCATTCTATTTGTGTTTCATATATCAGTTGTATTGATGTTGTTGAGTACACACCCAGTACACTTGATTTGGTTTTACATATTTTGAGATTTTGAGTTGATTTCGTGTATAGGGGTTACACATGATTTTGACATATGTTTTGACCTAGTTTTCGTGCATTTTGTACTGTGATTTTGATTTTGATGTTCGATGTATGTTTTCGTGCACCATGTGCACCTGATTAGGATTCTTGCACATACTTGGCGCACTTGATACGATTTTGTGCACACCAGATGCACTAAATCGGGGTTTTGTACAGATTAGATGCACCTGATATTGAGTCGTGCACGCCCGTTGCACATGACAGATGTTTTTGGTGCACACCTGTTGCACTTAGTTTTGTTTTATGAGTATTCGTGGTATTTGTATTTGGTTTCGATTTCAGTGCGTATCGGACGCACATGATATTTTTACGATGTGATTAGGATTGATTTCAGTTTGAGCAGTATGTTTTCATAACCATTACTATTTGATTTAGTAACCAGGCGGGACGTGTATGTTAAATAAAGGATATATATATAGCTATTTTTTTAAAATAAACGTCCGCTACTTATGCCGTGACACGTGCATCACACGGCGATTTTCAAAAAGGGGTTTTTGCATATTTCCTTATTCAGATATTTGAACGGCTTTACTATGATGCGCACTATATATAAGTTATAGATTGAGGTGTATTAAGATGGTTTTCATATTGGGTTTTGATATTTTATTCTCGCCATAACTCCGATGATTGCATTATGCTTGACGGAGTTGATTTTTGTTATGTATTGATAATTTCGGAGCCCCGACGATTTGAGTGTTTGCTAAACGTTTTAGTGTTTGGAGGGGGAGTTTTAATTTAAATTCGAGGACCGAATTTCTTAAAGGGGGGAAGATTGTAACGTTTTAAAAGTAATTAAATAAATAATTAAATGAATAAAAGTGTTTATGTGAATTTTAGGATTTTCGGTAAAGTAAAATATAATTTTCGTAAAACCAAACCGGGATTGTTTTTCATTATAATTTTAAAAATATCTATTTTAATTATGAAATTACTAGTAAATGGTGTTTATTTAGCCACTTATAAATTTTTAGTTTAATAAAATATTTTTCCTAAATTAATTATTTTAAATATTAACATAAGCTTTATTTTTACACTAAATTAGTGTAAATTACAAATTTAAATGGTTTTAATTTGTAAAAATGAACCATGGCATATTAGAATTTAGTGTGTATCATGCAAAATTTATTTGCAAATTTTTCCTTATTTCTAGATCTTTCTTGAGTTATTTTAGAAAAGAATTAAAAGAAAATGAATAAAGCATGAAAAGACATTAAGATGATGACATTTTGGAGAAGTTTCTACACCATTTCTCATGTGTTTCTCCCTCTTCCCCTTATTGTGGCCGGCCTCCCCATCACCATGGCTGCCCCCCCCCCCCCCCATTTTCCACCTCATTTTTATTCAAAAATCATCAAAAATACATCAAAAATTCAATTAAAATTCCACAAAATCCTATATATTTTTCTACCCTTCTATTCTTGCTCATATTTACATGGATTTTGGAGTGGGATAGCATACATTTTGGAGGCTCATTTCTTGTTTGGATTTCATATTTTTGGAGGTATAATTTCTTTCTTTTGATTTATTGTTATTAGATGTTCAATTAAGCTTAATTAGATTTAATGAATTAATTCTATGTTTTTTTTAAAAATTCAAGTTAGGGTTTGTAAATTCAAGTTATGATTTTTTTTAATTATTTAGGGTTATAATAGTTAGTTTAACACTTTTAGAATTGGAAAATATTGCATGGTTGTTGAATTGTAAATTTTTCATTGAAAATTGTTTAAATTAGGAATTTTTGCTAACTAGGTTTCTATAAAACCTAATTATTGGTGAAATAAATCTCAATTAATATTTGTAATACTATATTTTGGTCTTAATAAGAGTTTTAACTTGTTGGTGGAATGGAAAACTTAAATTGATTGCTAGTTTCTATGGATAATTGATAAATTGTGATAAAAATTGTTATTTTTGTAAACTAGATTTTAGAAATTCCTAAATAAATGAGATTAAAAATATAATTATGGTTTCATTATATCATTATCATCATGAATTGTGGTTTAAGTCACTAATTTATGCAAAATCATGTTTTGTGGTGGAATTGTTGTGTTTTGCTTGAAAAATATTGAAAATTGTTAAATGGTGCAAACTAGAAATTTCAAATCTATATAAATTTGTGTAATAAAAATATAGTAATAGTTTGTATAGTCTACTTATGCTATTTAATGAGTTTTATGACCATTGGTTTCATTTAAATGTCAAGTTTTGATGAAAAACGGTAAACTGGCATTTTCGGGTTTTACGAAATTGGACGGTTTGATAGATTTTAGGGTTTCGATGGATTTAATCATGTTTTATAGTATAAGTAATGTGTTTTAAAACTACAAGTTGTTTGTTGATGTTTATCTCGATCCATCGGAGTTTGTACGCCGATATCGAGCGGTATTTGGTTCTTTTGCGTGGACGGGACATAGGTTTTAACCTATGCTTGTTCCTTGTATCGTTTAACTTTTGTATGTGATTCGGTTTACGATGTTATTTATATGTTTGCGTTTAGGTACCCTTCAAGTGGACTACGGGCGATGAAGAGGAGGATCGCGACACCGTCGTCGGCAGACATGGACCAGGTGAGTAGATGTATATCTACGGGGGGAAGTCGGGTGGATGGCGTTTAGCACCCCCGCAACATAGAATAGGAATAGTACTTATTGACATTAGGAAACCAGATGTGACCCTAGATTCTTAATGAGTAGGACCCTAGTAATGACCCTAGGCTGGACTAGACCGATTTAGGAAAAGCATACCAGAGGATGAATACCTTGGAGGAGGTTCGTAGGTTTCAGATAGAAACACACGCGCACACACTGGAACATGTCATGGTGTATACGTGCATGTGTGTATATATATAGAACTAGGTATAGGTATATATATATACAACACATACATGGGATTCATTGATACGATATGATATCTGAGGTATGATAAAACAGTATAACTGGGCTTGATGCCGTGATTCTTGACTATACAGTCGTATTAAGTGTTAGCGGATCATTAGAGAATGAGATGATGAACAAGTATATATAAATTATAATGGGTAGTGATAATATTGAGATACATGGGACTCTAAAATAGTACCCGGACTGCAACTTGTGACTGATCACGATATGGTATATGTACAACCTGATTACGACATTATATAGGTGTGACCTGATGCCGATATCATATAGGTGTGACTTGATGACGACATGATTTCAGTATGACTTAATCACAATATGAAACATGTGACATAATATTTCTGAGGATAAACTAATGATGCATATTACGATGGCAATGATATATGATTGATGTATGGGATTACAGTTTAGCACCTTGATCATGAGATGTGTTGATGATGACATTATACGAATGATGAGGCACCTAGGAGATACTTGACCCGTACCCCGATATTGGGATGTCGTACGATGGATTTTACCGTACGAGGCATGGATATGATGATTGATCCGCACTCTTGATTCGAGGAAGCCGTACTACGTATGTGACGCTATTGAGGCTGGATCGCCGACTATTAGAGATATTGATTCAGACCTTAGGTAGACTCTTATTTCTATTGACAAGTTCTTAGGTTTAGTTTTCCTTAGGAGGTTAGATGGACACTAGGTTAGGTTCGAGTCATATAGTGGTAGTAGTATTAGTATATTAAATGAGTAGGTAATATACATTCGTCTTTACTTTCGCATTGTATCATAATGTTGCATGTTCATACATATGTTGCTATAAACAGTATAAACCTTACCTGTTAGGACACCAGCACCATTACCGATGATGCGCATATTCCACGCACACTTATTTGCCGGCTCACACACATCATCATCGGTAATTGCTATGTCACGTACATTTTAGATCATATTATCTTTTATTGATAAAATCAGTTAACAACTAAACCGATATAATATTGTGATTACTCTCTGATGTTAGTATAGACATGATATTCATTACTTAGACATTCCTGCATTCATATTTTCATGTTATCGCACAGTATTATGAGCATATGCCGACATTTATCATATACTACTCATGGTTTTGAGATTTGGATTTCTGTGAGATTTCTGGATTTTTGGGGAAAACCGCAAGAATATATATAAAAACTTCTCTCTCTCTTCTCCTCTCTTTTTAAAAATAAGATGCGGTTTTCTCGTGATGTATGTGTCATCCACCATGAGATTTCGTGTTTTCTGATGGATTTCGAGACCCGATTCGAGGAGTGGATGAACCCTCTCGGGTACATGGTGGGCCCGGTATGGTACCCCGGGGCAAGAAGATCGAGTTTTAGACGATGAGCCTGGCAGGGGAAGGCTACGTACTGGTGATGTCTGGCGCGGCGGATATCCGGAGGATACCGACCGTTGTCCTGAGATTTGATGATATGGGCCGATCCGGACTGACGGAGCCCGAGATATTGAGACTATGAGACTTGAGATTTACATGTTTGTGTCGTTGCTTGACACGGATTTCTATGGATTTCATTGTTGAGATTTCAGATTCTTATACACATTTTACTGTGATAACAGCTAAAAGATTTCTTATACAGACATATCTGGATTTCAGGATTTGGTTATTTTACATTCATGGTGCATGCATATCCATTCATATGACATAGTACTATATGAGGCACTGACACGAGCACGGAGTATTTGCTTTTACACGTAGTATTATCCTGCTATTACTAGGTGATTGGGACTTAGTGGTGTATTACTATGACCTAGGATAGCGTCGTGCATTCGATTTCTTTTCGTAGATGTCTTCTACTCACGAGTTGGCAACTCACCCCCGTTGTGCCAAATTCTTTACAGGTGCGATGTACAGGTTTCCCTTGGCAGTTGCTGGCACATCATTTTCATTTCGGGTGATTTGCACGGTAGGTTGGTTCATTTGTATCTGAACCGCCGTTGTATTTTTATTATTTCATTTGTATCTAGAAAGCTCCATCAACCATATTTGTATTACTTCATAAGTTTATTGGACCAGTTGTTTATTTCGACCTTAGAGTCGCGCATGTGTTATTCTGATCGGGTGGTTTTGTTTTCTTTTGAGTTTTGAGCCTCGCCTATTGGCGTTGTATATTATTGTGCTTGTTGTGGTTATTTCCGCCTGTTGGCGTTGATGCTAGCTCCCGTTTGGGGATGCTTTTTATTGTTTATGTATATTATACTTGTTGTACCCGTTTGGGGGCCAGTTTTTACAGAGGAGACTCTGCCGAAATTTTTGGTAAAATTTGCTGATGTTTTTATACTTTTTTTCTTTTCTTTTCTTCTTTTTCTTCTTTTATAGTTTAGATTTCTGGGCTTCGGCTTACTTAGGTCACGTGGCGCCTCTAGACGCTTCGTAATCTAAGTGCCGGTCACGTTCCGTACTTTCGGGTCGTGACACTTTGTGATAAGAATAGTTTGACCGATTGTTGCATAGGAATATCATTTCCTATCAAGTGAATGTCATCCACGTACAATACGAGAAATGTGACAGTACTCCCTACAATCTTCTTATAAATACATGGCTCATCTATATTTTTGAAAAAATCAAACTCTTTGATTGTATCATCAAAGCAAATGTTCCAGCTCCGTGATGCCTGCTTTAATCCATAAAGGGATTTAAGCAACCTACATGCCTTTTCACTGCTCCCACTGTCAATGAAGCCCTCTGGCTGATCCATAAAAACGCATTCTTCTAAATCACCATTTAGAAATGCAGTTTTTACGTCCATCTGCCAGATTTCATAATCGTAGTGAGCAGAAATAGCAAGTAGGATCCGAATGGATTTAAGCATTGCTACTGGAGAGAAAGTTTCATCATAGTCCAATCCTGGTCTTTGACGAAAACCTTTCACTACAAGCCTTGCTTTATAGGTCTCCACCTGTCCATCTACACCAATCTTTCTCTTAAAGATCCATTTGCAACCTACGGGTTTTATCCCAGGAGGTGCAACATCCAAAGTCCATACTTTGTTGGTGTACATGGACTCCATTTCGGATCTCATGGCATCCAACCACTTCACTGAGTCACCACTCGTGATAGCTTGCTGAAAACTAGTAGGGTCATCATCATCCATGATGCAATCTTCTCTATCACCATCAATGAGAAACCCATAGTATCTCTCCGGTGGACGAGAAGTTCTACTAAATCTCCGGAGCGGCTGAAGTTCTTGAAGTTCTACTGTAACATCAGTTTCAACCAATTCGTCATGAGAAATTTGTGTCTCTAGAACCTCTTCTAGTTCTACCGCATTGCCATCAGTACTATTTGTAAAAATTTCATTTTCTAAAAATGTGGCATGTTGAGAAACAAACACCTTTTGTTCCTCCTTGTGGTAGAATAGATATCCATATGAATGTTTTGGATATCCCACAAATTTACACATGACCGATCGTGTCTCGAGTTTATCTGAATTCTACTTTTTGACAAAAGCCGGACAGCCCCATATCCTAGCTCTTTTAAGAGATGGTCTCTTTCCACACCATATCTCATATGGAGTGGTAGATACAGTCTTGGTTGGAAACCTGTTCAACAGATACATGGCTGTCTCCAATGCATGTCCCCAAAAGGAAAGCGGTAACTCAATATCACTCATCATGGACCGTACCATATCTAATAGGGTATGATTCCTCCATTCTGACACATCGTTGTGTTGTGGTGTGTAAGTGGGAGTGAGCTGAGAGAGAATCCCATTCTCTTTTAAGAAGTCCAAAAACTCTGTACTCAAATACTCTCCACCTCGATCCGATCGAAGTTTCTTGCTGCTCAAGCCTGTTTGTTTTTCTACTTCAAGTTTCTACTCCTTGAATTTCTCAAAAGCTTCAGATTTATGCTTCAATAAAAACACGTGTCCGAATCTTGAGAAATCATCAGTAAATGTAATGAAGTATGAAAAACCGCCTCTAGCATGTATAGACATTGGTCCGCATACATCACTATGTATGAGGCTTAAGAGTTCTATAGCTCTTTCTCTATGTCCAGTAAACGGAGTTTTGGTTATTTTTCCTTTGATACAGGACTGACAAGTCGCATAATATTTATATTCAAAAGGATTTAAATATCCATCTTTATGTAGCTTGTTTAGTCTCGTTTAATTAATATGACCAAGTCTACAATACCAAAGAAAAGCTTCATTTATATCTGAAAAATCTTTTATTTGTATGTTGTATATTGAAAACTGTGTGTTGGTTTAGGACGTAAATACCGTTATTTAGTGTACCATACCCAATCAACTGTTGATTCAAGTTAATGTTCATAACATTATTTTGCAGCACAAAATGATATCCTTCATTGTCTAACAAAGAAACGGATATTATATTACATAGCATACTAGGTACATAATAACAGGGGTTCAAAACCAAAATACATCCCGAAGGCAACCCCATATGATACTCTCCTACAGATATAGCATGTACATTGGAACCATTTCCAACCCGAAGAGTGTGGTCACCAGTCTTCAAAACTTTACTGTTTCTCAATCCCTGCATACAATTGCAGATGTGAGAACCAGGACCGGTATCTAATACCCAAGATGCAGAGTTTATAGAAAAATAGTTTTCAGTTACAAACACACCTGAAGCGGAAGCATCAGTATGCTTCTTCTTCTTGAGATCAGCAAGATACAGAGCACAATTGCGTTTCCAGTGTCCCGACTTGTGGCAGAAAAAACATTCTCCTTTTCCACTTACTGCAGCCCCGGATTTGTCTTTCCCCTTCGCCTTTTCAACTCCACCTCTCGGTTTGGTGGGTTTCTTCTTCTTTTTTCCCTTGGTCTTGGCTTTTAGGATAGAAAAGGAAGATGGCCTAGCAAGCAGAGCGGGATTTTTCGCTGTTTTAAGCGTGCTCTCTGCACTTCTCAACATATTGAGTAGTTCAGGCAGTGATTTCTCCAAATTGTTCATATTGAAGTTCACAATGAATGGAGCAAAGGAAGGGGGGTGAGACTGTAGAACAATATCAGTATATTGCTCGTTATCCATGGTCCATCCTAGGTCCTCATGTTCTTCTATAAGACCAATCATTTTCAAGACATGTTCACCTACTGATGTGCCAGAAGCCATCCGCATCTGAAACAACTTTCAAGATGCCTTGTAGCGTAAAGCCTGAGATTACTTTCCATACAACTCCTTTGTATGAAAAAGATGGATTGAACATCCATCTTCTCATGCTGCTTCTGATGTACATTGTCCATAGAAGCAAGTGCGAGGCACTTGGCCGTGTCACAATCAATATCCCATGTTTTTCGGATCTCCTTATCCGAAATAGATGATTCAGGACCTGGGATGGGTGGGGCTTTAGCAGTGAGGACATATGATAATTTATCATATGTGAGTGCAATGTTCAAGTTCCTCAGCCATTCCTTATAATTCGGTCCTGTCAGTTTGTTTTTCTTTAATAGAAGCTTTAGTCCCATCATTGGTATCTGCCATTTGGAGAGAGAAAAGAAAACACTCGGCGAAATGCTCTTGCAAAGATTTGGATTGGTTATTATCTTATCTAATCGATGTCTCCCACTGTTCTTATCAAATTTTGTTTCAAAACCTCAAAAAGAAAACTAGCCAGGATTAATTACATTCTACAGTTTCGCTAACCGGTCAGCCAGGCCAGTGTCGGTACTTTGAAGGAGGTTCACCGTGCTTTCGCACGGACCTAATTAAAATAAACCTCGTTTCCCAGAGGTATAACCCCGTTGACATCTTTCTAGACACCTACTAGATTAGCTAATTGTAAAATGCAAAAGTCTCCTGGGAGTAACTCTTACTCTCAGTGAGATCGGGATCCAACTATTATATAGAAGGTATGCAATCTCATTGCAAATTTCAACTCTTGAAACTCTCAATGTGGTTTTTACCCCTAACTTCTTATGACCTTGGCTATGGTCAACATATCATAAGCACTAGTCAAGTTCTACCCGCCATTTCGTGATTAACTAGACCCATCCATATGACCCTTGACTATGATCAACATAATCACATGAATGTCCTAACTAATCGCATCATATGTTGTATAGGAAGATATCACTTGGCTACCGTATACTACGCCTTGACTATGATCAACATACGTAGCACGAATACTAAGTACTCAGCTTTCTAAAATGACGGAGGGTTGCGGATGGTTTTTATGAAAACCTTTAACACTTTGAACTTGATCTCATTGTAGAATCTAAATGTTAGTTATGTATATGCCCTAAAGGCCATTATTGTACATGAGATGTATATTATAGTGGATGCTTAGATATAGAGAGAGTACTTTCTTGCTCGACATGATAGTATGCTATCTAGTTGCTCTTTGTCTTAACATGTTGACTTGTATTGTGATACTGTCATGCTCTCACATGTTGATAAAGCCCTTAGGATGCGTACTTGACTACCAGGACTATGATGGAGATCATACTAGTAAGGCCAAGGGTAGTCTACAAGTACATCCTATAACTGTTCCTAGTCGAGGGTGTATCGAAACAGGGCATCGATATTCTGGAGTAGACTAGCGTATACGCATCTTGACCCATATGATGGGCGATGGATGATCCCACATCTATTGGTGTTTGACATCAAAAATGGTATACGGGTGCTTAGTGGAGACTAGGTACACTGAACGGACTCGCCGAGAACTTCTAGTTGGTATTATACCTATCGTCAGATAGCAGTTCTCTGGTGACACTGGTACATGTTAGTCTATAGACCCGAGATCGTCATAGAGTCTTGTATGATTCCCACTGTGCTTTGATATCCAACTTACCACGTTCAAGAGAACGTGCAAAACGGAGGCTTTTGGGTACCGTCACGAATCACATGGAGGCAATGAGCGATAGGAGGGGATTCGTCTCTCCCGGTATTGGGGGTTGATGTTGCGCTGTGCTCGATTGGCCATAACTGGAAGTCCTTGGCCAGGGCTGCTATGGAGATTTACTGGTAAGTGTTATCAGTAGTTTCTCGACCCGTTATGAGCCTCACATCGGCATAACTTATCGGTTATTGGGGTCTTACGTTTACAACCCCTAGACCAGATATGTGATATATCAGACGGACAGACCGGACTGTACGGTAGTGTTACTGACAGGCTTTACAGGGGCTAGAGTGGGCTTGCTTGTTGATCTTCTGATCGCTCAATACCTAGGTAGCCGTTACGTCCAGCTAGTACCGCTGACGGCTTGTGGGTTCTTGATATGATCATCACCTACTGTCGGTGTATTGACGAGTCTTTAGAGTCCTACATAGAGGTTTACTGGCTCAGGAAAAACGAGGTAGGAGCACATATGTGATATGTGCGGGGCCGAGAATAATACGAGTATGCGATACCGTATTCTATTCTCGCGATTTATTCGTATCAGTCGGTTATATGTGATATAGCCGGGTTATCGAATCAAGTATTGATTCGATAGGTTGATACAAATTATATTAGTCGGTTGTAAGTGATATATCTGGATCATTAAATCAAGTGTTGATTTAATGATTTAATGTATAATTATATATTTGATATATTAATTTACATTAACTAATATTAGCTCACTTAAGCATTTCTTTTTCTCACATGTGCACACTTAATATATATGTGATATATATTAATTGTGTTTTATTTATGTGCTATGGTTGATGCCACATGCAACATGGGTGTATGAGACTTACACCATACTAATGATAATGAAAGGTTTATTTATTTACTGTAAATCAATTATTAGTTGGATAATGGTCACATGGCATGAAGCTTGTAGAAGCTTGGAGATCCATTGACTAGTCCACTAGTTTTGTCTTATACTAGATATTTATTAACCCAACCATTATCTAAACATATGGTTAAGTCTCTACATGAGTGATTATTAGATATTTTCTCACCCATGGTTTCCATTCACTCTCTCATCTATTATTTTGCTTGATCATCATCAAGAAAAAGAGAGAACTCTCTAGGTTTTCATGAGAGGTGATAAAATAGTAAGAAAAATTAATTCTAAAGTGAGAAAAAATCCTATTTCATCATCCTCTACTAGATTAGCACTTTAGTATAGGGTGTTAGCTTCACTAATCCCACATTAGTGAAGAAGGTATCTTGGGTTAGTGTCTCCTCGACGTAGATCATCTTCGGCCTCGAAGACTTCGTGCAAGCTCGTTCCTTTCACCTTGTGGAGCCTCTCAAGAGTCCGGGAGTTCAATGATCGCAGCGAAGAGACTACTACATGGAGCTAATGAAGTGAAGGACCGGTTTACAAAGGTTGTATTTCTAGTTCACTTAGTTGTAAAGTAGTTTACACATTGTATTGTCTAAATCTTTAGTTAAGATTCTAGGGTTATGATTGTTTTGTACGGCAAATTTTTGAAAATGGCATGGACGATGCCTCCCGAAACCTTGCTGTCGTACTAAGAAATCCTACAGTGGTATCAGAGCCAAGCTAGAGATTTAGACGATTTATGTAGAATTACGAAACCGAAACAACTCCGAAACACCCGATACACAAATCTAGTTTCTGTCGAAATTTTAAAGTCGTCGAAATTTTTTTTAAACAATTGCAGAATGTTGTATGAGATATAACATGAACACAGAAGAAAATTGAAGCAATTTGGGTAAATTCTAGCCGGCCACAACCTGCTAAAAACCGGCCACCTCGGCCCAATTTAGGATTTTTGGCTTCAAATTTTTTTTGTGTTCCAGGCTTTAGGTTTTTGTGTTTCAGGTGTTGTTTATTTTTGCTAAATTTGCATGTGATGTTAAATTTCTGCAAAGGCAACTCGGAGTGTTTCATAATCGTAATTCTAACAGTATTTTGGGTTGTTTAGACGGTGTTAAAAAGTTCGAACGGATATCAAATACCCACTTTAACCCTTGCCGGAAAATTTTCCAAGAGTTGAATTTTTTTCCGAGTTAAAGAACATTCAAATATTATGCAAGTAATACGGTGGACCTTCTAGAAGAACAAAACCCTAACTCGATTCTATGACCATATGAACCGCCGCCAAACCATAGGGTTTGCGGTAGTTCTGCGGCGCCATAGGTGAGGCAATGGTTGACCCTTCTACAGTTGGTCCATTGGTACTGTGGCATGTGATGAGTATTTTTAAACTGTGCTCAAGTGTTGAGCTTTTTGGGTAATTTTGGGTGTTTGTTGATTCGATCGGAATGTTTAACGTCGTCTAGCTATTTCTAGAATGTGATACAATATGTGGAATTCATATAGTTAGACATGAAATCCAAAGTATGTGATATTTTGGGTTTATGATGTCTAAGTTGATTGTGGATTCCAAATGTTGTAGTTTGACATTTTCTTTTCTGCGACCATAAGTGTAATATGTAGTGTATCACCGTTTTTGTTACTATATGTCAACGACAATTGTGATATTCTTATTTACTTACGTTGATGACATGTGATGTTATGTGTTGCTGGGATATGTTATATTGGATCGTCGTGTTTTGAATAGCCGGGGGTTTTATGTGAGATGAGAGTTTTTATTTTCATTCATGTAAAATTCATTGTATATAATATTCTTTTATTGGGGCACTTCCAGGTTGAGGATGATGTCACCATTGTTGTATATTATTTACTTTTCCGCATTAGGATAGACCCAAGGTGGGGGGCACAAGTAACCGGGTTCTAGGGTCCAGTGGGAGACCATCTCGAGGAGTCAGGTCCGGGTCTCCTAACTCTAGAATTGGTAGGGTTGCTTTTCGCACTCGTAGGGGTTTAGGGATGTGGGTTTGGCTATTCATCACGACCGTGGAATCCGTGTTTTATACTGGCTTAAATTAAAAGACGGAATTCCTAGTATATCCAATATTTTATATGTTATCTTCTGCTGCTGATATTCTGTGATGTGATCACTTTATATATCTGAGACAAATTCTTTATTATTGTATATATGATATATAATAAACGTTGCTTATGTTTTGCACCCACGCTAGTCCCGCCCCGCTATGCCGTTAGTTAAGTAACCTAACGGTGCATAACGGGACACTGTGGCGAATGCGGATGGCATAAGCGTACGTTGTATTTTCGTTTCTTCTGTGATGCTTAGGAAGCATAAATGATGGGACTTCATTAATGAGATTAATGAAAAAAAAGAAACCTAAAAGATGTTGTCGAATCAAATTTTCAAAAAGGGCATCTCTAGTTTTTGTTTTGCATAGCGGTATTCCTTATAAAATATCCAGCACCTTATTCGATAAGGAAAGAGCCGAGATCCCTTCACCAGGAGTGACCTCTTTAGCGAAACTAGCAGATGCTATAAACACTCGGTTTTTTTATTGCTTCTATAGTTCTTGCTTTACATAGTGGTATTTGTGAAATATCATACATCTTATTCGATAAGGAAAGAGTCGAGACCCCTTCACCGGGAGTGGCCTCTTTAGTATAACTAGTAAAAGCCTCAAAAACACTCCTTTTTAAAAATCACTTGTTTCTACAACGATATCAAGTTCATTACGCAAAAGGTTTTCTTAAAAACCTGTCGTAGCCCTCCGTCGTTTCAGATAAGTACCACTTAGTATCGTGCTACGTTTGTTGACCTGCGTCAAGGCGTAGTGTGCGGTAGCTATTTAGTGCTTATCTGCAAAAGCATGGATGCGATTGGATTAGATAGTCGTGCGACTTTGTTGACCTGCGTCAAGGGTCGTACGGGTGGGTTTAATTCAATCATGAAATGTACGGGTTGAACTTGACTAGCGGACTATGGTTTGTTGACCTGTGTCAAGGTCATAAGACTCTAGGGGCAAAATATTATCGGGAATTTCAAGTGTTGAAATTTGCAATGAGATGGCATAACTTCTATGAGATAGTTGGATCCTGATACCCACTGCGAGTAAGTGTTACTCCTGGGAGAGTTTTACACTTTACAATTAGCTAACCCATTAGGTGTCTAGAAAGGTGTTAACGGGGCTATGCCTCTGGGAAGACGAGGTTTATTTTAATTAGGTCCGTGCGAAAGCACAGGGAACCTCCCTCAAAGTACCGACACTGGCCTGGCTGAACGGTTAGCGAAGTTGTAGACTGTAATTAATCCTGGCTAATCTTACCTTTTAGGGTTTGAAGGAAGACTTGATAAAAAAAGCAATGGGAGCCATTCTGATTAGATAAGATAATAACCAATCTGATCTTGCAAGAGCATACGCTAAGTGTTTTCTTCTCTCTCTCTCCAGGTAGCGACCATGTCATGCCTTAATCAAGATAATAATATGGATGTATTGACCGAACCCGCTTGTTATACTGAGCAAGGGAACGTTGGTTCCATTTTTTCTTATAATTGTTATAAGACTAAACAGGAAAGAGGGGAATATTCGGATTCCCGCGCCGCCCAAACGAAGAATAAGCATGTTGATGCATCTTCTTCGGGTGTGTTTGTTATCGAGAACTGTTTCTCAGTTCACTCTACGTCCTGGGTATTAGATACCGGATCGGGATCCCACATATGTAATATGTTACATGGGCTAAAGAAAGGTAGAGAACTGAGAGAGGGTGATCATTCCGTAAGAGTAGGGAATGGTGCAAATGTTGCAGCCAAAGAAGTTGGCGAATATCACCTTGTATTACTAAATGGTAATACATTGGTTCTGAACGAATGCTATTACATACCGACCCTGATATGTAATCTTATATCAGTTTCTTTATTAAGTAAAGAAGGATATAATTTTGTTGTACAGGATAATGTTATGAACATCTTCCTAAATCAAAAGTTGATTGGATCAGGCTCGTTAAATAATGGCATATACGTTCTAAATAAAACTACAATTCTTAATGTACAAAACACACACAAGAGGAAGAGTTCAGAAATGAACGAATCCTTCTTGTGGCATTATAGACTAGGTCATATCAATGCGACATGACTTGCTAAGTTATATAAGAATGGATATTTGAATCCGTTTGAATTTTCATCTTATGACACTTGCTAGTCATGTCTGAAAGGAAAAATGACCAAAACTCCGTTTAATGGACATAGAGAAAGAGCTAGTGAGCTCTTGGGACTGATACATAGTGATGTATGTAGTCCTATGTCTACACATGCCAGGAATGGTTCTTCGTACTTTATTACATTCACTGACGATCTCTCAAGATACGGACATGTGTTCCTGATGAAACACAAGTCTGAAGCTTTTGAGATATTCAAGGAATATAAATCCGAAGTCGAGAACCAAACGGGTAAAAGTATTAAAATCCTACGATCTGATCGAGGAGGTGAATACTTGAGCACGTAGTTCCTGGACTTTCTAAAAGAAAATGAGATTCTCTCTCAACTTACTCCTCCATATACACCACAGCACAACGGCGTATCGGAGCGGAGAAACCGTACCCTATTGGATATGGTGCGCTCTATGATGAGTGTTGCTGAGTTGCCTATTTCCTTTTGGGGCCATGCACTGGAAACAGCTGCGAACCTATTGAATATGGTTCCTACCAAATCAGTGTCTACCACTCTATATAAGATATGGAAGGGGAAGAGACCATGTCTTAAATAATGTTAAGATATGGGGTTGTCCGGTCTATGTCAAAAGGCACAATCCGGACAAACTCGAGACAAGGTCAGTTTTGTGCAAGTTTGTAGGATATCCCAAGCATTCACGGGGGCATATTTTCTACCACTCTGAGGAAAAAAAGTTGTTTGTTGCTCAACATGCCACCTTTTTAGAAAATGAATTTCTTGCAAAAGAAATTAGTGGTCATGAGGTAGAACTGGAAGAGGTTCCAGCAGCACTAACTACAACAGAAGATTTGGTTGAACCAGAGAATTTGATAGCTCCCAACGAATCTCGGCCTCTCCGCCGATCTAGTATGGTTCCTCATCCACCTGAGAGATACTACGGTTTTCTCATTGATGGTGGGAGCGAGGATTGCACCATGGTTGATGATGACCCAACTAGCTTCGAGCAGGCCATCACGAGTGGTGACTCTGTGAAATGGATGGATGCAATGCGATCCGAGATGGAATCCATGTACAACAACAAAGTATGGACTTTGGAAGATGCTCCTGAAGGGGTAAAACCCATTGGGAGCAAGTAGATCTTCAAGAAAAAACATGGTGTAGATGGGAAAGTGGAGACTTTCAAAGCTAGACTTGTTGCAAAAGGTTTTCGTCAACGACCAGGTGTGGATTATGACGAAACCTTTTCTCCAGTGGCTATGCTTTAATCCATCCGAATCCTACTTGCCATCGCTGCATACCATGACTACAAAATCTGGCAAATGGATATTAAGACCGTCTTTCTAAATGGTGATTTAGAAGAGAGCATGTACATGACTCAGCCAGAGGGCTTCGTGGATAGTGGGAGCAGCGGGAAGGTGTGCAAGATGCTTAAATCCATCTATGGATTAAAGCAGGCATCGCAGAGTTGGAACATCTGTTTTGATATCGTAGTCAAAGAGTTTGACTTCGTTAAAAACATAGATGAACCATGTATATACAAGAAGGTGGCAGAGAGTAAGGTTGTCTTCCTCGTATTGTACGTAGATGACATACTCTTGATAGGAAATGACATTCCTATGCTGCACTCGGTCAAGCTCTTCTTATCACAAAGATTTTCAATGAAAGATCTAGGTGATGCCTCCTACATCTTGGGAATTAAGTTCTATAGAGATAGATCTAAACGGATACTGGGATTGTCCCAATCCAGGTACATCGACACCATATTAAAGAGGTTTGGTATGGAAGAATCTAAGCGTGGGAATTTACCCATGATCTCTGGACTCACTCTCTCCAAAGAGATGTCTCCCAAGACTGATTTGGAGAGAGCTCGCATGCAAAGGATACCCTATGCTTCGGCAGTAGGCTTTATCATATACGTGATGCTGTGTACGAGACCCGATGTAGCATACTCACTAAGTGTAGTGATTAGGTATCAAGCAGATCCAGGAAAGAGTCACTGGACAGCTGTGAAGAGCATTCTCAAGTACTTGAGAAGGACTAAAGAGATGCTCTCGGTGTATGGTAATGGAGAACTCCAAGTGGAGTCCTTTACCGATTCGAACTTCCAGAGTGATAAGGACGACTCTAAGTCGGTCTCAGGATTTTTCTTTACCCTCAATGGAGGGACGGTTTGTTGGAAGAGTTCCAAACAGGAAACCATGGCAGACTCGACGATGGAGGCTGAATACATCTCTGCCAACGATGCTGCCAAAGAGGCTGTCTGGATGAAGAAGTTCATAACTGAACTTGGTGTGGTTCCGACCATTGAGCATCCAATACCTTTGTATTGCGATAACAATGGAGCAGTAGCGTTGGCCAAGGAACCCAGATCCCATCAGCGATCCAGGCATATTCTGAGGCGGTATCACCTGATCCGAGAGATAGTTGATTGCCGGGAGATCGAGGTCAGGAGAGTTGACACGAAGGACAACATAACGGATCCACTCACGATGGCCATATCCCAGATACAATTTGAGAGACTCTTCGGGATGTTGGGTATAAGATACAACAACAATTGGCCTTAGTGCAAGTGGGAGATTGTTAGTTATGTATATGCCATAGAAGTCATTATTGTACATGAGATGTATATTATAGTCGATGCTTGGATATATATAGAGAGTACTTTCTTGCTCGACATGTAGTATGCTATCTGGTTTCTCTGTGTCTTAACATGTTGACTTGTATTGTGATACTGTCATGCTCTCACATGTTGATAAAGCCCTTAGGATGTATACTTGACAACCAGGACTATGATGGAGATCATACTAGTGGGGCCAAAGGTAGTCTACAAGTACATCCTATAACTATTCCTAGTCGAGGGTGTATCGAGACAGGGCATCGATATTCCAGAGTAGACTAGCGTATACGCATCTTGACCCATATGATGGGCGATGGATGATCCCACATCCATTAGTGTTTGACATCAAAGATGGTATACGGGTGCTCAGTGGAGACTGGGTACACTGAATGAACTCGTCGAGAACTCCTAGTTGGTATTATACCTATTGCCACATAGCAGTTTTCTGGTGACACTGGTACAGGTTAGTCTGTAGACCCGAGATCGTTATAGAGTCTTGTGTGATTCCCACTGTGCTTTGATTTCCACCTTACCACGTTCAAGAGAACGTGCAAAACGGTGGCTTTTGGGTACAGTCCCGAATCACATGGAGGCAATGAGCGATAGGAGGGGATTCGTCTCTCCCGGTATTGGGGGTTGATGTTGCGCTGTGCTCGATTGTCCATAACTATAAGTCCCTAGCCAAGGCTGCTACGGAGATTTACTGGTAAGTGTTATCAGTAATTTCTCGACCCGTTATGAGCCTTACATCGGCATGACTTATCGGTTACTGGGGTCTGACGTTTACAACCCCTAGACTAGATATGTGACATATCAGACGGACAGACCGGACTGTACGGTAGTGTTACTGACAGGCTTTACAGGGGCTAGAGTGGGCTTGCTTGTTGATCTTCTGATCGCTCAATACCCGGATAGCCGTTACGTCCAGCTAGTACCGCTGACGGCTTGTGGGTTCTTGATATGATCATCACCTACTGTCGGCATATTGATGAGTCTTTAGAGTCCTACACAGAGGTTTACTGGCTCAGGCAAAACGAGGTAGGAGCACATATGTGATATGTGCGGGGCCGAGAATAATACGAGTATGCGATACCGTATTCTATTCTCGCGATTTATTCATATCAGTCGGTTATATGTGATATAGCCGGGTTATCGAATCAAGTGTTGATTCAATAGGTTAATACAAATTATATTAGTCGGTTGTACGTGATATAGCCGGATCATTAAATCAAGTGTTGATTTAATGATTTAATGTATAATTATATATTTGATATATTAATTTACATTAACTAATATTAGCTCACTTAAGCATTTCTTTTTCTCACATGTGCACACTTAATATATATGTGATATATATTAATTGTGTTTTATTTATGTGCCATGGTTGATGCCACGTGCAACATAGTGTATGAGACTTACACCATACTAATGATAATGAAAGGTTTATTTATTTACTGTAAATCAATTATTAGTTGGATAATGGTCACATGGCATGAAGCTTATAGAAGCTTGGAGATCCATTGACTAGTCCACTAGTTTTGTCTTATACTACATATTTATTAACCAAACCATTATCTAAACCTATGGTTGTCTCTACATGAGTGATTATTAGATATTTTCTCACCCATGGTCGTCATTCACCCTCTCATCTATTATTTTGCTTGATCTTCATCAAGAAAAAGAGAGAGCTCTCTAAGTTTTCATGAGAGGTGATAAAATAGTAAGAAAATTAATTCTAAAGTGAGCAAAAATTCTACTTCATCATCCTCTACAAGATTAGCACTTTAGTATAGGGTGTTAGCTTCACTAATCCCACATTAGTGAAAATAGTAGCTTGGGTTAGTGTCTCCTCGACGTAGATCATCTTCGGCCTCGAAGACTTCGTGCAAGCTCGTTCCTTTCACCTTGTGGAGCCTCTCAAGAGTCCGGGAGTTCGATGATAGCAGTGAAGGGACTACTACATGGAGCTAATGAAGTGAAGGACCGGTTTACAAAGGTTGTATACCTAGTTTACTTAGTTGTAAAGTAGTTTACACATTGTATTGTCTAAATCTTTAGTTAAGATTTTAGGGTTAGGATTGTTTTGTACGGCAAATTTTTGAAAATGGTATGGACGATGCCTCCCGAAACTTTGCTGTCGTGCCAAGCAATCCTACACTAAATAGTTTAGAAAAGGAGTGGCTTAAGCTCCGCATCTTTTGAAACTTGCATTTTTCATAAAAAGGCCGAGTGTGTTTCAAATCCGATTCTACAACATCTTTAGGTTTCTTTTTCTTTACGTTAATCTCATTAATGTAGTCCCATCTTTTACGTTCCTAAGCCATCACAAAAAAGAATCGAAAATAGAACGTACACTTATGTCATCCGCATTTGCCACAGTGTTCCGTTATGCACCGTTAGGTTACTTAACTAACGGCATAACGGGGCGGGACTAGCGCGGATGTAAAACATAAGCAACGTTTATTATATATCATATATATAATAATATTCCATTCATCTCAGATATTAAGTAATCACATCACATAATAATTAGCAGCAGAAACATATATATGAAAATATAGGATATTCTAGGAGGTCCGTATTTTGTATTTAGCCAACAATAGAAAATACGGATTCTACGGTCGCGATGAATATCCAAGCCCACACCCTTAGACCCCTACGAGAGCGGCAAGTGACCCTACCAATTCTAGAGTTTAGGATACCCGGTCTTGACTCCTCGAGATGGCCTCCCACTGAACCCTAGAACCTGGTCACTTGTGCTCCCCTTCTTGGGTCTATCCTAATGCGGAAAAGTAAATAATATATAATAATGGTGACATCATCCTCAGCCCGAAAGTGCCCCAAATAAAAGAATATTACATACAATTAATTTTACATGAATGAAAAATAAAAACTCTCATCTCACATAAAAAAAACCCGGCCATTCATTCACGACGATCCTGTACATCATATCTCAGCAACATATAATATCACATGCCATCAACGTAAGTAAGTATGCATACCCCGATTGTCGTTGATGTATAGCAACAAAACCGGCGATACTCCACATACTACACTTACGGTCGCAGAAAAGAAAATGAAAAACAACAACAATTGCAATTATCACATATATCCAGACGATGTTAAACGTTTCGATCGAATCAACAAACAGTCATAAATTACCCTGGGAGCTCAACACTTGAGCAAATTTAAGATACCTAAAAACGTGCCACAGTATCTATGGACCAGCCGTAGAAGGGTCAACCCTTGCCTCACCTATGGCACCACAGGACTACGGAAAACCCTAAGGTTTGACCGCGCTTCCATGGTCATAAAGTCGAGTTAGGGTTACGTTCTTCTAGAGGGTCCATAGGGATACTTGCACGATCTTCCGAATATGTTCAACTTGGGAAATTCCAACACTTGAAAATTTCCAGCGAGAGTAATGATGTGGGGTTTGAAGTTCGTTCGAACTGTTAATCATTGTCTAGGTTACCATTACAGTGTTAAAAATATACAACTACGAAACAACCGAATTTGCCCCTAATCAAAATCAACATCACATGATTTTGGGCTAAACAAACAATATATGAAACCCCAAAATCTACAGAACAGAGCACATGTGAAAAACGAGGAAAAATAGAGCAGGTTAAGCCGGCCGGCTCGGTTTTTTGGGTGGTGTCATCAGGTGAAATCCGATGGATTGGTCTCGTATTTCACGTGTGTTCTATATGTATCACATACAGTCTTCTGCAATTGCTAAAATAATTTTTAGACGGCCTTTTTAAAAATCAACAGAGAGCAATTTCTAGGGTTTCAAAATATTGTATTTTTTGGAGTTGTTTTCGTTTTCGTAATAGTTATAACATCGTCTCTAAATTTCTAGCTTGGCTCTGATACCACTGTTGGGTTTCCTTAGCACCATGCCTTGGGTTTGGAAGCATCACTCATGCCACTATTAAATTTTTTAGGAGGTGCTAAGCAAACTAACCATGAATCGGACTAGAAATTTAGGGTAACAAGAAACAAGTATCACATACAAGAGGTAATCTACGCTAAGAGATAAGTAATACAATCTTTGTAGACCTCCTTTAGTGACTCCTTGGATCTCCTAGAGTTTGAACCGGCTTGCTTAAGCTCCTTCCAAGTCCACGACGATCCACCCGGAGTTCCTTTGCTCGAAGTTCCTTACTTCACTTTATCTTTGATGAAGTGGAGCTAACAACCCACACTAATGGGCTAGAGTAGTGTATAATGATGATGTGGTTTGTGTTCTTACTTCAAAACCCTTTCTTTTTCTTTATCTCACTCACTAGAAAACTAAATAGAGCATGAGAGAGGAAGAAGATGAAGATGGCAAAGCATGAGCTCAATATTGTGATAATCTCAAAATAAAAAGAGAAAATAAAATAATATATATAAGAGTCATACTCTCATCAAACTATGGTCAATAAATATCTAGATATTTTTATCATTGAGTTTAAATCAACTAAGGAAATTAAACTCATGGTTAAAGTCATGGTCAAGTGAGAAGAGTGTAGAAACAATTAACCATGAATCAATTTCCTTTTTCTTTTCTCAATAATAAATATATATGTATATTTATTCCATGTGAGTCTTGCATTGCCACCTTCATTGTATCAACAACCATGACACCCATGTGTGCATGTATGTGTGCATGCACATCAACATGTACATACATCCATTCATACATTAAAAAGAAAAGATTTATGTAAATGAGCTAAAAGTCAATATTAAATCAACACTTGATTTAATATTGACTTTTAGCTCATTTACATAAATCTTTTCTTTGATTTAATAAACCGGTCATATTACATACGACCCGACCAATAGAAAACGCCTGATTAAAATACGGTATCACATACACGCATTTAATCGAGCTCCCGCACATATCTCATATGCACACCACATCGTTTCGCCTGAGTTAGAAAACTCCTGTGTGGGACTCTAAGACTCGTCAATATGCCGGCAGAAGGTGATGATCATATCAATCACCCACAAGCCGCAAGCGGTCAGATAAACGTAACGGCCACCCAGGTATTGAGCGATCAGAAGAAAAACAAGCGAACCCGTCAAAACTCCCGTCGAGCCAACTGGCAATACTTACCGTACAGTCCGGTCTCTTCGTCAGATATGTTGCATATCGAGTCTAGGGATGATATCGTCGACCCCAATAACTCAATAAGTCATGCCGGTGTATGGCTCATAACAAATCGAGAAACTACTGATAACACTTATCAGTAAATCTCAGCAACCCTGGCCAGGGACCTCCTGTTATAGCCAATCGAGCATAGCGCAACATCAACCCTCAATACCGGGAGAGACGAAACCCCTCCTATCGTTCATTGCCTCCATGTGCCTCGAGACTGTACCCAAAATCCACCTGTTTGCACGACTCAGTAGAGCCGTGGTAGGGTGGAGATCAAAGTACAGTGGGAGGACACATATGACTCTATGACGATCTCGGGTCTACAGACTAACCTGTACCAGCGTAACCTGAGAACTGCTATCCGACGATATATATAATACCACATAGGAGTTCTTGGCGAGTCCGTTCAGTGTACCCAGTCTCCACTGAGCACCCGTATACAGTCTTTGGTGTCACCACACCAGATGGATATAGGATCACCCATCGCCCATCATATGGGACAAGAATGGTATACGCTAGTCTACTCTGGAATATTGATGCCCCATCTCGATACACCTACGACTAGGAACGTTTCAAGGATATGCTTATAAACTACACGTGTCCCACTAGTATGATCTGCATCATAGTCCCAGTAGTCAAGCAAATATCCTAAGGGTTTTATCAACATGTATGAAATGAATGGTATAATACAATGAAGTAAACATATTAAGATAAAGTAAAACCAGATAGCATACTATCAGTCGAGCAAGAAAGTCATCTGTATATATATGCATGTCAAGCATCTACTATACATATAATGGTCTCTAGGGCATACATATATCCAACATCCTGTAGGAACAAAGGGAAGCAGTTAAGAACATAAGATGATGTTCTTGTTATATGGTAATGGCAGACTCCTCCAGGAGGCGGTTATCGGTTTAGGCTTTTAAGGTGACTTGGATGACAGAGATGTTGTCAGAGTTTTGAGTTTACCCTCTTTTGGGGAGCAGTATATTGGATAGGTTTCCAATAGGGATACTGAAGTAGACATGGTACAGGATGCTGGTTATGACTCAATAGAGGATACGGCCCAAGAAGTTTGTTGGATAATTTTGTTCATTTATGAACTTGGTCCCATCAAGTATCCAGACAAGTTCTTAAGGAGAGGTATCGCTCAGTTTGGGAGATTATTGATCTCCATGAAGTTGAGATATTGGGAGAGGAAGTTGAAACATTGTAACGGATCTACTCACAGAGGCTATTTCTCGAACATGGATGTTTCGCAAACACGGTTTGAAAAACTGATTAGTAGAGAAATTGGGTATTCGGTAGCACATGTGATGTGGGTATGCGATATCGCAATAATTAGATTTAAATACAAGTGAAAGATTGTTGGATATAGTGCCCTCCAGGCAGTTATTGCAATTGTAGGAAGGCGATTATGATAATTGAGGGAGGACCTATACATGTAGAACAGTCTTATTCGAAATGATAGTATGCTATCTGATTTGTTTTTATCATTGATGTGTATACGTTTTACTTGTTATTACGTGTCGCTAATACATAATGATAAAGTCTAAAGGATTCTTGCTTGACTACCAGTATTATAATGGCGATCATATACGTGGGAGATGGGTAGTCCATAAGCACATCCTTAAATATCCTTAGTCGTGGGAGTATCGAGATTGGGCATTGATATTCCGGAGTAGACTAGTGTATACGTTTCGAGAACCCGACGAGAGGCGGTGCCTAGTCTCACAAGCCATTGGTGTTGTGTCACCTAAGATAGTATACAGGTGCTCACTGGAGATGAATACACTGGACGGACTCGCCTAGAACTTCAAGATGGTATTATATCTATCATCAGATAAAAGTTCTCTAGTGGAATGAGTACAGGTTAGTCTTTTGATCTAAGATCGTCATTTGTCTCGTGTGAGTTCCCACTGTACATAGATTACTACTCTACCATGGCTCAAGAGGAGTCGTGCAAATAGGTTTTAGTTGGGTACAGTCCCGAACCATATGGAGGCAGTGAGCAATTGTCAGAGACTCGTCTCTCCTAGTATTAGGAGTCGATGTCACGCTGTGTTCAGTTGGCCATCACCCTAAATCTATGGCCACGGTGAATGAGATTTACTGATATGAGTTCAGTAGTTTCTCGATTGGTGATGAGCTTGACTGCGACATGACTTATCGGATTATTAAGGGTCTAACGTTATCCACCCCTAAACCGGTATGCTATACTTTTACCCGGACTGTACGGAGATTGTCATATTCAGGTTCAGTAGGGTACGGACTTGATTGTTGACCTCCCTTTTGGCATATATCTGGGTAGCCGTTACATACAGCTAGTGCCGCTGACGTGCTTGTGGTTATGAATTTATCCAATAATCACTGTCAATGTATTGTCGAGTGTTTAGAGTCCCACATAGAAGGTTTTCCCGATTTAGGAGATATGATGTAGATAACGTATATTGGTATATACAGGTGTCCAATTAAATATGTGTACAGGCTACACGGACTTTAATCGGACGGTGGATAATGCTAGCCGGCTTAGAATTAATCCGGATTATTAAATCAAGTTTTGATTTAATAAATTATATATATATATATATAATATTCTAGTATTATTGTTCACTATTCATTTTTTCTCTTTTGGCTATTCGTAATTTTATACGAATACGCGTATATATATTTCGATACGTATAGCAGGTTGTATTCCGTATTTATACGGAAATACTTCTAGAAGAAGGACACCTCATTTTTGAATATTCATAGAAATAAGGTGGAGGGTGAGGTGGCTTTGAGTATGGTTGTGAACATATAGAGAGGAATGAACTTCATTTGTTTATTAGTAGAAATGGTTGTGATATTTTTTGATAAAATCATATGAAGCCTTTTTTTATTCTCTCATTCATTCATAACCAACACTTAGCTATTTTCTTGTCATGGCTAGCCTCTTCACATCCACTTCCTTATTCCTCATAGTTCTCTTGAGCTTAGTTTTTGAAAGAAAAAGATAGTGGAAAATTCCTACATCCCCACTCTCCATTTCTAGCGAGCTTGGAGCGTCGGTTGCTTCACTAGGTAAAACTGGAGCTTAGATCGGTTTCTTCAGGTGGATCAACTTCGGCAAGGGCAGTCTCCATTCAAGCTTGTTCCTGATGGAATACGAGAAGCTTGGAGAGGTCTTCCACGATTGGATGGGCACGCGTTAAAGGTTGTATTCCCTAAACCTTGTATGCCAGTTTGCTATTTTTGGTGTTTGAACAAATTGCTAGGGATTTGTGTCTAGTGCTCTCTTAAAATGCACCAATCAGTTACTACACGACACATCTTGCAATTTACTTAGCACCTAGATAACAAAATATCGAGTGCACAAGATATCGCTCCACAGATCACGCAGTCATTTGGTGCATAGATAACCGTATACCTATCGTACTCGTACACCACGTTGATTTTGCAATCAAGAAAAGAAATCCTACGACTACTAATGACTTCGTTTTGTAAAATGGTCTTTAATATGTCAAGCCTCCAATGGCCGTTGCATCTCAGTGGTGCTACGTTATGAAACACTGCACCCCAGTCTAGCATATGGTCCTTCAATTTGTCCATGAAACACTATCGACAAAAAAACTATCTATTTAGACAATTTAATGATTCTTTAAGATTCTAAGCATTTCTAGTTTGGAGTAATTAGAAACATTAATTAATTCCATAATTTAACGAAAGGGTATAGCAACAAATCTATTTTCATAATTAAGAAAAGAGAAACTAGGCGATTCAAGAACTACATTCCATAGAATATAAAAATAAAAATGTTCTATAGATATCCGTTAAAGGTATGGGATCCCGATCTTAAAGGTAAGCTTTAATAGGTAATTACATCCATTACTTCACCTGAAATCTCCCACATGAAATATTTAGTATTAGAAGACCTAAATCTAATTATTTAACTATCTTGATTAACTATCATAAATTAAAATTTTAAGGTGTGTTCGGCATGATTAATTACATTTTATTACCGCTCATTTCCTATCATTTTGTCAATAAACAGTGCTATTTAATCCATGTTTTCTCATTAGTACAGGTTATAAGTACACAGGAAAATAACACTGGAAACACGCACACTTGCATGGATACGACGGATTTAAGCTGAAACTGTAACCGGGACGAAAACGATCAACAGCCAAGTGTTTTTGCAACAAAGTAAGTGTGTGTACAAAAATTACTCACTTTGGTCCAAAATAATACAAAAATAATACAACATGATGCACATGTGATCAAGTGGGCATAGCTTATGATATGGGACAGCCATGGATCATCACAAGTGGGCATGACATGATGCACAAGTGAGGGAACACACTCATGATATTGTGCAAGTGGGTTCATGCATAAAGATCAGATGTGAAGTGTGAAATGATGAAGAAATTTGCCACCATCTTTGACTCCATGCATCTGTATGCAATCCAGAATGATTTAAAAGAAAAGAAGTATCCTAAAAATCAATTTAAGACATCAGAAAATTACTGGAGGAAGGTGTGCCCCACCATCCGCTTCTTGGCATCCATTTGGCCGCATATCTCGGCTCCACCTCCTTTATGTGGGCCCATTCTCTTATCATGGGTCCATATTTATCTAATTAAGCCATTTGCATACTTCTTTTCTTTTGTACAAACCTTATATATTGATCACAGAGAGAGTTTCTTGTTGGTTGTTGAGTGGAAAATAGTGTGTAATATTTGATAACTTCTTCTTCTCCTCACTTTGAGCTCTCATTTGAAATCTCCATTAAGGAGATTGAGCTTGTTATCTAACTTGTATCTCAAAGCCCTCCACTTTGTTAATAAATTTTGCACTCTTTTGCTTTAAGTTTCTTTGCTCATTTCTTTACTTGTTCTTTATGTTATTCTCTTGTGTTTCTCTTTTCTATTTTGTGATTATGATTGAGTAACTCTTTTTGATGATGGTGAGTATAGAGATGAATGGCTTAGCCTTTCTCTATTCTCGTGTGAATGTTTAATGTGCTCAAAATGGATTCTAACTTTAAGATTGTAACTTGGTATTTGTTTCATAGGATATTTAGCTTCCATGGTTACTTGGTAACCTTTGCTTATACCATATTCTCCCATTCCTTCCATTTTGCAATCTTAAACTTATAATCAAATTAGTGTTAAGGTTACTAGGTAGTTTAGATGGGGTATGTAGTTAAATATTGTTTGATACCTTTCATTAAACATATACTCTATATTATCACCCACCTACTTAGTAAGTTTAATGCTAACACTTTGCTTCTCATATGTTAATTTGTGTATTTGTTGATGATGTATGCTTGCTAACCCTTGTGCTTATTGTTGATACTTCATAGTTGGACATGCAAACGGTAAGTGAGAACAATCCGGATTCGTTTCATTCTTCGCGTTGTAACTTTGACATTTTGATAGTTTGTGCTTGACAAGCCATGCTTCACATCGGATCCAACAAGAGGAGGGAATAACTCATGATCAAGGTAGCATTGAAGATTTTGCTACGATTCAACCATCCAATCCGAATCCACGGCCTCCTTTCTTTCCTTATTCCTTGCTTTTCTTATTTTTTGTGACAACACCAATTCAAACTCATTATTTTCTTCTTGAAATTGCAATAAAAACCCTTAATCACCAATTCCCTGTGGATCAACCCATATTTGTTGGCTAGTTACAACGAGCTGTGCATTTGCAGTTATAAATTTTAAAACGAAACCAAGCTCGCATCCGCCGAATTTCTAAAACCTTTCTTTCAAAACAAAAAAGCGTGCGCGCGTGAAGTCCCAAAAAGGTGTTAACTATATTCTCGGATCGACGCGCACCTGTGTGCGCTCTACTGAAACTGACTATCACAAACAACACTAAGTTGTTTAGGATTAAAAATAAATATTATTTTGGAGTCAAAAATTAATTTTATTTAGCTTATATTACCCAAAATATGTCCTAAATCCCAAAATAATTTCTGAATTTTCAAAATAATTTTCTGGATTTTTCTGTAATTTTTCTGCATTTTTATGAATTTCCCCGATTTTAAAATAATTTAAAAATCAGAAAAACCATTTAAAAAATAGCCCAGAAATTAGCCTAGGCCCCTTAGGCCCAGGTTTACCGGGCTCAGGCCCAGGCCTGAGCTGTCAGCATGGATCTCGGCTCCAGTCCGAGCTGATCGAGCCGAGTCAGACTGGCCAGCTCTCGCTCGAGCCGAGCCGTCGGCTTTGGCTCAGGTTGAGCCAAGAGCAAATTTTTTTTAAAAAATACTTAAATTTTTTTATTCAATCCTATAGGATTCAATAAAAAAAACTTTATTAAATCCTAAATGATTCAATAATTCCTTTTAAAATCGCTAAATTCTTAAAGAATCCCTAAATATATAATAACTGATTTAATAATCTATAAAATTTCAGAAATCGTTTCAAAAATCTTTTCTAAAATTTTATCTCATCTTTCATAAAAATATCGTGCAAATTTAAAATTCTTTAGAAAAAAATCCCTTATATTTTGCACAAAATTTGCAAAAATCTAAATTATTTTAAAAATCAAAAATTAGGATTAGGGTTAGGGTTAGGGTGTTGCGATCATCATCCCGAATTCCTCTTTGCGAAGATACGATCATAAAGATGGTGGCCACAGCCAATGCTACTTCATCGCAGCGCCATCATCACATGCAAAGATTAATTTTTATCGCCAAAAATTATGTTTTCCCAAATTAAAAACACAAAGTTTAATCCTTAAATTAGCCTCATAGGATCGATCAACAAGAAAAATCACGTTTTTATCATGTGCTTTCTATTGATCGAACAAAAATATAATTTTTCTAGATCTAAAAAGCTTAAAGGTTTTCATAATAAACAGATCAAAAAAAAAACTTTTATGATCAGAACAAATCCTAAATATAATTAAAATTTCGATAAACGGATCAGACAGCCTTAATAGATTTTATACCAATGTAGGATAATGGTGGAGAGATCACTAGATCGCAGATCAACTCATGCATATCTGATCTGCAAAAGGATCTCATATAAACAGCTGAAGCAAATAAATTATTAGTGTCCTACAAACACTAAGATCTGCGTACCTTTGCAGGGTTGTCTTCTTCTTCTGAATAATCGTTGGACCGCTGATCCGTTCTCCATGAGTTGTCTTCTTTTTCTGATGGCCGTGCGGGGATCAATCACGGTGTTACACGAAAAGTCCCCTAATCCACCGCGGCTGCTAAAAGCTTTGAGGAAGATAATCAAGAATCTTGGAACCCTAATCTTCATAGGTTGCATACTCTCATGGATCCCTCTCTATCAATGTATATGTCCATCCATATATTCCATTAGCTGCAAACCCTAGTCTCTACTTATTGTATATATAGGTAGAGGGGCAAACGGACGGTTGAGATTGCATCGGACCCAAACCCTTTAATAGGGTTTAACCACCTCCTGGGTCGACCCCATCATGGAGCTCGAGTTCGACTTGAACTCGGCTTCCCATAACGGGTCGGGTCGGTCGACCCCTAGACCCACCCACTCGATTGGGCAAGCTATTGGGCCGGCCCGACTAAGCCCGATGTCAACAATATTCATGTGTAAAAGTTCTCGGGTTTAAATAGATATTAAATTTCGTGTCCATCACTCCACCCACTGCGGCGGTCAGGTGTGTGAATAATTTGTAAATAGATAAATGGATCATCAATCGATCCTTAACACACTCTTAATTTTTTAACACATGATATAGATAAATATGTAACTTAGAATATTATGAAATATTTTTTCTTATTTTTATGAATATTTTGCTTGGATTTTTTCCTTTTTTGGAACTTGCCCATAAGCATAACCCAAGCATACACCACACTTATGCACACAACACACACATGCACCCACGAGACCCATGAACTTGTCTGAAAGTGATGATGCTCATAAGTGGGAATTCCCCATATCATGACACATGGCAAATGACGTGTCACCCGCGACAGCCCACTAGACTCCTAGGGGATACCGAGGTAAAATCGGTGTGGGCACTCCACTTCTTGCCCACGAGCAATCTGGCAGCCGAACTTGCATCCCTTCTCTTTTTCTCGCCTCCGAGCTATTGCAAAGCTGAGCTTCCTCGGCCTCTCGGCTCGTCTCCAAGCCATCCGCCGAGCTAAGACTCCCCGGCTCTCCCAATCAACCGAGAACGCGGAGCCCAAGTGCCTCCGCAATGACTCCGCGTATCTTGCCATGGCGAGATATCCGCCGCCCCAGGCCCTACTTCCCATGCTGGCGCATCCCCCATTAATGAGAGGATCCTATCATTAATGGAGGGATCCTATCATTCACGTAGAAGTAATGTCAGGGGCGTAACTGACGGCGAAGATCTCGCACCTGCTCGCTCCACGCGACACCTATATAAACCCCTCTCTCAGACGAATCAGGTAATTAGAATTATCTCAATACCCCACTACTCTGCTCATATTCCTCGGCTCTAACTTGATCGTCGGAGGGACCTACGGTGGTCACCCACCCCGGGACTTCTTTGCAGGTAGACCGACATCCAACACCAACCCATTGAGATCCACACTCAACAACTCCCAAATCAAATCTCAGCCGTCAAAGACCGCCATCGCAGGATCGACGGAGGACAACATCTGAAGGAGATCCTGAACTCCATCAGTTGGCGCCGTCTGTGAGAAACGAAATACTTATTTTGTCCCACCAAAAAAGTTGATCTTCCTCCCTCAATCCAATGGCGAGCAACGACCGCAACGATCCGAATACGAGCCACCACAACGGAGGTGGGAGCGGCCATTCTCCCCCTCCTAACGTCATCAACGCATTATCCGCTCGGATAGACAGGCTCACATAACTGGTGGATACCCTCATCCGCGTTCAAGCGATGGGTCCTACCCACCAGACCATAGTTCCCCCTCCCCTGGATGATGACGCGTGAAGAAAGACAGATGGCCATGCTCAAGCCCTCAATCACGCTCACCTCAGCGTCACCGAGCGCCGGCGTGCCAACTCCGGCAACCACGGCCCTCATGCGGTGAATGATTCCATGACCCACTGGGTGCCGAACAGCTCCACACCCCGATCTCAGGAGAGACTAGGCTGTCGCTCCAACACTCGCCGCGTGCTCACACCGCCCGAGGATTTAAGAAATCTGACATAGCGGAATCGAAGCCGCTCCGTCGCGCCGACCCGGAGCGGGGGTATCCACCACTTCTACTATGTTGAATCCTCGGGGTACCACCACCGGCTCACAGCCCTCGAAAAGAAAATCGAATGCATACGACGAGATAGCCAAAAGCCAGGCGAAGGGGCCCGATATTCTACTGATTCACTCACAAAGCCCTTTACAGAAGAGATGCTGGCCGAGCACGTCTCGTCCAAGAACAAGCTTCCCAAAGTGGCCCTCTTCGACGGGAAATCCGACCTAAAGGACCACTTGGATGCATTTACGACGGGCATGAGCTTCCAAGATAACTCGGATGCGACCCAATGCCGAGCTTTCCCCACCACGCTAATCCAGGCTGGCCGGGACTGGTTCCAGGGGCTTGTGCCGCGCTCCATCTCCACCTTCGATGAGCTAGCTACCTAATTCCTCGGCCATTTCGTCGGGAACCGACGACAGAAGAAGACAGTCGACTACTTATTCACTGTCAAGAGCCGAGACAGGGAATCCTTCAAAGGGTATATCACCCGCTTCTACAATGCTCTCCTGGAGGTACCCGAGCACCGCGATGAAACGATCATCGCTGCACTGAGGTCGGGTCTTAGACACAAAGAGTGGCTCCGCTCTTTTGCATTGGTGCAACCTAAAACCATGGCCGAAATGAAAGCGTGGACCGAGCGAGAAGTCTAACTCGAGTTCGAAGTGAACTCTGCCCGGAAGCGACCAAGCTGACCGGAAGAAAAGGAACAGGGAAGATAAATAGAAAGACGATCGTCCGAAACCTTACTCCCCGAGGTTCCAAGAGTACACTCCTCTAAACATTTCCCAGACCGAGCTGCTGGAGGAAGCTTGCAGGGTTCCCTAGCACGGCAGTAAGGTTTCGGGAGGCATCGTCCATGCCAAATTCAAAAATTTGCCATTCTAGCTAACCCTAACTAAGAATCATTAACTATAAATCCGACGGAATGTAAATGCAAACACTTTTGCAAGTAAAGTGAGCAAGGAGTATAACCTTTGTAGACCGGTCCTTTACTTCATTAGCTCCGTGTAGTAGTCCCTTCGCTGCGATCGTGAACTCCAGACTCTAGAGAGGATCCCATAAAGAAACAAACACTCTTGCTTTGAAGTCTTCGAGGCCGAAGATGATCTACGTCAAGAAGACACTAACCCAAGCTATCTCTTCACTAATTACAGAATTAGTGAATCAAACACACTATACTAAATAGCAAGTAGTAGAGGATGGTAAAGTAGGAAGTGGGCTCACTTTATATTTAATTTTCTTACAAGTTTTCATCATTTTCCATTGAAGCTAGAAAGCTTGAGAGAAAGAAGAAGATGAAGCAAGTGATGAAGTTGTGAATGAATTCATGTTGTGGTTAGAAATGCAACCAAGGGTTAAGCATGTCATTCTTAACCCTTGTAGAGAGTTAACCATGAGCTAGGGTTAAAGGTTAGGTCAAATAATATCTTAAACTAGACAAAAGGAGTGGACAAAGTCAAAGATGTACAAGTTTCTACAAGCTTTCAACAAATATCAACCATGACTAATTCCATAATTTTTGAATTACTTAATGATAAAATATAAACCCTAATTTTAACCCTAGCATGGTTTAATCTCTATAAACCCTAGTTGCATTTATAACCTAGCATGATACAAACATGTACACAAATATACATATCACATATATACAATGTGCACAAAGTGAGAAAAAGAAATCATAAGTGAGCTTAATATTAGTTAATGTAATATAATATATCAAATATATAATTATACATTAAATTATTAAATCAACTCTTGATTTAATAATCTGGCTATATCACATATAACCGACTAATATTATGTGTAACAACTTATCGAATCAACACTTGATCCGATAACCGGGCTATATTGCATATAACCGACCAATGTCACAAATCGCGAGAATAAAATACGGCATCTCATATCGTATCAATCTCGGTCCCGCACATATCACATATGTGCTCATACTCCGTTTCGCTTGAGCAAGGAAACCTCTGTGTAGGATTCTAAAGACTCGTCAATACGCCGGCAGTAGGTGATGATCATATCAAACACCCACAAGCTGCAAGCGGTCTGCTAAACATAACGGCCACCGGGTATTGAGCGATCAGAAGATCAACAAGCAAGCCTGCTCACACTCCTGTGAATCCAATCAGTAACACTACCGTACAGTCTGGTCTCTTCGTCTGATATGTCGCATATCTCGTTTAGGGGTGGTAAACGTCAAACCCCGGTAACTCGATAAGTCGTGTCGATATGAGGCTCATAACGGGTCGAGAAACTACTGATAACACTTACCAGTATATCTCTGAAGCAGCCCTGGCCAGGGACTTCCTGTTATAGCCAATCGAGCACAGCGCAACATCAACTCCCAATACCGAGAGAGACGAAACCACTCCTATCGCTCATTGCCTCCATGTGATTCGGGACTGTACCCAAAAGCCACCGTTTTGCACGTTCTCTTGAACGTGGTAAGGTGGAAATCAAAGCATGGTGGGAATCACGTAAGACTCTATGACGATCTCGGGTCTACAGACTAACCTGTACTAGTGTCACCAGAGAACTGCCATCTGACGTTAGGTATAATACCATCTGGGAGTTCTCGGCGAGTCCGTCCAGTATACCCAGTCTCCACTGAGCACCCGTATACTGTCTCTGATGTCAAACACCAATGGATATGGGATCATCCATCGCCCATTTACATGGGTCGAGAAGCTATACGCTTGTCTACTCTGGTATATCGATGCCCTGTCTCGATACACCCACGACTAGGAACATTTGAATGATGTACTTATCGACTACCCTGTCCACACTAGTATGATCTGCATCATAATCCTGGTAGTCAAGTACTCATCCTAAGGGCTTTATCAACATGCAATATAGAGACAATCAGTGTACATGTTAAGAAAAAGTGTAACCAGATAGCATACTATCATGTTGAGCAAGAAAGTCCTCCCTATGTATATCCAAGCATCCACCACAATATACATCGTATGTACAGCAATGGCATCTAGGGCATACATATAACTAACAATCTCCCACTTGCACTAGGGCCATCTGTTGTATATCTAATACCCAACAATCAGCAGTGGTTGTAGTATCCCATACTCAACCATCCTATAAAAGTCTCTCCTGGGAAAAGGCCTTTGTGCGTGGATTCGCCGTGTTGTCTTCTGTATCTACTTTCCTAACCTTGATCTCCCTGAAGATCGTCCATCTCCATAATCAGGTAATACTGTCTTAGAATATGTTTGGATCACTGATGGGACGGGGGTTCGTAGGCATAAGCCACAACTCCATTGTCACACAATGGTAGGAACGAAGTTCATCTCATGAACTTATATACACCCAGACAGCCTCTTTGGTAGTATCCTTGGTAGCAATGTATCTAGCCTTTATCGTCTAGTTTGCCACGGTATCTAGCTTAGAACTCTTCCAACATACCGTCCCTCCCCTGAAAGTGAAGACAATGCATGTGACTGACATTCAGTCAACCTTACCACCCTGGAAGCAATCCAGTGATTCTCCTTAGGATCAATTGATACCATCTCACTACACCTAGTGAGAATCCTAATATCCACTTAGATCTATCTCATAGATCCAAAACCTAAGATTTAGGAGGTATCACCTTGATCCTATATGGAGAATCCTTGTGATAAGAGGAGATTGACCGAGTGTAGCATAAGAAACTTCTTTCCTATCAAGAGTATGTCATCCACGTACAATACGAGGATCACCACCATACTCCCTACTACCTTTTTGTATATACAAGGTTCATCTACCATTTTGATGAAGTCAAACTCTTTGACTACCACATCAAAACAGATGTTCCAACTCCGCGATGCCTGCTTTAACCCATAAAGCAACTTGCACACGTTTCCGCTGCTCCCACTGTCTACGAAGCCCTCTGGATGTATACTTATAGACGCTCTCTTCTAAATCACTATTTAGAAAAGCAGTCATGACACCCAACCGCCAGATATCGTAGTCATGGTATGTAGCAATGGCAAGTAGGATCCAGATAGACTTAAGCATAGGCAATAGAAAAGGTTTCATCATTATCCACACCTGGTGGATGACGAGAACCATTGCAACAAGTCTTAGCTTTGAAAGTCTCAACTTTTCTATGTACACCAAGTAATTTTCTCAAGATATACTTGCTCCTGATGGGGATTTAACCCTTCAGATAAAGCAACCAAAGTCCATACTTTGTTGGTGTACATAGATTCCATCTCAGATCGCTTAGCATCCAGCCATTCTTACAGAGTCCCCACTCTTTATGGCCTGCTAGAAACTAGTTGGGTCATCATCTCATTATGCAATCCTCGCTCCCACTGTTATAGATAAAACAAAAGTATCTCTCAGGTGGGTGAGGAACCCTACCAGATCGGCAGAGAGGCTGAGGTTCGTTGGGAACTATTGAATCTTATGGTTCTACCAAATCATTAGCTGTAGTTTGTATAGCTGGAACTCCTTCCAGTTCTACCTCATGACCACTAATTTCTTCATAAGAAATTCCCTTTCCAAAAGGTGGCATGCTGAGAAACAAAACACATTTTACTCCTCAGTCCGGTAGAAGATATTCACTTGTTGATGCTTGGGATATTCAACAAACTTCCACAGAACTGACCTTGCCTCAAGCTTGTCTGGATTTTGCTTTTAGACATAGGCCGGACAACCCCAAATCTTAACTTTCTTAAGAGATGGGTGATTGATCTGTTTTAAAGAAGTGTTTGTAGTATCTGGAATCAATAACGGTGCCGCGTGTAGCTAGACCGAGATGAGTACGGGTCGTCCTCAGGGAAACGTTGAATATTTTATTCTTACTTTAGGCGTGTTGAGAAAGAAAGGAGGAAGAATAAAGAATGGTTATAGGTTTTAGATCTACGTTAAACACGGATGCAAAATATAGATCTAGATTAACTACGGATGTAAGTTTAATATTAAAAGGGGGCTTGTAGGGTTCATTAGGATTTAGTAGTTATGGATGATTACTTAAAAATTACTCTTTTTATCCTTTAATAGATTTAAAACTAGAACGACAGTGATGCATGTAGATTAGGGTTTCTAGAGGGAAAAAGGGTTCCTACTCTTAACCCCTATCTCGACATGGAACTCCGTTCATGTCTAGCCTTTACCAAAACAATCATTAATCTAATCTCTAATCGCAGTCGAGACTAGCAATAAATTGGTAGTGCGCCCGATTAGGATATTAATGATTCTTTTGATAGAGTTTATAAACTTTATAGGACTTAAAATGTAACGTTTCAAAATAATAAAATATGGTTTTTGGGAATTTTTATAATTTAATATTATTTTAATGAATATTTTAATATTTCGGTATTATTAAATACAAATAAATGTGAAAAATTTTGGAAAAATTATGGAAAATTCTAAAATAGGGTATTTTAGGGAATTATGCTATTTTCTAAGTTTTTATGATTAGTTATATGCTAATTTAGTGCTAATCGCGATTAAAAATCGCTAATCGGATTTTTAGCATTTTTGTGCAAAAATGTGCACATATCATTTTTCTTACACTTGTGCATTTTTCCACCATATTTCTTTTGGGGTTACTATTCTAGTGAGAAGGGTTTAGAGAGGAAAGAAAAGGTAAAGTATGATGATTAGGAGAGAGGTAGGTTTGGGGCTTACTTTTTGACTTGTAGAACCATTCCCCATCATTTTCCCCTTCTCATTCTCTCTCCTCTCCCTCCCCTTGCTGCTGCTGGTGCCATCCCTCTCTCTTCCTCTTCACAAAAACCTTAGATCCACCATGAAATCCACCCCAAAACCCTATTCTCATTTCACAATAAATGTTCCCAAGCTCACTAGCTACACTTTGAGCCTAGCAAGAATGGATTTGGAGGACTTTGAGCAACTCAAGAATTTTCTTGAGTTGCCAAAGGAGGTAAATTCTGGACCTATTAGAATAGTATTTCATTTCTTGTGCATCAATTCTAGTTTCATGTCGATATGATGTCGTTTGATGGACTTTTGAAGCTTCAAGTTAGGGTTTAGGTTAGATCTGAAATTAAAGATGAAATTGAGGATTGTGGTGACC
Organism: Agapanthus africanus; assembly: GCA_030015575.1. Lineage (NCBI taxonomy): Eukaryota > Viridiplantae > Streptophyta > Magnoliopsida > Asparagales > Amaryllidaceae > Agapanthus > Agapanthus africanus. The sequence goes on from CM057339.1 coordinate 392,468,870, forward strand.
GTAGAACCCCTGGTGTGATGTTACTTTGGATCAAACTAGAGACTTGAAACCAAAAGACGGATTTATGAGACGATGTCGGAGGAAAACTGTGAATCTGTGATCGTATTTAGAAATCTGCGGTCACCCCGAGACCCCAAAAATAAAACTGAGTTGACAGTGAGATGTTCAGGCACCATGGAACCACCACACCAAACTCTAGCCCCCAAATCCAAACCTCGTCCACCAATTAATTCCTTCTGGCCGCAAATTGCGGCCAGAGCAGGAGGGAATTGCCTCGTTTTTGGTGCATGGCCCTTTTTTCCAGTAGTTTAGACCCCTGGCATATATAGATTTGTCTAATTTGACCTAGGGTGAAATCTGGGGCATTTTTCCTTAGTTGTTGTTTTGAATTCGTGTTTCCGTATTCCGTATTTTTAAATCTGAATTTGTGTATTGTGTTTTACCTCGACTATTTGGCGTTTATACGACGATATCGATGGTTGTTGTTGGTTTTGGAAGGCGTTGTCCATAGGTTCTAACCTATAGATCATAGCGTATCGTTTTGGCTTTCGTGTGTCGTTTTAGCTTTGATTTGGTTTTGATACGCATTTATGATACGTTAATGTGTAGGTACCCCATGAAGACTTCGGGATGACAAGCAAACGCGTGGCGACGTCGACAGATAAAGACGCAAGGTGAGTAGATTATATCTACGGGGGAAGTCGGGTGGATGGCGTATAGCACCCCCGCGGTCCGTAGTTGATATACTATATATATATGATAGTTATAGTGTGTCATGGATTTTGTGTTAGGTGTACTATGGATAGTGTAGGGTTAGAAGTAACTAGTGTAGTTCATAGTCGCGAACCGTAGAATAGATTTACACCTACACGCACACCCTTGCATATTCATTATACCTGCGCTGTATTTGATGATATTGGATGACATTGGAGATGAGTCGATGATGTTGGGCATTGTGCCGCGAGATCGGTGATTTGATATGATTTGTATTTGGGATACGACATGTGATCTTTAGCGGGCCTTTGGATGTGTGCTTACACACCAGTGATAGATGGTATCAATTGTACTAGACTTAGATCAGTACCCCAGATTATGTGATATAATGATAGTGATACCTGATATGTGGTGAGATAATGTGATATTGACCCGTACCCAGCTATTGGGATGCCGTACGACGATTTACCGTACGAGCCTATATTGATGATAGATCCGCACTCATGACTCGAGGATGTCTTACGATATACGGTATCGTACGCGATATTATTGAGGCAGGATCACCGACTATTATATCTATATATATATATCGACTCAGATTTAGGTGGTTTCCATACCCCTCCCGATTGACTTGATACTTAGATCTGTAGTTTGCATAGTAGATTCTTCACTGTTGTGTTGATTATTTGATTTCCGCATATTCATGCTATTCACATTGCTTTGCATATGTTTATTGCTATATTATTATCATGCTGTTAGGACACCAGCACCATTATCGATGATGCGTATGTTCCACGTATACTATTTGCCGGCTCACACACTTCATCATCGATAATTGCCATGCCACTACACTGTAGTACTGTTGCATTCATGATATGATTCTTGCATGGCATATTGTACACTTATACCTGTACACATACATAGATGATTCTGACTTGATTAGAGATTTGGGAACCGCAAGATATTCTTCAAAAACTGATTCATTTTAAAAAGAGCGGTTTCCCTCGACATGTGCACATTACTATTCCATGCTGCATGACTTACTGATATGCTTACCTTTCTTTACATGCCGCATACATCATGTTTTGATTATACGCATTGAGATATGTTGTTTCCATGATATTTCTGGATTTGGGAACCGTGGGTATTTCAAAAGAGAATATATAATCGTTTTAAAAACCCGGTTACCCTTGATATGATATTTCAGTGCGTCCACCATGTGTTTTCTCGGTGCTGAGAGCGACATGTGAAACCCGATTCGAGGAGGCGGATGAGGCCGATTGCGGGTACATGGTGGACCCGGTATGGTACCCCGGGGCGAGAACGGTTTCGCTGTGTAGTAGACGGTGAGCCTGGCAGAGGGACTACTACCTACCGGTGATTGTATTTAAGCTCGGCGGATATCTGGAGGATACCGACCGGAGTTGAGAGATGGACATGGGCTGACCCGAACTGCCGGGACCGAGGGCCGATACCGCAGACGGAGGCCCATATGGACGAGGATTTGCGTGCCGATGCTAGGCACATGTTTCATGATGATCTCCATGATTTTGATTATATCCTCATATTTGCATGCAGGATGCTTATTGTCATTGGGTGACAGGTGGACGGGATCCACATTTATACAGACTAGTATTACATTGATCATACTTCATTTGTATATATAACAGGGTATGAGGGCGCTGTTATATATACCCTTACACCAATATTAGTGGAATGGGACACTAATATATGTGTATTGATATTCATTTTGATACTTCATAATATTTACTTCATGCAGACATACCTTACATTTATGACATGTTATTACCTGAGGCACTGGCACGAGTACTTGGCACTACATATATGATTAAATGTTACATTGCCACCTTATCATGCTTCAGACTTACTTTTGAGGTTTATATCATATACTGATCGTATTGACCTAGGATTATGTCTTGCATTCGGTTTCTGCTTGTAGATATTTTCTATTCACGAGTTGGCAACTCACCCCCGTTGTGCCACAGTCTTGCAGGTTTTGCCGTACAGGTTCCATAGCGGCATTTCTGGCACACTGCTTCCTTTGCGGGTGAATTGCTTTTGGTAGGTGGGTTCTTTTGCCTCAAGAACCACCATTGTACTTGTATTATTCCCTTGTATCTAGAATTCCATCAACCAAAACTTGTATATTGTTTCAGACTTAGACATTAGTGATGTATTATTTTGACCTTAGAGTCGCGTGTAGTAGTATTACGATTTTCATGCTATTTGAGTTTCTTTTAAGCTTTAATCCTCGCCCTTCGGCGTTGTATATTATATTGCTTGTGTGGTTGTGACCGTCGATTGACGAAGAGCTAGCTCCCGCTTAGGGATGCCTTTTATCATTGCATATATATATTGTTCTTGTTGTACCCCGTTCGGGGCCAGTATTTACAAAAGGAACTCTGCCGAAATTTTTAGAAAAGACTTTATTTTTTTTAAAATGCATATTCGGCTTAGTTATTTAAAAACCTTGACTTCAAACATGTTTTTCTTCACTTCTTTAAACCAGTTTTCTTTATTTACTCTTAAAATGGTTTTAGATTTCTGGGTTTTTGGCTTACTTGGATCAGATGGAGTCCTATAGACTTCATATGGTTCAAGGGCCAGTCACGTGCTCTTTCGGGTCGTGACAAAGTTGGTATCAGAGTGCTAGGTTAACCTTGGTTCGAGTCTTAGTTTGACTATGTGGAGCCTAGGGCGTCTATATATATATATATGGAACTTAGGCTTGACCTTACGGAACTTAGACTTAGTCGAGGGGGTATTAGACCCGAACTTTCGTCGCGTAGGATGACCCTTGGTTGATGGAATAGGTAACTAAAGTAGAGTGACGTACCGTGGGTATGTTCCGCGGCATACTAACGACACGCCACTCCGCTTAAGGAACCTTAGGATGTACATATTTTCGAGATCAGTGATTCTCTTCATATCCATGATTATACATCCATTTGAGATCATCGATTCTATTAGTTCCATGATCATACCTTCATTGATGTTGTTCCTTCTTATGATCATGTATCCACTTTGGATTGTTGTTTTCCTTCTTGCCATTGATCTGCTCTCTTCGATACTTGATTGAGGTTCCTGTCGCCATGTTTGAGCGCAGTTTGGGCTGCTGCTAGGGTTATGGTCAGGGCGAGCTCGTCTGGTACGAGGGCCGACCATTGTGTTTTCTGGTGACATGAGAACGTCTCGATTTAGTATTGGTGATTGTGACCTCTAATGGAGGCAAGTGCTTGGTTTTGCGCCGGATGATCGGGCCATTGTTAGAGCTGCCAGTTGAGAGAGGACTGTTGATGTACAGCATACCTCAGAGATTATGATGTCGCCTACCGTGCAGACAGATGGACCAGCTGTTGCTGAGATTGACAGGATGTCGCTTCCGGAGCTTATGAGCTAAGATCGCTAGAGCTTCCAGGCAGATATGAGACAGATGATAGCTTGTCTACCCGATTTAAGAGACGAAGGTGATTCGTCCGACTTATGCGCCGGAGCAGGCCCAGTTGAGTTGAAGATTTCCAGTGTGGAGAGTCTTACTCAGATTTAGAGCAGACCGATTCAAAGATGACCGCCAATGTATCGCCTTTCCTGGAGGATTGAGGCGATGTTCAGCATACAGACGAATGAGCCAGTTGTTGCTGCAAACGACGAGATATCGCCCAGATGATTAGAGCTACTGCTGCATGAGTATATATTTAGAGATATGATGGAAGGTCGCTAGTCACCGAGGATGAATGACTAGGGCATGTGGTTCGTTCGCTTACCCCGATGCGAGGTCATCAGATAGATTGCTTCCAGCTAGAGACGACTTCACGCGAAGACGTTGAGAGTCGATAGAGACGATCGAATGTCAGAAGCCATTTTCCAAGTTTAAAGTATACGGAAAGACATGCAGGCGATTCCATGGACCCTCTAGAAGAATGAAACCCTAACTCGACTTAATGACCGTGTGAAAGCCTTTGAACCTTAGGGTTTGCGGCAGTTCCGCGGCGCCATTAGTGAGGCTTGGGTTTGCCCTTCTACGGCTGGACCACCGACGCTGTGGCATGTACTCGATACTATTAAACTGTACTCAAGATGTTGATCTCTTGGGGGATTATGAGGGTCTGACGAGTCGATCGGACGATTCGACATCATTCGGGTATCATGTGATGGGATGCATTGCTTGGGAGACTCCAGATACGAGCATAGCCGTTAGAGCGCAGTCCGTGCAGCCACGATGAGGCGAATCCGAATCAGTCGACATTGAAGCAGAATGAAGTGAAGAATTCGCAAGAGATTTCGACGAGATGACGTTCCACTCCGCCGACATCAGAGATGCGATACACACGCAGAGGCAATGTATATGGATATAGCTTCCAGAAAGAGGCGCGATGAGTATGCAACCGTTCCGGAACAAGAATTAGCTTCGGCAAAAGACGATGACTTCCGGGCAATTCGGTAGAAAAGAGTTATGCGAGAGACTTTGGATGGACCGTAGCCGAGAACATTGCAGTACGCCGATAGAGACGTGACATCGATGTGGACGATGATACAGACAAGCGGGACAAGAGGTTCGTACGAGACGCTGACGAGCTGTCATTACTTCCTGTCGAGACTAGAAACCTGATATGCTTACAGAGGCGTTGGGATGCGACCAATTTCCGAGAAAATGTTATGCTGAGGACACAGATGTCCATCGAGAGAGAAGAAATTATGCAAGAGTACCAGCCTCCGTACAAACCGGCATAGGCAAGATCGGAAGAGACCTTGAGCTGGATTCCTTCCAGGACACTGCTGCAATGATGTTTGCACCCAGAATCAGATGTGTGATGTGCATTCAGAGAGCCAGAGGCCGACGCCAGTGATATGCTGCTTTATGAGTGGTCATGATGATTGACCGAGAGATGACTAGAGAAGTGCCAGAACGGAATCGTCCCCGTTAGCACACCTGACAGGGCCGATGAGCCGATTGTTTGCGAGATAGGTAATCCGCAAAGAAGATAAGGACCCAGAGGCAGAGGACGCCAGACTGTGAGCAAGAGGCAAGTAGATATCTTGCGCTGCTAGCATTGGATGCGCTGACTCCTTCTCGACTTTGAAGGAGGAACTACCGACGACGGTATTTATGATTTGTGATTTTGTGATTCGATTATCACGAATCCGTCATCTTGGATTTCGGTATTTTGGGCGTTCTGTTTGCATGATTTAGTTTTGATAGCTGAGTTTCATGATATTTGTTTTCATGCACCCACTGGGTATTGATATTTTGCGCATAGTTATTACATTTGAGGTATTGATTATGATTTCACGCCTATCTTATGCAGCGATTTGATTTACACTTCCAGCATAGTTTTCATGCACCTTTAGTATTTTTATATACGATTTTGGTGCACGTCAGATGCACCAAATCGGGATTCCTCGTGCATGTCAAATGCACCTGATTTTGCTGTCAGGCACACACGTTGCCTATGACAGATGTTTCGTGCACACCCGTTGCACCTAGATGTTGTTTTATGCCCATGTATGGCACATATATGGATTTTGATTTCCGTGCGCACCAGACGCACGGGGTATTCTTATATACATTTTTAGGGATTGATTTCTTATAGAGCAGTACATTTTTTTTATGATATTCGCTATGTATTGATGTTTTCGGAACCCCGACAATTTGGACTTTTACTGAAATGTTTTAGTATTTGGGGGTTTAAATTTAAATTCGGGGACCGAATTTCTTTAAGGGGGGTAGATTGTAACGTTTCAAAATAATAAAATATGATTTTTGGGAATTTTTATAATTTAATATTATTTTAATGAATATTTTAATATTTCGGTATTATTAAATACAAATAAATGGGAAAAAATTTGGAAAAATTATGGAAAATTCTAAAATAGGGTATTTTAGGGAATTATGCCATTTTCTAAGTTTTTATGATTAGTTATATGCTAATTTAGTGCTAATCGCGATTAAAAATCGCTAATCGGATTTTTAGCATTTTTGTGCAAAAATGTGCACATATCATTTTTCTTACACTTGTGCATTTTTCCACCATATTTCTTTTGGGTTTACTATTCTAGTGAGAAGGGTTTAGAGAGGAAAGAAAAGGTAAAGTATGATGATTAGGAGAGAGGTAGGTTTGGGGCTTACTTTTTGACTTGTAGAACCATTTCCCATCATTTTCCCCTTCTCATTCTCTCTCCTCTCCCTCCCCTTGCTGCTGCTGCTGCCATCCCTCTCTCCCCCTATTCACAAAAACCCTAGATCCACCATGAGATCCACCCCCAAAACCCTATTCCCATTTCACAATAAATGTTCCCGAGCTCACTAGCTACACTTTGAGCCTAGCAAGAATGGAATTGGAGGACTTTGAGCAACTCAAGAATTTTCTTGAGTTGCCAAAGGAGGTAAATTATGGACCTATTAGAATAGTATTTCATTTCTTGTGCATCAATTCTAGTTTCATGTCGATATGATGTCGTTTGATGGACTTTTGAAGCTTCAAGTTAGGGTTTAGGTTAGATCTGAAATTAAAGATGAAATTGAGGATTGTGGTGACCTTAGAACCCCTGGTGTGATGTTACTTTGGATCAAACTAGAGACTTGAAACCAGAATACGGATTTATGAGACGATGTCGTAGGAAAACTGTGAATCTGTGATCGTATTTAGGAATCTGCTGTCACCCCGAGACCCCAAAAATAAAACTGAGTTGACAGTGAGATGTTCAGGCACCATCGAACCACCACACCAAACCCTAGCCCCCAACTCCAAACCCCGACAGCCAATTAATTCCTTCTGGCCGCAAATTACGGCCAGAGCAGGAGGGAATTGCCTCGTTTTTGGTGCATGGCCCTTTTTCCAGTAGTTTAGACCCCTCGCATATATAGATTTGTCTAATTTAACCTAGGGTGAAATCTGGGGCATTTTTCCTTAGTTGTTGTTTTGGATTCGTGTTTCCGTATTCCGTATTTTTAAATCTGAATTTGTGTATTGTGTTTTACCTCGACTATTTGGCGTTTATACGACGATATCGATGATTGTTGTTGGTTTTGGAAGGCGTTGTCCATAGGTTCTAACCTATAGATCATAGCGTATCGTTTTGGCTTTCGTGTGTCGTTTTAGCTTTGATTTGGTTTTGATACGCATTTGCGATACGTTAATGTGTAGGTACCCCATGAAGACTTCGGGATGACAAGCAAACGCGTGGCGACGTCAACAGATAAAGACGCAAGGTGAGTAGATTATATCTACGGGGGAAGTCGGGTGGATGGCGTATAGCACCCCCGCGGTCCATAGTTGATATACTATATATATATGATAGTTATAGTCTGTCATGGATTTTGTGTTAGGTGTACTATGGATAGTGTAGGGTTAGAAGTAACTAGTGTAGTTCATAGTCGCGAACCCTAGAATAGATTTACACCTACACGCACACCCTTGCATATTCATTATACTTGCACTGTATTTGATGATATTAGATGACATTAGAGATGAGTCGATGATGTTGGGCATTGTGTCGCGAGATCGGTGATTTGATATGATTTGTATTTCGGATACGACATATGATCTTTAGCGGGCCTTTGGACGTGTGCTTACACACCAGTGATAGATGGTATCGATTGTACTAGACTTATATCAGTACCCCAGATTATATGATATAATGATAGCGATACCTGATATGTGGTGAGATAATGTGATATTGACCCGTACCCTGCTATTGGGATGCCGTATGACGATTTACCGTACGAGCCTATATTGATGATAGATCCGCACTCATGACTCGAGGATGTCTTACGATATACGGTATCGTACGCGATATTATTGAGGCAGGATCACCGACTATTATATCTATATATATATCGACTCAGATTTAGGTGGTTTCCATACCCCTCCCGATTGACTTGATACTTAGATCTGTAGTTTGCATAGTAGATTCTTCACTGTGGTGTTGATTATTTGATTTCCGCAAATTCATGCTATTCATATTGCTTTGCATATGTTTATTGCTATATTATTATCATGCTGTTAGGACACCAGCACCATTATCGATGATGCGTATGTTCCACGTATACTATTTGCCGGCTCATACACTTCATCATCGATAATTGCCATGGCACTACACTGTAGTACTGTTGCATTCATGATATGATTCTTGCATGGCATATTGTACACTTATACCTGTACACATACATAGATGATTTTGACTTGATTAGAGATTTGGGAACCGCAAGATATTCTTCAAAAACTGATTCATTTTAAAAAGAGCGGTTTCCCTCGACATATGCACATTACTATTCCATGCTGCATGACTTACTGATATGCTTACCTTTCTTTACATGTCGCATATATCATGTTTTGATTATACGCATTGAGATATGTTGTTTCCATGATATTTCTGGATTTGGGAACCGTGGGTATTTCAAAAGAGAATATATAATCGTTTTAAAAACCCGGTTACCCTTGATATGATATTTCAGTGCGTCCACCATGTGTTTTCTCGGTGCTGAGAGCGACATGTGAAACCCGATTCGAGGAGGCGGATGAGGCCGATTGCGGGTACATGGTGGACCCGGTATGGTACCCCGGGGCGAGAACGGTTTCGCTGTATAATAGACGGTGAGCCTGGCAGAGGGACTACTACCTACCAGTGATTGTATTTAAGCTCGGCGGATATCTGGAGGATACCGACCGGAGTTGAGAGATGGACATGGGCTGACCCGTACTGCCGGGGCCGAGGGCCGATACCGCAGACGGAGGCCCATATGGACGAGGATTTGCGTGCCGATGCTAGGCACAGGTTTCATGATGATCTCCATGATTTTGATTATATCCTCATATTTGCATGCATGATGCTTATTGTCATTGGGTGACAGGTGGACGGGATCCATATTTATACAGACTAGTATTACATTGATCATACTTCATTTGTATATATAATAGGGTATGAGGGCGCTGTTATATATACCCTTACACCAATATTAGTGGAATGGGACACTAATATATGTGTATTGATATTCATTTTGATACTTCATCATATTTACTTCATGCAGACATACCTTACATTTATGACATGTTATTACCTGAGGCACTGGCACGAGTACTTGGCACTACATACATGATTAGATGTTGCATTGCCACCTTATCATGCTTCAGACTTACTTTTGAGGTTTATATCATATACTGATCGTATTGACCTAGGATTATGTCTTGCATTCGGTTTCTGCTTGTAGATATGTTCTATTCACGAGTTGGCAACTCACCCCCGTTGTGCCACAGTTCTTACAGGTTTTGCCGTACAGGTTCCATAGCGGCATTTCTGGCACACTGCTTCCTTTGCGGGTGAATTGGTTTTGGTAGGTGGGTTCTTTTGCCTCAAGAACCACCATTGTACTTGTATTATTCCCTTGTATCTAGAATTCCATCAACTAAAACTTGTATATTGTTTCAGACTTAGACATTAGTGATGTATTATTTTGACCTTAGAGTCGTGTGTAGTAGTATTACGATTTTCATGCTATTTGAGTTTCTTTTGAGCTTTGATCCTCGCCCTTCGGCGTTGTTTATTATATTGCTTGTATGGTTGTGACCGTCGATTGACGAAGAGCTAGCTCCCGCTTAGGGATGCCTTTTATCATTTCATATATATATTGTTCTTGTTGTACCCCGTTCGGGGCCAGTATTTATAAAAGGAACTCTGCCGAAATTTTTAGAAAAGACTTTATTTTTTTTAAATGCATATTCGGCTTAGTTATTTAAAAACCTTGACTTCAAACATGTTTTTCTTCACTTCTTTAAACCGGTTTTCTTTATTTACTCTTAAAATGGTTTTAGATTTCTGGGTTTTTGGCTTACTTGGATCAGATGGAGTCCTATAGACTTCATATGGTTCAAGGGCCAGTCACGTACTCTTTCGGGTCGTGACATAAAAAGAGTTTAAGTATCTTCATCATCCATTAATCTACCATAATCCTACGTACCCTAACAAGCGAAGAATTACTCGCGCATGTTAGGAGAAGAAGAGATGGAGAGGGAAATTATATTAAAAATACAAAGAAATAGAATAAGAAAAACAACCACCTTTATTAATCAACAAAATTCATTTACACTTTGTTCCCTTAGAAAATGATTACAAAATACTAGTTTGCTTCTCGATCTCTTCTAAGGAGGTAGATGAACAGTTGATGATCAGCCTGGATGCGTGAGTCTGTCGTGGACTTCGTGATCTTTTCAGCTTGATGATTTTTCCAAGAGGCTCTCGGTCCTTATTTATAGTCCCAAAGCCATAACCCTAGTCTCCTAATTTGGAAATCAGAAGTTAAGATCCAAAACAGCAAAATCCCAACTCCCCACTCGTCCAATACGCGGCGGATCCACGGCCAATAGGTGGGTTTGGTCGCGGATCCACGGCCTTATGGTGTGATCTTTGCTTTGTTTCTCTGGGGCTTTGTTTATCTGACACGTGGTGATCTTTTAATCTCTTTGGAAACTAAAAATCTTCTCTTCGTCACTGCCGGCCTTGATTTCTTTAGTTTAATTTCTTAATTAGACAGTTTTGTTTTACCAACTTTGATTTCCTTGATTTCAGCCTTGCAAATTCTGCACAATAACTCAACAAATAATATGTAGTAGTGTTTGTTTTATTGAGATATTAACTTAACCATTAAGTATTGGTTAAAGGTATAATATGGTAAGCATATTTAAATGGGCCAAATGTTACGTGGATATTATATGCTTACTTTTTCGTACCAAATGTTTAATTATAATATATAAACACATGAAAATAGTATTTTTACAGATAAACCCTTATATGTGTTATATATTATAATAAACACCTTTTATTATATAGAAATAGTAGGAAAAAAGTCATAGTAAATGTGCAGTTTTATCAACTGAACAAATACCCCCAATGTAACAACTCCATTTTTAGTGTACAAAAATTTGCTTTAAAATTAATGTATACTTGTGGTATTTACATTTACTGTTATTACTTTAAGTAATTAATTAGCTCCATAATTACAAGAAGGAGCTTGTGGCTCATTGGTAATACCTTGCACTGCTGAACCAAGCCACCAGAGTTCAAATCCCATACCCCCACATTATTTTTAATATTGATTTTTTTTAAAACCTTTAGAATACCAAGGGTTTACACGTGCATATCTCACAAAAACCCCACTACACCCAAAAGTGTAACGTTTCCAGAGGTTAGATGAACCGTCGGGGGGATCCCGGCCGCCTGACTCGGCCGGGAATCGGCCAAATCGGCCTTGACTCGGTCTGACTCCGTTCTCAGACCGAGTCACGGCCGATTCCGGCGACGGCCCCAACATGAAAGTTGTGTCTTTTCATATTCCCTATGTTCCTGCAAAATTTCAGCCTCAGACCATTTCCCTAGCTCTTTTAAAACCCCAATTACTCCACTTTTAATACATTTTTAATACATTTTATCACATTTTTCATTTTAACCTTTCGTCTACCCTAACCCTAGCCTACCCTATAAATACACACCCTACCCTCTACCCTCTCACCCCAAAATCCTGAGCCTACTCTCTCAAAATTTTTCCAAGAGTCGTGTGCTTTGAAAACAAGTTCGAGGTGAAGCTCCGATGAATTCCCGGCGGAACTTCCGGCGACCGTTTTAAGTAACTACCGGCGACGACGCAATACATCGGCGATCCCTCTAGTTCCCTCTCACTCCCTTGTTTAATCTAAAACCCGTAAGTCCCTTTCTATCTCTCTTTTCTATTCTCAAAATACGAAATTACAAAATCCGACGGAATCGGAACAAATCCGATTTCCGATTCGGTTTTCTATAAAATTCCACTTTTCACTAATACAATCATACTTAAACATTCTTATGTTGACTATTAAACACTAATCAAATAATTTGAACAAGTTTCATCACATGAAATGATAGCTTTTTCAAATTATCGTATTTTTCACTTAAATACCACATTGTTTCAATCCTTCATTTAACCTCATCAAACTTGATATACATTTAAAGTAGATCACGAGGTAACGATCTACCTCCTCACACACTCATATGCAACACCCCCGAGAACCTAGAATATGAGAAAATAAACATTTTCATTTAAATACCATATATTTAATAAAACCATTTCTAAAAGATTTAGTTTTGATACACATTTTAAAGAAGTACCACTTATTATAAAAATACGATAAGTTGTGGACATCGTTCGTTTATCTAAACCTGACTTTGTGGTGTCTAGGCTAGACAAGTGAGAAAGGTAACTTTAAAAGGCCCGACTCACGGTGATTCATGAGCGGATCCCTCCTTTCTTCACTTGTACTTACCTGGCCACAATTGGCGGTGAAGAGGCGATTTGAGGTATCTCACAACTTGTCGTCTGGACCAGTTAGGAATAGACTAGTTGACTTAGGAGAATCTAGAACATACAATACGGAAACTATATACCTTTACAAATAAATACCAATTACTTCATAAAACCGTTTTCTAAAAGATTTAGTATTTTACAATCTTTACAAAGCGCCGCTACAACCCACTTTAGGGAACCCGTTCGGGATGGTGCGGATTATCGCACATCCTCGGGCTTAGTAGTGCGAGATTCAGACCTCCGCAAGGAGCATTCGGTCTCGAAAGATTTAAAATACGACATCTTAAGAAAATGAGATTTTTTATAATATAAAATATTTATTAAAATTATTTTTGTATAAATATATGTATATTTATCATTAAAATATCTATTTTGTTATGATATAAATATTCCACCTATTTCTAAAAATCACAAGAACCAATTTTACACTAAAATACCCTAAATTCCACATAAATCAATATTACAAATAAATACCTTTATTTCTGAAACTAGGATATTTTCACTAGAAATATCACAATACAAAATCCATCTTCATTATAACTCTAAAGACGGATAACGAATACTTGAGGTGTATTTTGAAAAGTATATAAAAGTATTTTTACATAAAAACCCCTCAAGTTTTACAAATTACCCTAAGGACCCTAGCAATTATAGGTTTAAGAAATAATCAAGATTTTGATTTACATTTCTAATTGTCTGACTCGGATTTGAGTCTAATTAATCTGAATTGAATATGATTCAAGTCAATCTACAATCTACAATTTTCAACATGAATCCATGAATCCAATTATCAATCTATACGACTTGACCGAACCGAACCATGGATATACATTCCATTTACATGGTTCTCCAGTTATTCCACTTATATAATTCTGCGGATACATCCGTTTACTGATATCATGGTTTCGGTCAGTCTTACAATTATACACTCAATTCAATTTACATTACAAAACAATACAAATAAAACACTACGGGGTTTAAGGGGTAGATTGGTACGGAAGGTGTTAAAAGTGGCACGAGGCGGTAAGATTAAGACACCTAACCTATATTCCGTTGCTGTTGTACCGTGTCTTAACGGTTCCTTGTACATTCCGTTTGCCCTGGTCTCTAGCATATAGAGACCCCTCTCGTATACACTTGGCTTAACGGTTCCTTATACATTCCGTTTGCACTGGTCTCTAGCATATAGAGACCCCTCTCGTATACATTAGCATCCTTTTGTACCAAGCTACAAACAACAGCGGTAACACAACATTACAACAAGATAATACAACTTTAAAAGATACCTTCTTATTATGTCTATTATACTTTCCTCTTATCTTTGGGACTTACCGAGCGACCTGTTCGCTGACGACATTCTATTTCCTTCTTCTTTGAATATCGTCAGGTGGTTTGGACCCGGCAGATATCGAGCCATCTGCAGAAGACTTGGAGCAGTTTGCTGAAGAACCAGAGCTCTAGTTTTATTGTACATTTTCCATTCGGTACTTTTCATTTCCTGTTATGCCATTGTTTAGGCATCGTTTTATTTCAGTTGTATTTCCTTTTCAGGCATTGTACAAACGAATGTTAATAAATAAAAGTTGTTGTTTTTATTATATCTTGTCTCTTGTGTATTTACTTTTATATTGCTTAGATACGCTTAGCGTATGTACTTCTGAGTATATACGTAGCGGACCAGTCGCGTCCCCTTCGCCGTACACCGGGAAGCGAGGCGTGACACCCAAACTTATCTTTGATCGTCCCGAGCAAACTAGTTTATTCAAGAGAAGGAGAAAAAGAAAGGAGAAAGCTAAGCACACTTTCGTAGGCAACACGATTGCACTGAGCGCCGTTCCCCTCCGAAGGACGGCGCGACATGGAATGCCTCGCCTGAAATTCGGGGCAGATGCTAATTGGTGCTATCCGTCCACCTCTCCAAAGATGCCAAGTTGATTTATGGCACCATGTATCGAAGGTTTAAACGGATGCGACCGATGTAGCAGACTTCGTCAGATTCCCCCTCGTTTGAGAGGTTTTTGATTGTGGGGACGCTTTTCCCTGCAGGCGCAAGCCCCTGCAGTTAATTACGCTACCGCATCGCGGTAACAACTTTCTCCTTCTCCAGATGGTCACTTCGTGTCGTGTGTGTTTATTTTATGTTTTGTTGCCCATGGATTGTTTATGGAGACCGAGTTATTTCGTCGCCCGTAGGGCGTGGACTAGTCCAAATCCGTATTATCTTAGATTTGGGTTTGGGGGTTTGGTTTGAGGATACGTTAGCCATACTTGAGGCTAAGATCAACTCAAATGTTTGTTAAGGATACGTTAGTCTAACTTGAGACTAAGCTCAACTTAACGGGATCGTTTAGATCCGACAAAAGAGCATTTGGGCTCCATTGTTCCAGTTTAGGGACATAGTGGTCCATCGTATTTATGGCCTTCAGGACCCGTCACCTCTCTGACGACGTTGAAGGATTACAACGACAGATGTCAGAGGAGTTCAGAGATGTACCCTCGAACCAGAGTTAATTGGGGGAGATTCATAGCCCAGTCTGTTTGAAGGTTTAAGGACACGTTAGCCATATTTAAGGCTAAGATCAACTTAAACGGGATCGTTTAGATCCGGCAAGAGAGCATGCGTGGCTCTATTGTTCCAGTTTAGGGACATTGCGGTCCATGGGTAGTTTAAGGACATTGCGGTCTACGGGTAGTTTAAGGACATTGCGGTCCATGGGTAGTTTAAGGACATTGCGGTCCATTGTTAGTTTTAAGACATCTCGGTCAAGGTTAAGGACGTCGTAGTCCGTGGGTTTAAGGACCCCACAGTCCATTGTTAGTTTTAAGACATCTCAGTCAAGGTTAAGGACGTCGTAGTCCATGGGTTTGAGGACCCCACAGTCCATTGTTAGTTTTAAGACA
Source organism: Agapanthus africanus (assembly GCA_030015575.1). Taxonomy (NCBI): domain Eukaryota; kingdom Viridiplantae; phylum Streptophyta; class Magnoliopsida; order Asparagales; family Amaryllidaceae; genus Agapanthus; species Agapanthus africanus. The sequence continues at coordinate 392,484,837 of CM057339.1, forward strand.
TCTCGGTCAAGGTTAAGGACGTCGTAGTCCGTGGGTTTAAGGACCCCACAGTCCATTGTTAGTTTTAAAACATCTCGGTCAAGGTTAAGGACGTCGTAGTCCATGGGTTTAAGGACCCCACAGTCCATTGTTAGTTTTAAGACATCTCGGTCAAGGTTAAGGACGTCGTAGTCCATGGGTTTAAGGACCCCACAGTCCATATCAATATGTGGTCATCGGGACCCGTCACCTCTTTGAAGACATTGAGGGATTACAATGCCAAGTATCAAAGGAGAGAAGAGATGTACCCTGGAACCGGAGTGGATTAAATAGTCCTTGGCCCAATTTGGGATCAAGACCAATTAATTATGTTATGAGCCCATTAGCCCAGTTAATTACGAATTGAGGACTTATGGCCAGCTTGGGCTAAGTCCAATCATGTCTGGAATATTGGCTTCCTGTTGGTCCATTGAAGGAGAGACTTTGTCTCTAGCCATTTAGCCAATTGGGCCAATGTCTAGTGTTAAACACTACAGACCAATCAGCGTTGAACACTGGGAATGAGATTGACAAGTTAGTGTTTAACACTAAAAGATAATTGGTGTTAAACACCAGCAACAAGGCTTTCAAATTAGTATTAAACACCAAAACAGATCAGTGTTAAACACTGGCAACGGAGATCTCAAATTAGTGTTAAACACTAAGGTAATCAGTGTTGAACACTGCAAATAAAGTTCTTTGATTAGTGTTGAACACTAAGGCCCAACAGTGTTTTAACACTGGATTCGGGAGTTCCAATTTAGTGTTAAACACTAAGGCAAGAGGGGTCACGTGTCAACACGTGAGAGCGCCCTCCCTTCATTTGTTCTTCTGAGGAGATCGCATTTTTTTTGGAGCATCACGTGTCATCACGTGACGGGTGTCTAAATGAGGTATGTTAAAGCTTCTGCCAAGGGTAACGTGGGTCACGTGAGGCACTGCCTCAAAGGGCTTTCTGTAGATCTTTTGGGGGGGTCACGTGGTGACACGTGACCCTTCTTTTCTGTAGTTGTTAGAAGATCTGTTAATCCCTTTCAGGAATTAAATTCCTCGTAGGGTTGAACCCTGACAATAATTTCAAAGGAATTAAATTCCTAGTTTCTTTTGAAGAGTTGAACTCTGAATTTTCTGTAGGAATTAAATTCCTCACATATATGAAGAACTGAATAGGGTTAAACCCTAATAAGAGCTTTAAGGAATTAAACTCCCACTCTCTGTTAGAGAATTATTCTGGGGAGTAAGATTAAGGGAATTAAATTCCTGGTGTTTTAACAGAATTAAGTTCTTAACTAGGGTTAAACAGGGTCAAACCCTAATTTTATTTTAAAGGAATTAAATTCCTATAGTTCTATGAGAATTAAATTCTCGTGCTTGCATTCCCTCTCTATGCTTTGGATCTGCATGGCAGGATCTCAACCCATTGAGAATTAAATTCTCAACTTCAAGGGGAGATGTGCACTTTACAGATCCTCCATCCAAGAGAGAAGAAATGTGTCCTTCTGTTTTATATCAGAATTAAACTCTGTTGAGAATTAAATTCTCCTTCTTTCCAAAAAGCCTTCCCTTTCTTACCTAGGGTTTTCTTTTGCAGAAGATCCAAATTCCTCAAAGTATCCAGGCTTTCTCTCCCTTTTCTTCCCTCTGCGTATATCCCTTTTGTATGTCTCTTGGCTCCTATTTATAGGAGAAGCAGCCGAGTCAATTAGTTTTTGACGAATCTTCCTTGAGAGATTTGATTTGCATCCATCATTCGTTTTGGACCTTTGGATTATTAGGTGAATTTTATTCACTATTGGATTTCAAATCCAGGGATTCTCCTTTGTTATTTCTGTTAGATTTGATGGGGAAATCTTTCCAAATTCGAGATTTTCCCATAGATAGATGATATTTAATCACCTATGAATCGTTAATTCAATCGATTGCTTTTGGAAAGATTTGAGAGGTCTTTCTCAGAATTTAATTCTGTTAACAAATGGGCTTTGAAGTCGGTCACGTGTGGCCACGTGACCCTTGGTCATGTGTGGGCACGTGACCCCCTTGGAACGAGCCTTCCTCTTTCTTTTTGCGCTCTGTCTTCTGGTTGCTGCTTAACCGTCACGTGCCACCACGTGACCCCTGGTCACGTGTGAGCACGTGACCCTTGTCTGGACTCTTTTTCTTGGTATAGCGGGAGAACAAATCTGCTGCTTTTGATTATCACGTGCTAACACGTGACCCTGGTCACGTGGGAGCACGTGACCTCTTCTGAAGCCTTTTCCTTGATCTGATCAGGGAACCGGTTTGCCTTTGAAGCCGCTTTTAATTGTCACGTGCCAACACGTGAGTCAGGTCACGTGGGAGCACGTGACCCTTTCTGAAGCCCTTTTCTTTGATGTAGTTGGGAAACTGAACTTGCCTTGCCGATACTTTTAGGTGTCACGTACCAACACGTGGCTGCTGGTCATGTGTAAGCACGTGACCCTCTTCTGAAGCTTTTTCCATAAGCTTTTCTGATTTTAAATCAGGAAATAAATGCCCCCACAGCGTTGTTCGCACGTGAGTGCAACGCTGTCACCTTTTGTGACCGTTGGATTCCTCTAGGGATCTGGGGAGATGAAACGTCTCCATCTCCTTCTATAAATACCCATGTCCCTTCAGAAGAGCCTTCACTTTGCTCATCTTCTTCCTTTGAGAACTTTTTCTGAGAATTTAATTCTCTTCTTCCAGAGCTTAGTTCTCTGCTTTGAAACAATCTTCAGAGTTTAACTCTGTTCAGGTGACCCTTTTTTTCTTCAGGTAATGTTCTTGGACAAGCAGCGAACTTCCATATTCCTTTGGATTTTAAATCCAAAACAAGGGTTTTTGCTCCTTTTTAACAAAGAACCCATTTTTCTTCAAGTTTTTCCATAAAAACATGAAACCGCCTAACCTTCGAACTGTAGATCTCTTAGGGTTTAAATGATCTTTGGGGAAATGATGATGGCGTTTCAACTCCATGGAATTTAATTCCATCCAAAAATGTTTCTGGGAATTTAATTCCCTTTTCTCAATAAGGAATTTAATTCCAATGAAGAACTCAGTTTCTTCACGCGGAGGCTTCTTGGGGGGCTCTCAACCCGAGGTTGTCCTTCTGCAATCAATGCAATAGGAGCTTTGTAATGATTCTCATGACCTTTATTTCAGGTATCATGGATGCCCATCTGTATGGTCTTGACGAGATCATTTCCTATGGGAATATTCATGCACTGGGCCGCAGTCAGAACCAGGAGTTCACCGATGCTCAGTGTGCCGAGATCATGAGCTGCTTTGACGAGTACAACCATCGGCTACTCCCCTGTCGCTCTTCTCTTCTGAGGCTCATCGTGCTGGCGATTTGGGAGGCGCTTCCTCTCTTCTGCGCCGGTGTGCCACTCATGGCATTGGACGTTGCCGAGGATAAGATACATTCGGTGTATCTGATGAGTCTGATCTCGAAGAGAAGGCGTGACAACCTCATTGATCTTTTGAACCAGGCGTTTCAGCAGTCGGCCATACTTGCCGCCTACCGGAGGGTGGAGGACATCCGCGAGGACCCCGACGCTTGCGATCGCGATAGAAAACATACTCGGGCGGTTCGAAATACTTAGAGGATCTTGGACAAGGTCAAGCTTGAGTTTCTCAATCCGTGCCCCGCGCCTGAGGCCTTGCTGTTGTAATCGTTTTATTTTCATTTTGTATGAACCTTTTTAAAGCATGAATGATAAACTTATCGTGTCCTTCTGTGTTTGCGTGCCCCCCTCCCTCTTTTGGAATTTTGTCGTTCATTTTTTTTTGTCGATGTGTGCAAGGCATTGTTTCATTTCTTAGTACGCACCAAGCATGGTGCTCACGTGCTCCACACGTGAGGGGCCTTTTATGGGGCTATTCAATTTTTCATGCCACATTTCTGTGCATGGCATTGGATGCAGAGAAGGCGCCTTGGAAATCGTTCCTTTTCCTGATTTTCAATGTCTTCCCTTATTTGGGCCTTGGAAGAGTTCCATCATGCAATTTTCTCTCGCGCGCAGCATTTAATGCTCCCCTTTATAGTCTTGAGGCCATAGCCTATTTCCTCCTCACAGAGAAATTTATTCCCATATTGACGTGATTTAATTTGAGGAGTAGCCGAGTGTCATGGCCTGCAACCGTCCACACGCTCGTCGACAGCCATGGGAAGTGCCTATCGAGGAGATGATCCTCCGCTTTGCTGCTCGGTTGGTGGATCCACTTCTTACCGACGACGAATACGACTCAGCAATGTACGAACTCTCGATTCGTAGGGGGTCCCCCCTCCTGATGGGTTCCCTCTGGCTCTGGATGATTCTCACGGCCGTGCTTGCCGACATCCCTCCTCACCCGGCAGAGATGACCCTGGCGATGCTTGACGCGGCTGAAGAAAAGCTCGAGGGCTTTCATGAAGCGCGCCTGATTACTCAGGCTTTGAAGGATTGCTCAATTCATCTGCTGAGCCAGATAAAGGTCCAGCGAGCTATTATGTCTGCTTTCGCGGACGAACATGGCGCCAATCGATGGGGAGCGACTCCTCGTGAGAACCGTCGCTTTGATGTACTGGAGAAAGCAGAGAGAGAGATGGAGAATTTTGTCCTCTGCTTCATTAACCCCTGTGCCGTCGATCCCGTGTTTGGTGACCTTTTCTCGTTAGCGTAGAACATTTTTAAATTAGTCCCTCCTTCTCTATGTTTTGTGCCGAACTTCCATGTAGGCTTGGTACTAGTATGTATGTTTCCGCTTGCATAAATAAACTTTGTATTCTTCTCATGAGAACTTTCTTTAATTGCAAATGCTATCATCACTTTCCTGCGCATCAGACCTTCTTGGGCATTATGAATGTTCATGCGATTGCAAATGCTATTATTATTATTTTTTTTTTGAATACTCATATGATTGCGAACGCATGCTCGCAATATGTCGGGAATCTTTCTTGTTGCCTTTCACGTCAGGTGATGTGAGCGCGTTTTAGATCGATTATTCCCGTCGACTGGAAGCCCATTTATACGGTCTTGTAAATGTCTTGTTTCCAAGGCCGCGGTCACGAAAGCGAGCTTACGCGGCCTGATATAGCGACACGTAGCGAACACATTGTTGTGCGAGAAAAGGGCTTGGCCGTAAATTTTCGGAGAGGGAGCTAGCTTCTAAGGCGCTGAGCGAGCTTCATGCCAGCCTCACAGCCAAGGCCAACAAAGCATACGAACTCTGGCGGGTGCTTCAGGAGTCCATAAAAGAGGTGGTGGCTCTCGATAAAGCTGCCACGTTCACTCGTGAGAGGGTCGAGGCTCATAAAGCCACCGAGAAAGAGCTCGAGGCTCGGCTTGCTTCTTATCAGGCTCAGCAAGCTCAGGCGGAGGCTCGTCTTCTGGAGATTTTGCGTCATGAAGCCGTGGCTCAACAACAAAACGATGAGCTGGTAAAATTACTACACCGCCCGCCAGCTTGAAGAATTGTATCTTTTCTTCCTTTTTTTTTTGTACATACTCATGGATAAGAGTATCTTTCTTTTTGTTTCTTTCATGAATTGTACTTTGTATCCATTTTGGCTTATGAATAAAAGATACATTTTTTTCTTCTCACTGGTGTGTCCCTTTTTCATTGAATGTATTCTGCGGATATTCTATCTTGATCTCCTTGCAGGACAGCGATGGCTTAGGATTCAGGGTTAAGATCTGCTTCCTAAGGCTTTTGCATTTTATGAGCCACGAGGGTCTCATAAAGAGTTTTTCTCCCTACAGGTCGAGAGGATCCCATAGGTGTAAGTTCTTCCTAAGGATCGTGAGGATTCTTAAGCGGGTTTTCCCTTGAGAGTCGCAAGGATCTTATAAGAGAGTTTTTCTTCCTTACAGGTCGTGAGGACTTGTAAGTGCTGGATGTGGTCACCCTTGTCCGTGTTTTACGGAGTCAGGGGTTTCTCCAGGTATTGTAGTTTAAAGATGTCGCGGTCAAGGTTAAGGACCTCATAGTCCGTGGATTTAAGGACTCCACAGTCCGATGTTAGTTTTAAGACATCATGGTCAAGGTTAAGGACCTCATAGTCCGTGGATTTAGGGACTCCACAGTTCGATGTTAGTTTTAAGACATCACGGTCAAGGTTAAGGACCTCATAGTCCGTGGATTTAGGGACTCCACAGTCCGATGTTTGGTTGCAGGGACCCGTCACCTCTTTGAAGACGTTGAGGAATTACAACGCCAGGTATCAAAGGAGTGAAGAGATGTACCCTTAAACCAAGGCAAAATCCGTAGGGAATCGGGGTGGTTGATCGTTAGTTTTAAGACATCACGGTCGAGGTTAAGGACATCATAGTCCGTGGATTTTAAGGACTCCACAGTCCGGTATTTGCTCTGGATGCTTCACACGGGTTCACTGCCGCGCTTGGCGAGGACCAGGCTCTGCTCTGGGCGTTTTCCGCAGGGTCAAAGAGTGACGTTATCCACGTTCCACGTAACCAGGAATTTTGCACTAGATGCTTCACACGGGTTCACTGCCGTGCTCGGCGAGGACTAGGCTCCGCTCTGGATGCTTCACACGGGTTCACTGCCGTGCTCTGCGAGGACCAGGATCCGCTCTGGATGTTTTTCCAGGGGGTCAAAGAGTGACGTTATCCGCGTTCTACGTAACCAGGAATTTTGCACTAGATGCTTCACACGGGTTCACTGCCGTGCTCGGCGAGGACTAGGCTCCACTCTGGATGCTTCACACGGGTTCATTGCCGTGCTCTGCGAGGACCAGGATCCGCTCTGGACGTTTTCCACGGGGTCAAAGAGTGACGTTATCCGCGTTCCACGTAACCAGGAATTTTGCACTAGATGCTTCACACGGGTTCACTGCCGTGCTCGGCGAGGACTAGGCTCCACTCTGGATGCTTCACACGGGTTCATTGCCGTGCTCTGCGAGGACCAGGATCCGCTCTGGACGTTTTCCACGGGGTCAAAGAGTGACGTTATCCGCGTTCCACGTAACCAGGAATTTTGCACTAGATGCTTCACACGGGTTCACTGCCGTGCTCGGCGAGGACTAGGATCCGCTCTGGACGTTTTCCACGGGGTCAAAGAGTGACGTTATCCGCGTTCCACGTAACCAGGAATTTTGCACTAGATGCTTCACACGGGTTCACTGCCGTGCTCGGCGAGGACTAGGCTCCGCTCTGGATGCTTCACACGGGTTCATTGCCGTGCTCTGCGAGGACCAGGATCCGCTCTGGACGTTTTCCACGGGGTCAAAGAGTGACGTTATCCGCGTTCCACATAACCAGGTATTTTGCACTAGATGCTTCACACGGGTTCACTGCCGTGCTCGGCGAGGACTAGGCTCCGCTCTGGATGCTTCACACGGGTTCATTTCCGTGCTCTGCGAGGACCAGGATCCGCTCTGGACATTTTCCACGGGGTCAAAGAGTGACGTTATCCGCGTTCCACGTAACCAGGAATTTTGCTGATTGTATCCGCATTTCACGGGATGGAGGTTTGACCGTTGGCGATATGTATACCACCGAGCCATGGAACTGGGAGTTGCCGATGTTCCGCTTAGCTTGAAGTTGTGTCCGTCGTTACGAGACGAATGTTGGGATGATCTCTAGGTCGCTTGTGGCCCGTCGAGATTTAGCTTCTTTCTTTGGTGAAACCTAGGGGGGAGGTATGTTCCCTTTTTGTTTACGCCCTTTTTTTTATATTTTATTTCTTTTTCCGCGATGCTCTATCATTTCAGCTTTTATATCGCGGAGGTCGCGATTGCCCTATCATTTCGGCTATTCTTCACGGTGCCCAATCATTTCGGCTATTTATTTATTCTCTACTCGCTGCTTTTTATTGCGAGTTGCCCCATCATTTCGGCTATTTTTCATGCATACATTTTTACTTGCTGCTTTTTATTGCACGTTGCCCCATCATTTCGGCTATTTTGTAGGCATGTGTGGCTTGCTAGCTTTTTCGCCGCAAGCTTCGATTTTAGACACCGATTTCGACATCAGCACCGCTACAACTGGAATGTTGCCGGGAGCGAATCATCATTTGCCTTTGTCGATGTTGAACAAAGGTGGCTCAGCAAACAGGGTTAAGGGTCCTGTCGACCAAGGCTTTTGACTTCATGAGCCGTAAGGGTCTCACAAATGTATTTCTCCCTACAAGTCGTGAGGATCTTGCAGGTGTATTTTCTCCTTAGGAATCGTGAGGATTCCTAAGTGTGTGTTCCTCTGTAAGTCGTAAGGATCCTATAAGAGGGCTTTCTCCTTATGGGTCGAGAGGACCTACAAGGGTTGGACTTTGCTGGGGAAATTTTTATTCGCGCCCGTGGATTGTATACAAGGGTCAGTATTGAGTCCCTTATAGGGCAATATCGAAGGTTGTGGAGGATTTGCTTAAGAACAGGTTTAGGTTTCTGTAACTTAAGACTTTCAAATCTTATGAGCCATGAGGGTCACATAAGAGAGTTCTCCTTACGAGTCGTGAGGATCTCGTAAGTGTATTTTCTCCTTAGGAATCGTGAGGATCCCTAAGTGTGTTGCTCCTTTGTGAGTCGTAAGGATCTCACGCAGGTGGTTTCTCCTTACAAGGTCGAGAGGACCCTATAAGTGTCTTTTAACGAGGTTGCGCCCTTTCGGGTTTTCACAAACACTCGCCGGTAGTCTTGCTGTTTTTACTCACGGAGCCCTTTCGGGTTTTCATCCGTGCCCATTTTGCTCGTGGACACACCGTTTTTTATTCTTTTTCTCTCTTTTTTTTTCTCGTCAGCCTAAGGATGCTGCGGTAGTAGTTTAGGGACGTTTCGGTCCGTCGTTAGTTTAAAGACATTTCGGTCCATCGATAGTTTAAGGACGTTTCGGTCCGTTGTTAGTTTGAGGACGTTTCGGTCCATCGTTAGTTTAAGGACGTTTCGGTCCATCGTTAGTTTAAGGACGTTTCGGTCCATTGTTAGGGGAAGGCCGGCTGCTGCTTGTAAAGTCTGAGCTTAGGAAGATAGCGAGCGGACATAGTCGTCGTCATCTATCATTGACCCGGGCTGTGGCTCATTAAGCATAGTATTTCTTTAAGAAGCGGCCGTTTATTGGCCTGAAAGGCCTTTCACCGTGCATGTCCATGAGTAGATAGGCTCCACCCTGGTAGACCTTGTCTATGATGTACGAGCCTTCATAGTTTGGCTCAAATTTTCCCCGCTTGGCACGATTGGGGATCATAGGCCTTTTGACCACTAGCACGAGTTCGCCTTGGCAGAATGTCCTCGGTCGGGTCAATCTTTCATATGAGCGCGTCATCTTTGCTTTGTAAGATTCTAGATTTTGTTGCGCTATGAGCCGGGTTTCATCAAGTGAATCAAGCTCCTCAAGCCGAAGGTGAGCATTTTCTTCGTCCGTCAGCTCGTGGTGGACTGCCACTCGTAGAGAGGGTAACTCTATCTCGAGGGGGAGCACTGCTTCCGTCCCAAATACCAACGCGTACGGCGTTGTGTTCGTGGCCGTCTTGAATGTAGTTCGATAAGCCCAAAGGGCTTCTTGCAGCCTCTCGTGCCAGTCTCTCTTATTCCGGGAAACGGTCTTTTTTATGATCTTCGTCAAGGTCTTATTGAAGGCCTCGGCCAGACCGTTAGCTCGTGGGTTGTAAACTGAAGAATATCTCCAGTCTATATTGTGCTGCTGCGCGAAGCGGCTAATCTTATGGCTTCGGTAGGCTGGCCCATTATCGGAGATAATCCGCCGTGGGGTTCCAAACCGATAGATGACGTGCGTCTTGAAGAAATGGAGGATATTCTCCGTCTTCACTTCCCTCAGTGGTACTGCTTCTGCCCATTTGGAGAAGTAATCAGTTGTCGCCAGGATAAAACGATGTCCCCGGGACGATGCTGGCTCGATGGGGCCGACTATGTCAGTCCCCCACATTTCGAATGGCCAGCTAGCCACCGTTGGGTGTAGTGGATTCGGATGTTGGTGGATAAAGTCTCCATGAATCTGGCACGAGTAGCATTGCTTCGCATACTCGAGGCAGTCCTGGATCATCGTGGGCCAGTAGTAACCCATCCGTTTAATTTTTAACTTCATCTTTGGGCCTGCTTGGTGAGAACCGCAAAGTCCGTCATGAACTTCCTGAATGACTCTTTCTGCTTCGTCAGGTCCTAAGCATCTCAGCCATAGAGAATCAAACGATCTCTTGTATAGAGTATCGTTGACGAAAGCGAAAGATAGAGCTCGTTTCATGAGCTGATGTCTTGAGGACGCTTCTTTGGGCATTCGGTGGGACTTAAAGTAGTCTATGAAGACTTCCCTCCAGTCCTCAGCCTTCTCACGGTCTTTTATTTGTAGGGTCGTCTGCTCAGTCGCCCCCTTTTCTTTATATAATTCCGGAGGTATTTCTGCCGGGGCGAGCACTCGACGGCTTTGTACCACGATTCTTACATCATCGAGGTTTTCGTCCGCCAACTCTTTAGCAAGTTTGGCCAACGCGTCTGCTTTGCTGTTTTCCGCGCGCGGTATGTTCTCCAAAGTATAGGAGGGAATTTGGGTCAATAGTTGTTGCACCTTTTCGCCGTACTTCACCAACTCCGGTTTGCACGTTTGGTAGTCACCATTTACTTGACTAACGACCAGTTGAGAATCCCCGTATATAAGGAGGTCTTCAATTCCCAGGTCGATGGCGATTTCGAGGCCTGCTATCAGAGCTTCGTATTCAGCTTCATTGTTTGTCCTCGGCTCTGTTAAGGAGAAGGCGAAGCGCATTATCCCTCCTTGTGGAGTTGCAAAGACGAGGCCTATCCCCGATTTGATCATTGGGATACCTTGTTTCTGTTTCTTTACGGAGGATGCTCTATCGAAATAGAGTTCCCATCGGGTGCTACCGCCGCCAATCGCATCAAATGCATGCTCGTCCGGCAAATCAAAGTTCAGAGGAGAATCGGCCGGTATCGAGTGCTCAGCGAGGAAATCGGCAATGGCCTGGCCTTTCACTGCCTTGAGAGGTTGATACGTTATCGAGAACTCCATCAAGAGCAGGGCCCATTTAGCGAGTCGTCCCGTCAATATGGCTTTTGACATCAAGTATTTAAGGGGATCCACCTTTGAAATGAGACGGACTTCATGCGCCAACGCATAGTGCCTGAGCTTTGTTATCGCGAAGATTAACGCCAAGAAATGTTTTTCAATGGGAGAGTGGTTGCTTTCTGCCCCCAGTAGAACTCGACTTAAGTAGTAGAGTGCTCTCTCTTTCCCCTGATCGTTCTTTTGTGCCCATAATGCGCCCAAGGAACCTTCGAGGGCAGTCGTATAAAGAATGAGGGGTTTTCCCTTGACCGGCGCAGCCAACACCGGAGGGTTCTGCAGGTACTGCTTGATCTCGTCTAGTGCACCTTGGCATTTTTGATCCCAAACGAATGGAGTTCCCTTTTTCATCAGGTGGCTGTAAGGACGGCATTTGTCTGAAAGATTGGCGATAAATCGCCGGATGTATGCGAGCTTCCCTTGGAGAGACCGCAACTGTTTGAGGGTTCTTGGCGGAGGCATTTCCATGATCGCTTTAATCTTTGACGGATCTATTTCAATACCTCGGTATCGAACGATGAATCCCAGGAATTTTCCCGAGGAGACTCCAAACGCGCATTTGAGGGGATTCATTTTCAAATTATATTGCCGGAGGCGTTGAAATACAGTCTCCAGATGCTTTAAATGCTCTTCGTATGACATGCTCTTTACTACGAGGTCATCGATATAACACTCGACGATGTCATGTATGAGGTCGTCGAAGATCTTTGTCATGGCCCTTTGATAGGTAGCGCCAGCGTTCTTTAGACCAAAGGGCATAACACTGTAGCAGAATATACCCAAAGGGGTCCGGAAAGCGGTGTGCTTCTGGTCTTCGGGATGCATCTTTATCTGATTGTATCCTGACGAACCGTCCATAAAGGAGAAAACCTCGTGAGTGGACGTGTTATTTATCATTAGCTCGGTTACTGGTACTGGGAAATCGTCCTTTGGACAGGCTTTATTGAGATCCCTGAAATCCACGCATATGCGTACCGTCCCATTCTTCTTCATTACCGGGACGATATTGGCGATCCAGTCGGGATATTGGACTTCTTGGATAAATCCAGAATCGATCAGCTTCTTGACTTCGGCGTTGATGCTCATTTCAAGCTCGAGTCGCATCCTTCTCGGCACCTGCTTGACTGGCTTGATATCCGGGGATATCGCCAATCTATGCACAGCGATTTCTGGATCTAGTCCTGGCATCTCGGAATAGTTCCACGCAAAGCAATCTTTGTGCTGTAGAAGCACGTTCTTTAACGCAGCCACCCTTTCTTCAGATAGCAGCTCGCTGACAAATGTCGGTCGCGGGTCATCTGCCGATCCCAACTCAATCTTCTTGAGGTTATCTGCAGTAGTATGTATACCATCTTCCAGTTCTTTCGGAGCGGGCGGAAATTCTGAGATCACCTCATCATCGTTGTTCTCAAAGCACCGGGGAAGGTCATCCATATTCTCGGGCTCTTCTTTTAATATCGTAATCGCATAACAGGTGTGAATCCGCTCCCAGGACCGAGGTGGATCCGGTTCTGCTCTTGCGGCTTTGGGTTCGTGCTTTTGTGGCGGCGTTACCCTCCAGCCGTCGGATAAAGCGAATCTGCCCCGTTGGTACTGGTCCTCGACCCAGTTCTTGAAGGTGAAGCAGTCTTCGGTAGGATGTCCTATGGCTCGGTGATAAGAGGAATAGCTCAGACGAGAAGCCTTGTTAGCTTGCTCAGGGTGTCTAGACTCTGGAAGCGCGATCATTTGATGTTTTAAAGCTAGCTTGAGTAACCTCTCCGTCTTGTCTCGGGGGAAGGAGTACGCTCGACTCATCTTCTTCATGAGGGACAAATCCGAGCCGTGTAATACCCGATCACGTAACCCTCTAATCCTGCGTCGTTGTTGTCGGCTCCTCTTTCCGCTTCTTGATTTATTTCCGTCTCCGCATCGGTCCTTTCGTACAACGGGTTGACAAAGACGAACATCTTTATCTTTTGCGGCCTGTTGAAATAGACGTTGCGTCCTGGCCTTCTCGCAGATGGCCATTTCGCGGTTGTGGTCTTCCCGAGCTTTCTGACCCACTTTCCTGATAGGCTTGTCCATTCGTTCTTCAAACGACGGACTCGGCACTTCAATCGCGGGGTCTAGTTTTGATGAGGGGTTGGCATCTTCTGACAGGGCGTCCTCTTCTTCATCAAAGGTATATATAGCGTAGCTGCTGTGAGCCCGTTCCCGTTTTCCGGTTCTCGCGTATCCAAGCCCAAGTGTTTCCATTTTCCCGTTGGGCAATTTGCGTTGAGTCCCAGGGACATCCCAAATCTTGTTGTAGAACCGAGCCTGCCGAACAGTCTGTTTTAAGGGTACTCCTTGGCGCTTCAATAGCTTCTTTAATCCATTTGTATAGTATCTGGGCAGACGGATGGGTTGGAGCCTGTCGAGTGTAGCATCCGCGCCATGCCAGATCTCTTTCTCTATTTCCGACTCTGAGGATCGGTAGAATAGGATCACCTTCTCACCCCTTTGCCTGGGAGGGACGTAAAATGTTTGCAGGTCCTGCACATTGTGAGCTTGAAGCGTGTCGAGATCCTTGTAGTGTTCTCGCGGTACCATGGTGATTTGCAAACTATGATCATTGCTAGGGTGTGCTCGTATAGACAGCCGATTGGAGAACACGGCATTAACTTCATCTTCTGAATCACTTCCGAAGACCAACATGGGGGCGGGCGTCCCCAGGTTGTTGCGTTGAAATGGCCCGGCATAAACTATCTCTTCCTCTTCTTCGGTATCGCTCCCGAAAACAGGGATGGTAGCGGCGGTTTTGTTCTCCGGGTTGCGACACCTTTCTGTATCCTCGAAATCTGGCAAAAAGTACTTTGCATCTTCGTATTTGCAGACTTCGTTCACGGAAAATGGGTTTAACTCTCCTGTTACGGTATACTCGAAACCATCCTTAAAGTACTTCATACACTGATGTTGTGTAGAAGGGATGATGTTGTACTCGTGTAGCCAAGGACGACCGAGCAAGGCGTTGTAGCAGGTCTTGGCGTCAATGACATGGAATTTGATGTCTGTGACGAGAAGTCCAAAGCGTAATGTTAGTATCACAGATCCGAGAGTCCGTGACGATTGTGAATCGAAACCGAAGATAGTAATTTTGTCACGAGCGAGGTGTTTCACACTCATGCAGATTTCCTTCAACACCCGAACATTAAGGAGATTGACGGAGGATCCATTATTCACCAGGATCTTGCCTATCTTGATATCATGGCAGTATCTAGAGACATATAGGGGACGGTTGTGGTCGCACGTCCCGAGAAGGAGGTCTTCGTCACCGAAAGTGATGTCGGCCGTATGCACTTCCTCCAATTCATCCTTCATCCTTTCAGTGGCGAGGAAGGCTTGGAATTGCTTAGGTTCTTGTAACGCCTTAATTAGTGAGTCTCGCGCTTCTTTTGATAATAGGAGGGCATCGAGAATGCTAAGCTGAGAAGGTAGCTTCCTTAGGTGCGCGAGGATGTTATAGTCCACCTTACCCTTCCTAGGAGGGTCTTTGGCAGCCAGCTCTCTCATGACTTGGTCATCTAAAGTGATATCTTCAGTGACCTTTTCCTTTCCCTTATCTTTTCTACTCACGGGCCCGAGATTCTTTTCTGGGAGTGTGCGATTGCGCAGCTGAATGTTCTCGCAGGCCTCTGATTTCTCCTCTTTCCCTAAAATGGATTCTTTAAAGAGAGGGCCCAGAGCCATTTCTTCATCAGAGTCGCTCCCAAAGGTGAGAACTTGTGACCCCCCGGCGTGAGCCATATAACAGTTGCCAGTAGTTCTGTTGTGCCCATCGACAGTACTTCTTCGCTCCCGACGGATCTTGCGTTTCATGCGCTTAACATGTTGCCGACGAGCAACATATCCTTGCCACCATATCTTAAAGGCGTCGCACTCCTCCGTGGGGTGTGAGATTTTCCGATGATATGCGCAATAATCAGGGTGCCTCTCCACCCCATCGTGTGTGTCTCCTTCCGAGGGTGGTAGCTTCATCCCCATTGACATGGCTTTGGCAAACCTTTTCCTTGTCTTGAATATCTTCTTATCTACTTCGGATGCCTTTCGCTCTGGCAGGGGTAGTTCAACTCTTCTGTTCAGTCGCCTGCATTTGGTTCCTTCTGATGCTGCCATCTCACGCTCCTGATCCGCTTTACTCTTTAGACGAATCTCGTCTAGAAAGGCATTGATCATTTCATTCGTCGTCCACGCACGCTCTGGTTCAGGCTCTACCTCCAGCTTCTTAGTGCTAGGAGTTTTCCCATCATCGGCAAACGAGTGGGAGATTACGTTACAACTCGCCACATATCCTTCGGATTCATCCGACGAGCTCTCTCCATCATCTTTCTCTTGAAAGATGTGGTTGAGGAACTCTTGCAGTGTGACAGGAGTTCGCGCCTTTTGATTGTATTCTTCCAGCGCGTTGATTTGCTTCTGCAAGTTCGTGTGCTCGTTTCCAAGCTTCACGGGCTTCTTGTATTTCTTCTTTTTCTTCGAAGATTTTGACGGTTGGGCGTGAGTATTTGGGCCCTTATCGCGAGTCTTCGTAGTTGGGCGGGGCTTCAACATTTCTTCGATAATCTGAGGTTCAAGAGGGCCCTTCCATTCGATCGCAGGGCACGCATGAAGGTCTCCCAGCATTATTTTGGTTTTAGTTGATAGCACGACCTCCCATGGAGCTTCTTCGATAAAGGAACAGGTTGCCCCCGGTGTATCTGCTTTCTTAGGAGTATGCGGCTGTGGTGGGTTCACCTTCCACTTTTCTGACAGTATAAACTTCCCCTGGAGGTATTGATCTTCAATCCATCCTTTGAAGACGAAGCAATCTTCAATCGGATGACTTACCGTTTGATGGTAAGGGCAATAGTTAGGGTTATTCACCTCAGTGGGTTGCGGCGGTCGCCTTGGATTTGGTAGGTTTATAAGTCTGTTGCGTACTGCCAGCTCGAATAACCGTTTCGTCTTGTCTCGTGGGAACGAGTAGGGACGTTTCATCTTCTCATTATAATACCAGCGTCTTTCTTCCAGTTGATCTGCCGGTTTCGGGGCGTTAGGTTGCTGTTGGGCATTCGCGACAAAGGTTTCCCTTCCTTTACCCTTGTCATTCCGAGGTTCCGACTTCGGGGGAGGTGGTCTATGACCCATCTGGTCCATCTGAGCCAACTTGTCGATTAAAGCCTGGAATGTGGTTGGCTTAAAGAACATCATAAACTGGGAGATAGTTGCGTGGGGGTCTAGGGTTCCCACGAACATGCCCACTGCGGGTGCCTCCTCAATGCTTTGTTCGCATCTCGACCACAAATTCCGCCAGCGTATAGCATACTGGACCCAGGTTTCGCCTGGTTTTACCCTGGCGTTAATCAATGCAGTTATTGGAGTGCATTCGCTGGCACTTGCGAATCGCTGAGTGAATAACAACTCCATTTCAGCGAACGTTTTGATAGAATCGTTCGGGAGTTCCGAATACCATTCAAACGCTGTTTCTGATAAGCTGCCCACGAACTGGCGAAGCAACAGTTTATCATCACCGCCGGTGTTACCGCAGAGGGCCCGGAACTGGGCAACATGTTGATGGGGATTGCTGGTCCCCTTATACACGTGGAATTTTGGTATTGTATAGCCTGGCGGGTATTTGATTTGGTCGTACCAGCTTGGATACGGCCGCCCCGTTTTTACGACTTGACCAGCTGCCTCAGTCGCATGATGAACCCGGATTTGCTGGGCTATATAGTCAACCAAGTCAGCCTTAGAGATTGCCTCCTCCTTGGCCGTTGAGAGAGCTGGTGGTGGATTTGACGTTTCTCCTCGGTCGTCTTCAAGAACGATTGGGGGATCCTCGGTGAGTAGGTCATGCTGGATCATCATTCCTATCATATCTTG
Organism: Agapanthus africanus; assembly: GCA_030015575.1. Lineage (NCBI taxonomy): Eukaryota > Viridiplantae > Streptophyta > Magnoliopsida > Asparagales > Amaryllidaceae > Agapanthus > Agapanthus africanus. The sequence goes on from CM057339.1 coordinate 392,501,768, forward strand.
GAAGAGAAGGCCCATACGTTGTATGTTGGCCGCTTGTTCAGCAGCTTCTTTGTCCTTTTTCTCCAGTATCCGGCGAAGGAATTCAGCGTCGGTTTCTTCCTCCTAGCGTGCGTCTGAGGACGTTTCTGGGCTTTCTTTTGGCCCGGTAAGTGCGGCCATAGCATTCATCATTTCTTGGAGCTTTTGCTGTTGCTCCTGAGCTTTGGTCACCGACCGTGTAAGCGGTCTATGACCCGTGGACGCACGGCTGTCTTCTTTTCCTGACGCCATGTATACGGTGTGGACCATCATGCCCCCAGACTTAGGGCGTCCTGGCTCAGTGCTTTTAGCTGTCGTTGCAGGCTGGGGGATCTTCTCTGGCTTCCTCCTTTTATGAGCAGTAGAGGTTGAGGGGGCCGTTGAGGCGGGCACCCAGACAGCCTTTCGTGGTTTAGCCTGGTGACTGGCTTCCGGTTGGATTTTCAGCTTCTTGTGCTAGCGGGAGAAGTTTGGATCGATCATCGAGTCTCGGGCCTGCCGCCAAACCTTATAGATTTTGGAAGACAGCCGTTGAGGGGATCGGGGTTGTTCTGGCTTTATTTCCGCAACCTTTTTTAATGGGGGAGGAGACCTCTTTAGCACTGCAGTAGGAGAATTCCTTCGCACCTTATTTAGCATCTCGAAGCTGTTCCCAGTTGGAACAGCAGCATTAACTTCTGCCATCGGGGCTGGTGGAGTTAGCCCCGAGGGGGAGTTGCCCCCAGCCCTCCTTACTCGACGCCAGTGGCGACGTCGAGCGTGCCGAGCGGACGGCGTTGGTTCAGCGGTGAGAATAGCTTCGTCATGCCCCCTGTGTAGGTGGGGGGTCGTTGCTGGTGTTAGCCTGTCAAAGACCGACGTCCTTTGGATAGCAAGAGCGGGAGTTGGAGCCGTCAATCTTGTAAAGACCGACTTTTTGGCCGGAGAAGCCGCCTTGGCGATTTCGGGGGCAGGAGCGGCCACTTTCTTAGAAGCAGCCTTCTCTGAGATTGTAGGCCCCATGATGAGTTCACAGGATTTCTGGCCCAATCTAAAGAAGACCGAGGCGTTGACGTTGGGCGACTCGTTGAGAGGAGCCGCGGCAGGGGTAAGACGATCAAAGACCGACTTCTTGAGAGCTTCCTTTGTCAGTACCGGCGCCGCGAGGCTTGTTGGTGGGAGTATAGTCCCAAAGAACAATCCGGTAGTGGCCTGAGTCACCTGGTCCACCGGCATTGTGAATAACGAAGCAGCTTGGGGTCCGTAGGCTATACCTCCTGGCGAGGCAAAGCGTTGATCGCAATTGCAGTCTGAGCGGTTGGAGGATTTCGCAGAAGTAGAAGCCATCGATCCTTTGCTTTCTGCAATAAACAAGACGCCAATTCTTAGTATCTTGAAACCCAAGGGCCACCATTAGCGAACCGCGATTGGTTCGCGAATCACGACACACGAAGTGTGGAGTGGAAAGAGGAAAAGGTCCCACCGGGCGTGCCAGAATCTGTTCCCCTCCGAAGGACGGCACGACATGGAATGCCTCACCTGAAATTCGGGGCAGATGCTAATTGGTGCTATCCGTCCACCTCTCCGAAGATGCCAAGTTGATTTATGGCACCATGTATCGAAGGTTTAAACGGATGCGGCCGATGTAGCAGACTTCGTCAGATTCCCCCTCGTTTGAGGGGTTTTTGATTGTGGGGACGCTTTTCCCTGCAGGCGCAAGCCCCTGCAGTTAATTACGCTACCGCATCGCGGTAACAACTTTCTCCTTCTCCAGATGGTCACTTCGTGTCGTGTGTGTTTATTTTATGTTTTGTTGCCCGTGGATTGTTTACGGAGACCGAGTTATGTCGTCGCCCGTAGGGCGTGGACTAGTCCAAATCCGTATTATCTTAGATTTGGGTTTGGGGGTTTGGTTTGAGGATACGTTAGCCATACTTGAGGCTAAGATCAACTCAAACGTTTGTTAAGGATACGTTAGTCTAACTTGAGACTAAGATCAACTTAACGGGATCGTTTAGATCCGACAAAAGAGCATTTGGGCTCCATTGTTCCAGTTTAGGGACATAGTGGTCCATCGTATTTATGGCCGTCGGGACCCGTCACCTCTCTGACGACGTTGAAGGATTACAACGACAGATGTCAGAGGAGTTCAGAGATGTACCCTCGAACCAAAGTTAATTGGGGGAGATTCATAGCCCAGTCTGTTTGAAGGTTTAAGGACACGTTAGCCATATTTAAGGCTAAGATCAACTTAAACGGGATCGTTTAGATCCGGCAAGAGAGCATGCGTGGCTCTATTGTTCCAGTTTAGGGACATTGCGGTCCATGGGTAGTTTAAGGACATTGCGGTCCATGGGTAGTTTAAGGACATTGCGGTCCATGGGTAGTTTTAAGACATCTCGGTCAAGGTTAAGGACGTCGTAGTCCGTGGGTTTAAGGACCCCACAGTCCATTGTTAGTTTTAAGACATCTCGGTCAAGGTTAAGGACGTCGTAGTCCATGGGTTTGAGGACCCCACAGTCCATTGTTAGTTTTAAGACATCTCGGTCAAGGTTAAGGACGTCGTAGTCCGTGGGTTTAAGGACCCCACAGTCCATTGTTAGTTTTAAGACATCTCGGTCAAGGTTAAGGACGTCGTAGTCCATGGGTTTAAGGACCCCACAGTCCATTGTTAGTTTTAAGACATCTCGGTCAAGGTTAAGGGCATCGTAGTCCATGGGTTTAAGGACCCCACAGTCCATATCAATATGTGGTCATCGGGACCCGTCACCTCTTTGAAGACATTGAGGGATTACAATGCCAAGTATCAAAGGAGTGAAGAGATGTACCCTGGAACCGGAGTGGATTAAATAGTCCTTGGCCCAATTTGGGATCAAGACCAATTAATTATGTTATGAGCCCATTAGCCCAGTTAATTACGAATTGAGGACTTATGGCCAGCTTGGGCTAAGTCCAATCATGTCTGGAATATTGGCTTCCTGTTGGTCCATTGAAGGAGAGACTTTGTCTCTGGCCATTTAGCCAACTGGGCCAATGCCTAGTGTTAAACACTACAGACCAATCAGCGTTGAACACTGGGAATGAGATTGACAAGTTAGTGTTTAACACTAAAAGATAATTGGTGTTAAACACCAGCAATAAGGCTTTCAAATTAGTATTAAACACCAAAACAGATCAGTGTTAAACACTGGCAACGGAGATCTTAAATTAGTGTTAAACACTAAGGTAATCAGTGTTGAACACTGCAAATAAAGTTCTTTGATTAGTGTTGAACACTAAGGCCCAACAGTGTTTTAACACTGGATTCGGGAGTTCCAATTTAGTGTTAAACACTAAGGCAAGAGGGGTCACGTGGCAACACGTGAGAGCGCCCTCCCTTCATTTGTTCTTCTGAGGAGATCGCATTTTTTTGGAGCATCACATGTCATCACGTGACGGGTGTCTAAATGAGGTATGTTAAAGCTTCTGCCAAGGGTCACGTGGGTCACGTGAGGCACTGCCTCAAAGGGCTTTCTGTAGATCTTTTGGGGGGTCACGTGGTGACACGTGACCCTTCTTTTCTGTAGTTGTTAGAAGATCTGTTAATCCCTTTCAGGAATTAAATTCCTCGTAGGGTTGAACCCTAACAATAATTTCAAAGGAATTAAATTCCTAGTTTCTTTTGAAGAGTTGAACTCTGAATTTTCTGTAGGAATTAAATTCCTCACATATATGAAGAACTGACTAGGGTTAAACCCTAATAAGAGCTTTAAGGAATTAAACTCTCACTCTCTGTTAGAGAATTATTCTGGGGAGTAAGATTAAGGGAATTAAATTCCTGGTGTTTTAACAGAATTAAGTTCTTAACTAGGGTTAAACAGGGTCAAACCCTAATTTTATTTTAAAGGAATTAAATTCCTATAGTTCTGTGAGAATTAAATTCTCGTGCTTGCATTCCATCTCTATGCTTTGGATCTGCATGGCAGGATCTCAACCCATTGAGAATTAAATTCTCAACTTCAAGGGGAGATGTGCACTTTACAGATCCTCCATCCAAGAGAGAAGAAATGTGTCCTTCTGTTTTATATCAGAGTTAAACTCTGTTGAGAATTAAATTCTCCTTCTTTCCAAAAAGCCTTCCCTTTCTTACCTAGGGTTTTCTTTTGCAGAAGATCCAAATTCCTCAAAGTATCCAGGCTTTCTCTCCCTTTTCTTCCCTCTGCGTATATCCCTTTTGTATGTCTCTTGGCTCCTATTTATAGGAGAAGCAGCCGAGTCAATTAGTTTTTGACGAATCTTCCTTGAGAGATTTGATTTGCATCCATCATTCGTTTTGGACCTTTGGATTATTAGGTGAATTTTATTCACCATTGGATTTCAAATCCAGGGATTCTCCTTTGTTATTTCTGTTAGATTCGAAGGGGAAATCTTTCCAAATTCGAGATTTTCCCATAGATAGATGATATTTAATCACCTCTGAATCTTTAATTCAATCGATTGCTTTTGGAAAGATTTGAGGTCTTTCTCAGAATTTAATTCTGTTAACAAATGGGCTTTGAAGTCGGTCACGTGTGGGCACGTGACCCCCTTGGAACGAGCCTTCCTCTTTCTTTTTGCGCTCTGTCTTCTGGTTGCTGCTTCACCGTCACGTGCCACCACGTGACCCCTGGTCACGTGTGAGCACGTGACCCTTGTCTGGACTCTTTTTCTTGGTTTAGCGGGAGAACAAATCTGCTGCTTTTGATTATCACGTGCCAACACGTGACCCTGGTCACGTGGGAGCACGTGACCTCTTCTGAAGCCTTTTCCTTGATCTGATCAGGGAACCGGTTTGCCTTTGAAGCCGCTTTTAATTGTCACGTGCCAACACGTGACTCAGGTCACGTGGGAGCACGTGACCCTTTCTGAAGCCCTTTTCTTTGATGTAGTTGGGAAACTGAACTTGCCTTGCCGATACTTTTAGGTGTCACGTGCCAACACGTGGCTGCTGGTCACATGTAAGCACGTGACCCTCTTCTGAAGCTTTTTCCATAAGCTTTTCTGATTTTAAATCAGGAAACAAGCGCATGCAACAAGCCGTTAAAGCTTTAGGTGTTCCTAGTAGGAGGAGTGTTGTCTCCTGAGGGTTTTCAGCGGATTACACCCACAAAATCCAATAATAAAAGGAAGACCGTGAATATTACATATAAAGATAAGAATTATAAAAGAAAGACTTTGAAAATTAGAGTTTCCAACTACACTAGTTTTTCAGTTGCTATGAGCCATATCTTAATAGTCATGAAAAGATGTTAGGAATCACATCATCACTCAATAAAACATCGTCTTTATTTTTCATTCCTACCTTTCATCCAAATATCGATCATATACCCCTACGTGTGTGTAAAAGACATCCCTACACTCAGGGAATTCAATTCAAGCTATCATACTCTTGTCCACCACCTCAGTACTTTTTAATCAATGAATATTTAGATGGATTTGCTCACACATTTTTCATGCGACCGTCAATACTTCTTGAGGTACTAACTGACCGATTACTCATGTGCTTTCTTATTAGGCGTATTAGTATTTTTCTCGTCTTGCAACACCTAAGGCTTAGCAGTGACTCCCAAACCAGTTGGTCTAAGGTACTATGTGATGAAGCACCCTCGCTATATTTTTTTATTGCTGCCTTGGTGATAACAAAACCAGTGTTCATTTTTCTACACCATTTTATATTTTCTTCATTTATTATTTCCTTCATACTTTGGCTTTTAGACAAGAGCATTTCAAGGTATCATCTACTATCCTGAGTTTCAAGATGTGTGTAAGTGCGTATAGTAGGGTATCAACGTTCAAATGTTTGGCTTGCAGAATAGGAACTATTTTTCAGACTTGTTTTTATCCTCAGTTTAGTGATTTCTTTCATCTTACTAACCCTTGGGACAACGGCTCATAACTACTTATTACTAGTTTCGTTTAAGAAAACTTCTAATTTTCTATGTTTTCTTAAATTTTCCAATCTTTTGGATATAATTTTTCATTATCTAATCTTTTATTATAAAAGAAAATTTTTAAAATTTTTTTGAAAATGTTGTGCTTATGCAAAGTATGATGCAAATTGATGCGTAAATAAGCGCAAACCTCCCCCCAAACTTGTTTTCAACAGTGTTCTCACTGTTGTCATCTGTTAAAGCTCAAAAACCTGTAAGCTTGGGAGGAAAAATTTATTAATGGGGACATGAAATATGAACATGAAAATCCTCTCCCAAATTTATTTTTGGCTCACAATCTTATAAAAAATTTCTTTCAAGAGCCAAAATATCCCCCCCCCCAAACTTAAGTAAAATCATATTAAGCATTTAAAATTATTTTGGGGGGTTAAAATTATTGGTCAAAGTAAAGCCTTGCAAAGACCAAAAATCAACACCAACCATTCAAAAATTTAATCGATGAAGCACCAAGGTTGGTGGAAGAACATGTCGCCTATTGATGTGAAAAAGTGGGGAGGAGATAAGAGGTGTAATGGAAAAGGTTTACGTCTCGGTTTGTAGAGACAAAACAATGATGATGGATTACTCGCATTCACATTCTTGATAAGAAGAAAATGTGGCGGTTCAATTTCTTTGGGTTGGGGTTGATTCATCACAACGCCCATGTTTTCTAAGAATGCGAGTTCTTCAGCAAAAATTTCTTCAAAGCTTTCATCGATATCCCTAATAATAATCTCATCAGAAAGAACGGGATGATACTCTGACTCCATAAAAGGTTCACATTTAGCGTTAGCTGTTGGCCCGGACAACAACGTAATAGCGAAGTCGAGATCAGTATCGTGAAGCTCTTCAATTTCGCTGCTGTCAGGATCTATTGTTTCGACAGAATACGCATGAGCATAGGGTTCAGGGGTTCACTTCCAACTTGTAAATGTTAAGCTCAATTGACTTCTTTCCAAAGGATAGGGTCATAGAGCCGTTTCGGCAATTGATTACAGCGTTGGAAGTCGCAAGAAAAGGTCGACCTAAAATCACCGGAATTTGGTTTCGTGCGTTCGCTATAGGTTTTGTATCTATAACGATAAAGTCCACAGGAAATATAAATTCCCTGACTTTGATTAACACATCATCTAGCTCACCCCTAGGTTGGGTGTGTTAGTGTTTATTCCCTAGAAGGCCATTACTGTATCATACTAGTTTGTATATTACTTAATGGAAGCTTGGGATTTTCACAGTTATATAACAGTCTTGCTAAACATGGTAGTATGCTACTTGGTTTTATCTATCTTAATATGTGAGTATACGTATTGATAGAGCTCTCAGGATCTTGCTTGACTACCAGCGTTGTGATGGCAGTCACACTAGTGGGGGCTGGGTAGTCTACAAGCACATCCTTTTTCAGGTCCCTAGTCGTTGGATTGTCGAGACAGGGCATCGATACTCCGGAGTAGACTAGTGTGTACGCTTCTCATCCCAGTTGGGGAGATGGTCTGTCCCACAGCCATTAGTACGTCGTACTGGAGATAGTATACAGGTGCTCGTTAGGTTACGGGTACACCGGACAGGACTCACGGGGAACTGTTGGTTGGGATTATACCCGTCGTCAGTTAACAGTTCCCAGGTGACATGAGTACAGCATAGTTCGCAGACTTGACACTGCTACTTCGCCTCGAGTGTGTCCTACTGGTCCTAGATTGCTACCCTACCACGGCTCAAAGGAGTCGTGCAAACAGGTAGCAGTTGGGTGCAGTCCTGAGCACTTGGAGGCAGTAGCGGTTAGACAGGATTCGTCTATCCCGGTATTGGGAGTTGATATCGCGTTGTGTCAGAGAGCCATTACGCAAAGTCCCTAGCCAGGGAAAGCGAGATTTACTGGTAGGTATTCCAGTAGTTTCTCAAGGTGTAATGGGCTACACTCCGACACGACTTATACCGCTTTTAGGGGACTGACGCTTGCCGCCCCCTAGGCCCGATATGCGATAGTCTTAGATGAACAGACCGGACTGTACGGAGATTGTCACAGCAGGCTCAGTAGGAGTTCGGATGGGTTTACTCATCGGCCTTCTTATCGACATCTACCTAAGGACCGTTACGTACAGCTAGTGCCGCTTGCGGTCTGTGGTTAAACCCACTGCCAGCGTAGTGTCGAGTCTTTAGAGTCCCACACAGAGAGTTTCCCTGCTTCGGGCGAAACGATATAGAGGTCGTATGGTTTTACGACAGGGTTCGGACGCATATGTGTTTTTACGCACGTACGATGTTCGGACAGTTTTTTACTAGTCGGCTTTGGTTTAAGCCAGATTCTAGTATCGGATTATTGGATTTATACAGTCTAAAGTTTTTCCGTGTTTTTACGGATAGGAGGGGCGTTCTCGTAATTTGTCGGGAAGCTTCTTGAAGCATGGTGACTTGGGGGTTAAGGTGGCATTTGCATTAATTGGATAAATGAGTCATGGTGTGATTCATACATGGAGTTAATGAATCAATTATGATTTATATGACTCATTTGATGAATCACTTAGTGTATTAATGAAACATGATGATATATCATTATTTGTTATTCATTTAATATATATGATATGTTTCATATATACACATATGATCTATTCATCCAAAAGGATTCTCACTCTCACCTTCTCTCTCCTCAAGATCTCCATCTTCAAACCCTAACCCTAACCTCTCATGTGTTGAGATCAAGAGTTAGCTAGACTAATACTTCCATAATCTAACTCTATATCACCTAGGTTGCTTAGATTAGCACTTTGAGTAACCTAGTTATCTCAAGTTAGAGGTTAAGCTTAGAGTAGGAGCTCTCGGGTGGATCGTCTTTGACTCGAGGAGGCCGTTGAGGTGCCGACGTTCCAAAGAGCCTACAAGGAGTGGAGGATAGTGATGAAGACCCGAAGGACAAGTAACGTGAGGTATAACTTCGAATCAGAGTAGTTAAACCTTTCGTAGTTTGCTAGTAACGGTTTAAATACGATTCATGCGCTCAAGTCCGTGTTACGAAGCTTTGATAATCGTTTTTCATATATTTCACCTCCCCGCAAGTTCGTGGGGTGCGTGACATGGACTTACAGTGGTATCAGAGCCAACTAAACCATTACTAGCTTGTTAGCAACTAAGTAGAACTTCGATTGACGGAAAACACGAAAACAACACCCCGATACCCTTTTCAGTTTCTGTTAATTTTAAAAGTATCAGAAATTTTTTTTGATATGCCTTAAAATTCACAGCAGGGTATTTTAAGAATACTGGGAAAATACGAGCCACCAACTCGGTGTTATGGCCGCGGATCCGCGGCAATAGAGTGCTTGTGCCGCGAATCCGCCGCCGAGTCAACTCCGAGTTGACTCGGATTTGCTCGGTTATTCTTGTTTTATGGTGTTCTGTTTTCAAGTATGTTTTGTTTCTACCCAGGTTACTTCAGTGCAGGTTTGCAATTGGGGTAGACATGGAAAATGGTTATCGATCAATATTCTAAGTTATTTGCTAATCGGGTTTTTATCTGTAATATTTAATGTGTTCGTAAACCTCCCCTAACTGCTTGTATGTCGGTTGGCAGGGGGTTGCACATTTCTGTAATGTTTACTGTTTGTGTATATGAACTTGATTGGATCGTTGTGATGATTAGCCGGGGTTTGAGATGGATTTTAATATTCATTCATTCGATGTAAATTGTAATATGATGTAATATTCTTTTGCGGGGCACATCCAGGTTGCGGTTGTAGCCACCGTTGTATTATTTCATTTATTGTTTTTTGCTCCTAGGATAGACCCAAGATGGGGTACATAGACTACCGGGTACGTTGAAGTGTTTAGTGGCCTACTCACGATGTTGAGGGAGACCGCTTCACTTCGGGTACTTGGCGGGTAGTTTGCCGTACCCGTAGGGGTCTAGGGTGGGGTAAAGGCTATTTATCACAACTGTGTAATTCGTATTTTGTTGCAGGCTCAAAGCAAACACGGATTGCTTGTATATCCAATAATGTTCATCTGAGATCTGGAATGCCTATTATTGCGTCTGACGAATGTACAATATTTATATATGATAGCTATTTAGACGTCACTTATGTTTTACACCCACGCTAGCCCAGCCCCCGCTCTGTCGTTAGTTAAGTAACCTAACGGGTGATGACGGGACCCAGTGGCGAATGCGGATGGCATAAGAGGACGTTGTATTTTCGTTGTTCTCTGCAATGATAGGTTAAATGATGGGACGCATTATTTTAATGCAAAGAAAATAAACCAAAGTTGAATCGTTGGAACAAATTTAAAAGAAACCACTCGGTTATTTTAAAAAAGAGCAGATTTTTAATTGCGGAGCTTTAACCACTCCTTTTAAAAGGGCTATCAGGTTCCTTCGATTATATCAAGTTCACTACATTTACGGTTTCGCCAAAACCAGTCATAGCCCTCCGTCGTTTCTTATGGATGGTCAGTAGTATTCAAGCTATGTTTGTTGGCTTTCGTCAAAACATAGTGTTTGGTAGCTGCTGGGGTATTCATTTGTTGCATAGATAGATGAGTTGGTTTGGGACAGTCGAATTACCTTGTTGGCTTTCGTCAAGGGTATATACGGGTGGGTTCGAATTAACAAGATAATGATGGGCAGAACATGACATGTGTTTTATGATTTGTTGGCTTTCGTCAAGGTCATAAGAACATGGGGCAAAAATCCATATCGGGGGTTTCTAAAGAAACTGAAACTTTCTAGTGTTGCATACCATTTGGAGTTTGATGAATGTTGGTAGGATTCCTTCAACATTATCATACGATGATATTTGCATCCCGATCCTACTGTGAGTATATGCTACTTATCAGGAGATCGTCACTTAACGATCAATGTTATAAACCAAGTAAGTGTCGAGAAAGGTGTCAGCGGGGCTACGCCCCCAGAGAAAAGAGGTTATTTAATTAAGGAACTTCGCGAAAGCGTTGGAAAACCTCCCTCGAAGTACCGACACTAGCCTGGCTGAACGGTTAAGCAAGTATTGTACAGTGAGAATAATCCTGGCTAGTTCTTCTTTTATGGTTTGAGGAAGGATTTGAGAAACAGTGGGAGCCATCCAATTTAGATAAATTAAAAACCAATCTAAAACTTGCAACAGCATCATGCTAAAGTGTTTTCTTCTCTCTCTCTCTCTCTCATTGCAGCGACCTTGGGACCATGACTAGGTTACATCTAGATAACAAGTTGACTGAATCTAACTTATATGACTGGCAAAGGTCTGTCCAGATGTCCATTTCCTATGACAAGCTGGACCACCCTATTACTAGTCAAGATCCCGCCGTCCCAGGTCCAGTTTCCACCGTCGTGGATATGGATATCCGTCAGACAAGGGAAAAGGATAAAGCGAAAGCTAAGTGCCTCGTGTTGGCTTCAGTTGATGGTGTATACCAGAAGCAACACGAGAAGATGGACTTAGTTTCCATCTTTCTCCATAACAAAGATTTATATGGAGAGCAATCTCATATCGCAAGATATGAGACCTCGAACGATTTAAATCAAGTGAGGTTGGCTGTCGGGTCATCTGTAGGGGACAACGTCCTTACAATGACTAGCTCTGTTGATGAACTCAAGGACCTAGAGACCACGTTGGGAAACAGGTCATAAGCTGATTTATTTCCACAGTCACTACCCTCTACTTACACCCTGAAAGAAACCAGGGAGACACAAGCTCTGCTTAATGGGGGACCTTCTTCTTCTACATCCAGGGCGAAAGCAAAGGGTGAAAAGAAGAAGACCTCTACAAAGCCGATATACGGTGTCAATAAAGTAGGAGGAAAGGGAAGAGCAAAAGTTTCGGGACTTGGTATAGCTAAGGAGAGATGTTCCTATTTTTATGGGAACGGGCATTGGCAGAAAGATTGCAGGGCTTTGGAAGCCAGTAGCCAGGATACGAAGCATGTTGTAGCTTCAGCCTCTAGTGTGTTTGTAATTGAGAACTGTTTGTCAATTAACTCTACTTCCTGGGTACTAGATACCGGAGCAGGATCTCATATCTGTAATTCATTACATGCTTTGAGAAACCGTAGAGATATAAGGATAGGTGATTTGTCTCTCAGAGTTGCAAACGGAATGAGCGTGGACGCTGAATCCGTAGGAGAATATCGCCTAGGTTTGACAAGTGGGCAGATATTGATTCTACGTAACTGTCTGTATGTACCTAGTTTGACTTGTAATATTATATCAGTGTCCTCACTTTCAAGAGAGGGATATGACTTTACATTCATAAGCGATGTAGTTCAAATCCACCTAAATCAAGTTCTGATTGGGTCCGGTACATTAGATGACGGTATATACGTATTGAGTCAAGCTCAGGTTTTCAATATCCAGAACACACTTAAAAGAAAGTCTCCAGAAATGAATCAGGCTTTCTTATGGCATTGTAGACTAGGTCACATCAATGAAACACGATTAACGAAGTTACATAGAGAAGGATATTTGAATCCGTTCGAATATCAATCTTAAGCCACTTGTGAATCTTGTCTCATGGGAAAGATGACAAAGACTCTGTTTACTGGACACGGAGTAAGAGCGAGCGAGCTCTTAGGACTCGTATACAGTGACGTGTGCGGTCCAATGTCTACACATGTGCAAGGTGGATATTCCTACTTCATTACTTTTACGGATGATTTCTCTAGGTATGGACATATCTTCATGATGAAGCATAAATCCAAGGCCTTTGAGAAATTCCAGGAATACAAGAATGAAGTGGAAAACCAAACAGGCAAAAGTATTAAGACACTGAGATCTGATCGAGGTGGTGAATACTTAAGTGCCGAGTTCCTGGGTTACTTAAAAGAGAATGGAATTCTCTCTCAGCTTACTCCTCCATACACACCACAACACAACGGTGTATCGGAAAGGAGGAATCGAACCCTATTGGATATGGTTCGTTCCATGATGAGTAAGGCTGAGTTACCGCGATCATTCTGGGGTTATGCGCTAGAATCAGCTGCATTTCTTTTGAACAAGGTTCCAACCAAAACTGTGCCTACCACACCATATCAGATGTGGAGTGGGAAGAAACCCTATCTTCAGTACCTGAAGACATGGGGATGTCCAGATTTTGTAAAAAAGCAGCATCCGGACAAGCTCAAGGCACGCTCAATAGAGTGTAAGTTTGTGGGATATCTAAAGAACTCCATGGGATATTGCTTCTATTACATAGAGGAACAAAATATTTTTGTTTCTCGTCATGCCCGCTTCTTAGAAACTGAATTTTTAGAAAATAAGAAGAGTGGGAGCGCAGTAGAACTGGAAGAAATTCCAGAACCACAAGTTGTTACTGAAAGTTTGGTAGAACAAGAAGTTTCAGAAGAAAGGGACATACCAGCGCCTATCCGCAGAAGTACTAGGCAGTCTCATCCGCCCAAGAGATACTACGGTTTTCTCATAGACGGGGATCGAGAATATTGCGTCATTGATAATGACGACCCTACTAGCTTCCAGCAAGCCATTCAGAGCGGCGACTCGGTAAAATGGCTGGATGCAATGCGGACCGAAATGGAGTCCATGTACACTAACAAAGTATGGACTTTGGACACTGCTCCAGATGGGGTAAAACCCGTAGGATGCAAGTGGATCTTAAGAAAGAAGATTGGTGTAGATGGACAGGTTGAAACCAATAAGGCTAGACTTGTTGCAAAGGGTTTCCGTCAAAGACCTGGTTTGGACTATGACGAAACCTTTTCTCCAGTGGCTATGCTCAAATCCATTCGGGTCCTTCTTGCTATTGCTGCCTTCCACGATTATGAGATCTGGCAGATGGACGTAAAGACGGCCTTTCTAAATAGTAATTTGGAAGAGAGTGTCTATATGGATCAGCCAGAGGGATTCATTCAGAGTGGGAGCAGCGGTAAAGTATGCAAGCTGCTCAAATCCATTTATGGACTAAAGCAGGCATCGCGGAGTTGGAACATCTGTTTTGATGATACTGTCAAAGAATTCGACTTTATCAAAAATCCAGATGAACCATGCATATACAGTAAGATTGTAGGGAGAGTTGTTGTATTCCTCGTTTTGTACGTGGATGACATTCTCCTAATAGGAAATGATATTTCTATGCTACAGTCAGTCAAAAGATTCTTGTCACAGAAATTCTCCATGAAAGTCCTGGGTGATGCCACCTACATTCTGGGGATCCAGATCTATCGTGATAGATCAAAGAGGATGTTGGGACTTTCGCAGACCAGGTACATAGACACCATATTGAAAAGATTCAGTATGGATGATTATAAGCACGGTAACCTACCGTCTTGTCACGGAATCACCCTCTCCAAAGAGATGTCTCCCAAGACTGATTTGGAAAGGGATCGAATGTCGATTATACCCTACGCTTCTGCGGTAGGCTCTATAATGTATGCGATGTTATGTACCAGACCAGATGTAGCATACGCATTGAGCGTTGTAAGCCGGTATCAGGCAAACCCAAGGGAGAAGCACTGGATAGCAGTAAAGAACATTCTCAAGTACCTGAGGAGGACTAAGGAGATGTTCTTGGTGTATGGCGGAAAAGACCTCCAGATCGAGGCCTTTGCTGACTCCAGCTTCCAGAGTGACAAGGATGACTCCAAGTCCATGTCGGGTTATGTCTTTACCTTCAATGGAGGGGCGGTCTGTTGGAAGAGTTCCAAGCAGGACACCGTTGCTGACTCAACGATGGAAGCGGAGTACATAGCTGCTTGCGATGCCGCAAAAGAAGCTGTCTGGATGAAGAAGTTCCTCACAGAACTTCAGGTGGTTCCTACCAGCGTTGGTCCAATACCTCTGTATTGCGACAACAACGGCGCTATAGCTTTAGCGAAGGAACCCAGGTCCCATCAGAAGTCCAGACACATCTTAAGGCGGTATCACCTTATCAGGGAGATCGTCGATCGCCGGGAGATCGAGGTAAAGAGAGTAGATACAGAGAATAATACTGCTAATCCATTCATAAAGGCCATTCCTCAGACGCAGTTCGAGAGGCTATTCGAGATGATAGGTCTGCGATACGCCAGTACATGGCCCTAGTGCAAGTGGGAGATTGTTAGTGTTTATGCCCTAGAAGGCCATTACTGTATCATACTAGTTTGTATATTACTTAATGGAAGCTTGGGATTTTCACAGTTATATAACAGTCTTGCTAAACATGGTAGTATGCTACTTGGTTTTATCTATCTTAATATGTGAGTATACGTATTAATAGAGCTCTCAGGATCTTGCTTGACTACCAGCGTTGTGATGGCAGTCACACTAGTGGGGGCTGGGTAGTCTACAAGCACATCCTTTTTCAGGTCCCTAGTCGTTGGATTGTCGAGACAGGGCATCGATACTCCGGAGTAGACTAGTGTGTACGCTTCTCATCCCAGTTGGGAAGATGGTCTATCCCACAGCCATCAGTACGTCGTACTGGAGATAGTATACAGGTGCTCGTTAGGTTACGGGTACACCGGACAGGACTCACGGGGAACTGTTGGTTGGGATTATACCCGTCGTCAGTTAACAGTTCCCAGGTGACATGAGTACAGCATAGTCCGCAGACTTGACGCTGCTACTTCGCCTCGAATGTGTCCCACTGTTCTTAGATTGCTACCCTACCACGGCTCAAAGGAGTCGTGCAAACAGGTAGCAGTTGGGTGCAGTCCCGAGCACTTGGAGGCAATAGCGGTTAGACAGGATTCGTCTCTCCCGGTATTGAGAGTTGATATCGCGCTGTGTCAGAGAGCCATTACGCAAAGTCCCTGGCCAGGGAAAGCGAGATTTACTGGTAGGTATTCCAGTAGTTTCTCAAGGTGTAATGGGCTACACTCCGACACGACTTATACCGCTTTTAGGGGACTGACGCTTGCCGCCCCCTAGGCCCGATATGCGATAGTCTTAGACGAACAGACCGGACTGTACGGAGATCTAAGTGCACGGCGACGCCCCGGCCGTCAATACGACGCCGGAATGCGGAAGCGGTGATAAACTTTAATTTTTGCGAACTTAGCAAACCGGCACCACCGCGCACTAAAACCCGGATCGAACCATTAACTAGTCCTAGCTAACTACAAGAAAGGGAAGTGAGATATACCGACTGATCCGTGTCCTCCGGTCTTCTCGTCGTCGTCCCGATCTCCTGCGGAAAGTCCTGTCTCCGCCTCGTCGCCGGAAGTGCACCACATCGCCTACATCTTTTACGGGCTCCCACCTCAATACCGAGGCAACTCGGGCACGAAACTGGCTAGTCGACGTGCCCAAGGTTTGCTGTAGAATGGTGTGGATTACTATGTCTCATTTTGGGGTTGTAGGAGGTGCCATTTTGGTAGAGGGATGATACAAGAATTATGTAGAGGGACTTGGGGATTTTTGGAGCATGAAATGAACAACCAAAATCCACACAAAAATGGGCAGCCCCATACAAGCTTGGCCGGCCATTTTTGGTGAGGGGGGGAGGAGAATGAGAGTGAGACCATCAAAAAAGAATAAGCCCCCATCATGTAAGAAAGAGAGAGAAGGTTACAATGATAACAAGAAATCATCACAAGTAAAACCAACACTCAAACCTACCATCATCAACATCCATCATGTCCACAAAAGTCATGCCATCATGACACTACAAGGCTAGCCATGATGGCTAAAGAAAGTAATGATGGTTCAATTATCATGATACAACAAAATGCAAAGACCCCCTCCACAAAAGCTTATTTGCACAAATGCAAATAAGCCCTCCTCCACCAATCTTCGGCTATTGAAAGATACAAATGAAAATGGCCGAAACGGAAAGCAAACTGGCAACTCCAGAAAACTGGTCCCGTAATAAATTACAGGAAAACCCCGATACTGTGTATACACACCCGCATTTGTGTTCCGACCGAAATAAAAATGCAATGAGACAAAATCTACACTGTACTATAATAGGATCCGGCTTAAACCAAAGCCGGCTAGTAATTTCCGTTCGATCCTGATCCGTGCAATACCGCACGTATCTGATCGAACCCTTCCATATACCCATACGGCCTGTAGTACAAACTGTCCGATCCTGATCCGTGCAATACCGCACGTATCTGATCGGACCGTGTCATATCTCCATACGGCCTCTACAGCTTTTCGCCCGAAAGCTTGAGTAACTGAATGTGGGGGACTCTAAAGACTCGTCAACACCTTGGCTGTTGATTTAACCACTAGCACGTCAGAGGTATAAGCCAATACGTAACGGGCTACCAGGTATTGACCAAAAGGGACGTCGATAAGCGAACTCATCCTGACACCCTACTGAGCCTGTCAGTAACAATATCCGTACAGTCCGGTCCGTTCGTCTATGAGCATCGCATGGCAGGCCTAGGGGGTTGGTAAAAGTCAGACCCCCAAAAGCGGTACAAGTCGTGTCGGAGTGTAGCCCAGAACACCCTGAGATACTACTGGAATACCTACCAGTAAATCTCCTGCCTTGGCCAAGGACTTCGTGTAATGGCTCTCCTAGACACAGCATGACCTCACCCCCAATACCGGGAGAGACGAACCTCTGAAGATCCGCTCACTGCCTCCATGTGGCTCGGGACTGTACCCAACTAAAACCTGTTTGCACGACTCCTTTGAGCCGTGGTAGGGTAGTAATCAAAGTACAGTGGGAACTCACACGAGACAAATGACGATCCCAGGTCGATGGACTAACCTGTACACGTCACTAGGGAACTGCTATCTGACGTCTGGTATAAGACCAACTAGCATGTTCCCGGCGAGTCCTGTCCGGTGTACTCATAACCCAATGAGCACCTGTATACATCTTAGGTGATCCAACTGACATCAGTGGCTTGTGAGACCGGCCACCGCCCCTCGTCGGGGTCTTGACTGTATACACTAGTCTACTCTGGAGTATCGATGCCCTATCTCGAAACTCCCACGACTAGGGACCTTTTAAGGATGTGCTTATAGACTACCAGCTCCCACGTATATGATCGCCCTCATACTGCTGGCAGTCAAGCAAGAATCCTAGGGGCTCTATCAACGTGCAATAGCGACCTGTCAGGTCACCTAAAGCAGTACACGATGATAAAGGTAAACCAGATAGCATACTATCATCTCGAGTAAGACTGTCCTATCGGGATAGGTCCTCCCTCAATCATTGTAATCATGTGCCTGTGATCCAATAATTGACTCTGAGGGCACTATCTCCAACAATCTCCCACTTGCACTCAAGGCTAATTATTGCGATGTCGCATACTCACAGCCCGTGTGATACTGAACACCCAACTCCTCTACTAGTCAGTCTCACAAAGCTCGCTTGCGAAACTATTGCGTTCGAGGAATAGCCTTAGTGAGTGGATCCGCTTTGATGTTTCTTTCTATGTCTCTCTATATCTCAAGTTCGCGGAGAAAGCCATCTCCCGAAATGAGCAATACCTGTCTTAGAATGTCTGGATGTCTGATGGGACCTAGCTCATAAATGAACTCCAAATCCAAATTTCTTAGACTATATCGTCAACTGAACTTAATCAGTATCCTGTGCCATGCCTCCCTCAGTATTGCCTTGGATCACCTATCCAAAATACTGCCCCTCGTCAGAGGGAAAACTATAACTCTGACAACATCCTTGTCGTCCATGTCACCTTGGAAGCCTGGAATGATAACTGTCTCCCAAATGAGGCTGTCGTTATCATATCCCTAGAACATTCACTTATGTTCTAAAACTGCTTCCGACTGTTTCTCCAGGATAGGATCAATATCAACTTATTGCATCTAGTGCAAGAACAACATCTGGTGTGGTACTTTGACATCTCATGATTGACTCAATTGCCTAAGCAAGTGATCTGTCAATCATGCACATCCCTCTCTACTTTAGTCTATAAGACACCTTTAGAGAGGGTGACTCCATCACCTGCAGGTATACTACCGTGCCAGGAATCGTCCATTCTAAATACTCTTAGAATGCTGTCTAAGTACCCAGATTGGGAAACCACCCAAATCTAGATCTAAAACCATAGACCTAGTAACCAGTATGTCTGATATAATGTCCAAGTCCCATGTGGAGAAACTACCGTGTGACGACCAAAGTATAGCCGATCGTAGTATAGAAGTTTCTTTTCCTATTCTGTGTATGTCATCCAAATACCATGACATGACACCCTACTACCTTCTCAACAGATCCATCCCCTATTCTGATGAAGTCAAACCTATGACTGTCACGTCAGAAATAGATGATCTATCTCCGCTACAACTGCTTTAGTCTATCAATAGACATAAGCTACCTGTCCACCAATGCTTCCGCTGCTCCCACTGACTACGACAACCCTCTGCCAGATTCATATAGACGTGCACTTCTAAAACTAGTTTAGAAAGACGCTATACTCATCCTCCTGCCGGGTCTCACAGTCTGGAACAACAGCAATGGTAAGTGTGGGTAAACAAGAACTTCCCTGTCACCGTCCTTGAGGCTACAGGAGTACCTCTCGGGTGCCTGAGGTTACCCACCTTATCTGTGGAGTGGCCAATGGAATGTCAAACCAGATTGAATCTTTAGGTTCCTATCAAATCATCAGCAATCGTTTGTGGTTCTGGAATCACTTCCAGTTCTACCATACTCCCACTGCTTTTTTCTGAAAAAATCCATTTTTATTAAAACTGTGGCGAGTCTAGAACAATATCGCTATTGATCTTCCAGATGGTAGAAAATCAACCCTCGTCGTAGCCTGGGTCAACCCACAAACAGCCATTACAGAAACGTGCATTGAGTTGTCCAGTGTCTGGTTTTAAGCATAGGCCGGACAACTCCCCGTACCTTAACATCGTTAAGATACGAACTGTTCTATATCCAATATAGAACCAGAGGAACTGATTTAATTGAACCAGATTCAAATCATGTAGCTGTCTCCAGTGCATGTCAACTAAATGGAAAGAGGCCGATCAGCGTTACTCAACTTAGGAATGCTTCCAATTATGAGTAACCTGAAAGAGAAGCAAGTTCTCTTAGTCATTACTATCAACTGAATACCAAACTCAAGTATCTACATCTCCGATTACTTTGAAGAATCCCGATACTTGCAATACTTGGTTCTCTACTTTATTCAAATACCTATAACTTCTCAAAATTCGGACCCTGTGTTTCCACGAAACACTTGTCTAAAAACTAGAGGAGTCATAAGTAAACCGAATATAGTACGAGAACCAACCCCTCTGTCCTCATGGACGCTGGACAACATACAATACTCTGTATAAGTCCCTTGAGTCTGATAACTCATTCACTGTGTGTCGTAGGTTGAAAACTGTACTTATGGTTAAGAAGAATTACACCGCTGTTTAATGCTCCTTACCTAACCATCCACTGATATAGGTAAATGTCGTAGACATAATTTCAAAAAGGTATATCTCACTCTATAAAAATAGACGTACAGATATATCAATTTGAAATTGGTGCATAACAACGGATATTCAAAACCAAATAATTGCCGTCCGGCAAACAACCCAGGTGACTTCCTCAAATATCACCGATTACAACGAATCCCGATATAATGAGGATGATCACCCAATTCCCAATAACTTACTCCCACTCATCATCTGTAAAACCATACAGATGTGAGAATCATGCCTGGTAAATACATACCCTGGAGTAAGTATCTAATCGGGAAATCAGTTTTCTATTAACAGTACACAGTGAAACTGAAACATTGAAATGTTTCGACGGGGTTTCCTGGTATTCCTAGTAATGCCTCTTCCATTATCCAGATTCACAACTATAACCGTATAATTCTTTGCCACCTCTCCAAATCCCTTTATATGTCTTTAGTCATTACTTTCTGTACACCCCTTTAGGCCAAATAGTTTTCTTCCTTCCCTACCGTTCGGCACCAGCCTATGGTTTGGAAGAAGACTATCCAATAAGCATAATGGGTGTACTGTCCTAATCCTAGGAGCACTCGCAATGCGAGAGAAGGTGAAGATAAAAGACAACCGAATAAACCTTATTCCCATTTCTCCTGAACCAGAATCCATCCCCGAACTGGAACAAGTTCCCTTCGAGTTTGTATATAACCATACGATGGAGTATCCAATAAAATGTGGATCTTCGTAGTGATACGGAGTGTCCTGGAGAAATACAAAGGTGATTTAGGATTGGCGAAGAAATACTTGGTTTGGTCGTGAATAGCAGTCGCAGTTTACTTTGCCCTCTTACTAATCCCTTGCTTTGTCTTAACTTAATACCTTCTGTACACCATCGTTAGGCTAATTGGTTTTCTTCATTCCCTACCGGTCGGCACCAGCCTAAGGTTTGGAAGAAGACTATCCAATTTGCGTAATAGGTGTACTACTCCTAAACCAAGGAGTACTCGCAACCTGAGAGAAGGTAAAAGGAAAAAACAACTGAATAGTCCTATCCGTTTTCTCCAGAACCTGAAACCATCCTCGAATAAATCCCTTCGAGTTCGTATCTAACGATACGATGGTTTTGTCCAATGGAAGTGGACGTTCGTAGTAGTACGGGGTGTCCTGGAGAAAAGGGTAAAAGTAGGAGTGGCAATGAGGTTCGCAACTCTGACAATCCAAAAACCAGTGTTAAGAAGGTTCGGTCAACTTGGTCACTGAGTCATAGTCTTAAGGTCGGGTCAATGGTCGCTGCCAAAGAGAGAGAGAAAAGAAACACTCAGCGTGCACTGTATCCTAGATCAAAATGGTAACCAATCTATCTAATCTGGAAACCTCCCACTGTACCGTCAAATTCTCCTCCAAACCTGTAAGAAGAATTAGTCGGGATCACCCGAGGAGTAAACCAACTCATCAGTGGGAATCGGGATCCAACCATCATTGCATGATAACGTGACGGAATCCACTCACGTCATCACACTCCATAAGGTATGCGCATATCTGGCAAGTTTCAGTTCTTTTGAAACTCCCGATGTGAAATTTTACCCCATGCTCTTATGACCTTGACGAAGGCCAACAAATCATAAGTCACATGTCAAGTTCTGCCCATCATTGTCCAGGTTAATTTGAACCCACCCGTACAAGCCCTTGACGAAGGCCAACAAGGCTATACGACTGTCCCAAACCAACGCATCTATCTATGCAGCAGAAAGGTAACAAGCAGCTACCATACACTATGCCTTGACGAAGGCCAACAAACATAGCATGAATACTACGTGCTACCTGTCTGAAACGACGGAGGGCTACGAATAGTTTTTGGCGAAAACCTTTAACGTAATGAACTTGATATCGTTGAAGGAACTGGATAGCTTTTATAAAAATATAGTGACGAAAACCGTTGCTAAAGAGGTCACTCCCGGTGAAGGGATCTCGGCTCTTTCCCCGTAGAATGAGGTGCAGGATATTCCAACTGAATACCACGGTGCAAAGCAAAAGTAATCGGCTATAGTGAAGTCATTGCCCTGACGTAAACTTTTGTCCAAGGGGTCACTCCCGGTGAGGGGATTTCGGCCCTTGCCTCGTCGACTAAGGAGCAGGATATTCCAACTGAATACCACGATGCAAAACAAAAGTAAACGTCCTTGCAATAACAGCCTTTTGAAAAGTGTTCCAACAACATCAGATTAGGTTTGTTTTTGACTTGCATTGATCTGAATCAACGCAGTCCCATCAATTGATCACACCACAAAGAACGAAAATATACTGATGTACGTATATGCCATCCGCATTCGCCACTGGGTCCCGTCATTACCCGTTAGGTTAGCTAACTAACGACAGAGCGGGGACTGGACTAGCGCGGATGTAAAACATATACAACATCTACTAATATATATACCAATATATTATATTTCGCTCAAGGCGTGATAAAAATGCAACATCACAGAAATGTACAGCATCACAGAAACAATACAGATATCTGGGATCCCCGGGTTTCACAGAGCCACTACTGAAACCCGACGTTCCCCTGGTCGTGTGGATAGCCTGTGCAATGACATCCTAGACCCCTACGGGCGCGGCAAGTCACCCGCCAAAACCTGAAGCGAGGCAGCCCCCTTCAGTACCGTGAATGGACCACCCAGCACTTCACGGAATCCGGAAACTTGGGCACCCCTCCTGGGTCAACCTGTACCCCCTACGGGTGCGGCGAATAGCCCGCCAATTCCATAGTGAAGCCCCTTCCGTCTCAATGCCATGAGATGCGGGCTTGTTGCCCTCTAGAATCCGGCTATCCGTGCACCCCACCTTGGGGTAATCCTAGTACAGAAAGTAAAATATACATACAACGGGTACATCGACCGCAACCTGGTCGTGCCCCAAAATAATAATACAATCAGGCAGTGACGGCAGTCCACATGTCGGACGCTCGCCCCGCAATATCAAATGTACATAATACAACAACAACTGTACTAGCATTGCATCCAGGCTATCCCCACGACCTATCCGCAACAACACAGCATAACACAGAACATCAACGTGAAAGTCACGTTCGCAAATCCGTCTAACCGGGCTATAGCAGTTAGACAGGATTTACCAATCGAGTGACATTCACGGTCGCAGATATAATGTAAATACTGTGAAATAATGTGTTTAAAATATCCGATCGATCAAATTTTAACAAGTGGGCCCCCAAGTACTACTGTAGCACATCAAGAAAATCTGGGCCCAAAATTAATATTCCATAAACCCAATTTTCACCCCAGAAAGATACTGTAGAAATTTGGTACAGCCATCTCATCATTGTGCAGCGGAACTGCGGCCCAAAGGGGGGTTTGACCGCGGTTCCGCGCTCCCATAGACGAATTACTGTATCGAATTTTTACAGAACCCTTAGATATTCCAGTACATCACTTTTCTGTAACCTGAAAAAAATTTCGACTCCAAAAAATTTCAACAGAAAACTGATGCAAACAAAAATGCGGATTTTGGAATTTTGGTCGATTGGAAATGTAAACACATTAAACAAAGCTAGACTATGTTAATGGCGAGGCTCTGATACCACTGTAAGTGTGCGGCGGAAAGTCCTGTCTCCGCCTCGTCGCCGGAAGTGCACCACATCGCCTACATCTTTTACGGGCTCCCACCTCAATACCGAGGCAACTCGGGCACGAAACTGGCTAGTCGACGTGCCCAAGGTTTGCTGTAGAATGGTGTGGATTACTATGTCTCATTTTGGGGTTGTAGGAGGTGCCATTTTGGTAGAAGGATGATACAAGAATTATGTAGAGGGACTTGGGGATTTTTGGAGCATGAAATGAACAACCAAAATCCACACAAAAATGGGCAGCCCCATACAAGCTTGGCCGGCCATTTTTGGTGAGGGGGAGAGGAGAATGAGAGTGAGACCATCAAAAAAGAATAAGCCCCCATCATGTAAGAAAGAGAGAGAAGGTTACAATGATAACAAGAAATCATCACAAGTAAAACCAACACTCAAACCTACCATCATCAACATCCATCATGTCCACAAAAGTCATGCCATCATGACACTACAAGGCTAGCCATGATGGCTAAAGAAAGTAATGATGGTTCAATTATCATGATACAACAAAATGCAAAGACCCCCCTCCACAAAAGCTTATTTGCACAAATGCAAATAAGCCCTCCTCCACCAATCTTCGGCCATTGAAAGATACAAATGAAAATGGCCGAAACGGAAAGCAAACTGGCAACTCCAGAAAACTGGTCCCGTAATAAATTACAGGAAAACCCCGATACTGTGTATACACACCCGCATTTGTATTCCGACCGAAATACAAATGCAATGAGACAAAATCTACACTGTACTATACTAGGATCCGGCTTAAACCAAAGCCGGCTAGTAATTTCCGTTCGATCCTGATCCGTGCAATACCGCACGTATCTGATCGATGTAGGGTTCCTAGGCACACAATAAAGGTCTCACATGGCATCAACCATGCCAATTTATAATTTTAAGGGTGCCGAGAAACCCTAATACGGATCGTCGGCTAGAAGTTTAGGCGAAATACGAATCTAGTTAACATCTTAACTAAAGGAGAGAGGCTACAACCTTTGTAGATCCGTTTTTCCACTTCCTAAGCTCCACGTAGGCGTCCTCTCGCTGTCCGTCTCGAATCCCTAACTCAAACGTCGGCTTCATCGGAGAATTGGGCGAACTAGGTCGTCGGCTTCGTGCCGAAGATGATCTACGTCGAGGCATCACAAGTTCAAGCTCCGACTTCACAAATTTGTAAAACTTATGAAGAAAACACCCAAAACAACTTGGCAAGAGGTAGAGGGTGAAGAAATAGGAGGTGGGTTCACTTTAGAATTGGATTTCTCACTTTAGAACTCAAGTTGCCATTGATGGCATCAAGCTTTTCTTGAAGAAGAAGAAAGAATATGATAAGTGTTGAATAAAATGAAAAATAAATCAATACTTATCATAAGCTTACTAAGGTTAAGTGTAGATAATAGACCATGGTAAATGGGAATGGTTAGGGTTAAGCATGAAGACAAATGGTCTCTTTAGTCAAAGCTTCATGAAGCTTCAACAAGCTTCATGACAAAAAGAAACCATTTTCTTTTCTTTTATCCATTTAAATAAATAAAGAATGGATAAATAAATAGATGAATAACTCAAAACCCTAACCATTATCATAACCATGGTTTAATTCTTTGCACAAACCCAAGTAAATATGTATCATCAAACATGATACAATCAAGTGCACACAAAAGCATATCACATATACAATGTGCACTTTAAGTGAGAAAATCCTTTTAAAATGAACCAATACTAGTTAATGCAAATTAATATATCAAATATATAATTATACATTAAATCATTAAATCAACACTTGATTCAATGATCCGGTCATGTCGCACATAACCGACTAGTATACAATGTATCGATTTATCGAATCAATGATTCGACAACTAGGATATATCGCATACAACCAATCGAAACATTCATCGCGAGAATGAAATATGGTATCACATACACGCATTATTCTCGGTCCCGCACATATCTCATATGCGCTCCTATTTCGTTTCGCTTGAGCCAGGAAACCTCTGTGTAGGACTCTAAAGACTCGTCAATACGCCGGTAGCAGATGATGATCATATCAAGCACCCACAAGTCGCAAGCGGTCTGCTAAACGTAACGGCCACCCGGGTATTGAGCGATCAGAAGATCGACGAGCTAGCCCGCTCACACTCCTGTGAATCCAACCAGTAACACTTACCGTACAGTCCGGTCTGTTCGTCTGATATGTCGCATATCAAGTCTAGGGGTGGTAAACGTCAGACCCCAATAACCGATAAGTCGTGCCGATGTGAGGCTCATAACGGGTCGAGAAACTACTGGTAACACTTACCAGCAAATCTCTGATCAGCCCTGGCCAGGGACTTCCCTGTTACGGCCAATCGAGCACAGCGCAACATCAACCCCCAATACCGGGAGAGACGAAACCCCTCCTATCGCTCATTGCCTCCATGTGACTCGGGACTGTACCCAAAAACCACCGTTTTGCACGCCCTCATGGACGGGGTAAGGTGGAGATCAAAGCACAGTGGGAATCACACAAGACTCTATGACGATCTCGGGTCTACAGACTAACATGCACAAGTGTCACCTGAGAACTGCCATCTGACGTGAGGTATAATACCATCTGGGAGTTCTCGGCGAGTCCGTCCAGTGTACCCAGTCTCCACTGAGCACCCGTATACCATCTCTAATGTAAAACACCAATGGATATGGGATCATCCATCGCCCATCTCATGGGTCGAGAAGCGTATACGCTAGTCTACACTGGTATATTGATGCCCCGTCTCGATACACCCACGACTAGGGACCTTGAAGGATGTACTTATGGACTACCATGTCCCCACTAGTATTATCCGCATCATAGTCCAGGTAGTCAAGTACACATCCTAAGGGCTTTACCAACATGTAACTATAAGACTGTTTAAAGAGACAAGTGTACATGTTAAGATAAAGAGTAACCAGATAGCATACTATCATATCGAGCAAGAAAGTCATCTCTATATATTTCCAAGCATCCAATATAATATACATCATCTGTACAATACTGGCCTCTAGGGCATACATACAACTAACAATCTCCCACTTGCACTAGGGCTAGCTGCTGTAGTATCGCATACCGAGCATCCCGAAGAGTCTCTCAAACTTATCTGGGGAATGGCCTTCGTGAATGGATCCGCCGTGTTGTTCTTCGTGTCAACTCTCCTGACCTCGATCTCCCGGCGATCAACTATCTCCCGGATCAGGTGATACCGCCTCAGAATATGCCTGGATCGCTGATGGGACCTGGGTTCCTTGGCCAAAGCCACCGCTCCATTGTTATCACAATACAAAGGTATTGGATGCTCAATAGATGGAACCACTCCAAGTTCAATAATGAACTTCTTGATCCAGACAGCCTCTTTAGCAGCATCGTTGGCAGCGATGTATTCAGCCTCCATCGTCGAGTCTGCCACGGTTTCCTGCTTGGAACTCTTCCAGCTAACCGCCCCTCCGTAAAGGGTAAAGACAAAGCCCGACTGTGACTTAGAGTCGTCCTTATCACTCTGGAATCTCGAATCGGTAAAGGACTCCACTTGGAGTTCTCCGTTACCATACACCAAGAGCATCTCTTTAGTCCTTCGCAAGTACTTGAGAATGCTCTTCACAGCTGTCCAGTGATTCTCTCCAGGATCAGCTTGATACCTGCTCACTACACTTAGTGAGTATGCTACATCGGGTCTGGTACATAGCATCGCATACATGATAGAGCCTACTGCCGAAGCATAGGGTATCCCTTGCATGCGAGCTCTCTCCAAATCAGTCTTGGAAGACATCTCTTTGGAGAGAGTGACTCCAGAGATCGTAGGCAAGTTCCCACGCTTGGATTCTTCCATACTAAACCTTTTTAGTATGGTGTCAATGTACCTGGATTGGGACAATCCCAATATCCGTTTGGATCTATCTCTATAGATCCTTATCCCTAATATGCAGGAGGCATCACCAAGATCTTTCATTGAGAATCTTTGTGATAAGAAGAGCTTGACCGATTGCATCATAGGAATATCATTTCCTATCAAGAGTATGTCGTCCACGTACAATACGAGGAAGACTACCTTGCTCTCTGCCACCTTCTTGTAGATACAAGGTTCATCTGGATTTTTGAGGAAATCAAACTCTTTAATAACGACGTCAAAGCAGATGTTCCAACTCTGCGATGCTTGCTTTAATCCATAAATGGATTTAAGCAGCTTACACACCTTCCCGCTGCTCCCACTATCTACGAAGCCCTCTGGCTGAGTCATGTACACGCACTCTTCTAAATCACCATTTAGAAAGGCGGTCTTAACATCCATTTGCCAGATTTCGTAATCATGATATGCAGCGATGGCAAGCATGATCCGGATGGATTTAAGCATAGCCACTGGAGAAAAGGTCTCGTCATAGTCCACACCTGGTCTTTGACGAAAACCCTTTGCAACAAGTCTAGCTTTGAAAGTCTCCACTTTCCCATCTACACCAAATTTCTTCTTGAAGATCCACTTTCTCCCAATGGGTTTTACCCCTTCAGGAGCAATTTCCAAAGTCCATACTTTGTTGGTGTACATGGATTCCATCTCGGACCGCATTGCATCCAGCCATTTCACAGAGTCACCACTCGTGATGGCCTGCTCGAAACTAGTCGGGTCATCATCTTCCATGATGCAATCCTCACTTCCACCATCAATGAGAAAACCGTAGTATCTCTCAGGTGGACGAGAAACCCTACTAGATCGGCGGAGAGGCTGGGGTTCATCGGGTACTACCGAATCTTCTGGTTCCACTAAATCTTCAGTTATAGTTTGTGTTTCTGGAACTTCTTCCAGTTCTACCTCAGAGCCACTAATCTCTTTTGCAAGAAATTCCTTTTCTAAAAAGGTGGCATGTTGAGCAATAAACACCTTTTGTTGTTCACTGTGGTAGAAAAAATATCCATTTGAATGTTTAGGATATCCCACAAACTTACATAGAACTGACCGTGCCTCGAGTTTGTCTAGATTTTGCCTTTTGACATAGGCCAGACAACCCCATATCTTAACTCGTTTAAGACATGGTCTCTTCCCACTCCATGTCTCATATGGTGTGGTAGGTACAGATTTAGTTGGAACTTGATTCAATAGGTATGTCGCTGTCTCAAGCGCATACCCCCAGAAGGAAATAGGTAACTCAGCTGTACTCATCATAGAGCGCACCATATCTAATAGGGTGCGATTCCTCCGCTCCGATACACCGTTGTGCTGTGGTGTATAAGGAGGAGTAAGCTGAGAGAGAATCACATTCTCTTTTAGGAAGTCCAGGAATTCATTGCTTAAGTATTCACCTCTTCGATCAGATCGAAGTATTTTAATACTTTTTCCGATTTGGTTCTCGACTTCTTGTTTATATTCTCTAAATTTCTCAAAAGCTTCAGACTTGTGTCTTATCAAGTACACATGTCCGTATCTTGAGAGATCGTCAGTGAATGTAATGAAGTATGAAGAACCATCCCTGGCATGTGTAGACATGGGACCACATACATCACTATGTATTAGTCCCAAGAGTTCGGTAACTCTTTCTCCGTGTCCCGTAAACGGAGTTTTGGTCATCTTGCCTTTGAGACATGACTGGCAAGTGTCATAAGATGAAAATTCGAATGGTTTCAAATACCCATCCTTATGCAACTTAGCCAGTCGTGTCGCATTGATGTGACCCAGTCTACAATGCCACAAGAAGGATTCGTTCAGTTCAGAACTCTTCCTCTTGTGTGTGTTTGTTATACTCAGAACTGTTGATTGATTTAGAACATAAATGTCATTGCACAACGTGCCTGATCCAACCAACTTTTGGTTACGGAAAATGTTCATAACATTGTCCTGTAATACAAAATTATATCCCTCTTTACTCAACAAAGAAACTGATATAATGTTGCATATCAGGTTCAGCATGTAATAGCATTCGTTCAGAACCAATGTATTACCAGTTGGTAATGTAAGGTGATATTCCCCGACAGTCTTAGCTGCAACAATTGCACCATTTCCAACTCTAATGTCTTTATCACCTTCTCCAAGTTCTCTACCTTTCCTAAGCACATGTAACTGATTACATATATGGGATCCTGACCCGGTATCTAATACCCAGGACGTAGAGCAAATGGAGAAACAGTTCTCAGTAACGAACACACCCGAAGAAAATGCATCAACATGTACTTTCTTCAATCGGGTGGCATGGGAATCCTGGTATTCCCCTATATCCTGTTCATTCCCATAACTCTTATAAGAATGAACGGAACCAACGTTCCCCAGCACAGTATAACATGCGGGTTCGGTCAATACATCCATATTATTATCTTTATTAGGGCATGAAATGGTCGCTACCTGGAGAGAGAGAGAAGAAAACACTTTAGCGTATGCTCGTGCAAGATCAGATTGGTTATTATCTTATCTAATCAGGATGGCTCCTACTGCTTTTTATCAAATCTTCCTTCAAACCCTAAAAGGAAAGACTAGCCGGGATTAATTACACACTACAAGTTCGCCAATCTTTCAACCAGGCCAGTGTCGGTACTTTGAGGGAGGTCCTCCGTGCTTTCGCACGAACCTAATTAATGTAAACCTCGTTTTCCCAGAGGCGTAACCTCGTTAACACCTTTCCAGACACCTACTTGATCGGCTAATTGTAATGTGTAAAACTCTCCCAGGAGTAACTCTTACTCACAGCGGGTATCGGGATCCAACTATCTTATAGAAGGTATGCAATCTCATTGCAAATTTCAACACTTGAAATTCCCGATAATATTTTGCCCCTAGTGTGCCATGACCTTGACAGAGGTCAACAAATCATAGTGCACTAGTCAAGTTCAACCCGTCATTTCTTGATTGAATCAAACCCACTCGCACGACCCTTGACAGAGGTCAACAAGGTCGTACGACTACCCTAATCCAATCACATCACATGCTTTGCAGATAATTACTAGTTAGCTACCGCACACTACGTCTTGACAGAGGTCAACAAACGCAGCACGAATACTAAATAGTCTTTATCTGAAATGACGGAGGGCTACGTCAGGTTTTTCTGAAAACCTATTGCGTAATGAACTTGATATCGTTGTAGAATCAAATGAAGTTTTGAAATGGAGTGATTTTGAGGCTTTTTCTAGTTTTTCTAAAGGGGTCACTCCTGGTGAAGGGATCGTCGGCCCTTTCCTCATCGAATGAGGTGCGGGATATATCATATATATCACTGTGCAAAGCAGAAACTATAGAAGCAATCAAAACTCAAACCGAGTGTGTAGCATCTGCCAGTTATTGCTAAAGGAGTCACTCCCGGTGAAGGGATCTCGGTCCTTTCCTCATCGAATAAGGTGCAGGGTATATCATATATACCGCTATGCAAAGCAAGAACTGTAGCTACCTGTTGTTGGATATATATGCCCTAGAGGCCTACATTGTATAGGATGCTTGGGATATGTATGTACATGACAGTCTTGCTTGATATGATAGTACGCTATTTGGTTTGACTTTGTCTTAACGTATAATATATTTTACTTGGTATTTATATATATATGTTGATAAAGCCCATAGGGTGTTTGTCTGACTACCGGCGTTGTGATGGCAGTCATACTAGTGGGAGCTGGATAGTCAATAGGCACACCCTTAGATGTCCCTGGTCGCAGGAGTATCGAGATTGGGCATCGATACTCCGGAGTAGACTAGTGTATACATATCTAGACCCTGACGAGGGGCAATGGATTGGTCCCGCAACCATTGGTGATGTTCACCTAAGATTGTATACAGATGCTCACTGGATGTGAGTACACCGGACAGGACTCGCCGAGAACTGACTGGATGGTATTATACCTAACGTCAGATAGCAGTTCTCAGGTGACATGTGTGCAGATAGTCCGTTGACTTAAGGTCATCATTTGTCTCGTGTGAGTTCCCACTGTGCTTTGATTGTTACCCTACCACGGCTTAAAGGAGTCGTGCAAACAGGTTTCAGTTGGGCACAGTCCCGAGCCATGTGGAGGCAGTGAGTGACTGTTAGGGATTCGTCTCTCCCGGTATAGGGAGTTGATATCGCACGGTGATCGGTTGGTCATTACCATAATTCCCTGGCCAGGGCTGATTGAGAATTACTGATAGGTTGATCAGTAGATTCTCGGATGGTGATAGAGCCATACCGACACGACTTGTATGGTTATTAGGGGTCTGACGTCCACCACCTCCCTAGACCGTACATGTGATACTCTCAGACGAACAGACCGGACTGCGCAGATATTGTCACAGACAGGCTCAGTAGGATTTCAGATGGGTTACCTCATCAGCTTTCTTATCGACAACTACCTGGGGACCGTTACGTACAGCTAGTGCCGCTTGCGGTCTGTAGTTAAACCCACTGCCAGCGTAGTAGTCGAGTCTTTAGAGTCCCACACAGAGTTTTCCCAAACCCAGGCGAAAAGATATAGAGGTCGTATGGTTTTACGACAAAGGTTCGGACGCATACGTGTTTAATCGCACGTACGACATTCGGGCAGTTTTTACTAACCGGCTTTGGTTTAAGCCAGATTCTAGTATCAGGTTATTGGATTTATACAGTCTAAAGTTTTTCCGTGTTTTCACGGATGAGAGGGGCGTTCTCGTAATTTTCCGAGAAGCTTCTAGAAGGATGTGACATAAAGAGAGAGGTGGCATTTTCATTTATTGATTTAGTGACTCATTGTGAGTGATTCATCATGTCATTAAAGCTTCATTTATTGCTTAATGACTCACATAATGAATCACCCACTTGATTAAATGAAACATGATGAATATTCACTTATTATTCATTTCTTTCTTATTCATTATGTTTCATATATATCAAGTGAGAAGCTTTATTCAATATAATAATATCATTATCATCTTCTCATTCTCTCTCATCAAGTTCTCTCTCCTTCACCAAACCCTAATCCTACCCTCATGAGTTGAGAACAAGGATTAGGAAAGACTAATTACTCCATAACCAATCTCTACATCACCTTAGCTACTCTATTTAGCAACTAGAGAAACTAAGTAACCTCAAGTTTAGAGGTTATAGCTTGGATTAGGGTTCTCGGGTGGATCGTCTATCACGGAAGAAAGCCGAAGAGGGCGTGGAGATCCAAAGAGGCCGTAGAGAACATCAAGACGAAGGACTAGAACCGTTTGGTATAATCCCTTCGCATAGTAGATTAAAACTCTAAAGCTTTTGTTAAAACTTGTATAGCAAACGATTCGTACGGTTAATCGATGTTTGATCATAGAACTTGATTGTTATTCATATTTCCGCCTCCCCATAAGTATTGGGGTGTTGAACATCGACTTACAGTGGTATCAGAGCCTAGCTAAACAAGTTTTAACTTAATCGCAAATTTGTACGAATTTCGAACGGAAAAACGAAGCCGGAAAACCCTAAAAATTACAAGTTTCTGTCGAATTTTAAATGAAGTCCAAAATTGGTTCAGGGATGTTCAGAAAGCTTGTTATGACACCAGAAGAACACCCAAGAAATTTGGGGCCATGACTCGACCAAACGACCGCGGTTCCGCGGCGGATCCCACCGATCCGCCGCCCTTCCACGGCCGAGTTGCCGAGTCATGATCCCAGTTTTCTTAGGTGGGTTCTCTGTTGAATTTGGGATTTTCTGGAATATTTAGTTTTTGCTCAGGTTTCAGTTTTACATGTTGCGCCACGGCAACGCCCCGGCCTCTTGCTCGAGGCCAAAAAGCGGAATAAAAATTTTCCTTACTCGGAAACCGGCACTACCGCGGACAATGAAAACCCGGATCGTTTACCATTAACCTAAAGCTAGCAATCAAGAGATAGGGTAAGAAGTATACCGAGTGATCCGAGTCCTCCGGTCTTCTCGTCGTCGTCCCGATCTCCCGCGGAAAGTGTTGCCTCCACATCGTCGCCTCCTCGCCGGAAAGGGCACCACATCGCCTTCTTCTTTTACGGGCTCCCGCCTCAATACCGAGGCAACTCGCGCATGAAGCCGGAAACTCGACATGCTCAAGATGTGCTGTAGAATGTAGTGTAGAAGATGCTTGTCTCTTTTTAGGGTCTGTAGTTGCCATGATGGAGGAATGGGATTAGGAAAAATGGTGCTTTCATTTTTCCAAAACAAGAAGAAGAAGGAGATGAAGAATTCCTCCCAAAACTAAGATGAACTCTCTCATTCTTTTTCTTTCTCTCTTTTCTTTTTCTTCTTCTCTTTTCTAATGAAAAACTTATCCTCTAAAATGAGAATGGTGGAGGAGGTAATATGAAGCATGAAGGGAGGTGAGTGTAGGGTAAAGCAAGTGGTGACCACATCAAGACATAATCATCACAAAATCACATCAACTCTAATCCACTTCTTATCACAATAAAGCATGAAATGAATGGTATCTAAAAAGGTTATCATAATAAATCATCTTACAAATAAAACCTCCACCAAAAGTAATTTGCAAAACTGCAAATTACCCCCTCCATCAGAAAAGTCCGGCCGGGAAAGAACAAAGGAAAACCGGCCGGAACGGAATGCAAACTGGCAACTCCAGAAAACTGGTCCCGTAATAAATTACAGGAAAACCCCGATACTGTGCATACACACCCGCATCTGTATTTCCGACCGGATACAAATGCAATGAGACAAAATCTACACTGTACTAAACTAGTACCGGCTTAAACCAAAGCCGGCTAGTAAAAACCGTTCGATCCTGATCCGTGCAATACCGTACGTATCTGATCGAACCCTGCCATATAACTATACGGCTACTAGTACAAAACTGTCCGATCCTGATCCGTGCAATACCGCATGTATCTGATCGGACCCTGCCATATCTCCATACGGCCTCTACAGCGTTTCGCCCGAAAGCTTGAGTAACTGAAAGTGTGGTGGACTCTAAAGACTCGTCAATACTATGGCTGTGGATTTAACCACTAGCACGTCAGAGGTATAAGCCAATACGTGACGGGCCACCAGCTATTGACCAAAAGGGACGTCGATGAGGAAGCTCACCCCGACACCCAACTGAGCCTGTCAGTGACAATATCCGTACAGTCCGGTCCGTTCGTCTATGAGCATCGCATGTCGGGCCTAGGGGGTTGGTAAAAGTCAGACCCCCAAAAGCGGTACAAGTCGTGTCGGAGTGTAGCCCAGAACGCCCTGAGATACTACTGGAATACCTACCAGTAAATCTCCTGCCTCGGCCGAGGGCTTTGCGTAATGGCTCTCCTAGACACAGCGCGACCTCACCCCCAATACCGGGAGAGACGAACCCCTGAAGATCCGCTCACTGCCTCCATGTGGCTCGGGACTGTACCCAACTAAAACCTGTTTGCACGACTCCTTTGAGCTGTGGTAGGGTAGTAATCAAAGCACAGTGGGAACTCACACGAGACAAATGACGATCCTCAGGTCGATGAACTAACCTGTACACATGTCACCAGGGAACTGCTATCTGACGTCTGGTATAAGACCAACTAGCAGGTTCCCGGCGAGTCCTGTCCGGTGTACTCATAACCCAATGAGCACCTGTATACATCTTAGGTGAACCAACTGACACCAGTGGCTTGTGAGACCGGCCACCGCCCCTCGTCGGGGTCTCGACTGTATACACTAGTCTACTAATGGAGTATCGATGCCCTGTCTCGAAACTCCTACGACTAGGGACCTTTTAAGGATGTGCTTATAGACTACCAGCTCCCACGTATATGATCGCCATCATACTGCTGGTAGTCAAGCAAGTATCCTAGGGGCTCTATCAACGTGTAATAGCGACATGTCAGGTCACCTAAAACAGTACACGATGATAAAGGTAAACCAGATAGCATACTATCATCTCGAGTAAGACTGTCCTACCGGGATAGGTCCTCCCTCAATCATTGCAATCACGTGCCTGTGATCCAATAATTGACTCTGAGGGCACTATCTCCAACAATCTCCCACTTGCACTCAAGGCTAATTATTGCGATGCCGCATACTCACAGCCCGTGTGATACCGAACACCCAACTCCTCTACTAGTCAGTCTCACAAAGCTCGTTTGCGAAACTATTGCGTTCGAGGAATAGCCTCAGTGAGTGGATCCGCTGTGATGTTTCTTTCTATGTCTCTCTATATCTCAAGTTCGCGGAGAAAGCCATCTCCCGAAATGTGCAATACCTGTCTTAGAATGTCTGGATGTCTGATGGGACCTAGCTCATAAATGAACTCCAAATCCAAACTTCTTAGACTGTATCGTCAACTGAACTTAATCAGTATCCTGCGCCATGCCACCCTCAGTATTGACTTGGACCACCTGTCCAAAATACTGCCCTTCGTCAGAAGGAAAAACTATAACTCTGACAACCTTCTTGTCGTCCATGTCACCTTGGAAGCCTGGAATGATAACTGTCTCCCAAATGAGGCTGTCGTTATCATATCCCTAGAACATCCACTTATGTTCTAAAACTGCTTCCGACTGTTTCTCCAGGATTGGATCAATGTCAACTTATTGCATCTAGTGCAAGAGCAACATCTGGTGTGGTACTTGACATCTCATGATTGACTCAGTTGCCTAAGCAAGTGATCTGCCAATCATGAGTATCCCTCTCCCCTTTAGTCTATAAGACACCTTTAGAGAGGGTGACTCCATCAACTGCAGGTGCACTACCGTGCCAGGAGTCGTCCATTCTAAATACTCATAGAATGCTGTCAAGGTACCCAGATTGGGAAACCACCCAAATCTAGATCTAAAACCATAGATCTAGTAACCAGAATGTCTGATATAATATCCAAGTCCTGTGTAGAGAAACCACTGTGTGATGACCAAAGTATAACCGATCGTAGTATAGGAATATCACTTCCTACTACCTTCTCAACAGATCCACCCCCTATTCTGATGACGTCAAACCTATGACTGTCACATCAGAAATAGATGATCTATCTCCGCTATATCTGCTTTAGTCTATAAATAGACATAAGCTACCTGTCCACCAATGCTTCCGCTGCTCCCACTGACTACGACAACCCTCTGGCAGAGTCATATAGACGTACACTTCTAAAACTAGTTTAGAACGACGCTATACTCATCCTCCCACCGGGTCTCGCAGCCTGGAACAACAGCAATGGTAATTGTGGGTAAACAAGAACTTCCCTGTCACCGTCCTTGAGGCTACCGGAGTACCTCTCGGGTGCCTGAAGTTACCCACCTTATCTGCGGAGTGGCCAATGGAATGTCAAAACAGATTGAATCTTTAGGTTCCTTATCAAATCTTCAGTAATCGCTTGCGGTTCTGGAATCACTTCCAGTTCTACCATACTCCCACTACTGTTTTTGAAAAAAAATCCATTTTTAATAAAACTGTGGCGAGTCTAGAACAATATTTCTATTGATCTGCCAGATGGTAGAAAATCAACCCTCGTCATAGCCTGGGTCAACCCACAAACAGCCATTACAGAAACGTGCCTTGAGTTGTCCAGTGTCTGGTTTTAAGCATAAGCCGGACAACTCTCCGTACCTTAACAATGTCAAGATATGAACTGTTCTATATCCAATATAGAAACAGAGGCACTGATTTAATTGAACCAGATTCAAATCATGCAGCTGTCTCCAGTGCATGTAAACTAAATGGAAGGAGGCCGATCAGCGTTAATCAACTTAGGAATGCTTCCAATTATGAGTAACCTGAAAGAGAAGCAATTTCTCTTTATCATTACTATCAACTGAATACCATACACAAGTATCTACATCTTCGATCACTTTGAAGAATCCCGATACTTGCTATACCTGGTTCTCTACTCTACTCAAATACCTATAACTCCTCAAAACTTAGACCATGTGTTTCCATGAAACACATGTCTAAGAACTAGAGAAGTCATAAGTAAACCGAATATAGTACGAGGACCTACCCCTCCGTCCTAATGGACCTTGGACAACATACAATACTCTGTATAAGTCCGCTGAGTCTAACAACTCTTTCACTGTGTGTCGTAGGTTGAAAACTGTACTTATGGTTAAGAAGAATTACACCGCTGTTTAATGCTCCTTACCTAACCATCCACTGATATAGGTAAATGTCATCGACATAATATCAAAAGGTATATCTCACTCTATGAAAATAGACGTACAGATATAACAATTTGAAATTGGTGCACAACAGCGGATATTCAAAACCAAATATTTGCCGACCGGCAAACAGCCCAGATGATCTCCTCAAATATCACCGATTACAACGAATCCCGATATAATGAGGATGGTCACCTAATTCCCAATAACTTACTCCCACTCATCATCTGTAAAACCATACGGATGTGAGAATCATACCTGGTAAATACATACCCTGGAGCAAGTGTCTAACTGGGAAATCAGTTTTCCATTAACAGTACACGGTGAAACTGAAACATTGAAATGTTTCGTTGGGGTATCCTGGTATTCCTAGTAATGCCTCTTCCATTGTCCAGATTCACAACTGTAACCGTATAATTCTTTGCCACCTCTCCAAATCCCTTTCTATGTCTTTAGTCATTACCTTCTGTACACCCCCTTAGGCCAAATGGTTTTCTTCCTTCCCTACCGTTCGGCACCAGCCTATGGTTTGGAAGAAGACTATCCAAAAAGCATAAAGGGTGTACTGTCCCAATCCTAGGAACACTCGCAATACGAGAGAAGGTGAAGATAAAAGACACCTGAATGTACTTTATTCCTATTTCTCCTGAACCATAATCCATCCCCGAACTGGAACAAGTTCCTTTCGAGTTCGTATATAACCATACGATGGAGTATCCAAATAAACTGTGGATCTTCGTAGTGATACGGAGTGTCCTGGAGAAATACAAAGGTGATTTTAGGATTGGCGAAGAAATATTTGGTTTGGTCGTGAATATCAGTCGCAATTTACTTTGCCCTCCTACTAATCCCTTTCTTTGTCTGAACTTAATACCTTCTGTACACCGTTTAGGCTAACTGGTTTTCTTCATTCCCTACCGGTCGGCACCAGCCTATGGTTTGGAAGAAGACTATCCAATTTGCGTAATAGGTGTACTACTCCTAAACCAAGGAGTACTCGCAACCTGAAAGAAGGTGAAAAGAAAAGACAACTGAATAGTCCTATCCGTTTTCTCCAGAACCAGAAACCATCCTCGAAGTCCTTCGAGTTCGTATCTAACCATACGATGGTTTTGTCCAATGGAAGTGGACGTTCGTAGTAATACGGGGTGTCCTGGAGAAAAGGGTAAAAGTAGGAGTGGCAAAGAGGTCTGCAACTCTGACAATCTAAAAGCCAGTGTTAAGAAGGTTCGGTCAGCTTGGTCACTGAGTCATAGTCTTAGGGTCGGGTCAATGGTCGCTGCCAAAGAGAGAGAGAAAAGAAACACTCAGCGTGCACTCACGCTCTAACCTAGATCAGAATGGTTGTCACTTTATCTAATCTGGAAACCTCCCACTGTACCTCAAATTCTCCTCCAAACCTGAAAGAAGAATTAGTCGGGATCACCCGAGGAGTAAACCAACTCATCAGTAGGAATCGG
This sequence comes from Agapanthus africanus, assembly GCA_030015575.1. Classification (NCBI taxonomy): domain Eukaryota; kingdom Viridiplantae; phylum Streptophyta; class Magnoliopsida; order Asparagales; family Amaryllidaceae; genus Agapanthus; species Agapanthus africanus. The sequence goes on from CM057339.1 coordinate 392,541,103, forward strand.
GATCCAACTATCATCGCATGATAACGTGACGGAATCCACTCACGTCACCACACTCCAGAAGGTATGCGCATGCCTGGCAAGTTTCAGTTCTTTTGAAACTCCCGATGTGATTTTTACCCCAAGCGATTTATGACCTTGACTAGGTCAACAAACCATAAACCGCCAGTCAAGTTCAACCCGTCATTATTCTGGATTGCATTAAACCCACCCGCACGTGCCCTTGACTAGGTCAACAAGGCCGCACGAATGTCTCAACCAATCCCACTTATGCAACAAACAAGTACCACTTAGCTACCGAACACTACGTCTTGACTAGGTCAACAAACGCAGCACGAATACCAAATAATACCTGTAGGAAATGACGGAGGGCTACGGCTGGATTTTGGCGAAAAACCTTTAACGTAATGAACTTGATATCGTTGAAGGAACTGCATAGCTTTTTATAAAAATATAGTGACGAAAACCTTTACTAAAGAGGTCACTCCCGGTGAAGGGATCTCGGCTCTTTCCCCGTAGAATGAGGTGCAGGATATTCCAACTGAATACCACGATGCAAAGTAAAAGTAATCGGCTATAGTGAAGTTAATGCCCTGACGCAAACTTCTGTCCAAGGGGTCACTCCCGGTGAAGGGATCTCGGCCCTTGCCTCGTCGACTGAGGAGCAAGATATTCCAAATGAATACCACGATGCAAAACAAAAGTGAACGTCCTTGCAATAACAGCCTTTTGAAAAGTGTTCCAACAACATCAGAATAGGTTTGTTTAACTTGCATTGATCCGAATCAACGCAGTCCCATCAAATGATCACACCACAAAGAACGAAAATATACTGACGTACGTATATGCCATCCGCATTCGCCACTGGGTCCCGTCATCACTCGTTAGGTTAGCTTACTAACGACAGAGCGGGGACTGGACTAGCGCGGATGAAAAACATATACAACATCTACTAATATATATACCAATATATTATATTTCGCTCAAGGCGTGATAAAATGCAACATCTCAGAAATGTACAGCATCATAGAACAATACAGATATCTGGAAGCCCCGGGTTTCACAGAGCCGCTGCTGAAACCCGACATTTCCCTGGTCGTGTGGATAGCCTGTGCAATAAAATCCTAGACCCCTACGGGCGCGGCAAGTCACCCGCCAAAACCTGAAGCGAGGCAGCCCCCTTCAGCACCGTGAATGGACCACCCAGCACTTCACGGAATCCGGTAACTTGGGCACCCCTCCTGGGTCAACCTGTACCCCCTACGAGTGCGGCGAATAGCCCGCCAATCCTAGAGTGAAGCCCCCTCCGTCTCAATGCCATGAGATGCGGGCCCGTTGCCCTCTAGAACCCGGCCATCCGTGCACCCCACCGTGGGGTAATCCTAGTACAGAAAGTAAAATATACATACACCGGGTACATCGACCGCAACCAGGTCGTGCCCCAATAGAATAATACAAACAGGCAGTGACGGCAGTCCACATGTCGGACGCTCGCCCCGCAATATCAAATGTACATAATACAACAAAACTGTACTAGCATTGCATCCAGGCTATCCCCCACGACCGATCCGCAACATCACAGCATAAACATAGAACATCAACGTGAAAGTCACGTTCGCAAATCCGTCTAACCGGGCTATAGCAGTTAGACCGGATTTACCGATCGAGTGACATTCACGGTCGCAGATATAATGTAAATACTGTGAAATAATGTGTTTCAAATATCCGATCGATCAAACAATTAACAAGCGGGCCCCAAACCAATACTGTAGCAGTCACAGAAAACCTGGGCCCGAATTTAATATTCCAAAACCCACAAAATTAGCCCAAAAGCCCACTGTAAAATTTTGGCAAGGTGACCACAGTAGAGTGCGGCGGAAGCGCGGCCCAAAAGGGAGTTTGGCCGCGCTTCCGCGCTCCACTGTACGACTGACACTGTCGAATTTTTACACTGGTCTTAGAATTTCCTGCACATTATTTTTCTGTCACCTGAAAAATTTTTAGACACCAAAAAATTCCAACAGAAAACTGATGCAAAGGAAAATATGGTTTTTGGGATTTTGGTCGATCGGAAATGCAAAACACATTAGAACAAGCTAGGTAAGGTTAATGGCGTGGCTCTGATACCATGTTGCGCCACGGCAGCGCCCCGGCCTCTTGCTCGAGGCCAAAAAGCGGAATAAAAATTTTCCTTACTCGGAAACCGGCGCTACCGCGGACAATGAAAACCCGGATCGTTTACCATTAACCTAAAGCTAGCAATCAAGAGATAGGGTAAGAAGTATACCGAGTGATCCGAGTCCTCCGGTCTTCTCGTCGTCGTCCCGATCTCCCGCGGAAAGTGTTGCCTCCACATCGTCGCCTCCTCGCCGGAAAGGGCACCACATCGCCTTCTTCTTTTACGGGCTCCCGCCTCAATACCGAGGCAACTCGCGCATGAAGCCGGCAACTCGACATGCTCAAGATGTGCTGTAGAATGTAGTGTAGAAGATGCTTGTCTCTTTTTAGGGTTTGTAGTTGCCATGATGGAGGAATGGGATTAGGAAAAATGGTGCTTTCATTTTTCCAAAACAAGAAGAAGAAGGAGATGAAGAATTCCTCCCAAAACTAAGATGAACTCTCTCATTCTTTTTCTTTCTCTCTTTTCTTTTTCTTCTTCTCTTTTCTAATGAAAAACTTATCCTCTAAAATGAGAATGGTGGAGGAGGTAATATGAAGCATGAAGGGAGGTGAGTGTAGGGTAAAGCAAGTGGTGACCACATCAAGACATAATCATCACAAAATCACATCAACTCTAATCCACTTCTTATCACAATAAAGCATGAAATGAATGGTATCTAAAAAGGTTATCATAATAAATCATCTTACAAATAAAACCTCCACCAAAAGTAATTTGCAAAACTGCAAATTACCCCCTCCATCAGAAAAGTCCGGCCGGGAAAGAACAAAGGAAAACCGGCCGGAACGGAATGCAAACTGGCAACTCCAGAAAACTGGTCCCGTAATAAATTACAGGAAAACCCCGATACTGTGCATACACACCCGCATCTGTATTCCGACCGGATACAAATGCAATGAGACAAAATCTACACTGTACTAAACTAGTACCGGCTTAAACCAAAGCCGGCTAGTAAAAACCGTTCGATCCTGATCCGTGCAATACCGCACGTATCTGATCGAACCCTGCCATATAACTATACGGCTACTAGTACAAAACTGTCCGATCCTGATCCGTGCAATACCGCATGTATCTGATCGGACCCTGCCATATCTCCATACGGCTTCTACAGCGTTTCGCCCGAAAGCTTGAGTAACTGAAAGTGTGGTGGACTCTAAAGACTCGTCAATACTATGGCTGTGGATTTAACCACTAGCACGTCAGAGGTATAAGCCAATACGTGACGGGCCACCAGCTATTGACCAAAAGGGACGTCGATGAGGAAGCTCACCCCGATACCCAACTGAGCCTGTCAGTGACAATATCCGTACAGTCCGGTCCGTTCGTCTATGAGCATCGCATGTCGGGCCTAGGGGGTTGGTAAAAGTCAGACCCCCAAAAGCGGTACAAGTCGTGTCGGAGTGTAGCCCAGAACGCCCTGAGATACTACTGGAATACCTACCAGTAAATCTCCTGCCTCGGCCGAGGGCTTTGCGTAATGGCTCTCCTAGACACAGCGCGACCTCACCCCCAATACCGAGAGAGACGAACCCCTGAAGATCCGCTCACTGCCTCCATGTGGCTCGGGACTGTACCCAACTAAAACCTGTTTGCACGACTCCTTTGAGCCGTGGTAGGGTAGTAATCAAAGCACAGTGGGAACTCACACGAGACAAATGACGATCCTCGGGTCGATGAACTAACCTGTACACATGTCACCAGGGAACTGCTATCTGACGTCTGGTATAAGACCAACTAGCAGGTTCCCGGCGAGTCCTGTCCGGTGTACTCATAACCCAATGAGCACCTGTATACATCTTAGGTGAACCAACTGACACCAGTGGCTTGTGAGACCGGCCACCGCCCCTCGTCGGGGTCTCGACTGTATACACTAGTCTACTAATGGAGTATCGATGCCCTGTCTCGAAATTCCTACGACTAGGGACCTTTTAAGGATGTGCTTATAGACTACCAGCTCCCACGTATATGATCGCCATCATACTGCTGGTAGTCAAGCAAGTATCCTAGGGGCTCTATCAACGTGTAATAGCGACATGTCAGGTCACCTAAAACAGTACACGATGATAAAGGTAAACCAGATAGCATACTATCATCTCGAGTAAGACTGTCCTACCGGGATAGGTCCTCCCTCAATCATTGCAATCACGTGCCTGTGATCCAATAATTGACTCTGAGGGCACTATCTCCAACATTACAGAGCAGATTTTGGAGCAATATTGAAAGTGTTTAATCGATCGAAATTGTACAGTATTTGCATATTGGATTATATCTGTGATTGTATAATGTGTTCGTAAACCTCCCCTAACTGCTAGTATGTCGGTTGGCAGGGGGTTGCACATTTCTGTAATGGTTTTAACTGTTTGTGCATATAAACTGTATTGGACTGTTGTGGTGATTAGCCGGGTTTAGTGATGGGTTATTGTTTTAATTCATTTGATGTAATTGTAACAAGTTGTAATATTATTTCGCGGGGCACATCCAGGTTGCGGTTGTAGCCACCGTTGTATTATTTCTTTTTACTGTTTTTTGCTCCTAGGACTGACCCAAGGTGGGGTGCACAAACTGCCGGGCGGGTAGTTTGCCGCACCCGTAGGGGTCGTGGGTGGGGTAATGGCTATTCATCACAACTGTGTAATCTGTCTTTTCTTGCAGGCTCAAAAGAAATACAGATTGCTTGCAAATCCAATATTGTTTATCTGTGTTCTGGAATGTATATCATTGCGTCAGACGAATGTAAAATATCTATATATATGATAGCTATTTAGACGTCACTTATGTTTTACACCCGCGCTAGCCCAGCCCCCGCTCTGTCGTTAGTTAAGTAACCTAACGGGTGATGACGGGACCCCGTGGCGAATGCGGATGGCATAAGAGGACGTCATATTTTCGTTGTTATCTGCAATGATAGGTTAAAGATGGGACGCATTATTTTTTAATGCAAAGAAAATAAAACCTAAACTGAATCGTTGGAACAATTTCTAAAAACCACTCGGTTTTCTTGAAAAAGCAAATTTTAAATGCGGAGCTTAAACCACTCCTTTTAATAAAAGCTATCATAGTTCCTTCGATCAAATCAAGTTCATTACGTTAACGGTTTTTTGCCAAAAACCAGCCGTAACCCTCCGTCGTTTCAGATAGATTGCACATCGTATTCATGCTATGCTTGTTGGCCTACGTCAAGGCATAGTGTATGGTAGTAGTGTGTGTGCCTATTTGTTGCATAGATAGATGCATTAGTTTAATACAGACGTACACCTTGTTGGCCTACGTCAAGGGCTTGTACGATGTATTTAAATTGATCAGGACAACGACGGGTAGAACTTGACTTGCGTCTTATGACTTGTTGGCCTACGTCAAGGTCTATAAGAGCTTGGGGTAAAAATCACATCGGGAGTTTCAAACATAAAGGAAACTTGCAGATTTAGCTTACCTTCTGGAGTGTGGTGACTAGAGTGGCTTCCATCTAGGGCATCATGCAATGATAGTTGGATCCCGATCCCACTGATGAGTAGGATTACTCTCGGGAATTTCTCTCACTTAACAATCAATGCTATAAACCAAGTAGGTGCCTAGAAAGGTGTTAGAGGGGCTACGCCTCCAAGGAAAAGAGGTTATTTAATTAAGGAACTTCGCGAAAGCGTTGGAAAACCTCCCTCGAAGTACCAACACCAGCCTGGCTGAAAGGTTAAGCAAGTATTGTGACGTGTGATTAAATCCTGACTAGTTCTTCTTTTAGGTTTTGAAGAAGGATTTGAGGAAACAGTAGGAGCCATCCTGTTTAGATAAATTAATAAACCAATCTAAACTTGCAAGAGCATATGCTGAGTGTTTTCTTTTCTCTCTCTCTGGCAGCTACCATGACTGGACTAAAACTATTACTTGAAAAGAATATATTGACCGGGCAGAACTATAAAGATTGGCTAAGAAACGTCAATATTGCGCTGACTTATGACAAAGTTGCATATGTTACCACCGCTGTTCCTCCCCTTATCCCAGGACCATATTCCTCAGTTGCGGACAAGGAAGTTCGTAAAACCTGGGATCTAGATTGTGAGCGAGCTAAGTGTATCGTGCTGGCGTCCATGAATAATGAACTCCAGAAACAGCACGAGAGTATGGATATTGCATCCATATTCCTCCATTGCAAGGAATTGTATGGTGAACACTCTCGTATCGCGAGGTACGAAACCTCAAGGAAACTCTTCCAGATGAGGTTAGCTCCAGGATCGCCTGTTGGAGAGCACGTCCTCAAAATGATCACCCTCATTGAGGAACTCGCAAACCTGGGATGCGTGCTAGATAATGATTTGTACATCGACTTGATTTTGCAGTCCCTTCCCCACACCTTCTCTCAGTTCGTGCTGAACTTCAACATGCACGAAATGGAAGCGGATCTTCCAAAGCTCCTCAATATGTTGAGGGTAGCAGAGACCTCCTTGAAAAAGGAGAAGACCCCCGTTCTGTATGTTGGCCAATCATCTTCTTCTAAAACTAAAGCGAAAGCTAAAGGGAAGAAGAAGATGAAGGCCACCAAACCGAAGGGAGGGATCAAGAAGGTGCAGGGAACGAACAAGGCAGGAAGGGTGAAGGCAGAAAAGAACGAGTGTTTCTATTGTCACAAGCAGGGGCACTGGAAGAAGGATTGTCAGGCCTTCAAAGCCAAGGACATGAAGCAAGCAGTTGCTTCTACTTCGGTGTGTTCGTAATCGAAAATTGTCTTTCAGTAAACTCTACTTCATAGGTACTTGATACCGGTTCTGGTTCTCACATCTGTAATTCTTTGCAGGATCTGAGAAACAGTAGAGTACTGGGGGCAGGTGATATGACTCTCCAGATGGGCAATGGAATGCATGTGGATGCAGTTGCAATAGGGGAATATCACCTAGGGTTGAATAGTGGAAACATTTTGGTATTGTATAACTGTTTTTGTATTCCCAGTATGTTGTGTAATATTATATCAGTATCTTTATTGTCTAATAAAGGATATAATTTTGTGCTTGAAAGAAATGTCATGAACATTCTCCTAAATCAAGAACTAATTGGGTTTGGCACACTGGAAAACGGCATATACATACTTAATTAACCACAAATTTTCAATATTCAAAACACGCGTAAAAGAAAGGCTCCAGAATCGAATCAAGCCTTCCTATGGCATTGTAGACTTGGTCATATAAATGAAACAAGGTTGACTAAGTTACATAAAGATGGATATCTAGATCCGTTTGAATATTCATCATATGCAACTTGTCAATCATGTATCAAAGGAAAAATGACCAAATCTCCGTTCACCGGACACGGAGAAAGAGCCATCGAACTCTTGGGACTAGTACACAGTGATGTATGTGGTCCGATGTCTATACATGCACGAAGTGGTCACTCCTACTTCATCACTTTTACTGATGACTTCTCTAGGTATGGACATATGTTCTTAATAAAGCATAAATCCGAGGCTTTTGAGAAGTTTAAGGAGTATAAAAATAAAGTAGAGAAACAAACTGGTAAAAGCATCAAGACACTTCGATCTGATCGAGGTGGAGAATACTTAAGTACCAGTTTCCTTGAATACTTGAAAGCAAATGGAATACTCTCTCAGCTTACTCCTCCTTATACACCTCAGCATAATGGTGTATCAGAAAGAAGGAATCGCACGCTATTAGATATGGTGCGTTCGATGATGAGTAGTGCTGAGTTACCACTTTCCTTCTGGGGATTTGCTCTAGAATCAGCCGCATATCTATTAAATAGAGTTCCAACTAAGTCTGTACCTACCACTCCATATGAAATGTGGTGTGGGAAGAGACCATATCTCAAGTATATAAAGATATGGGGGTGTCCGGCATATGTCAAAAAGCATAATCCGGACAAGCTCGAGGCACGATCGGTTTTGTGCAAGTTTGTAGGATACCCCAAGCATTCAAGGGGGTACATGGTCTACCACACTGAAGAACAAAAGGTGTTTGTCGCTCGTCACATTGTCTTCTTAGAAAGCGAATTTCTTGCAAAAGAAATTAGTGGGAGCGCGGTAGAACTGGAAGAAATTCCAGAACCTCAAACTGTAACCGAGGACTTAGAAGAATCTCAGACTTCAATAGAACATGACGAACCAACGCCACTCCGCAGATCTAGTAGGCTTTCTCATCCTCCTGAAAGATACTATGGTTTTCTTCTTGATGGGGATCGAGAGGATTGCATCATCGATGATGATGAGCCTACTAGTTTTCAGCAGGCTATCACAAGTAGCGACTCAGTAAAGTGGCTGGATGCAATGAGATCCGAAATGTAATCCATGTACACCAATAAAGTATGGACTTTAGAAGTTGCTCCTCCTGGGGTAAAACCAGTTGGGTGCAAATGGATCTTCAAAAAGAAGATTGATGCATTTGGACAAGTGGAAACCTACAAAGCTAGACTAGTAGCAAAAGGTTTTCGTCAAAGACCAGGATTGGACTACGATGAAACTTTTTCGCCAGTAGCTATGCTTAAATCCATTCGGATCATGCTTGCCATTGCTGCCTTCCATGACTATGAAATCTGGCAGATGGATGTAAAAACAGCTTTTCTAAATGGACATCTAGAAGAGAGTGTTTACATGGATCAACCAGAAGGTTTCCTAGACAGTGGGAGCAGCGGAAGAGTGTGCAAATTGCTTAAATCCATTTATGGGTTAAAGCAAGCATCGCGGAGTTGGAACATCTGCTTTGATGAAACAGTCAAGGAATTTGACTTTATCAAAAATGTAGATGAACCATGTGTTTATAGGAAGATTGTAGAAGGAGCAGTAGTCTTCCTCGTTTTGTACGTCGACGACATACTACTGATAGGGAATGATATCCCTATGTTACAATCAGTAAAGCTCTTCTTGTCACAGAAATTCTCTATGAAAGACTTGGGAGATGCATCATACATTCTGGGCATTAAGATCTATCGAGATAGATCTAATAGGATGTTGGGACTTTCACAGTCCAGGTATATAGATACTATACTAAAGAGATTTAGTATGGAAGATTCCAAGCGCGGCAATATGCCCGCTTGTCACGGAATCACCCTCTCCAAAGATATGTCTCCAAAGACTGATGAAGAGAGGGCTCGCATGGGCATTATACCCTACGCTTCGGCGGTAGGATCAATAATGTATGCGATGTTATGTACCAGACCAGATGTAGCTTACGCACTTAGTGTGGTAAGCAGGTATCAATCGGACCCAGGTGAGAAACATTGGATAGCGGTGAAGAACATTCTCAAGTACCTGAGAAGGACTAAGGAGATGTTCTTGATTTACGGCAATAAGGACCTCCAGGTAGAGGCTTTTACCGACTCCGGCTTCCAAAGTGACAAGGATGATTCTAAATCTATTTCGGGTTTTGTGTTTACCCTCAATGGAGGGGCGGTGAGTTGGAAGAGTTCCAAACAAGATACCGTCGCAGACTCAACTATGGAGGCTGAGTATATAGCTGCTAGTGAAGCCGCAAAAGAGGCTGTCTGGATAAGGAAGTTCATTTCTGAACTTCAGGTAGTTCCGACCATTGACAATCCAATACCTTTGTATTGCGATAACAATGGCGCTGTAGCTTTAGCGAAGGAACCAAGGTCCCATCAGAAATCCAGGCATATCTTAAGGCGTTTTCACCTGATCAGGGAGATCGTGGATCGTCGGGAGATCGAGATACGGAGAGTGGACACAAAAGACAACACGGCAGATCCATTCACCAAGGCCATTCCTCAAGTACAGTTCGAGAGACTTTTTGAGATGTTGGGCATGCGGTACGCAAGCAACTGGATCTGGTAAAGACAGTGGGTACTCATTGCGCCAATTATAGGCCTTAGTGCAAGTGGGAGATTGTTGGATATATATGCCCTAGAGGCCTACATTGTATAGGATGCTTGGGATATGTATGTACATGACAGTCTTGCTTGATATGATAGTACGCTATTTGGTTTGACTTTGTCTTAACGTATAATATATTTCACTTGGTATTTATATATATATGTTGATAAAGCCCATAGGGTGTTTGTCTGACTACCGGCGTTGTGATGGCAGTCATACTAGTGGGAGCTGGATAGTCAATAGGCACACCCTTAGATGTCCCTGGTCGCAGGAGTATCGAGATTGGGCATCGATGCTCCGGAGTAGACTAGTGTATACATATCTAGACCCTGACGAGGGGCAATGGATTGGTCCCGCAACCATTGGTGATGTTCACCTAAGATTGTATACAGATGCTCACTGGATGTGAGTACACCGGACAGGACTCGCCGAGAACTGACTGGATGGTATTATACCTAACGTCAGATAGAAGTTCTCAGGTGACATGTGTGCAGATAGTCCGTTGACTTAAGGTCATCATTTGTCTCGTGTGAGTTCCCACTGTGCTTTGATTGTTACCCTACCACGGCTCAAAGGAGTCGTGCAAACAGGTTTCAGTTGGGCACAGTCCCGAGCCATGTGGAGGCAGTGAGTGACTGTTAGGGATTCGTCTCTCCCGGTATAGGGAGTTGATATCTCACGGTGATCGGTTGGTCATTACCATAAGTCCCTGGCCAGGGCTGATTGAGAATTACTGATAGGTTGATCAGTAGATTCTCGGATGGTGATAGAGCCATACCGACACGACTTGTATGGTTATTAGGGGTCTGACGTCCACCACCTCCCTAGACCGTACATGTGATACTCTCAGACGAACAGACCGGACTGCGCGGATATTGTCACAGACAGGCTCAGTAGGATTTCAGATGGGTTACCTCATCAGCTTTCTTATCGACAACTACCTGGGGACCGTTACGTACAGCTAGTGCCGCTTGCGGTCTGTGGTTAAACCCACTGCCAGCGTAGTAGTCGAGTCTTTAGAGTCCCACACAGAGTTTTCCCAAACCCAGGCGAAAAGATATAGAGGTCGTATGGTTTTACGACAAAGGTTCGGACGCATACGTGTTTAATCGCACGTACGACATTCGGACAGTTTTTACTAGCCGGCTTTGGTTTAAGCCAGATTCTAGTATCAGGTTATTGGATTTATACAGTCTAAAGTTTTTCCGTGTTTTCACGGATGAGAGGGGCGTTCTCGTAATTTTCCGAGAAGCTTCTAGAAGGATGTGACATAAAGAGAGAGGTGGCATTTTCATTTATTGATTTAGTGACTCATTGTGAGTGATTCATCATGTCATTAAAGCTTCATTTATTGCTTAATGACTCACATAATGAATCACCCACTTGATTAAATGAAACATGATGAATATTCACTTATTATTCATTTCTTTCTTATTCATTATGTTTCATATATATCAAGTGAGAAGCTTTATTCAATATAATAATATCATTATCATCTTCTCATTCTCTCTCTTCAAGTTCTCTCTCCTTCACCAAACCCTAATCCTACCCTCATGAGTTGAGAACAAGGATTAGGAAAGACTAATTACTCCATAACCAATCTCTACATCACCTTAGCTACTCTATTTAGCAACTAGAGAAACTAAGTAACCTCAAGTTTAGAGGTTATAGCTTGGATTAGGGTTCTCGGGTGGATCGTCTATCACGGAAGAAAGCCGAAGAGGGCGTGGAGATCCAAAGAGGCCGTAGAGAACATCAAGACGAAGGACTAGAACCGTTTGGTATAGTCCCTTCGCATAGTAGATTAAAACTCTAAAGCTTTTGTTAAAACTTGTATAGCAAACGATTCGTACGGTTAATCGATGTTTGATCATAGAACTTGATTGTTATTCATATTTCCGCCTCCCCATAAGTATTGGGGTGTTGAACATCGACTTACACCTGTTTTGTTTAAAATTTGATTCTACAACATCTTAGGTTTCTTTTCTTTCATTAATCACATTAATGAAGTCCCATCATTTAAATACCTAAATATCACAGATAAATACGACGTACACTTATGCCATCCGCATTCGCCTGGATGTCCCCTCGTGCACCGTTAGGTTAGGTAACTAACGACAGAGCAGGGCAGGGCTAGTACGGGTGCAAAACATAAGTAACGTCTATATAATATATCATATATACTATATACTGTATCTATCACAGAACATCACATGATCACATCACAGATATCGCAGCAGAAGAAACATATGAAACATTGGATATACTAGGACGTCCATGTTTTCAATACGAGCCAGTATAAAACACGGATTCCACGGTCGTAATGAATAGCCAATCCCACACCCCTAGACCCCTACGAGAGCGGCAAGCAACCCTGCCAATTCTTGGGTTAGGAGACCCGGACTCGACTCCTCGAGTTGGTCTCCCACTGGACCCCAGAACCCGGTTACTTGTGCTCCCCTCCTTGGGTCTATCCTAATGCGGAAAAGGAAATAATATACAAAAGGTGACAACTTCCGCTACCTGGAAGTGCCCCAAATAAAAGAATATTACATACAAGTTTTTACATGAATGAAAATGAAAAACACTCATCTCACATAAAAAAAACCCGGCTATTCGAACACGACGATCCAATATAACATATCCAGCAACACATAACATCACATGTCATCAACGTAAGTAAACATGCGTATCCCAATTGTCGTTGACATATAGCAACGAAACTGGCGATATCACATATTATACTTACGGTCACAGAAAAGAAAGTGTAAAACTACAACAGTTGGAATCTGCAACCCTTTTAGACATCACATGCCTAACACTTATAAACCCCGCATTTTAGTCCCATTATTGAAAACTCTTTTCAATATAAAGTGAGACTAAACCGCTAGATTTATAACATTCATTCGGTTATCTCATAACTGTTTGTGAATTCCAATTATTGTATCCCATTCCGGATAAATAGAAAATATCAAACTTTCCGATCGAACATTCGAATACCCAAGTTTTCCCGAAACCGATCAACACATGAAATAGGTTCAAAGACATTCACTTCATGCCTCAGTACCAACGGTCCAGCCGTAGAAGGGTCAAGCCAACGCCTCACATGTGGCACGCCGTACTGCCCCAAACCCGAAGGTTCAAAGGGCAGTTCAAGACGGTCACATAATCGAGTTAAGGTTTGTTGTCTTCTAGAGGGACCATCGCGTTACTTGCACTACTCAGAACGTCCTTAAACCACACAAAAATCCAACACTTGGATATTTTCCGGCAGGGGAAAAGTTGGGTATTTATATCCGGTCGAACTTTTTAACATATCAAAAAATTATCCGGAAAAAAAAAACACAGAAAAAATTTGATAATCCGATCGAATCTTTGATTCCCAATACAACCCCAGAATACTCTTCTGTAGAGTCACAATAAAAATACCCCAGAAAATATAGCATTAAATTATATGAGTTACTGTGCAGAAATCATCAGACAAGGGAACAGTACGGCCGCGGAACCGCCGCACATGCCTAGCTTGTGCCGCGGTTCCGCGGTGGAAAAGTGGACTTAGGCCCTCGTACTTCACAGTAATTCAAATAACACCCTGCTTAATTTTCTGCATATTTTTAATTGACAAAAATCCATGATTTCAGAAAAAGTACAGAGAGCATTTTAGGGTTTTGGGTTTCGGTTCGATCGGGTTTCAAACGTCGTCTAGACTTCGCCTAAGGCTCTAGCTAGGCTCTGATACCACTGTAGGGTTCCTAGGCACACAATAGAGGTCTCACATGGCATCAACCATGCCAATTTATAATTTTAAGGGTGCCGAGAAACCCTAATACGGATCGTCGGCTAGAAGTTTAGGCGAAATACGAATCTAGTTAACATCTTAACTAAAGGAGAGAGGCTACAACCTTTGTAGATCTGTTTTTCCACTTCCTAAGCTCCACGTAGGCGTCCTCTCGCTGTCCGTCTCGAATCCCGAACTCAAACGTCGGCTTCATCGGAGAATTGGGCGAACTAGGTCGTCGGCTTCGTGCCGAAGATGATCTATGTCGAGGCATCACAAGTTCAAGCTCCGACTTCACAAATTTGTAAAACTTGTGAAGAAAACACCCAAAAAAACTTGGCAAGAGGTAGAGGGTGAAGAAATAGGAGGTGGGTTCACTTTAGAATTGGATTTCTCACTTTAGAACTCAAGTTGCCATTGATGGCATCAAGCTTTTCTTGAAGAAGAAGATGATCCAGAAGAAGAAAGAATATGATAAGTGTTGAATAAAATGAAAAATAAATCAATACTTATCATAAGCTAACTAAGGTTAAGTGTAGAGAATAGACCATGGTAAATGGGAATGGTTAGGGTTAAGCATGAAGACAAATGGTCTCTTTAGTCAAAGCTTCATGAAGCTTCAACAAGCTTCATGACAAAAAGAAACCATTTTCTTTTCTTTTATCCATTTAAATAAATAAAGAATGGATAAATAAATAGATGAATAACTCAAAACCCTAACCATTATCATAACCATGGTTTAATTCTTTGCACAAACCCAAGTAAATATGTATCATCAAACATGATACAATCAAGTGCACACAAAAGCATATCACATATACAATGTGCACTTTAAGTGAGAAAATCCTTTTAAAATGAACCAATACTAGTTAATGCAAATTAATATATCAAATATATAATTATACATTAAATCATTAAATCAACACTTGATTCAATGATCCGGTCATGTCGCACATAACCGACTAGTATACAATGTATCGATTTATCGAATCAATGATTCGACAACTAGGTTATATCGCATACAACCAATCGAAACATTCATCGCGAGAATGAAATACGGTATCACATACACGCATTATTCTCGGTCCCGCACATATCTCATATGCGCTCCTATTTCGTTTCGCTTGAGCCAGGAAACCTCTGTGTAGGACTCTAAAGACTCGTCAATACGCCGGTAGCAGATGATGATCATATCAAGCACCCACAAGCCGCAAGCGGTCTGCTAAACGTAACGGCCACCCGGGTATTGAGCGATCAGAAGATCGACGAGCTAGCCCGCTCACACTCCTGTGAATCCAACCAGTAACACTTACCGTACAGTCCGGTCTGTTCGTCTGATATGTCGCATATCAAGTCTAGGGGTGGTAAACGTCAGACCCCAATAACCGATAAGTCGTGCCGATGTGAGGCTCATAACGGGTCGAGAAACTACTGGTAACACTTACCAGCAAATCTCTGATCAGCCCTGGCCAGGGACTTCCCTGTTACGGCCAATCGAGCACAGCGCAACATCAACCCCCAATACCGGGAGAGACGAAACCCCTCCTATCGCTCATTGCCTCCATGTGACTCGGGACTATACCCAAAGACCACCGTTTTGCACGCCCTCATGGACGGGGTAAGGTGGAGATCAAAGCACAGTGGGAATCACACAAGACTCTATGACGATCACGGGTCTACAGACTAACCTGCACAAGTGTCACCTGAGAACTGCCATCTGACGTGGGATATAATACCATCTGGGAGTTCTCGGCGAGTCCGTCCAGTGTACCCAGTCTCCACTGAGCACCCGTATACCATCTCTGATGTCAAACACCAATGGATATGGGATCATCCATCGCCCATCTCATGGGTCGAGAAGCGTATACGCTAGTCTACACTGGTATATCGATGCCCCGTCTCGATACACCCATGACTAGGGACCTTGAAGGATGTACTTATGGACTACCATGTCCCCACTAGTATTATCCGCATCATAGTCCAGGTAGTCAAGTACACATCCTAAGGGCTTTACCAACATGTAACTATAAGACAGTTTAAAGAGACAAGTGTACATGTTAAGATAAAGAGTAACCAGATAGCATACTATCATATCGAGCAAGAAAGTCATCTCTATATATGTCCAAGCATCCAATATAATATACATGATCTGTACAATACTGGCCTCTAGGGCATACATACAACTAACAATCGAACCCTGCCACATACCCATACGGCCTGTAGTACAAACTGTCCGATCCTGATCCGTGCAATACCGCACGTATCTGATCGGACCGTGCCATATCTCCATACGGCCTCTACAGCTTTTCGCTCGAAACCTTGAGTAACTGAATGTGGGGGACTCTAAAGACTCGTCAACACCTTGGCTGTGGATTTAACCACTAGCACGTCAGAGGTATAAGCCAATACGTAACGAGCTACCAGGTATTGACCAAAAGGGACGTCGATGAGCGAACTCATCTTGACACCCTACTGAGCCTGTCAATGACAATATCCGTACAGTCCGGTCCGTTCGTCTATGAGCATCGCATGGCGGGCATACGTGGTTGGTAAAAGTCAGACCCCCAAAAGCGGTACAAGTCGTGTCGGAGTGTAGTCCAGAACACCCTGAGATACTACTAGAATACCTACCAGTAAATCTCCTGCCTTGGCCAAGGACTTCGTGTAATGGCTCTCCTAGACACAGCACGACCTCACCCCCAATACCGGGAGAGACGAACCCCTAAAGATCCGCTCACTGCCTCCATGTGGCTCGGGACTGTACCCAACTAAAACCTGTTTGCACGACTCCTTTGAGCCGTGGTAGGGTAGTAATCAAAGTACAGTGGGAACTCACACGAGACAAATGACGATCCCCAGGTCGATGAACTAACCTGTACACATGTCACCAGGGAACTGCTATCTGACGTCTGGTATAAGACCAACTAGCATGTTCCCGGCGAGTCATGTCCGGTGTACTCATAACCCAATGAGCACATGTATACATCTTAGGTGATCCAACTGACACCAGTGGCTTGTGAGACCGGCCACCGCCCCTCGTCGGGGTCTCGACTGTATACACTAGTCTACTCTGGAGTATCGATGCCCTATCTCGAAACTCCCACGACTAGGGACCTTTTAAGGATGTGCTTATAGACTACCAGCTCCCACGTATATGATCGCCCTCATACTGTTGGCAGTCAAGCAAGAATCCTAGGGGCTCTATCAACGTGCAATAGCGACCTGTCAGGTCACCTAAAGCAGTACACGATGATAAAGGTAAACCAGATAGCATACTATCATCTCGAGTAAGACTGTCCTATCGGGATAGGTCCTCCCTCAATCATTGTAATCACGTGCCTGTGATCCAATAATTGACTCTGAGGGCACTATCTCCAACAGGAGATTGTCACAGCAGGCTCAGTAGGAGTTCGGATGGGTTTACTCATCGGCCTTCTTATCGACATCTACCTGGGGACCGTTACGTACAGCTAGTGCCGCTTGCGGTCTGTGGTTAAACCCACTGCCAGCGTAGTGTCGAGTCTTTAGAGTCCCACACAGAGAGTTTCCCTGCTTCGGGCGAAACGATATAGAGGTCGTATGGTTTTACGACAGGGTTCGGACGCATACGTGTTTTTACGCACGTACGATGTTCGGACAGTTTTTTACTAGTCGGCTTTGGTTTAAGCCAGATTCTAGTATCGGATTATTGGATTTATACAGTCTAAAGTTTTTCCGTGTTTTTACGGATAGGAGGGGCGTTCTCGTAATTTGTCGGGAAGCTTCTTGAAGCATGGTGACTTGGGGGTTAAGGTGGCATTTGCATTAATTGGATAAATGAGTCATGGTGTGATTCATACATGGAGTTAATGAATCAATTATGATTTATATGACTCATGTGATGAATCACTTAGTGTATTAATGAAACATGATGATATATCATTATTTGTTATTCAATTAATATATATGATATGTTTCATATATACACATATGATCTATTCATCCAAAAGGATTCTACTCTCACCTTCTCTCTCCTCAAGCTCTCCATCTTCAAACCCTAACCCTAACCTCTCATGTGTTGAGATCAAGGGTTAGCTAGACTAATACTTCCATAATCTAACTCTATATCACCTAGGTTGCTTAGATTAGCACTTTGAGTAACCTAGTTACCTCAAGTTAGAGGTTAAGCATGGAGTAGGAGCTCTCGGGTGGATCGTCTTTGACTCGAGGAGGCCGTTGAGGTGCCGACGTTCCAAAGAGCCTACAAGGAGTGGAGGATAGTGATGAAGACCCGAAGGACAAGTAACGTGAGGTATAACTTCGAATCAGAGTAGTTAAACCTTTCGTAGTTTGCTAGTAACGGTTTAGATACGATTCATGCGCTCAAGTCCGTGTTACGAAGCTTTGATGATCGTTTTTCATATATTCCGCCTCCTCGCAAGTTCGTGGGGTGCGTGACATGGACTTACAGGGTGATAGATCGATCGGCCATCTGAAGAGTGCAATGCGACGGTTTTAACTCTCCGATCCCTAATTGCTCATAAACAGAATACGGAAGTAAGTTAACACTAGCACCTAAATCGAGTAGAGCACGATTGATATTTTTACCCCCAATATAAATAGAAATTGTAGGACTTCCGGGGTCTTTTCGTTTCTTGGGTAATTGTTGTGTAAAAGCAGTGCTCACATTACTCGCAAGGAAAACTTTTTTAGGTACTTGAACTTTTCTCTTCCTAGTGCACAATTCCTTTAGGATTTTCACATAAGACGGAACTTGTTGAATAGCATCTAGGAGAGGAATGTTTATGTTAACTTGCTTAAAAATTTCCACAATCTTCTCCATTTGTGGACTTGGTTTGTTGCCCCTTAACCTGTTTGGATAAGGTGCTTTATCAATAAGGGTTGGGTCCAACATTGGAGAGAATTGTGGGGATGGGATGGATCCCAGAATTGGAGTGGGGATCGTTTTAGATAGATTTGTGGAAGTGGGCTGAGGGTTTGAGCCTTGTGGGAAGCGGAGAATAGGCTCGAATGAAGGTGGGAGACTAGACGAATTAGGAGAAACAGTAGAAGCCAGGGTATCATTGGTATCACTAACATCATCAACTTGTTCACCCACTTGGTTATCCAGCACTCTTCCCGATCTCAACGTGGTAACGGCACTCACATTATAACTTTGTGAGTGGCCGGGATTCGGTAGGGGTTTAGATGGGAGTTTCCCTTTTTCTCTCGCACTCATCGCGGCGTTCAACTATGCAATTTGGATTTCTATTGATTTAATACTCTCACCGTGGAAGGCGGAGTCTTTCTTTATGGTATCAATAGAAGACTTCATATCAGCCGACATTTTAATGGTATGTTTCATAAACAAATCCAAAGTTTGTCCGAGTGAAGAGTTATCGGTACCGGCCAATTGCGGTGTAGAAGTGTTGGCCGAATTTTGAAAATTTTGTGACTGAAAGGGGTGCTGACTTTGTGGTTGTAGTTGTTATTGCTGTGGAGGAGGTCTTTGATAATTGCTTTGGAACTAGTTTTGATTTTGGGGTTGGTTTTGGTTCCAAGCAAAATTAGGATGATTCCTCCATCCTTGATTATACGTGGAAGAATAAGGATCATTTCTAGGTCGCTGCTGAAAAGCAGCATTAGTTTGCTCGTGACCTTGAAACGGTGCATTCATAGGACATTCTTCCGTCAAGTGTGAAGGATCTGAACAGCAACCACACACGGTCTTGGGAAGCGTTACCTGATTTAGGGAGACTGATGAGAATTTGTTCTCAATAGCGTCGAGTTTCTTCTGCATCGCTTCCATTTCGTCTTTTACTGCGATGGAAACATCGAGCTGATGAATACCTCCCCTAGATGAAGGTGGTCTTACGCTTTCCCACTGCAAAGTGTTTTCAGCAAGGTCTTCCAGATATTTCCAAGCTTCACCATCATCTTTAGACATGAAATTGCATTGACAATTTGTTTCAAGTATCTGCTTTGTCGCTGGATTGTTGCCCTCATATATAATTTAGCATAAATCCCATCTATTTATTCCATGATGAGGACATTGGACAAGCAGATCCTTGAAACGTTCAAAGCACTTCCAAAATGGTTCATTGGGAAGCTGGGTAAACTGGTTGATCTCGCTCCTAACACTGGCGGTCTTATGGTTTGGGTAAAACTTCTTAAGAAATGCTATTATGAATTCATCCCAATTAGTGATAGAGGGTGTGGCAGTATTATAAAGCCATTTTTCTGCCAAGTCGCACAAAGTGAATGGGAGAAAACGCAAGCGCATAGCATCCACAGTCAGTTGTGAAGTACCCATCATTGCGCATACGTTTTTGAATTTAGTGATGAAAACGTACGCGTCTTCAGATTCAAACCCGTGAAATTTGGGCAACAGATTGATGTAGTGGGGTTTAATTTCAAAATTATCCCCGTTGGCTCGTGGAATAGATAAGCAAGTGGGAAGTGGACCACGAATAGGATAGCATCTCTCTTGGAGAGAGATGCGCGGTTGCTTCTGCTCACCTACGGGCGGTGGCAACGTGGTGTTATAATTTGATGGAGCACCGTCCATCTCGGTCGATGTGGTGGGTGGTAGGGGAAAAGAAGATGAATAAGCACCGACTTCAGAGTCGATAGCAGGAACGCGGACAAGACGGGCACTAGAATCCCATGTCCAGCCAAGCATGCACTAAGCGGGTCTAGCGCAAGTGGCAGCGTGTGTGTGATTTAAAAATGGTCTGTTTTGAAAAGTGTGTCGGACTTAGACAAATCACACAAAAATGCACAAACAACCCTAGAACTAAGGTTACCTAGGTCAAGTCTCTAGACCGCTCCTAGACTTCCAAAGGATAAGCCGTAGGATCAATCCTTTACCATCTCTTTACTACTCTTGTGGCCAGGTAAGTGGGAGGTATCCGCTATACGAATCACCGAAAATAGCGGGCCTTAATTAAGTAACCACTTGCCTTAGACACACTTACCTAGGCACCACAAAAGTAATGCGGATAAGCAATAAATTATCCACGACCTTCCTCTGTCCTTATTGAGCGCGACAGTCCTTAGAGTCTTGTCTAGATATTTTTTAAATTAATGTAGGATTGATGCAGATGCTCGGTTTGTGATTTATGGGGCTTAGGAAGGGTGATAAAATCCCCACCTAATCTGAATTTTGGTCTTGCCCCTTAAAAATCCGTATTAAAATATGAAATAACAAACCAATAACAAAAATTTGCAAAAAGATTTTTGAGCGGCGATATTTTGCAAAGAATCCTGCAGAAAAGATATTTTATTGAATTTCAGAGGAGAGAGAATGAGTTGAAAATTTCACCAGAGAAGTTTGGAACCCTAATTCCTCACTTAAGCAGCGGATCAGCCGCTAAAATATCCTTTCTGCCGCGCTTCCTCCGTGCTTTGAGGGAATCTTTTGATGATTTTTTCTATGTGGCCTCCTGTGCTCCTCTGGATCTTGATGAATGTCTCTGGCTCTCTGTTTCCTCAAGTCTGCGACTCCAGATCCCCTCGCAAAATTCACACAATAATCGTTAAATATACAATTTGCAGTTTTGTTTTGTTTATGATAATGATCGAATAAGAATTCAACACAAATAGTAAGAATAAAAAAAATTACGCACGTATCCCCGGCAACGGCGCCATTTGATTGATCTGTTTTAAAGAAGTGTTTGTAGTAACCGCAATCAATAACGGTGTCGCGTGTAGCTAGACCGAGATGAGTACGGGTCGTCCTCAGGGAAACGTTGAATATTTTATTCTTACTTTAGGCGTGTTGAGAAAGAAAGGAGGAAGAATAAAGAATGGTTGTAGGTTCTAGATCTACGTTAAACACGGATGCAAAATATAGATCTAGATTAACTGCGGATGTAAGTTTAATATTAGAAGGGGGCTTGTAGGGTTCATTAGGATTTAGTAGTTATGGATGATTAATTAAAGATTACTCTTTTTATCCTTTAATAGATTTAAAACTAGAACGACAGTGATGCATGTAGATTAGGGTTTCTGGAGGGAAAAAGGGTTCCCACTCTTAACCCCTATCTCGACATGGAACTCCGTTCATGTCTGGCCTTTACCAAAACAATCATTAATCTAATCTCTAATCGCGGTCGAGACTAACAATAAATTGGTAGCGCACCCGATTAGGATGTTAATGATTCTTTTGATAGAGTTTATAAACTTTATAGGACTTAAAAAGAGTTTAAGGATCTTCATCATCCATTAATCTACCCTAATCCTACGAACCCTAACAAGCGGAGAATTACTCACGCATGTTGGGAGAAGAAAAGATGGAGAGGGAAATCATATTAAAACTACAAAGAAATAGAATAAGAAAAACAACTAACTTTATTAATCAACAAAATTCATTTACACTTTGTTCCTTTAGAAAATGATTACAAAATGCTAGTTTGCTTCTCGATCTCTTCTAAGGAGGTAGATGAACAGTTGATGATCATCCTGGATGCGTGAGCCTGTCGTGGACTTCGTGATCTCTTCAGCTTAATGATTTTTCCAAGAGGCTCTCGGTCCTTATTTATAGTCCCAAAGCCAGAACCCTAGTCTCCTAATTTGGAAACCGGAAGTTAAGATCCAAAACAGCAAAATCCTAACTCCCACTCGTCCAATACGTGGCGGATCCGCGGCCAATAGGTGGGTTTAGTAGTGGATCCATGGCCTTATGGTGTGATCTTTGCTTTGTTTCTCTAGGGCTTTGTTTATCTGACACGTAGTGATCTTTTAACATCTTTGGAAACTGAAAATCTTCTCTTCGTCGCTGCCATCCTTGATTTCTTTAGTTTAATTTCTTAATTAGGCAGTTTTGTTTTACCAACTTTGATTTCCTTGATTTCAGCCTTGCAAATTTTGCACAATAACTCAACAAATAATATTTAGTAGTGTTTGTTTTATTGAGATATTAACTTAACCATTAAGTATTGGTCAAAGCTATAATATGGTAAGCATATTTAAATGGGCCAAATGTTACATGAATATTATATGCTTACTTTTTCCTACCAAATGTTTAATTATAATATATAAACACATGAAAATAGTATTTTTACAGATAAACCCTTATATGTGTTATATATTATAATAAACACATTTTATTATATAGAAATAGTAGGAAAAATGTCATAGTAAATGTGCAGTTTTATCAACTGAATAATAGGCTCTTCCCATACCATATCTCATATGGAGTGGTAGGCTCCTGATTTGGTTGGAACCCTATTCAATAGGTATGCAACTACTCAAATGCATAACTCCCAAAAGGAAATAGGCAACTCAGTAGTACTCATCATAAAGCACACCATATCACATAGGGTGCGATTGCTCCGTCCCGATATACCATCATGTTGTGGTGTATACGGAGGAGTAATGTTGAGAGAGGATCTCATTCTCCTTTAGAATAGTCCAGGATCTCCGTGCTCAAGTATTCTCCTCCCTGATCTCATCAAAGAATATAATACTTATACCTATTTTTGGTTCTCTACTTCTAACTTATATTCTTAGAATATCTCAAAAGGTTCAGACTTGTGTTTCAACAGGAACATATGTCTGAATCTTGAGAGATCATCAGTGAATGTAATGAAGTACAAAGAACCGGTCCTGGCATGTGTAGACAGGGGACCTACATACATCATCATGTATTAATTCCAAGAGTTCACTAACTCTTTCTCTGTTTCCAATAAACGGAGCTATGGTCATCTTATCTTTGTGATATGACTGGTAAGTTTCACAAGATGTAAATTCAAACTGATTTAAATATGCATCTTTATGTAACTTAGCTAGTCAGGTCGCATTGATATGACCTAGGCTACAATGCCTCAAGAAGGATTCGTTCATTTCTGAACTCTTCCTCTTGTGTGTGTTTTGTACGTTAAGAACTGCGGTTTGATTTAGAACGTATATGCTTTTAGATAACTTGCCTGAACAAATCAACTCTTGATATAGGAAATGTTCAAAACATTATCCAACAATACAAAATTATATCCTTCTTTATCTTAATAAAGAGACTGATATGATTTTGTATATCAGGTTTGGTATCTAATAACATTCGTTCGGAATCAATGCATTTAGTAATACAGGGTGATAACTGCCAACAACATGGCTGCAACACTTGCATCGTTTCCAACTCTTGAAACTTATCACCCGTTCCCAGTTCTCTACCTTTCTGTAGGCCATGTAACATATTACATATGCGGGATCCTGATCCAGTATCACATACCCAGGACGTAAAGGATACTGAAAAACAGTTCTCGGTAATGAACACACCCGAAGAAGATGCATCAGCATGAACTTTCCTCGTTTGGGCGGCACGGGAATTCTGGCATTCCCCTATTTCCTGCTCGGTCTTATAACAATTATAAGTTAGAGCGGGACCAACGTTCCCCAGCTCATTATAACAAGCGGGTTCTGTCAATACATCCATATTATTATCTTGATTAAGGCGTGACATGGTCGCTACCTGGAGAGATAGAGAAGAAAACACTCAGCGTATACTCTTGCAAGATTAGATTGGTTATTAATTTATCTAATCAGGATGGCTCCCACTGTTTTAGTCAAATATTCCTTCAACCCCTAAAAGGAAAGACTAGCCAGGATTAATTACACCCTATAAGTTCACCAATCTTTCAGCCAGGCCAGTGTCGATACTTTAAGGGAGGTTCCCCGTGCTTTCGCACGGACCTAATTAAAATAAACCTCGTTTTCCCAAAGGCGTAACCCCGTTGACACTTTTCTAGACACCTACTTGATCGGCTAATTGTAATTTATAAAACTCTCCCAGGAGTAACTCTTACTCGCAGTGGGTATCGGGATCCAACTATCTCATAGAAGGTATGCAATCTCATTGCAAATTTCAACACTTGAAATTCCCGACAATATTTTGCCCCTAGTATCCTATGACCTTGACGGAGGTCAACAAACCATAGGCTACTAGTCAAGTTCAACCCGTACATTTCATGATTGAATTAAACCCACCTGCACGACCCTTGACGGAGGTAAATAAGGTCGCACGACTACCCTAACTCAATCGCATCATATGCTTTTGCAGATAAGTATAAATAGCTACCGCACACTACGCCTTGACGGAGGTCAACAAACGTAGCACGAATACCATGAAGTACTTATCTGAAATAACGGAGGGCTACGACGGGTTTTTAAGAAAACCTTTTGCGTAATGAACTTGATATCGTCGTGTCGAGTGATTTTTGAAAAGGAGTGTTTTTGAGGCTTTTACTAGTTTTGCTAAAGAGGTCACTCCCGGTGAAGGGATCTCGGCTCTTTCCTTATCGAATAAGGTGCAGGAAATTTCATAAATACCACTATGCAAGGCAAAAACTATAGAAGCTATCAAAAGACAAATCGATGGTTGTAGCATCTGCCAGTTATTGCTAAAGAGGTCACTCCCGGTGAAGGGATCTCGGCTCTTTCCTTATCGAATAAGGTGCTGGATATTCTACAAGGAATACCGCTATGCAAAGCAAGAACTAGAGCTAGCAGTTTTTAAAACAAGTTTCTACAATATCTTTTAGGTTTCTTTTATTTCATTAATCTCATTAATGAATTCCTATCATAATATGCTTCCTAAGCATCACATATGAATCGAAAGCAACAATATATAATATATATCATATATACATAATATAAGAATTCGTCTCAGAATATAATCAATGATCACATCACAGAAAATCGCAGCAGAATAAAACATATGAAATATTGGATATACTAGGATTTACGTGTTTTAGATTAAGCCTGTATAAAACACGGATTCCACGGTCGTGATGAATAGCCAAACCCACATCCCTAGACCTCTACTGTTAGTTATATGTATGCCCTAGAGGCCATTACTATACATAGGATGTATATTGTAGTGGATGCTGGGACATATATAGGGAGGACTTTCTTGCTCGACATGATAGTATGCTATCTGGTTACTCTTTACCTTAACGTGTATACTGATTGTCTCTCTGTTACATGTTGGTAAAGCCCTTAGGATGTGTACTTGACTACCTGGACTATGATGCGGATCATACTAGTGGGGACATGGTAGTCCATAAGTACATCCTTCAAGGTCCCTAGTCGTGGGTGTATCGAGACGGGGCATCGATATACCAGAGTAGACTAGCGTATACCTTCTCGACCCATACAGTTGGGCGATGGATGATCCTATATCCATTGGTGTTTGACATCAGAGATCATATACGGGTGCTCAGTGGAGACTGGGTACACTGGACGGACTCGCCGAGAACTCCCAGATGGTATTATACCTTACGTCAGATGGCAGTTCTCTAGTGACACTGGTACAGAGTAGTCTGTTGACCCGAGATCGTCATAGAGTCTTGTGTGGTTCCCACTGTGCTTTGATTTCCACCTTACCACGTCCAAGAGGGCGTGCAAAATGGTGGCTTTTGGGTATAGTCCCGAATCACATAGAGGCAATGAGCGATAGGAGGGGATTCGTCTCTCCCGGTATAGGGAGTTGATGTTGCGCTGTGTTCGATTGGCTATAACCGGAAATCCCTGGCCAGGGTTGCTGAGATATACTGGTAAGTGTTACCAGTAGTTTCTCGAACTGTTATAGACCTCGTATCGACACGACTTATCGAGCTATTGGGGTCTGACGTTTACCACCCCTAGGCAAGATATGCGACATATCAGACGACGAGACCGGACTGTACGGTAGTGTTACTGGTTGGATTCACTGGAGTGTGAGCGGGCTTGCTCGTCGATCTTCTGATCGCTCAATACCCGGGTGGCCGTTACGTTTAGCAGACCGCTTGCGGCTTGTGGGTGTTTGATATGATCATCACCTGCTGCCGGCGTATTGACGAGTCTTTAGAGTCCTACACAGAGGTTTTCTGGCTCAAGCGAAACGAAATAGGAGCGCATATGAGATATGTGCGGGACCGAGAATAATGCGTGTATGTGATACCGTATTACATTCTCGCGATGAATGTTTCGATTGGTTGTATGTGATATAACCTAGTTATCGAATCGGAAATTGATTCGATAAGTCGATACATTTGATACTAGTCGGTTATGTGCGACATGACCGGATCATTGAATCAAGTGTTGATTTAATGATTTAATGATTTAATGTATAATTATATATTTGATATATTACTTTGCATTAACTAGTATTGGTTCACTTTAAATGGATTTTCTCACTTGAATGTGCACATCGTATATGTGATATATTTTTTGTGCACTTGATTGTATCATGTTTGATGATGCAAGATTGCTAGGGTTTGTGTAAAGAGTTAAACCTTGGTTAAGTAAATGGATAGGGTTTTATTTCTTATTCATTCATTCATATATCTATTTATTTTGGATTAAAAGAAATGTGAAATGAAAGCATAAGGGTTGCTTTCATTCATGATGCTTCTTGAAGCTTCATGCAACTTTGACCAAAGTGACTCTTTTGTCTTCATCTCATAAACCCTAACCATTCATTTAACCTTAGTTATTTCTCTACACATTACCATGGTTAATATTATGATAAGAATCATTTTATTATTCTTTTCATAACACTTATCATAATATTGATCATATTCTTGCTTCTTCTTCTTCTTCTTCACTTCAAGAAAAAGCTTGTCTTCATTAATGGAAAGTTGAGCATATAAGTGAGAAATCCAATTCTAAAGTGAACCCACCTCCTATTTCTTCATCCTCTACCTCTTGCCAAGTAGTATAGGGTGTTTCCTTCACAAGTTTTCTTGACTTGGTGAAGTTGGAGCTTGATCTAGTGAAGCCTCGACGTAGATCATCTTCGGCATCGTCGTCGATGACCTAGCCCGCTTTTTCTCCGATGAAGCCGACGCTAGAGCCCAAGATCCGATTTGTACAGCGAGGAGACTTCATCGCGGAGCCATGGAGGTGGAGAACCGGATCTACAAAGGTTGTATTTCCGTTTACCATTTAGTTAAGTTGTTAACTAGTTTCTTTTTCGCCTAAACTTCTAGCCAACGATCCGTATTAGGGTTTCTCGGCACCGTAATTTTTGAAATTGGTATGGTTGATGCCTTGTGAGACCTCTATTGAGTGCCTAGGAACCCTACAGTGGTATCAGAGCCTAGCTAGAGCCTTAGGCGAAGTCCAGACGGAGTTTGAAGTCCGATCGAACCGAAACCCTAATTCAAAACATGCTCTCTGTACTTTTTTCAAAACTGTGCATTTTTCAACATTAAAAATATGCAGAAAAATCAGCAGGGAATCTTAAGAATTACTGTGCAACACGTGTCCATGATTCCACTATAACGCGGCGGAACCGCGGCACAAGCATGGCTTGTGCGGCGGTTCCGCGGCCATTTTGTCGTATCTTGCATTGGTTTTGGCACAGTAAATCATAAGTTGCAGTGCTGGTTTTCCTGGGAATTTTTAATATTTATTCAAGAGTTGAATTTTCTGGGTTGTATTGGGGACTCGGTGTTTCGATTGGATTGTCAAATTTTGTCTATGTGTTTTTTCCGGATAACTTTAGAATATGTTAAAAAGTTCGACCAGATATAAATACCCACTTTTTCCCCTGCCGGGTAATTTCCAATTGTTGGACTTTTCCGTAGTTTAACGACGTTCTAAGTAGTGCAAGTAACACGATGGTCCCTCTAGAAGGCAACAAACCTTAACTCGATTATGTGACCGTCTTGAACTGCCCTTTAAACCTTCGGGTTTGGGGGAGTACGGCGTGCCACATGTGAGGCGTTGGCTTGACCCTTCTACGGCTGGACCGTTGGTACTGAGGCACGAACTGAATGTTGTTAGACTTATTTCATGTGTTGATCTGTTTTGGGAAAACTTGGGTGTTTGACTGTTCGATCGAAAAGTTTAACATTTTCTATTTATCCGGAATGTGATACAATAATTGGAATTCACAAATAGTTATGAGATAACTGAATGAATGTTATAAACATAGCAGTTTAGTCTCACTTGATCGGTTGCCACGGAATTTTGATGTGATCAAAAGTCCGTCGCAATCACGTAGCATACGCGAATACTCGCCGGGTAAACTTAATAGACAGCTACATCCCATAGCCCCGACCAAGTGACTGTAGGAGAACCCCGTCGCCGAAAGCATCTGTTCGAGTGCTCGCGGTAGCGGTGTTCCGCCTTGGTGCACTTCGTCGATGGTATCAGGGGTGTAGCCGTCTACTGAAGTTTGCGACGAGCATTCGATCAGGATATCGGGAATCTTGTTGAATTGCCCGATTATGTATTGAAAAGTGTTTTCGATTTTGAGACTAAAATGCGGGGTTTATAATTGTTAGGCATGCGATGTCTAAGGAATTCATTTGATTAGGCATGCGATGTCTATAGAGGTTGCGGATTCCAACTGTTGTAGTTTTACACTTTCTTTTCTGTGACCGTAAGTGTAATATGTGATATCGCCGGTTTCGTTGCTATATGTCAACGACAATTGGGATGTGCATATTTACTTACGTTGATGACATGTGATGTTATGTGTTGCTGGATATGTTATGTTGGATCGTCGTGGGAGAATAGCCGGGGGTTTTTATGTGAGATGAGTGTTTTTTCATTTTCATTCATGTAAAAACTTGTATGTAATATTCTTTTATTGGGGCACTTCCAGGTAGCGGAAGTTGTCACCTTTTGTATATTATTTACTTTTCCGCACTAGGATAGACCCAAGGAGGAGGGCACAAGTAACCGGGTTCTGGAGTCCAGTGGGAGACCAACTCGAGGAGTCGAGTCCGGGTCTCCTAACTCTAGAATTGGTAGGGTTGCTTGCCGCTCTCGTAGGGGTCTAGGGGTGTGGGTTTGGATATTCATCACGACCGTGGAATTCGTGTTTTATACTGGCTCGTATTGAAAACACGGACATCCTAGTATATCCAATATTTCATATATTTCTTCTGCTGCGATATCTGTGATGTGATCATGTGATGTTCTGTGATAGATACGGTATATAGTATATATGATATATTATATAGACGTTACTTATGTTTTACACCCGCGCTAGCCCTGCCCTGCTCTGCCGTTAGTTACCTAACCTAACGGTGCACGAGGGGACATCGAGGCGAATGCAGATGGCATAAGTGTACGTCGTATTTATCTGTGATGTTTAGGTACATAAATGATGGGACTTCATTAATGTGATTAATGAAATAAAAGAAACCTAAGATGTTGTAGAATCGAATTTCAAAATAAAACAGGTAGCAACAGTTCTTGCTTTGCACAGCGGTATATGTGATATATCCTGCACCTTATTCGATAGGGAAAGGACCGAGATCCCTTCACCGGGAGTGACTCCTTTAGCAATAACTGGCAGATGCTACACACTCGGTTTGTCTTTTGATTGCTTTTAAGAGTTTTTGCTTTGCACAGTGATATATATGATATATCCCGCACCTCATTCGACGAGGAAAGGACCGACGATCCCTTTACCGGGAGTGACTCCTTTAGCAAAACTAGAAAAGCCTCAGAAACACTCCATTTTAAAATCATTTGATTCTACAACGATATCAAGTTCATTACGCAATAGGTTTTCAGAAAAACCTGACGTAGCCCTCCGTCATTCAGACAAGTTGTATATAGTATTCGTGCTGCATTTGTTGGCTTTCGTCAAGGTGCAGTGTGCGGTAGCTATATGCCGCTTATCTGCTAGCATACGATGCGATTGGATTAGGGTAGTCGTACGGCTTTGTTGGCTTTCGTCAAGGGTCGTGCGGGTGGGTTTAATTCAATCAAGAAATGTACGGGTTGAACTTGACTAGCGCGCTATGGTTTGTTGGCTTTCGTCAAGGTCATAGCACGTTAGGGCAAAATATTATCGAGAATTTCAAGTGTTGAAATTTGCAATGAGATTGCATACCTTCTATGAGATAGTTGGATCCCGATACCCACTTGCGAGTAATTGTTACTCCTGGGAGAGTTTTGCACATTACAATTATCCGATCAAGTAGGTGTCTAGAAAGGTGTCAACGGGGTTACGCCTCTGGGAAAACGAGGTTTACTGTAATTAGGTTCGTGCGAAAGCACGGGGGACCTCCCTCAAAGTACCGACACTGCCTGGCTGAAAGATTGGCGAACTTGTAGTATGTAATTAATCCCGGCTAGTCTTTCCTTTTAGGGTTTTGAAGTAAGATTTGATAAAAAGCAGTGGGAGCCATCCTGATTAGATAAAATAATAACCAATCTGATCTTGCAAGAGCGCACGCTGAGTGTTTTTCTTCTCTCTCTCTCCTGGTAGCGACCATTTCACGCCTTAATCAAGATAATAATACGGAATATTGACCGAACCCGCTTGTTATACTGAGCTGGGGAACGTTGGTCCCGCTCCAACTTATAATTGTTATAAGACAGAGCAGGGAAATTGGGGGAATACCAGATTTCCCATGCCGTCCAAACGAAGAAAGTGCATATGATGCATCTTCTTCGGGTGTGTTCGTTACACAGAACTGTTTCTCAATATCCTCTACGTCCTGGGTATATGATACCGGACCAGGATCCCAGATATGTATTATGTTACATAGGGCTACAGATAGGTAGAGAACTGAGAACGGGTGATAAGTTTCATGAGGCAGAAAACGGGGCAAGAGTTGCAGCAAGTCTGTTGGTCACTGTCACCCTGTATTACAAATACATTGATTCTGAACGAATGTTATTAGATACCGAACCTGATATACAAAATCATATCAGTCTCTTTATTAGTAAAGAAATGATAGAATTTTGTATTGGTGGATAATGTTTTGAACATGTCCTATATCAAAAGTTGATCGGTTCAGGCACGTTATCTAAAAGCATTGATGTTCTAAATCAAACTACAGTTCTTAGTATACGGAACACACACAAGAGGAAGAGTTCAGAAATGGACGGATCTTCTTGAGGTATTGTAGACTAGGTCATATCAATGCGACCCGACTAGCTGGAGTTACATATAGATGCATATTTAAATTAGTTTGAATTTACATCTTGTGAAACTCGCAGGTCATGTCACAAAGATAAGATGACCATAGCTCTGTTTATTGGAAACAGAGAAAGAGTTAGTGAACTCTTGGGATGATACATGTTGATGTATGTAGCTCCCCTGTCTACACATGCCAAGACCGGTTCTTTGTACTTCATTACATTCTCTGATAATCTCTCGAGATTCAGACATATGTTCCTGTTGAAACACAAGTTCGAACCTTTTGAGATATTCACAGAATATAAGTTAGAAGTAGAGAACCAATACGGGTATAAGTATTATGTCCTTTGATGAGATCAAGGAGGAGAATACTTGATCATGGAAATCCTGGATTATTCTAAAAGAGAATGAGATTCTCTCTCAGCATTACTCCTCCGTATACACCATAGCACGATGGTATATCAGGGCGGAGCAATAACACCCTATATGATATGGTGTGCTCTATGATGAGTACTACTGAGTTACCTATTTCCTTTAGGGAGTTATGCACTTATGAAGTTGCATACCTATTGAATAGGGTCCCGATCAAATCAGTTTCCTACCACTTCATATGAGATATGGAAAGGGAAGAGCCATATCTTAAGTTAGTTAAGATTTGGGGTTGTCCGGCCTATGTCTAAAAGCATAATCCGGACAAGCTCGAGGCAAGGTTTGTTATGTAGAACTGGAAATGTTCCAGCTATACAAACTGCAGCTGATGATTTGGTCGAACCAAAGGATTCAATAGTTACCAACGAACCTCAGCCTCTTCGCCGATCTAGTAGGGTCCTCACCCACCTGAGAGTTACTTCGGTTTCTCTATGACAGTGGGAGCGAGAATTGCATCATGAGATGACGACCCAACTAGTTTCGAGCTGGCCATCAAGAGTGGGACTCTGTAAGAATGGCTAGATGCTTAGTGATCTGAGATGGAATCCTTATACACCAACAAAGTATGGACTTTAGTTGCTATATCTGAAGGGTTAAATCCCCATCAGGAGCAAGTATATCTTGAGAAGATTACTTGGTGTACATGGAAAAGTTGAGACTTTCAAAGCTAGACTTGTTAAAGGTTTTCGTCATCGACCAGGCGTGGATAATGATGAAACCTTTTTCCAGTGGGTATGCTTAAGTCCATCCAGATCCTACTTGCCACGGCTACATACCATGACTACGATATCTGGTGGTTGGGTGTCATGACAACTTTTCTAAAATATTTTAGAAGAGGGAGTCTATAAGTACACAGCCAGAGGACCTCGTAGACAGTGGGAGCAGCGGAAACGTGTGCAAGATGTTTTATTTGATAAAGCAGGCATCGCGGAGTTGGAACGTCTGTTTTGATGTGTAAGTCAAAGAGTTTGACTTCATCAAAATGGTAGATGAACCTTGTAGATACAAAAGGGTAGTAGGGAGTATGGTGGTGATCCTTGTAGAGTACCTGGATGACATACTCTTGATAGGGAAGAAGTTTCCTATACTACGCTCGGTCAATCTCCGCTTATCACAATGATTCTCCATATAGGATCAAAAAGATACCTCCTAAATCCTGAGTTTTCATCTATGAGATAGATGTAATTGGATGTTAGGATACTCACTAGATGTAGTGAGATGGTATCAATCGATCCTGGGAAGAATCACTGGAAGGGTTCCAGGGTGATAAAGACGACTGAATGTCAGTCATAGGCATTGTCTTTACCCTCAGTAAAGGGACGGTATGTTGGAAGAGTTCCAAGCTAGATACCGTGACATACTAGACGATAAAGGCTGGATACATCGCTACTTAAGATGCTACCAAAGAGGCAGTCTGGATGTATATTTGTTCATGAGATGAACTTAGTTCCTCCCATTGTATGACAATGGAGTTGTGGCTTATGCCAAGGAACGTCCGTCCCATCAGTGATCCAGACATATTCTAAGGCAGTATCACCTGATCATGGAGATGGTTGATCTCCAGGGGATCAAGGTTAGGAGAGCAGACTCAGAGGATAACGCGGCGGATCCACTCACAAAGGCCTTTTCCCAGAGAGAGACTTTTATGGGATGGTTGAGTATGAGATACTACAACCACTGCTACAGATGGCCCTAGTGCAAGTGGGAGATTGTTAGTTATATGTATGCCCTAGAGGCCATTACTATACATAGGATGTATATTGTAGTGGATGCTGGGACATATATAGGGAGGACTTTCTTGCTCGACATGATAGTATGCTATCTGGTTACTCTTTACCTTAACGTGTATACTGATTGTCTCTCTGTTACATGTTGGTAAAGCCCTTAGGATGTGTACTTGACTACCTGGACTATGATGCGGATCATACTAGTGGGGACATGATAGTCCATAAGTACATCCTTCAAGGTCCCTAGTCGTAGGTGTATCGAGACGGGGCATCGATATACCAGAGTAGACTAGCGTATACCTTCTCGACCCATACAGTTGGGCGATGGATGATCCTATATCCATTGGTGTTTGACATCAGAGATCATATACGGGTGCTCAGTGGAGACTGGGTACACTGGACGGACTCGCCGAGAACTCCCAGATGGTATTATACCTTACGTCAGATGGCAGTTCTCTGGTGACACTGGTACAGAGTAGTCTGTTGACCCGAGATCGTCATAGAGTCTTGTGTGGTTCCCACTGTGCTTTGATTTCCACCTTACCACGTCCAAGAGGGCATGCAAAATGGTGGCTTTTGGGTATAGTCCCGAATCACATGGAGGCAATGAGCGATAGGAGGGGATTCGTCTCTCCCGGTATAGGGAGTTGATGTTGCGCTGTGTTCGATTGGCTATAACCGGAAATCCCTGGCCAGGGTTGCTGAGATATACTGGTAAGTGTTACCAGTAGTTTCTCGAACTGTTATAGACCTCGTATCGACACGACTTATCGAGCTATTGGGGTCTGACGTTTACCACCCCTAGGCAAGATATGCGACATATCAGACGACGAGACCGGACTGTACGGTAGTGTTACTGGTTGGATTCACTGGAGTGTGAGCGGGCTTGCTCGTCGATCTTCTGATCGCTCAATACCCGGGTGGCCGTTACGTTTAGCAGACCGCTTGCGGCTTATGGGTGTTTGATATGATCATCACCTGCTGCCGGCGTATTGACGAGTCTTTAGAGTCCTGCACAGAGGTTTCCTGGCTCAAGCGAAACGAAATAGGAGCGCATATGAGATATGTGCGGGACCGAGAATAATGCGTGTATGTGATACCGTATTACATTCTCGCGATGAATGTTTCGATTGGTTGTATGCGATATAACCTAGTTATCGAATCGGAAATTGATTCGATAAGTTTGATACTAGTCGGTTATGTGCGACATGACCGGATCATTGAATCAAGTGTTGATTTAATGATTTAATGTATAATTATATATTTGATATATTACTTTGCATTAACTAGTATTGGTTCACTTTAAATGGATTTTCTCACTTGAATGTGCACATCGTATATGTGATATAGTTTTTGTGCACTTGATTGTATCATGTTTGATGATGCAAGATTGCTAGGGTTTGTGTAAAGAGTTAAACCTTGGTTAAGTAAATGGTTAGGGTTTTATTTCTTATTCATTCATTCATATATCTATTTATTTTGGATTAAAAGAAATGTGAATTGAAAGCATAAGGGTTGCTTTCATTCATGATGCTTCTTGAAGCTTCATGCAACTTTGACCAAAGTGACTCTTTTGTCTTCATCTCCTAAACCCTAACCATTCATTTAACCTTAGTTATTTCTCTACACATTACCATGGTTAATATTATGATAAGAATCATTTTATTATTCTTTTCATAACACTTATCATAATATTGATCATATTCTTGCTTCTTCTTCTTCTTCTTCTTCACTTCAAGAAAAAGCTTGTCTTCATTAATGGCAAGTTGAGCATATAAGTGAGAAATCCAATTCTAAAGTGAACCCACCTCCTATTTCTTCATCCTCTACCTCTTGCCAAGTAGTATAGGGTGTTTCCTTCACAAGTTTTCTTGACTTGGTGAAGTTGGAGCTTGATCTAGTGAAGCCTCGACGTAGATCATCTTCGGCATCGTCGTCGATGACCTAGCCCGCTTTTTCTCCGATGAAGCCGACGCTAGAGCCCAAGATCCAATTTGTACAGCGAGGAGACTTCATCGCAGAGCCATGGAGGTGGAGAACCGGATCTACAAAGGTTGTATTTCCGTTTACCATTTAGTTAAGTTGTTAACTAGTTTCTTTTTCGCCTAAACTTCTAGCCAACGATCCGTATTAGGGTTTCTCGGCACCGTAATTTTTGAAATTGGCATGGTTGATGCCTTGTGAGACCTCTATTGAGTGCCTAGGAACCCTACACCTACGAGAGCGGCAAGCAACCCTACCAATTCTAGAGTTAGGAGACCCGGTCTCGACTCCTCGAGATGGTCTCCCACTGGACCCTAGAACCCGGTTACTTATGCTCCCCGCCTTGGGTCTATCCTAATGCGGAAAAGTAAATAATATACAATGGTGATATCATCCTCAACCCGGAAGTGCCCCAATAAAAGAATATTACATACAATGAATTTTACATGAATGAAAATGAAAAACTCTCATCTCACATAAAACCTCGGGCTATTCAAAATACGATGATCCAATATAACATATCACAGCAACACATAACATCACATGTCATCAACGTAAGTAAATATGCGTATCCCAATTGACGTTGACATATAGCAACGAAACCGGCGATACACCACATATTACACTTACGGTCGCAGAAAAGAAAGTGAAAAACTACAACAGTTGGAATCTGCAACTAGCTTAGACATCATAAACCCAACGTATCACATACTTTGGATTTCATACCTAACCAAATGAATTCCTTAGACATCACATGCCTAACAATTATAAACCCCGCATTTTAGTCTTGATATTCAAAACACCTTTTAATATCTAGTCGGGCAATTCAACAAGATTCCCGACACCCTGATCGAATACTCGTCGGAAACATTAGTAGACGGCCGCACCCCCCGATGCCGTCGACGAAGTGCACTAAGGCGGAACACCGCTGCCGCGAGCACCCGAACGGATGCTTTTGGCGACATGGTTCTTCTACAGTCACTTGGTCGGGGCTATGGGGCATGGCTATCTAATAATGTTACCCGGCGAGTATCCGCATACGCTACGTGATTGCGACGAACTTTTGATCACATCAAAATCCCGTGGCAACCGATCAAATGAGACTAAATTGCTAGATTTATAACATTCAAATTAGTTATCTCATAACTACTTTTGTGGATTCCAAATATTGTATCCCATCACATGATAGCCGGACGACGTTAAAATTTTTGATCGATTCATCATAGTCCCACAACTTCCCGACAGCTCAACACTTGAGCACAATTTTAATAATACCATGAATATGCCACAGTACCTATGCACCAGCCGTAGAAGGGCAAACCCAAGCCTCACTCATGTCGCCACGGAACTGCGACAAACCCTAGGGTATGACCGCGGTTCCGCCATCCAAAAAGTCGAGTTAGGGTTTCATTCTTCTAGAGAGTTCATAGAATTACTTGCATATTTTTCCGAATACGTTAAACTTGGAAAAATGGGTTTTTGATAATCGTTCGAACATTTTAACTTCGCCTAGACAATATGTGAATAACCCGAAACAATGTTAAAACTACGAATACGAAACACTCCAAATTTCTTATAGTGTAAGATTACATCACATGCAAAATTAGCAAAAACAAACAACACCTGAAACATCAAAACCAAGTTTCTGGAACACACAAAAAATTTCAGGCAAATCCAAGAAAAGTGGCCGGCCCCAACACATGTGATCTCGGCCAAAATCTGAGCAGATCCCCTGAATTTTTCATGGTGTTCATGATATATCCCATATAGCACTCTGAACTTGTTTAAAAAAAAATTTGACAATTATTTAAAATCGACAGAAAGTTCATTTTGGCGTTTCAAGTTTCGGAGTATTTCGGTTTCGTAATCTTAACAAAATCCGTCTAATTTTCTAGCATGGCTCCGATACCACTGCAGGGTTCCCTAGCACGGCAGTAAGGTTTCGGGAGGTATCGTCCATGCCAAATTCAAAAATTTATCGTTCTAGCTAACCCTAACTAAGAATCGTTAACTAGAAATCCAACGGAATGTAAATGCAAACACTTTTACAAGTAAAGTGAGTAAGGAATACAACCTTTGTAGACCGGTCCTTCACTTCATTAGCTCCGTATAGTAGTCCCTTCGCTGCGATCGTGAACTCCGGACTCTAGAGAGGCTCCCGTGAAGAAATGAACACGCTTGCTTCGAAGTCTTCGAGGCCGAAGATGATCTACGTCGAGGAGACACTAACCCAAGCTATCTCTTCACTAATTACGAAATTAGTGAAGCAAACACCCTATACTAAATGGCAAGTAGTAGAGGATGATGAAGTAGGAAGTGGGCTCACTTTAGATTTAATTTTCTCACAAATTTTCATCATTTTCCATTGAAGCTAGAAAGCTTGAGAGGAAGAAGAGGATGAAGCAAGTGATGAAGTTGTGAATGAATTCATGTTGTGGTTAGAAATGCAACCAAGAGTTAAGCATGTCATGCTTAACCCTTGTAGAGAGTTAACCATGAGCTAGGGTTAAAGATTAGGTCAAATAAAATCTTAAGCTAGACAAAAGGAGTGGACAAAGTCAAAGATGCTTACAAGCTTCTACAAGCTTTCAACAAATATCAACCATGACTAATTCCACAATTTTTGAATTACTTAATGATAAAATATAAACCCTAATCTTAACCCTAGCATGGTTTAATCTCTATAAACTCTAGTTGCATTTGTAACCTAGCATGATACAAACATGTACACAAATATACATATCACATATATACAATGTGTACAAAGTGAGAAAAAGAAATCATAAGTGAGCTTAATATTTGTTAATGTAATATAATATATCAAATATATAATTATACATTAAATTATTAAATCAACTCTTGATTTAATAATCCGGCTATATCACATATAACCGACTAATATCATGTGAAACAACTTATCGAATCTGTAAGTCCACGTTACCTCTCCCGGTTATTTCGGACTTGCGGAAATGGTGAAAAACGATTTTTAGGGTTTAGGTAACATGGACTACAAAAACGGATCTTGGCTAAACTACACACTAGCAACTAACAAGAGAGTTATCTACTCGGTTAGGGGTTATACCTCAACTTGAACTCCTTCTAGGACTCTTTGTAGTGGTCGGATGGTGCTTTCCTCGTTGCCTTCTCTTGTCGAAGATGGATCCACCTGAGGGTTTCTTCCTTGAGCTCCTTTCTCGAACTTTGAGAAAACTAAAGTCTCCGGCTTGCTAGACCTTCAACCTTAGGAAGAGTAGAGAGTGGCTTTGGGTATTTTATCTCCAAGGAGAGGTTTCTCAACTCATGAGAATGATTCTCCTTGAACTAGAAGAGGAGGAAGATGAAGTGAGGAGAGAGAATGGTTATGATAGAATGAGAATAGTTTTACAACCATATAAAATATATGTGAATTAATCTAATTAATAATATTAATCAAAATGAAAAAGGTGATGGTTGGTTTGATAAGACCATTATCATTTCACATTAAATGTTTTTGCAAAGATCAAAGAGCATCTTGAAAAGAAATGATGATGGTCAAAGTTTCAACCATGGTCAACTAGTCAACCTTGGTTAACAAGTCAACAAACCCAACCATGACACAATTTCATTTAAATAACATTATCAATTGATATATCACAAATTCATTAGGGTTTGGAAAAAGACGACTGTCAACTGTGCATACGCACCCGTTCCAAAACCCTAATGAAAAACCTCTTCCTCCGCCTCAATCAACTGTGCATACACACCCGCATTCGTGTTTCGAGGAACATGAATACTATGAGATAAAACTGACCCCAAAACATATACTAGGATCTGGCTCAAACAAGAGCCCGCTAGTAATGTCTGTCCGGACGCCAAACGTGCACAAGTGCGCGGATGTGAACGAACCTTATCGCAAAACCATGCGACCTCTACTCTGTTTTTCCCAAAGGCGAATAACCCTCTGTGTGGGACTCTAAAGACTCGACACTACGCTGGCAGTGGGTTTAACCACAGACCGCAAGCGGCACTAGCTGTACGTAACGGTCCCCAGGTAGATGCCGATAAGAAGACTGACGAGGTAAACCCATCTGAACTCCTATTGAGCCTGAATGTGACAATCTCCGTACAGTCCGGTCTGTTCGTCTGAGAACATCGCATGGCGGGCCTAGGGGGCGGTAAACGTCAGTCCCCTACTAGCGGTACAAGTCGTGTCGGAGTGTATCCCAGAACACCTGAGATAACACTGGAAACCTACCAGTTTATCTCGCTTGCCCTGGCCAGGGATTTTATGTAATGGCTCTCCTAGACACAGCACGATATCAACCCCCAATACCGGGAAAGACGAATCATGTCTAACCATCACTGCCTCCAAGTGCTTCGGGACTGCACCCAAAAACTACCTGTTTGCACGACTCCTTTGAGCCGTGGTAGGGTAGTAATCAAAGTACAGTGGGAACACACTTGAGGCGAAGTGACAGTGTCAAGTCAACGGACTAAGCTGTACTCATGTCACCTGGGAACTGATAACTGACGATAGGTATAGTACCAACCAACAGTTCCCAACGAGTCATGTCCAGTGTACTCGTAACCTAACGAGCACCCGCATACTATCTCAAGTACGACGTACTGACGGCTGTGGGACAGACCGTCTCCCAAGCTGGGATAAGAAGCGCATACGCTAGTCTACTCCGGAGTATCGATGCCCTGTCTCGATAGCCCTGCGACTAGGGACCTGCATAAGGATGTGCTTATAGATTACCCAGCCCCCACGAGTGTGACTATCATCACAACGCTGGTAATCAAGCAAAGATCCTAAGGGCTCCACTAATGTGTAAAGGCGATATGCTAAAAGAAACACATGCACATATTAAAGCAGAAACAAACCAAGTAGCATACTACCATTTTGAGCAAGAATGTCAATACAAGGTGAATATCACAAGCTTCCATCAAGTAATATACATGCTAGTATGATACAGTAATGGCCTCCAGGGCATATACACTAACAATCTCCCACTTGCACTAAGGCCATGTACTGGCGTATCGAAGACCTATCATCTCGATCAGCCGCTCGAAATAAGTCTGGGGCAAGGCGTTCGTGAATGGATCAGCAGTATTATCTTCCGTAGCAACTCTCCGAACCTCGATCTCCTGGCGACCCACGATCTCTCTGATCAGGTGATACCGCCTCAAGATGTGCCTAGACTTCTGATGGGACCTAGGTTCCTTCGCTAAAGCTATAGCTCCGTTGTTGTCACAATACAGCGGTATTAGATCAACAATGGTAGGAACCACCTGAAGCTCCGTGAGGAACTTCTTCATCCAGACAGCTTCCATTGCGGCATCTGCAGCAGCGATATATTCCGCTTCCATCGTCGAGTCAGCAACAGTTTCCTGTTTGGAACTCTTCCAACACACCGCCCCTCCATAGAGGGTAAAGACATAACCCGACATGGACTTGGAATCATCCTTGTCACTTTGCCCACCCCGGTGCTTACGGGGAGGCGGAAAACATAATAAAAATCAGATTTTTATCAACTATAGGCAACATGGACTATGCTTTAAGGATCTTTACTAAACAAAAACTTGCTAAAGCTAACTTGAAAATAGCTAAGTGGTAGAAAGGTTATACCTTTGGTCTTTAGTCCTTCTCTCCTTGCTCCTAGAAGTAGTGGAAGGAGGTCACCTTGTCGTCTTCTCTCGTCAAAGAAAGATCCACCCGAAAGCCTCAACCTTTGGCTTCAACTCCAAGCTAGGAGTAACTAGGGTGCAAGAAGTGCTAATACTTGAACCCTAGATGAGAGTAGAGAAGATCAAGAGAGGGTTTTTCTCAAGCTCAAGTGTTTCTCAACACATGAGAGGGAGAGAGCTTGAGGGAGAGGAAGAACAAGAGAGAGAAATGAAATGATAGAATGAGAATAATTGAACCATTCTCACAAGTATATGTGTATTATTTTAATTAAATAATTAGCTAGATAATTGTCATGGTTAATCATGATATGACCATTATCATTTCAATTTGTGAGGATCAAAAAGCATCTTCCAAAAGAAATGATGATGGTCAAAGTGTCAACCTAGGTCAACAAGTCAATAAGGTCAAATGGTCAACATCCATAACCATGCACAATTATTTAAACTAATTTTTAATTAACTATAACACACACATAATCATAAGGGTTAGTAAAATGGCAATAGCCATTAACCCTAATCAAAGTCCTCTCCCTCTATCTCAAACAGCTGTGCATACGCACCCGTATTCGTGATCCGAGGAACATGAACACAATGAGAAAAACCAATCTCAAATCATATACTAGGATCCGGCTTAAACCAAAGCCCGCTAGTATAAACTGTCCAGACAGCAAACGTGCACAAGTGCGCGAATGTGAACGAACCCTGTCGCAAAACCATGCGACCTCTACTCATTTTGCCTAAAGGCGAATAGCTCTCTGTGTGGGACTCTAAAGACTCGACACTACGCTGGCAGTCGGTTTAACCACAAACCGCAAGCGGCACTAGCTGTACGTAACGGTCCCCAGGTAGATGTCGATAAGAAGACTGACGAGGTGAACCCCATCTGAACTCCTACTGAGCCTGTATGTGACAATCTCCGTACAGTCCGGTCTGTTCGTCTGATACATCGCATGGCGGGCCTAGGGGGGCGGTGAACGTCAGTCCCCTAATAGCG
Source organism: Agapanthus africanus (assembly GCA_030015575.1). NCBI lineage: Eukaryota > Viridiplantae > Streptophyta > Magnoliopsida > Asparagales > Amaryllidaceae > Agapanthus > Agapanthus africanus. The sequence goes on from CM057339.1 coordinate 392,583,530, forward strand.
GTACAAGTCGTGCCGGAGTGAAGCCCAGAACACCCTGAGATAACACTGGAAACCTACCAGTATATCTCGCTTGCCCTGGCCAGGGACTGCTCGTGTAATGGCTCTCCTGGACACAGCGCGATGTCAACCCCCAATACCGGGAGAGATGAATCCTGTCTAACCGTCACTGCCTCCAAGTGCTTCGGGACTGCACCCAAAAACTACCTGTTTGCACGACTCCTTTGAGCCGTGGTAGGGTAGTAATCAAAGTGCAGTGGGAACACACACGAGGCGAAGTGACAGTGTCAAGTCAACGGACTAAGCTGTACTCATGTCACCTGGGAACTGATAACTGACGATAGCTATAATACCAACCAACAGTCCCCGACGAGTCCTGTCCAGTGTACTCGTAACTCAACGAGCACCCGTATACTATCTCAAGTACGACGTACTGACGGCTGTGGGACAGACCGTCTCCCACACTGGGATGAGAAACGCATACGCTAGTCTACTCCGGAGTATCGATGCCCTGTCTCGATAGTCCAACGACTAGGGACCTGTATAAGGATGTGCTTATAGATCACCCAGCTCCCACGAGTGCGAGCGCTATCACAACGCTGGTAATCAAGCAAAGATCCTAAGGGCTCTACTAATATGTATATCAGCAATATGCTAAAAGAAACACATGCACATATTAAAGCAGAGACAAACCAAGTAGCATACTACCATTTCGAGCAAGATTGTATATACAACTGTGAATATCCCAAGCTTCCATCAAGTAATATACAAACTAGTATGATACAGTAATGGCCTCTAGGGCATATACACTAACAATCTCCCACTTGCACTAAGGCCATGTACTGGCGTATCGAAGACCTATCATCTCGATCAGCCGCTCGAACTGAGTCTGGGGCAAGGCCTTGGTGAATGGATCTGCTGTGTTATCCTCTGATGCAACTCTCCGGACCTCGATCTCCTGGCGATCCACGATCTCCCTGATCAGGTGATACCGCCTTAAGATGTGTCTGGATTTCTGATGGGATCTGGGTTCCTTCGCTAAAGCTATAGCCCCGTTGTTGTCGCAATACAGAGGTATTGGGTCAACAATGGACGGAACCACCTGAAGTTCTCTCAAGAACTTCCTCACCCAGACAGCTTCTTTTGCGGCATCAGATGCAGCGATGTATTCCGCTTCCATCGTCGAGTCTATAACGGTTTCCTGTTTGGAGCTCTTCCAACACACCGCCCCTCCATTGAGGGTGAAGACAAAACCCAACATGGACTTGGAATCATCCTTGTCACTCTGGAAGCTGGAGTCAGCAAAGGCCTCAATCTGCAGGTCTTTTCCGCCATACACCAAGAACATCTCCTTAGTCCTTCTCAGGTACTTGAGAATGTTCTTTACTGCTATCCAATGTTTCTCCCCTGGGTTTGACTGATACCTGCTTACCACACTCAGTGCATAATCCACATCCGGTCTGGTACACAACATCGCATACATTATAGAGCCTACCGCAGAAGCGTAGGGTATAATAGACATGCGATCCCTCTCCAAATCATTCTTGGGAGACATCTCTTTGGAGAGGGTGATCCCGTGACAAGCCGGTAGATTACCGCGCTTGGAATCTTCCATACTGAATCTTTTCAGTATGGCGTCGATGTACCTGGACTGCGAAAGTCCTAATATCCTCTTGGATCTGTCACGGTAGATCCGGATACCCAGAATGTAAGAGGCATCACCCAGGTCTTTCATGGAGAACCTGTGTGACAAGAACCCCTTGACAGATTGTAGCATAGGAATGTCATTTCCTATTAAGAGAATGTCATCCACGTATAAAACGAGGAATACTACAGTTCTCGCTACAAATCTACAATAGATGCATGGTTCATCTGGATTTGTGATAAATCCAAATTCCTTGCCGTCTCATCAAAACAGATGTTCCAACTCCGTGATGCCTGCTTTAGTCCATAAATGGACTTAAGCAACTTGCACACCTTTCCGCTGCTCCCACTCTGAATGAAACCCTCTGGCTGATCCATATAGACACACTCCTCTAAATGACCATTTAGAAAAGCTGTCTTTACGTCCATCTGCCAAATCTCATAATCGTGGAAGGCAGCAATGGCAAGAAGGATCCGAATGGATTTCAGCATAGCTACTGGAGAAAAGGTTTCGTCATAGTCCAAACCAGGTCGCTGACGAAAACCCTTTGCTACCAGTCTAGCTTTATAGGTCTCAACCTGTCCATCTACACCAATCTTCCTTTTGAAGATCCACTTGCATCCTACGGGTTTTACCCCATCTGGAGCAATGTCCAACGTCCATACTTTGTTGGTGTACATGGACTCCATCTCGGTCCACATTGCATCCAGCCATTTTACCGAGTCGACGCTCTGAATGGCTTGCTGGAAGCTAGTAGGCTCATCACAGTCTATGATGCAATCCTCTCTATCCCCGTCAATGAGAAAATCGTAGTATCTCTCGGGCGGATAAGACTGCCTACTACTCCTGCGGAGTGGCGTGTGAATGTCCTGATCTTTCGAACCCTCTGGTTCAACCAAGCTTTCAGTAATAGCTCGTGGTTCTAGAATTTCTTCCAGTTCTATTGTGCTCCCACTTAATTCTTTTTCTATGAACTGGTGTTCTAGAAAGTGGGCATGGAAAGAAACAAGGACTTTTTGTTCCTCTTCGCAATAGAAGTAATATCCCTTAGAGTTCTTTGGATATCCCACAAACTTGCACTGTACTGAGTGTGCCTCGAGCTTGTCCGCATGCTGCTTTTTTACAAAAGCTGGACATCCCCATGTCTTAATATGATTAAGATAGGGTTTCTTCCCACACCACATCTGATATGGTGTAGTAGGCACAGTCTTAGTTGGAACCCGGTTCAAAAGGTATGCAGCTGATTCTAGCGCATATCCCCAAAACGATCGCGGCAACTCAGCGTTACTCATCATGGACCGTACCATATCTAATAGGGTTCGGTTCCGTCTCTCCGATACACCGTTATGTTGCGGAGTGTATGGAGGAGTAAGCTGAGAGAGAATTCCATTCTCTTTTAAGTAACCCAGGAACTCGGCACTCAAGTATTCACCACCTCGATCAGATCTCAGTGTCTTTATACTTTTGCCTGTTTGTTTTTCTACTTCATTCTTATATTCCTGGAATTTTTCAAAAGCCTCGGATTTATGTTTCATTAAGAAGACATAACCGTACCTTGAAAAGTCATCCGTAAAAGTAATGAAGTAAGAATAACCGCTTCGCGCATGTGTAGACATTGGACCGCACACGTCGCTGTGTACGAGTCCCAAGAGCTCGCTTGCTCTTTCTCCGTGTCCAATGAACGGAGTCTTTGTCATCTTTCCCTTGAGACAGGATTGACAAGTTGCATACGATTGATATTCGAACGAATCCAAATATCCTTCTGTGTGTAACTTAGTCAACCTTCTCTCATTGATGTGACCCAGTCTATAATGCCATAAGAAAGTTTTATTGATTTCTGGAGACTTTCTTTTGTGTGTATTCTGGACATTGAAAATCTGTGGTTGGTTTAATACGTATATACCGTTGTTCAATGTACCTGACCCAATCAAAGCTTGATTAAGGTGAATGTTCACTACATTACTTACAAATGCAAATTCATAATCTTCTTTAGATAATAAAGATACAGAAATGATATTACAGGTTGCATTTGGTACATAATAACAACTACGCAAAACCAAAAAATGTCCATCTGACAATCCCAGGTGATAGTCCCCCACGGCCTCAGCATCCATGCTAGCACCGTTCGCAACTCTGAGGGTCATGTCACCTGCCTTCAAAACTCTACGCTTTCTCAACTCCTGCAAAGAATTACAGATATGAGATCCTGATCCGGTATCCAATACCCAGGAAGTAGAGTTTATCGATAGACAGTTTTCAATAACATACACACCTGAAGCTGAAGCTGCAACTCGCTTCAAATCCTGTGTTCTGGCTCTCCAAGCCTTGCAATCCTGTTTCCAGTGACCACTTTTGTGACAATAGAAGCATTCTTCCTTCCCCACTAGCTTCCCTGCTATCTTTGTTGCTTTACATTTTCCCTTCGTATCCACTTTACCGACACCTCCTCTTGGTTTGGCGGGGGCTTTCTTCTTCTTACCCTTGGCTTTCGCCTTGGATCTAGAAGAGGAAGATCCTCCTACAAACAAAGCGGATGTCTCCCTACCTTTCTGTAGGGTGCCCTCAGCACTCCTCAACATGTTCAGAAGTTCGGAAAGTTCCACCTCCTTTCCTTGCATGTTGAAGTTAAGAATAAACTGGGCGTAAGTGGAAGGAAGGGACTAGAGAATCAAATCAGTATAGAGTTCATTCTCCAACGTGGTCCCAAGGTCCGTGAGCTCCTCAATGTAGCCAATCATCTTAAGCACGTGTTCCGCTACCAATGATCCGATGGCCAACCTTGCCGAAAATAGCTTCTTCGACACTTCGTATCTTGCGATACGAGACTGCTCCCCATACAGTTCTTTTGTATGAAGAAATATGGACTCAAGTTCCATATTCTCGTGCCTCCTCTGATGTTCATTGTCCATCGAGGCTAATACGAGGCATTTGGCCTTCGCGCAATCTATCCCCCATGTCTTACGGATTTCCTTATCCGCGACGGTGGAGGTGGGACCTGGGACAGGGGGAGCTTTTGTGGTAAGGACATACCCCAACTTGTCATAAGTGATCGCTATCTTGACATTCCTGAGCCAGTCTTTGTAGTTTGGCCCTGTCAATATGTTTTTATCTAATAATAACTTAAGTCCGGTCATCTTGAATGGTCGCTGCAATTAGGAGAGAGAAAAGAAACACTTTAGCATGATGCTCTTGCAAGTTTAGAGTGGTTTTTAATTTGTCTAAACTGGATGGCTCCCACTGTCTCTCGAATCCATTCTCAAACCGTACAGAAAGGATTAGTCAGGATCACTCTCACCGTACAATACTTGCTTAACCGTTCAGCCAGGCCAGTGTCGGTACTTCGAGGGAGGTTTTCCAACGCTTTCACGAAGTTCCTTAATTAAGTAACCTCTTTTCCCTATGGGCGTAGCCCCACTAACACCTTTCTAGACACCTACTAGGTTTATAGCATTGATCGTTAAGTGAGAGTTTTCCCGAGCAGTAGCATATACTCACAGTAGGATCGGGATCCAAATATCATCGCGTGATAAAACCGAAGGAATCCTACCAGAATCATCACACTCCAAATGGTATGCAAAGCTAGCAAGTTTCAGTACTTATGAAACTCCCGATGTGGATTTTTGCCCCATGCTCTTATGACCTTGACTTTGGCCAAAATATCATAAGTCACATGTCAAGTTCTACCCGTCATTCTCCTGGTTAATTTGGACCCACCCGTACCTACCCTTGACTTTGGCCAAAATGGCAGCACGACTGTCCCAAACCAACGCATCTATCTATGCTGCACATGAATACCCAATAGCTACCAATCACTATGCCTTGACTTTGGCCAAAATACATAGCTTGAATACTTTTTGACCATTCATGTGGAATGACGGAGGGCTACGGATGGTTTTGGCGAAACCGTGAACGTAGTGAACTTGATCTAATCGATGGAACGAGATAGCTTTTAAAAGGAGTGGTTCAAGCTCCGCGTTTAAAAGTTTAGTTTTGAAAAGAACCGAGTGGTTTTCAAAGTGTTCCAATCGACTTTTACTTGGTTTATTTTCTTGCATTAGTTCTTTTAATGTATCCCATCATTTAATCCTACCATTGCAGAAAACAACCAAAATATGACGTACGCTTATGCCATTCGCATTCGCCACGGGGCCCCGTCATCACCCGTTAGGTTACTTAACTAACGACAGAGCGAGGGCTGGGCTAGCGCGGCTGTAAAACATAAGCAACGCCTAAATAGTTATCATATATAAATATATAGCAATGATAGACATTACAGATCACAGATGAATAAATTGGATATACTAGGAATCCGCAATCCGTTCGAGCCTGCAACGAAAAGCGGATTACACGGTCACGGTGAATAGCCAAATACCCCACCCAAGTGTAGCGTCTTGAAAAGTCGTTTTGGTGTTTTCCTGAAAATCGGTGAAAATTCGGTATTTTTCCGAAAACCGTCTTTCTCGTTATTTTGCGGTTTAGGGCTAATTATACCTAAAATGGATAGGTAATTGCTTGTTTTTAGTAGCTAATGAGTTACTTATGAAATTTTGGTCATTTAAAAAATTTTCCCTATTTTTCAATTTTTTTAATATTATTTTAAGCCGGTAAGAAAATACATTAAATTAGCGATAAATACAAATTTTTCCGGGCTAATTTTAATCTTTAAAATTATGATAATTAAAATCTAGTTGTAACATAAATTTTTAGTATTTTATTTTGATTTTTAACAAATTTTTATGATAGGAAACGAATTTATTGACTTTTAAGCTAAAACTTGCAATTTTTGACTTGTAGGGGGTCTTTTTGCATAAAATTTCTTTTGTAAAACCCCTCTCTCTCTTCCTTCAGCCCTAGAACAGCCCCACCTTATTCAGGTCCAGAAATTTCTAGCCTCACATTGATTTTCTTTCATGTGTGGAATTGTTTTGTTTAGGAATTTATTTTAAATATAGTTGTTGAAGTATGGTGCATTGACTTTTGGGAGAATTGACTCATGACTTTTCCCCACACACCCACACCCTCCCCTTACCTCATCTGGCCAAAACCTGCACTCCCTCCTCTTCATCTCTTTTCTTTTCATTTCTTCAAAATTCTTCATGTTTAATTCAACAAAAATTGCAATTTCAAGCTTACAAATTAAACACATCCTTCATCTTTCTTTTCCTTCACCTCCCTAGCTTGGATCTTGATGCTTGAGGCCATCATTTGAAGCAAATTTATTCTTGCTAGATCTCAAATTGAGGTATAATTTCCATCAAGTTAATTTCTTTTGGCTAAATTCCTTTAATTATATGGTTTTAGTGTTAAAAGTTTAACTAATTTCTAATCTAGTTTATAAAAGAGTAGTTTGTTTTAAACTAGGGTTTTTTAGCACACCATTATTTGGTTAATTAAATTTATTTTGCTTGCTAGTTCCTACACAACCAAATCAAAGAAGTTACCTTGTTTATGTGGTCTTCAAATTATGCTAATTTAGTTAATTTTAATGTGTGAAATTGGTTTGTAATTGTTGTTTTATGAAAATCTAGAAAGGGGTTTGTGTATGGAAATAGGTTGTGAAGCATGATAAATGAGTTGAATTTATGTGATTGTGGCTAACTAGTTGTGTGGTTGGATATTGTGTTGGATTGTGTTAACCGTATCGCTAATTTTCGATTTTTGCACCAAAATTGCTAGTTTTGTGCTTGCTAGGTTTTTATTAAATTTATTTGGTGAATTATTTGTGATACCTTGGGGATGTTTTTAGCATCTCCTATGACGTTTAGGATGCGTGAGTGCGGAGTTTTGAGTAGTCGGGTTTTAGTTTTGCCGGGCGACCAAATCGGCGTTTTTTTAGCAGTTTTTGCGATTTTCGCGTGTGTTCCGCGGACCCTGTGCACGTTGTACCTAGCTAGCGAACATTAGTAGTTTCGTTTGGATTTTGCGTCGTTCTTGTTAGGTAACCTTATGTTTGGTATTGATGTAAATTCCAGGTTCGGTCGCGGAGACGTCAGACGCGGCGCGAAAGGGGAAAGCGGTGATTGGACACAGCTAGCCAGGGATTCCGGTGAGTAGATGTAATATCTACGGGGGACTATCGTTGGATGGCGCAAGCCGCCCGATAGTTTTAGTAACTTACAAGATTCTTAGTGATGTTAGTAATTAGGGGTGAAATACGTATATGATTATTTGCTACATTCATACCCTATATTGACATACCTATACGAAACCATTTTATAGGACACCTGCACCATTGCCAGGGTTTTTATATGCAGCACGAGCACTATTCATGCTTACACACACACCCTGGTAATTGCCATGCCACCACACTAGATAACCTTTAAATTGAAACCTTTTACTATAATTGATACTTAAACTCGCACTATTGCTTTAATTCCTTAAAATGAAATCGTAGGATTGCTATTCATGTGCATGTGCTTCATCATATTATTTGTTCATGCCTAATCTATTAATCACACATCGCAACTTGATTATTGATACCATATGCATTCATTATCATTGACATATGCACTTATGAGGATTTCTTGAGATTTTATGATATTTCTGTATTTCGGGGGAAAGCCGCAAAATTTCTAAACTTATTATATTTTTAAAATATGTAAATTGCGGTTTTCTAGTGATGTAAGTGTCGTCCACCATGAGTTTGCTGTGGTTTTGGAAATCCGTGTCGAGGAGTGGAGGAACCGTCACGGGTACATGGTGGGCCCGGTAAGGTACCCCGAGGCAAGAGGAATGTGGTGTTGACGTTGAGCCTGGCAGGGGACGGATTACCTACCGGTGACTGTTTGGGACGGCGGATATCCAGAGGATACCGACCGTGGCCGCTAGATGATGAGATATTGATATTTGAGATGGGTCAGCCGGACGGCTGAGGCCAGAGATACATTGATATGAGATTTGAGACAGTTTTGAGGTGTCGATGCTGGACACAGGTTCTTGTTGATTCTATTGGTATTGTGCTGGTATTTCAAAAGACATTCTTAAAGGGAAAAACATGATTTCTTATACTTACACATTCAGATCACGAGTTGATTCGCATTGCATTCATACCTGCTAGTATATCCATATTGCATACATACTTGCCATTATGTCCTGCCTTACCTGTATTTAGATGCTAGGATGCTTGTGTGCATGCATTCGATAGCCTGTGTAGATGTTATTTATTACTCACGAGTTGGCAACTCACCCCCGTTGTGCCATAGCCTTTTTCAGGTCCGCTCCGTCAGTACAGTAGCGGCGGGTGCGCTTGCTTCTTTTGCCTCTTTTGCCTGGACTCGAGATTTTGCTCATAGGTGGGTTATGTTACTATTTTGTACCACCTTGTATATTCTTTGTATCTAGTGTACTCCATCTACTGTATCTACCAGTATTGTTGTATATTGACCTAGAGATGAGACTGTGAGGTTTGTGGACTTTTATGCTGTATTTTGGGGTCGAGCTCACTTGAGTCGACATGATGTTTTCTTATGCTTCATTATGATTATTTCGCATGTCGTTGCTTTATATTGCGTGGGATTTGTGACCGCCTTGTGGCGAAGAGCTAGCTCCCGCTTGGGGATGCCTTATTTGTTGGATTTATATATATTCTTGTTGTACCCATTTTGGGGGCCAGTATTTACAAAGGAGACTCTGCCGAAATTTTCGGAAAAATTGGTATTGTTTTTAAAAAGGGTTTTACATGACTTATTTGATAAACTCGCTTTCAATGGATTGGTTTTCCTTCATTCTTTTGCTTAATTGGTTTTGTTTTCTGGGCTTTGGCTTACTTATTTTACGGACGTCTTGAGACGTTTCGTAACCTAAGTGCCACCCGCAGGGTACGGAACGTGACTCCAAGACCCCTACTGGTGCGGCAAACTACCCGCCAAGTACCCGAAGCGAAGCAACCTCCCTCACCACCGTGAGTAGGCCACTCGGCACTTCGAGCTACCCGGTAGTTTGTGCACCCCCTCCATGGGTCTATCCTAGGAGCATAAACAGTAAAAAAAATTATACAATGACGGCAACAACCCCGACCCGGTTGTGCGGCCAAACAAATAAAAATATTACATCAATTTACATATTACAAATGAATGAAAGAAAAGCAACACTCATCTCACATCCACCCCGGCTATTCACCCGCGACAATCCAACCCATTCATATACACAAACCAGTATCAAACACAGATCACAGAGATGTATAACCCCGACTAATCGACATATAGCGATTAGCCGACGTTCAATACATGCAAACATCACAGATATAACCTTCATAGTCAAAGTGTATTGAAGTTCGAAAAAAATACGGAATTATAGGCCCCCAAAAATAAATTTCTATTCTGGAAAATCTGGGCACATATAATATATCTTAAAAATCCTAAAACCAATCCAGAGATACACTGCACCAAAATCGAGGCAGAGAGGAGACAAGACGGCCGCGGTTGCGCGGCAATAGCTTGCTATTGCCGCGGAACCGCGGTCCTTTGGTCAGATCTCTGGCTCGTTTTTGGTGGTTATCTTTAAAAAACCCTGAGAAGATTTTAGCAGTATAACAAATTTTGTTTTGCCCAGAAAAAATTTTAACAGAAACTAGGGTTTTGAAAAGTTTGGTTTTTCGATTTTTTTCGTTTCGAACTTCGACACACTTTACTACCTAGCAAGTTTACGTTTAGTTAGGCTCTGATACCACTGTAAGTCCACGTTGCCCACCCCGGTGCTTACGGGGAGGCGGAAAACATAATAAAAATCGGATTTTTATCAACTATAGGCAACATGGACTATGCTTTAAGGATCTTTACTAAACAAAAACTTGCTAAAGCTAACTTGAAAATAGCTAAGTGGTAGAAAGGTTATACCTTTGGTCTTTAGTCCTTCTCTCCTTGCTCCTAGAAGTAGTGGAAGGAGGTCACCTTGTCGTCTTCTCTCGTCAAAGAAAGATCCACCCGAAAGCCTCAACCTTTGGCTTCAACTCCAAGCTAGGAGTAACTAGGGTGCAAGAAGTGCTAATACTTGAACCCTAGATGAGAGTAGAGAAGATCAAGAGAGGGTTTTCTCAAGCTCAAGTATTTCTCAACACATGAGAGAGAGAGAGCTTGAGGGAGAGGAAGAACAAGAGAGAGAAATGAAATGATAGAATGAGAATAATTGAACCATTCTCATAAGTATATGTGTATTATTTTAATTAAATAATTAGCTAGATAATTGGCATGGTTAATCATGATATGACCATTATCATTTCAATTTGTGAGGATAATAGCCATTAACCCTAATCAAAGTCCTCTCCCTCTATCTCAAACAACTGTGCATACGCACCCGCATTCGTGATCCGAGGAACACGAACACAATGAGAAAAACCAATCTCAAATCATATACTAGGATCCGGCTTAAACCAAAGCCCGCTAGTATAAACTGTCCGGACAGCAAACGTGCACAAGTGCGCGAATATGAACGAACCCTGTCGCAAAACCATGCGACCTCTACTCATTTTGCCTAAAGGCGAATAGCTCTCTGTGTGGGACTCTAAAGACTCGACACTACGCTGGCAGTCGGTTTAACCACAGACCGCAAGCGGCACTAGCTGTACGTAACGGTCCCCAGGTAGATGTCGATAAGAAGACTGACGAGGTGAACCCCATCTGAACTACTACTGAGCCTGTATGTGACAATCTCCGTACAGTCCGGTCTGTTCATCTGATACATCGCATGGCGGGCCTAGGGGGCGGTGAACGTCAGTCCCCTATAGCGGTACAAGTCGTGCCGGAGTGAAGTCCAGAACACCCTGAGATAACACTGGAAACCTACCAGTATATCTCGCTTGCCCTGGCCAGGGACTGCTCGTATAATGGCTCTCCTGGACACAGCGCGATGTCAACCCCCAATACCGGGAGAGACGAATCCTGTCTAACCGTCACTGCCTCCAAGTGCTTCGGGACTGCACCCAAAAACTACCTGTTTGCACGACTCCTTTGAGCCGTGGTAGGGTAGTAATCAAAGTGCAGTGGGAACACACTCGAGGCGAAGTGACAGTGTCAAGTCAACGGACTAAGCTGTACTCATGTCACCTGGGAACTGATAACTGACGATAACTATAATACCAACCAACAGTCCCCGACGACTCCTGTCCAGTGTACTCGTAACCCAACGAGCACCCGTATACTATCTCAAGTACGACGTACTGACGGCTGTGGGACAGACCGTCTCCCACACTGGGATGAGAAGCGCATACGCTAGTCTACTCCGGAGTATCGATGCCCTGTCTCGATAGTCCAACGACTAGGGACCTGTATAAGGATGTGCTTATAGATCACCCAGCTCCCACGAGTACGAGCGCCATCACAACGCTGGTAATCAAGCAAAGATCCTAAGGGCTCTACTAATATGTATATCAGCAATATGCTAAAAGAAACACATGCACATATTAAAGCAGAGACAAACCAAGTAGCATACTACCATTTCGAGCAAGATTGTATATACAACTGTGAATATCCCAAGCTTCCATCAAGTAATATACAAACTAGTATGATACAGTAATGGCCTCTAGGGCATATACACTAACACTGGAAGCTGTAGTCAGCAAAAGCCTCGATCTGGAGGTCTTTTCCGCCATACACCAAGAACATCTCCTTAGTCCTTCTCAGGTACTTGAGAATGCTCTTTACCGCTATCTAATGTTTCTCCCCAGGGTTTGACTGATACCGGCTTACCACACTCAGTGCATAAGCTACATCTGGTCTGGTACACAACATCGCATACATTATAGAGCCTACCGCAGAAGCATAGGGTATAATAGACATGTGATCCCTTTCCAAATCAGTCTTGGGAGACATCTTATTGGAGAGGGTGATCCCGTGACAAGCCAGTAGATTACCGCGCTTGGAATCTTCCATACTGAATCTTTTCAGTATGGTGTCAATGTACCTGGACTGTGAGAGTCCTAATATCCTCTTGGATCTGTCACGATAGATCGGATCCCCAGAATGTAGGAGGCATCACCCAGGTCTTTCATGGAGAACCTGTGTGACAATAACCCTTTGACAGATTGTAGCATAGGAATGTCATTTCCTATCAAGAGAATGTCATCCACGTATAAAACGAGGAATACTACAGTTCTTGCTACAAATCTACTATAGATGCATGGTTCATCTGGATTTTTGATAAAGCCAAATTCTTTGACCGTCTCATCAAAACAGATGTTCAAACTCCGCGATGCCTGCTTTAGTCCATAGATGGACTTAAGCAACTCGCACACCTTTCCGCTGCTCCCACTCTGAATGAAACCCTCTGGCTGGTCCATATAGACACACTCCTCTAAATTTCCATTTAGAAAAGCGGTCTTTACGTCCATTTGCCAGATCTCATAATCGTGGTAGGCAGCAATGGCAAGAAGGATCCGAATGGATTTCAGCATAGCCACTGGAGAAAAGGTTTCGTCATAGTCCAAGCCAGGTCTTTGATGGAAACCCTTTGCAACAAGTCTAGCTTTATAGGTCTCAACCTGTCCATCTACACCAATCTTCCTTTTGAAGATCCACTTGCATCCTACAGGTTTTACTCCATCTGGAGCAATGTCCAACGTCCATACTTTGTTGGTGTACATGGACTCCATTTTGGTCAGCATTGCATCCAGCCATTTTACCGAGTCAACGCTCTGAATAGCCTGCTGGAAGCTAGTCGGCTCATCACTATCAATGATGCAATCCTCTCTATCCCCGTCTATGAGAAAACCGTAGTATCTCTCGGGCGGATGAGACTACCTACTACTTCTGCGGAGCGGCGTAGGAATGTCCTGATCTTTCGAACCCTCTGGTTCTACTAAGCTTTCGGTAATAGCTCGTGGTTCTGGAATTTCTTCCAGTTCTATTGCGCTCCCACTTATCTGATTCTCCAAAAACTGAGTTTCCAAGAAGTGGGCATGCCGAGAAACAAGAACCTTTTGTTCCTCTTCGCAATAGAAGAAATATCCCTTGGAGTTCTTTGGATATCCCACAAACTTGCACTGTACTGAGCGTGCCTCGAGCTTGTCCGCATGCTGCTTTTTGACAAAAGCTGGACATCCCCATGTCTTAATGTGATTAAGATAGGGTCTCTTCCCACACCACATCTGATATAGTGTAGTAGGCACAGTCTTAGTTGGAACTCAGTTCAAAAGGTATGCAGCTGATTCTAGTGCATATCCCCAGAATGATCGTGGTAACTCAGCGTTACTCATCATGGACCGTACCATATCCAATAGGGTTCGGTTCCGTCTCTCCGATACACCGTTATGTTGCGGAGTGTATGGAGGAGTAAGCTGAGAGAGAATTCCATTCTCTTTTAAGCAATCCAGGAACTCGGCACTTAAGTATTCACCACCTCGATCAGATCTCAGTGTTTTGATACTTTTGCCTGTTTGTTTTTCTACTTCATTCTTATATTCCTGGAATTTTCCAAAGGCTTCGGATTTATGTTTCATTAAGAATACATAACCATACCTTGAAAAGTCATCCGTAAAAGTAATGAAGTAAGAATAACCGCTTCGTGTATGTGTAGACATTGGACCGCACACGTCGCTGTGTACGAGTCCCAAGAGCTCGCTCGCTCTCACTCCGTGTCCAGTGAACGAAGTCTTTGTCATCTTTCCTTTGAGACAGGATTGACAAGTTGCATATGATTGATATTCGAACGGATCCAAATATCCTTCTGTATGTAACTTCGTCAACCTTCTCTCATTGATGTGACCCAGTCTACAATGCCATAAGAAAGTCTGATTTATTTCCGGAGACTTTCTTTTGTGTGTATTCTGGACATTGAAAATCTGTGGTTGGTTTAATACGTATATACCATTGCTCAATGTACCTGACCCAATCAGAACTTGATTAAGGTGAATGTTTACAACATTACTTACAAACGCAAATTCATAACCTTCTTTAGAAACTAAAGATACAGAAATGATATTACAAGTTGCATTGGGTACAAAAAAACAATTACGTAAAACCAAAATATGTTCGTCTGACATTCCCAGGTGATAGTCCCCCACGGCCTCAGCATCCATGTTAGCTCCGTTTGCAACTTTGAGGGTCATGTCACCTGCTTTCAAAAACCTACGCTTTCTCAACGCCCGCAAAGAATTACAGATATGAGATCCTGATCCGGTATCCAATACCCAGGACGTAGAGTTTATTGATAGACAGTTTTCAATAACATACACACCTGAAGCTGAAGCCGCAACCTGCTTCAGATCCTGTGTTCTGGCTTTCCAAGCCCTGCAATCTTTCTTCCAGTGTCCACTCTTGTGACAGTAAAAGCATTCTTCCTTATCCACAAGCTTCCCCGCTACCTTTGTTGCTTTTTCCTTTCCCTTCGTATCCACCTTACTAACACCGCCCCTTGGTTTGGCGGGGATTTTCTTCTTCTTTCCCTTGGCTTTCGCCTTGGACCTAGAAGAAGAAGATCCTCCTACAAACAAAGTGGATGTTTCCCTACCTTTCTGTAGGGTGCCCTCTGCACTCCTCAGCAAGTTGAGGAGCTCTGAATGTTCAACTTCCTTTTCTTGCAAGTTGAAATTCAGGATGAACTGGGCGTAAGTGGAAGGAAGGGACTGAAGAATCAAGTCCGTATAGAGCTCATTCTCCAACGTGGTCCCAAGGTCCGCGAGCTCCTCTATGTAGCCAATCATCTTAAGCACGTGTTCCGCTACCGATGATCCGACAGCCAATCTTTCCGAAAACAACTTCTTCGACACTTCGTATCTGGCGATACGAGATTGCTCTCCATACAGTTCTTTTGTATGGAGAAATATGGATTCGAGGTCCATATTCTCGTGCCTCTTCTGATGTTCGTTGTCCATAAGGCAAGCATGAGGCACTTGGCCTTCGCGCAGTCGATTTTCCAGGTCTTACGGATTTCCCTATCCGCGACGCTGGTTTTGGGACCTGGGACAGGGGGAGCTTTGGTGGTAAGAAGATACCCCAACTTGTCATAAGTGATTGCCATTTTGACATTCCTGAGCCAATCTTTGTAATTTGGCCCTGTCAGTATGTTTTTATCTAGAAGTAACTTAAGTCCAGTCATGATGTTTGGTCGCTGCAATTAGGAGAGAGAGAAGAAACACTTTAGCATGATGCTCTTGCAAGTTTAGAGTGGTTTTTAATTTGTCTAAACAGGATGGCTCCCACTGTCTCTTGAAGTCGGGATCAATCTCATCGTACAATACTTGCTTAACCGTTCAGCCAGGTTAGTGTTGGTACTTCGAGGGAGGTTTTCCAACGCTTTCACGAAGTTCCTTAATTAAGTAACCTCTTTTCCCTGGGGGCGTAGCCCCGCTAACACCTTTCTAGACACCTACTAGGTTTATAGCATTGATCGTTAAGTGAGAGTTTTCCCGAGCAGTAGCATATACTCACAGTAGGATCGGGATCCAAATATCATCGCGTGATAAAACCGAAGGAATCCTACCAGAATCATCACACTCCAAATGGTATGCAAAGCTAGCAAGTTTCAGTACTTATGAAACTCCCGATGTGGATTTTTGCCCCATGCTCTTATGACCTTGACTTTGGCCAAAATATCATAAGTCACATGTCAAGTTCTACCCGTCATTCTCCAGGTTAATTTGAGCCCACCCGCACATACCCTTGACTTTGGCCAAAATGGTAGAACGACTGCCCAAAACCAACACATCTATCTATGCTGCATATGAATACCCAATAGCTACCAATCACTATGCCTTGACTTTGGCTAACATACATAGCTTGAATACTTATTGACCATTCATGTGAAACGACGGAGGGCTACGAATGGTTTTGGCGAAACCGTGAACGTAGTGAACTTGATATAATCGAAGGAACGATATAGCTTTCAAAAGGAGTGGTTCAAGCTCCGCATTTAAAAGTTTGGTTTTGAAAAGAACCGAGTGGTTTTCAAAGTGTTCCAACGACTTTTACTTGGTTTATTTTTTCTTGCATTAATTCCAATGTGTCCCATCATTTACTCCTACCATTGCAGAAAACAATGAAAATATGACGTACGCTTATGCCATCCGCATTCACCACGGGGTCCCATCATCATCCGTTTGGTTACTTAACTAATGACAGAGCGGGGGCTGGACTAGCGCGGATGCAAAACATAAGCAACGCCTAAATAGATATCATATAGATATATATAAACATTCGTCACATGCAATGATAGCCATTCCAGATCACAGATGAATACATTGGATATACTAGGAATCCGCAATTCGTACGAGCCTGTAACGAAGAGCGGATTACACGGTCGCGATGAATAGCCAAACCCCACCCTAGACCCCTACGGGTGCAGCAAACTACCCGCCAAGTATCCAAAGTGAAGCAACCTCCCTCAACGACGTGAGTAGGCCACTCGGCACTTCGAGGTACCCGGTAGTTTGTGCACCCCATCTTGGGTCTATCCTAGAAGCAAAAACAGTAAAAAAAAAAGAAATTATACAATGACGGCTACAACCCTAACCCGGTTGTGTGGCCATACAAATAATATTACATCAATTTACATATTACAAGAATTGAAAGATAAACAAAACTCTCATCTCACAATTTCCCCCGGTTATTCATCCGCGACAATCCAACGAATTCATATACACAATCCATCAACATTACAGATCACAGATATGTATAACTTCCACTAATCGACGTATAGCGATTAGCAGACGTTCAATACATATATAACATTACAGATACAACCCATTAGCCAAAGTCTACAGAAAATCGACCAAAATACGGATTTGTAACCACCCCAAAAACAAACTTGTTCTCTGGAAAATCTTGGCAGAAACAAACCATCTCAAAAATCACAAAATACCACCATAGACAAACTGCAGGAGAAATGATCCACGGCTGAGTCAACTCGGCCGCGGAACCGCGATGAGTCGGTCGGTTCGCTGGATCGTTTTTCTTGCCTGTTCATTAAAAAGCTTGAGCCGATTTTTAAGACATGATTTATTATTTTTGGAGCAGAAATAAAATCGGCAGAAACTAGGATTTTCCGGGGTGTTTCGCGGTTTTTTGTCCGGTCGAAATTCTAGATACTTTGCTAACATGCTAGGGTGTGTTTAGTTAGGCTCTGATACCACTGTAAGTCCACGTTACCTCTCCCGGTTCTTTCGGTCTTGCGGAAATGGTGAAAAACGATTTTTAGGGTTTAGGTAACATGGACTACAAAAACGGATCTTGGCTAAATTACACACTAGCAACTAACAAGAGAGTTATCTACTCGGTTAGGAGTTATACCTCAACTTGAACTCCTTCTTCTTGGACTCTTTGTAGTGGTCGGATGGTGCTTTCCTCGTTGCCTTCTCTTGTCGAAGATGGATCCACCTGAGGGTTTCTTCCTTGAGCTCCTTTCTCGAACTTTGAGAAAACTAAAGTCTCCGGCTTGCTAGACCTTCAACCTTAGGAAGAGTAGAGAGTGGCTTTGGGTGTACTATCTCCAAGAAGAGGTTTCTCAACTCATGGGAATGATTCTCCTTGAACTAGAGGAGGAGGAAGATGAAGAGAGGAGAGAGAATGGTTATGATAGAATGAGAATAGTTTTACAACCATATAAAATATATGTGAATTAATCTAATTAATAATATTAATCAAAATGAAAAAGGTGATGGTTGGTTTGATAAGACCATTATCATTTCATATTAAATATTTTTGCAAAGATCAAAGAGCATCTTGAAAAGAAATGATGATGGTCAAAGTTTCAACCATGGTCAACAAGTCAACCTTGGTCAACAAGTCAACAAACCCAACCATGACACAATTTCATTTAAATAACATTATCAATTGATATATCACAAATTCATTAGAGTTTGGAAAAAGACGACTGTCAACTGTGCATACGCACCCGTTCTAAAACCCTAATGAAAAACCTCTTCCTCCGCCTCAATCAACTGTGCATACACACCCGCATTCGTGTTCCGAGGAACATGAATACTATGAGATAAAACTGACCCCAAAACATATACTAGGATCTGGCTCAAACCAGAGCCCGCTAGTAATGTCTGTCCGGACGCCAAACGTGCACAAGTGCGCGGATGTGAACGAACCTTGTCGCAAAACCATGCGATCTCTACTCTGTTTTGCCCAAAAGCGAATAACCCTCTGTGTGGGACTCTAAAGACTCGACACTACGCTGGCAGTGGGTTTAACCACAGACCGCAAACAGCACTAGCTGTACGTAACGGTCCCCAGGTAGATGCCGATAAGAAGACTGACGAGGTAAACCCATCTGAACTCCTATTGAGCCTGAATGTGACAATCTCCGTACAGTCTGGTCTGTTCGTCTGAGAACATCGCATGGCGGGCCTAGGGGGTGGTAAACGTCAGTCCCCTACTAGCGGTACAAGTCGTGTCGGAGTGTAGCCCAGAACACCTGAGATAACACTGGAAACCTACCAGTTTATCTCGCTTGCCCTGGCCAGGGACTTTGTGTAATGGCTCTCCTAGACACAGCGCGATATCAACCCCCAATACCGGGAGAGACGAATCATGTCTAACCGTCACTGCCTCCAAGTGCTTCGGGACTGCACCCAAAAACTACTTGTTTGCACGACTCCTTTGAGCCGTGGTAGGGTAGTAATCAAAGTACAGTGGGAACACACTCGAGGCGAAGTGACAGTGTCAAGTTAACGGAGTAAGATGTACTCATGTCTCCTGGGAACTGATAACTGACGATAGGTATAGTACCAACCAACAGTTCCCAACGAGTCTTGTACAGTGTACTCGTAACCTAACGAGCACCCGCATACTATCTCAAGTACGACGTACTGACGGCTGTGGGACAGACCGTCTCCCAAGCTGGGATAAGAAGCGCATACGCTAGTCTACTCCGGAGTATCGATGCCCTGTCTCGATAGCCCTGAGACTAGGGACCTGCATAAGGATGTGCTTATAGATTACCCAGCCCCCACGAGTGTGACTGCCATCACAACGCTGGTAATCAAGCAAAGATCCTAAGGGCTCCACTAATGTGTAAAGGCGATATGCTAAAAGAAACACATGCACACATTAAAGCAGAAACAAACCAAGTAGCATACTACCATTTTGAGCAAGAATGTCAATACAAGGTGAATATCCCAAGCTTCCATCAAGTAATATACATGCTAGTATGATACAGTAATGGCCTCCAGGGCATATACACTAACAGAATCAACAATCCGATAATCCGGCTATATCGCATATAACCGACCAATGTCATAAATCGCGAGAATAAAATATGGTATCTCATATCGTATCAATCTCGGTCCCGCACATATCACATATGTGCTCCCACTCTGTTTCGCTTGAGCCAGGAAACCTCTGTGTAGGACTCTAAAGACTCGTCAATACGCCAGTAGTAGGTGATCATCATATCAAACACCCACAAGCCGCAAGCGGTCTGCTAAACGTAACGACCACCCGGGTATTGAGCAATCAGAAGATCAACAAGCAAGCCTGCTCACACTCCTGCGAATCCAATCAGTAACACTACCGTACAGTCCGGTCTCTTCGTCTGATATGTCGCATATCTCGTCTAGGGGTGGTAAACGTCAGACCCCAGTAACTCGATAAGTCGTGTCGATATGAGGCTCATAACGGGTCGAGAAACTACTGATAACACTTACCAGTATATCTCTGAAGCAGCCCTGGCCAGGGACTTCCTGTTATAGACAATCGAGCACAGCGCAACATCAACTCCCAATACCGGGAGAGACAAAACCCCTCCTATCGCTCATTGCCTCCATGTGATTCGGGACTGTACCCAAAAGCCACCGTTTTGCACGTTCTCTTGAACGTGGTAAGATGGAAATCAAAGCACGGTGGGAATCACACAAGACTCTATGACGATCTCGGGTCTACAGACTAATCTGTACCAGTGTCACCAGAGAACTGCCATCTGACGTTAGGTATAATACCATCTGGGAGTTCTCGGCGAGTCCGTACAGTGTACCCAGTCTCCACTGAGTACCCGTATACTGTCTCTGATATCAAACACCAATGGATATGGGATCATCCATCGCCCATCTACATGGATCGAGAAGTTATACGCTAGTCTACTCTGGTATATCGATGCCCTATCTCGATACACCCACGACTAGGAACATTTGAAGGATGTACTTATCGACTACCCTGTCCCCACTAGTATGATCTGCATCATAATCCTGGTAGTCAAGTACTCATCCTAAGGGCTTTATCAACATGCAATATAGAGACAATCAGTGTACATGTTAAGATAAAGTGCAACCAGATAGCATACTATCATGTTGAGCAAGAAAGCCCTCCCTATATATGTCTAAGCATCCACTACAATATACATCATATGTACAGCAATGGCCTCTAGGGCATACATATAACTGACAATCTCCCACTTGCACTAAGGCCATCTGTTGTATTATCCAATACCCAATAATCAGCAGTGGTTGTAGTATCCCATACTCAACCATCCTATAAAAGTCTCTCCTGGGAAAAGGCCTTTGTGAGTGGATCCGCCGTGTTGTCCTCTGTGTCTACTCTCCTAACCTCGATCTCCCTGAAGATCATCCATCTCCATAATCAGGTGATACTGTCTTAGAATATATCTGGATCACTGATGGGACGAAGGTTCCTAGGCATAAGCCACAACTCCATTATCACACAATGGTAGGAACGAAATTCATCTCATGAACTTATATACACCCAGACAGCCTCTTTGGTAGTATCCTTGGTAGCAATGTATCCAGCCTTTATCGTTTAGTTTGCCACGGTATCTAGCTTGGAACTCTTCCAACATACCGTCCCTCCACTAAGGGTGAAGACAATGCCTGTGATTGACATTCAGTCAACCTTACCATTTAGAAAAGCAGGCTCGGATTTCCCTTCCCTCTCTGTTATTTGGTTGACACCCAACCGCCAGATATCGTAGTCATGGTATGTAGCAATGGCAAGTAGGATCCGGATGGACTTAAGCATAGGCACCAGAAAAGGTTTCATCATTATCCGCACCTAGTGGATGACGAGAACCTTTGCAACAAGTCTTAGCTTTGAAAGTCTCAACTTTTCCATGTACGCCAAGTAATTTTCTCAAGATATACTTGCTCCTGATGGGGATTTAACCCTTCAGATAAAGCAACCAAAGTCCATACTTTGTTGGTGTACATAGATTCCATCTCAGATCTCTTAGCATCCAGCCATTCTTACAGAGTCCCTACTCTTGATGGCCTGCTCGAAACTGTTGGGTCATCATCTCATGATGCAATCCTCGTTCCCACTGTCATAGAGAAAACCGAAGTATCTCTTAGGTAGGTGAGGAACCCTACCATATCGGCAGAGAGGCTGAGGTTTGTTAGGAACTATTGAATCATCTGGTTCTACCAAATCATCAGCTGTAGTTTGTATAGCTGGAACTCCTTCCAGTTCTACCTCATGACCACTAATTTCTTCACAAGAAATTCCCTTTCCAAAAGGTGGCATGATGAGAAACAAAACACTTTTTGCTCCTCAGTCTGGTAGAAGATATTCCCTTGCTGATGCTTGGGATATCCAACAAACTTCCACAGAACTGACCTTACCTCGAGCTTGTCCGGATTTTGCTTTTAGACATAGGCCGGACAACCCCAAATCTTAACGTTCTTAAGAGATGGGCTCTTCCCATACCATATCTCATATGGAGTGGTAGGCTCCTGATTTGGTTGGAACCCTATTCAATAGGTATGCAACTACTCAAGTGCATAACCCCTAAAGGAAATAGGCAACTCAGTAGTACTCATCATAGAGCACACCATATCACATAGGGTGTGATTGCTCCGCCCCGATATACCATCGTTCTGTGGTATATACGGAGGAGTAATGCTGAGAGAGAATCTCATTCTCCTTTAGAATAGTCCAGGATCTCCGTGCTCAAGTATTCTCCTCCCCGATCTCATCAAAGAACATAATACTTATACCCGTTTTTAGTTCTCTACTTCTAACTTATATTCTTTGAATATCTCAAAAGGTTCAGACTTGTGTTTCAACAGGAACATATGTCCGAATCTTGAGAGATCATCAGCGAATGTAATGAAGTACAAAGAACCGGTCCTGGCATGTGTAGACAGGGGACCTATATACATCATCATGTATCAATCCCAAGAGTTCACTAACTCTTTCTCTGTTTCCAATAAACGGAGCTATGGTCATCTTATCTTTGTAACATGACTGGCAAATTTCACAAGATGTAAATTCAAACTGATTTAAATATGCATCTTTATAACTAACAAAGCTAAGGGCAAAGGGTTCTTCAGGCTCCCGCTAGCTACCCGATAGATAGGCAAACAGCTTCGAGGCCCGCATTGTGCCTATCATCGGACGCAGGGATATCCGACCAAGGATTGTAAACAGCTGCGCGATTACGTCGAGGAGCTGATCCGCTTCGGTCACTTGGCAAAGTACTTGCGAGATAAACGTCAAGCAGATAGGGGAAAGCCGGTCAAATTAAAGACGGAGAGCTGAGGATCGGACAGATCATGGTCATCGCCGACTGACCCAAGTCCAAGCAACAGGGACTGCCGCTGAATCCGGTCATTGAACACAGAAAAGTTTAAACTGTATCAATGAATCTGTATTTTGTTTAATAATAAAGATTCTTGCTTCCCTGCGATCTAAACCACTTCTTTTTATTTCCATGCTAAAAACATCCCGCAAGGCTGGTGGGTAGCTTTCTACCCGTCAAGCAAGAGCACGCCCTTCACTCAAGTAAAGGAAGCTTGGATGTGCGTATAAGTAGCAGATCTAAAGCCCTCCTCGCGAGGCGACCGAGCAGCTTCCTACTCGGTTCATCCACAGTGGGTAGCTTCCTGCGCAACAACGTTGTAGATCGAAGCCCTCATCACGAGGCCGCCGAGCAATTTCCTGCTAGCCCATCCGTAGCGGGTAGCTTCCAACCTATCTACGCTAAGGATCAAAAGCCCTCATCATGAGGCGGCCGAGTAGCTTCCTGCTCAGCTCATCCACAGGCGGGTAGCTTCCTGCCCAACAGCACTGTGGATCTAAAGCCCTCCTCACGAGGCAACCGAGCAGCTTCCGTGCCCGGTCTATCCCTAGTGGGTAGCTTCTTACCCATCAACGCAAAGGATCTAAAAGCCCTCCTCTTGAGACCACCGAGCAGCTTCCCTGCCCGGTCCATGCCTAGCGTGTAGCTTCCTTCCAATCTACGCTAAGGATCTAAATCCCTCCTCTCGAGACCACCGAGCAGCTTCCTGCTCGGTTCATCCGCAGCGGGTAGCTTCCTGCCCAACAACGCTGTGGATCGAATCCCTCATCACGAGGCCGCCGATCAATTTCATGCTAGCCCATCCACAGTGGATAGCTTCCTACCCATCTACGCTGTGGATCAAAAGCCTTCCTCTCGAGGCCACCGAGCAGCTTCCTGCTCGGTCTATCCGCAGTGGGTAGCTTCCTGCCTATCAACGTTGTGGATCGAAGCCCTCATCACGAGGCCGCTAAGCAATTTCCTACTGGCACATACCTAGCGGGTAGCTTCCTACCCATCTACGCTATGAATCAAAAGCTGTCACGACCCGAAATGGCACGTGACTGGCACTTGAATTATATGAAGTCTATAGGACCCCATCTAATTCAAATAAGCCAAAAATCCCAGAAATCTAAACCATTTTAAGGAAGAAGTGAAGAAAACATGTTTTAAAATAAGTGGTTTTAATAACATAAGCCGAACTATGCATTATTAAAATCTCAAGTCTTTTCTGAAAATTTCGGCAGAGTTTCCTTTGTAAATACTGGCCCCAAAAGGGGTACAACATGCATAATATATATAAAGACGTCCCCAATCGGGAGCTAGCTCTTCGCCAATTGGCGTTCACAACCACGCAAGCAATATAATATACACGCCGAAAGGCGAGGATCAAAACTCAAAAGGAAACTCAATATCATCAAGAAAACCCACAATAAAATAACGCGTGACTCTAAGGTCGAAATAATAAACACTGGTCTTCTAAATCTAAAAAATATACAAGTCTGGTTGATGGAGTTTACTAAATACAACAATGCAAATAAAATACCACGGTGGTCACGATGCGAGTGAACCCACCTACCAAAGCAATCACCCGAAAATAAGCAATGTGCGAGCAAAGCCGCCAAGGAAACCTGTACAGCAAAACCTGCAAGAAACTGTGGCACAACGGGGATGAGTTGCCAACTCGTGAGTAGAAAACATCATAGAGCAGAAATCGTATGTATGACTCAATCCTAGGTCATACGATCAGTAATATCCTCAAATAATATGGCCTGAAGCATGATAAAATGGCAAGAGTAAACATCTATACATAAGTGTAATACCGAGTGCTCGTGTCAGTTCCTCAGGTAGCAACATATCATAAATATGATGTATGAATGCATGAAAACAGAATACATCTAAATGAGAAAACTGTTTTCTTATCTCAGTGAGATATTTGTATAAATAAACCGAGGTATCATTAATGAAATCAACAGGGAATCAGTGTCTAGCATCGACACAAAATATATATAAATCCCAATATCTCAATATCTCAGGCTCCGGCAATCCGGACTGGCATGTATCCTCAAATCTTAATATCTAGGGCACCGGCTATCCAGACTGGCCCATACTCCGATCGGTATCCTCCAGATATCCGTCGAGTCATAATACAATCACCGGTCGGTAGTGCTCCACTGCCAGCCTCAACGCCATCATCTGCGACCATCTTGCCCTGGGGTACCGCACCGGCTCCACCATGCACCCACAGACGGTTCCTCCTCCTCCTCGAATCGGGTGTATGATATCGCTCAAGAGCCAAAAAAACTCATGGTAGACTCCTCTCAAATCATATCATGAGAAAACCGTAATTTTCTATCTTTTAAAAAGATAATAAGTTTATAAAATCTTTGCGGTTTCTCCAAATCCAGAAATCTCATGGAAATCCAAAAACCCAATCTTAAGGGTAAATAAACACTAAAATACCGGTAATAAATTCCATAATATTGCATGACAAATGAAAATATAAATATACATGAAAATCATAGTAATAAATGCAATGTCTAAGCTATCATATAAAAGCAAGAGTACTAGTACTATGTCGAAACTATCAGCTAGCAATTTATACTAATGAATAGTATTTTCTAATGTATACGTGACATAGCAATTACCGATAATGATGTGTGTGAGCCGGCAAGCAGGTGTATGTGGAGCATATGCATCATCGGTAATGGTGCTGGTGTCTTGACGTCATTAATTTAATAATAACTAATGAAAACCCAATAAGCATGCAATGCGATGCGAACAGCAAGAATATACGGAACATGAATAATAACGCAACATATATGAATACACATTTATATATGAGTCATACAGTTTGACATTTGAAATAATACTAATCGTGGTGTCTAGAAAATAGGGCTACGGTGTTTTTAAGAAAAGGTACGTCCTTTGAAATATCCGTAGAATCGCTTGGCCTGTCTTGAAAATACTCACGATTCGTTAGTTTTTAAATAAGTATGACTCGAGTCTAGTCTAACATCTACAAGTAAACTACATGACTAAACTAACAGGCTGATCGAAAGGGTAAGGAAAACCACCTAAGTCTGAGTCGATATCCATATCTAGTAGTCGGTGATCCCGCCTCAATAGTATCACATACGATACAATATATCATATGACATTCTCAAGTCAAGAGTGCGGATCTATCATCATAATTATATCACGTATGGTAAATCCATCATACGGCATCCCAAATCTGGGCACGGGTCAAATATCACATTATCTCATTATTCATCTGGTATCCTTATCATCATATCCTGTATTAGGGGTACTGATCTAAGTCTAGTACATACTGATACCATCTATATATATATATATATATATATATATATATATATATGCATGTGTATGAAAACACATCGCCTAAAGACCAGTTATAAACTCAGGTCGTATCTCATAAAATGAACCAAATCACATCACCGATCTCATGGTATTAGCCCAATCTCATCAACTCATCTCCAAGTACTATATACTATCCTCATTATCCATGTATATGTATACCTATATATATATATATATATATATATATATATATATATATATACTCATATACATATATGTGTATATATATATATATACATATCCCCATATGCGCACAAGTAAGCAAATGTATGCGTGTGCGTAACAACTATTCTAGGATTTCGTGACTAGCACTAAACTATAGCATTAACTTCTAAATACGCTAACACTAACCCAAAGTCACCTAAAGCATTTCTAGCTACGTATACACATCTATAATAACACATAAGTAAATAGCTATAACACGTTGTACACTGTACTACGAAACTGCGGAGGTGCTATACGCCATCCACCCGTCTTCCTCCATAGATATATATCTACTCACCTTGATCATCGCTTGCCGAAGTCGATGTCGCCATCCTCTTCTTCATCATCCGAAGTCCATGTGGGGGTACCTACATATATACATATATAGCATCATAAACGGAAATCACGTACGAAAACCAAAATGTCGCACGAATCACACATAGGTTAAAACCTATAGTTTACGCATGCAAGAATAACCAACAACTCTCGACGATTGACGTATAAACATGAATCGACCGATAAAAAAATAATTATCAAAACTTCAATTCATAAACATCACGAAATACAAGGCAGCAACTCATGAAAATGGTCCCAGATTTTGCCCTGGCTGAAATTAGTCAATTTTGCACATAGGAAGGGTCTAGTTTACTGCTAATGGATCTATGAACCAAGAAAGAGGCACCCAGGTCAAGTCCTGGCCGCAATTTGCGGCCAGGGGGCATTTATTTGCGGCCAAGTATAGGGGTTTGGGTCTCGGGTCTTAGGAAATGCTTCAAGGTTGCCTGCTTGTATCTCTGTTTTGGCTAAATAATTTCTAGGGTCCCCGGGTGTTAGCAGATCTCCAATAACACTTCAAATTTCCACAATCTGCCGATGTTGGGGTTTCTAAGTTGGGATTTTGGGTTTAATTTTATGGTTTCATTCCATGAAACTAACACTAGAGGGGTTATATGGCCTCTACAAACCTCGAATACACTATATCACTTCAAGATTTCCTCAAAATCCTAACTTGGAATTTCAAAGTTCACTAATCTACACTAAATCACTTCTAAACTAACATGAATGCTAAAGTGAATGAAATTCTACACTAATGGTAAAGAGATTACCTCATTTTACAACTCAAGAAATTTCTTGA
Organism: Agapanthus africanus; assembly: GCA_030015575.1. NCBI lineage: Eukaryota > Viridiplantae > Streptophyta > Magnoliopsida > Asparagales > Amaryllidaceae > Agapanthus > Agapanthus africanus. The sequence continues at coordinate 392,611,333 of CM057339.1, forward strand.
GTTGCCTCAAGTGTCCAAAATCCTTGCTTTCTTAGTCCAAAGTGTTTGTAGTGAACTTGTACACATTTTTAATGAAAGAGGGATGAAGTTTTGATGAGGGATTGAGGGTGTTTTGTGAGGGTTTAGTGGAGGTGGGAGAGAGGGCAGCCATGGTAGAAGAAAGAGGAGAGGGAAAATGATGGAGGGAAAATGAAAGAGGAATGAGACCAAGTCAAGAGAACCCCTCACCCTCTCTCTCTCTCTCTCTTTTGCCCATACCCATTTCTTTATTCCATTTTCTTTTTCTTTTCTTTTCCTTTCTTTTCTTTTCTCTTCTCATTCAACACAAAACCATGCATAAAAATAAGAAAAGCCATGGTAGAAAATGTAACAAGTGTGTAAAATGACTTGGTGCATGTCATATGCACAAAACAAGCTTAATGTACGATTAGCGATATTTAATCGCGATTAAAATTAAAATGGAATATAATTAATCATATAGAATTCATAATTTGCTTAAATCATATAAAACACCCTCATTTCAGTAATTCTTATAATTTTCCAAATATTTCCCAATTTATCGGTAATTAATTATACCGCATTATCAAAATATTCATAATATTTATTATTTAATTAAATAAATTCCCAAAAATAAAATTTTATTTTTCTGAAATGTTAGAGTCTTCCCTCCTTAAATAAATTCGGTCCCCGAATTTAAATTTAAACCCCTCAAATACTAAAACATTTCAGTAAAATGCTCAAATCGTCAAGGCTCCGAAATCATAAATACATAAAACACCTCGTAGCGCAATGCATGCGCATGAAAAACGAGTATATAAATCAAAATCAAAACTCCGTCAAGCATCCCGCAATCATCGGAGTTATGGCGAAGACACCAATGTCAAAGCCCAATACGAAAACCAACATGATATACATCAAACTACACATGTAAACATCGTTAAAACATCTGAAAGAAATGCATGTCAAACCTTTTTCAAGTCGTTGTGCGATGCACGTATCACTGCACAGTGGCGAACGTCTATTGTATGGAAACAACTATATATATATATATATATATATATATATATATATATATATATATATATATATATATATATATACCCTTGTTTAACATACACGTCCCGCCGTTTTGAAAAAAAATAATTTAGAAGGGTTTCCTTTGTTAAATGTCTCGTGTCATCTCGGACACGTGGGTAAATACTGAGACTATAGCTCATTTTTGGAAATCCCTTTGATAACCATCAATGCATGCAAAAATATTTTCAGGTACTGTCCTCGTACTAGTCCTGCTCAGCTACTATACTAAATAATAAGTATCATAAAAACATACTGCTCAAAGAAAATCAATCCCAAATGTATATAAGATGCCACATGCGTCTGGTGCACACGGAAATTCGAAATCAATGAATGTGCCATACATGTGCACAGAAACAAAATCTAGGTGCAACGGGTGTGCACGAAACACCTGTCATAGGCAACGGGTGTGCCTGACAGCAATATCAGGTGCATCTGATATGCACGAAGAATCTCGATTTAGTGCATCTGGCGTGCACCAAAATCGTATCAAGCGTGCCAAGTATGCGCAAGAATTCAAACCAAGTGCACAAGGTGCACGAAAACAAATATCAAGTATTACAATCAAAATCGACGGTATACAACACGTCTCAATCCAAATCAGATATACCGTGGCATATAATCTCACAACCATGTGCATCAGCGTGCATAAAATCGAATCAAAATACTAAAAGTGCATGAAAACTATGCCGAAAGTTTAAGTCAAATCACATGCATACCATAGGCATGAAATCAAAATCAACATCTCGAATGACATTAAATCGAAGTCAAGTGCAACTGTGGTGCACAAAATCTCAATCATGGAAATAAATCGCCCAAAATACCAAAATCAAAGATGACGGAAATAGTCTCGCTCTAGCATATCCTCTAAAGATCTCTGGCCAACTGTCATGGTCACCCATAACATGTCTCGTCGACGATGCCGAACTCTGGCCTACTGGGTGTGTGCAATATGACTGATCCTGGGTCCAAGTCTTCTCGTATAGTATTCCAGAAAGGTTCTGTCGAAGTCTCCCAAAATCTCGTTTCTGTCGAACTGCCCGGAAGTTATCACCCTTTACTAAATCTATTTCTTGTTCCGGAACGGCTGCATACTCATCGCGCTCCTTCTGCAAGATATATCCATATACAACGCCTATGCATGCATATCACATCTTTGATGTCAGTGGAGTGGAACGTCATCTCATCAAGATCTCGTACGAACCTCTTACTCCACTTTTTCTCTAATGTCGACTGATTCGGACTCGTCTCTTCGTGGCTGCATGGACTGCGCTCCAACGGCTATACTCGTATCTAGAGTCTCCCAAGCAATGTATCCCATCACATGATATCCGAATGGCGTCGAACCTTTCGATCGATTCATCAAAGTTCCATAATCCCCCAAGAGCTCAACATGTACAGTTTAATGGTATTCCAGTACATACCACAGTACCTATGGACCAGCCGTAGAAGGACAAACCCAAGCCTCATTAATGGCACCGCTGAACTGCTGCAAACCCTAAGGTTTCAAAGCGTTCTCATGATCATTATATCGAGTTAGGGTTTCATTCTTCTAGAAGGTCCACGGAATTACTTGCATGTTTTTCCGAATACTTTAAACTTGGAAAAATGGGTTTTTGACATTCGATCGTCTTCTATCAACTCTCAACGTACCTGCGTGAAGTCATCTCTAGCTGGAATCAATCAATCAGATGATCTCGCATCGGGGTGTACAAACGGTCCACATGTCCTAGTCGTTCCTCCTTGGGTGGCTAGCGATCTTCTAGCATATCTCTAAGTATAACTCGTGCGGCAATAGTTCCAAACATCTGGGGCGATATCTCGTCATTTGCAGCAACAACTGGCTCATTCGTCCGCACGCTGAACAGTGCCTCAATCATCAAGAATAGTCGATGCATTGACGGTCATCACATTCTGACTCACCTTTGGCAGTGGCCCAATCCTCTGGTGCTGATCTGCACGTCCGAGAAATCTTGTAAAAGTGATCCATCAAACGCTCATGGCGCGAAAACACAATAGGACGATACATCTATGCAATCGTGTGTCCTTGGAATCACGCCCTGGTCAGTCCTCGTCCGTGACGAGCTCGTGCTGACCACAACTCTAGCCGTAGCTCTCTCTGCCCGTGTAATCGTGGCAGCAAAAACCATAAACCGATATCGATGAGGATAGATCATAAGAATGAATATAATACTGTGCAAGGAAATGTACATCATAAGGCTTCTTAAGCGGAGTAGCGTATCGTAAGTGTGCCGCGGAACATACACACGGTACGTCACTCTACTTAAGTCACCAACTCCATCAACCAAGGTCAACCTATGCGACGAAAGTTCGGGTCTAATACCCCCTCGACTAAGTCTAAGTTCCGTAAGGTCAAGCTTAGGTTCCGTATATATATAAACGCCCTAGGCTCCGCATAGTCAAATATAGACTCAAACCAAGGTTATGCTAGCGCTCTGATACCAACTTTTTCACGACCCGAAATGGCACGTGACTGGCACTCGAATCATATGAATTCTATAGGACCCCATCTAATTCAAGTAAGCCAAAAATCCCAAAAATCTAAACCATTTTAAGGAAGAAGTGAAGAAAACATGTTTTAAAACAAGTGGTTTTAATAACATAAGCCGAAGTATGCATTTTTAAAATCTCAATTCTTTTCTGAAAATTTCGGCAGAGTTTCCTTTGTAAATACTGGCCCAAAAGGGGTACAACATGCATAATATATATAAAGGCATCCCCAAACGGGAGCTAGCTCTTCGCCAATTGGCGGTCACAACCACGCAAGCAATATAATATACAACGCCGAAGGGCGAGGATCAAAACTCAAAAGGAAACTCAATATCATCAAGAAAACCCATAATAATACAACGCGCGACTCTAAGGTCGAAATAATAAACACTGGTCTTCTAAGTCTAAAAAATATACAAGTCTGGTTGATGGAGTTTACTAGATACAACAATATAAATAAAATACAAGGGTGGTCACGATGCGAGTGAACCCACCTACCAAAGCAATCACCCGAAAATAAGCAATGTGCCAGGAAAACCGCCAAGGAAACCTGTACGGCAAAACCTGCAAGAAACTGTGGCACAATGGGGATGAGTTGCCAACTCGTGAGTAGAAAACATCACAGAGAAGAAATCATATGTATGACTCAATCCTAGGTCATACGATCAGTAATATCCTCAAATAATATGGCCTGAAGCATGATAAAATGGCAAGGGTAAACATCTATACATAAGTGTAATACCGAGTGCTCGTGTCAGTGCCTCAGGTAGCAACATATCATAAATATGATGTATGAATGCATGAAAACAGAATACATCTAAATGAGAAAACTGTTTTCTTATCTCAGTGAAATATCTGTATAAATAAACCGAGGTATCATCAATGAAATCAATAGGGAATCAGCGTATAGCATCGACACAAAATATATATAAATCCCAATATCTCAGGCTCCGGCAATCCGGACTGGCCTGTATCCTCAAATCTCAATATCTAGGGCTCCGGCTATCCGGACTGGCCCATACTCCGATCAGTATCCTCCGGATATCCGTCGAGTCACAATACAATCACTGGTCGGTAGTGCTCCCCTGCCAGGCTCAACGCCATCATCTGCGACCATCTTGTCCCGGGGTACCGCACCGGGTCCACCATGCACCCACAGACAGTTCCTCCTCCTCCTCGAATAGAGTGTATGATATCGCTCAAGAGCCGAGAAAACTCATAGTGGACTCCTCTCAAATCATATCATGAGAAAACCGCAATTTTCTATCTTTTAAAAAGATAATAAGTTTATAAAATCTTTGCGGTTTCTCCAAATCCAGAAATCTCATGGAAATCCGAAATCCCAATCTCAAGGATAAATAAACACTGAAATACCGGTAATAAATTCCATAATATTGCATGACAAATGAAAATATAAATATACATGAAAATCACAATAATAATGCAATGTCTAAGCAATCATATAAAAGCAAGCGTACTAGTACTATGTCGAAACTATCGGCTAGCAATTTATACTAATGAATAGTGTTTTCTAATGTATACGTGACATAGCAATTACCGATAATGATGTGTGTGAGCCGGCAAGCAGGTGTATGTGGAGCATACGCATCATCGGTAATGGTGCTGGTGTCCTGACATCATTAATCTAATAATAACTAATGAAAACTCAATAAGCATGCAATGCGATGAGAACAGCAAGAATATGCGGAACATGAATAATAACGCAACATATATGAATACACATTTATATATGAGTCATACAGTTTGCCATTTGAAATAATACAAATCGTGGTGTTTAGAAAATAGGGCTACGGTGTTTTTAAGAAAAGGTACGTCCTTTGAAATATCCGTAAAATCTCTTGGCATGTCTTTAAAATACTCACGATTCGTTAGTTTTAAAATAAGTATGACTCGATTCTAGTCTAATATCTACAAGTAAACTACAGGACTAAACTAACAGGCTGATCGAAAGGGTAAGGAAAACCACCTAAGTCTGAGTCGATATCCATATCTACTAGTCGGTGATCCCGCCTCAATAGTATCACGTACAATACAATATATCATATGACATTCTCAAGTCAAGAGTGCGGATCTATCATCATAATTATATCACATACGGTAAATCCATCGTATGGCATCCCAAATCTGGGTACAGGTCAAATATCACATTATCTCATTATTCATCTGGTATCCTTATCATCATATCCTGTATTATGGTTACTGATCTAAGTCTAGTACATACTGATACCATCTACATATATATATATGCGTGTGTATGAAAACACATCGCCTAAAGACCCGCTATAAACTCAGGTCGTATCTCATAATACGAACCAAATCACATCACCGATCTCATGGCATCATGCCCAATCTCATCGACTCATCTCCAAGTACCATATACTATCCCCATTATCCATGTATATGTATACACACACACACACACACACACACATATATATTTACATACTCTCATACATATATGTGTGTGTGTACATATCCCCATATACGCACAAGTAAGCAAATGTATGCGTGTGTGTGTGCGTATGTGTGTAACAACTATTCTAGGGTTTCGCGACTAACACTAAACTATAGCATTAACTTCTAAATACGCTAACACTAACCCAAAGTCACCTAAAACATTTCTAGCTACGTACACACATCTATAATAACACATAAGTATATAGCTATAACACGTTGTACACTGTACTACGAAACTGCGGGGGTGCTATACGCCATCCACCCGACTTCCCTCGTAGATATATATCTACTCACCTTGATCATCGCTTGCCGAAGTCGATGTCACCATCCTCTTCTTCATCATCCGAAGTCCACGTGGGGGTACCTACATATATACACATATAGCATCGTAAACGGAAATCACGTACGAAAACTAAAATGCCGCACGAATCATACATAGGTTAAAAGCTATAGTTTACGCATGCAAGAATAACCAACTCTCGACGATTGACGTATAAACGTGAATCGATCGATAAAAACACAATTATCAAAACTTCAATTCATAAACATCACGAAATACAAGACAACAACTCATGAAAATGGTCCCAGATTTTACCCTGGCTGAAATTAGTCAATTTTGCACATAGGAGGGGTCATGTTTACTGCTAATGGATCCATGAACCAAGAAAGAGGCACCCAGGTCAAGTCCTGGCCGCAATTTGCAGCCAGGGGGCATTTATTTGCGGCCAAGTATAGGGGTTTGGGTCTCGGGTCTTAGGAAATGCTTCAAGGTTGCCTGTTTGTATCTCTGTTTTGGCTAAATAATTTCTAGGGTCCCCGGGTGTTAGCAGATCTCCAATAACACATCAAATTTCCACAATCTGCCGATGTCGGGGTTTCTAAGTTGGGCTTTTGGGTTTAATTCTATGGTTTCAGTCCATGAAACTAACACTAGAGGGGTTATATGGCCTCTACAAACCTCGAATACACTATCTCACTTCAAGATTTCCTCAAAACCCTAACTTGGAATTTCAAAGTTCACTAATCTACACTAAATCACTTCTAAACTAACATGAATGCTAAAGTAAATGAAATTCTACACTAATGGTAAAGAGATTACCTCATTTGGCAAATCAAGAAATTTCTTGAGTTGCCCCAAGTGTCCAAAATCCTTGCTTTCTTGGTCCAAAATGTTTGTAGTGAGCTTGTGCATATTTTTAATGAAAGATGGATGGAGTTTTGATGAGGGATTGAAGGTGTTTTGTGAGGGTTTAGTGGAGGTGGGAGAGAGGGCAGCCATGGTAGAAGAAAGAGGAGAGGGAAAATGATGGAGAGAAAATGAAAGAGGAATGAGACCAAGTCAAGAGAACCCCTCACCCCCTCTCTCTCTTGCCCATACCCATTTCTTTATTCCATTTTCTTTTTCTTTTCTTTTCTTTTCTTTTCTTTTCTTCTCTCTTCTCATTCAACACAAAACCATGCATAAAAATAAGAAAAGCCATGGTAGAAAATGTAACAAGTATGTAAAATGACTTGGTGCATGTCACATGCACAAAACAAGTTTAGTGCACGATTAGCGATATTTAATCGCGATTAGCATTAAAATGGAATATAATTAATCATAAAGAATTCATAATTTGCTTAAATCATATAAAACACCCTCATTTGAGTAATTTCTATAATTTTCCAAATATTTCCCAATTTATCAGTAATTAATTATACTGCATTATTAAAATATTCATAATATTTATTATTTAATTAAATAAATTCCCAAAAATAATATTTTATTTTTCTGAAATGTTACAAAAGCCCTCATCACGAGGCAGTCGAGTAGCTTCCTGCTCGGCTCATCCACAAGCAGGTAGCTTCCTGTCCAACAACGATGCGGATCTAAAGCCCTCCTTATGAGGCGACCGAGCAACTTCCCTGTCCGGTCCATCCCTAGCGGGTAGCTTCCTACACATCTACACTAAGGATCTAAAGCCCTCCTCTCGAGGCCACCGAGCAGCTTCCTGCTCGGTCCATCTGCAATAGGTAGCTTCCTGCCCATCAACGTTGTGGATCGAAGCCCTCATCACGAGGCCGCCGAGCAATTTCCTGCTGGCCCATCCCTAGCGGGTAGCTTCTTACCCATCTATGCTAAGGATCAAAAGCCTTCCTCATGAGGAGACTAAGTAGCTTCCTGCTCGGTTCATCCGCAGTAGGTAGTTTCCTGCCCAACAACGTTGTAGATCGAAGCCCTCATCACGAGGCCACCGAGCAGCTTCCATGCCCGATCCATCCCTAACGGGTAGCTTCCTACCCATCTACGCTAATTCCTACCCATCTACGCTAAGGATCTAAAGCCCTCCTCTCGAGGCCACCGCGCAGCTTCCCTGCCCGGTCCGTCCCTAGCGGGTAGCTTCCTACCCATCTACGCTAAGGATCTAAAGCCCTCCTCTCGAGGCCACCGAGCAGCTTCCCTCCCCGGTCCATCCCTAGCGGGTAGCTTCCTACCCATCAACGCTAAGGATCTAAAATCCCTCCTACAGAGGCCACTGTGCAGAATCCTACTTGGCTAATCTCTGAGGGGTAGATTCCTACCCTACGAAGACGCGGATCTAGGAGGAATCAGTCAATGTCGACTAATTCTAGCTTGGCTGATTTTCAACTCATGCTAAGACATGTGGTCGTCACCTCGACTCCGAGGTATGAGCTGATACCGACCTTCCTACTCGAGTATCTTTTGACTCACGCTAAATGAACGACCGCCACCTCGACTCTGGGGAGAGGGATGGTACTGACCTTCCTACACTTGACTATTATTCGACTTACACTTGACGCGCGATCGTCATCTAAAAAGTCGGGCAATGACCTACGACCTAACACTTGCAACAGAATGAAAATTCAAACAAGAAGAAGATTAACGAGCTAAAGTACTCACGCAGAAAGCAGACAGTCATGCAGAGGAAAATGAGCTCAACTTTATTTACATTCCGAAATTTTACAAGGTATTCTGAGCTCCTCAGCCTTACAAAAAATGCACGGGGGCTTACAAGATTTTGAAATGAAAAACAAAAGCTCCCAAGGGAAGAAAGCTCAGGCTGTGGGCTCCGCCGGGATCTCGCCCTGCTTGACACCTCTCTCGGGGGCCGGAGCTTCGGTCTCTGGGACGGCTTCGCCCCCTACGGCCACCTCGGTGCCCACACCATGCGGCATGTCCTCAAAGAGCGGGTATTTAGCGTAGAGCTCACCGTCGGCAAACTCTGGCATTGAAGTCTTGACGGCGTCGAGGGCCTTGTGCCAAACGATGGCCGAAGCTTCGGCGAGGTCGGCGTAGAACTGGTCCGACGCCTTATACCTCTCCACGGATTTCACCGCTCGGACCTCGGCAAATTTCACCGCATCGAGCGCCACTCGAGCATCCTTCCTACCAGCATCCCTCAACTTCTTCATTGTGTTATAGACGTTGCCAACCTCCTCCAACTTATCTTGGATGGCCCGGTTGGATTCATTCAGAAGTCGGTGAGACTTCTTGTACTTGGAATTCGTCAGCTCCTCGGAGAGCACTCGAGCTTTGAGAGTGGCTATCTTCTCCTACGCCTGCTACATGTGAAGGCGCAGATACTCCTCCCGTGAGGAAGATTCGCCCGCCTTCTTCATGGCCGGTGCTATCTCCCCGGATTCCATATTGATAATGAGGGCGCAGTGGTGGAGGACCTGAGGAAAGCAGAAAAGGGGTTAGAAATGTTCAAACAAAAAAATATACTTAAGAAAATTCTTAAAGGAAAACGGATACCGACCTGAACCGCTTTCTGCTGCCACCTGGGCCTTCAGGGTTTCACAAGGAATCTTGCCCCCAGCTGCTTGCTCCATGTCAGAGAGCAGGCTGTCGGTGATAAAGAGCCCCGAAGGCACCCCAAAGCAGAAGCCCCCCTCCTGCACGGGAATTCCGGTGGTGGGCGCCCGAGAGACCATTCTTTTTTGCCTTTTGAGGGGAACATCGGTGGGTTCCTCCTCCTCCTCCGCCTCCCTCGCCCTGGGCGCTGGGTCCCGAGCGTGCTTCTGCCCCCCCCCCCCCTCCCGCGACTTTCTTCCGGGGCTCGGGGCGCAGCAGAGGGCTTGCTCGGCGGAGCTGGCCTCGGGGCCAAACTCGAACCGGGTTGGGACGAACTTCCACCCCCGGTCTTCTTCTGGGCCTTCGTGGCCATGGCAGCTAAGAACTTGGATCGGTCCATTTTCTCTGCAAAAAGAAGAATACACAAAAAAGAGTTAATGACGCTGAAAAGGGCAAGGAAAATTCATCAAAGTCTAAATAGATCTTCCACAGCCTGAACTTACCCATAAAGCGTGTGGGGCAGAGCGTAGCCCAGCTCAGAGCCTACTCAGAAAGCAAGACATCGGCCTGCTGGATCGGCTCCCACAATGACACGGCCCTTACCTCAGGTGAGGATAACGGTTTCGCCTTAAGGAAGTCATCCATGTTCTATCGTGTAGGCACAGGACAATCCTCGCCCTCGGGTGGCCCGACGAATACGAACTTCTCCTTCCATTCATAGATGGAAGAAGGGACGGATACCACACCCGACCCGGCCATCCCGCCCTACGTTTTTTGAAGGAAAAATACACCCAGCTCGGCTTATCTTTGCTGGTGCCAGGGTGATTCTTATAACAGAGGAAGGAAACGAGGAGGGTCATTTCGAGTTTCAACCGAACCAGAAACTCGAAAAGGATTCTCCATGAGTTTGGTGCTAGCTGGCTCAGGGCAAGATGGAAGCAAGGAATCACACCACATATCTCGGTTGAGAAGGGCAGACGCATTCCTGCCCGGAATGCTTCCAAATACAGGGCAATCTCCTTATCCTGCACCTGGTCCACCTGCTCACCCTCTCTAGCTAAACGAAGTGAATAGTTGGAGGGAATATGGAATCGAGGCCGAATCTCGGTAAGTTCGTCCACACTCCTCAATACGGAGGGCGCATCACGTGCGTTCCCGATGCGCACCTTAGGGGCCCTTTTCGCCGCCCGACGACGAACGACACGGGTAGACCTGGCTCTAGGGCGAGCCCGACACAGATGACGCAGCAGAAGAACCTTCTCGGCTATCTGAAGATAAAGGGGAGGAAGACCCGGTGGACTCGGCTCCAACAATTGGAGCCTCATTGTCCGACTCTACCCTAACTACCTCTACAAACTCCTCAGATGAAGACATATAACCTGATTCAAGGGAATGGGCTCGCCGAAGAAAAATCACGGATAATCCGATCTAAAAGGAAGGAACGCCCGGCAATCTTTGGCAACGAGAGTGAATTAGCGTAAAAGTGTTAGCCTTAGGATGGTACCCTCTTATTTATACGCTCCAAAAAGAGCATCCAACGGCCCAGATAGATTCCCGCCAAAACGAAACGTCGCGCCTGCCAGCCGTAAAGCTCCACGTGGCGATCGGCCATTGGGGACGCCCCTTCGGTTGCAGGTGACATCGACAGCCTGTCGCGTCCGCTAGCCCACGTCGGACATATGGTCCGCAACCCAACAGACGGACGAGCGAAACGGCGCACCCTCCTTAATGCGCAATCATTTCACTGATGCGCTGATATCATCGGAGATACGTGCAAGTATCCAAACTGCGGGGGGGGGGGGGTGCCGCGTGGCCTCAAAGATCGAAATGACGCAACTGCCCCACGCCACGTCTTCCCGGAAAATCCGCATTAATGATTCTCGGCAACAGATTGAGCCGAGAAAAACCAAGCAGGCCATTCTCGACCCGACCTATAAATATGTCGGAACGAGAGGGGGGGGGCTAATGATGATGCTCATAAGTGGGAATTCTCCAGATCACGACACGTGGCATATGACGTGTCACCAGCGACAGCCCACTAGACTCCTGGGGGCTACCGAGGTAAAATCAGTGTAGGCACTCCATTTCTTGCACACGAGCAATCTGGCAGCCGAACATGCACCCCTCCTATTTTGCTCGCCTCTGAGCTATTGTAGAGCTGAGCTTACTCGGCCTCCCGGATCGTCTCCGAGCCATCCGCCGAGCTAAACCTCCCCAGCTCTCCCGATCAACCGAGAACGCGGAGCCCAAACGCCTCCACAACGACTCTGCGTATCTCGCCATGGCGAGATATCCGCCGCCCCACGTCCCGCGTCGCACGCTGACGCATTCCCCATTAATGAGCGAATCCCGTCATTAATGGAAGTATCTCATCATTCACACAGATGTAACGTCAGGGGCGTAACTAACGACGAAGATCTCACACCTGCTCGTTCAACGCGACCCCTATATAAACCCCTCTCTCAGACGATTCAGGTAACTGGAATTATCTCAATACGCCGCTACTCTGCTCCTATTTCTCGGCTCTAACTTGATCGTCGGAGGGTCCTACGGTGGTCATCCATCCCGGGACTTCTTTGCAGGTAGCCTAGCGTCCAACACCAACCCATTAAGATCCACACTCAACAACTCTCAAACCAAATCTCAGTCGTCAAAGACCGCCATCGCAGGATCAACGGAGGACAACATCTGAATGTGAGCGTTAATTTGTGGCCAGTTTCTCTCCCGGTGGTTCCAACCACACACTCTGCACGGATGGGGAAGTGACATGCAAACTGAGAATTTACTTGAATTAAACGTCAAAAAAAAACCCACATGGCAGGTAGACGAGCATGTGCGAAATTTAATTTCTATCTGTATTTTAGCGAAATTTTCTTTAAAAAGATTTGTAGATATCTATTGATTCGGAACCGTTTATTTCCCAGGCAAAATATATTCTTTTATTTAAAGTTAAAAAAGAAATAAAATCCTTAGATCTCCCTAAGGCTCCATCTCCGCCAGCCGCCGCAGCCGCCGCCGGCGAAGGCCTACGCCTTTCGCCGCTGCCATCCTCCGGCGACTTTCCATCGCGAACAATTTTGACCATTTCCTTAATCTTTGGTTAGTTTTTCTTATTTAACATGCATATCGATCTGATGAATTGTTTGGAATGATTATGTATCTGAGGAATTAACTAGGGTTTCTAACTTCTTCTTCTTTTTTGGTAGCTAATTTAGGGGTTTTGATTGATTTTCTAAATTTATAGGCGTGATAAGTGTTTCAAGGGTTAATTTTTGCCATAAAGATTTAATTTTGATCCCTATAAAGATTCAATTTTTGCCATTGAAAAATATGGAAATTTGGGATAATTGACCCATTAATATTTGTTAAGAACTAATTTGCCCAATTGTTTAGGCCGTTGATTAGTGGCCTAACAATATATATCGATCTAAACATAGTTTTAAATTAGCAATGATGGGCTTTAGACTCAAGACCTCCGAAAACGTGATTCTCCGATGCCATGTCGAGGATCATTCTAAGCAAAAGCTTACATTGTTGAGAAGTGGAATAATAATGTATATATATCAAGCAAACATAGCATTTGAACATCGAAGGCGATGATTTCGTGTACCATGTCTAAGCAAAATTTCAGAAGTATCCTAGCTTGTTGGAATTAGTGAAATTTAATTTAATATTAAGCTTAAAGTAAAGTGTTCTCCTATATTTATGTATACCGCTTTTGTATGTGTTTCCCATTATCTGAAAGGTGTCGTCTTTCCGTGAAACCATCACACAGCATAATGAAGGGCATTATGTGTATATAAAATCTATTACTATTAACTATGTCTAAGTAAAATGTATCCCCATTCTTAATCGAAATAATGAAGTAGAACTCTATATGACACAAAGGTTCCACACATACCTCACTACCTACCCTTTTCTCTCATTTCTACTTGCTCCGATATTTGGTTCTCTTTTTTCTTTTTTTGCACATAAACTGTGATTGATGATGTTTTCCTTTTCTAATAGAATCATCAGAATTTGAATATGGAAGGTGAACCCTTGAGATTTACAAGATAACTTGGAATTTCTAGCAGAGTTGGTTCAAATATATGGCACCTGCAAGCAGGGCAGACAAAAAGGCTGCGATAGACACAGCCGCATGGATTTTCAATATATCAACATCTGTTGGAGTCATTATGGTCAACAAAGCCTTAATGGCTAAACACGGATTCAGTTTTGGTAAACCCATACTTCTCGATCCTTTGTTATGCAGCTTATGCCTTTTTTCTGTCTTCTTAAGCAGAACCTGCTTATGTCCTTGTTTGGCGTGTGTTTGAGTCGGATGAATGAAAAAAAATTAAATTTTATTCCTTGCAGCTACTACATTAACTGGCCTACACTTTGCCGCTACTACACTTATGACCATGGTACTTAGATGGTTGGGATACATTCAGCCCTCTCATTTACCATTACCAGAACTTTTAAAGTTTGTCCTTTTTGCAAACTTATCTATTGTCGGGATGAATGTGAGTCTGATGTGGAACTCTGTGGGTTTTTACCAGGTAAGTATTGTTAGCCATCATCTATGTAATATGGCATAGAATATCAATAACCTAATAACAAGACGGTGTGGTTTTGATATTCAGATAGCGAAGTTGTGTATGATACCGGTATCATGTCTTTTAGAAGTTGTGTTTGACAAGGTTCGTTATTCTCGAGACACGAAGCTCAGCATACTGGTGGTTCTTGTTGGTGTCGCAGTCTGTACTGTTACAGATGTTAGCGTCAATTCTAGAGGTCTCATTGCAGCCACAATAGCAGTTTGGAGCACTGCTTTGCAACAATACGTAAGTAACAAACGGATGAGGTTGTCTTTAGCTCTTTGTATCACTTAATTCACTACAATATACAAGGGTTAAATTCTGTATAAGACCCTCCATATATACCTCATGTAGCGATTATAAGATTATAACCCCTCAACGGGATTATCACCACTAGCACTCTTGAAGTTAAAGACCTGTTTGGTAGCAATGACTCCAAATTCTGGATTTCTTACTTTTTTCGGAATTTTATTGGCTTATGCCCCTAACTGAATTCCAATTTTCTTTGGATGTAAGGGATATAGAAATATTTGGAAAGTAGAATCTCAAATCCCTGGTTAGTGCGAAAAAATATATGGATTTCAAATATGTCATAGAGATAGGGTGCTGAGGTGGCCACTAATTCAGCGAAATCTATATATAAAAAAAGCCCTACTTTAAAATAATAATTTGGTGATATGTTGGAGAAATCTGAGCAATACCAAGTCTTGAAAGTTGGAAACAAGAACAGATTTCTAATACACATTGAATTTGCTCAATGCTACAGTACTTACCATCTCAACCCTACTCTACCCCATACAAATCCATGGTAATAAACAGCCCCTTCATCTTATTCTATTGATTAATCTAGAGCTGACACCATGTCAGTTGACACCAAGACAGTTGAGGGGTTATAGATGCTTATGAGCTACGAGCAAAGGGTGTTATCTTGCAAATTACCAAGGAAAAGAACCATGTTTCCATTTTCTCATTCCCTTTCCTTTATGAATGATATCTGTATCATGCTGGTAATGTATTTATATTTTTGAAGTAATGTAGCATACAATATCTAATGTGCAAATGCTTTATTTGTTGCAGTATGTTCATTCTCTTCAAAGGAAGTATTCACTTAGTTCAATCAGCCTCTTGGGTCATACTGCTCCAGTCCAGGCAGCAACTCTCCTAATATTGGGGCCTTTTCTTGATTATTGGTTGACTAACCTAAGAGTTGACAAATTCGACTACAGTGTCATTTCAGTTGTAAGTCTTCGAAAGGCTCTATGACCCTTATTTTTCTACGGATGTCAGTCAGGAACATGCTATATACCTGGTCAATCCTTCAGTATAATATGTTTTTTTCTTTTTTGCAACAGCCCGTAAGATTTTTTTTGGGGTGTGTGTTGTGTGTGTGTGTGTGTGTGGACCATTGGGACCGTTAGAAATTGCTCAAAATATTTGGTCGAAAATTTCCCCTTGCCACTGTAAGCAGGGGGATTCAAACCCAGGACCTCCCACCTAGTGGGGAATGTCTTTTGGCAGAATAATGTGTTGTTTTGTGGTTTAGATCATGCTATCTACCGGATGCTATTTCCTATAGCGAATTAGCGAATTTTTATTCTTCATCAAGGATGATTTATGTGTGCTGCTCCTCAGAGTATATGAGCTGGCTTTTCCTTTCCCACTCGCTGGTGTGTTAGGTTCTAGCTCAAGCATTTTCTCTTGTATATAACCTGGCTAGGATTTTGGCACAGGAACTCAAGAGGGTTGACATTATGCAGATGCCAAATGTAAAATTATACGAAATTTTAATGGGACCATGTCCATGGGGAGTCCCTTTTTCTGAGGCATTTCACAATATAAGCTAAAGAAAGGGTCCAGAAGCTTTATTTCAAAAAAAAAAAAATCAAAACCAAAGTATATACTGTCATATTGGTTTGAGACTTGAGGTTTGTACTTCAGGCACATAAGATAGAGTTGGATTAGGGTCAAGTCTCGTCTATATCGGTTTCTTAAATCACCATATATATTTAATTAAATGCATTTAAAATTTTCTTTTTCAATAAATGAGTTACATTTAAACAATAGGTTAAATAAGTCTGGTGGTTTGGAGCTCAAGGTCTAGATAGACAAAATTGAATGTGGCTCAGGCAGAATATATCCTTTTTTTAAAAAACTCAGCATATTTTTTTCTGTACTAGTTGCATACCCGATGCATATAACACTACAACCTGACTGAAAGTCCATGCCAATTTTCCAAAATACGCCAAACCATTTTTCTCGCCTGCTCCTTTATTGCTGCTTTATCTTTCTCCAAAGTCCTCTAGCTTCCACACTAAGATCATCTTAATTTCCGATTTCGCCTTCCACCACATCCATGCTGCAGTAGCTATGCCTGTTCTCCTTCTCACATTCCATCTATAATTTCCTCCCTCCATAAGTTCTCTGTTAATTCGTGATAAACATCCATACCCCAGTGCATATCTCGTGTCCTTGGAGATTGAATCTATAAATCGCTTCTATCCTTCACATTCCTGAAAATAATGCTCTGCGTTTTCGAACACATTGTCTCAGCACTTAACACAATTTTGCTTTCCTTTTATTCAAAATTTGAGCTTATACATCTTTGGGCAGCCTAGCAAAATTACCCACACACACACAACACACATACAAACATACATACATACATACTGTAATCAGCGTGTCCGCGCGCGTGCACACACACATATACATGTATATATGTACATGTATGTATGTATACACATGTATATGTATATATGTAATTATATGTGTATGTATATATGTGTGTGCGCACACACACACATTGTTATTAGTTTCGTACAAAACACGAAATATATCTTTTGAAATGATATGAAACAAGGACAATTCGATACGAATCGCAGGTCTGTATCGGGTTACTAATTTATTAGTCGATACACATTTTGTATCGTATGAAACGATACGAAACACACGGTACATTATTTAACCATTAAAATGCATAGAGGATCGGATATTCGGGTTTAAAATCCGCTTGGTTATATTTAATTATTAGACGGACTATTTAACAATTAAAATGCGTATTGCTGAGGAAGAGGAGTTCGTTGAGAATGAAAATGATGAAGATGTGGAGAATGAAGTTATCTGTTGTTATTATAATGATAGTGATTAATCAATTGGACAAGATTGATTTTTTGTAGCGTCAACTTTGTTTGGCAGTGATGTTTTTACAATCTGGTTGTGATGTTTTAGTTATGAATCATAAAACTTATTATGCTTATGTTTATGAGTTATAACATATGGATAAATATTGTAGATTTTTTTGGTATTATTTGATTATCAAATGCATGTGTTTGTGTGATTTATATGCAGGTATTTGCGCAGTTACAATTCCGAAATTTGCTTTAGCTTGCATGTGGCTCTATGTTGCTAATTTGATCGTTTTTAAATTATAATTGGTTATATACATAATTACTTCGTTATTGTAACTACTTCGTTATTGTAACGGGAAATTTTGTTTCTTATGAAACGAAACACGATACCAAAACTAGAAAACGAAACACGTATCATGATTTGACAATTTTGCACATACATGTGTGTACACATACATAGATATATGTATTATATGTAAGGTTTTTTTTATATAGACCCTCTAAAACATTGCTAATTTAAAAAACACCCCTTAAAACTTCATATTTTAAATATACCGCTTAAACTCTTAATCTATGTAGCACGGGTTCAGATACGATACGGATTCGCAAATTCGCAATTTTCAAAAAACCTAGGATACGGTTTACGTTTTATATTGATTTTTAATTAAATTAATATGAATATATATTAAGATATGCATATAAATATGTTATAATATAAATAACTAATTGCATGAAGTTAGATGTTCAATGTAGTTTTAAATTTTTGAGAGCCTTAATTTACGAGAGAAAGTAGAGGCGTCGATTCAAGAGAATTTGGTGAGATATTTACAAATTCCAGTGAATCTGAAAGTTTTTGAGATTTTCCGACTCCGATACGCGATCGGATACGATTCGTGAGGCACTTACAAGTATCCATGCTTCATAGCTTTTAGTTAAATTAAATTGACTCTTATGCTTAATTATCGTCCCTTAACACCTTTAGAAATCTCTGTTAAGAACCTAAAATGATAACTTCAAGATGAGAGTTTGGAAGAGTATAAAACTCACAAAAATGAGAAGGGACACGGGTTTTGATGTTACTTAAGACTTTTTATCTCACAGTTCATCATATTAGTTCTAATCCAATTACTAACCTAATTAATTTAAGTAAAGGTGTTTTTAGTTAAGGGAGAGGTTTTAAGGGTTGTATTTAGAAATATAAAGTTTTAAGGGGTGTTTTTCAAAATACCAACCTTTTAGGTGGCCTATATGAAAAAAGCCTTATATGTAAATATGTATATGTATACATGTATGTGTGTGTACATGTGTGTGTGTGTATTGATGTATGTATGCATGTGTATTTATGCATGTGTGTATGTTTACACAAACGCACATGGCATGTATGTGTGTGTGTGTACACACACACACGTATGCGTATGTGTACACACATGTATGCGTATGTGTGCGCGTGCGCGTGTAATGTATGTATGTGTATCAATGTGCGTGTGCGCGCGTGTGCGCACAAACACAAATCTCTCTCTCTCTCTCTCTCTCTCTCTCTCTCTCTCTCTCTCTCTCTGCATGTGTGTTGAGGGGGGGGGGGGCACGCACGATAACTCTACCCAATCTTCAACC
Source organism: Agapanthus africanus (assembly GCA_030015575.1). Lineage (NCBI taxonomy): Eukaryota > Viridiplantae > Streptophyta > Magnoliopsida > Asparagales > Amaryllidaceae > Agapanthus > Agapanthus africanus. The sequence continues at coordinate 392,630,514 of CM057339.1, forward strand.
ATTTCCCCCCTTACTCATTGCATCCCACATGCAAAACCCTTCTAAACTAACAAGCGAAAGGAAGACAGCGGTCCATATGCTACACACGGCAACACACTTCCACTAACGCCTGGCCCTAACCTGTTCTTTCAGCATCTTCGATCACTTTTGAACTACCGTTAACTAATGCTACTTGTCTTTCTCTATGCAGTTCTTCATCCTGCTATCATGCACAATTGCTATCGGAACCAACCTTAGTCAGTTCATCTGCATCGGCAGATTCACGGCCGTGTCGTTCCAAGTCCTCGGCCACATGAAGACTATTCTCGTCCTTGTCATCGGATTCTTTTTGTTTGGAAAAGACAGCCTCAACCTTCATGTGGTTATTGGAATGGTGTTAGCGGTCCTAGGAATGATTTGGTACGGAAATGCTTCGTCCAAGCCAGGGGGAAAAGAACGGCGAGGTTATTTATTACCTACAGATAGATCCCAGACCGATGCGAAAGCCTGAACCCCCCCCCCCCCCCCCCCCCCCCCTATAATGTTAATTTCTTTCTCTTTGTTTTGTTAGGCTCATAGCAATTTATTTATGATTATTGTCTGCTGTTTCATCAAAGAGGTGTAGTTTGTCATTCTATTAGACAAATTCTAATAATATTAGTTGCATATGATGATTACTGAGTAAAGAGATGTTTTTTGTTTGAAATGTAACTGAGAATGTGTGTGGGTTGGGGGGGGGGGGGGGCGCTCATGTATTTGGCATTGGAAGCAACATTTTGCTTCCACTGTGTTGATGTTTTTTCTTTGTAGTTGTGTAAGAGTTGAGTAAGAGTTCCGGGGTTCAAATTTCATATGCAAGATGCACAAAGACCATCGACGATTCGTGGAGAGTCTAGTTGCGGTAAATGCATGCAAAGAGCTAGAGATGCAAAATCAATTAAAATCACTGGGTTAAACTTTCTCTCAATATGTCCATTTTACATTTTTTAGTTCATGAAAAATTTCGAGAAATCTATTTAAACCTCAGAAACTTTGCAATGTGAGAATAGAAGGCTTTAGGCTCAACTCATCTTGTAACTAAATCAGAATCATTCTCTAACCAAAGCTCAGGGCTACACAACTTAAAATTCATAACCTTTTTGTCAGCGCCAAAAGTTGCACAAGCTTGAGAACTTTCCATCCTTCGAGGACAGGATCAATTTATTTAACAATTAGGTTTGCCTCCTCTTCAAACAAACAACCCTAACCAAAAAATAAAATAAAATAATTAAGGGTAATCGTTGAAAAACCCCTAGCCCAAGAAAAAGGGGTCAAAAAGTTCCCGGTATTTTCGAAATAGGGAAAAAGGCCCTACTGTTTAAAAACTTGGTCTAAAAATCTCTAGCCTAAGGCCTGGGTATTTTATTTTGGTGCAGAGACAAAATGCCCATATTCATTCACAGCCACTCAAAAAAAAATTCTCTCTTTCATCTCCTCAAATCCCCTAGGCTTCTCTCTCCTCTCCGGTGACCCCAGATTTTTCCGAGGACCGTCTTCAATCGTCTCTCCGCCTTTTATATCGTCGTCGTCTCCTTCGTCGCAATCTCGGCTCACCAAGTCGACATCCCAATGTCTTTTTTAGAGCTTATGCTCTTCTTCTTCTCTTTTTAATTCAATTTCTCTTTTCTCTGAATCTTTTTCCCACACATTCTCTCTCTCACACACACATCTCCTAAACATGAACAACTCGACATTTAAAAAACTTAATGGGTTATGTTGGAAAATATTGATGGGTTTTGTTGGAAAAGTATGATGATGAGGGAAGTAAAATATTAATGGTTGTGTTAGAATTGTAAAGAGAAAAGAAAAAAGTAAAGAAAGCAATTAATTTTTGTGTGTCTCTCTCTCACACAAACAAATATCTTCTCAACACCAACAACTCAACAATTACGAAGCTTAAGGGGAAAATAATGTAAAGACACTCTTGTTGCTACAAGCTGAAACACTTGTCTGTAACTTATGATAAGTCGCATGCAACTTCTATGCAGTTGTCTGTAAGTTACTGACAATTTATCAGAAGTTACAGGCAACAACTCTCTCTCTCTGTGAGAGAGAAAGAGAGCCAGAGAAAACTTAATTGCTTTCTTTTCCTTTTTCTTTTCTTTTTTCTTTTCTCGTTACAATTCCAACACAATCCATCAAATATCGTGCTCCTTTCATCATCATTTTCCAACAAAATCCATCAATATTTTCCAACACAATCTTTTAAGTCTCTTAATTGTTAAGTTGTTGATGTTGAGGAGATGTGTGTGAGGGAGAGAAAATGAATTAGTGAAAATGATGTAAAGAAAAGGAATGGAATTAAAAAGAGAAGAAAAAGAGCATAAGCTCTAAAAAAGACATTGGGATGTCTACTTGGGAGGCGAGGTTACTATGAGGGAGATGACGGCGATATGAAGGGTAGAGAGGCGATCGAAGACGATGACTCATTGGAGAATATAGGGCTCGCCGGAAAGAAAAGAGAAGGCTTGTGGATTTGAGGATTTTTTAAAAAAAAAATGGCAGCTGTCTTCTTCTATTTGCGCACATAGATCACAAGAGACAGTTTTTGAATATACCAAAATACATAAAGGTTAGAGTATTTCAGGAAAAAATTGATGGGTCTAGAGGGGTTTCAACAAGTTCAAAAAGCCCCTTTGTCTTGGACCGGGGTTTTCCAACAATTTACCCAAAAATTAATATATACCAAACTTTAAAGATTCATGAACTTTTGTTGAAGAGTCTCACAACTTGCCAGTGTTACAATAATTGGATTAATAAAAATAAATACCAAAAAAAGACACCTAGCTGGATTTCTAAATATAGTTCATTTCTTTTCAAATATGATCCAACACATGCCCACAAGTAACGGAATTACCTGCCATAATTTCTGGACCATAACCCATTTCCTTCTTTTTTCTCCCTTGCCTTTCTCAATATATTAAATTTAAGAGGGGGAAAAAACTTTTGAGGATACTAAAATCATATGTTATAATTTTGATCATTACTTAAAGAATGAAGATTGAGGAAGAACTTGATCGCGCTCGGAACTTAGAGTTTGAGACTGATGATGAGGAGAACCAAGGTGAGAGTCATTACTCATCGTCATCGTCCTCATCGGCTCGATCTTTCAGCGATGATGATAATGGAGGGAGAGCAGGGGTTGGCTCTTATCAGCCATCATGGCCTCAAAGTTATAGGTATTGCTGTCTAGCTTCTCTAATGCATGAATTTGCTGTTTTTAATTTATTCTTACTTTTTATAAAATGTAAGGAATTTACCAATTGTTACCGATTGATCTTTTTTCTGGTAAGTATTTTAAAAAGAGAAGAAATCAATGCCAACATAATCTGAAGAGTAAATTTGAATATAGAACAATTATAAGTAAAGATCCCCATTAGCCCTGCTCCCATATTTTGGGCAAATAGAAAAGTTCTTCATTTTTTTTTAATTATTAGGGAGAGAAAAAATAGTAAATATTTTGACTGTAGAATAAAATGCCAAAATATCCTTCTCTGCCTTTGTTATCTTTAACACTGAAAAATATTAAGAAAAAGAATAAATTTAGGGGGGAAAGAAAGGATTATTTAGAAGTAAAGATCAAGGCCTGCATACTATGTTTCCGCTTTAGATTTTTGAAAACTGTATAAAATAATTGAATGAATAAAATGAAAAAAAAAATAAGATAAGAAAAATAAGCGGAAAAACAAAAATATTGTCAAGAGTAGGATTTGAACCATGCCCTTTCGGATCAGTACCCGAAATCTAAACTTTTTTTTTCTATTTAAAATAGCGTATTAATATATCATAAAAAAATTTCAAGGCTGCAAAACATAAGCTAACCCAAATTTTCACGACCTTAACCGATAAATACGCAAACTTTATGTATTATACTATGGTAACTAACACCATTAGAATACCCCGATTGAGATTCTTATCTACATCTCATGCAAGTATTTTCGGACATGGCGTTAATCACCATACTGCAAAAATACAAACTTGAGATATTTATATGCCAGGGTTTAAACTTTAGGTGGTTAGGCTTTTTAATGCAATTTAGCCTATATTTGAATCAAATATATGTCTTTTGCAGGCAATCAATTGATATGATGAGCAGTGTGATGTCCCCAAGTGTTGGATTGTTAGCAGGCTCAAGCCTCTTAGAAGTTGGCAGCTCATTCCTGAGGCCATTCCCTTCAATTGTCACAGAGCACCCACCACCTCCTCAAAATCTCACAAAGCCACTCATAATCCCATACTTCAACTCTAATCTCAAAGACCCAAGTTTGGTTCCCCATTCAACTCTCCCCCCAACTCCCTCATTGCCATCTTTTGCCAAGTCCCTCCCCCCTTCACCTCAGTGCTCAACAACTCAAGCTATTATCAATGGTAAGACTACTCTCTTTGTCATTTCCTATGCATGTAGTACTTGATTAATTTGTGGTTGGTTGATGGTTGTATTTTACATCTTAATTATAAATTGCTTTTTCTGTCTGTTGGTTGATTGTTGTATTTTACAAACCAAAAAAAAAAAAAACTTCATCTCTCTCTCTCTAAAAGGGAAAAAAATTAATTTCATATCTCAACATCTCAAGTCTCAACCTAAAAGTTGGTCTATTTTTGTGTTAGGACTTAATGTGCTTTGTGGGGTGGGACTGCTCACAACCCCTTATGCAATTAAAGAAGGAGGGTGGCTTGGAATTTTGTTGCTGTTTGTGCTTGGGTTGATTTCATTCTATACTGGGATTTTGTTGAAGAGATGCTTGGATAGCTCTCCTGGCCTTCAAACTTATCCTGATATTGGCCAGGCTGCCTTCGGGATGACTGGACGTTTCTTTATATCCGTAAGTTTTTTTCCCCTTCTATTAATAAATCCTTGCATTGCACAGATTGAGCTATCGTTAATTTTAGTAATTAGAAATTCTTCGTGCATGGTTTTGGTCGAACCATTGGATTTGGAGTTAGAATTGCACGTATTTATTTTTAAGTGGAGGTAAGCGAAGTAAGATGTAGATTGGATATCTACATTAATCCCATCATTTTTTTAAATTTGTTTTTCTACAAAAATAAAATAAAAATATGCACATCATGCACGCATGTTACGTACACATGCGATTGTCTTATGATTTTTTTTTAACTTTATGCATTTATCTATAGTTATTTTACTTTTCATTTTTCATTGCATCTTCTTGAACATCTTCTATATGCCGACCGAATTTGGGCAGAAAAATATTGTGACTTTCAACCGTAGGCTAACATTTTCATTTGTTTTCTGCAGATAATTTTATACCTAGAGCTTTATGTAAGTAAATATTCTTCTAAAATTCTTTTTCCACCGTTTTCGATCTCTTGCATTCTATTAGAAAGTATTGATCAAGGGTCTCTATATGCAGGCATGTTGCGTTGAATACATAACTCTTGTTGGTGATAGCTTATCATCGATGTTTCCGAACGCTCATTTGAATTTAGCAGGCCTTAGTTTGAGCCCTCATCAGATGTTTACTTTGACAACAGCCCTTGCTGTTCTTCCCACAGTTTGGCTCAAAGACCTCAGCTTGCTTTCATACCTGTCAGGTGATTCTCACCACAAACCTCTTAAACTTTCTTGATGCTCAAATTGCAAGAAAACCCCCTCACTTTTGTCCGTAAAGAAAGATATCACCCGAACTTTCGTAAACCCGCACTTCAACCCCCAGCTTTAACATATGTTCATATCTGGGTTAAATCCTTCCGAGTAAGTATTACGATGAATGTTGAAGTAGGCGGTAAAGTGCGGCTTATTGAAAATTACGATGGTGTCATGTTGAGGTTTTTTTTTGTGCAATTTATACCATAATCTATTGCTGATCTGGATCAGTTGGTTTGATGCAAAAGTATTCATGCTTGAAGGTCTGTTGTTTCAGCTGGGGGTGTGGTCGCATCTACATTGGTGGTTATCTGCTTATTCTGGGTCGGTATAGTTGATGGGGTCGGGTTTCATCGTGGCGGGACCACATTGGACCTTGTCAACGTTCCGGTTGCGCTTGGATTGTATGGATTTTGCTACTCGGGGCATTCGGTTTTCCCAAATATATATTCTTCGATGAAGATGCGGGCACAATTTCCGACGGTTTTGATAATCTGGTAAAGTACCTATTAAAATATAAGCCCGTATCTTTGTAGTAGACACTTTATAACATCGACGGTGGTGGGTTTCATGGTCGCCAGAAATAATAGATTTGATTTTTTTTTTACCGTAAGAGCAGAACTCCTAGGAGTCAGTCCCCTGAAATTTATTTAAAATCTCATAAAAAATACATAAATACAAAAAGGCTAAATTGCATCAAAATACCTCTAACTATCACAATTTTTGTGATAAATACCTAAATCTAAGTAAACTAAGGAAAACTCTCTCGATCTTTCCATTTGGCAAATAGGCAAATAGCTACCCTATGACGTTAAAATAATTAACATATTGACTATTATACCCTTAATTAGCCTATCCGATCCGTTAACTTTACCATAGTAATTTTCCTTCAATCTGAAATTTCCTTGTTCTCAATCAAAAGTTTGAGCATTTTTCTTGTGGAAACTTGATGATCTTGCTAAAATCATAGGTTGGTGTCTTGATTTTGTAACTTAATTGATATTTTAAGGTTATGGCTAGGGTTATTATATTGTTAACCATGTGATTTGGATTTTCTTTATTCTTTCAATATGATTGGATTTTTGTTTATAGTTCTAGATGTCATTTGGGGTTTGGGGTTTCATGTGATTAGAATGTTTGAAGAGGAGGAGGAAGAAGAAGAAATTGTAAAGCTCATAATTGCAAAACACCCAATCCCTTTTCATGTTAATATGGGATTTTAAAAACCCACAATTACAAATCATTCATGATGGTGGTAGTTTGAAGAAGAACAAGAATATGCAAAGCTCAAAATTGCAAAGCACCCAATCGAGTAATACTTTTTCTACCGGTGTGGTGGAATCCATGTAGACTATATGGATTTTCATTGTATTTAAGGTGGGTCATATTATCCACTACCTAGATACTTATATTCTATACCATATCTTGTATTCAATGGGAATCCATATAGCCTACAATCGAGTAATACTTTTTCTACCCGTGCGGTGGAATCCATATAGGCTACATGGATTTCCATTGGATACAAGGTGTGGTACAGAATATAAATACGTAGGTAGGATAACACGGCCACTTTATATCCAATGGAAATCCATGTAACCTACTAGGATTCCATCACACCGGTAGGAAAAGTATTACTCCACCCAATCCTAGATTACATTAACAACCCACAATCGTACACCATTCATGATGATGGTGGTGGTGATTTGAAGAAAAAGAAGAACACAGGATTTTTGCTTTATATCTAAAAGAAAGATGAGGAAAAGAATAAAGGGGAGAGAGAGAGAGAGAGAGAGAAGCTTTCAAAAGCACTAGCAAGAGTAAAACGGGAAGATCATGTGATATTTTGATGATGTGGAAACCGAAGCTAACGTTTGCAAACGTCCAATGACATTAGAGTATATTACTGCAGTCGGAAATGACAGTTCGAGATAGTTTTCTCTAATAAAATTAGATTAAGGCACTTATCACAAAAAATCGTAATAGTTAGAGGTATTTTTATGCCGTTTAGCCATACAAAAAAACTAGTGTATCAACTTTCCGTACCTGCTACAATGTGAAATAATAGACATAAGTGGGACTTAGCACTAAATTTTAAGACGTTAGCTGACATTTAGGAAAATTTATCTTATTAATTATGCAGTTTACGCACATGTAATCAAGGAACAACCCTCTTAAAATGCAGTCAGGAATTACATCAGACTCTAAAGCACAGATAAAATCGGAGAGCAAAACTAACACATTCCCAAATATAAGTTCTGGCCATAGTTGATCCTGGTCATATGCAAGTCCTATTGAACTTTATGATTCACTACTATTGACTTGCTGTATGCTTCGGCTTCATTCATCAGTCGACAACTTCCATTAGGCTGTGATTGTTTGTTTCTTCTGTGACCCTCAACTCCCCACAATCTGAACAAATTATATATATCTTTTGCACTATTTTTTTTTATTGACTCGCTCTCTGATGCAACTTTATATATGTGCAGCTTCACAATATGCACAATCCTATATTCTGGGGTGGCTATGACAGGATTTTTGATGTTTGGCGAATCTATCAAGTCTCAGTTTACACTAAATATGCCTGCGCAATATTTTGCTTCTAAAGTTGCGGTTTGGACCACGGTAATAAAACTGTCACCGAGAATTTCTAACTGTTACTTCTAATATAGAATGCATTTGCTTTGTCTCGAAAGGCAAATTCTAGGCTAGTTTACATTTAAGAAGTCCAAGACACAGACAGGTGACATGTAATCGACATAGGCACGTCGACACAGCGATTCCTTACAAACTAGGACAATAGATTATAGTTAGGATTAATAATTAACGGAATTGTTCGTGCTACATAGGTTTTCATAACTAACTGAATTGGATCGCTTGCTGAGTTGATGTTAAGATTCATATCTAGTCTTTTTCTAGTTACAAGTGCATAATGGTTTCTTATAACAGGTTGTGAACCCGCTCACAAAATATGCTTTGACAATGACTCCAGTTGCATTGAGCATTGAGGAACTCTTACCATTGGGTAAACAATCTCATTCCACTGTCGTGTTGATCCGAACAATTCTTGTTTTCTCAACTTTATTTGTGGCACTTGCTGTTCCATATTTTGGTAAGTATTCATTTTCTCCAAATTCTTGCACCTTTATATCCTTCGGGAAAAAAAATGGTTTTATTTGCTTCGACTTTCCCTGACATTTACAAATTGTTTCGTCATTCTACACAGCATTATTTTATTTCCTGAGAACATTAGTGTCGTTCTGTCTGTTTTCAGGTCTTGTTATGGCTTTGCTTGGATCGGTTTTCACAATGCTTCTCGTGAGTTCTTCGTCATAATGCTCCGTATTTATCGATTGATTTATTTTTAGGCGGCTTGAATAACAGTGTTTTTTCCCCCTGAACCTTCTGTTTGTAAGTTGCAACGGCTACTTACACATTTTCATTGAATTTTATGACAGGGTCTTATTTTGCCATGTGCATGCTTTCTCAGCATTCAACGCGATTCAGTAAATTTTCTACAAGTAAGAAAATATATCATCGCCAGCATACTTACCATAAGAGCTTTTAAGAACCGTAGATTTGGAGGAAAATATTATGGTTATTATTGATCGATCCGAAAAAATTACAATACAATAAACCTCTATATATATCTTCTATATATTTACAAGGAGAAGGCTTGTCCTTAAGGATAAGGATGACAAAGCAAGGATGGATGAGTGCGATTTTTGCTTAAGGATAAGAACAAATAAGTAAAGCATATACAATAGAATACATATGTACCAACTACGCTAGCCGCTATACTTAGCAAGAGCAACCCTTTCCAAAAACTTACATATCACCAATTCAACATGTTAATCATAAATAATTAACAAATCTTTTTATTCTAGTAAAGGGTCATGCCATTAGCAAGCCAAAATACTATATGGTCATGAAGTTCGAAATTGCAGAATCATACATTAATATTTTCAATAGTTTTTCCCTCCCATTTTTAGATATCAAATTATGCAAGAAAGACCTTAATTTTGATGTATGGTTTGACAATTAATAGTTATCAGATGACTTGACAACTACATAGAAAAAGAGGAATTTTTTGTTAAAAAAAACCTGGCCAACCTTCCCGCTGTAAAAAAACCTCTGGTCTACAGAATCTCGGTAAACCCCCGGGTCCATTCTCCAACTGTCAAAATCCCCCTGGCTGCAATATCTGTATAGTTTCCTGCAATATCTAGTTAGCTGCATACATATTGCAGAAACTATACAAATATGTAAGTTAACTACATATAAATCTTTTTTGATAAAAATTGGTGTTAACCACACCAACAATCGTTAAAAATCAATAAAGAAACACAAAAGTTCCCATACAAGTTCAGTCTGCCAACTAGCTTGGCTTCAGGTCAACAAAATCCAAATACAACAAAAAACATAAAAGTCCAGCAAACTATACAGATATATTACAGCCAGGGGGTTTGGACAATGCAATAATGGACCGAGGTTTCAGGAGATTCATTGGGCCAGGGATTTTTTGACAGCGGGAAAGTTGGCCAGTTTTCTTTATTTTATTATATAATTTACCCTAGAAAAAAAGAAGAACTTTGATGTTATTTTTTGCCAAAGGCGAGGGCAAAACCCCAAATTTTAATATATTAAAATAAAATATAGTTACAAAAAGAAAATTGAGTGCAACAAACCAAGATCAAATCTATTACAAACCAATAGCTTAAGATCTAGCTTTTGAAAAGAGAGGTATTACACTTCAGTTTCGAGCAATTGGTTCACTACTAAAATCCTTGGCATAAAAAAACTTAATGAATGAAGTATCGAAAATCACATCCTGAAGAACAGTCTTTGTAGGCCTATATTAGTACCTAAAAATTCTATATTTCCGTTCTTTCCAAACATACCATACAATTTTTGCAACCACCATAAGGAGAAGTGTTCTAATTGAATTTTTTCTTGAGAACTTCAATTGGATGAAATCTATGACGTCATGAAAATTAGGAGCTATATTGCAAATGCCGCAACGTGCAAAAGATGCTCGTATCACCCAGCTAGAGAAATGGCATTCAAAGAATATATATTTATGGTATTCGGATTGAGCTTTGCAAAGAATACTTCCTAAGCACCTCTCTCTAAACACCTTACAACACAACGTGATTAAAGAATGAGAAGCCCATCCTTGAGTGGCCCCCACCCTTTCAATCTGACGTGCAGGAAATTGCTTAGGGGAGTTGCGTATGCCCCTAAGCTATAAAAAGATATAGTAAAAAGTTATTTCACTGCTCTTTAGTCATTTAAAGAATTATTCCAAATACATTACTAATAATGATATTTCCTTGATTATGTTCTTGATTTTGGCCGCTTTTCTTCCTTTTTCAGGTTGCGGCTTGCATCTTGGTTATGGTTGTCGGAGCGTCATGCTCATGCGTTGGTTCTTACTCCGCGATTAAGAATATTGTCAACAATCTCGATTGATATTAGGAGTTCTAGACTCGCTCAAATAGACTTCTATCATAATTTGAAGAGCTAAGAAAAACCTCCAGTTTTGATTTTATTTTTATTTTTTCTATTTTCTTTTCTCAGGAAAAAATGCAGCAATTGTTGTCAAACAGTAAAGAACTAGAGAAATTTTGGTGTCGAAAGTCTCATGTATAGGGTTTGTTAATTTGTTTCGTGTAGAATGTTATTTTGCTATTTTTATATTAATTATGGTGTCATTTAACTGTATAATTTTGCCTCTCTGGCTGCCGATATTTTGACTAAGGGAACAGTAAATCCCGCGGGTCTCGCTTGAAGAACATAACCTCGCTAGTCACGGTTTGATAGGTTTTGAAAGAGAGGAAAAAAAAAGATGAGCTCAAGAAAGAAAGCAATATAATTGTAGCGGTTTCACTAATAAATATAGCAATTTCAACTTAAATATAATAGTTTCAATATATATTTATAGTTTTGATATAAATATAATACTTTATATGATAAATGAATAGTTTTAAGATAAATATAGTAAGGCAATATTGACATATGAAAAGTACAAATTAGTCAACTTATAAAACGGACTGAAACAAAATAACTTCAAGCTTAGAGAGTTTTTTTCTTTTTCTGCAAATAAGCTTAGATAGTGGCTGCTATTATCATAAATTCAATGGCCATGGGTTCGTGATGGAGGTTAGGATCTCCTTCAGATGTTGTTCTCCGTTGATCTGTCACGAGCGTTGGTGAACGGCTGAAATTGATATTGAAGGTTGCCTCCTTGAGCGTGTGGATCTCAGTGGGCTTGTTGTGAGACGAAGCCGAGCTATCTGCAAAAGAAGTCCCGGGGTGGTTGTACCACCGTGGACCCTCCGACGATCAAGTTAACCGAGAAATTTGGGTAGAGTAGCGGCTTATTGAAATAAAATTGTATTACCTGAGTCGTCTGAGAGAGGAGTTTTTATAGTGGTCGCTTGGAGCGAGCTGACGTGAGATCTTCGCCGTCGGTTACACCCTTGACGTTATGCCTGCATGAATGACGGGAACCCACCATTAATGATGAGATACGCTCGTTAATGGAGGATACGGCGGCGTGGAACGCGGGATCGTGGAGTGTCAGATATCTCGCGTCTGATGAGATCTATGGAACCGTGGCGGAGGCGCTTGGGCTCTGCGTTCTTGGTTGCTCGGTAGAACCGGGGAGTCTTAGCTCGACAGGATGCTCAAGGTGAGCGGGAGGCCGATGAAGCTCAGATCTGTAATAGCTCAGGGCGAGCCGGGAGGACTGAAGAAGCTCAACGTGTATGAGGGCTCGGAGGCGAGCCCATGGTCATTTGTAAGGCGTGCATAAAAGTGTTCAGGGATCCATAGAAGGTCTGGTCATGCCTCGAGACGGTTGCCGGGGGAATGCCTCCAGTGCATGGTGCTTACCCTATTTCTGTGAGCCCCGAGTCACGTCATCTGCCACGTGTCACAATCTAAGGAGTTCCCACTTATGAGTATCATAATTAGCCCCCACTCTCGTCCCGACCTTTTTATGGGTCGGGTCAAGAGTGGTCCGGATCGGTTTCCCGGGCTCAGCCTGTTGTCAAGAATTTGTCAGCGCGGATTTCCAAGGCGAATCGGCGTAGGGCGGTTGCGTCGTTTAGATCTTTGAGCTCACTTGTCGTATCCCGGGCGCTTAGATCTCTGCGCGTATCTAGGATGACGTCAGCGGATCAAGGGAAAGGATCATGCATTTAAAGAGGGGCGCCAATTCGTTTGTACGTCAGTTGAGGCGCATGCCACGTGTCAGACACGGATTGGCGGTCATGACAAGCTGTCGTTGTCGCCTGCGCCGAAGAGACGTCTCCAATGGTTGTTCGACGTATGGGGGCTTCGACGGCTGGCAGACGCGAAACTTCGTTTTGGCGGGAAACTGTCTGAGCCGTCGGATACTTCCCCCAAGCCGTATAAATATGAGTGGGATCCCTCTAGGGTTCATACTTTCGTCACTATTTTCCTTTGCTGCGAGAGATTTGTTGGATATAGTGCCCTCAAAATCAATTATTGGATCGCAGGTACGTGATTGCAATGATTGAGGAGGACCTATACCGGTAGGACAGTCTTACTCAAGATGATAGTATGCTATCTGGTTTGCCTTTATCAGTCGTGTACATGTTCAGGTGACTGATTACATGTTACACGTTGATAGAGCCCTTAGGATCTTACTTGACTACCAACAGTATGAGGGCGATCATATACGTGAGAGTTGGGCAGTCCATAAGCACATCCTTAATAGTGGTCCCTAGTCGTGGGAGTTTCGAGACAGGGCATCGATACTCCGGAGTAGACTAGTGTATACAGTCGAGACCCCGACGAGGGGCGGTGACCGGTCTCACAAGCCACTGGTGTCAGTTGGATCACCTAAGATTTATACAGGTGCTCATTGGGTTATGAGTACACCGGACAGGACTCGCCGGGAACCTGCTAGTTGGTATTATACATATCGTCAGATAGCAGTTCCCTGGTGACATGTGTATAGGTTAGTTCATCGACCTGAGGTCGTCATTTGTCTCGTGTGAGTTCCCACTGTACTTTGATTTCTACCCTACCACGGCTCAAAGGAGTCATGCAAACAGGTAGTTTTTGGGTACAGTCCCGAGCCACATGGAGGCACGTGAGCGGATCGTCAGGGGATTCGTCTCTCCCAGTATTGGGGGTGGAGATCGCGCTGTGTCTAGGAAAGCCATTACACCAAGTCCTTGGCCAAGGCAGGTGAGATTTACTGGTAGATACTCCAGTAGTATCTCAGGGTGTTCAGGGCTTGTCACCGACACGACTTATACCGCTATTGGGGGTCTGACGTTACTAGCCCCCTAGGCAGGATATGCGATACTCATAGACGAACGGACCGGACTGTATATACATTGTCACTGTTAGGCTCAGTAGGGTTTTCGGATGAGTTCGCTCATTGGCCTCCCTTGAGGTCAGTCCATGGGCAGCCGTTACGCACAGCTAGTGCCGCTGACGGCTTGTGGTTAAACCCACTACCAGGGTACTGACGAGTCATTAGAGTCCTCCACAGATAGTTTCCCAAGTTCGGGTAAAACGTTGTAGAGGCCGTATGGTTTTATAGCAGGGTTCGGAAAATGCACGTGCGTTTACGCACGTGTCATATTTCGGGCAGATAATACTGGTGGGCTTTGGTTTAAGCCGGATCCATGTATTATACAGAGTAGATATAATATCTTTGTTTCAGTTGCATTTGTATTCGGTCGTAATACAAATGCGGGTATATTTATACAGTTACGGGGTTATCCTGAAATTCGTTTCGGGGTCACTTTTGGAAGTTGCCAGTTTCTAGTTTTCTATCAGTCGTATTTAACATTCGGTTAAATACGGATTTATCTTTTCTTCTTTTGGGTGAGTCATGAGATGAGTCATAAGAGGAAGCTTCTTGGAAGGTGACTAGGTTAGTGATTCATAGTTAGCATTAAATGAGTGATGAGGTGTTTTAGTGACTCATTCTTTTGCATTAATGATTCTTGTTCTTGCTAAGATCTTTTGTGAGAAGCTTTGCTTGAGGTCACCCCCTTGCTCCTACACTCACCCCCCCCACCTCTATATGGTCGGCCCCTCCCCTCTTGGATGCCCACTTGATATTTCACTCTCACTTGATTGGCAAAAAGATGATTGATTTGTGTATGGAATTTCATAGTTCCTATTATTTCATCACCCGACTCAAATGGCAACTTCATTAACCGTTCGTCCATGGCTTTGGACGAAGCGAGACAAAGTATTCTACTCATTCTCTACATCATTCTTGGTCATCTCTTTTAGCAAAGTTGATGACCGAGTTGCCTCGAGTCAGAGGCGAGAGCCCGTTTAATGATCCGATGACGTGGTGCCACCTGGACGAGCAGATCGGACATCGACGAGATCGGAGCAGCCGCAACAGGAGCGTAGGATGATGGTTGAAGAACGAAGGACTCGGATCGTTCGGTATAACCTTTCTACCCTCTTTACAGTTTGTTAGTTTAGCGTTAATGGCAGATCCGGGTTATAGTATGCGATAGCGCCAGTTATAAAAGTTTTTGTTCCGCATTTGGCGTCAGATTGACGGCCGGGGCGCTACCGTAGACTTACATGGTATCAGAGCCACGCCATTAAGATTTACTAACTTGTGCTAACGCGTTTATAATATCGATCGAACGGATTTTCGAAAACCGCAAATTTCAAGTCTAAAGTTTCTGTCGATTTTAAAACAGGTCTAAAAATCATTTTGAGCATCTCAGAAAATCAAGCAGGCTTTTTAAAGAACACTGGAGAAAAACGACAAAATGAGTCGACTATACGGCCGCGGAAACGCGGTCAAAGCCTAGCTTTGACCGCGAAACCGCGGCTCCCTTGGTGAATCATTGGGTGGTTTTTCTTCTGGGGCTTCTACTTGGAAAATTGTGGTTTCTGGAATGGTTCTTTTGGGCCCAGTGTTTGTTACTGTACAACAGATGTATGTGGGGCCCACTTCGGGAAATTTAGTCGATCGAAATTTAAACGTGTTAGTTTACAGTACTTACATTATATCTCCGACCGGGAATGTCATTTGAGCGGTAAACCGCGTCTAATTGCTATAGTCCTTTTAGACGGGTTTGCGAACGTGACATTCGCGTTGATGTTCTGTGTTGTGCTGTAATGTTGCGGATTTGTCGTGGTGGATAGCAGTGTGCAATGGTAGTGCAGTTTGGATTTATTTGTACATTTGATATTGCGGGGCGAGCGTCTAACATGTGGACTGCCGTCACTGCCTGTTGTATAATATTCTTTTGGGACATGACCGGGTTGAGGTCGATGTACCCGTTGTACATATTTTTCATTTCTGTACTAGGTTTTGCCCCGCGACGGAGTGCACGGATAGTCGGGTTCTGGAAGGCAACGGGTCCGCATCTCATGGCTTTGAGAGGCAGAAGGGCCTCAATCTAGAATTAGCAGATTATTCGCCGCACTCGTAGGGGGTACAGGTTGACCCAAGGAGTGGTGCCTAAGATTACCGGATTCCGTGAAGTGCTGGGTGGTCCATTCACTTTGCTATAGGGGTCTGCCTCGCTTCAGGTTTTGGCGGGTAACTTGCCGCACCCGTAGGGGTCTAGGTTTCATTGCACAGGCTATCCACACGACCAAGGGAACGTCGGGTTTCAGCAGCGGCTCTGTGAAACCCGGGGATCCCAGATTATCTGTTTTGTTCTGTGATACTTATTACTTTTCTGTAATGTTGCATATTATCACGCCTGGAGCGATTATTGTATATTGGTATATATACGATTAGATGTTGTGTATGTTTTACACCCGCGCTAGTTCAGTCCCCGCTCTGTCGTTAGTTAAGTAACCTAACGGGTGATGACGGGACCCAGTGACGAATGCGGATGGCATATACGTACATTTTATTTTCGTTCTTTTCTGGTGTGATTAATTGATGGGACTGTGTTGATTCTGATCAATGCAAAGTAAAACAAACCGGTTTGGATGTTGTTGGAACAATTTAAAAAGTGTTATTACAAAGACGTTTCCTTTTGTTTTGCACAGTGGTATTCGGTTGGAATATCCTGCACCTCATTCGACGAGGCAAGGGCCGATATCCCTTCACCGGGACTGACCCCGTGGGCAGAAGTTTGCGTCAGGGTAATAACTTCACTATAGTCGATTACATGTTGCTTTGCATCGTGGTATTCAGTGGAATATCCTGCACCTCATTCCACGAGGAAAGAGCCGAGATCCCTTCACCGGGAGTGACCTCTTTAGCAAAGGTTTTCGCCACTATATTTTTATAAAAAGCTATCAGGTTCCTTCAACGAGATCAAGTTCATTACGTTAAAGGTTTTTCGCCAAAAACCAGCCGTAGCCCTCCGTCATTTCATATGAATGGTCAGTAGTATTCAAGCTATGTTGGTCCGGCCCTTAGCCAGGACATAGTGATTGGTAGCTGCTGGGGTGTTCACATGTTGCATAGATATATGCGTTGGTTTGGGACAGTCGTACAGCCTTGTTGGCCCTTAGTCAAGGGCGAGTACGGGTGGGTTAAAATTAACATGATAATGATGGGAAAAACTTGACATGTGACTTATGATGGGTTGGCCCTTAGTCACGATCATAAGAACATGGGGTAAAAATCATATCGGGAGTTTCTAAAGAAACTGAAACTTGCCAGGCATGCGCATACCTTCTGGAGTGTGATAACTTGAGTGGATTCCGTCACGTTATCATGCGATGAGAGTTGGATCCCGATTCCAACTGATGAGTTGGTTTACTCTTCGGGTGATCCCGATTGATTCTTCTTTCAGGTTTGGAGGAGAATTTGACACTACAGTGGGAGGTTTCCAGATTAGATAAAGTGATAACCATTCTGATCTAGGTTAGAGTGCACGCAGAGTATTTCTTTTCTCTTTCTCTTTGGCAGCGACCTTTGACCGACCTTAGACTATGACTCAGGGACCAAGTTGACCGAACCTTCTTAAAATACTGGCTTTTGGATTGTCTGAGTTGCATAAGTCATTGCCACTCCTTCTTTTACCCTTTGCATTTCTCAGAACACCCCGTATTACTACGGACATCCACTTCCATTGGATAGATCCATCGTATGGTTATATACGAACTCGAAGGGACTTCTTCGAGGATGGATCAAGGTTCAGGAGAAATAGAATTGGTGTATTCAGTTGTCTTTTATTATTACCTTCTCTCAGGTTGCGGGGGCTCCTTGGTTTAGAAGAGTACACCTATTATGCTTATTGGATAGTCTTCTTCCAAACCATAGGCAGGTGCCGAAAGGTAGGGAATGAAGAAAACCAATTAGCCTAAGTAGGGTGTACAGAAGGTAATATGTAAAGACAAAATAAAGAGATTAGAAAGAGGGAAAAGTAAATTGCAACCGTTATCATTCACGACCAAACCGCGTACTTCATCGCCACTCCTATTTCACCTTTAAATGAATAAGGTATTATTCAGTTGTATTTTATCATCACCTTCTCTCAAGATGTGAGTACTCCTAGGTTGAGGAGGGTACACCTATTATGCTTATTGGATAGTCTTCTTCCAAACCATAGGCTGGTGCCGAACGGTAAGGAAGGAAGAAAACTATTTAGCCTAACGATGGTGTACAGAAGGTAACGACTAAAGACAAATAAAGGGATTTGGAGAGATGGCAAAGAAATATATGGTTAAAGTCATGAATTGGATTATGGAAGAGGCATTACTATGAATACCAGGATACCCCTACGAAACATTTTCATGTTTCATGCATTGTTAATGGAAAACTGTTTTCCCGATTAGATACTTACTCCAGGGTATGTATTTACCAGGTTTTATTCTCACATCTGTATGGTTTTATAGATGATGAGTGGGAGGAAGTTATTGGGGATTAGGTGATCATCCTCATTATATCGGAATTTGTTGTAATTGGTGATATTTGAGAAAATCGCCTGGGTACAGTTTTCAACCTACGACGCACAGGTTTTGAGTTATTCAACTCAGGGGACTTATACAGAGTATTGTATATTGTCCAGTGTCCATCAGGACAAAGGGGTAGGTCCTCGTACTATGTTCTGTTTACTTATGACTTCTCTAGTATTTAGACAAGTATTTCGTGGAAATACAAGGTCTAAGTTTTGAGAAGTTGTGGGTATAAGAATAAAGTAGAGAACCAGATGTCGCAAGTATCGGGATTCTTCAAAGAGATCGAAGATGTAGATTCTTGTGATTGGTATTCAGATGATAGTAAAAGTTTTGAGAAACTTGTTTCTCTTTCAGGTTACTCATAATTGGATGGATTCCTAAGTTGAGTAATGCTGATTAGCCTCTCTCCATTAAAGTTGATATGCACTGGAGACAGCTGCATGATTAGAATCTGGTTCCAATTAAATAAGTGCCAAAGTTTCTATATTGGATATAGAATGGTTCATATCTTAACAATGTTAAGGTACGGGGAGTTGTCCGGCTTATGCTTAAAACCAAACTCTGGATAACTCAGGGCACGTTTCTGTAATGGATGTTTGTGGGTTGGCCCAGGCTATGACAAGGGCTGACTTTCTACCATCTGAAAGATCAATAGTGATATTATTCTTGACTCACCACAGTTTTAGTAAAATGGATTTTTTCAGAAAACGGTAGTAGGAGTATGGTAAAACTGGAAGTGATTCCAGAACCGTAAACGATTACGGAAAATTTAATAGGACCTAAAGATTCAATCAGGATTGACATTCCATTAGCCACTCCGCAGATATGGTGAGTAACCTCAGACACCCGAGAGGTACTCCGGTAGCCTCAAGGACGGTGACAGGGAGGTTCTTGCTTACCCAGACTTGACACTACTATTGTTCCAGACTATGAGACCCGGCAGGAGGTTAAGTATAGCGTCGTTCTAAACTAGCTTTAGAAGTGCACTTATATATTATTCTGCCAGAGGGTTGTTATGGTCAATGGGAGCAGCGGAAGCATAGTGGGCAAGTTGCTTATGTCTATTTATAGACTTGAGCAGTTATAGCGGAGAATGATCATCTAATTTTGATGTGACAGTCATGGGTTTGACTTCATCAGAATAGGGGATGGATCAGTTAAGAAGGTAGTAGGGTGTGATGTCCTGGTATTTGGATAACATACACAGAGTAGGAAGTAAAATTCATATACTACGATCGGTTGTACTGTGGTCATCACACAGTTGTTTATCCAGACAGGATATGGATATAATATCAGACATTCTGGTTTCTAGATCTATGGTTTTAGATCTGGATTTGGGTAGTTTCCCAATGTGGGTACTTTGACAGTATTCTAATGGTTTTTAGAATAGATGACTCCTGGCATGGTGGTGTACCTGCAGGTGATGGAGTCATCCTCTCTAAAGGTGTCTTACAGACTAAAGGGGAGAGGGATGTGCATGATTGGCAGATCACTTGCTTAGGCAATTGAGTCAATCATGAGATGTCAAGTACCACACCAAATGTTGTTTTTGCACTAGATGCAATAAGTTTGTATTAATCCAATCCTGGAGAAACATAAGGAAGCAGTTTTAGAACATAAGTGAATGTTCTACGGAATTGATGACGGCAGCCTCTTCGGGAGACGGTTATCATTCCATGCTTCAAAGGTGACATGGATGACAGAGTGATTGTCAGAGTTATAGTTTTCGCTCTGACGAAGAAGGACAGTATTATGGACAGGTGGTCCAAGAGGATACTGTGGGAGGCATGGTGCAGGATACTGATTAGGTTCAGTTATCGATACAGTCTAAGAAGTTTGGATTTGGAGTTCATTTATGAACTAGGTCCCATCAGATATCCAAACATATTCTAAGACAGGTATTACTCAATTCGGGAGATGGCTTTCTCCGCGAACTTGAGATTAAGAGAGACATAGAAAGAAACATCAGGGCGGATTCACTCACTGAGGCTATTTCTCGAACACAATAGTTTTACGAACGGGCTTTGTGAAACTGATTAGTAGAGGAGTTGGATGTTCGGTATCACACGGGCTGTGAGTATGCGACATCGCAATAATTAGCCTTAAGTGCAAGTGGGAGATTGTTGGATATAGTGCCCTCAAAGTCAATTATTGGATTGCAGGTACGTGATTGCAATGATTGAGGAGGACCTATACCGGTAGGACAGTCTTACTCAAGATGATAGTATGCTATCTGGTTTGCCTTTATCAGTCGTGTACATGTTCAGGTAACTGATTACATGTTACACGTTGATAGAGCCTTTAGGATCTTGCTTGACTACCAACAGTATGAGGACGATCATATACGTGAGAGTTGGGTAGTCCATAAGCACATCCTTAATAGTGGTCCCTAGTCGTGGGAGTTTCGAGACAGGGCATCGATACTCCAGAGTAGACTACTGTATACAGTCGAGATCCCGACAAGGGGCGGTGGCCGGTCTCACAAGCCACTGGTGTCAGTTGGATCATCTAAGATGTATACAAGTGCTCATTGGGTTATGAGTACACCGGACAGGACTCGCCGGGAACCTGCTAGTTGGTATTATACATATCGTCAGATAGCAGTTCCCTGGTGACATGAGTACATGTTAGTTCATCGACCTGAGGTCGTCATTTGTCTCGTGTGAGTTCCCACTGTGCTTTGATTTCTACCCTACCATGGCTCAAAGGAGTCGTGCAAACAGGTAGTTTTTGGGTACAGTCCCGAGCCACATGGAGGCACGTGAGCGGATCGGCATGGGATTCGTCTTTCTTGGTATTAGGGGTGGAGATCGCGCTGTGTCTAGGAAAGCTATTACACCAAGTCCTTGGCCAAGGCAGGTGAGATTTACTGGTAGGTACTCCAGTAGTATCTCAGGGTGTTCAGGGCTTGTCTTCGACATGACTTATACAGCTATTGGGGGTCTGACGTTACTAGTCCCCTGGGCAGGATATGCGATACTCATAGACGAACGGACCGGACTGTATATACATTCTCACTGTTAGGCTTAGTAGGGTTTCCGGATGAGTTCGCTCATCTGCCTCCCTTGAGATCAGTCCATAGGCAGCCGTTACGCACAGCTAGTGCCGCTGACGGCTTATGGTTAAACCCACTGCCAGGGTACTGACGAGTCATTAGAGTCCCCCACAGATAGTTTCCCAAGTTCGGGCGAAACGTTGTAGAGGCCGTATGGTTTTATGACAGGGTTCAGAAAATGCACGTGCGTTTACGCACGTGTCATATTTCGGGCAGATAATACTGGTGGGCTATGGTTTAAGCCGGATCCATGTATTATACAGAGTAGATATAATATCTTTGTCTCAGTTGCATTTATATTCGGTCGTAATACAAATGCGGGTATATTTATACAATTACGGGGTTATCCTGAAATTCGTTTCGGGATCACTTTTGGAAGTTGCCAGTTTCCAGTTTTCTATCAATCGTATTTAACATTCGGTTAAATAAGGATTTATCTTTTCTTCTTTTGGGTGAGTCATGAGGTGAGTCATAAGAGGAAGCTTCTTGGAAGGTGACTAGGTTAGTGATTCATAGTTAACATTAAATGAGTGATGAGGTGTTTTAGTGACTCATTCTTTTGCATTAATGATTCTTGTTCTTGCTAAGATCTTTTGTGAGAAGCTTTGCTTTAGGTCACCCCCTTGCTCCTACACTCACCCCCCACCTCTATATGGCCGGCCCCTCCCCTCTTGGATGCCCACTTGATATTTCACTCTCACTTGATTGGAAAAAAGATGATTGATTTGTGTATGGAATTTCATAGTTCCTATTATTCCATCACCCGACTCAAATGGCGACTTCATTAACCGTTCGTCCATGGCTTTGGACGAAGCGAGACAAAGTATTCTACTCCTTCTCTACATCATTCTTGGTCATCTCTTTTAGCAAACTTGATGACCGAGTTGTCTCGAGTCAGAGGCAGGAGCCCGTTTAAAGATCCAATGACGTGGTGCCACCTGGACGAGCAGATCGGACATCGACGAGATCGGAGCAGCCGCAACAGGAGCGTAGGATGATGGTTGAAGAACGAAGAACTCGGATCGTTCGGTATAACCTTTCTACCCACTTTACAATTTGTTAGTTTAGCGTTAATGGCAGATCCGGGTTATAGTATGCGATAGCGCCAGTTATAAAAGTTTTTGTTCCGCATTTGGCGTCAGATTGACGGCCGGGGCGCTACCGTAGACTTACAAGATTGCTCGGTGCTCCATCCTTTAGATCGGATCCTTCGCGCTCTTCCCTCGGAGAATTCCTTCCTTTGAATCAGGTTAGATGTCTTCTTCCGAGGAGTCTGTTGAAATTGTTAGTGTATATGCCCTAGGGGCCATTATTGTATCATACTAGCATGTATATTACTTAATGGAAGCTTGGGATATTCACAGTTGTATATAACAGTCTTGCTAAACATAGTAGTATGCTACTTGGTTTGAGTCTACTTTAATATGTGCATATGTTTCTTGTAACGTATCACATTTACATATTAGTAGAGCCCATAGGATCTTTGCTTGATTACCAGCGTTGTGATGGCAGTCACACTAGTGAGTACAGGTCCCTGGTTGTTGGATTATCGAGATAGGGCATCGATATTCCGGAGTAGACTAAGTGTATACGCTTCTCATCCCAGTTGGGGAGATGGTCTGTCCCACAGCCATCAGTACGTCGTACTGGAGATAGTATACAGGTGCTCGTTAGGTTATGGGTACATCAGACAGGACTCGCCGGGGAACTTATTGGTTCGTGTTATACCCATCGTCAGTTAACAGTTCCCAGGTGACATGAGTACAGCATAGTCCGCAGACTTGACACTGTTACTTCGCCTCGAGTGTGTCCCACTGTTCTTAGATTGCTACCCTACCACGGCTCAAAAGAGTCGTGCAAACAGGTAGCAGTTGGGTGCAGTCCTGAGCACTTGGAGGCAGCGGCGGTTAGATAGGATTTGTCTCTCCCGGTATTGGGAGATGATATCGCACTGTGTCATAGATCCATTACGCAAAGTCCCTGGCCAGGGCAAGCGAGATATACTGGTAGGTTCCAGTAGCTTCTCAGGGTGTAATGAATTTCGCTCCGACACGACTTATACAGCTATTAGAGGACTGACGCTTGCCGCCCCCTAGGCTTGATATGCGATAGTCTTAGACGAACAAACCGGACTGTATGGAGATTATCACATCAGGCTCAGTAGGAGTTCGGATGGTTTTCCTCATCGGCCTTCTTATCGACGTTTACCTGGGGACCGTTACGTACAGCTAGTGCCGCTTGCGGTCTGTGGTTAAACCCACTGCCAGTGTAGTGTCGAGTCTTTAGAGTCCCACACAGAGAGTTTCCCTGTTCCAGGCGAAACGATATAGAGGTCGTATGGTTTTATGACAAGGGTTCGGATGCGTACGTATGTTTACGCACGTACGGCTTTTCGGACAGTTTTTACTAGTCGGCTTTGGTTTAAGCCAGATTCTAGTATCGGGTTACTGGATCTATACAGTCTAAAGTTTTTCCGTGTTTTCACGGATTGGAGGGGCGTTCTCGTAATTTGTCAGGAAGTTTCTAGAAGAGTGGTGACTAAGGGGTTAAGGTGGCATTGCATTAAATGAGATTAGTAACTCATTTGTGTGATTCATCCAAGTCATTAATGCATCATAAATGCTTAATGACTCATGGAGATGAATCACTCAAAGATATTTGTGAAGCATGGTTGTTAATTCTATTATTTGATTTTTGGATAAATAATAATGCTTCATATATATCATGATAAGTTCATGATCTCATTTGAATTATCATTCTCACCTTCTCTCTCCTCAAGCTCACTCTCTCTTCAAAACCCTAACCCTAACCTCTCATGAGTCGAGATCAAGGGTTAGCTAGACTAATACATCCATAACCTCACTCTATATCCCCTAGGTAGCTTAGATTAGCACTTTAAGCAACCTAGTTATCTCAAGTTTGAGATTAAGCTTGGCATAGGAGCTTTCGGGTGGATCGTCTTTGATTCGAGGAGGCCGTTGAGGTGCCGATGTTCCAAGGAGCCTACGAGGAGTGGAAGACTACGATGAAGACCCGAAGGACAAGTAACGTGAGGTATAACTTCGTATCCGAGTAGTTAAACTTCTAGTAGATAGTTAGCAATGGTTTAGATAATGATTCATGCGCTCAAGTCCGTGTTACGAAGCTTTGATAATCGTTTTTCATATATTCCGCCTCCCCGCAGGTTCGTGGGGTGCGTGACATGGAATTACAGTGGTATCAGAGCCAACTAAACCATTACTAGCTTGTTAGCAACTAATTAGAAGTTCGATCGATGGAAAACACGAAAACAAAACCATGAAAATTCCATGTTTCTGTTAATTTTAAACCTGTCTGAAAAATTATTTGACATACCTTAAAATTCACAGCAGGGAAATATATGAGTTATAGGAAAATACGATCCAGTGACTCGGTAAAACGGCCGCGGATCCGCGGCAATAGAGAGCTTCTGCCGCGGATCCGCCGCCGAGTCAACTCCGAGTTGACTCGGAGTTTCACAGTAATTCATATTTTTTGGTTTTTTGTCTTCCTGTATGTTCTGTTTCTACCCAGGTTGCTTCTTTGCTGGTTGGCTTTTGGGGTAAACACGGAATATGGTTATCGATCGATATTCTAAGATATTTGCTAATTGAGTTTTTATCTGTAATGTTCAATGTGTTCGTAAACCTCCCCTAACTGCTAGTATGTCGGTTGGCAGGGGGTTGCACATTTCTGAAATGTTTACTGTTTGTGTATATGAACTGTGTTGGACTGTTGTGATGATTAGCTGGGGTTTGAGATGGGTTTAATATTCATTCATTCGATATAAATGTAATTTGATGTAATATTCTTTTGCGGGGCATATCCAGGTTGCGGTTGTAGCCACCGTTGTATTATTTCTTTTTACTGTTTTTGCTCCTAGGATAGACCCAAGGTGGGGTACACAAACTACCGGATACTTTGAAGTGTTTAGTGGCTTACTCACTTTGTTGAGGGAGACCGCTTCACTTCGGGTACTTGGCGGGTAGTTTGCCGTACCCGTAGGGGTCTAGGGTGGGGTAATGGCTATTCATCACAACTGTGTAATCCATCTTTTATTGCAGGCTCAAAGCAAATGCGGATTGCTAATAAATCCAATAAAGTTCATCTGTGATCTGGAATGCTTATTATTGCGTCTGACGAATGTACAATATCTATATATGATAGCTATTAGACGTCACTTATGTTTTACACCCGCGCTAGCCCAGCCCTCGCTCTGTCGTTAGTTAAGTAACCTAACGGGTGATGACGAGACCCCGTGGCGAATGCGGATGGCATAAGAGGATGTGGTATTTTCATTGTTTTCTGCAATGATAGGATAAATGATGGGACGCATTATTACAATGCAAAGAAATAAACCAAAGTTAAGTCGTTGGAACAAATTTAAAAAGAAACCACTCGGTTATTTTAAAAAAGATCAGAATTTTTAATTCCGGAGCTTTAACTACTCCTTTTAAAAAGGTATCAGGTTCCTTCGATTATATCAAGTTCACTACGTTCACGGTTTTGCCAAAACCATTCGTAACCCTCCGTCATTTCATTTGGGTATTCAGTAGTATTCAAGCTATGTATATTTGGCCCTTAGTCAAAACATAGTGTTTGGTAGCTGCTGGGGTATTCATTTGTTGCACAGATAGATGTGTTGGGTTGGAACAGTCGTATTACTTTTCTTGGCCCTTAGTCAAGAGTATGTACGGGTGGGTTCAAATTAACCTGGATAATGATGGGTAGAACTTGACATGTGACTTATGCCATATTTGGCCCTTAGTCAAAGTCATAAGAGCATGGGGCAAAAATCCACATCGGGAATTTCTAAAGAAACTGAAATTTGCAGAGAGAAGCATACCATTTTGGAGTTTGATGAATGTTGGTAGGATTCCTTCAACATTATCATACGATGATATTTTGGATCCCGATTCTACTGTGAGTATATACTACTTATCAGGAGATTCGTCACTTAACGATCAATGCTATAAACCAAGTAGGTGCCTAGAAAGGTGTCAGCGGGGTTACGCCCCTAGAGAAAAGAGGTTATTTAATTAAGGAACTTCGCGAAAGCGTTGGAAAACCTTCCTCGAAGTATCGACACTGACCTGGCTGAACGATTAAGCAAGAATTGTACGGTGAGAATAGTCCTGGCTAATTCTTCTTTTATGGTTTGAAGAGGGATTCGAGAAACAGTGGGAGCCATCCAGTTTAGATAAATTAAACCACTCTAAACTTGCAAGAGCATTATTCTAATAGTATTTTCTTCTCTCTCTTAAATTGCAGCGACCTTGTGACCACACATAGGTTACATCTAGATAATAATTTGACTGAATCTGACTTATATGACTGGGAAAGGTCTGTCCAGATGTCCATTGCCTATGACAAATTGGACCACCCTATTGCTACTCAAGATCCCGCCGTCCCAGGTCCAGTTTCCACTGTCACGGATATGGATATCCGTCAGACAAGGGAAAAAGATAAAGCGAAAGCCAAATGCCTCGTGTTAGCTTCAGTTGATGGTGTATACCAGAAGCAGCACGAGAAGATGGACTTAGTTTCCATCTTTCTCCATAAAAAAGATTTATATGGAGAGCAATCTCATATCGCAAGATATAAGGCCTCGAACGAATTAATTCAAGCGAGGTTGCCTGACGGGTCATCTGTAGGGGGACAACGTCCTTACAATGACTAGCTGTATTGATGAGCTCCAGGACCTGGAGACCGCGTTGGGAAACGAGTCAGATACTGACTTGATTCTACAGTCTCTACCTCTTACCCTAAAGGAAACCAGGGAAGTAAAAGGAAAGAGAAGGGCAAAAGTTTCGGGACTGGATATAGTAAAAGAGGGACGTTCCTATTGTTACAGGAATGAACATTGGCAGAATGATTGCAGGGCTAGTAAAGCCAGTAGCCAGGATTCGAAGCATGTTGTGGCTTCAGCCTCAAGTGTATTTGTTATTGAGAACTGTTTGTCAATTAACTCTACTTCCTGGGTACTAGATACCGGAGCAGGATCTCATATCTGTAATTCATTACATGCTTTGAGAAACCGTAGAGTTATAAAGGTAGGTGATTGGTCTCTCAAAGTTGCAAACGGAATGAGCGTGGACGCTGAACCCGTGGGAGAATATCGCCTAGGTTTGACAAGTGGGCATATATTTATTTTACATAACTGTTTATATGTACCTAGTATGACTTGTAATATCATATCAGTGTCCTCACTTTCGATAGAGGGATATGATTTTATATTCATAAGCGATGTAGTTAACATCCATCTAAATCAAGTTCTGATTGGGTCCGGTACATTAGATAACGGTATATACGTATTAAGTCAAGCTCAGGTTTTCAATATCCAGAACACTCTTAAAAGAAAGTCTCCAGAAATAAATCAGGCTTTCTTATGGTATTGTAGACTAGGTCACATCAATGAAAGAAGGTTGACTAAGTTACATAAAGAAGGATATTTGAATCCGTTCGAATATCAATCTTATTCTACTTATGAATCTTGTCTCAAAGGAATGATGACAAAGACTCCGTTCACTAGACACGGAGTAAGAGCAAGCGAGCTCTTAGGACTCGTACACAGTGACGTGTGCGGCCCAATGTCTACACATGTGCGAGGTGGTTATTCCTACTTCATTACTTTTACGGATGATTTCTCTAGGTATGGATATGTCTTCTTAATGAAGCATAAATCCGAGGCATTTGAGAAATTCCAAGAATACAAGAATGAAGTGGAAAAACAAACAGGCAAAAGTATAAAGACACTGAAATCTGATCGAGGTGGTGAATACTTAAGTGCCGAGTTCCTGGGTTACTTAAAAGAGAATGGAATTTTCTCTCATCTTACTCCTCCATACACACCACAACATAACGGTGTATCAGAAAGGAGGAATCGAACCCTATTGGATATGGTTCGTTCCATGATGAGTAACGCTGAGTTACCGCGATCATTCTGGGGATATGCACTAGAATCAGCTGCATATCTTTTAAACCAGGTTCCCACCAAGACTGTGCCTACCACACCATATCAGATGTGGAGTGGGAAGAAACCCTATCTTCAGTATCTAAAGATTTGGGGATGTCCGGCTTATGTTAAAAAGCGGCATGCGGACAAACTCGAGGCACGATCAGTACTATGTAAGTTTGTGGGATATCCAAAGAACTCCAGGGGATGTCTATTCTATTACGCAGAGGAACAAAAGGTTTTTGTTTCTCGTAATACCCATTTTCTAGAATATCAGTTTTTAGAAAAGGAAACTAGTGGGAGCGAAATAGAACTGTAAGAAATTCCAGAAATACAAACTACTACTGAAAGTTTGGTAGAACCAGAAGTTCAAGAAGAACAGGACATCCCAACGCCACTCCGCAGGAGTAGTAGGTTGTCTCATCCGCCTGAGAGATACTACGGTTTTCTCGTAGATGGGGATAGAGAGGATTGTGTCATTGATGAAAATGACCCTACTAGCTTCCAGCAAGCCATTCAGAGCGGTGACTCGGTAAAATGGCTGGATGCAATGCTGACCGAAATGGAGTCATGTACACTAACAAAGTATGGACTTTGGACGTTGTTCCAGATGGGGTAAAACCCGTAGGATGCAAATGGATCTTCAAAAAGAAGATTGGTGTAGATAGACAGGTTGAAACCTATAAGGCTAGACTTGTTGTAAAGGGTTTCCGTCAAAGGCCTGGTTTGGACTATGACGAAACCTTTTCTCCAGTGGCTATGCTTAAATCTATTCGGGTCCTTCTTGCTATTGCTGCCTTCCACGATTATGAAATCTGGCATATGGACGTAAAGACGGCCTTTCTAAATGGTAATTTGGAAGAAAGCGTCTATATGGATCAGCCAGAAGGATTCATTCAGAGTGGGAGCAGCGGTAAAGTATGTAAGCTGCTTAAGTCCATTTATGGACTAAAGCAGGCATCACGGAGTTGGAACATCTGTTTTGATGATGCTGTCAAAGAATTTGACTTTATCAAAAATCCAGATGAACCTTGCATATACAGTAAAATTGTAGAGAGAGCTGTAGTATTTCTCGTCTTGTACGTGGATGAAATTCTCCTAATAGGAAATGATATTCCTATGTTACAGTCAGTCAAAAGATTCTTGTCACATAAATTCTCCATGAAAGACCTGGGTGATGCCACCTACATTCTGGGGATCCGTATCTATCGTGATAGATCAAAGAGGATGTTGGGACT
This sequence comes from Agapanthus africanus, assembly GCA_030015575.1. Classification (NCBI taxonomy): domain Eukaryota; kingdom Viridiplantae; phylum Streptophyta; class Magnoliopsida; order Asparagales; family Amaryllidaceae; genus Agapanthus; species Agapanthus africanus. Next base: position 392,660,291 of record CM057339.1, read on the forward strand.
TTCGCAGTCCAGGCACATAGACACCATAGTGAAGAGATTCAGTATGGAAGATTCTAAGCGCGGTAGCTTACCGGCTTGTCACGGAATCACCCTCTCCAAAGATATGTCTCCCAAGACTGATTTGGAAAGGGATCGCATGTCGATTATACCTTACGCTTCTGCGGTAGGCTCTATAATGTATGCGATGTTGTGTACCATACCAGATGTAGCATACGCATTGAGCGTAGTAAGCCAGTATCAAGCAAACCCAGGGGAGAATCACTGGATAGCAGTAAAGAACATTCTCAAGTACCTGAGAAGGACTAAGGAGATGTTCTTGGTGTATGGCGGAAAAGACCTCCAGATGGAGGCCTTTGCCGACTCCGGCTTCCAGAGTGACAAAGATGACTCCAAGTCCATGTGGGGTTATGTCTTTACCCTCAATGGAGGGGCGGTCTGTTGGAAGAGTTCCAAGCAGGAGACCGTTGCAGACTCAACGATGGAAGCGGAGTACATAGCTGCTTGCGATGCCGCAAAAGAAGCAGTCTGGATGAAGAAGTTCCTCACAGAACTTCAGGTGGTTCGTTCCAGTATTGGTCCAATACCTCTGTATTGTGACAACAACGGCGCTATAGCTTTAGCAAAGGAACCCATGTCTCATAAGAAGTCCAGACACATCTTAAGGCGGTATCACCTGATCAAGGAGATCATAGATCGCCGGGAGATCGAGGTGAAGAGAGTAAAGACGTAGGATAACATTGCTGATCCATTCACAAAGGCCATTCCTCAGACGCAGTTCGAGAGGCTATTCGAGATGATAGGTCTACGATATGCCAGCTCATGGCTCTAGTGCAAGTGGGAGATTGTTAGTGTATATGCCCTAGGGGCCATTATTGTATCATACTAGCATGTATATTACTTAATGGAAGTTTGGGATATTCACAGTTGTATATAACAGTCTTGCTAAACATAGTAGTATGCTACTTGGTTTGAGTCTACTTTAATATGTGCATATGTTTCTTGTAACGTATCACTTATACATATTAGTAGAGCCCATAGGATCTTTGCTTGATTACCGGCGTTGTGATGGCAGTCACACTAGTGGGGGCTGGGTAGTTTGTAAGCAACATCCTATACAGGTCCCTGGTCGTTGGATTATTGATATAGAGCATCGATATTCCGGAGTAGACTAAGTGTATACGCTTCTCATCCCAGTTGGGGAGATGGTCTGTCCCACAGCCATCAGTACGTCGTACTGGAGATAGTATACAGGTGCTCGTTAGGTTATGGGTACACCAGACAAGACTCGCCGGGGAACTGATTGGTTGGTGTTATACCCATCGTCAGTTAATAGTTCCCAGGTGACATGAGTACAGCATAGTCCGCAGACTTGACACTGCTACTTCGCCTCGAGTGTGTCCCAATGTTCTTAGATTGCTACCCTACCACGGCTCAAAGGAGTCGTGCAAACAGGTGGCAGTTGGGTGCAGTCCCGAGCACTTGGAGGCAGTGGCGGTTAGATAGGATTCGTCTCTCCCGGTATTGGGAGATGATATCACACTGTGTCAGAAAGCCATTATGCAAAGTCCCTGGACAGGGCAAGCGAGATATACTGGTAGGTTCCAGTAGCTTCTCAGGGTGTAATGGATTTCGCTCCGACACGACTTATACAGCTATTAGGGGACTGACTCTTGCCGCCCCCTAGGCTTGATATGCGATAGTCTTAGACGAACAGACCGGACTGTACGGAGATTGTCACATCAGGCTCAGTAGGGGTTCGGATGGTTTTCCTCATCGGCCTTCTTATCGACGTCTACCTGGGGACCGTTACGTACAGCTAGTGCCGCTTGCAGTCTGTGGTTAAACCCACTGCCAGCGTAGTGTCGAGTCTTTAGAGTCCCACACAGAGAGTTTCCCTGCTCCAGGCGAAACGATATAGAGGTCGTATGGTTTTACGACAAGGGTTCGGATGCATACGTGTGTTTACACACGTACGACTTTTCGGACAGTTTTTACTAGTCGGCTTTGGTTTAAGCCAGATTCTTGTATCGGGTTACTGGATTTATACAGTCTAAAGTTTTTCCGTGTTTTCACGGATTGGAGGGGCGTTCTCGTAATTTGTCGGGAAGCTTCTAGAAGAGTGGTGACTAAGGGGTTAAGGTGGCACTGCATTAAATGAGATTAGTGACTCATTTGTGTGATTCGTCCAAGTCATTAATGCATCATAAATGCTTAATGACTCATGGAGATGAATCACTCAAAGATATTTGTGAAGCATGGTTGTTAATTCTATTATTTGATTTTTGGATAAATAATAATGCTTCATATATATCATGATAAGTTCATTATCTCATTTGAATTATCATTCTCACCTTCTCTCTCCTCAAGCTCACTCTCTCTTCAAAACCCTAACCCTAACCTCTCATGAGTTGAGATCAAGGGTTAGCTAGACTAATACATCCATAACCTCACTCGATATCCCCTAGGTAGCTTAGATTAGCACTTTAAGCAACCTAGTTATCTCAAGTTTGAGATTAAGCTTGGCATAGGAGCTTTCGGGTGGATCGTCTTTGATTCGAGGAGGCCGTTGAGGTGCCGATGTTCCAAGGAGCCTACGAGGAGTGGAGGACCGCGATGAAGACCCGAAGGATAAGTAACGTGAGGTATAACTTCGTATCCGAGTAGTTAAACCTCTAGTAGATAGTTAGCAATGGTTTAGATAACGATTCATGCGCTCAAGTCCGTGTTACGAAGCTTTGATATTCGTTTTTCATATATTCCGCCTCCCCGCAAGTTCGTGGGGTGCATGACATGGACTTACAGAAATAGTTAGGGTAGAGTCTAGGGAGTCTTCCACCCCTTTGGCTGCTGGCGGCGAAGAGGGTTCCCTTGTTGATTCCTCATCGTCAGGCCCACCCCGTAGAGTCAGGGCTACCCGCGCCGCTAGCCGTCCGGTTGCGACGAGGGTCCCTAAGATGCGGATCGGGAACGCCCACGATGCGCCCTCCGTTTTAAGGGATCTGGACGAGGTTGCCGAGATTCGGTCTCATTTCCATATCCCCTCTAACTATTCGCCGTTTGGCAAAACGGGGCGAACGGGCGCACCAGGTGTAGGGGAAGGAAATTTCCCTGTATTTGGAGGCGTTCCGAGCTGGAATGCATCTGCTCTTTCTAATCGAGGTATGCGGGATACATCGTTGTTTTTAACTCTCACCGGCCAGCTTGCGCCGAACTCGTGGAGAATCCTCCGCGGGTTTTTGGTCCGGTTGAAGCTTGAGAACATCCCCTTCAGCTTGACCCTTCTTACTTCCTTTCTCTGCTATAAAAATCACCTCGGCACAAGCAAGAACGAGCCGAGCTGAGTGTTCCTTTAAAAAACGCAAGGGTAGGGTGGCTGGGTGTTAGTGTATATACCCTAGGGGCCATTATTGTATCATACTAGCTTGTATATTACTTAATGGAAGCTTGGGATATTCACAGTTATATTAACAGTCTTGCTCAACATAGTAGTATGCTGCTTGGTTTATATCTATCTTAATATGTGTATATGTTAGCATATCGTGGATACATATTGATAGAGCCCTTAGGATCTTGTTTGACTGCCAGCGTTGTGCTGGCAGTCACACTAATGGGGGCTGGGTAGTCTACAAGCACATCCTTTTTCAGGTCCCTAGTCGTAGGATTATCGAGACAGGGCATCGATACTCCAGAGTAGACTAGTGTGTACGCTTCTCATCCCAGCAGGGGAAATGGTCTGTCCCACAGCTATTAGTACGTTGTGTTGGAGATAGTATACAGGTGCTCGTTGGGTTTCGGGTACACCGGACAGGACTCGTAGGGAACTGTTGGTTGGTATTATACCCGTCGTCAGTTAACAGTTCCCAGGAAACATGAGTATAGCATAGTTCGCAGACTTGATACTGCTGCTTCGTCTCGAGTGTGTTCCCACTGTTCTTAGATTGCTACTCTACCACGGCTCAAAGGAGTTGTGTAAACAGGTAGCAGTTGGGTGCAGTCCCGAAGCACTTGGAGGCAGTGGCGGTTAGATAGGATTCGTCTCTCCCGGTATTGGGAGTTGATATCGCGCTGTGTTTGGAGAGCCATTACGCAAAGTCCCTGGCCAGGGCAAACGAGATTTACTGGTAGGATTTCCTGTAGCTTCTCAAGGTGTAATGGGCTTCACTCCGACATGACTTATACCGCTTTTAGGGGACTGGCGCTTGCCGCCCCTAGGCCCGATATGCGATAGTCCTAGACGAACAGACTGGACTGTACGGAGATTGTCACATCAGGCTCAGTAGGAGTTCGGATGGGTTTCCTCATCGGCTTTCTTATCGACATCTACCTGGGGACCGTTATGTACAGCCAGTACCGCTTGCGGCCTCTGGTTAAACCCACTGCCAGTGTAGAGTCGAGTCTTTAGAGTCCCACACAGAGAGTTTCCCTGCTTCAGGCGAAACGATATAGAGTTCGTATGGTTTTACGACAGGGTTCGGACACATACGTATATTTATGCACGTACGATGTTCGGACAGGTTTTACTAGCGGGCTTTAGTTTAAGCCAGATTCTAGTATTGGATTATTGGATTTATACAGTCTCAGTATTTCCGTGTTTTTACGGATGGGAGGGGCATTCTCGTAATTAGTCGAGAAGCTTCCAGAAGAAAGATGAGGTGGAGAGCTTAAGTGGAATTTGCATTAATTGAATTTGTGACCCATGGAGTGATTCATCCAAATGAGTTAATGAAGCATTTATTGCTTAATGACTCATGAGATGATTCATTCATTTGTATTAAATGAAGCATGGCTGTAATTATCTATTTTATTTATTTGATAATTATTATGCTTCATTATATACATAATGAGTTATATTTTCAATTCATTCTTACTTACACATTTTCTCTCCTCAAGCTCTCTCTCTTCAAAGACCTAACCCTAATCCTCTCATGTGTTGAGATCCCAAGGGTTAGCAAGACTAATAGATCCTTAATCCTCTTCTATATTCTCTAGGTTACTTTGATTAGCACTCATAGCCACCTAGTTATCTCAAGTGAGAGGTTAAAGCTTGGAGAAGGAGCCCTCGGGTGGATCTTCTATCACATCGAGGAGGCCGACGAGGAGGTGAACTACAAGAACAAGAAAGATTTGAATCTTTAGGTATAATCATCTATCATAATAGTTAATCACTTCTAGATAGTTGTTAGTTAGGGTTTAGCAAAGATCCGTAAAGTTAGTCGATGTTAACTTAAACAAAATGATTGTTTTACCTATTCCGCCTTCCCGCATCATGTGGGGTGTCTAACGTCGACTTACACTGGGTCAGGTGTGGTGGTCGTTCCTTCTTCTATCCATGTTTGGAAGGAGAAGTTTGTATTCGTCGGGCCACCCGAGGGTGAGGACTGGCCTATGCCTGTACAGTGGCATATGGCCGACTGCCTACGGACGAAGCAGTCGTCCTCTCCCGAGGCGAGGGCGGTGTCCATGTGGGAGTCGATCCAGTGGGCTGATGTCTTGCTTTCTGAGTAGGTCCTTAGCTGGGCTGGGCTCAGCCCCGCGCGGTTTGTGGGTAAGTTAGGAGATTGGACGACCTGTTTAGACTTGAGTAATTTACTTTTTTCCTTTCTTGCATCACTAACTTCTCTGTGCTTTCTCCCTTTGCAGGACACATGGACCGATCCAAGATTCTAGCTGTCATATCCATCTCAGCCCGGAAGAAGGCCGGGGGCATGGTCTTGTCCCGAGCACGCCCCTGAAACCGTCCCCACTGGCGAAGTCCTCCGCAGCGCCCCGGGCCCCCGATGACCGTCGCGGGGGTAGCCAAAAGCACGCACGAGACCCGGAACCCTGGGCGAGGGAGGAGGAGGAGGTGACCGAGGTCCCTCTCAAGAGGAAAAGGACGGTCTCCCGCATGCCGTCGACTGATATCCCTGAGGGGATTCCGGTGCAAGAGAGGGATGTCTGCTTCGTGGTCCCTTCTGGGATTTTTGTCGCTGACAGCTTGCTCACGGACATGGAGCAGTCGGCCGGGGGAAAGATTCCGTGGGAGACCCTGAAGGCCCAAGTGGCCGCTATCGCCTAGGAGGCTGTTCGGGTCGGTATTCGTTTAAGTGTTGTCTTAATTGCCCTTTCTTAGCCCGGACACCTTGTTCCCCTCCGAAACACGGAGACGCGACCGCGCAGGTCCGTCTTGCCTGAATTTTGGGGTAGATGCTAATTGGTGCTATCCGTCCACCTCTCCGAAGATGCCAAGTTGATTTATGGCACCATGTATCGAAGGTTTAAATGGATGCGGCCGATGTAGCAGACTTCGTCAGATTTTCCCTCGTTTGAGGGGTTTTTGATTGCGGGGACGCTCTTCCCTGTAGAAGCAAGCCCCTGCAGTTAATTACGCTACCGCATCACGGTAATAACTTTCTCCTTCTCCAGATGGTCACTTCGTGTCGTGGGTGTTTGTTTTGTGTTTGGGTGCCCGTGGATTGGATACGGAGACTAATTTGTGTTGTCGCCCGTAGGGCATGGACTAGTCCAAATCCATATCTTCTTAGATTTGAGTTTGGGGGTTGGGTTTAAGGATACGTTAGCCTCATTTGAGACTAAGTTCAACTTAAACGTTTGTTAAGGATACGTTAGTCTCATTTTAAATTAAGATCAAGTTAACGGGATCATTTAGATCTAACAAAAGAGCAATTGGACTCTATTGTTTAGTTTAGGGATATTGCGGTCGATTAGTTTAAGGACATTACGGTCCATTGTTAGTTTAAGGACATCATGGTCGAATGTTAGTTTAAAGACATCACGGTCGAATGTTAGTTTAAAGACATCACAATCGAGCTTAAGGACATCATAGTCCGTGAGTTTAAAGACCTCACAGTCAAGGTTAAGGAGATCATAGTCCGTGAGTTTAAAGACCTCACAGTCAAGATTAAGGACATCATAGTCCGTGAAATGTATGGTTGTCGGGACCCGTCACCTCTTTGAAGACATTGAGGGATTACAACGACAAATATCAAAAGAGTGAAGAGATGTACCCTTGAACCAAAGTTGATTGGGGATCTGTAGTCCAATTTGGAACTAAAATCAATTAATTAGATTATGAGCTCATTGGCTCAGTTAAATCTGAATTGAGGACTTTTGGCCAGTTTGGGCTAAGTCCAATTAGATTAGAAATATTGGCTCTTTATTGGACCATTAAACATTTGTCTGGGTTCAAGCCCACATTATTTAGCAATGCTAAACCAGGGTTTGAGGGCTCTGATACATTTTTTTGTCTTTGACTGAGCATCAAACATTGTAGTTCTGAGTTTTACTCAACTTTGAGATTTGGTTAAAGGGGAGGTTTTACCTCTGGAAACTTAGCCAATTTGGCTAAGATTGGCTTTAAAATAGTGTTAAACACTAGAGGACAGCAGTGTTAAACACTAGAGGACAGCAGTGTTAAACACTGGAGTTGAAATACTCAAAATAGTGTTAAACACTAGAAAGGAAGGGGTCACGTGGGAGCACGTGAGGGCACCCAGAGGTGGGGCCAGATCTCCTTTATTTTGTTCTCAGAACTGCAAATAAGTGTTAAACACTTTTAGTTTTCATAACCATCACATGTGGGCACGTGATGGGTACTCATGCACTGATTTGTTAAGGTGTTTATTAGGGGTCACGTGGGGACACGTGAGGGCGCCCAAATTAGAATCTGTCTTTGCCTTTATTCTCTTTGTTTTGGAGGTCACGTGGGAGCACGTGAGGCATTGTCTCAGGGCTAACTCCTTTTTATTTTGGAGGATCTTTTTAGAGGTCACGTGGAGGCACGTGACCTAGTTCTATACATGCAGGGAGATCTTTCAAGTCTCTTTATTTTTTTAAGAATTAAATTCTCTGTAGGGTTAAACCCTAATTTCTTTTTTTAGAGGAATTAAATTCCTATGCATGTAGAAGAATTAAATTCTTATGCAGGGTTAAACCCTAATTTCATTTAGAGGGATTGAATTCCTTATGAATTTGGGAGAATTGAATTCTCATATAGGGTTAAACCCTAGTTTTGTCTGTCTTGGAGGAATTAAATTCCTATAAATTGGGAGAATTAAATTCTCATATAGGGTTAAACCCTAGTTTTATCTTGGAGGAATTAAATTCCTGTGAATTTGGGAGAATTAAATTCTCTAAACTCAATTCTCCCTCTAAATTTTGGATCTGCATGGCAGAATCTCCCCGATGAGAATTAAATTCTCAACCTGTGGGAAGATTTGCTTCTGCAGATCTTCAACCAGAGGAAGAACTAAGTTCTTTTGCAGAAGAGTTAAACTCTTAGATTGAGAATTAAATTCTCTTTTTGTTTTATGAAAGCTTTGATCCCTTTCCCCTTTCTCACCTAGGGTTTCTTTTCTTGAGAATTGAATTCTCCTTTCTTTTCTCTCTGCTATTTTCCTTTAGAAATTTTTAAGATCCCAAAATTCTATATCCCTCTATTCTCTTCTTGGCTCCTATTTATAGGAGAAAGAAAGGAATCAATTTGTTTAGTAAATATTTCATTCAAAGATTTTGTTTGTTTTTGTAACTAGCATGATCTCAGTGAATTTTATTCACCATTGGATTTTTAATCTAGAAGATATTCTGTTTATTATTTTTGGTGAAATTTAGGGAAATCTTTCCTTGTATACAATCAATCCATAAATTGGTGATTTTTAATCCAACGGTGCTCTACTTTACAGAGCATAATTCTTTTTGTTTGGAAAGATTTAAAGAAATACTTTCCCAGTTAGGGTCTTTGATTTCCCTTAATTAGAATTTAATTCTATTAACTCATAAGGCTTTTAAAGCCCATCACGTGTTGACACGTGATCCCGACGTTTGACTATTGAAATAGAATTTAATTCTATCAGTTAAAAAGCTGAGGGACCTGTCACGTGTTGGCACATGACCCTCTTTCATTCAGAATTTAATTTTGTCTTTTAACTGGGCTAAAGGACCATCACGTGTCAGCACGTGACCCTTGGTCACGTGTGAGCACGTGATGCCCCATTGGAGTCTTTCCTTAGCCATTTTGTTTACACTTTTGTTTGATTTAGAATTTAATTTTATAAAGTGGAGATCATAGGGAACTATCATGTGTCAACACGTGACCCTTGGTCACGTATGAGCGCGTGATACCTCATTGAGGTATTTCCTGATTTTTTATTAGGGAACAAATGCCCCCACAGCGTTGCTCTCACGTGTATGCACGTGAGTGCACCGCTGTCACCTTTGTGACCGTTGGAACTGTCTAGAGAATAGGGGAGATGAAACGTTTCCCATCACATCTTATAAATGCAGGGGTCTCTTCAGAAGCGCCTCCACTCTTTCATCTTCTTCCTTGTTCATTTTCTTTTGAGAATTTAATTCTTTCTCAGAGTTCAGTTCTCTGTTCCAAAATTTTCAGAGTTTAACTCTGTCCAAGAAAGAATCCTTTCTTCAGGTAATGGTTTTGAACGACTGAAGAACTTTCATATATATAAATAAAACTCTTTGGATTTTAAATCCACACCAATGGTTTTCCCCTTCAAAGAACCCATCTTTCTAAGTTCTTCAAATAATAAACCACTTTTGCTAGGGTTTCTCTGATCTTAAGGAATTGGTGATGAAACTTGTCCTCCCTCTGGAATTTAATTCCACTTTCAAGAGCTTAGCTTTGCCAATTTTCTGGGAATTTAATTCCTCTTAAAGAACTCAGTTCTTCATAGAGAACTTCTTGGGGTTTTCTTGCCCAGAGTTGTTCTTTGCAAAAAAAAAAAATTCCGGAGAGATCCTTCTCGATTTACACAAAGCTTCTGTAATGGTTTTTTTCCTTTGGGGAATGTGCAGAGTTATTTGAATTCATTGAGAATCTTGCATTTATTCTCATGATGATTGCTTGGCCTCATTATTAGTGAGCCGCCATCTTGATTTTGTGGGACTCATGTGTTTTGTAACCAATGGTCCCATAAAATAAGTCCTCTGTCACTTTCTTCCACTGTCTTTTTATATATATACATTTATAAATATATATATATATACACCGTTGGCTTCGCTTTAACAGTTTTCCCTTCTTTTATTTTAGGCACAATGACTTCTGTTCCATACTTCCCTTTCACTCGCTCGGAGGCTGCTTTTCCTCAGTCACTGTCTGACGAGGAAGTGATGGCGATGATCAGGGCTCATGACCCGAGTCGCACCAACTTGCTGTTAGGGGGGACCTGGTACGGTCACATCATCCGCGGTCACCGCAGTTTTCTTTGCGAGATTCCCGTTTGTTTCTGCCCATGGATCCTCCACGGACTGCCTTTGCTGTGGAGATGCCGAATTTGACCCCTATGGGATGGCTTGAGCCTTCAACAACTGGTTCCGAACCATCCGGTGCCGGCTATAGATATTTTAGGGCGCCGCATTTGCCAGGGCGAAGCCCAGCCATGGGGACAGATTTACAAGATAGGGCTTACCCCTCGACACTCCACGGGCTACCTTCTCTGGGCTCGTTACATCCTGTCCGCCCATCGCGCACGACTGCAGAGGGTTGGACTCTATCAGGTGATATATGCATCCCTGTTCCATTACCAATCTCCCCATGTCTGGTGGGTTAAGGCCTTCTTGAACCAATGGAATCTTCCCAACAACACCTTCCTTCTAGGGGACCGCGAAGTTTCAATTTCTCTGGAAGAATTTCGTGAGATCTCAGGGCTGCCGGTCAGGGGGACACTTTTTGAAGAATTACTGCCCCCCGATGAGTATGTCTTCGAAACCGAGCCTGCCATGCTTGACGGCCTGTCGACCGAGAACGCCGTCCGCCACAAGCGCCCCAGTTTGATCAAGACCCTAAGCATTTTTGACAAACTATTCACAGAGTCAGAGGAGCAGGGCGTCACTTTTAAAAGTTTTATCGCTTGCTTCCTTCGCGAGGATGTCCTATCAAAGACGGCTCCGAAGTTCGTGAACATTAACGACCTCTTTGGGTATGGTTTAAACAGGCGGCCGACTAAAGAAGAGGACTTGCCGCAGTATTACATTCCCATCATGTCGGCGGTATCTTTCGAGTCGATTGCAGCTCCTGGTAAGGATGAGGAGACTTTCTTCGTGGGCTTCATCAGCGTTTGGCTTAGCTGGTTCGTCATTCCCATGCATCGCCGTTTCATGAGAGCCTCGGTTATTTACCCTGCTCATCGCATTGCTGAGAGAACACGACTAGCTGTGGGCATTCCAGGGCTAGCGCATCTATATCATGGGTTAGGCGCCGCGGCTAATACCTCTACTCCAGGTGTAGATGTGGTAAATTTCTCTCTTCATTACTTCACGTCCTAGATTGAGATGCACATGTTGGGGGCCTTTGCTGCGCACCAAAGACCTAAATTTTATGACGCCTACACTTTTCCGCGACTCATGCAGGTGGTGGACGCTTCTGCTCTTGACCCGACTCAGTCTGGGGCCATTCGTGTGTTGATCGCTCCCTGTGCTAATACGGGCAGAATAGTATTTATCAATCGAGTCCTATCTGCTAACTCAGGACCGATTCAACAGCTCTGCGACTTGTCGAAAGAGGGGGTACCTTCTCTGAAGCCCAGGGAAGCCATGCACCTATACGCGATCAGACCAGGTTATCTGGTATTTCGTCAGAACGGTGCGGCTCTTTTATGCGGTACAACCCATACCGCTTTGCCCGGCAACTTGGATATGATCAGGGCGTCCCCTTTGAGGCATTTACAGTGGCACCTAGCCCTTCGCCTGAAGCTGTTCATGACGTCGCTCATCACTATATGCGGCTGAACACTGGTTCTCGCTTCATGATTCCTGAAGCTGATCATATTCCTTGATGTGTGGGGTCTTTCACGGGCTGGTACCTCCACCGGGTCAGTCTAATTATCGCTGAGGAGAAGAGGGTGCTTCTCAGATACAGCGCTCCCATTCCGATTCATGCCACAGGAGTTCGGCCGCAACCGTGTGCAATGGTTCACCCTCCCTTGAGGGATACCAGTGTCGTGCTTATTCCGGGGGCGGCGGAAGTGGACTTAATCCTACATCCGGTATGCCACTACGTACTCGGGCTCAATCAAGGGCTAATAGGGGGCCGGTAGCAGTATCATCGTCCGCAGCGTCAACAATGGCCGTGTCGTCCTCGGTAGCACCGCCGAGCGAGGACATTGAAGGTGAAGTGGGTCAACGCCGTGCCAAAGCTCCACGGGGAAGGAAACGATTATCTTCGGTGGTTAGTTCTGGGTCTAAGAGGCGGAGGAAGATGGTCACCAATCTGCTCGACTCTTTAATAGAGTCCGAGCCTATTCTTCAGGATGAACCACTAGCTATGCAAGAATCGGATGGTGGCCTACTTTTCTCGGGTTCGTCTGCCGAGGAAGCCGCACAATTGACTGAGGCAATAAGACGCTCACAAGACGAATCCGAGAACGTAAGGATCCCGAAGAAGCCATACCCTGCTGTCATCTTTTACGAAGACCCTCCGTGGATACGGCGGCGATTCATAGGCCCTTTGGAAGAATGGGGCGAAAGGGCCCTTAAACAGGCTATTTCGGTCGATGCCGAGGACGCGCTTTCATTGTGGACCGGTGGCCACGAGTCTACCCTCGTACCTCAGCGAGCACATCTCCTCGGCTTGAACAAGCCATACTAGAAGCTCCCTTGCGTATCGGTATGTTCATGTATCTCTTTGTAATATTTTGTATTGCTTGCATACATATATATGTATCCTTATCCTCGTACAAACTTTGCAGGGACTTCGGCGGCGACGGAGGCTCTGAGTCGCTCTTTGACCGTAGATTTCGCTGATATCCCCAGTGAAACACCAATCAGTGTGGATGGGGTCGATGCAACTGTTGCTCTTGTGATAGAGTCTCCCTCGGTGGTTCTCGCTCCCGAAGCGCTTGCTCCCTCGGGGGAGGTGATTGTTAGCGATTCTGCGTATTCAAGTTTAGTTAATTACCGCAATCAAGACGGTTTCGCTTGTAGCTAGCCGGTTGAGTACGGGTGGTCCGCAGGGAGATGGGAATCTTTTTCTAAGTGTTTTAACGAGTTAAGTCCAGTTTTCCAGATTTTGTTGTGATTAATTGAGTGTTAAAATGATATGTAAAGAGAGCTTGTTAGAGTTAGGATTAGGTTAGTTTGAGTTAGGAGTCGCTCACCTCTTTCGTTGCCACTCTTAATATCGGTGTTATGGTAATCGGCAACAACGGGGATTAGCACGACTAGGAAGGAACTTGCGAGTATAAGCTAGGCTTTCCAACACATAAGTTCTTCCTTTTGGTGCTTGTCCGTCCGTTCTTGGCTCTTAGCCATAACCTCCGGTTAATTCAACCACAACCGGTCTCACTACGGAATCACCGCTATCATGTAGGATATGGTGCCGTAAGGAGCGGATTGTGGTTCAATTAACGGGAGTCGATTTAAGATGTTGGGCAAGGAAAGAGTGAAAGAGATTTCCTTCTCTCAAATTTCCCTTATCCTACCCTAACAAGTATGAAACTACTCACACATCATAATGAAAAGAAAACAAAACAAAAGAGAAAGATAGAAAGAAGGAGATTAGAAGATAACAACTAGCTATTTGCGACCTCACCTTGGCAAGGATCAAGCGTATGCGTCATGGTTGTTTAAGGATAAAGGAAAAGAGAAAAGAAAGAAACAACAAGAAATAACAACAACTAAGTTAACAAATGAAAATTACAAGCAATAATAATTTAACTAAAGAACAAGACAAGATATAATAACAAAAGGAACTTCTTTATTCATCATTCTTCACTCACAAAAGCTCACTACAAGTTTTTCAATGGAGAAGAGATGAGAAGAGGAAGAAGAAACAAGTATTCTAAACCCTAAAAAATACAAGATTATGCACCCCTTGGCTTCACAAGTTCTGGACTATTTATAGGCAGGAAACTGAAAATCTAGGGCAACCATCAGAACACAAATGAAAAGACCAATCTACCCCTGAAGTTCCATCACGTGAGGCGCCAGTACAGCCCCGGATCCGCGGCCTATACCCCCTATTGGCCGCGGATGCACGGCCCTATGGTGGAGTCAGGGCGTGGGCTTTCCTGTACTGCCCTGGTCTGCTGTCCCCTTTTGTCTGGTACATGTATTTTCTGATAATCTTTCCACATTTCTTTCAGAATTCTAGTGGATCAAAAGGTGATTGGACATGGATCTTTTGTCATGATTTTCTTGAGGTCCGCGTAGATTTCTTGGACTTGGTGTTGCCATTGTGCTTTGTGCATGAAGGTGACAATTGATTTGTCATTTTTTCTCCTAAACTGGTGTGTGGCAACAGACGGATAAAGAGCGGAGACCCGTGTTTTATCTGTGGTTGGCAGGAACCCGGATTTTGTCGTGTTTTTCCATGGATTTCACCGTTTAGAGCCGAGAACCTGTATCCTGCAATTGACTAGCAAACACGGCTCAAGAGTACCTACCGATCTGCAATGTGATAAAAATTGGGCGGTATGAAAATGCAAAAATCTGATATGAACAAATACCCCCAAACTTATCATTTGCTCGTCCCGAGCAAAGCCAATTTATTCACAAAAAATTTCCTAACCTCACTTTCGCAGGGAACGCGATTGCACTAAGCATGTGCAACAAGCCGTTAAACCTCTAGGTATCCCTAGTAGGAGGAGTGTTGTCTCCTGAGGGTTTTCAGCGGATACTACCCACAAAATCTGGTCAAGCTAGTTTTGTAAAATAACTAAGATTCAAACCCTAAAGTTTTGTTTCAGAAAATAACAATTCTATTATCCTAAGTCTAGACTATCGAACCTTTATTTTTCACACCTCGCTTCTTATTTAACTACAGATTTTATATCTCTTTACATGCAGTGCAAATAGTGTCGTTAAGCTCCAGAAAGGTCGAATAAAGTCCTCACGTTGAGTCATGAGGACTTGCAAGTGATGGGTGAGGTTATCCTTATCCGCATTTCACGGAATCAGGAGTTGCTCTGGATACTTCCCACGGGGTCATAGCCGTGTTCTGCAAGGACCAGGCTCCACTCTGGACGTTTCCCACGGGGTCATGATTGACTTAAGCCGCGTTCCACGTAACCAGGAATTTTGCTCTGGATGCTTCCCACGGGGTCATTGCCGTGTTCTGTGAGGACCAGGCTCCGCTCTGGATGCTTCACACGGGGTCACTGCCGTGCTTTACGAGGACCGGGATCCGCTCTGGACGTTTCCCACGGGGTCAGGATTGACATAACCCGTGTTCCACATAACCAAGAATTTGCTCTGGATGCTTCCCACGGGGTCATTGTCGTGTTCTGCGAGGATCAGGCTCCGCTCTGGATGCTTCACATGGGGTCATTGCCGTGCTCTGCGAGGACCAGGATCCGCTCTGGACGTTTCCCATAGGGTCAGGATTGACATAAGCCACGTTCCACGTGACCAGGAATTTTTCTCTGGATGCTTCCTACGGAGTCATTGCCGTGTTCTGCGAGGACCAGGCTCCGCTCTGGATGCTTCACACGGGGTCATTTCCGTGCTCTTCGAGGACCAAGATCCGCTCTGGACGTTTCCCACGGGGTCAGGATTGATATAAGCCGCGTTCCACGTAACCAGGAATTTGCTCTGGATGCTTCCCACGGGGTCATTGCCATGTTCTGCGAGGACCAGGCTCTGCTCTGGATGCTTCACACGGGGTCATTGCCGTGCTCTGCGAGGAACAGGATCCGCTCTAGATGTTTCCCACGGGGTCAGGATTGACATAAGCCGTGTTCCACATAACCAGGAATTTGCTCTGGATGCTTCCCACGGGCCATTGCCGTGTTCTGCGAGGACCAGGCTCCGCTCTGGATGCTTCACACGGGGTCAGGATTGACATAAGCTACGTTCCACGTGACCAGGAATTTTGCTCTGGATGCTTCCCACGGGGTCATTGCCGTGTTCTATGAGGACCAGGTTTCGCTCTGGATGCTACACACGAGGTCATTGCCATGCTCTGCGAGGACCAGGATCCGCTCTGTACGTTTCCTACGGAGTCAGGATTGACATAAGCCACGTTCCACGTAACCAAGAATTTGCTCTGGATGCTTCCCACGGGGTCATTGCCGTGTTCCATGTAACCAGGAATGGTTGACTTTATCCGCATTTCACGGAATCGGGGTCTGACTCTCAGTCATCTGTGCACAACCGAGTTATGGAACTGGGAGTTGCCGCGGTTCCACTTTGCTTGATGTTGTGTCCGTTGTAATGAGACGAATGTTGAGATGATCTCCAAGCTATTTATGAACCGTTGGGATTTGACTTCTTCTTCTGATGAGGCCTGGGGAGGAAAGGTGTGATTCCCTCTTTATTTGCGCCCCTGGATTGTATACAGAGATTGATGTGATATCACTTGTAGGGCAAAAAAATTTCATTCATTTTTTTATATTATTTTTTTTATTTCCGCGATGCTCTATCATTTCAGCTTTTATATCGCAAAGGTCGCAATTGCCCAATCATTTCGGCTGTTTTTCGCGGTGCCCAATCATTTCGGCTATTTGTTTTATTTTTACTCACTGCTTTTTTATTGCGAGTTGCCCAATCATTTCGGCTATTTGTTTTATTTTTACTCGCTCCTTTTTTATTGCGAGTTGCCCAATCATTTCGGCTATTTTGCATGCATACATTTTTTTACTTGCTGATTTTGTTGCAAGTTGTCCCATTATTTCGGCTATTTCGTATGCATGTGTGGCTCGCTAGCTTCTTTGCTGCAAGCTTGGAATTAGACATCGATTTCGGCATCGGCACCGCTATAACTGGGTTATTGCCAGGAGCGAATCACCATTTGCCTCTATCGGTGTCGAACAAAGGTGGCTTAGCGAACAGGGTTAGGATCCTGTAGACTAGGCTTTTGACTTCATGAGCCGTAAGGGTCTCATAAAGGTATTTCTCTCTGCGAGTCGTGAGGATCTCGCAGGTGCATTTTCTTCTTAAGAATCATGAGGATTCCTAAGTGTATGTTCTCTTATAAGTCGTAAGGATCTTACAAGAGTGTTTTCTCCTAATAAGTCGAGAGGACTTACAAGGGTTGTTCACCGTGTAGACATATCCCTAGTCACGGATGGGACTTTGTTAGGGAAATGTTTATTCGCGCTCGTGGATTGTATACAAGGGTCAGCATTGAGCCGCTTGTAGGGCAGTATTGGAGGTTGTGGTGGCCGCTTAAGAACAGGTTCAGATCCCTGTAGCTTAAGACTTTTGAATCCTATGAGCCGTGAAGGTCTGATAAGAGGGTTCTCCTTACGAGTCGTGAGGATCTTGTAAGTGTAGTTTGTCCTTAGGAATCGTGGGGATCCCTAAGTGTGTTGCTCTTTTGTGAGTCGTAAGGATCTCACACAGGGGGTTTCTCCTCACAAGGTCGAGAGGACCTTGCAAGTGTCTTTTAACGAGGTTGTGCCCTTTCGAGTTTTCACAAAACTCGCCGGTAGCCTTGCCGTTTTTACTCACGGAGCCCTTTCGGGTTTTCATCCGTGCCCATTTTGCTTATGGACATACCGTTTTTTTTCTTTTTTTTCCTCTTTTTTTGTATCAGCCTTGGGATGCTGCAATCCACAATCGTTTACCGACGTCTCGATTAACAGCTACTTCTAGGACATAGTGGTCCATTGTTAGTTTAAGGACGTTTCGGTCTGTTGTTAGTTTTAGGACATTTCGGTCCGTTGTTAGTTTTAGGACATTTCGGTCCGCTGTTAGTTACTACTTATAGAGTTTGGGCTTAGGAAGATAGCGAGCGGACACAGGCGTCGTCATCTATCGTTGACCTGGGCCGTGACTCGTCAAGCGTAGAATTTCTTCAGGAAGCGACCGTTTATTGGCCTGAAAGGTCTTTCGTCATGCATGTCCATGAGTAGATAGGCTCCACCCTGGTAGACTTTGTCTATGATATACAGGCCTTCATAGTTTGGCTCGAATTTTACCCGCTTGGCATGGTTGGGGATCATAGGTCTTTTGACCACTAGCACGAGTTCACCTTGGCGGAATGTTCTCGACCTAGTCAATCTCTCATATGAACGTGTCATCTTTGCTTTATAAGCCTCTAGATTTTGTTGCGCTATGAGCCGGGTTTCATCAAGGGCATCGAGCTCCTCAAGCTGAAGGTGAGCATTCTCTTCATCCGTTAGCTCGTAATGAACTGCTACTCATAGAGAGGGTAGCTCTATCTTGAAGGGGAGTACTGCCTCTGTACCGAATACCAATGCGTACGGCGTTGTGTACGTGGCCGTTTTGAACGTAGTTCGATACGTCCAGAGAGCTTCATGCAGTCTCTCATGCCAGTCCTTCTTATTTCGAGACACCGTCTTTTTCACGATCTTCGTCAAGGTCTTGTTGAAAGCCTCAGCTAGACCGTTAGCTCGGGGATTATAGACTGAGGAGTATCTCTAGTCTATGTTATGCTGTTGTGCGAAGCGGCTGATCTTGTGGCTTCTGTAGGCTGGCCCGTTATCGGAGATGATCCATCTCGGAGTTCCAAACCGATAAATAACGCGTGTCTTGAAGAAATGGAGGATATTCTTCGTCTTCACTTCCCTCAGCGGTACTGCTTCTACCTATTTGGAGAAGTAATCAGTTGTCGCCAAAATAAATCGATGTCCTCTGGACGATGCTGGTTCGATGGGGCCGATTATGTCAGTCCCCCACATTTCGAACGGCCAGCTAGCCACCGTTGGATGTAGTGGATTTGGATGCTGATGGATAAAGTCCCCGTGAATCTGGCATGAGTGGAATTGCTTCGTGTATTCGAGGCAGTCCTGGATCATCGTGGGCCAATAGTAGCCCATCCTTTTGATTTTCAGCTTCATATTCAGGCCGGCTTGTGAGAACCGCAGAGTCCGTCGTGAGTTTCTTGGACGACTCTTTTTGCTTCTTTAGGTCCCAGGCATCTTAACCACAGAAAATCAAATGACCTCTTGTACAGAGTATCATTGACGAAGGTGAAAGATAGGGCTCGCTTCATGAGCTGATGTTTTAAGGACGCATCTTCAGGTGTTCGACAAGATTTGAAGTAATCTATAAAGACTTCCCTCCAATCCATAACCTTTTCCTGGTCATTTATTTGCAGGGCCGTTTGCTTGGTCGTTCCCTTTTCTTCGGACGACTCCGGGGATATTTCTGCTGGTGCAAGAACCCGACGGCTTTGCACAACGATCCTTACGTCATCGAGGTTCTCGTAGGCCAGTTCTTTAGCGAGCTTGGCTAATGCATCCGCTTTGCTATTTTCCGTGCATGGTATGCTTTCTAGGGTGTAGGAAGGAATTTGAGTCAGCAGCTGCTGTACTCTCTCACCGTACTTCACCAACTCTGGCTTGCACGTTTAGTAGTCGCCGTTTATTTGACTAACGACCAGCTGGGAGTCTCCGTATATGAGCAGGTTTTCAATTCCCATGTCGACGGCGATCTCGAGACCTGCTATCAAAGCTTCGTATTCGGCTTCATTGTTTGTCCTCGGCTCTATTAAGGAGAAAGCAAAGCGCATTATCCCTCCTTATGGAGTTACGAAGATGAGGCCTACCCCTGATTTGATTATGGGCGTGCTTTGTTTGCGCTTCTTCATGGAAGATGCTCCATCGAAGTAAAGTTCCCACCGGGTATCACCCCCGTCGATCGTGTCAAATGCATGTTCGTCTGGCAATTCGCAGTTCAAAGGAGAATCGGCAGGTATCGGATGCTCAGCGAGGAAGTCGGCGATGGCCTGGCCTTTCACTGCCTTAAGAGGCTGATAAGTTATCGAGAACTCCATCAAGAGCAAGGCCCATTTAGCGAGCCGTCCTGTTAATATGGCCTTTGACATCAAATATTTGAGGGGATCCACCTTTGATATGATTCGGACTTCATGCGCCAACGCATAGTGCCCGAGCTTTGTTATCGCGAAGATCAATGCCAGGCAGTGTTTTTCGATGGGAGAATAATTGCTTTCTGCCCCCAGTAGAACTCGACTCAAATAGTAGAGGGCTCTCTCCTTCCCTTGGTCGTTTCCTTATGCCCATAATACGCCTAAGGAACCTTCAAGGGCGGTTGTATACAGAATGAGAGGTTTTCCTTTAATGGGAGCGAACAGTACTGGCAGATTCTGCAGGTATTGCTTGATTTCGTCCAGTGCATTTTGGCATTTGCGATCCCAGACGAAAGGAGTTCCCTTCTTCATCAGGTGACTGTGAGGACGACACTTGCCTGAGAGATTGGCTATAAATCACCGGATATACGTGAGCTTTCCTTGGAGAGACCGCAATTGCTTGAGAGTCCTTGGCAGGGGCATTTCCATAATCGCCTTGATTTTTGACGGATCTATCTCGATGGCTCGGTGTCGGATGATGAATCCTAGGAACTTGCAAGAGGAAACTCCGAACGTGCATTTGATAGGGTTTATCTTCAAGTTGTATTGCCGAAGGCGTTGAAATACGATCTTTAGATGCTCTAGATGTTCCTCGTATGATTTGCTTTTAATTACGAGGTCGTCGATATAACATTCAACGATTTCATGTATGAGATCATCGAAAATCTTCGTTATGGCCCTCTGATAGGTGGCACCGGCGTTCTTTATACCGAAAGGCATCACCTTGTAGCAGAATATACCTAAAGGGGTCAGGAAAGCGGTGTTCTTCTGGTCATCGGGATGCATCTTTATCTGATTGTATCCCGACGATCCGTCCATGAAGGAGAAGACTTCGTGAGTGGATGTGTTATCTATCATCAGCTCAGTGACTGGTACTGGGAAGTCGTCCTTTGGACAGGCTTTATTGAGATCCCGAAAGTCCACGCATATGCGCACTATCCCATTTTTCTTCATCACCGGGACGATATTGGCAATCCAGTCAGGGTACTGAACCTCTTGGATGAAGCCAGAGTCGATTAGCTTCTTGACCTCGGTGTTGACGCCCATCTCAAGCTCGAGCCGCATTCTTCTCGGTGCTTGTTTGATTGGCTTGGCGTCCGGGGATATTGCCAATTTGTGGATAGCAATCTCTGGATCTAGTCCTGGCATATCAGAATAGTTCCATGCGAAGCAATCTTTATGCTGCATAAGCACGTCTTTTAGTGTAGCCATCCTTTCTTTAGACAACAGCTCACTGACGAATGTCGGTCGCGGGTCACTTGTCGTCCCCAATCAATTTTCTTTAGGTTATCTGCTGTAATGTGTATTCCATCTTCCAGCTCTTTCGGCACCGGTGGAAACTCTGAGATCACCTCGTCCTCATTGTTTTCGAAGCACCAGGGGAGATCATCTATATTCTCGGGCTCTCCTTTTGACTGCGTTATCGTGTGACAAGTACGAGATCTTTTCCAAGATCGATGTTGATCTGGTTCTACTCTCGCTATACGCGTGGCTTTCGGTTTATGCTTCTGCGACGGAGTTACCTTCCAACTGCTGGATAGAGCGAACCTTCCCTGTTGATACTGGTCTTCGACCCAGTTCTTGAAGGTGAAGTAGTCTTCGAGAGTGTGTCCTATTGCTCGGTGATAAGAGCAATAGTCTGGGTGAGAGACCTCGTTGGCTTGCTCGGGGTGTTTGGACTCCGGAAGTGTAATCATTTGATGTTTTACGGTAAGATCAAGTATCTTCCATGTTTTGTTCTGAGGAAAAGAGTATGCGCGACCCATCGTCTTTATAAGAGACGAATCCGGATTGCTCGATTCCCGATCGCGTGGCTTCATGGTCCCGCTTGGTCGCTGTCGAACGCCTTTCCCTCTCTTTGATTTATTTTTGCCTCTGCGTCGGGCTTTTTGTATGACGGGTTGATAAGGAAGAGCATTGTTATTCTCCGCGACCTTCTGAAGGAGGCGTTGCGTCCTGGCTTTCTCGTAAATGGCCATTTCACGGTTATGGTCATCCCGGGCCTTTCGACCCGCTTCCCTTATGAGCATGTCCATTCGTTCTTTAAACGACGGACTTGGCATTTTGGTGGTATGATCTCGTTTTGGTTCAGGGTCAGCGTTTTCTAATAGGGCGTCTCCTTCTTCATCGAAGTCATGTATGACGTAGCTACCATGGACTCGTTCCCGTTTCTTGGATTGGACATATCCAAGCCCGACCGTTTCCATTCTCCCGTTGGGCAACTTTCGCTGAGTTCCGGGGACGTCCCAAATCCTATTGTAGAATCGAGCTTGTCGAGTAGTCTATCTGAAGGGTACCCCTTGGTGCTTCAATAGCCTTTTCAAGCCTTCTGTGTAATATCTAGGCAGACGGATGGGATGGAGCCTGTCGAGCGTAGAATCAGAGCCGTGCCAGATTTCTTTATCCACTTTAGTTTCCTAAGATCGGTAGAATAGGATCGCCTTTTCGACTTTTCGCCTGGGAGGGACGTAAAATGTTTGCAGTTCTTGCACACCATAAGCTTCAAGTGGATCGAGATCTTTGTAATGTTCTTATGGAACCATGGTAATTTGCAAACCCTGATTATCGCCAGTGAAGGCTTGTATTGATGGCCGAGCGGAAAATATAGCGTTAACATCATCTTCCGAGTCGCTGCCGAAGATCAACGTAGGGGCAGACGGTCCTGGGTTGTTGCGTTGGGGCGGCCCTGAATAAACTATTTCTTCCTCCTCCTCGGTATCACTCCCGAAGACCGGAATAGTGGTGATAGCTTTGTTCTTCGGTTTGTGACATCTTTCCGTGTCCTCAAAATCTGGTAAGAAGTATTTTGCATCTTCGTACTTTCGGACTTCGTTAATGGAGAATGGGTTTAACTCCCCCATCACAGTGTACTCGAGACCATCCTTAAAATACTTCATACACTGGTGTTGTGTAGAAGGGATAATGTTGTACTCGTGTAACCAAGGCCTGCCGAGCAAAGCATTGTAGCATGTCTTGGCGTCAATGACGAGAAATTTAATATCCGTGACAAGTAGCCCGAAGCACAGCGTCAGTATCACAGACTCGAGAGTCCATGATGACTGGGAATCGAAACCGAAGATGGTGATTTTATCACGAGCGAGGTGCTGAACGCTCATGCAGATTTCCTTCAACACTCGCACGTTGAGGAGATTGACGGAAGACCCATTGTCAATCAGGATTTTGCCTATCTTGATATCATGACAGTATCTGGAGACATAAAGGGGACGGTTGTGCTCGCACGTCCCAAGGAGGAGATCTTCATCGCCAAAGGTGATATCGGCTGTGTGTACTTCTTCCAGCTCGTCCTTCATCTTTTCTTCGGCGAGGAAAGCTTGGAATTGCTCCGGCTCTTGTAGCGCCTTGATCAATGAATCTTACGCCTCTTTGGATAGCATAAGGATGTCGAGAATGCTGAGCTGTGAGGGTAGCTTCCTTAAGTGTGCCAGAACGTTATAGTCCACCTTGTTTTTCTTTGGCGGGTCCTTGGCTGTCATCTCTTTGACGGCTTGGTCATCAAGGATGATATCCTCAGAGGCTTTTTCTTTTCCCTTATCTTTTCTATTCGTGGGTCCGAGATTCTTTTTGGGCAGCGTACGATTGCGCAGCTGAATATTTTCACAGGTCTTTGGTTCTTCCTCTTTTCCCGAGGTGGATTCTTTGAAGAGAGGGTCAAGAGTCATTTCTTCGTCAGAGTCACTCCCGAAGGTGAGAACTTGCGATCCTCCGGCATTAACCATGCGACAGTTGCCGGTAGTTCTTCTAAGCTCCTCGGTCGTACTTCTTTGCTCCCGACGAGTTTTGCGTTTCATTCGCTTAAAATGCTGCCGGTGAGCAACATATCCCTGCCACCATCTTTTAAAAGAGTTGCACTCTTTGGTGAGGTGCGCAATCTTTCGTGATATAAGCAGTAGCTAGGATGCATTTCTGCTTCACCAAGAATGTTTCCTTCCGAAGGTGGCAGCTTCATTCCCATTGATATGGCTTTGGCGAACCTCTATGCACGGCGGATGTACTTTGATTTGGCGGGAGCGTCTCAACCCTTTCGTCCAGTCGCCGGCGCTTGGCTTTTTCAAATATGGCCATCTCACGCTCTCGAGCAGCTTTGCTTTTAAGAAGAGCCTCATTCAGGAATGCATCAATCATTTCGTCTGATGGCCCTAGAAGTTCCGTCTCAAGACCTGCCCCCAGTTTCTCTGTGTAAGGAACTTCTTCTCCATTTATCGATGAGTGAGAAATCACATGGCAACTTGCTACATAATCTTCTGATTCATCCGACGAGTCTTCTCCATCATCTCCGTCTTCAAGGACGTGACTGAGAAATTCTTGGAGTGTGATTGGAGTCCGCGCTTTCTGGTTATACTTTTCCAGCGCTTCAATCTGCTTTTGCAGGTCAATGCGCTTGTCACCAGGCTTCACGAGCTTTTTGGTCTTCTTTTTCTTCTTTAAAGACTTTGACGGCTGGGTGTGAGTGTTTTGAATATCACCACCAATTTTTGGGATTGGGCGCGGTTTCAGCATTCCCTTGATAATCTCGGGTTCCAGCGGATTCTTCAACCTGATCGCCGGGCGTGCCAGATGATGTTCCCCTCCGAAACACGGAGACACGACCGCGCAGGTCCGTCTTGCCTGAATTTCGGGGCAGATGCTAATTGGTGCTATCCGTCCACCTTTTCGAAGATGCCAAGTTGATTTATGGCACCATGTATCGAAGGTTTAAACGGATGCGGTCGATGTAGCAGACTTCGTCAGATTCCCCCTCATTTGAGGGGGTTTTTATTGTGGGGACGCTCTTCCCTGAAGGCAAGCCCCTGCAGTTAATTACGCTACCGCATCGCGGTAACAACTTTCTCCTTCTCCAGATGGTCACTTCGTGTCGTGGGTGTTTTTTTGTGTTTGGTTGCCCGTGGATTGTATACGGAGACTAATTTGTGTTGTCGCCCGTAGGGCGTGGACTAGTCCAAATCCGTATCTTCTTAGATTTGGGTTTGGGGGTTGGGTTTAAGGATACGTTAGCCTCATTTGAGACTAAGATCAACTTAAACGTTTGTTAAGGATACGTTAGTCTCATTTTAGACTAAGATCAACTTAACGGGATCGTTTAGATCCAACAAAAGAGCAATTGGACTCTATTGTTTAGTTTAGGGACATTGCGGTCGATTAGTTTAAGGACATTACGGTCCAATGTTAGTTTAAGGACATCACGGTCGAATGTTAGTTTAAAGACATCACGGTCGAATGTTAGTTTAAAGACATCACAGTCGAGCTTAAGGACATCATAGTCCGTGAGTTTAAAGACCTCACAGTCAAGGTTAAGGACGTCATAGTCCCTGAGTTTAAAGACCTCACAGTCAAGGTTAAGGACATCATAGTCCATGAAATGTGTGGTTGTCGGGACCCGTCACCTCTCTGAAGACGTTGCGGGATTACAACGACAAATATCAAAGGAGTGAAGAGATGTACCCTTGAACCAAAGTTGATTGGGGATCTGTAGTCCAATTTGGAACTAAGATCAATTAGTTAGATTATGAGCTCATTGGCTCAGTTAAATCTGAATTGAGGACTTATGGCCAGTTTGGGCTAAGTCCAATTAGATTAGAAATAATGGCTCTTTATTGGACCATTAAAAATTTGTCTGGGTTCAAGCCCACATTATTTATCAATGCTAAACTAGGGTTTGAGGGCTCTGATACATTTTTTGTCTTTGACTGAGCATCAAACATTGTAGTTCTGAGTTTTACTCAACTTTGAGATTTAGTTAAAGGGGAGGTTTTTACCTCTGGAAACTTAGCCAATTTGGCTAAGATTGGCTTTAAAATAGTGTTAAACACTAGAGGACAGCAGTGTTAAACACTGGAAACAAAATACTTAAAATAGTGTTAAACACTAGAAAGGAAGGGGTCACGTGGGAGCACGTGAGGGCACCCAGAGGTGGGGCCAGATCTCCTTTATTTTGTTCTCAGAACTGCAAATAAGTGTTAAACACTTTTAGTTTTCATAACCATCACGCGTGGGCACGTGATGGGTATTCATGCACTGATTTGTTAAGGTGTTTATTAGGGGTCACGTGGGGACACGTGAGGGCGCCCAAATTAGAATCTGCCTTTGCCTTTATTCTCTTTGTTTTGGAGGTCACGTGGGAGTACGTGAGGCATTGTCTCAGGGCTAACTCCTTTTTATTTTGGAGGATCTTTTTAGGGGTCACGTGAGGGCACGTGACCTAGTTCTCTATATGCAGGGAGATCTTTCAAGTCTCTTTATTTTTTAAGAATTAAATTCTCTGTAGGGTTAAACCCTAATTTATTTTTTTAGAGGAATTAAATTCCTATGCATATGTAAGAATTAAATTCTTATGCAGGGTTAAACCCTAATTTTATTTAGAGGAATTGAATTCCTTATGAATTTGGGAGAATTGAATTCTCATATAGGGTTAAACCCTAGTTTTGTCTGTCTTGGAGGAATTAAATTCCTATAAATTGGGAGAATTAAATTCTCATATAGGGTTAAACCCTAGTTTTATCTTGGAGAAATTAAATTCCTGTGAATTTTGGAGAATTAAATTCTTTAAACTCAATTCTCCCTCTAAGTTTTGGATCTGCATGGCAGAATCTCCCCGATGAGAATTAAATTCTCAACCTGTAGAGAGATTTGCTTCTGCAGATCTTCAACCAGTGGAAGAACTAAGTTCTTTTGCAGAAGAGTTAAACTCTTAGATTGAGAATTAAATTCTCTTTTTGTTTTATGAAAGCTTTGATCCCTTTCCCCTTTCTCACCTAGGGTTTCTTTTCTTGAGAATTGAATTCTCCTTTCTTTTCTCTCTGCTATTTTCCTTTAGAAAATTTCAAGATCCTAAAATTCTATATCTCTCTATTCTCTTCTTGTCTCCTATTTATAAGAGAAAGAAAGGAATCAATTTGTTTAGTAAATCTTTCATTCAAAGATTTTGTTTGTTTTTGTAACTAGTATGATCTCAGTGAATTTTATTCACCATTGGATTTTTAATCTAGAAGATATTCTGTTTGTTATTTTTGGTGAAATTTAGGAAAATCTTTCCTTGTATACAATCTTTCCATAAATTGGTGATTTTTAATCACCTTTGGATTTTTAAAAATCCAATGGTGCTCCACTTTACAGAGCATAATCCTTTTTGTTTGGAAAGATTTAAAGAAATACTTTCCCAGTTAGGGTCTTTGATTTTCCTTAATTAGAATTTAATTCTATTAACTCATAAGGCTTTTAAAGCCCATCACGTATTGACACGTGATCCCAACGTTTGACTATTGAAATAGAATTTAATTCTACCAGTTAAAAAGCTGAGCGACCTGTCACGTGTTGGCACGTGAGCCTCTTTCATTCAGAATTTAATTCTGTCTTTTAACTGGGCTAAAGGACCATCACGTGTCAGCACGTGCCCTTGGTCACGTGTGAGTACGTGATGCCCCATTGGGGTCTTTCCTTAGCCATTTTGTTTACACTTTTGTTTGATTTAGAATTTAATTCTATAAAGTGGAGATCATAAGGAATTATCACGTGTCAACACGTGACCCTTGGTCACGTGTGAGCACGTGATACCTCATTGAGGTATTTCCTGATTTTTTATCAGGGAACACACCTCTAAATCCATCTGTTGGTTCCCTTAAGTCCTCCAACATTGCGCCATCATCGTCAACATGGAAGCCGAGGAGATTTCCCTGGCCATGAGGTAGGTGGGGGAATCGTCTTCTGAGGCAGAGGATCTGCGCTTTCAGCTGCTGTAGGAGAAAGAGAAGACGACCGCCCTTGAGACCCGGTTGGCCGCCGGGGAGCTCATGCTCTCCAAGTGCCAGGAGTCCTACCGTCTAATGGGCGAGTCCCACCGAGCCGTGGAGGGAAAGTTGGAGGAGTTGGGTAAGCGCTACGCCTTAATGAAGAAGGCGAGGGACGCCAGCAAGAGGGAGACCGAGGCTGCGCTTGAGGCGGCAAAGATCGCCGAGATTCGGGCCCGCAAGTCTGTGGACGCGTACAAGGCGTCAGACCAGTTCTACACTGTCCTCGGCGAAGCCTCCGCAATCATTTAGAATGCAGCCCTTGATGCTGTCAAGGAGTTGATGCTGGAGTTTGCTGACGATGAGCTCCATGCTCGGGTCCCTCTCTCGGTGGAAACGCCGTAGGCGGCTAGCGCCGGAGGCGGGACGGCTACGGAAGCAGAAATCCCGACCCCCGAGGGCAGTGCCAAACATGGCAAGGTCTCGGCGGAGCCTGCTGCCTGACCTCCTCCTTTTTTTTCTTCTTTTAGATCCGAAAAATTTTGTAAGCCTCGGGGCAATTTTTGTAAGGCTGAGGATCCCCGAATGCCCTGTAAAGTATTTTTAGAACATAAATAAAACTGGGTTTATCTTCCTCTGCTTGGCAATGTTTTTCTTGTGTGAGTACTTGAGTTTGTCGGTCTCTTCCCCGACGCAAATGTTAGGTCGTGGGTCAATGACCGACCTTTTAGATGACGATCTCGCATCGAATGTAAGCCAATTAGTTGTCAAGTATAGGAAGGCTGGTGTCCTCCCGCCCCTGAAGTCGAAGTAACGATCGTTCACTTAGGATACATCGGGAGACTCCTTCGAGTAGGAAGGAGTGTAAGCCGGTCCTCAGAGTCGGTTCTTAGCGTTAGGTGAACAACAGCCAAGTCAGAATTGGTCAGCGTCGACGGGTTCTCCCTTGACGCGGTTCCCAAACCTCCATCTTGGGATGGTAAGAATTCACTACTCGGAGTTAGCTGAGTAGGGATCTGCGTGGTTGCCCTTTGGTCGGGGGTTGATCCTTGGCGTCGGTGGGTAGGAGTGTACCCGCCAAGGGTCGACCGAGCAGGGAGGCTGCTCGGTGGCCTCTTGAGGAGGGCTTCGATCCTTATCGTTGGTGGGCAGGGAAGCTGGTCGGTGGCCTCGTGAGGAGGGCTTCGATCCTTCGCATAGGTGGGCACGATGTGCCCGCTAAGGATTGACCGAGCAGGGAAGCTGCTCAGTGGCCTCGTGAGGAGGGCTTCAACCCTTAGTATAGGTGGGCATGATGTGCCCACTAAGGATTGACCGAGCATGGAAGCTTCTTGGTGGCCTCATGAGGAGGGGTTCGATCCTTAGCGTTGGTAGAAAGGATGTGCCCGCTAATGATTGACCGGGCAGGGAAGCTTCTCAGTGGCCTCGTGAGGAGGGCTTCGATCCTTAGCGTAGGTGGGCAGGATGTTCCCGCTAAGGATTGACTGGGCAGGCAAGCTGCTCGATGGTCTCGTGAGGAAGACTTCGATCCTTAGTGTAGGTGGGTAGGATGTGTCCGCTAAGGATTGACCGAGCAGGGAAGCTGCTCGGTGGCCTCGTGAGGAGGGCTTCGATTCTCACCGTAGGTGGGCACGATGTGCCCACTAAGGATTGATCGAGCAGAGGAGCTGCTTGGTGGCCTCGTGAGTAGGGCTTCGATCCTTAGCATTGGTGGGTAGGATATGCCCGCTAAAGATTGACCGAGCAGGGAAGCTACTCGGTGGTCTCATGAGGAGGGCTTCAATCCTTAGCATAGGTGGGCAGGATGTGCCCGCTAAGGATTGACCAAGGAGGGGAGCTGCTCTGTGGCCTTGTGAGGAGGGCTTCGATCCTTAGCGTAGGTGGGCAGGATGTGCCCGCTATGGATTGACCGAGCAGGGAAGATGCTCGGTGGCCTCATGAGGAGGGCTTCGATCATTAGCATATGTAGGCACGATGTGCCCGCTAAGGATTGACCGAGCAGGGAACCTACTCGGTGTCCTTGTGAGAAGGGTTTCGATCCTTAGCGTTGGTGGGCAGGATGTGCCCGCTAAGAATTGACCGGGCAGGGAGGCTGCTCGGTGGCCTCGTGAGGAGGGCTTCGATCCTTAGTGTAGGTGGGAACGATGTGCCTGCTAAGGATTGACCGAGCAGGGGAGCTGCTTGGTGGCCTCGTGAGGAGGGCTTCGATCCTTAGCGTTAGTAGGAAGGATGTACCCGCTAAGGATTGACCGAGCAGGGAAGCTGCTCGGTGGCCTCATGGAGGCGTCGGTCAGTCTCCCTTGACCTGTAAACCCTGGAAGAGAGACCGTCACGGACAACACATGGAAGAAGCGCACAGGTGAGGCGCGTCGCTTCGTAGTGCGCGTCGTTCCAACTCCTATTGACTGCTTGGGGCCCGTGAAGGACGATGGTCGCCACGCGGCAGCTCCGTATTGGGAAATTTGTAAATATCTCATGATTCACGTTGTCGCGCATGAAAACTTGGGCCTTTAGGGATTCTCTTAGGGCTTATAAATAGAAAAGGCATTTCGGCCAAATAAACGCCCCCTTGCGCTTCTGAAAAATGGCCGGGTTTATTTACAGCATCAAGGAGATTGTTTCCTTCGACGATGTGTACCTTTATGACCCAGAGTGCACCGAGGAGACGTGCCAAGGGGTGATAGAGAGCGTGGAGAGACACTTCGGCTGCCTACTCTCTCGGCGATCCCCTTTCCTCCAACTGCTCATGTACACGATTTGGAGGATTTCCCCGGGCCTGAAGAATGTCTTGTCCGAGCAGCTGCAGGACAAGGTGATCGAAAAGTTGCACACGCTCCATCACTTCATCCTGATCTCGAAGAGCAGGCAGAATTGCTCGGCGGCTCTTCTTCTGGAGTGTTTCCAGAAGAGGTTGATCACCGACTCCTGCCCGGCGGGTGCGGTCTCTGGCCCATCCATGGTGTCTTGGGTCTGCGAGCACCATGATAGGAAGCGGGGTGCAGAAGCTAGGGCTCGGCTTGCTGAAATCTCCTCGGAGTACCACTAGCAGTGCTTCCTTAATCCCCGCCCCCCTTACTGTAATATTTTTGTATATATTTTTTTAGTGTAAGGCTGAGGAGCCTATAATACCACTCAATGAATAAAGTTCTTCTTTTCCGATGTGCTTTTGTCTCCTTTTTATCCCTTTAGTATTTTTGCATATTTTCTCAAAAACGAATCAGGGGATCTCGGAACCGTGAAAAAGAACAAAATTTATAGAAGAAGTCTCTTATAACTTGGGAGACTTAATAAAAATTACATTGCTTCGAAAAGAAGAAAATACATTCATTTGTATAGTTTGAGTTTCTCAGTGCTGTAAGGCCGAAGAAACTTGCGTCCTCCCGCGTCTTGTAAGCGATAGGCCTCGCCGGGCAATACTTCGGAGACGAGAAATGGGCCATCCTACTTCGAGGAGAACTTGTGCAGCCTGCCTTGGTCTACAAATTCGTTCCGCCTCAGGACCAAATCTCCCGTCTTGAAGGCGCGATACTTAACTCATGCATTGTAGTAGCGAGCAGTTTGCTGTTGATAAGTGGCGGCTTTGATCTGTGCCCGGTCCCACTTCTCTAGCAAGAAGTCCAAATTATTCCGGAGCGCTGAGGTGTTTGCTTCTTCATCGAAGTGTTCGACTCTGTAACTGGGCAGTCTGATCTCTGCTGGGACCATTTCCTCGGTACCGCAGTAGAGGCTGAAGGGCGTCTTGTTAGTGATATATGCCCTAGAGGCTATTATTGTATCATACTGGATTGTATATTACTTAATGGGAGCTTGGGATATACACGGATATAGTAACAGTCTTGCTCGAAATGATAGTATGCTACCTGGTTTGTTTCTCCTCAATATGTGCATGTGTTGGCTTGATTACCAGCGTTGTGATGGCAGTCACACTAGTGGGGGCTGGGTAATCTATAAGCACATCCTATACAGGTTCCTAGTCGTAGGATTATCGAGATGGGGAATCGATACTCCATACTAGACTAGTGTATACGCTTCTCATCCCAGCAGGGGAGATGGTCTGTCCCACAGCCATCAGTACATCATACTGGAAATAGTATGCAGGTGCTCATTAGGTTATGAGTACACTGGACAGGACTCATCGGGAACTGTTGGTGGGTATTATACCTGTCGTCGGGTAGTAGTTCCCAGGTGACATGAGTACACCTTAGTCCGTCGACTTGATACTGCTGCTTCGCTTCAAGTGTGTTCCCACTGTACTTTGATTACTACCCTATCACGGCTCAAAGGAGTCGTGCAAACAGGTAGTAGTTGGGTACAGTCCCGAAGCACTTGGAGGCAGTGGCGGTTAGATAGGATTCATCTCTCCCGGTATTGAGGGTTGATATCACGCTGTGTTCGGAAGGCCATTACATAAAGTCCTTAGCCAAGGAAAGCGAGATTTACCGGTAGGTATTCCAGTAGTTTCTCAGGGTGTATTGGGCTACTCTCTGACATGACTTATTGTGCCATTAGGGGTCTGACGATTACTGTCCCCTAGGCCCGATATGCGATACTCTTAGACGAACGGACCGGACTGCACAGAGATTGTCACATTCAGGCTCAGTAGGAGTTCAGATGGATTTTCCTCATCAGCCTTCTTATCGACATCTATCTGGGGACCGTTACGTGCAGCTAGTACCGCTTGCAGCCTGTGGTTAAACCCATTGCCAGCGTAGTGTCGAGTCTTTAGAGTCCCACATAGAGAGTTTCCCTGCACCGGAAAAAAGGTGTAGAGGTCATATGGTTTTACGGCAGGGCTTCGATCACTTACGTGCACTTGAGCGCGTATGATGTTTGGGCGGATAATACTATTGGGATTTGGTTTAAGCCGGATCCTAGTATTATATTGATGGATCAGTTTTGTCTCTTTGTATTCGTGTTTCTCGGAACACGAATGCGGGTATGTGTATACGGATGAGAGGGGCATAGAAGGAGACACCTCATTAGAGTTTTGACCATTGACTTGATTAAAACAATTATGAGGTGGAGGAAAGTATTTGTTATTTTTGTAAATGATAATTGAGGCATGGCTACTTGTTTTGACTACTTGACTTTGTTTGACCATTTGACTTGGCTTGACCACTTGACTTGGTTTGACTTAGATATTTTTGTGAGATATTTTGTGACCTAAATATTTTGATGAGATATTTTTCATGCCATGCTCGTAGTCAAGTCAAGGTAGCCATCTCACATTATCTTTATCATTATCAAAAATCATTTCTCTTTCCTCAAGCT
Organism: Agapanthus africanus; assembly: GCA_030015575.1. Classification (NCBI taxonomy): domain Eukaryota; kingdom Viridiplantae; phylum Streptophyta; class Magnoliopsida; order Asparagales; family Amaryllidaceae; genus Agapanthus; species Agapanthus africanus. The sequence goes on from CM057339.1 coordinate 392,693,090, forward strand.
AGCTCTCTTCTTCTTCCTCACATCAAAACCCTAAAAGCTCTCATGTGTTGAGGATCCTAGGGTTTCAAGAGACAAATAAATCTATCTTCATACTGTACATCACTTAGTCCATTAAGTTTAGCAAGCTTGTTGCCCTAGTTACCTCAGTTTTGAGGTGGAGCTCGGACTATAGACTCTCGGGTGGATCGTCTTTGACATGAGGAGGCCGTTGAAGAAGCTACAATCAGGATCGATCCTTGGAGCCTACAACAACGAGGAGGACAGCGATGAAGACCCGAAGGACATGTATCGTCAGGTATAACTTCGTATCCGAGTAATTAAACCTCAAGTAGTTTGCTAGTCAGGGTTTATGGACGATCCTTAGTTCTAGTCGGTGTTACGAAGCTCGTAAAAATCATTTTTTTTGCAAATTCCGCCTCCCCGCGAACACGCAGGGTGCTCGAAATCGACTTACAGTAGTATCAGAGCCTCTCATAAACCTTACATAGCTTTTAACGATGTTAGAATTCCGCTGTTTTTGTCGCGGAATAACTGTCGACGAAAACAGTTTTCAAAAGTGAGGTTTTGAGTTGTTTGCACACCCCGCGGGCTCACGGTTTGAATCGAGAATCCGCAGGGTGAATCGTGCGCACCCCGGGGACACCCGGGGGGGGACCAACAGCTGAGACCACCCCCCAAGACCACCACTTGGTGGCTGGTGACCCGAGAGCACCGGGAATTGGTGCTCTCGGGTTTGCCTTCCTTTGGGGGCCACCTCGTGGTGGCCCTCAGGGGTGGGTACCCCCCGTGAGGCCCCCAGTTCAACAATAATTCATGTGTCTTCACCTACGCGAAGATTCGAGCGGGTTTCGAGTTCGTTTCGACTCCCGGATTGGCTCAAAACTATCAGTTTTGGAACTTTAGCTCACTGGATTTTCAAGTCTTGGAAAATTGGTTAAGTTTGCTAATTGCATGCGGAATTCTAATGTCATAGTTACTTTGCAAGATTTGTGATGTATATATGTGTTTGGAAACATCTACTAATTGCTATACATCAATTAGTCGGGGTTGCACGTATCTGTGATGTTGTTGTGATGGTTTGTGTATATGAACTTGTTGGATCGTCGTGGATGAATAGCCGGGGATGTGAGATAAGGGTTTTCATTCTTTCATTCGTTATAAAATTTGTAAAGTGATATACTATTATTTTTGCGGGGTACATCCGGGTTGAGCTTGTAGCCACCGTTGTATTATTTATTTTACTGTTTTTACTCCTAAGATAGACCCAAGGTGGGGTGCACAAACTACCGGGTACTTTGAAGTGCCGAGTGGCCTACTCACTTTGTTGAGGGAGGTTGCTTCACTTCGGGTATTTGGCGGGTAGTTTGCCGAACCCGTAGGGGTCGAGGGTAAAGTTTGGCTAATCATCACGACCGTGGAATCTGTCTTTCGTTACAGGCTCAAACGAAACGCGAAAATCCTAGTATATCTAATGTGTTCATCTGTGATCTGGAATGCTTATCATTGCGTCTGACGAATGGATATTATTATATATATATTATATAATAGACGTTGCTTATGTTTTGCATCCTCGCTAGTCCATCCCCCACTCTGTCGTTAGTTAAGTAACCTAACAGGTGATGACGGGGCCCCGTGGCGAATGTGGATGGCATAGGCGTACGTTGTATTTTCGTTGTTTTCTGCAATGGTAGGTTAATTGATGGGACTGCATTACATTAATGCAAAGCAAACAAACCAAAGCTGACTCGTTGGAACAAATTTTAAAACCACTCGGTTATTTTTTGGAACAGGAGAATTTTAAATGCGGAGCTTAAACCACTCTTTTTAAAAGCTATCAGGTTCCATCGATTATATCAAGTTCACTACGTTCACGGTTGCGCCAAAACCATTCATAGTCCTCCGTCATTTCATATGAATATTTAATAGTATTCAAGTTATGTTTGTTGGACTTAGTCAAGGCATAATGATTGGTAGCTGCTGGGTATTCATATATTGCATAGATAGATGCGTTGGTTTGGGACAGTCGTACTACTTTGTTGGCCTTAGTCAAGGGTATGTATGGGTGGGTTCAAATTAACCTGGACAATGACGGGTAGAACTTGACATACCATTTAGAGTTTGATAATGTTGCATGTCAACAAATCATAAGTCACATGTCAAGTTCTACCCGTCATTGTCCAGGTTAATTTGAACCCACCCATACATACCCTTGACTAAGGCCAACAAAGTAGTACGACTGTCCCAAACCAACGCATCGGGAGTTTCTAAAGAAACTGAAACTTGCTAGTGCTGCATACCATTTGGAGTTTGATAATGTTGGTAGGATTCCTTCAGCATTATCACACAATAATATTTGGGTCCCGATCCTACTGTGAGTATCCGCTACTCCTCGGGAGATTCTTCACTTAACGATTAATGCTATAAACCAAGTAGGTGTCTAGAACAGTTTTAGCGGGGCTATGCCTCCAGGGAAAAGAGGTTATTTAATTAAGGAACTTCGTGAAAGCGTCGTAAAACCTCCCTCGAAGTACCGACACTAGCATGGACGAACGGTTAAGCAAGAATTGTACGGTGAGATCAATCCTGACTAATTCTTCTTTTATGATTTGAGGAAGGATTCGAGAAACAGTGGGTGTTACGCCCCGCTTCCCGATATACGGGCAGAGGACGCGACGAGACCACTACTTATTTACTCTAAAATAAACATACTGAGCGTATCTAAGCAATATAAGTAAAATGCATAGGAGACAGGATGCAAATGAACAACAACTTTATTTATTAACATTCTTTTTACAATATATCTGGAAAGTAAATACATAGAATGGAAAGCAATGCCTAAACAGTGGCATAACAGAAATGGAAAGTACAGAATGTAAATGTGTATAAGTAACTAGAGCTCCGGGTCGAAAGCTAGCTGATCCAAGTCCTCGCTGGTGGGCTCGATCTCCTGGAGGTCCAAATTACCTGACGACATTCCAAAGAAGAAAAAAGAGAATGTCGTCAGCGAACAAATCGCTCGGTAAGTTCCAAAGATGATGGAGAAATAGAATAGACAGAGAGAGTGTAACTTTTAAAGTTGTATTATATTGTTATAATATTGTATTTAGTGTTAATGTTGTTGTTTGTAGCTTGGTACAGAAGAGGCCAGTGTATACGAGAGGAGTCTCACTAGAACAGAGACTACAATATATAGAGTATAAGGCTCCATGATAATACCCGGAACAACGGCGATTGAATTCAGGTTAGGTGTCTTATGGTTGCTGTCTCATGCCACTTCTAACACCTTCCGTACCAATCTACCCCTTATAAACCCCGCGATATCTTGTTTGTATTGTTTCTATTGTATTGTCTTGTATTATAGATTATATAAATTGATGACATGCCGAAACCATGATATCAGTAAATGGATGTAACTGGAGAATCATGTAGATGGATGCATATTCATGGTTCGGTTCAGTCAATACAGATTGAATAGATTGAACAGATTGATTATATGGATTCATGGATTCATGTTGAATTATAGTTTGATACTTGAATCATATTCAAGTCAGATTGATTATATTGAGACTCAGTCTGAGTCAGACAATTAGAAAAGAAATTGAATCCTGAATTAGGTTTTGGTGTTATCGGTAACCGCTGCACATGGACGGCATGATTTGTGTCTTTTTCAAAGACGATTACCGTGTTGATAACACCGTTTGTTAAGTTGTCTACCTTAAATAGGCAAGCACCCATATCTCCAGCTCCCTGAGGCTCAAGAGACCGGTCCCGATTAAACCTATGTTTACTAGGGTCCTTATTGTAATTTAGTATAACTTGAGGGGGGTTTAAGTAAAAATAATTTTTTATAATTTTCAAAATACACCTCAAGTATTTTATTATCGTCTTTAAAGTTTTCATTGATGTATATTTTATCATTGTGACATTTCTAGTGAATAAAACCTATTTTTCATAACATATATTATTTATTTGTAATATTGGAATTGTATGGTATTTTCTTGTAAATGGAATGTTTTTCTTAAATTTTGGAAATGTGGAATTTTTTAGAAATATTAAAATAGGTATTTTGATATTATTTACATATATATTTATTTATTAAAAATATAAGTTTTATTTATAATAGAAATCATATTTTCTAAAGAAAATTGTATTTTTAAATCTTTCGAGACCGTATGCTCCTTGCGGAGGTTTGCATCTCGCACTACTAAGTCCAAGAATGTGAGATAATCCGCACCATCCTGAACGGGTTCCCCGAAATGGGTTGTAGTGGCACATTGCAAAGATTTGTTAAAAATACAGATCTTGTATAAAAAGGTTTTTTATAAGTTGGAGGTAGTTTTGTGTAAAATCGTATTTCCCAAAACTATATTCCCAAAGATTATCGTGCTATATTACATATGAGTGTTGTGAAGAGGTAGGTCGTTATCTCGTGAACTATATAAAGGTATAGTAAGGGGTAATGATGTTTTATGTCGAAACTAAACTATATGCTATTTTTCTGTAAAAGTGCTATAAAAATTGAAATATAAGTTCTTTTGATATGAAAGTTGTCAATATATTTTGTTAATGTTTAATGATTATGATGTGAGAGTTTGGTATTATTGTGTTTAAGAAAAATATGATTTTTAAGGAAAAACCGAATCGGAAGTCGGATTAACTCAACTTCCGTCGGATTTTAGAATTCTAAGTTTTTAGAATAGTAAAGAGAATGGGGAGAAGGGAATTACGGGATTAGAGTCAAGAGAAGAGGAAGATGAAGGTTGGGGAAACACCTGTGCTTTGTTTCGTCGCCGGAAACTTCTCGGATTGTCGTCGAAAGTTCGCCGGAACTTCGCCCTTCGCTAACTCCACTTGCACACAAAAAGTCTAGGGATTTTTCTTGAGAGTTTGGACAGAGATTTAGAAATGAGGAGGGGTGATTTTAGGTGTGGTATTTATAGGAAAATCTAGGGTTTAGGGTAGATGAAAGGGTGTGATAAAATTATATTAAAAAATGGATTAAATGGGGTTTTAAATTGCTTTATAAATGTTCATAAATTTTAAATAGTACAGGGGTTATGTGGTAGTCCAAACGTTGCAAGGAGTAGAAGAAAATTGGGGTTTGGAGCTGAGTCGGCCGGCGGCGCCGACCGAGTCAGACGCGTCGCCGGCCCGATCCGGCTGTGCCTCGCCGCCATATGTTCCTTGTCGCTTGGTCTACCTCCTGGACTCGTTTGTTTTATATGTGACTCTTGGTTTTACGGATTATGCATGTGTAGACTCTTGGGCTTCTAAAAAGATTAAAAGAAATCAAAATAAAAAGATAATGTGGTTGATGGGATTTGAATTCTGGTACTTTGGTTCAGCAGTGCAAGGTCTTACTAATGAGCTACAAGGAGTTTCTTGCCGTTCAAAAGAAAATTAAACTTATAACTTGTGCTCAGGCTCAAGTATCCCTTTCTGTATTTTTGAAAAAATTATACAGAAAGTTTAGGGTTATTACATTCTACCCTCCTTATAAAAATTTCGTCCTCGAAATTTGTAAAAGGAAAGTGTAACAGATTCAAGAAAAATTTGATGATAGAACTATTGGTAGTGTATAAAAAATAACAAAGTGATACAAGAATTTGAAAATGTGGAAGAGAATTACCAGTGTTTCCTTGATCTACGGCCTCTGCTTCTTCGGCCGCTAAAAGGAAAGCCTGACGTCGTGGTTCATTCCTCCTAGTCGGAGGCACATTCCTCTGTCATCGGGGAATGTTTCTCTACCCTTGAGGCATGTTCCTCAGAGCCTGATGGAATTGGAGAGTAGGCTGTGCAGGTGGTGGAGCAGGGAGTGCAACGCGAGGTGCAGGGGCCTGATAGCTAGTCGCCGTGGGTAGTTGGTGAGTGTGTGAGATGAGTTGCTTCTATATGGGAAGTTTCCAATTTCGTGATAGGATGCGCCACAAACTAGACACAGGACTTTTGCGCGCCTGCAGTCTTTCCACAAGTGTCCCTTCCTCTTGCAATAAAAGAAAAAACCTGGACTCGACTGGTTATTGATTTCTTCCGATCTCCTGGGTTCAACGGTTGTCCTTGAAGAGGCTCCTCCTGCCATCGGGTTGGCAGGGCGCTTAACTCCGGCAGATTGAGGTCTGCCCTTCCTCTTCACCACCGCCTCATATCTTCGGGCAGCTTTCAAAGCCATATCATGGGTTAGGAAATCCCCTGTAGCTAATGCAGCTTGGGTTTCCGGGTCCAACCCTTGCTGAAATCTTCTAGCTCTGATCTCAACAGTCGGTATAAGATGGGTCGCAAACCTGTTACGGTCTTGTGTTAGCTGTGTAGTATGTTATATGGATTCAAACATTGAGACATATCTTACCTACTGAGTATGGTAAACTCAGCATCATACTCATCTACATATTTGGTCCACATTGAACCCTGTTGTAGATGAATGAACTGCTGTTCCATGTCGAATCTGGCAGTCTCAGGGAAGTACTTTGCATCGAACATGTCACGGAAAGTCTTACATTCGATAGGTTGGTCAAGGCGGCTTTCTTCCGCCTTCCACCAAACCCGTGCATTGTTAGTGAGTTGCAGCTTTGCAACTCGGACCCAAGCTATCTCTGGCACTTGTGCCGCTGCCAGATCATCTTCAATGCTTTGAGCTCATTCCTCAGATTCTACAGGGCTCTCTTTTCCCGAAAAAATCTTGAGGTGCAGTGCCCGGAATTGCTTCACTCCGGGTGCTTCTGCCTCTGGTTGGTTCATCAGGATAGCAGTCTGCTGCTGCTGTCCTTCCAGGAGGCTGTGAATCCCCTCAAGCAGAACCATTTGCTCATTGATCGGAGCAGCAACGGCAGGTGTGAGTGGTAGTGGTGGAGGTGTGTTGTTGACATTGGTGCTGGTATTGTTTGGGGAATCCATAACTTTGAATGAAATTTTTTTGGGTTAGAACAGATTCAAAGTATATGAAATTGATAAGATTCAAGGAATATGAATTTTAAAGAATGTTTTCAGTTGCTGGTTCTTTTGTTATATTGCTTAGGTTGTCCATTAAGAACTGAACTGTATGGTAGGGTTCCATACAACTCTGACCTGCATGGGCCACCAAAAAAACCTGTCACGCCCCGCTTCCCGGTATACGGGCAGAGAACGCGACGAGGCCGCTACATATTTACTCTGAAGTAAACACGCTGAGAGTATCTAAGCAATATAAGTAAAATGCACAAGAGACAGGATGTAAATGAATATCAACTTTATTTATTAACATTCTTTTTACAATACATCTGGAAAGTAAATACATGGAATGGAAAGGAATACCTAAACAGTGGCATAACAGAAATGGAAAGTACAGAATGTAAATGTGTACAACTAGAGCTCCGGGTCGAAAGCTAGCTGATCCAAGTCCTCTCTGGTTGGCTCGATCTCCTGATGGTCTGAATCACCTGACGGCATTCCAAAGAAGAAGAAAGAGAATATCGTCGGCGAATAAATCGCTCGGTAAGTCCCAAAGATGAGGGAGAAATAGAATAGAGAGAGAGAGTGTGTAACTTTTAAAGTTATATTATATTGTTATAATGTTGTATTTAGTGTTAACGTTGTTGTTTGTAGCTTGGTACAGACGAGGCCAGTGTATACGAGAGGAGTCTCATTAGACCAGAGACTACGGTATATAGAGTACAAGGCTCCGTGATAATACCCGGAACAATGGCGATTGAATTCAGGTTAGGTGTCTTATGGTTGCTACCAATTTACCCCTCATAAACCCCGCGATATCTTGTTTGTAATGTTTGTATTGTATTGTAAATTGTATTATCTTGTATTATAGATTGTATAAATAGATGATTTGCCGAAACCATGATATCAGTAAATGGATGTAACTGGAGAATCATGTAGATGGATGCATATCCATGGTTCGGTTCAGTCAATACAGATTGAATAGATTGAACAGATTGATTATATGGATTTATGAATTCATGTTGAATTGTAGTTTGATACTTGAATCATATTCAAGTCAGATTGATTATATTGAGACTCGGTCTGAGTTAGACAATTAGAAAAGAAATTGAATCTTGAATTAGATTTTGGTGTTATCGGTAACCGCTGCACATGGACTGCAGGATTTGTGTCTTTTTCAAAGACGATTACCATGTTGATAACACCGTTTGTTAAGTTGTCTAACTTAAATAGGCAAGCACCCATATCTCCGGCTCCCTGAGGCTCAAGAGGCTGGTCCCTCTTAAACCTATGTTTACTAGGGTCCTTATTGTAATTTAGTATAACTTGAGATGGTTTTATATAAAAATAATTTTGTATAATTTTCAAAATATACCTCAAGTATTTTACTATCGTCTTCAAAGTTTTTATTGATGTATATTTTATTATTATGACATTTCTAGTGAATAAAACATATTTTTCATAACACATGGTATTTATTTGTAATATTGGAATTGTATTATATTTTCTTGTAAATGGAATGTTTTTCTTAAATTTTGGAAATGTGGAATTATTTTATAAATATTAAAATAGGTATTTCGATATTATTTACATATATATATATATTTATTAAAAATATAAGTTTTATTTATAATGGAAATCATATTTTCTAAAGAAAATTGTATTTTTAAATCTTTCGAGACCGTATGCTCCTTGCGGAGGTCTGCATCTCGCACTACTAAGCCCGAGGATATGCGATAATCCGCACCATCCTGAACTGGTTCCCCAAAATGTGTTGTAGCGGCACATTGTAAAGATTTGTTAAAAATACATATCTTGTAGAAAAATGTTTTTTATAAGTTGGAGGTAGTTTTATGTAAAATCGTATTTTTCCAAAACTATATTCCCAAAGATCATCGTGCTTTGTTACATATGAGTGTTGTGAGGAGGTAGGTCATTACCTCGTGAACTATCTAAAGGTATAGTAAGGGGTAATGATGTTTTATGTCGAAACTAAACTATATGGTATTTTTCTGTAAAAGTGCTATAAAAATTGAAATATAAATTATTTTGATATGAAACTTGTCAATATGTTTTGTTAATGTTTAATGATCATGATGTGAGAGTTTGGTATTATTGTGTTTAAGAAAAATATGATTTTTAAGAAAAAACCGAATCGGAAGTCAGATTAACTCCACTTCCGTCGGGTTTTAGAATTCTAAGTATTTAGAATAGTAAAGAGAAGGGGGAGAAGGGACTTACGGGATTAGAGTGAAGAGAAGAGGAAGAGGAAGGTTGGGGAAACACCGGTGCATCGTTTCATCGCCGGAAACTTCTCGGATTGTCGTCGGAAGTTCGCCGGAGCTTCGCCCTTCGCTAACTCCACTAGCATACAAAAAGTCTAGGGATTTTTCTTGAGAGTTTTGACAGAGATTTGGAAATGAGGAGGGGTGATTTTTGGTGTGGTATTTATAGGAAAATCTAGGGTTTAGGGTAGATGAAAGGGTGTGATAAAATTGTATTAAAAAATGGATTAAATGGGGTTTTAAATTGCTTTGTAAATGTGCGGAAATTTTAAATAGTACATGGGTTATGGGGTAGTCCAAACGTTGCAAGGAGTAGAAGAAAATTGGGGTTTGGAGCTTAGTCGGTCGGCGGCGCCGGCCGAGTCAGACAAATCGCCGGCGCGATCCGGCCAAGTCTGGTCGTGCCTCACCGCCACGTGTCCCTTGTCGCTTGGTCTACCTCCTGGACTCGTTTGTTTTATATGTGACTCTTGGTTTTACGTGTTATGTACGTGTAGACTCTTGGGCTTCTAAAAAGATTAAAAGAAATCAAAATAAAAACATAATGTGGCTGATGGGATTTGAACTCTGGTGCTTTGGTTCAGCAGTGCAAGGTCTTACCAATGAGCTACAAGAAGTTTCTTGCTGTTCAAAAGAAAATTAAACTTATAACTTTTGCTCAGGCTCAAGTACCCCTTTTTGTATTTTTGAAAAAATTGTACAGAAAGTTTAGGGTTGTTACAGTAGGAGTCATCCTGTTTAGATAAATTAAAAACCAATCTAAACTTGCAAGAGTCTCATGCTGAGTGTATTCTTCTCTCTCTCCTAAATAGCAGCGACATGGTAACCAGATTAGGTTACAGATAGATAATAAAATGACTGAGTTATACTACAGTGACTGGCAAAGGTTTGTCCAGATGTCCATTACTTTTGACAAGCTGGACTACCTCATTACTACTCATACCCCCCCGCCGTCCCAGGTCCAATTTCCACCGTCGCGGATATGGATATCCGTAAGAAAATGGAATAAGACTGTGCGAATGCCTAGTGCCTCATGTTAGCCTCAGTTGATGGTGTATACCAGAAGCAACTTGAGAAGATGGACTTAGTTTCCATCTTCTTCCATAACAATGTTTTATATGGAGAGCAATCTCGTATCGCAAGATATGATACCTCGAAGGAATTGCTTCAAGCGAGGTTGGCTGTCGGGTCATCTGTAGGGGACAACGTCCTTACTATGACTGGCTATATTGATGAGCTCACGGACCTGGAGACCACGTTGGGAAACGGGTCATATACTGACTTGTTTCTACAGTCCCTACCTCCTACATATGCCCAGGAAAAGAAAGTTATACTTCCAGTTGAGGGCACCTTGAAGGAAACCAAGGAGACACCCGCTCTGCTTATTGAGGAATCTTCCTCTTCTAGATCTAAGGAGGATGCCAAGGATGAGAAGAAGAAGACCTCCACAAAGCCGATAGGCGGTGTCGGTAAGGTATAAGAAAAGGGAAGAGCAAAAGTTTCGGGGTTAACTGTAGGCAAGGAGGGATATTCCTACTGTTACGGGAAGGGCATTGGCAGAAGGGATGCAGGGCTTGAAAAGCCAGAATCCAGGATCCGAAGCATGTTGTGGTTTCGACTTCGGGTGTGTTAGTGATTGAAAACAGTCTGTCAATTAACTCTACTTCCTGGGTACAAGATACCGGATCAGGATCTCATATTTTTAATTCATTACAGGCTTTGAGAAACCGTAGAGTTATCAGAGCAGGTGATATGACTCTCAGGGTTGCTAACGGAATGAGCGTGGACGCTGTATCCGTAGGGTATATCACCTAAAATTGACAAGTTGGAAGATATTGATTCTACGTAACTGTTTGTGTGTACCATGTCTAATTTATAAGCGATGAGGTTCACATCCACCTAAATCAAAGTTTGATTGGGTCAGGTACACTAGAGGACATTATATATTGAATCAAGCTCAGGTTTTTCAAACGTCCAGAACACACTTAAAAGAAAGTCTCCAGAATTAAATAAAACTTTCTTATGGCATTATAGACAGGGTCACATCAATGAAACACGGTTGTCGAAGTTACATCGAGAGCGATATTTGGATCTGTTCGAATATCAGTCTTATGCAACTTGTCAATCATGTCTCATAGGAAAGACGACAAAGACTCCGTTCACTTGACACGGAGTAAGAGCAAGCGAGCTCTTGGGACTCATACACAGCGACGTGTATAGTCCAATATCTATAGATGCATGAAGTGGTTATTCTTATTTAATTACTTTTACGGATAATTTCTCTAGGTTAGGACATGTCTTCTTGATGAAGCATAAATCCGAGACCCTTTGAAAAATTCCGAGAATATAAGAATGAAATGGAAAAACAAACAGGCAAAAGTATCAAGACAATGAGATCTGATCAATGTGGTGAATACTTAAATTGCCGAGTTTCTGGATTACCTAAAAGAGAATAAAATTCTCTCTCAGCTTACTCTCCATACACATCACAAAGGTAGAACAGAACCCTATTGGATATTGTTCATTCCATGATGAGTAACGCAGAGTTGCCGCGATCCTTATGAAGTTATGCACTAGAATAAGCTGCATATCTTTTGAATAAGGTTCCTACGAAGACTGTGCCTACCACACCATATTAGATATGGAGTGGGAAGAAACCCTATCTTCAGTATCTGAAGATATAGAGATGTCCAGCTTTTGTTGAAAAGCAGTATGCAGACAAGCTCGAGACACACTCAGTACTGTGTAAATTTGTGGGATACCCAAAGAACTCCAGAGGGTATCTTTCCTATTATGCAGAGAAACAAAAGGTTTTTGTTTCTCGTCATGCCTATTTTTTTGGAAAATCAATTTTTTAAAAGGAAATAGTGGGAGCGCAATAGAACTGGAAGAAATTCTAGAACCGCAAACTATTACTGAAAGTATGGTAGAACCAGAGGTTTCAAAAGAACCGGACATCCCTACGCCAATCCGCAGGACTAGTAGGCAGTCTCATCCACCCGAGAGATACTACGGTTTTTTCATAGACGGGGATCGAGAGGATTGCATCATTAACAATGATGAGCCAGCTAGCTTCCAGTAAGCTATTCAGAGTGGTGAATCGGTAAAATGGCGGGATGCAATGCGGACCAAAATGGAGTCCATGTACACCAACAAAGTATGCACTTTGAACATTGCTCCAGAAGGGGTAAAACCCGTAGGATGCAAATGGATCTTCAGAAAGAAGATTGGTGTAGATAGATAGGTTGAAACTTATAAGGCTAGACTTGTTGCAAAAGGTTTTCATCAAAGACCTGGTTTGGACCATGATGAATCCTTTTCTCCAGTGTCTATGCTCAAATCCATTCGGATCCTTCTTGCCACTGCTGCCTTCCAAGAATTTGAGATCCGGTAGATGGATGTAGAGACGGCTTTTGTAAATGGTAATTTGGAAGAGTGCGTCTATATGGATCAGCCAGACGGTTTCAATCAGAGTGGGGGCAGCGGGACAGTGTGCAAGTTGCTTAAGTCTATTTATGGACTAAAGCAGGTGTTTCGCCCAATTAGAGCAAAGCTCTGTTTGAAATTTGAATTTCAAAAATTGAAGCAACGCTTCAGATCCAGCGCCAGGTGCGCTGCGCCCTTAGCAGCACACCATGAGTACGCTAGCACTAGACGCGTTGCGCGCCACGTGTCAAATACGAGTGCACTAGCGCAGGGCGCGCTGCGCTCTGAGCAGCGCACCACGTGCAAAGCACGGGTGCGCTAACGCTGGAATTAAAAATTCCACACCGTTGGATCAAAAGATCTAATAATAATGATAAATCATTAATTAATCAGAATTAAATTCTGTTATGGAAAGATTTTCCAATCTTGTTAAAAACAAGAAGATTGCCTTCTGCAAAACAAAAGTCTTAGGATCAAAGCTCCAATGGTGGGAAATATCCCCAAATCAATCAGAGAAAGATCTCTTTAACCGATTCAACAAATCAACTTGACCTATATAAAGGCCCCAAGACTTCAAGTCTGAGATAGAGAAATCCCCCCAAAAAACTTTGAAAAATTCAAAGGAAGAGAAGCATAGTTCTCAGCAAAAGAAGATTTCTTCTTCAAGGTAAAAAGAATGGTGATGAACACAGAGATGAAATCATCTCAATAAAAGAAGAATTCTTTTCTTTAAAAGATCATAGATCTTCAAGACAAAAAGGTCTTTCACAAAAGAGATCAAAAGATCTCATCATAAAATAAAAGAAGAACATATTCTTCTCACAGATCATTGATCTATAAAGGCAAAGCCTTTCACCAAAATAAGAGACTGAAAATCTTTCCTGCAAAAATAAGAACTGTTGTTCTTAAATCTTGAGACAAATTCTCCTTTAAAAGAACATAAATTTGTTCCCAGATCATAAAATTGATCAATTGTGCTTTGCGCTCATGAAATATGCCATGCGCTCTTGAACAGTGCTTCTGCGCTCTCTGGACTGGCGCTCAGTGCCAAAATACGCCACGTGTCAACCACGTATGCGCCAATTAACAATTTTCGCTTTGCGCTTCTGAAATAGCGCACTGCGCTCATGGGCTGGCGCTCAGCGCCAAGCGCAACATGTGTCACTCATGTGTGCGCCACTAAACTAGCGCAATGCGCTCATTAATTAGCGCTTAGCAATCATAAACAGGCGCAATGCGCCCATCATCTGGCGCTTAGCGCCAAGCGTGACATGTGTCCTTCACATGTGCGCTACTTGGCAGAAGCGTACTGCGCTAAGTGCCTAGAGCGCCACGTGTTGCGCTGGCAGAATACAAATTGTTCTTTAATAAGCCCGTAGCTCTGGTGAATGCTCAGCATTCAATACAAGATAAAAACATTGTTAAAAGGGTCAAGCCCAAATAAAGGCTCAATAGCCAGAATAAAATGTTAAACATTTATTGGACTTAGCCCAATATTGGCCATAAGTCCTCAACTTATATTAATTGAGCCCACCTGCTCATAAATATTTCAACAGATCTTAGCTCCAAATTGGACTACAGATTTTCCAACCAACTCACACCGGTTCGAGGGTACATCTCTTTACTCCTCTGATATCTGTCATTGTAATCCTTCAACGTTGTCAGCGAGGTGATGGGTCCCGACAACCACACATTTCACAGACTGTGGGGTCCTTAAGCCATGGACTATGACATCCATAACCTTGACTGTGAGGTCGTTAAACTCACGGACTATGATGTCCTTAACCTTGACTGTGAGGTCGTTAAACTTACGGACTATGATGTCCTTAACCTTGACTGTGAGGTCGTTAAACTCACAGACTACGATGTCCTTAACCTTGATTGTGAGGTCATTAAACTCACGGACTATGATGTCCTTAACCTTGACTGTGAGGTCTTTAAACTCACGGACTATGATGTCCTTAACCTTGGACCGAGATGTCCTTAAACTAACAACAGACCGAGATGTCCTTAAACTAACATTGGACCGTAATGTCCTTAAACTAATTATGGACCGCAATGTCCCTAAACTAAACAATAGAGCCCAATTACTCTATTGTTGGATCTAAACGATCCCGTTAAGTTGATCTTAGTCTAAAAATTAGACTAACGTGTCCTTAACATACGTTTAATTTGATCTTAGTCTCAAATGAGGCTAATGTATCCTTAAACCAACCCCTAAACTCAAATCTAAGAAGATACGGATTTGGACTAATCCACGCCCTATGGACGACAACATAAATTAGTCTCCGTATACAATCCACGGGCAACCACAAACAAAACAAACACCCACGACACGAAGTGACCATCTGGAGAAGGAGAAAGTTTTTACCGCGATGCGGTAGCATAATTAACTGCAGGGGCTTGCGCCTGCAGGGAAGAGCGTCCCTACAATCAAAAACCCCTTAAACGAAGGGGAATCTGATGAAGTCTGCTACATCGGCCGCATCCGTTTAAAACTTCGATACATGGTGCCATAAATCAACTTGGCATCTTCGGAGAGGTGGACAGATAGCACCAATTAGCATCTGCCCCGAAATTCAGGCGAGACGTTCACCGCGTCTTCCCAAGTCTTCCAGCGGGGAACAGATTCTGGCATGCCCGGTGAGACATTTTCCTCTTTCCACTCCACACTTCGTGTGTCTTGTTTGCGAACGAATTGCGGTTTGATATGGTTGCCCTTGGGTTCAAGATAGTAAGATTTAGTGTCTTGCTCCGTGCGGAAAATGAAAGATCAATGGCGTCTACTTGCACGAAGTGTTCCAGCTGCAACTGCAACTCATGTTCCGCCTCATCTGGAGGAATAGCTTACTGGCCCCAGACGGCCTCCCTGTCCACAATGCCGATAGAGTAGGTGACGCTGGCTACCACCGGATTATTCTTCGGGACCATGCTCCTACCAGTGAGCATTAACATCCCGCTACCGCAAGAAGCGCAAAAGAAGTCGGTCTTTGATCGGCTCACTATCACCATGTCCCCTCTCAATGGGTCATCCGATGTCAAGCCAACAACATCAGTCTTCGATAGGCTGAGCCTGAACTCCAATGGGCCTGTCAAGAAGCCCACGATACCTGAAGCGGCCATCCCAAACCTGATAGCCATTCCTGCTCTCGAGGTCACTAAATAAGCTTCTCCCATCAAAGGATCGGTCTTTACAAGACTGGCCACTCCGGCTCCCGTTCCTGCTCAAAGGTCTGTCTTTGACAGATTGGATATTGCTGCTCAACGGATGTCGGTCTTCAAGAGGCTGATACCAGCAGTGCCTCACCAGAACAGGGGGCATGAGGAAGTCACCCCTAAAGCTGAAACAAACCCAACAGCTCGACAAGCTCGACGTCGCTACTGGCGCAGAGTAAGGAAGGCTGGGGGCTACTCCCCCTCTGGGCTAACTCCACCAGCCCCAACGGTGGAAGTCGATGCTGCTGTTCCAACTGGAAACAGCTTCGAGCTGCTTAACAGGGTGCGCAGGAATTCACCCACCGCCGTACTGAAAAGATCTCCTCCACCCGTGGAGAGTGTTACAGAAACGAAGCCGGAGCAGTCCCCTCAGCGGCTATCCTCCAAAATTTACAAAGTCTGGCGACAGGTTCAGGACTCAGTAATTGATCAAGATTACTCTCGCCGACAGAAAAAGGTGAAGGTTCAGCAGGAAGAGAACCGTCCTGTCAAGCCACAAAAGTCGACAGCTACCTGGGTGCCCGCTGCAACGGCCCCCTCAACTTCAACCGCTCAAAAGAGAAGGAGGCTGGAGAATTCCCCTGTGACTGCGGCAAACCGCAAAGACGCTGAGCCCAAACGCCCCAAGTCCGGGGGCATGATGGTGCATACCTTTATATGGCTTTTGGAAAAGAGAAAAGCCATGCTTCTACGGGACATCGACCGCTTACCCGGTCAATAACGAAGGCTCAAGAACAGCAGCAGCAGAGGCTTTAGGAGATGCTGACTGCAATGGCCGCACTCACTGGGCCAAAAGAAAATCCAGAGACCTCGGAGCAACGTCAGGAACAAGAAACTGATACCGAGTTGCTCCGAAGAATACTCGAGAGGAAAGAAAAAGAGGCTGCGGAACAGGCAGCCAATATAAAACGAATGGCTCTCTTGTTCCAAGACATGGCAGGGATGATGTTACAGCCAGAACCTCCAGCTGAAGACCCTCCGATCATCATTGAAGACGACAGAGGGGAAACATCGAATTCTCCTCCGGCTCTTTCAACAGCCAAAGAGGAAACCATTTCCAAGGCCGCTCTGGATGACTATATTGCTCAGCAAATATAAGCTCACCAGGTGAATGAAGAGGCCGGCCAAGTTGTTAAAGCTGGGCGACCATATCCAGGCTGGTATGACCAGATAAAGTACCCAACGGGATATACGATCCCCAATTCTACGTATATAAGGGTACGGGTAATCCACACAGCATGTCGCTCAGTTCAGGGCTCTTTGCAACAATACCGGAGGTGATGATAAACTTCTACTTCGCCAGTTGGTCGGTAGCTTAGCAGAGACAGCTTTTGAATGGTACTCGGAGCTTCCCGACAACTCCGTAAAAACGTTTACAGAAATGGAGTTGCTATTCACTCAGCGGTTCGCAAGCGCCAGCGAACGCACCCCGATCACGGCATTGATCAACGCCAGAGTAAAGCCGGTAGAGACATGGGTGCAGTATGCAATCCGGTGGCGGAACCTATGGTCGAGATGCGAACAACGTATAGAAGAAGCTTCTGCCGTGGGCATGTTCATGTGGACCCTTGACCCTCAGTCGACTATCTCCCAATTCATGATGTTCTTCAAGCCGACCACCTTCCAGGCCTTGATCGACAAACTGGCCCAAATAGACCAGATGGGCCATAGGCCTTTCCCTTTAAAAGTGGGTTTTCGGAATGAAAAAGGCAACGGGAAAGCGACCTTTGTCTCCAACGCTCAGTGACAGCCGAGTAACCTAAGACCGTCTGTTCGTCAAAACAACAAGCCGCGATCTCTCGATGAGAAGTTAAAATGTCCTTACTCATTTCCCAGGGATAAAATACAGAGACTGTTCGAACTGGCAGTGCGCAACGGGCTCATCACTCTGCCAGACCCAAAACATCCGTCGCAACCGGGTGACGTTAACCATCCTAATTATTGTTCCTACCAAAAAGTAATGGGTCACCCACTCTAAGATTGCTACGTCTTCAAAGGCTAGATTGAATATGAATACAAACAGGGCAAATTCGCGTTGTCTGACAACTGGAAGGTGAACCCGCCACAACCATATGCTCAGAATAAGATGGACACGCCGGGGGCATCATGCTCTTTTATAGGGGAAGCTCCATGAGAAATTGTTCTTTCGGCAAAAACTAAAAGAATGCTGAAAGATCTTCAAACATGTCCGACCTATGAACAACAGACCGAAACGTCTTTAAACTAATAATGGACCACTATGTCCTAAAACTAGCTGTTGACCGAGACGTCGATAAACTACTGTAGACTGCAGCATCCCAAGGCTGACACCAAAAAAAATGGTATGTCCATAAGCAAAAGGGGCACGGATGAAAACCCGAGAGGGATCAGTGAGTAAAAACAGTAGGGCTACCGGCGAGTTTTGTGAAAACCCAAAAGGGCGCAATCTCGTTAAAAGACACTTGCAAGATCCTCTCGACCTTGTGAGGAGAAACCACCTGCGTGAGATCTTTACAACTCACAAGGGAACAACATACTTAGGGATCCCCATGATTCCTAGGGAGAAATTACACTTGTGAAATCCTCACGACTCGTAAGGAGAACCCTCTTATGAGACCCTCATAGCTCATAAGATTCAAAAAGTCTTAAGCTATAGGGATCTGAACCTGTTCTTAAGCAGTCATACACCCTGGTTTTGCCCTACAAGCGGTTCAGTATTGACCCTTGTATATAATCCACGGGCGCGAATAAATATTTCCCTAACAAAGTCCCATCCGTAACTAGGGTTATGTTTGCACGGTGAACAACCCTTATAAGTCCTCTCGACTTAAAAGGAGAAAACACTCTTGTAAGATCCTTACGACTTATAAGAGACCATGCACTTAGGAATCCTCACGATTCCTAAGGAGAAAATGCACCTATGAGATCCTCACGACTCGCAGGGAGAAAAACCTTTATGAGACCTTTACGACTCATGAAATCAAAAGCCTTAGCTGACAGGATCCTAACCCTGTTTGCTAAGCCACCTTTGTTCGACATCGACGGAGGCAAATGATGATTCTCTCCTGGTAATATCCTAGTTGTAGCGGTGCTGATGCCAAAATCGGTGTCTAATTCCAAGCTTGCAGCAAGAAGCGAGCGAGCCACACATACATACGAAATAGCCGAAATGATGGGGCAACTTGCAAAAAAAATCAGCAAGTAAAAATGTATGCATACAAAAACAGCCGAAATGATTGGGCAACTCACAATAAAAAGCAGTGAGTAAATAAAACAAATAGCCGAAATGTTTGGGCACCACGAAAAATAGCCGAAATGGTTGGGCAATCACGATTTTCGCGATATAAAAAGCTGAAATGATAGAGTATCGTAGAAAGAATAAAAAAAATGAATGAAATGAAATGAAACTTTTTGACCTGCAGGTGAGGTCACATTGACCCCTGTATACAATCCATGGGCACAAACAAGAAGAGAATCATATTATCCCACCAGGCTTCGTCGAAGTGAAGCCAAATCTCGATGGTTCATAGACAACCTAGAGACAATCTCGACATTCATCGCAATATTGCAGACGCAATGTCAACAAACGAAGTGAAGGAAGATCCCTAGCTCTAGAGTCTCGACGTCAACATCGATAACTTAGAGATCAACAACGGCATTTCTCCTTACTCCAGTAAGATGCAGACGTGACGTCAACAGAAGACCCGATGGTCGAAACAAAGCGGAGTGACAGAAAAATCCCAGCTCCACCTCAACATTCATCTCGATACAGCAGACGAGATGTCACCACAGCGTTCTTCCTCCAGCAGGATTCATACGCGACAATCCAATAACGGAGCCATAGCGAAGTCCCTAGTTCCAGGTCCCGACGGTTCACCAATAACCTAGAGACCACCTCAGCGTTCGTCTCGATACAGCAGAAGCGATGTCACCCCAGCGCTCTTCCCCCAACAGGATTTGGACGCGACATCAACAAAGAGG
The DNA here is from genome assembly GCA_030015575.1 of Agapanthus africanus. Classification (NCBI taxonomy): domain Eukaryota; kingdom Viridiplantae; phylum Streptophyta; class Magnoliopsida; order Asparagales; family Amaryllidaceae; genus Agapanthus; species Agapanthus africanus. The sequence goes on from CM057339.1 coordinate 392,712,901, forward strand.
AGCCACGGCAAAGTCCTAGTTCCAAAACTCTAAGGTCCGCAGATGACCTAGAGTCAACCAATGACTTCCCCGCCGGATCAATGCTCCGTCTCGAAAACAAGTCAACCAACCCCAGGGAAATCAGTGTCCTTGGCAAAACCTCTCGATTCAGGGAAATCAGCATCCTTGGCGAGAACCTTTCGATTCGCGTCGACCCGCAAGGAAATCAGTGTCTTTGCAGGAATCTCTCTATTCGTCTCGACCCCAGGGAAATCAGTGTCCTTGGCAAGACCTCTCGATTCAGGGAAATTAGCGTCCATGGCGAGAACTTCTCGATTCGTGTCGACCTGCAGAGAAATCAGTGTCTTTGCAGGAATCTCTTGATTCGTCTCAACTCTAGGAAAATCAGTGTCCTTAGCAAAACCTCGATTCAGGGAAATCAGCGTCCTTGGCGAGAACCTCTCAATTTGCGTTGACCCGCAAAAAAATCAGTGTCTCTACAGGAATAGACGACGTTAGCAAAACGGAGCCATGGCAAAGTCCCTAATTCCAGGACCTGACGGTTCACCAACAACCTAAAGAAAAACCGTAGCATTCGTCTCGATATAGTAGACGCAATGCCAGCAAACGAAGCGAATGCAATATTCCTAGCTTCAGGGTCTTGATGGAAACTTATATAAAACCTAAAAGACTATCGGAGATCATCCCCAACCAGCGCGGAGTGGTTATGACTCATCGAGGCTCCCAAACTGAGCCTAACCTTAAGTAAAAAGCGACATGGAATGTCCCTAACGCTTGCTCTTTCGACGGTAATATCACCTGGAAGATTGCTTGAAGACGTCTTGTCCAGCCCCCGAAGGGATCAGAGACACGACAGTCGCGGGGCTACTTGAACAACAAGATTATGCGTCGAGGAATACATCAGCCAACGCGACGGTGCGACGGGTAAAAAACCTAGTACCACAGGCCCTAACGAACTTCTATTAGCAGAAGTTAACTGTGACGTTAGGAAATCCTTGCGAGAACTTCTCGATTCGTCTCTACTCGTAGGGAAAATAATGTTCCTGTGAGAACTTCTCGACTCGTCTCGACTTGTAGGGAAAAGCCTTAGGCAATGGGGATAAGGACATGTTTCCTAAGCACTGGGGCCCTGCAGGTCAGTCCAAAATGGACTCTTGCATACTATTCACGGGCTACACTCTCTAAAGTCGAATCTCGACAAGGAAGGAAATAACCACTTACGGGTCCGTTCGACTTGTAAGAGGGAAAATTCTCTTGTGAGATCCTTACGACTCTCAAGAGAAAACACGCTTAGGAATCCTCACAATTCCTAAGGAGAAAATACACCTACGAGATCCTCTCGACTCGTAGGGAGAAAAGTCTTTATGAGACCCTCACGGCTCATGAAGTTGAATAGTCTTAGGAAGTAGATCTGAACCTGCTTTCTAAGCCATCACTACCCCTCGAAGAAGCCAAAACAAGACGCTCACTCTGTCATCGGCCGGCTGTGCTTCCTAAGGTGACATGCTGATAACAAAAGAAAGAAGAAAGCAAAGAGATGACACAAGACATTGTGAAAGAAATGTATCTTTTATTCATGAATTCAATTGGGTACAAAATACATCATATGAAAGAATAAAAAAATGGATACATTTTATTCAAAATTACAAATGGTAAAAAAAAACAATTATTGAGAGGGAAGCGCTTTCAATAGTTTGATCAGCCGCTCGCGCACTTCCCTCAGCCCCTTTTCTTGATCAGCTGCCGCGGCCAACTCTGCTTCGACTTGGGCCCGTTGCTGCAAGTAAGACGAAAGTCGCTCATCAACGGCCCGCCGAGATGCCTCATGACTCTATGCATCCTGCTCGATGAGGTCGAGCTTCTGCCTCAGCGTAAACCCATTGGAAATACATCGTAGAAGGCTCTCAAAAATGGTTTTCAACTGTACAGCATTGGCGTCAACCTGAGCATGCAGTCGGGCAGATTCGATTGAAGTCTCTTCACATTCCTTACGCTTTAAGGCCGCTTCTTGTTCAAGATGGCGGAAGTAAGGAATGCTCTGCTCGACCCATGCAGCCCGTTGAGAGTTCACAGCCAAGACCTTGGGAGCAGGATGTCCGACCTCGAGCTCATACAGACAAGCCTCAATTTTCCTGCAGTGATTAACCCAAGACTCAATGACGCCCTCACTATGAAGGTTCACGAGCATCGCCAGCATAGGGTTAACCTCCGTGGAAAAATCCACGGTGAATGTGGGAGTCTCCACGTCAAGCTCCTCAATGTAGTCGCTCAACATGCGCAGACTATTCGCGGCGCCTTTCGAGGATGCACGTCGAGAAAAGGGCCCTGCTGGCATTATGATGCGAGACTCGAATGGAGCTAGAGTCGACGTGATTGCTGCAAAATGAATCATAGTCAGATGTCGGCTTAAGAAATAAAGAAAATACACGAACAATAGAGTCTACTATATCGGCTGTAACAGGGGGCAGAGCTGGGAGTACTGGTGGCGCAACGATACCCTCGTCCCCTCCTTCAATTTGTAAGGCTGCAAGAAATACAAAGAAGAATTAGCAATAATATGACTGCCCATTAAAGAAAGGACATCGGTTAGAAAAGATACTCGCCGACACCAGCGGGCGGACTAATCTCTGACTGGAAAGAGAAGTGTGGGTGTAGCACCTGATACAGGTGATCAAAAAGGACTCCTGCAAGGGCGCAGTAATGCAATGTCAATACATAAATTATACAGTCTAGAAATAAAACTGATGGGTCACAAATCCTCATCTTCCAACATCTGAGAGGGTACGAGAGAAGGCAGAGGAGTGGTCACAGTCAAAGCGGTAACTGATGCGCTGCTTCGGGTAGCGCAAGCTCAACGCTCGCCACGCCTGCATCAGAAACGAGATAAATACTGTCAGGAAAGATTGAAAGGGATTGCAGAATAAAAAGAAAAGCAACGACCTAAAGTCTACCTGGTGAGTCGGCGGTCGGAACCGCGACAAGGGCATCACTTGATGCAGTGACTGCTTCACCCTCCTCCATCGGAATGGTTTCGCCGTCCGTGGCTTCATCCCCCGACTCCATGAGAATCGTCGTGATACTCGCAGCACCTGGCAACGGCAAGGAGCCGCAAGGGGAAAGAGCGACAATTAGGGCGGTGCCCGACTCCTGAGAAAGAGTGGCTACCTCGGGCTCGGCGGCTGTAGCCATCTTACCCACCGCTACCTCGAGCTCGGCAATGGTAGCCATCTCACATACCGCTACCTCGGGTTCGGCGAGCATGGCTATCTCCTCTACCGCTACCCCAGGCTCAGTAGTTGCCGCTACTTCTTCGGTAAGACTCGGCCCTGCAAGATAGGATATATGAGAACTGAAAGTTAAAACTTTGACAAAAGAACCCAATGTCACATTACCTTGAGTTGGTCTTCCGATTTCTTCCCGAGCCATACGTGCTGCCTGTCTGTGGGCGGTGGACAAGGCAGCCGGAGCATCCTCTGAAGGAGTAGGGGCAGGGGTAGCGGTGCTCGAACCTGTACCTGCGGCCAAGGCAGCACTACGCTCCCTTGTCGTGCGCATTCTGCGCTTCCTTTCCGCTCGGGCCGTCAGAGCGGATCTTCTAGACGCCTCCATCAATAGGACGTCATCGTCCGCGCCAAGGGCTACCTCTGGAGCCGTCAAGGCATCTGTCATCGGTAGTTTGAGTAAGACCTCTTTCGGCAGTGCTGAAGAGGCCGGGACTTCGATGGCTGGCCCGGGAAGCATCTCCGCATCACCTTGCGGGATTGGCAGTGTAGTCACTGCGATAAGATAAAGAAGGGGTCAAATTTTCCATAGGAGAGGAGAATGTAGACGCAATGAGCCGAGAAATACCAATGCCCAGCAAAGCACGAGTCCTCTCCTCCTCCTCAAAGGTCCTAAGGGAAGCCGCTAGAGCCTCTTCGGTGGAAAAGCTTATTACAGAAGGAAAAATGTCAATAAAACATGATAATAAAAATATAATGTAATAACAGAAGTTACGGCTTATACTTACTTGATTGCGCGAGGATGGCCATTCCCGCTTTTTGGCTTGCCGATAGCACAGAAGCTGCAATAGCAGCCTCCAGATCAGTATCTTCCGGTGCTATGAATAGACCCTTATTGATCCCATATTCGCCCAAGCCCTTGCTATAAGGAGCATGAGGCTTCTGGCCGAGTATAGCGTCTATAGAGAGGATCGACTTCTTCTTCCTCTTCTGCGAGCGGGCTCCAGTTGCAGCCAGCACTAGCTTACGCTTGGTAGGAACTTTGGGACGACGAGTCCCGATATCTGAACCCACGCTGGACTCAGGGGAAGCTATGTTCACCGTCTCCACGAGAGCATGGGGCACCGGTAGTACATTCACTGTCTCCATGGGAGCGCGGGGCACCGGTAGCTCAGGCCTGTCGTGCGGGGCTTCAATCACGGCAGCTTCTCTTAGCGGGGGGGGGGGGACAGTGGTCCGTCGCTTCAAAGGGACATTTCGATCGCCAGCAGGGGGTGCAACTTTGCGATCGAGCAGCAGCCACTTCTCTTCTTTGATGACGGCGCCCATTGAATGCTGGTACCACGCCGCGCACACACTAAGGGCTTTCGGGACACATCTCGGTTCGCTAATAAAGAAATTAGACCCCGTGTTCAAGCGCATGAAATGATGCAGCGCGTTTCGCATCCCCTCTTCAGAGGCGGTAGGTTCTAGCAAGAAAGCCTCCAGCGGAACTCCCTGATTATAGCTCAATTATTGGGCAAAACGATGCAGATTGTATCTCATGAATAACGCCGCATCATTTTGCCTAAACACTAGAAAGCCCGGTCTGATAGAATATAAATGGAGCATTTCCCGAGCTTTCAAAACAGAGGCTCCATCTTTGAAAATGTCCCGCAATGGCTGCACCGTTGTTGCGGACTCTTTTCCGATGGTCAAAATCTTGTCGGTGAAGGTCATGCCATCTCCAACCGTGCGAGGACGAAGGAGCAAACCTCTAGCTTCCCGCGGTGATGGATTTAAAATAGATGCGCCGACTAATCGCATAATCTGGGGGAAGCCGCACTTGTCATAAAATGAAGGCCTTTTATGGATACCAAAAATGCCAAGTGCATGTAGCTCGAGCCATGACATGAAGTAATGCATCGAGAAGTTCACATGCTGCACTCCGGGTTCAGTAGTATCCGCCGCGTGACTAAGGCCGTAATACAAATGGGCTAAACCGGCGACCCCGACCTCCACTTTCACCCCAATAATCATTCGGTGAGCCGGATAGAAGACAGATGATCTCATACGACGAACGTGCATCGGGAGCGCAAACCAACTCAACCATAGCCCAAGAAACCCCAAGAAGAATGCTTCCTCATCAATCCTAGGGACTGCGATCTCCGCAAAAGGAACAACTGGAGTATGAGGAAGGATGAAACTTTTCTGATCTGCCTCCGCCGTTGGCAGGTTATTTAAACCTAAGCCGAAAGGGTCGTCAAGCATGGCAAATTTAGCAGCCTCCTTCGAGAGGACTTCCGGATGAAGAAAACGAGTGATGAAATCCTCAAAATTAACCCCGCGACTCCCAGATTCGAGAAAAAGGCCCTCATAAATATTCAACACTTTGATCAGACTAGGAAATTGGTGTTGAACGGCATTCTCCGGGATAAGGCTTGTCATTACTGGCTTGGCACCAAAAACGTATACATCCGTAGGAAGCAGTTCCTCATAATGCTCCTCTATAACCGGTAAGCTAGAAACTTCTGCAAATTCCTCTAAGGAGATTGATACTTCTCGGTCCAGCGAAAGGAAGGTGTGGGTAGGAATATTCCACTGCTCCAGAAAGGCCTTAACCCACCAGGCGGGAAGCGTAGGATACTGGAAGAGAGAAGCGTAAATGGCGGGATACAACCTAAGCCTCAACAACTGCGACTTCTTCGCTGACAGAATGTAGCGAGCCCACTGCAGATAACCAGTCGGATGACGAGGGATTAGGCCAATCATATATGGTTGTCCCCACGGTCGTGCCTCGCCTTGACAAATACGTCGTCCCAAGGTATCCAAAGCTATGAGAGGCTGAACGGGTATCGAAGCCATAGCAGGCTAGAGAAGACCACCCGAAGTCCAGTTCACTTCTTCCACGGTATAGTTCACCGGGGGCGGGTCGGCGTATTGGATCGCCATGATGTTCTCCGAGGGTACCGCGCACGAAAAACTTTGCCGACCGTTAATAATCTGGTTATACCATGTCCCCCAAAGGTGAAGATTCTTATATTCAGGATCATGATCTTTGATCAAAGCTAGGACTTCCCAATCTACAGGTGCTCCAAAGAATCCTCCTTCTGAACGGACAAATGGGAAAAAGGGATCGAAAGACATGTCGCCTGCGCAAAAAAGGGATAAAAGTCAATTGTCAGTGCTATAATTTAAGCTCCGACATTTGGTACTTTAAAATTTGTACCGCACTGCAATACAGTGGAAAGGGGACCAAAGGGGGACCACAAAATCTAGATGACAATTCATCAATTAATAATTAATAAAACAGCCTCATCATTTGATGAGACTGTTAATTAAATGAGGAGATCCTCAAGAAAATTCTCATTAAATGAGAGATCCCTCGGGAAAAGGAGAAAATCTCCCTTTGAGAGCAATGCTCTGTGACAGAGTGACACTTGTCAAACTTTGATCATGAGGGAATCAAAATTCCTCAAGAGCCTTGCTCTGGAAAAATTGATGATGGAAAAACCCATCAGAAAAAAATTAAAATCAATTTTTTTTAAGAATTAAGAATTCTGAGATCTTCAAGATCTATGAACAAACTCTAAGAGTTCTTTATGAGCAAAGCTCTGTTCATGGGTTAAGAAACCCTGAAACAAGATCTCCTTAGATCTATGGGTTCAAGTGAGCAAAGCTCTGTTAATGAAACCCTAAAGGGTTTTCTTTAGATCAAAGATCTTTGAAGAGCAAGGCTCTGTTAATAGGTAAGACCCTAGTCTATTAAAAGATTTAAATTTTACCTAAAATTTTAACAAAATTTATACTCTTGAAAAGTTCTTAAACTGAAGAGCGATGCTCCGAATAAAAATTCTCAAAGAAGAAGATGAATATCATCTAAGGGACCAAAGGTCCTATTTATAGGCATTGAAACGCCTCTTCAACTTCTGAGTTGATCCAAGGGCGCAGATGCTGCCATCGCTACACTCACGTGTGGGCCACGTGAGCACAACGGTGGGGGGCATTTGTTTCCCCCAATCAGAGCAAAGCTCTGTTTGAAATTTGAATTTCAAAAATTGAAGCAACGCTTCGGATCCAGCACCAGGTGTGCTGCGCCCTAGGCAGCGCACCATGAGTGCGCTAGCACTAGGCGCGCTACGCGCCACGTGTCAAATATGGGTGCGCTAGCGCAGGGCGCGCTGCGCTCTGAGTAGCACACCACGTGTCAAATACGGGTGCGGTAGCGCAAGGTGCGCTGCGCTCTGAGCAGCGCACCACGTGCAAAGCACGGGTGCGCTAGCGCTGGAATTAAAAATTCCCCACCGTTGGATCAAAAGATCTAATAATAATGATAAATCATTAATTAATCAGAATTAAATTCTGTTATGGAGAGATTTTCTAATCTTGTTAAAAACAAGAAGATTGCCTTCTGTAAAACAGAAGCCCTAGGATCAAAGCTCCAATGGTGGGAAATATCCCCAAATCAATCAGAGAAAGATCTCTTTAACCGATTCAACAAATCAACTTGCCCAATATAAAGGCCCCAAGACTTCAAGTCTGAGATAGAGAACCCCCCGCCCAAAAAAAACTTTGAAAAATTCAAAGGAAGAGAAGCATAGTTCTCAGCAAAAGAAGATTTCTTCTTCAAGGTAAAAAAGAATGGTGATGAATACAGAGATGAAATCATCTCAATAAAAGAAGAATTCTTTTCTTTAAAAGATCATAGATCTTCAAGACAAAAAGGTCTTTCACAAAAGAGATCAAAAGATTTCATCATAAAATAAAAGAAGAACATATTCTTCTCACAGATCATTGATCTATAAAGGCAAAGCCTTTCACCAAAATAAGAGACTGAAAATCTCTCCTGCAAAAATAAGAACTGTTGTTCTTAAATCTTGAGACAAAGTCTTCTTTAAAAGAACATAAATTTGTTCCCAGATCATAAAATTGATCAATTGCGCTTTGCGCTCATGAAATGCACCTTGCACTCTTGAACAACGCTTCTGCGCTCTCTGGACCGGCGCTCAGCGCTAAAATGCGCCACGTGTCAACCACGTATGCGCCAATTAACAACTTACGCTTTGCACTTCTGCAATAGCTCACTGCGCTCATGGGCTGGCGCTCAGCGCCAAGCGCACCACGTGTCACTCACGTGTGCGCCACTAAACTAGCGCAATGCGCTCATAAATTAGCACTTAGCGCCCATAAACTGGCGCAATGCGCCCATCATTTGGCGCTTAGCGCCAAGCGTGACACGTGTCCTTCACATGTGCGCTACTTGGCAGAAGCGCACTGTGCTCTTTGACTGGCGCAAAGCGCCTAGCACGCCACGTGTTACGCTGACAGAACACAAATTGTTCTTTAATAAGCCCATAGCTCTGGTGAATGCTCAGCATTCAATACAAGATAAAAACATTGTTAAAAGGGCCAAGCCCAAATAAAGGCTCAATAGCCAGAATAAAATGTTAAACATTTATTGGACTTAGCCCAATATTGGCCATAAGTCCTCAACTTATATTAATTGAGCCCACCTGCTCATAAATATTTCAACAGATCTTAGCTCCAAATTGGACTACAGATCTTCCAACCAACTCACACCATTTCGAGGGTACATCTCTTTACTCCTCTGATATCTGTCGTTGTAATCCTTCAACGTCTTCAGAGAGGTGATGGGTCCCGACAACCACATATTTCACGGACTGTGGGATCCTTAAGCCCATGGACTATGACGTCCTTAACCTTGACTGTGAGGTCGTTAAACTCACGGACTATGATGTCCTTAACCTTGACTGTGAGGTCGTTAAACTTACGGACTACGATGTCCTTAACCTTGACTGTGAGGTCGTTAAACTCACGGACTATGATGTCCTTAACCTTGACTGTGAGGTCTTTAAACTCACGGACTACGATGTCCTTAACCTTGGACCGAGATGTCCTTAAACTAACATCGGACCAAGATGTCCTTAAACTAACATTGGACCGTAATGTCCTTAAACTAATTATGGACCGCAATGTCCCTAAACTAAACAATAGAGCCCAATTACTCTCTTGTTGGATCTAAACGAACCCGTTAAGTTGATCTTAGTCTAAAAATTAGACTAACGTGTCCTTAACATACGTTTAAGTTGATCTTAGTCTTAAATGAGGCTAACGTATCCTTAAACCCAACCCCCAAATCCAAATCTAAGAAGATACGGATTTGGACTAATCCACGCCCTACGGCCGACAACATAAATTAGTCTCCGTATACAATCCACGGGCAACCACAAACAAAACAAACACCCACGACACGAAGTGACCATCTGGAGAAGGAGAAAGTTGTTACCACGATGCGGTAGCGTAATTAACTGCAGGGGCTTGCGCCTGCAGGGAAGAGCGTCCCCATAATCAAAAACCCCTCAAACGAGAGGGAATCTGTCGAAGTCTGCTACATCGGCCGCATCCGTTTAAACCTTCGATACATGGTGCCATAAATCAACTTGGCATCTTCGGAGAGGTGGACAGATGGCACCAATTAGCATCTGCCCCGAAATTCAGGCGAGACGTTCACCGCTTCTTCCCGAGTCTTCCGGCAGGGAACAACAGGCATCACGGAGTTAGAACATCTGTTTTATTGAGACGGTCAAAAAATTCGATTTTATCAAAAATCCAGATGAACTATGCAGTTATAGTAAGATTATGGCAAGAACTGTGGAATTCCTCCTTGAGTACGTGGATGACATTCTCTTGATAGGAAATGACATTTCTATGCTACAATCGGTCAAAGGATTCTTGTCACAGAGGTTCTCCATGAAAGACCTGGGTGATACTAACTACATTCTGGGGATCCGGATCTATCGTGATAAATCAAAGAGAATGGTGGGACTTTTACAGTCAAGGTATAACAACACCATACTGAAAATATTTAGTATGGACGATTCTAAGCGCGGTAGTCTACCGGCTTGTCACGGAATCACCCTCTCCAAAGAGATTTCTTCCAAGACTGATTTGGAAAGGGCTCGCATGTCGATTATACCCTATGCTTCTGCTATAGGCTCTATAATTTATGTGATGTTGTGTACCAGACCAGATGTAGCTTACGCGCTGAGCGTGGTAAACCGGTATCAGTCAAACCCAGGGGAGAAGCACTGGGAAGAAGTAAAGAACATTCTCAAGTACTTGAGAAGGACTAAAGAGATGTTCTTGGTGTATGGCGGAAAATGACCTCCAGATCGAGGGCTTTGTTAACTCCAGCTTCTAGAGTGATAAGAATGACTCCAAGTCCATGTCAGGTTATGGCTTTACCCTCAGTGGAGGGGCGGTCTGTTAGAAGAGCTCTAAGCAGGACATTGTTGCAGACTCGGCGAAGGAAACGAAGTAGTTCGCTGCATGAGACGCCGCAAAAGAGGCAGTCTGAATGAGGAAGTTCTTAATTGAACTTCAGGTGGTTTCTTCCATTGTTGGTCCAATACTTTAGTATTGTGACAACAACGGCGCTATAGCTTTAGAAAAGGAACCCGGGTCCCATCAAAGATCTAGACATATCTTGAGGCGGTACCACCTGTTCACCGCCGAAAGACACGACCAGGATGTTTGGACGTCTGACCTGAATTTAGGGGCAGATGCTATTTGGCTTTATCTGTCCACCTCTCCGAAGATACCAAGTTGATTTATGGCACCATATATAGGAGGTGTAGACGAATGCGGCCGTTGTATCCGACTTCGTCAGATTCCCCCTCGTTGTAAGGGTTTTATGATTGTGGGGACACTTTTCCCTGTAGGCGCAAGCCCCTACAGTTAATTACGTTACCGCGTAGAGATAACCACTTTCTCCTGCTCCAGATGTTCACTTCGTGCCGTGTGTGTTTGTTTTGTTTTAGGTTGCCCGTGGATTGTATACAGAGACTAATTTGTGTTGTCATCCGTAGGGCGGAGATTAGTCCAAATCCGTATTTTCTTAGATTTGGGTTTGTTTTAAGGATCGTTAATCTTGTTTGAGATTAAGATCAAACTTAAATATTTGTTAAGGATATATTAATCCGATATTGGACTAAGATCTACTTAACGGGGGTTCGGAATCTTTTTTGATCCAATGAAAGAGCATTTGGGCTCTATCATTTTAGTTTAGGGACGTTACGGTCCATTATTGGTTTAAGGACATCATAGTCCATAGAATTTAGTTTAGGGACGTTACGGTCCGTTGGGTTTAAGGACATCATAATCCATAGAGTTTAGTTTAGGGAAGTTGCGGTCCGTTGGGTTTAAGGACATCATAGTCCATAGAGTTTAGTTTAGGGACGTTGCGGTCCGTTGGGTTTAAAGACATCATATTCTATAGAGTTTAGTTTAGGGACGTTGCGGTCCGTTAGGTTTAAAGACATTATAGCCCATAGAGTTTTTTAGTTTAAGAACATCATAATCCGTTATTAAGGACATTATAATCCGTGGTTTAAGGACATCATAGTCTGTGTTTAAGGACATCATAGTCCGTGGTTTAAGGACATCATAGTCCGTGTTTAAGGACATCATAGTCCATAGATTTTGACTCATTAGTTTGAGGGTGCGCCAAGAGTTATTGGTTATTGGGACCCTCCACCTCTTTGAAGACGTTGAAGGATTACAACGACATGTATTAGAGGTGTGGAGAGATGTACCCTTGAACCAATTTTGGTTGGAAAATCTATAGTTGAGTTTGGGGTTAAGACCAATTTGGAAAAATTATAAGCATATGGGCTCGGTTGATCTGAATTAGGGACTTGTGGTCAACTTGAACTCAGCCCACTCAGTTTTGAATAAAGTGTTGAACACTTGTTTGGGCTCGGTCCCCTTTTATGTGCAACAATGCTAAGCATTAACATGGGCTCTGACGCTCACTCTATTTCTTTGTTTTGTTTTTTAATAGAGTTTTAAACACTCTTTGCGGCTTTGGGCTCAATGGGCAGAGCGCTTTATATTAGACATCGTCGGGGGCACGTGGGGCGCTTGGCGCTGGACGCCAACTAATGAGTGCAGAGCACTCTTTATTTTAGCAGCGCTCATGTAGGGGCACGTGGGGCGCTTGGCGCTGGGCACCAACCAACGAGTGCATAGCACTTTTTATTTTAGCAGCGCCCACATGAGGGGCACGTAGAGCGCTTGGCGCTGGACGCCAACCAACGAGTGCATAACACTCTTTATTTTAGCAGCGCCCACGTAAGGGGCACGTGGAGCGCTTGGCGCTGGGCACCAACCAATGAGTGCAGAGCACTTTTTATTTTAGCAGCGCCCATGTGAGGGGCACATGGAGCGCTTGGTGCAACCAATGAGTGCAGAGCACTCTTTATTTTAGCAGCGCCCACGTGAGGGGCACGTGGAGCGCTTGGCGCTACTTCCTTCTTTATGCATTTTTCTGAAGAGTTCAATTCTTTGTTCTCCCCTGGATCTTCAATCCCCAAGAACAAATTCATCCCCGCGAGAATTAAATTCTCATTTGTGGGAGACTTGTCTCATGGATCTCAGATCCAGGGAAAGAATTATGTTCTTTTATAAGGGTTAAACCCTTGGGTATGCAGGTGAGATACTATGATCTTTATTTACCTTGAAGAAAGTTCTTCTTCTTTCTTCTCTCTGAAAGCTCTTTTTGCTTGCTCTTTTTTTTTAACATGAAACTTATGGGGGGTTCCTCTGTACAAGACTTGAAGTCTTGGGGTCTTTATATAGGGGAGGCTGATTTGTTGATTCAGTTGAGGAAATCCCTGATTGAGAGATTTCTTAATTAATTTGGGGAATTTATTCACCATCGGATCTTTGATCCAAGGACTTCTGTTTTACATAAGACATTTTCTTGTTTTTAACATGATTGGAAAAATATTTTCCCATACAGAACATATTCTGTATCTTAGCGATTTTTAATCACTATTGGTACTCTGATTTAAAGAGCACAATCTTTCTTGTTTAGAAAGATTTGAGGAGTATTTCCTCAATCAGAATTTAATTCTGTATCTTGGTGATTTTTAATCACCATTGGATTTTTGATCCAACGGTGCTCTGATTTACAGAGCACAATCTTTCTTGTTTAGAAAGATTTGAGGAGTATTTTCTCAATCAGAATTTAATTCCGTGCTCTGATAATTTATCATCTCCGTTGGATCTTCGATCCAAAGGTGGAGAACTTTTAGTTCTGGCGCTGGCGCTCTCGTGCCTTGCACGTAAGGCGCTGCCTCAGAGTTTTTAATTCTGGGCGCTGGCGCTCTCGTGCTTTGCATATGAGGCGCGGCCTCAGTTCAAATTTTGAACAGAGCCTTGCTCTCTTATTGGGGGGAAACAAATGCCCCCCCCACCGTTGCGCTCACGTGGTTCACACGTGAGTGCAGTGGTGGCAACACCGTTGGATCATTTTGGAAGTTGAATCTTCTTCCAGCGCCTATAAGTAGGGCCTTTGGCCCTTTAGATGACTTCTGTTCATCTTCTTACTTTCTTGTTTCTGAGAATTTAATTCTCCCTTCAGAGCTTAGATCTCTGCCCAAGGAAATTTCTTTTTAGAGTTAGAACTCTGCCCAAATTTGGTAAGGATCGAACCTATTAACAGAGCTTTGCTTTTCTTAGATCATAGATCTTAAAATGTATTTTTAGGGTTACTTAACCCATTAGTTAGAACATTGTTCTTCTTTATGAAGAACTCTTCGAGTTCGTTTTGTAGATCTAAAAGATCTTGGAGTTTTTTACTCTGTAAAAATCTTTGCTTTTTTAGGATTCTGATGGATTATTCCATCGTTTTCACAGAGCATGGCTCTTAGAAATTTTGGGGAATTTTTATTCCCCTCATAATTAAAGTTGACAGATGTAATTTCTGTTTGCAGAGCACTGCTCTCGAAGGAGTTTAACTCCTAGGCCCAATAATTTTCTCATTAAATGAGAATCCTTTTAGGATTTTCTCATTAATGATTGACTGTCTCATCAATGATGAGCCGTCACTTTGATTTTGTGGGTCCCCCTCGGTCCCTTTTTCCTGCATTGCAAGGTGGTACAAATTTAAAGTACCGGATGCCAGAATTTGTAATGTAGAATTGACATCTAACCCTCATTTCTTTTCGCGCAGGTACTATGTCTTTTGACTCTTCTTTCCCATTTGTTCGCTCAGAGAGTGCATACGCCGACGCGCCTGTGGATCGGGAAGTTTTTGCACTGATTAAAGATCATGACCCGGAGCAAAAGTCTCTTAACTTATGGGGGTTGTGGTACAACCAAATTATTCGGGTCGGCGCAGTTTCTCTTGTGCGGCGTATTCAGAGCCAATTTCCGCCATTCATTATGCTGACTCGCCCCAGGTGAATTACGTTGTGGAGGAGGTTAACTGGATTACAGATGGACGCCTCCAGCCCTCTATGGGCTCGATACCTGTACAGTCGCCAATGGCTTTAGATATTCTGGGGTGGCGCATATGTCAAGGCGAGTCGCGCCCTTAGGGGCAGGCATACATGATAAGCTTGACTCCTCGCCATTCAGCCGTATACTTGCAGTGGGCTCGATACATTTTATCGGCCAAAAAGTCGCTGCTGTTGAAACTTGGATTGTACCTTGCTATCTACGCGTCTCTTTTCCAGTATCTCGCGCCTCATGTATGGTGGGTCAAGGCTTTCTTGGAACAGTGGAATACCCTGACTCACACCTTTCTTTTATCAGACGGGGAGGTTTTGATTTCCTTAGAGGAATTTTCAGAAATTTTGGGCCTACCCGTCAGAGGGGAACATTATGAGAAAATACTTCCCCCTGACGAGTACATCTTCGCTACCAAATCAGTGGTGATAGGTCTCACTCCGGAGAATGCTATTCAACATCGATTCCCGAGTCTAATCAAGGTGTTGAATATTTACGAGAGTATGTTCCTCAAGTCCGGGGGGCACGGAGTCAGTTTACGGATTTCATCGCCCGGAAGCCTTGTCAAAACAAACCACGAAATTCTCCAAGCTTGACGATCTTTTTGGTTTTGGCTTAGACAGCCAGCCGACAGCGGAAGCAGATCAAAGGAATTTCTTCCTCCCAGACACCCCGGTTGTCCCTTTTGCAGAGCTCGCAGTTTCAGACATCGACGAAGAGGCATTCTTTTTGGGGTTCCTCAGCTTGTGGTTAAGCTGGCTTATGCTCCCAATGCACCCTCGCTATATGGGGCCATCCGTCTTCTAGCCGGCTCACCGAATGGTTGCCGGGACGCGAGTGGCCATCGGGATCGCTGGGCTGGCTCACCTATATCATGTCCTCAGCTTAGCGGCACACACCACTCAGCCGGGGGTACAGCCCGTTGTTTACCCCAATCAGAGCAAAGCTCTGTTCAAATTCCGAGACGGGAGATGAAGCATCTCTTCATCTTCCCCCAATCAGAGCAAAGCTCTGCTTTGAAAATTTAAAATTTAATAAATGAAGCAACGCTTCAGCTGCGCGACACGTGTCAGCGCAGATGCGCTAGCGCAGTTGCGCTGCGCGACACGTGTCAGCGCAGATGCGCTAGCGCAGTTGCGCTGCGCTGTGCGCTGCGCGACACGTGTCTGCGCATTTGCGCTAGCGCAGTTGCGCTGCGCTGTGCGCTGCGCGACACGTGTCACGCGCTGGGGCATCTGCGCCAAACAGAATTAAATTTCTAAGAAATCTTTTCTGTTCTTGTTAAAACAAGAAGATTTTCTTCTGCAAAGCAGAAGCCCTTGGATCAAAGATCCAACGGTGGGGAAATTTCCCCAAATCACTCAGAAAAAGATTTATATAACAAATCTAACTAATTTATGGGCACTATAAAAAGGACCCTAGGCCTCAATTCAAAGGTATCAACATTTCTTAAAAAAAAGGGTCAAGAGCTTCAAACAGAGAGAACTCTGAGAAAATTCCAAGAAAAAGGTAAAAAACCTTCATAAAATAGAAGAAGAAATTTCTTATAATAGATCATTGATCTAAAAACAAGATCAATGTTCTTTACATAAAAAAACAGTGCTTTGCACTTCTTATGAACCTTTGGTTCTTTAAAACAAGAAAAGAATAAAAAAATATATATATAGTGGTTTGCACTTTTATGAACCTCTGGTTCTTGAAACAAAAAAGAAAAAAGAATTTCTTTGATCTAATTTAGATCAAGAAATTAAATAGTGCTTTGCACTTCTGTTCTTGAATCTAAAAGATTCTTAGTGCTCTGCACTTGCAAACTGCGCTGTTGCGCTCTTAAGAGGGCGCTACGTGTCAGCTACAGAACTACTTGCGCTACGCGCTCTTGAAATAGAGCTTTGCTCTCTGGAATTGGCGCAACTCACCAGAACGCGCCACGTGTCAGCAGCGCAACAGCGCAGCGCACTGCGCTGTTGCGCTTGCGCTCACCAGAACATGACACGTGTCCTAACCACAAGCGCTTGCGCTCAGTAATTGGCGCAAAGCGCCTGACAAATGCAATGCATTTCTTTTCCTGAAGGGCCAGGCCTAATTAAAAGACCAAACAGGCCTAATTAAATTGATGCTCTGCATCATTTATAAATGGGCAGAGCCCAAACAAAATAATAAAATGCTATGCAGATGCCTTGCAGAGTCCAAAATAAATCGATGCTCTGCATCTTTTATGGGCAGAGCCCAAACAAAAAAAAAAAGAAAATAATGCAATGCATTATTTAAAAATAGGCCAAGCCTCAACACAGGTCTAACAGACCCAGAACAAATAAAAAGCGTTGAATACTTTGGACTTAGCCCAATCATGGCCGTAAGTCCTCAAATTAAATTGACTGAGCGATATTGCTCCCTTAAATCAATTTATATCCGGTTCGAGGGTACATCTCCGAACTCCTCTGACATTCATCGTTGTAATCCTTCAACGACGTCAGAGAGGTGACGGGTCCCGACGACCACACACGTATATGGACCAAAACGTCCTTAAACTAATGGTGGACCGAAACGTCCTTAAACTAATGGTTGACCGAAACGTCCTTAAACTAATATCGGACCGAGACGTCCTTAAACTAATATTGGACCACCACGTCCCTAAACTGGCTAAGGACCACCACGTCCCTAAACTGGAACAATAGAGCCCAAATGCTCTTTTGTCGGATCTAAACGATCCCGTTAAGTCGATCTTAGTCCCAAATTGGACTAACGTATCATTAACAACCGTTTAAGTTGATCTTAGCCTCAAATATGGCTAACGTATCCTTAAACCCTCAAACAGACTTTAGTCCCAAATTGGACTATAAATCCCCCAATCAACTTTGGTTCAAGGGTACATCTCTGAACTCCTCTGACATCTGTTGTTGTAATCTTTCAACTTCGTCAGAGAGGTGACGGGTCCCGACAGCCATATATTCAATGGACCACTATGTCCCTAAACTGGAACAATAGAGCCAATTGCTCTTTTGTCGGATCTAAACGATCCCGTTAAGTTGATCTTAGTCTTAAACTGGACTAACGTATCCTTAACAAACGTTTAAGTTGATCTTAGCCTCAAAAATGGCTAACGTATCCTTAAACCAAAACCCCCAAACCCAAATCTAAGTAAATACGGATTTGGACTAATCCACGTCCTACGGGCGACGGTATTACTCAGTCTCCGTATACAATCCACGGGCAAACACAAACAAAACAAACACACACGACACGAAGTGAAATTCTGGAGAAGGAGAAAGTTGTTACCGCGATGCGGTAGCGTAATTAACTGCAGGGGCTTGCTCCTGCTGGGAAGAGCGTCCCCACAATCAAAAACCCCTCAAGTAAGGGGGAATCTGACGAAGTCTGCTACATCGGCCGCATCCGTCTAAACCTCCGATACACGGTGCCATAAATCAACTTGGCATCTTCGGAGAGGTAGACGGATAAAACCAAATAGCATCGCCCCGAACCTCAGTGCCAGGACACATCGCAGTCCTGTGCGGCCGCCGTTCGGAGGGGAACAGATTCTGGCACCCCCGGTGGGACCTTTTCCTCTTTCCACTCCACACTTCGTGTGTCGTGTTCGCGAACGAATCGCGGTTTACTGTGGTTGCCTGTGGATTCGAAGTACTAAGATTTGGTGTCTTGCTCCGTATAGAAAACAGAAGATCAATGGCTTCAAACTGCACTGCCTGCAACTGCAACTCTCGCTCGGTCCTTGCTGGAGGAGTGACTTATGGGCTCCAAGCGGCCTCCCTTTTCAAAATGCCAGTGGAGCAGGTAACTCAGGCCACCACTGGATTATTCTTCGGGACCATGCTCCCACCGTTGAGCTTCAATGCCACAATGACATTGCAAGAAGCCCCAAAGAAGTCAGTCTTTGATCGGCTTACCACTGCCGCGACCCCTCTCAACGGGTCGTCCAACTCCACTGCTTCAGTTTTTAACGGACTATGCCAGAGCTCTAACAGGATCATGAAGAAGCCTGCCATACCAGAAGGCGTTATCCCGAAGCGGATAGCCATTCCAACTCCCGTTCCTAGCAAAATCACCAAGGTTGCTTCCCATGTTCAGAAGTCCGCTTCTAACAAGTTGGCCGTCCCCGTTCAACGGACGTCGATCTTTAAAAAGCTGGTACCAGTATATTCTGATCAACATAGGGGGCATGAGGAGGTCACCCCTATAGCTGAAACAACTCCATCAGCACGACATGCCCGACGTCGCTACTGGCGCCGAGTGAGGAAGGCTGGGGGCAACTCCCCCTCTGGACTTACTCGTCCAACTCTAATGGTTGGGATCGATACTGTTGTTCCAACCAAGAACATCTTTGAACTGCTCAACAAGGTGCGCAGA
Source organism: Agapanthus africanus (assembly GCA_030015575.1). Taxonomy (NCBI): domain Eukaryota; kingdom Viridiplantae; phylum Streptophyta; class Magnoliopsida; order Asparagales; family Amaryllidaceae; genus Agapanthus; species Agapanthus africanus. The sequence continues at coordinate 392,731,782 of CM057339.1, forward strand.
AACTCTCCTACTGCGATGTTGAAACGAACTCCTTCACCTGTGGAGAATACTCCAGAGAAGAAACTAGAGCAGCCCCCTCAACGGCTGTCCTCTAAAATTTACAAAGTCTGGCGACAGGTCCAAGAGTCGCTGATCGATCAAGACTGCCTCCGACGACAGAAAAAGATGAAGGTTCGGCGGGGTAAGGATTACTCTGTCAAACCAAAAAAAGAAAAATCTACTTGGGTGCCCACTACAATGGCTCTCTTAACTCCAATCACTCAAAAAAGGAGGCTGCAAAAAGCCCCTGTGTCTTCGGCAAATCGCAAAGACACCGAACACAAATGCCCCAAGTCTGGGGGCATGGTGGTGCACACTGTTTATATGGATTCTGGAAAGGAGGAAAGACGCACTTCTACGGGCCACCGACCGCTCACCCGATCCGTGACGAAAGTCCAGGAGCAACAACAAAAGCTTCAGAAAATGATGACTACAATGGCTGCACTCACTGAGTCAAAAGAAAGCTCTAAAACGTCTTCGGATGAGCGTCAAGAACAAGAAACCGACGCTGACTTTTTACGCAGAGACCTCGAAAGAGGGACAAAGAAGCTGCAGAGCAAGCGGCTAACATAAAACAGATGGCGCTCCTCTTCCAAGATATGGTAGGGATGATGTTACAGTCGGACCCTCCTGCTGAAGATCCTCCGATCGTCCTTGAAGATGACAGGGGAGAAACGTCAAATCCTCCGCCGGCTCTATCAACAGCCAAGGAGGAGGCAATCTCCAAAGTTGACCTAGACGAATATATAGCTCAGCAGATCCGGGTTCATCAAGCGAATGAAGCGGCTGGGCAAATTGTTAGAACCGGATGACCGTATCCCAGCTGGTATGACCAAATCAATTACCCGCCAGGATATGCAATCCCTAAATTCCACGTATATAAAGGGACAGGGAATCCGCATCAGCATATCGCTCAATTCAGGGCCTTATGCGGTAATACTGGAGGCGATGAAAAATTGTTGCTACGTCAATTCGTCGGCAGCTTAGCAGAAACAGCCTTTGAATGGTATTCGGAGCTACCTAACGACTCTGTCAAAACATTTGCGGAGATGGAGCTACTGTTCACACAAAGATTCGCGAGTGCTAGTGAACGCACCCCGATAACAGCACTAATAAATGCTAGAATAAGGCCAGGCGAAACGTGGGTCCAATACGCAACACGATGGTGAAACCTATGGTCGAAATGCGAACAACGCATAGAAGAGGCACCTGCGGTAGGCATGTTTGTGGGCACTCTCGATCCGCAAGCGGCCATCTCCCAGTTCATGATGTTTTTCAAGCCGACCACCTTCCAGGCCTTGATTGACAAGCTGGCCCAAATGGACCAGACGGGCCATAGGACTTCTTCTTCAAAGACAGAGCCTTGGAATGAAAAGGGCAAAGAGAAGGCAACCTTCGTTGCCAATACTTAACAACGGTCGAACAATTCAAAGCCGGTCGTTCGCTAAAACAACGTGCGCCCACGCCCATCCCTCGAAGAGAGGTTGGGACATCCTTACTCGTTTCCGCAGAATAAAACGAGAAGACTGTTTGAGCTGGCAGTGCGCAACAGACTCATCAATCTGCCGAGTCCAAAGCGTCTGTCGCAGCCAGGCGATCTTAATAATCCCAATTATTGCCCTTACCACCAAACGGTAAGTCACCCGATTGAGGATTGTTTCGTCTTTAAGGGATGGATCGAGGATCAGTACCTACAAGGCAAGTTCGCGCTGTCGGAAAACTGGAAGGTAAACCCACCACAGCCGCACTCTCCAAAGAAGACGGACACGCCGGGGGCAGTTTGTTCTTTAGTCAAGGAAGAAAACGATGGAGAAAACTCATCAGATGAATCCGAAGACTACGTAGCGACTTGTCATGTGATCTCTCACTCATTGGCAGATAATAAAGAGGCTCCTTGCGCCGAGAAAACGAGGGCGGACCCTGAAACAGAAATTCCGCGGCCGTCAGACAAGTTGATCGATGCCTTCCTAAATGAAATTCGTCTGAAAGCAAAAGCCAATCAAGAGCATGAAATGGCCATACTGGAAAGAACCAAGGTATTCCTGTCAAATCAAAAGCCATGCACTGCGGGTAAAAACAAATTCAAGACGAGGAAAAGGTTCGCCAAAGCTCTATCAGTAGGAATGAAGCTACCGCCCTCTGAAGAAAATTCTTTCTCTGAGGTAGAGATGCACCCTAACTTCTGCTTATATCATCAGAAGATCATACATCCTACCGAAGACTGCGAATCTTTTAACTGTTGGTGGCAAGGGTATGTCGCTCAAAAGCAACACTTCGACAGGACAAAGTGTGAAGCTTGTGGACATCAGAAAAATGCGATATATGAGCGCAAAGGAGCCTCCGCAAACTGTCATATAGCCGACTTCAAGGGATCACAAATTGTCACCTTTGGAAGCGACTCTGACGAAGAAGCTATCCCCAACTTTTCCCTCGGGGAATCTATTTCAAAAATAAAGGAATTGAGAAGCTGCGAGAACGTTCAGCCATGCAATCGCATGCTACTCGGAAAGAATCCCGGCCCCGCAAACAACGGAGCGAACAAAAAGGATAAAAGAAAAGGAAAAAAGACCCTCGTCGCCAGCGCTCAACAACAATCAGGTGATCCTAGACCGGTTGCTCGCCAAAGCAACAAGCGGCAACCCCTCCAAGAAAAGTTGAAACGTCCTTACTCGTTTCCGCAAGATAAAATAAGGGGACTGTTCGAGCTGGCAGTATGCAACAGACTCATCAATCTGCCGGGTCCAAAACGTCCGTTGCGGCCAGGCGATGCTAATAATCCTAATTATTGCCCTTACCACCAAACAGTAGGTCACCTGATCGAGGACTGCTACGTCTTCAAAAACTGGGTTGAAGACCAATACCAACAGGGCAAGTTTGCGCTGTCTGAGAACTGGAAGGTGAGTCCGCCACAACCGCACGCTCCGAAGAAGATGGATACGCCGAGGGCATCATGTTCATTCATGGAGAAGGACTCATAGACCGAAAAGTCAATAAACTAGATATTCGCCTCAAATACGGCGACGGCGGACCGAGATGTCCTTAAACTAATGATGGACCGCAATGTCCTAAAACTTGCAAATGACCGAAATGTCTTTAAACTACTACCGCAGCATCCTTAGGCTGACAAAAAAAAATATAAAAAAAATATATATATAAAAAAAGGGGTAAAAAATGGTATGTCCATAAGCAAAACGGGCACGGATGAAAACCCGAAAGGGCTCCGTGAGTAAAAACAGCAGGACTACCGGCGAGTGTTCGTGAAAACCCGAAAGGGCGCGACCTCGTTTTTAAAAAAATAAAAAGAAAAAAAAGAAAAAAATAAAAAATAAAAGACGGTATGTCCAGAAGCAAAATGGGCACGGATGAAAACCCGAAAGGGCTCCGTGAGTAAAAACAGCAGGACTACCGGCGAGTGTTCGTGAAAACCCGAAAGGGCGCGACCTCATAAAAAAAAAAGAGAAAGAAAAAAAAATAAAAGGAATAAAAAGAATAAAAAAAAAAGGGTAAGTCCATAAGCAAAATGGGCACGGATGAAAACCTGAAAGGGCTCCGTGAGTAAAAACAGCAGGACTACCGGCGAGTGTTTGTGAAAACCCGAAAGGGCGCAACCTCGTTAAGAAACACTTATAGGGTCCTCTCGACCCTGTAAGGAGAAACCACCTGCGTGAGATCCTTACGACTCACAAAGGAACAACACACTTAGGGATCCCCACGATTCCTAAGAAGAAAATACACTTGCGAGATCCTCACGACTCGTAAGGAGAACTCTCTTGTGGGACCCTCACGGCCCATAAGATTTGAAAGTCTTAAGTTACAGAGACCTAAACCTGTGCTTAAGCAAACCCCTATAAACTTCCAATATGGCCCTACAAGTGGTTCAATACTGACCCTTGTATACAATCCACGGGCGCGAACAAACATTTCCCTAATCAAGTCTCATCCGAGACTGGGGATATGTTCGCATGATGAACAACCCTTATAAGTCCTCTCGACTTACAAGGAGAAAACCCTCCTGTAGGATCCTTACGACTTACAGAGGAAACGAACACTTAGGAATCCTCACGAGTCCTAAGGAGAAGATACACCTATAAGATCCTCACGACTTGTAGGGAGAAATAGCTTTGTGAGACCCTTACGGCTCATAAAGTCAAAAGCATTAGTCGACAGGACCTTAACCCTGGTCGCTAAGCCTCCTTTGTTCGACAACGACAGAGGCAAATGATGATTCTCTCCTGGAAATATCCCAGTTGTAGCGGTGCTGATGCCAAAATCGCTGTCTAATTTCATGTTTACGGCGAAAAGCCAGTAGGCCGCACATACATACGAAATAGCCAAAATGATGGGGCAACTTGCAATAAAAAAGAAGCAAGTAAAAATGTATGCATGCAAAAAGCCGAAATGATTGGGCAACTCGCAATAAAAAAAACAGGGAGTAAAAATAAAATAAATAGCCAAAATGATTAGGCAACTCGCAATAAAAAGCAGCGAGTAAAAAGAAAAAATATCCGAAATGATTGGGTACCGCGAAAAATAGCCGAAATGATTGGGCAATCGCGATTTTCGCGATATAAAAAGCTGAAATGATAGAGCATCGCGGAAAGAATAAAAAAAAATGAAAGAATGAAACTTTTTGCCCTACAGGTGAAATCACATCGATCCCTGTATACAATTCAGGGGCACAGATAAAGAGGGAACTATACCTTCCCAACAGGCTCCATCAGAAAGCGAAGCCAAATCTCGACGGTTCATAGACAACCTAGAGACCATCTCGACATTTGTCATAATATTACAGACACGATGTCAACAAATGAAGCAAATGAAGATCTCGAGCTTCAGGATCTCGACGTCAACATCGACAACTTAGAGATCACCAACGGTGTGCCTCCTCATTCCAGCAGGACACAGATATTACACCATCAAGCGGAGCGATGTCAAAATCCCAGCTTCATCTCAGCATTCGTCTCGTTACAACAGACGCAATGTCAACAACGGCATTCCTTCGCAGTCCAGCAGGATGTAGAAGCAACATCAACAAAAGACCTCACGGTCGAAACGAGCGGAGCGATGGCAAAATCCCAACTCCATCTCAGCATTCGTCTCGTTACAGCAGACGCAATGTCAACAACGGCATTCCTTCACAGTCCAGCAGGATGTAGAAGCAACGTCAACAAGAGACCCCATGGTCGAAACAAGCGGAGTGACGGCAAAATCCTAGCTCCACCTCAGCATTCGTCTCGACACAACAGACGCAGTGTCGACAACGGCGTTCCTTCGCAGTCCAGCAAGATGTAGAAGCAACGTCAACAAGACACCACATGGTCGAAACAAACGAAGCGAAGGCCAAATTCCTAGCTTCATACGTCTTGACGGCAAGTCATATAAAGCCTGAAAGACAATCGGAGATCATCTCGCACCAGCACAGAGTGGTCACCACCTTGACGTTCGTCTCGATACAGCAGACGAAATGTCAAACCCAGCATTCTTCCTCCAACAGGATTTGGACACACCAAAGCAAACGAAGCGAAGGCCACATTCCTAGCTTCGACGTCTTGACGGTAACTCATATAAAACCGGAAAGACAATCGGAGATCATCTCGCACCAGCACAGAATGGTCACCACCTCGACGTCCGTCTTAATACAGAAGACGAGATGTCACCCCAACGTTCGTCTCGACACAGCAGACGCAACGCCATTAAACGAATGGAGCCACGGCAAAATCCCTAGTTCCAAACCTCGACGGTTCACCAGCAACCTAGAGATAACCTCGACGTCCGTCTCAATACAACAGACGAGATGTCACCCCAACGTTTGTCTCGACACAGCAGACGCAACGTCATTAAACGAATGGAGCCACGGCAAAATCCCTAGTTCCAAACCTCGGCGGTTCACCAGCAACCTAGAGACAACCTCGACGTCCGTCTCGATACAGCAGACGAGATGTCACCCCAACGTTCGTCTCGACACAGCAGACGCAACATCATCAAACAAATGGAGCCACGGCAAAATCCCTAGTTCCCACCGCAACATTCGTCTCGATACAGCAGACGCAATGCCAGCGAACGAAGCAAAGGCCAAATTCCTAGCTTCAGGGTCTTGACGACAACTCATATAAAGCCCGAAAGACTATCGGAGATCATCCCCACACCAGCGCGGAGTGGTTATGACTCATCGGGGCTCACCAAAATAAGCCTAACCTCAAGTAAAAAGCGACATAGCAAATTCCTAACGCTTGCTCTTCCGACGGTCAAACTGCCAAGGAGGATTGCTTGAAGACGTCTTGTCCAGCCCCCGAAGGGATCAGAGACACGGCAGTCGCAGGGCTACTCGAATAGCACGATTGCCTATCGAGGACTATATCAGCTTATGCGACGGTACGATGGCCAAAACCCTAAGTACCACCAACCTTAACGGGCTTCTGTCGTAAAGAGCAGAGGTTAAATGCGGCGTTAAGATGATCTTGCGAGAAACGCTCGATTCGTCTCGACTTGCGAAAAAAATTGTTGAGGCGGCTCGACTCGTGAGATAAAGCCTTAGGCAGTGGGCATAAAAGAAGCCTGTTTCCTAAGCACTGGGACCCTGCAAGTTGGCCCAAAACGGTCTCTTGCATACCATCCACGGGTCTCACTCTCCAACATTGAACTTCGACAAGGAGGGAAACAACCGCTTACAAGTCCTCTCGACTCGTAAGAGAGAAAAATTCTCTTGTAGGATCCTTACGACTTACAAGAGAAAACCATACTTAGGAATCCTCACGATTCCTAAGGAGAAAAACCCACCTACGAGATCCTCTCGATCCGTAGGGAGAAAAGTCTCTATGAGACCCTCACGGCTCATAGAGTTGAAAAGTCTTAGGCAACAGATCTGAACCTGCGGTCTAAGCCCTCGCTATCTCGTGAAGAAATCAAGAAGCTTACTCTATTACCTGCTAATTATGACGACATGCTGAGAAAGAGGAAAAGCAACAGAAAGAGTATCCGATTTACATTTGATCAAGCGTTCGAGACACATTCATTCATGCATAAGCAGAAGACTCAGGACGAGAAATAAGACAAGCTGAAATAAAAAGTTTCCATTCATATTGCAAAAAATTCTTATAATCATAAAAAGCAGTGAAAGAAAAATATTATTACAACGGTATAACCTCAGATCCGGGGCACGGATTGAGGAATTCAAAAGTAAGGCCATCCAGAGTTCTTCTGACCTTTCTAATTATTCTTATGCGCAGCCTCTCGCGCTCCTCCGTGTCAAGATCATCGGCAAGCCCTCCCGGCCTTCGATAAGCAGCAACTATCGTCGTCTGCTGGAAGATTTGATGTAGAATATCAATGAGGCTGTCTCGCCGTTTCTTCGAGATCAGCCCCGTCAGGTACACTGAATGCACCTTGTCCTCGGCATCATCCAGCGCATTCAGTGGTAGGGCCTCGTGAAGACCCGGAAGTGCTCTCCATATTGCTCCCAGCACGACTTTCAAAAGAGCCGAACAACGGGGTAGCAGCCAACCACCGCTTGCGTTCAGACGACCCATGACCTCTGCACATTGAGCGTCTATAAACTCCTGGTTTTGTTGACGACCCTGTGCGCGAATATCGTCATAGGTGATGAACTCGTGCAAACTGTATAGGTGCACCGCCATTATGCCTGGAGGAAATACCACAGGAAGATTAGCGATAGAAGAAAAATAATGTACATAGAGGACTAAATTCCTAGAGAGCAAAGCTCTGTTCAGGGATTAAAACCCATGAACAAAAGCTCAATGAAACCCCAATGGGGATCTCTTTAGATCAAAAGATCTGTGAGAACAGAGCTCTTTGACTGAGATTAATTTAAATTAATTTGATTTATATTAATTAAACCTAAAGTTTCTAACTTTGAAAATGAGCAAAGCTCTGCTAGTGAAACCCCAATGGGGATCTCTTTAAATCAAAAGATCTATGAGAGCAAAGCTCTGCTGGTTAAGATTAATTAAAATTAATTTAATCTAAGAATCAATTTTACCTAAAGTTTTTTTTTCTAAAAACTTTGGAAAGAAGAGCAAAGCTCTAGAGTTCTTGCAGGCAAGAGCAAAGCTCTGAATTTTTTTGAAAATAAGAATCTGAAAGATGATAAGCATCTGTGGGGGACCAAAGGTCCTATTTATAGGCCTCAAGTGCCTCTTCGACTTCCAAAAAGTTGTCACGGTGGTTGGAATTCCGCCACCGTCGCGCTCACGTTTGGGGCCACGTAAGCGCAACGGTGGGGGGGCATTTGTTTACCCCAATCAGAGCAAAGCTCTGTTCAAATTCCGAGGCGGGAGATGAAGCATCGCTTCATCTTCCCCCAATCAGAGCAAAACTCTGCTTTGAAAATTTAAAATTTAATAAATGAAGCAACGCTTCAGCTGCGCAAGCACTGCGCTGCGCGACACGTGTCAGCGCAGATGCGCTAGCGCAGTTGCGCTGCGCTTTGCGCTGCGCGACACGTGCCAGCGCAGTTGCGCTAGCGTAGTTGCGCTGCGCGACACGTGTCTGCGCATTTGCGCTGCGCTGTGCGCTGCGCGACACGTGTCACGCGCTGGGGCATCTGCGCCAAACAGAATTAAATTTCTAAGAAATCTTTTCTGTTCTTATTAAAACAAGAAGATTTTCTTCTGCAAAGCAGAACCCCTTGGATCAAAGATCCAACGGTGGGGAAAGTTCCCCAAATCACTCAGAAAAAGATTTATGTAACAAATCTAACTAATTTATGGGCACTATAAAAAAGACCCTAGGCCTCAATTCAAAGGTATCAACATTTCTTAAAAAAAAATGGTCAAGAGCTTCAAACAGAGAGAACTCTGAGAAAATTCCAAGAAAAAGGTAAAGAACCTTCGTAAAATAGAAGAAGAAATTTCTTCTAATAGATCATTGATCTAAAAACAAGATCAATGATCTTTACATAAAAAACAGTGCTTTGCACTTCTTATGAACCTTTGGTTCTTTAAAACAAGAAAAGAATATAAAAAAAAATATAGTGCTTTGCACTTTTATGAACCTCTGGTTCTTGAAACAAAAAAGAAAAAAGAATTTCTTTGATCTAAATTTAGATCAAGAAATTAAATAGTGCTTTGCACTTCTGTTCTTGAATCTAAAAGATTCTTAGTGCTCTGCACTTGCAAACTGCGCTGTTGCGCTCTTAAGAGGGCGCCACGTGTCAGCTACAGAACCACTTGCGCTACGCGCTCTTGAAATAGAGCTTTGCTCTCTGGAATTAGCGCAACTCACCAGAGCGCGCCACGTGTCAGCAGCGCAACAGCGCGGCACACTAGCGCAGCGCACTGCGCTGTTGCGCTTGCGCTCACCAGAGCATGACACGTGTCCTAACCACAAGCGCTTGCGCTTAGTAATTGGCGCAAAGCGCCTGACAAATGCAATGCATTTCTTTTCCTGAAGGGCCAGGCCCAATTAAAAGACCAAACAGGCCTAATTAAATTGATGCTCTGCATCATTTATAAATGGGCAGAGCCCAAACAAAATAATAAAATGCTATGCAGATGCCTTGCAGAGTCCAAAATAAATCGATGCTCTGCATCTTTTATGGGCAGAGCCCAAACAAAAAAAAAGAAAATAATGCAATGCATTATTTAAAAATAGGCCAAGCCTCAACATAGGTCTAACAGACCAAGAACAAATAAAAAGCGTTGAATACTTTGGACTTAGCCCAATCATGGCCGTAAGTCCTCAAATTAAATTGACTGAGCGATATTGCTCCCTTAAATCAATTTATATCCGGTTCGAGGGTACATCTCCGAACTCCTCTGATATTCGTCGTTGCAATCCTTCAACGACGTCAGAGAGGTGATGGGTCCCGACGACCACACACGTATATGGACCGAAACGTCCTTAAACTAATGGTGGACCGAAACGTCCTTAAACTAATGGTTGACCGAAACGTCCTTAAACTAATATCGGACCGAGACGTCCTTAAACTAATATTGGACCACCACGTCCCTAAACTGGCGATGGACCACCACGTCCCTAAACTGGAACAATAGAGCCCAAATGCTCTTTTGTCGGATCTAAACAATCCCGTTAAGTCGATCTTAGTCCCAAACTGGACTAACGTATCCTTAACAACCATTTAAGTTGATCTTAGCCTCAAATATGGCTAACGTATCCTTAAACCCTCAAACAGACTTTAGTCCCAAATTGGACTATAAATCCCCCAATCAACTTTGGTTCAAGGGTACATCTCTGAACTCCTCTGACATCTGTCATTGTAATCTTTCAACGTCGTCAGAGAGGTGACTGGTCCCGACGGCCATATATTCAATGGACCACTATGTCCCTAAACTGGAACAATAGAGCCAATTGCTCTTTTTTCGGATCTAAACGATCCCGTTAAGTTGATCTTAGTCTCAAACTGGACTAACGTATCCTTAACAAACGTTTAAATTGATCTTAGCCTCAAAAATGGCTAACGTATCCTTAAACCAAAACCCCCAAACCCAAATCTAAGTAAATACGGATTTGGACTAATCCACGTCCTACGGGCGACGGTATTACTCAGTCTCCGTATACAATCCACGGGCAACCACAAACAAAACAAACACACACGACACGAAGTGAAATTCTGGAGAAGGAGAAAGTTGTTACCGCGATGCGGTAGCGTAATTAACTGCAGGGGCTTGCGCCTGCAGGGAAGAGCGTCCCCACAATCAAAAACCCCTCAAGCGAGGGGGAATCTGACGAAGTCTGCTACATCGGCCGCATCCGTCTAAACCTCCGATACACGGTGCCATAAATCAACTTGGCATCTTCGGAGAGGTAGACGGATAAAACCAAATAGCATCTGCCCCGAACCTCAGTGCCAGGACACATCGCAGTCCTGTGCGGCCGCCGTTCGGAGGGGAACACCCGTATATCTTCCACTGCACTATTTCACATCGTGGATCGAGCTGCATGCGCTTAGCTCTTTTGGAGTCCACAAACGGCCCCATTTCTACGACAGTTATAATTTCCATCCGGTTATGTTCCTAGTTGACGCTTCTGTTTTAGATCCGTCACAGCGAGAGGCTCGGGGTTTGGTCCTTCGCCCGCGTATGGTCGGGGATAGCATGACCTTCGTCAATAAGGTCTTAACTATCGGCAAGGAATCCACTAAAACGGTGCAGCCGCTATGTGATACCTTCAAAGATGGAGCTCCTACATTGAAGGCTCAGGAGATTCTGCATTTATATTCAATCAGGCCGGGCTTTTTAGTGTTCAGGCAGAACGACTCGACGCTGTTCATAAGGTACAACCCGCACCGTTTCGCTCAACAGTCGAGTTACGATCAGGCTGTCCCGCATGAGGCCTTTTTAGCTGAGCCGGTTGCTATGGAAGAGGGTATCCGCAGCGCGCTGCATCATTTCATGTGGTCAAATACAGGGTCCAACTTTTTTATCAGTGAGCCGAGCTGCGTTCTGAAAGTCTCGAACGCATATGTGGCGTGGTACAGACATGCAACGGGTGCTGTTATTAGGGAAGCAAGGAGGTTACTGTTCGATCGCAAGGGTGCGGTCCCGCCGGTAATCCAGTTGTCCCCTTAAAGCGACGGACCACTATTGGTCATTTCTTAAGAGAAGCTGCTGTGGTTGCGGTCCCGCGCGCCCTTCCTGAGAAGCCTCTACCCCGTGTTCCTGTAGAAGCGGTAGCTGCAGCGTCCCCGGAGTTTGGAGTGGGTACGGAAATCGGGACTCGTCGTCCAAAAATGCCCGTCAACCGTAAGCTCGTGTCATCAGCCGCCGGCGTTCACTCATAGAAAAAGAAGAAGTCGCTCTATTCTGCTGATGTTATACTCGGCCAGGAGCCCCCTGCTCCCTACAACGAAGGCTTGTGTGAGTATGGCACTAACGATGGCTTGTTCGACACGCCTGTGACCGACACCGATCTACAGGCTGCCTTTGTGGCCTCCGATCGTCTGGCTTGTGAAGAAGCGGCGCTAATCACCATCGCGAAGTCAGGTATACCTCAGTTGTATTTTTCCGCGTTCATTCCTTCCTTATTATTATACTTTTACCGATGCCCTTTTCTTCAATAGGTATTTCTGCCGAAGAGGCTCTCGCGGCTTCCATCAAGACGTTCGAGGAGGAAGAGAGGCTCCGCGCTTCTTTGGGTCTTGGTATAATTCAGCTTATTGTGCCTTCATTCCCCTTTTTTTATACGTGCTCTGACCCTCTTCTTTATTTTGTTGCAGGGACTACCTTGACTCAGGTTATTCCGAGTGCGGTACCAATCCCGAGCGGTGATGCAGCAACGCTTAAAGAGCCAGCTATTATGGCCCCAGTTCCCCCAACATTACCGCAGAAGGCGTCGCTAAAGTAGCCGATGACAGATGCCGTAACGGCTCCGGAGACGGAGCTTGGCTCGGACGACGACGTCCCTTTGTCAGAGGTCTTGAAGAGATCATTTCTCACTACTCACACCGAAAATAAGCATAGGAAGCGTATGGTGAGGGAACGCGATGCCAGTTTGGTCGTGGGTGCAGGCTCAAGCAGCATCCCCCTTGTTGATACTCATTCGACGGATGTTCCCCCCGCGTTATCTACCACCCGTAGACAGGTTACGCGCGCAGCTCGGGAAGAAACCGAAAAGCTGCTCCAAGGTAATGTAATGCTGAGCTTTTTTAATTAGAACTATATCTTCGAATTTTGACATATGCATTTTCTGCAGGGCCAAGTCTTAGTGATGGGATGACGGGTGAAAGCCTGACGGTTACCATGCCCGAAATTTCTACCCTTTCTCTAGAATCCGGGACCATCCAGACTGCTGCTCTTTCCTCGTGTGGCTCCCTGGTATCGGCGGGCGTCGCAAGCGTCACGACGGCCTTCGTCGAATCAGGGCATGATGCCATGGGCGCAGAAATTACTCCTCTGAGGGAGAGCGAAGAAGCCGCTATGCCTGGTGACGCTTCCATTGCGGTTTTGGTTGATGACTCGTCAGGTAAGTCTTAAGTCGCCGTTCTCTTTTTATTTCACAATCCCTTTTAGCTTCTTCTGACGATATTTTGTTTGTAGGTGCAGTGAATGCTGAGATTGTGCCATCTGAAGCACCTGCGGTCGCCGCCATAACTGTTGTTGTTCCCTCGCCTTCTCTTATGTCCTCCAAAATGCTGGAAGGTATAGGTTTGCGATTTATTTAGTTTAACTGTGGATACCATCTTCCTTGTATTGATAGTATATTGTCGTAACTCTGCAGGAGTCCTTTTCGACCATCTATACCAGGTGTTGAATCTGCATTTCTCCTTCTAGTCGGAAGTCATTCCGCCTGCTGGTATTGGTTAGTATATTCTTTAGCTAATGTTTCTCTCTTTCTTTTATGAATAGCCGTGTTGTTGATAAGTCTTCTTTATATTGATCGCAGCGTCACGGATCGGAGGAGGGGACGAGAGAATATCCGCGCCTCCGGTACTCCCAATTTTGCCACCTGTCACAGCCGGTATAGTAGACTCCATTGCTCGTGTATTTTCTTTACCTCCCGAGTCGACATTTGAACATAATTTGTTTTGCAGCAATCGCACCGGCTCCATCTCCCTTTGAGTCTCGTATCCCGATGCTGGCAGGGCCCTTTGCTAAACGCCCATCTTCCAGGGGCGCTGCGAATAGCCTGCGAATGTTGAGCGAATTCATCGAGGATCTTGACACCGAGGCCCTCGCATTCGCTGCAGATTTTGCTGCTGGGGTTAATCCTATCTTGGCGACGCTCATGAACTTCCATGACGAAGGTGTCATCGAGTGTTGGTTTAATTACTACAGAAAGATCTAGGCCTGCCTGCATTAGATTGAGCTTTGCTTCCCCCAATCAGAGGAAAGCTCTGTTCAAAAATTCAAATTTTGAATGAAGCAACGCTTCAGATACAACGCCAAGTGCGCTGCGCCCTAAGCAGCACACCATGTGTGCGCTAGCGCTAGGTGCGCTGCGCTCTAAGCAGCGCACCACGTGTCAAACATGGGTGCGCTAGGTGCGCTGCACTCTAAGCAGCGCACCACGTGTAAAACATGGGTGCGCTAGCGCAGGGTGCGCTGCGCTCCGAGCGGCGCACCACGTGTCAAACACGGGTGCGCTAGCGCAATGTGCGCTGCCTTTTAAGCAACACACCACGTGCAAAGCACGGGCGCGCTGGCGCTGGAGCTAAAAGCTCCCCACCGTTAGATCAAAGATCTAATAATAATGATAAATCATTAATAAATCACAATTAAATTCTGTTAAGGAAAGATTCCTCAAAATCTTTCCAAATAACAAGATTGTGCTCTGTAAATCAGAGCACCGTTGGATCAATGATCCAATGGTAACTAAAAATTACCAAAAGACAGAATAAATTCTGTATGGAAAGACTTTCCAATCTTGTTAAAAACAAGAAGATTGCCTTTTGTAAAACAGAAGCCCTAGGATCAAAGATCCAATGGTGGGGAAACATCCCCAAATCAATCAGAGAAAGATCTCTTTAACTGATTCAACAAATCAGCCTACCCTATAAAAAGGCCCCTAGACTTCAAGTATAAAATATACGAAAAGAGAGAGAAACCTCCCCAAAATCTTTGAGAAAATACAAAGAGCAAGCTCTTGCAAGAAGATTTTTCTTCAAGGTAAAAATGATGATGATAGACATAGAGATGAAATCATCTCATAAAAAGAAGAATTCATTTCTTTAAAAAGATCATAGATCTACAAAGACAGAAGGTCTTTCACAAAGAGATCAAAAGATCTCATCATAAAATAAAAGAAGAACTTACTTCTCACATATCATAGATCTATAAGACTAAAGTCTTTCTCAAAGAGATCATGAACATCTCATTATAAAAAGGAGAATAATTCAATTCTCTTAAGGATCATAGATCCATAAAGGCAAAGCCCTTTCATCAATACAAGAGATTGAAACGGTTGTTCTCAGATCTTGAGACAAATTCTCTTTAAAAGAACATAAATCATTTCTCGGATCATAAAACTGATCAGATGCGCTTTGCGCTCTTGAATTGCGCTTCTGCGCTCTTTGGACTGGCGCTCAGCGAAAAATGCGCCACGTGTCAATCACGTATGCGCTAATTAACAACTAGCGCTTTGCGCTCTTGAAATAGCGCACTGCGCTCATAGGTTGGCGCTCATCGCCAACCGCCCCACGTGTCACTCACGTGTGCGCCACTAAACTGAAAGCACAATGCGTTCATAGATTATCGCTCAGCGCTCATAAACTGGCATCATGCGCTCATCATCTGGCGCCTAGCGCTAAGCGCGATATGTGTCCCTTACATGTGCGCCATGTGGCAGAAGCGCACTGCGCTCTTTGACTGGCGCAAAGCGCCTAGCGCGTCACGTGTTGCGCTAACAGAACATAAATTGTTCTTTAATAAGCCCAGAGCTCTGATGAATGCTCAGCATTCAATAAAAGACAAAAATATTGTCAAGATATAAATCAATGGTCAGCATTGTTAAAAGGGCCAAGCCCAAATAAAGGCTCAACAGCCCAAAATAAAATGTTAAACATTTATTGGACTTAGCCCAAGATTGTCCATAAGTCCTCAACTCATATTAATTGAGCTCATCTGCTTATAAATATGTTAACAAATCTTAGCCCCAAATTGGACTACAGATCTTTCAACCAACCCACATCGGTTCGAGGGTACAACTCTTTACTCCTCTGATATTTGTCGTTGTAATCCTTCAACGTCTTCAGAGAGGTGACGGGTCCCGACAACCAAACATTCCACGGACTGTGGGGTCCTTTAAAACCCATGGACTATGATGTCCTTAATCTTGACTGTGAGGTCTTTAAACTCACGGACTATGATGTCCTTAACCTTTACTGTAAGGTCTTTAAACGCACGGACTATGATGTCATTAACCTTGACTGTGAGGTCTTTAAACTCACGGACTATGATGTCCTTAACCTTGACTGTGAGGTCTTTAAACTCACGGACTATGAAGTCCTTAACCTTGGACTGTGGAGTCCTTTAAAACCCATGGACTATGACGTCCTTAACCTCGGACCGAGATGTCCTTAAACTAACAATGGACCGTAATGTCCTTAAACTAATCGGCCGCAATGTCCTTAAACTAAATAATAGAGTTCAAACACTCTTTTGTTGGATCTAAATGATCATGTTGAGTTGATCATAGTCTAAAATGAGACAAACGTAACCTTAACAAACGTTTAAGTTGATCGTAGTCTCAAATGAGGCTAACGTATCCTTAAACCCAACCCCCAAACCCAAATCTAAGAAGATACGGATTTGGACTAATCCACGCCCTACGGGCGACAACATAAATTAGTCTCCGTATACAATCCACGGGCAACCAAAAACAAAACAAACACCCACGACACGAAGTGACCGGGCAACCAAAAACAAAACAAACACCCACGACACGAAGTGACCATCTGGAGAAGAAGAAAGTAGTTACCGCGATATGGTAGAGTAATTAACTGCAGGGGCTTGCGCCTGCAGGGAAGAGCGTTCCCACAATCAAAAACCCCTCAAATGAGGGGGAATCTAACGAAGTCTGCTACATCGGTCGCATCCGTTTAAACCTTCGATACATGGTGTCATAAATCAACTTGGCATCTTCGGAGATGTGGACGGATAGCACCAGTTAGCATCTGCCCCGAAATTCAGGCAAGACGGACCTGCGCGGTCGCGTCTCCGTATTTTCGGTGGGGAGCATATTTTGGCACGCCCGGTGGGACCTTTTCCTCTTTCCACTCCACAGTTCGTGTGTCGTGTTCGCAAACGAATCGCGGTTTTCTATGGTTGCCCTTGGGTTCGAGGTACTAAGATTTGGTGTCTTGCTCGGTGCAGAAAACGAAAGATCAATGGCGTTCCTGCACAAAATGTTCTAGCTGCAACTGTAACTCCCGTTCCGCCTCATCTGGAGGTGTAACTTACGGGCCCCAGGTGGCCTCTCTGTTCACAATGCCGGTGGACCAAGTAACTCAGGCCACCACTGGGCTATTCTTTGGGACTATGATCCCACCCATGAGCTTCAATGCCCCGATGTTGTCGCAAGAAGCCCCAAAGAAATCGGTCTTTGATCGACTTACCACTGCCGCGACCCCTCTCAACGAGTCGCCCAAGTCTAACGCCTCAGTTTTCAACAGACTGGGCCAGAATTCCAACAAGCCCGCAATACCTGAAGCAGCCATCCCAAAGTAGATAGCCATCCCGGCTTAAGCGGATGAAATCATTGGAAAGGCTTCTCTTGACAAGAAGTTAGTCTTCACAAGGCTGGCCACTCCGGCTCCCGCTCCAGGCGAAGTCATCTCTACCCAGAGATCTGTATTTGATAGGTTGGACATTACTTCTCGGCGAACGTCAGTCTTCAAAAGGCTGGCACCGACGACAACCCTCCATCAAGACAGGGGGCATGAAGAGGTCACCCCTATAGCTGAACCAACTCCATTCACTCAACACGCTCGACGTCGCCACTGGCGCCGAGTAAGTAAGGCTGGGGGAAACTCTCCCTTTGGGCTAACTCCGCCAGCTCCCATGGTGGAAATCTATAACGTTTTGAAAATCGTTTCGGTGAAATTTCGAAAAAAATCGGTAAATAAGAGGGTTTTCTGTAAAAAGTCAAAATACAAATATCTTATTATAAAAATTAAATATACATATTCTAGCTATGTAATTGCTATTATTTGGTGTTTATTGAGCCGCTGGTGAAATTTTAAATTTTCTAAAAAAAATATTATTTTATTATTATTTTAAGCCGTCACTAATACATTTAATTAGGGAAAATTACAAATTGGAATGAGTTGAAACAAATTTTGTGCATCATAAAACATTAAATAAAATTCTATCATGTGGTTTTTGGAACGAAATTATTTGCCAAAACGGTTTAGAAATTATTGAAGAAAAAAAAGGCTTTTTTTAGCGTAAATGGATGTTTGGGGTATTGTATTTATCATTTTTCATCACCCCACACCCGTACCGACACCCACACCCCCCATTCACTTCTCCCCTTGGCTGAATTCAGCAGCCCCCATCTTTTTCCCCACTTGAATTTCAAAGGAAAGAAATGAAAGAAAAGAAAAAGAAAATGGATAAATGAGGTGGACTTTTGACTTTGGTTTGACCTTGATTTTCTCCCCCCACTTTCTCTACCTCCCTCTCTCTCCTCTCCCCCTCCCATTACAGCCGACCCCCCTCTCCTACAGCAGCAGCAGCCCCCCATTTCCCTTCTCTTTTCTCTTCAAAACTTCATCAAAAATTGCCATAAAATCCATCAAAAAAAAATCTCAAAACCCAAATCCGACTCCTACCCATTTTAGCTTAGCCCGTATAGCATGGATCCTTGTGAAAAGAGAGCATTTTGGAGGGTCATGGATGCTTGTGGATCTTCAAATGTTTTTGGGTATAATTCTAAACATTTTTGCTTAATTTGTTACTAATTTCTTAAAGCTAATTTAATTAAGTGTTAATTTGGTTTATGTGAGTTTAATTGCATGATTAAAGATTTCAAGTTAGGGTTTGTTGTGGAAATAAGTTGTGTTTGATTGTGCATGGTTTAGTGATGTGGATTAACATATTTAGTTTTGTAGAAAACTAATCTAGTTGTTAATTAAAAGTCGTTACTTGAAAAATATCCAAATTAAGCTTTTGTTGCAAACTAGGTTTTTTGATTTAATTCGAAATATGAGATTAAAAATATGGTTAGGGTTTTTATCGTATTATTAACTTTATTAAGTGTATTTTAATGCTTTAGAGCATGGAAATCCAACCTAAATTGTAGTTTGTGCATTTTTGCTATGAAATTGTTAAAATTTAGGTATTTTGTAAACTAGCATATTAGGGTTTTTGGAATTTAATGAGATTAAATTCCGGAAATTGTTATATGACTTATTTAAGATATTTAATAAGTATATTGGCCGCTACATTCATTTAAACGTCATGTTTTGTACAAAAACGGTGAATTGTGCTTGCTAGATTTTCGGAAAAATGACTTTTTAAGTGAAATTGGGGTTTTTGTGAGTTTTAACCTATTTTATATTAAAATTAGTGTTCATGAATGTGCAAATGAGTGTGATTGGATTTTTCTCGATGGCTTGACGTTTGTACATCGACATCGAGGGTTGGTTTGACTATTCTTGCATGCGTAGGCGATAGGTTTGGACCTATGCGTGATACGCGTGTCGATTTGATTTTCGTATGCCGTTTCGATTTCGAATTTAGTTTTAATGCGATATGGTGCGTTATGATATGTAGGTAACCCCATGTGGATTTCGAGACGACAAGCAAGCGCGTGGCGACGTCGGCACCGGCGGGCGAGGACCAGGTGAGTAGATTTATATCTACGGGGAGAAGTCGGGTGGATGGCGTATAGCACCCCCGCAGTCCATGGTGGTGTATACGGATGCGTATACACACCAACAATTATTGTATGTTATTTGGGATTATTAACGATGTTTAAGATGGATATTGGTGTGTTGGATTATTTTAGCGTTGCGAACCCTAGGGTAGTGTTGCACTACACATACACACATACATACTTGCATACTTTCCTATTGATATGTGCTCATGGGATTCTTTATCGTTATGTGTTCACATGGGTATGGGACTATGTGTTCACATACTGATTTGAGGATGATACTTGGGATTGAGCTGAGTCGATGAGATTTGATTTGAGGCCATGAGATCGGTGATATGGCAGGATTCGTACTTGAGGTACGTTCTGGTGTTATAGCGGATCTTGGGGCGACGATACGGATGAATAGTGTTATATATAAAGTGGTCGACATGTGATCGTGATATGAGATATCATATACTAGGATATGGATACTAGGCCGTATTGGGCGATGTATACCCCTTGATGATGATTGTGCTGACGATATCGGTTTGTACGAGATTGTCGATCAGTAGTCAGATCATGAGTACATTGAGGATATTAGTATTGTACTAGACATAGGTCAGTATCCTAGACGATGATCTTGAATAAAGAGGATACCTGAGGATTAATGTGAGGAATAAGATATTGACCCGTACCCAGATTTGGGGATGCCGTACGACGGATTTACGTACGAGCTATATTTTGATGATTGATCCACACTCTTGACTTGGGATGTCTGATTATAGATATGGTATCGGATATGATATTATTGAGGTGGGATCACCGACTAATATATATATACAGGTATGTATATGGATCGACTCAGATGTTAGGCGGTTTCCTTACCTGTAGTCTAGCTTGTTAGCTTAGCCCTTTAGTTTAGTTTAGTTGTTAGATTAGATTCGATTCTTACCTATTTCAAAAACTAACGAATCATAGGTATTTTAAAAAGACAGCCCAAGGGATCCTACGGATATTTCAAAAGACGTATCTTTTCATAAAAACACCGTAGCCCCTATTTTCAAAACCCCATGATTCGTGTTATTTCAAAAGGCACCATTTGTAGGACTTATATTAGATTAATGCAGATTAGTTATAGTTGCGTCTAGTATTCAGCTCCCGCTCATTATTGTGGTTCGCTTCGCATCGCATGCTTATATTATGTTTCATACTCTATTATTGATATCATACTGTTAGGACACCAGCAGCATTACCGATGATGCGTATGTACCACGTACACTTACTTGCCGGCTCACACACATCTTCATCGGTAATTGCCATGTCACGTACACTTAGAAAATATTATTGCTTGACATAGCCTGTTAGCTAATAGTTTAGACATTGTAGTTATTACCTGCTACTTCATGCATACTGTTATTCATTGTTATGCCGCATTCATGGATTCTCATGCATATATTCACTATTTTACGTGTTATTGAGATTTTGGATTCGGATTTCCATGAGATTTTCTGGATTTGGAGGAAAACCGCAAAAACATAAATAAACCTTTTCTCTCTTTTAAAATAAAAAGTGCAGTTTTCCCATGATGTATGAGTCGTCCACCATGAGTTTGCTGATGGATTTCGAGACCCGATTCGAGGAGACGGATGAACCGTTTCGGGTACATGGTGGACCCGGTAATGTACCCCGGGGCAAGAAGCACGTGATGATGACGATGTGAGCCTGGCAGGGGAGCACTACTTACCGGTGATATTACCCGACGCGTCGGATATCCAGAGGATACCGTCGTGGTCTTGAGATGGATGATAGGGGCCGGTCTGGACTGACGGCGCCCTAGATATTGTGATTGAGACATTGAGATTGAGACTTGAGGTACATAGATTGTGACACAGAGATATCGAGGTATTTGGACACTTGTTTTGTGTCGATGCTGGGCACTGTTTTATGCTGATTTCATATATGGTACCTCATTTCTTTTAAAATACAGAAATCTCACTGATTTATGAAACCAGTTTTATTCAGTACATGCATTCTGTTTCATGCATTCATACATCATCCATATGATATATTACTACCTGAGGCACTGACACGGGCACATGAGTTTACACTCGGGTTAGATATTTACCCTAGCCATTGTTATAAGCTGCATGTTATATACATTTTTGAGGATATATTATGATCATTGACCTAGGATTGCGTTATTTATGCGATTTCTGTGCGTGGATGTTTTTCTATTCATGAGTTGGCAACTCACCCCCGTTGTGCCCCAGTTTCTTGTAGGTTTGCCGTACAGGTTTCATTACGGCTTTGCTGGCACTATTTCCATTTCCGGGTGGCTTGCTAGTAGGTGGGTTATTTGTATCTTACCCATCATTATATCTTGTATAATATTATTCCGTTGTATCTAGTAAATTCCATCAACCAAACATGTATTTATTGAGATAGAGACCAGTGTTGTTTATTCTTTCGACCTTAGAGTCGCTCGTTATATTTCTGGTGGTTTTGAGTTTCCTTTTGAGTTTTGATCCTCGCCGTTGGCGTTGTATATTATATTGCTTGTGTAGTTGTGACCGTCGATTGACGAAGAGCTAGCTCCCGCTTGGGGATGCCTTTTTCTTGATTTCGTATACTATTCATGTTGTATCCCGTTTGGGGGCCAGTATTTACAAAGGAGACTCTGCCGAAATTTTCAGTAAATTTTTGATGTTTTAAAAACCGCATAATTCGGCTTATGCTATTGAAATTACTTGCTTTAAGTTGTTTTTTCCTGCACTCTACTACTTTTCTTGGTTTGGATTTCTGGGTTTTCGGTTTACTTAGATTACGTAAGTCTCGAGACGTTCGTAGTTTAAGTGCCGGTCATGTTCCGTACTTTCGGGCCGTGACAAAATCAATGCTGCTGTTCCAACTGGGAATAGCTTTGAACCGCTTAGGAGGGTTCGCAAGAACGCTCCGACTGCTGTGCTGAAGAGATCTCCTCCACCTGATTACTACAGAAAGGAAAATGGAGCAGCCCCCTCAGCAGCTGTCATCCAAAATTTATAAATTCTGGCGACATGTCCAGAAATCGGTGATTAATCAGGACTACTCTCGCCGGCCAAAGAAGCTTAAAGCTCGGCAAGAAGAAAACCATCCCGTGATACTACAAAAGATGTCATCTGTATGGGTGCCCACTGCAACGGCCCCCTCGACTTCAACTGCTCACAACAGAAGGAGGCTAGAGAAAGCCCCTGTGAACGCGGCAAACCGCAAAGACGTTGAATCTAAATGCCCCAAGTCCGGGGGTATGGTAATACATACTGTTTATATGGCTTCCGGAAAAGAGGAAAGTCGTGCTTCTACGGATCATCGACCGCTTACCCGATCGATAACGAAGGCTCAGGAACAACAGTAGCAGAAACTTCAGGAGATGCTGACTGCAATAGCCGCACTTACTAGGCCAAAAGAAAATCCAGAGACCTCAGAGCAGCGTCAGGAACAAGAGACCGATACTGAATTCCTCCGAAGAATGCTCGAGAGAAAAGAAAAGGAGGCTGCGGAGCAGGCATCCAATATAAAACGAATGGCACTTTTATTCCAAGACATGGCTGGGATGATGTTACAGCCGGAACCTCCAGCCGAAGACCCCCGATCATCGTTAAAGACGACATAGGGGAGACATCGAACCCTCCTTCGGCTCTTTCAGCAGCCAAAGAGGAAACCATCTCCAAGGCCGCTCTGGATGACTACATTGCCCAGCAAATACTAGCTCACCAGGCGAATGAAGTGGCCGGCCAAATTGTTAAAACTGGGCGACCATATCCAGGCTGGTATGACCAAATAAGGTACCCGTCAGGATATACGATCTCTAAATTTCATGTATATAAATGGACGGGCAATCCCCACCAGCATGTCACCCAGTTCAGGGCTCTATGTGGCAACACCGGGGGTGACGATAAACTGCTACTTCGCCAGTTCGTCGGCAGCTTGTCGGAGACAACGTTCGAATGGTACTCTGAACTCCTGAATGATTCTGTCAAGACATTTGCGGAGATGGAGCTGCTGTTTACGCAGAGATTCACGAGTGCTAGTGAACGCACCCTAATAACCTCACTAATTAACGCCAGGGTAAAGCCAGGCAAAACTTGGGTCCAATACGCAATACGGTGGCGAAATTTATGGTCAAAATGTGACCAGCGCATTGAAGAAGCGCCGGCGGTGGGCATGTTCGTGGGCACTCTGGACCCTCAGGCAACTATTTCCCAATTCATGATGTTCTTCAAGCCGACCACGTTCCAGGCCTTGATCGACAAACTGGCCCAAATGGACCAGTTGGGTCATAGACCATCTCCTCCAAAGCTGGAGCCGCAGAATGGAAAGGGTAAAGGGAAGGCGACATTCGTTGCGAATACTCAACAGTAGCCCAGTGGCCCAAAATTAACGGATCAACTGGACGAGAGACGGCGATACTATAATGAGAAAATGAAGCGTCCTTATTCGTTTCCCCGGGACAAAACAAGGAGATTGTTTGAGCTGGCGGTGCGCAACAGGCTCATTAATCTGCCGAATCCAAAACGACCGTTGCAACCCGGCGAGAATAATAGTCCCAATTATTGCCCCTACCATCAAACGGTAAGCCATCCAATTGAAGATTGCTTCGTCTTTAAAGGCTGGAATGAAGATCAATACCAGCAGGGCAAATTTGCCCTGTCCGAGAATTGGAAGGTGAACCCACCACAGCCACACGCTCCCAAGAAGACAGACACACCTGGGGAATCATGCTCCTTCATAGAAGAAGCTCCATGGGAGGTCTCTATTTCAGCCAAAACTAAAAGAATGCTGAAGGATCTCCAAACATGTCCGGCAATCAGGTGGAAAAATCCACTGGAACCCAAGATTATCGAGGGAATGCTAAAACCGCGCCCAACTCCAAAGATGGTGGTGATAGCAAAAGCGCTCACACCCAGACGTCAAAGTCTTCAAAGAAGAAGAAGAAAAAGACCAAAAAGCCCGTGAAGCCTGGTGATAAGCGCACGGACTTGCAAAAACAGATTGACGCGTTGGAAGAATATAATCAAAAAGTGCGGACTCTAGTCACACTCCAAGAATTTCTCAACCACGTCCTTGAGGACGGAGATGATGACAATGGAGAAGACTCGTCGGATGAATCTGAAGATTATGTAGTAAGCTGCCATGTGATCTCTCACTCGTTGATAGACAATGAAGAAGCTCCTTACACATAGAAACTGGGGGCAGATCTTAAGCCGGAACTTCTAGGGCCATCAGTCGAAATGATTGATGCATTCCTGGACGAGGCTCTTCTTCAAAGCAAAGCTGCTCGAGAGAGTGAGATGGCCATATTTGAAAAAGCCGAATGCCGGCGACTGGACGAAAGGGTTGAAACACTCCCTCCAGATCAAAGTACATCCACCGCAAATAAGAGCAGGTTCAAAACGAGGAAGAGGTTCGCCAAATCCATATCTATGGGAATGAAGCTGCCATCCTCCAAAGCAAACGCCCTTGGTGAAGTGGAAACACATCCTAGCTACTGCTTATATCATCGAAAGATTGCGCACCCCACCGAAGAATGCAATGCTTTTAAAAGCTGGTGGCAGGGGTATGTTGCTCACCGACAACATTTCAAGCGGATGAAACGCAAAACTCGTCGGGAGAAAAGAAATACGACCGAGGAGCGTAAAAGAACTACCGGCAACTGTCATATGGTTGACTGCGGGAGATCGCAGGTTCTTACCTTCGGGAGCGACTCTGACGAAGAAATGACTCTCGGCCCACTCTTCAAAGAATCCACGTCGGGAAAAGAGGAAGAACCAAAGAGATATGAGAACATTCAGCTGTGCAATCGCACATTACCTGAAAAGAATCTCGGGCCTGCGAATAAGGGATCGAATAAGAAGGATAAGGGGAAAGAAAAGATCCCCGAGGATATCACACTCGATGACTGAGCCATCGAAGAGCTGACAGCCAAGGACCCGCCAAGGAAAAACAAGGTGGATTACAACGTTCTGGCACACTTGAGGAAGTTACCTTCGCAGCTCAGTATTCTTGACGCCCTTCTGCTATCCAAAGAGGCGAGAGATTCGCTGATCAAGACATTACAAGAGCCTGAACAATTCCATGCTTTCCTTTCCGAAGAAAAGATGAAGGACGAGTTGGAAGAAGTGCACACGGCAGATATCACCTTCGGCGATGAAGATCTCCTCCTCGGAACGTGTGAGCATAACCGTCCCCTTTATGTCTCCGGATACTGTCATGACATCAAGATAGATAAAATCCTAGTCGATAATGGGTCCTCCGTCAATCTCCTCAATGTAAGAGTGTTGAAGGAAATCTGCATGAGCGTTCAACACCTCGCTCGGGATAAGATCACTATCTCAGGGTTCGACTCCCAGTCATCACGGACGCTCGGGTCCATGATACTGATGCTGCGCTTTGGGTTGCTCGTCACTGATATCAAGTTCCACGTCATTGACGCCAAGACATGCTATAACGCTTTGCTCGGCCGGCCTTGGTTACACAAGTACAACATCATCCCCTCTACACAACATCAGTGTATGAAATATTTCAAGGATGGTTTCGAGTATACCATAACAGGGGAGCTGAATCCATTCTCCGTGAATGAAGTCCGAAAATACGAAGATACAAAATACTTCCTGCCAGATTTTGAAGACACAGAAAGATGTCGCAAATCCTAGGACAATAACAAAGCTATCACCACTATTCCAGTCTTCGGGAGTGATACTGAGGAGGAAGAAGAAATAGTTTATTCAGGTCTGCCCCAATGCAACAAGCCGGGACCGTCCACTCCTATGTTGATCTTCGGTAGCGACTCGGAAGATGAGGTCAATGCCGTATTCTCTGCTCGGCCATCAATACAAGCCTTCGCTGATGAAGATCAAAGTTTGAAAGTTGTCGTGGTTCCGCCAAAACATCATAAAGAGCTAGACGCACTTGATACCTACAGTGTGGAAGAACTGCAGACATTCTACATCCCTTCCAGGCGAAAAGGTGAAAAGGCAATCCTATTCTACCGATCCGGGAAAACCAAAATAGAGAAATAAATTTGGCATGGGGCGGATTCTACATTTGACAGGCTCCAGCCCATCCGTTTACCCAGATATTACACAGACGGACTAAAGAGACTCTTGAGACGCCAAGGTGTACCCCTTAAGCAAACTGCGCGATGATCAGTCGAAAATAATGTATTTTTAACACGGCAATTTCCCTAACATTTGCACTCATTTAGAAGTGTTCGGTATTCATATTTCACATATTAGCAAATCAGTCGTTAAATATCAGATTTCATGTGTTAGACTTTTAAACCGACACTTTAAAGGAAATTAACCGCATTTCATGGCATCGCATCATTTCTGTATTTGCGCAACACTTGTCTTGAGTCTGTGCAGGAAAATACGGAAGAAAAACCAAGAGCTGATCAAAATTACGCCAACTCAATGATTTCAGATCTGGTAGCATTTCAGAAGGAGATATTAAATTCAACACATGAAAACAAGGCCCAGATATTATATGGAGAATTACCAGAAAATATGGAAGCCCAAAGCCCACAAAGAGCCGCGGATCCGCGGCCATAGCCTGCTTGGGCCGCGGATCCGCGGTGGTTCCAAGGATTCACCTCCCCATTTTCAGTGCAAAATTCATCTCTCAGGGCCCACATTCATTTCTGATGTGTCAAATTCCATAATTCTCGCGAAGCTACTGCCAGATCAGCAAAGATCATTAAGCAAAGCTAATCCTAATTAAGCTCCTAACTAACCTCTTCTAGAAGCTCCCTCCTAACTAATCACATCTAGAAGCTTCTCCTCTAACTAACTTTTGGAGGGAAATTCAAATTTCCTCAACAAACTTTAGGAGGGAAACTTAGAATTTGAAATCCTAGATCTAGGATTTAGATGTCTATAAATAGGAACCTAGACCTAGGGTTAAAGGCTAATCAATCTTTAGGTTCATCATTAGTTGTTAATCTTTTAGTTAGTTAGTTCATTCCCTCTTACATCATCTTCTTCCACAATTCTAGTGACAAGACTTGTGCGAAACCCTAACCCTAATTCCACTCCAAATTCAAGATCTTGAGTAACAATCAAGCAAGAAGCCCTTCAACCTTTTATGAGCGGAGCCGATCTCCAATCGAGCAAGTGATCCAAGCCGATCCGCGACTCACGGAGCCGAGCGAAGCCAAATCGACGATCGAGTTCTTCCTCTTGTAGCTCTTGAGCGAATGTAATGAAATTGTTGATATAAATAAAAGGTGAAATTCTTTAATCTTTCTTTCTTTTAATTCTTGCATCATGATTAGATCTCAATTTATAATTGTAGTTCTTGTTGTGATGTTTGAGTAAAACTCCGCTCGTAAAGGAGTCGAGACGATCAATAGAATGATGATGTAACAAATCTTAATACGATTTTTAAGTCCTACGAGTTTTGTACACCCTAGCAAGTTCAAGAATCGATGACCTAGTTTCGTTGCGATGCTTTCTTGATTGTGATCGCTCGAAATTAGGGATCTACGATCGTTTCTTGAATTTACTAGAGGCTAGAATATGAATGATATCGATGAAAGAACAAGGGATAAGATGAAACCCTAGTTTCATAAGAAATCTCTAATTCTCGTCGATCATCATCGATCTAGTATCAATTCATCGAAGGATAAGAACACGTTATCTTGAGATTACATCACATCTATAGATCCGATCGATTCCTACGAGCCTCATTTCGATTCTTGATATTTGGTTTGGAAAAATCAACAAACTATCAATTCTTGATTCTATCTTTTTCTTGTTATTAGATCTATATTTTTCTAATTCTTGAACTTCAATTTCAAATCATGAATTGTTTTGTTTTCTTTTCTTTAAAGTTTCGACTCATCTAATTCAAAAGACGAACTATTATACTGTCCCTGTGGACGATCCGCACTCACTTACAATCTACATCCGACACCGTAGTTGATTGCGGTCAAATAATTTTTGGTTGTGATTTCTTTATAATTTTACATACTACACAACAAGAATTCGTTTCAATCAAATGGCGCCGTTGCCGGGGATCATTTGAATTGATTTACACAACAAGAATTTATTACAATCAAATGGCGCCGTTGTCGGGGATAGTGTGCTAGTTGTTCGTATTTTGAAATTTGAGTTGAAAATTTTATTCCATTATAATTTTTAGATCAAAATTCGTGCAAACACTAATACGTATGTTGTGATTTGATTGAGAGGAATTCTGGAATCATTGGAGCTGGAGAAAATTTTTTATGAAAATTCCAGAGAGCTGAGGAGTTCAAGTGGAACATTGTCAAGAATTTGTGTGTAGTGAACAGTCATTTCGACCGTGTTTCAGCGGCATTAGGGCGCATCTGCGGCGGTTCCGCAGCCCCCTTGTTGATTCACTGTACCAATTTTGCTCTATAAGTCTCTATCTTTCTTATCTCCTCCTCTGTCTGCTTCAATTGACAATTTGCTGCAGGTTTCTTTGCAAATAATCGCAGCGCCGCAAAAGTAAAATAAAATTTGTGCGTGTTTTTGAATCTTGTGGTTGTTTGCATAATTAATACGGAAATTAAGGGGCAAAGACCAAATCCAGATTGGGTGGGGAGTTCATTACCCCTCCTAGGCCCCGAAAATTGCAAAACTTGCATCCGCATTGTGCCACATTAACTAAAAAATATTTAGAGATGACTCTAAGGACCGTCGCGCTCACTTAGGACAAGAGAAGGCCGTGGGTAATTCATTGCTTATCCGCGTTTTCTTGTGGTGCCTAGGAAAGTGTGTCGAAGGCTAGTGGTTATTAATTAGGCCCACTACTTACGTAGTGGAGTACCTTCCCACTTACCTGGCATTTACCTGGCCACAGGGGGACAAAGAGGCAGTGGAGGATTTTATCCTGCGACTTGTCTTTTGGCAGTTAGGAGCGGTCTAGAGCTGGACCTAGGTGACCACTAGAATTAGGGTTTTGCTTGTTGCATTTTGGGATTTGCATCATATTTTCAAAAATCCGTCCACTTTTCAAAACAAACACCGCATTCATATCATTTCCCCTAATTATAAATTCACGCTGCCACTTGTACTAACCCTTTTTAGTACAAGATAGGCTGGACAACGGGATTCTAGTGCCTGTTCAGTCCGCGTCCCCCGATCGACCCTAAAGTCGGTATTTCTACATTTACCCTTTCTTTTACCCACCACCACACCCACATTGATAGATCCACCTCCATCGAACTTCTTTTCCACTACCCTGCCGCCGTCCGTTGGTGCGCAGAATCCACCTCGCATCTCTCTCCAAGGGAGGTGCTATCCTACACGAGGCCCACTTTCCACCTGTCTATCCATTCCACCAGCCAACGGGGAAAATTTTCAAATAAAACCCCAATACATCAACCTTCTACCAAAATTTCATGGTCTCTAGTCTGAAGACGCATACGTATTTATCACGAAATTTGAAAATGTATGCGCAATGATGGGTACCTCACAGTTGTCTGTGGATGCTTTACGTCTTCGTCTTCTCCCATTTACTTTGTGCGATTTAGCCGAGAAGTGGCTATATAACACTACCGCACATTCCGTTTCAAATTGGGAAGACTTCGTCAAAGCATTCCTTAAGAAATTTTACCCACATCACAAAACAGCTCGAGTCCGTAGCGAAATATATTAATTCACCCAGCTTCCAAATGAAACATTTTCAAAATGTCTTGACCGCTTCAAGGATCTGTTAGTCCAATGTCCACATCACGGCGTCCCGAGATGGGATCTGTGCCGAATCATATATGAGGGCATTACTCCTAACACAAGACAGACCCTTGAATCCATGTGTCAAGGCAACTTTATGACCAATGATGATGGGGAAGCCTGGAAATTTCTAGAAGATTTCGCTGAAAAATCTTTACAGTGGGAGGGTGTGAGTCAATCGTCTAGGGATGGCAATGTTATTTCCATAGGAGTTAGAGCTGACATTGCAGCTATCAATAAGAAACTCGAGAATATGGAAAATAAATTTTTAGCCGCCACCCTAAATCAAATGTCACTCTCCAAAACTGTATGTGGTTGCTGTTCTGATCCGTCTCACTTGACGGAAGAATGTCCATTTCAAGGTCATGAGCATACCAATGCCGCATTTCAAAGACCTAGAAACGATCCATCTTCATCCACATATGATCAGGGTTGGAGGAATCACCCAAATTTTGCTTAGAACCAATCACAATTTCAAAACACGGTTCCAACCCAAAACAATTTCCAAGGGGCCCCTCCACCACAACAGCACCCACAACTTCAATTGAGTCAGCACCCCTTTCAAGCACAAAATTTCGAAAATCCGGCCAACACTTTTGCACCACATGAAAATTCTTTGCAATTGACCGGTACAGATAATACCTCTGCACTAGCACAAACCTTGGATACTTTCATGAAACAATCCATCCAAGGACGGCAAGTTTGCAATCTTCCGTCGAGAATGTGATGAAGATCATTATCTCTCAAAATGAGAACATCAAATCGATGGAAGAACAAATTGCACAACTAAAAGCCGAAATGAGTGCAAGAGAGAAAGGGAAACTTCCAGCTCAACCTTTACCTAATCCTAGCTATTCACATCATGTGGATGCAATCACGTTGAGATCGGGAAGAGTGCTTGACCATCACCGTGGGGAAGAGTTTGATGATACTGATAAATCAATCAATAACACCCCGGCTGAGACCTTTCCTCACACACACACTTCTAATTCTGACCCCAGTTCTTCTACCCCACCATCTTCTTCCGAGCCTATTCTTCGTTTCTCAAAAGGCTCGCCACTTCAGCCCACCTCTTTTACTCCTCCACGGACGATCCCCACTTCTATTCTGGGATCGGTTCCACACCCACTTCCTTCTCCTATGATGGACCCAGCGCTTATTGCTAAAGCACCTTATCCTAATCGGTTAAAGGCTAACACACCAAGTCCACATATGGAGAAGATTATGAACATTTTTAAGCAAGTAAACACCAACATCCCTCTCCTAGATACCATCCAACAAGTTCCGTCCTATGCGAAAACTCTTAAGAACTTGTGCACTAGGAAGAGGAAGACTCAAGTGCCCAAGAAGATTTTCATGGAAAAAACAATAGACACGGCTTTCCCCCAACAATTACCGAGGAAACGTAAGGATCCAGGATATCCTACTATTTCCGTTTCTATTGGGGAAAAACACATCAACCGTTCTCTACTAGACCTTGGCGCTAGTGTTAACTTGCTTCCATATTCAGTCTATGAGCAACTAGGGATCGGAGAGTTGAAGCCAACCAATTGCACTCTCCAGATGGCTGACCGATCAATCACCAAACCTAGGGATGAACTGGAGATGTGTTAATAAAAATCGGGGAATTTATTTTCCCTGTGGACTTTATTGTAATTGATACACAACCTGTAGCGAACCCACGGAATCAAATTCCGGTGATTTTAGGTCACCCCTTTTTGGCCACTTCCAATGCAATAATCAACTGTCGTAATGGTTCTATGACCCTATCCTTCGGGAATAGGTCAATAGAGCTGAACATTTACAAGTTAGAAAGTGTACCCTCCGAACCTACTGCTCAGGTCTGTTCTGTCGACTTAATGGATGTCGACAGCAGCGAATTTGATGATCCTCCTGATACTGATCTAGACTCTTTTCATACGTTGTTGTTTGACCCAACTATGTATCATACACATACGGACTCTTCCACCGAGATGTCCGGGTCAACAACTAACACGGATTATGAACTATTCTTAGAGTCTGAAGATCACCCCGCACTTTGTGATGAAACTATTCATCGGGGTATAGATGGAACTTTTGAGGAGATCTTCACTGATGAACTCGCATTTTTAAATGACACGGGTGTTGAGATGAATCATGTCCCAATCAATGAAATTGAACCTCCATCCCTTCTTCTGAATTGTAAAAAGAATGCGAGTAATCCATCACATTCACTGCATCATCTCTCCAAAATGAGACGCACACACATTCTATTCCACCACTTAACCTTTCCCCACTTCTTCTTCCACCAACCAGAACACTGCATTGATAAAATTTTTGAATGGTTGGTGTTAACATTCGGTCTTTGCAAAGCTTGGCATCGACCACTGATTTTTGACCCCCTCATATGATTTTCAAAGAATAACATTGCTTAACTCAAGTTTGGGGGGGTATAATCGGGCTCTTGAAAAGAAATTTTTTACAAAATTTTGAGCCAAAAATAAGTTTGGGGGAAGATCTTCACTTAAATATTCTGCCCCCACTAATAAATTTCCTCCCAAGCTTACAGGTTTTTCGAGATTTAGCAGATGGCAACAGTGAGGACACTATTGAAAACAAGTTTGGGGGAGGTTTGTGCTTATTTTCGCATCATTTGCATATCATTTGCATAAGCACAAAACATTTTTTTTGAAAACCATAAAAATTTAAAAATTTTCAAAATTATAAAAATATTTTTTGTACACAAATAAGATAATGAAAGTTTAGATAGTGAAAAATTACATCCATGAGATTAGAAAAATTTAAGAAAACCAAGAAAATTAGAAGTTTTCTTATACGAACTAGTAATAAGTAGTTATGAGCTGTTGTCCCCAAGGGTTAGTAAGATGAAAGACGTCACTGATCTGAGGATAAAAATAAGTCTGAAAAATAGTTTCTATTCTGGAAGCCAAACATTTTGAACGTTGCTACCCTGCTATTCGCACTTACACACATCTTAAAGCCTGGGATAGTAGAGGATGCCTTGAAATGCTCTTGTCTTAAACCCAAAAGTATGAAGGAAATAAAAAAATGAAATGAAGAAAATATAAAGTGGTGAGAAAAATGGACACTGGTTTTGTTATCACCGAGGGCAATAAAAAAAATATATAGCAAGGGTGCTTCTTCACCTAGTGCCCTAAGGCCAACTGGTCTGGGAGTCACTGCTATGCCTGAGGTGGTGCAAGACGAGGAAAATACACCAAGTAAGCAAGCACAGGAGTAATCGGTCGATTAGTACCTCAGGAAGTATTAACGGTCGCATGAAAGTGTGTGAGCAATCTCATCTAAGTATTCATTAATTAAAAAGTACTGAGGCTGATGGGCAAGAGTATGATAGCTTGAATTGAATTCTCCGGGTGTAGGGATGTTCTTTACACACACGCAGGGTTATATGATCGATGTTTGGAAGAAAGATAGGAATGAAGAATAAGACGATGTTTTATTGAGGGAGGACGTGATTTCTGACATCTTTTCATGACCATTAAGATAGGGCTCATAACAACCAAAAAGCTAGCTTAGTTGGAAACCCTAATTTTCAAAGTCTTTCTTTTACAATTCTTTTCTTTAAATGTAATATTCATGATCTTTCTTTTATTATTGGATTTTGTGGGTGCAATCCGCTGAAAACCCTCAGAAGACAACACTCCTCCTACTAGGGACACCTAAAGGTTTAAAGGCTTGTTGCACGTGCTCAGTGCAATCGTGTTGCCTACGAAAGTGTGCTAGTTAGTTTTTCTTTTTCTTTATTTTCTCCTTCTCTTTTTAATAAAACAATTCGCTCGAGACGATCGAAATTAAGTTTGGGGGTATTTGATCAGTCGAAAATAATGTATTTTTAACACGGCAATTTCCCTAACATTTGCACTCATTTAGAAGTGTTCGGTATTCATATTTCACATATTAGCAAATCAGTCATTAAATATCAGATTTCATGTGTTAGACTTTTAAACCGACACTTTAAAGGAAATTAACCGCATTTCATGGCATCGCATCATTTCTGTATTTGCGCAACACTTGTCTTGAGTCTGTGCAGGAAAATACGGAAGAAAAACCAAGAGCTGATCAAAATTACACCAACTCAATGATTTCAGATCTGGTAGCATTTCAGAAGGAGATATTAAATTCAACACATGAAAACAAGGCCCAGATATTATATGGAGAATTACCAGAAAATATGGAAGCCCAAAGCCCACAAAGAGCCGCGGATCCGCGGCCATAGCCTGCTTGGGCCGTGGATCCGCGGTGGTTCCAAGGATTCACCTCCCCATTTTCAGTGCAAAATTCATCTCTCAGGGCCCACATTCATTTCTGATGTGTCAAATTCCATAATTCTCGCGAAGCTACTACCAGATCAGCAAAGATCATTAAGCAAAGCTAATCCTAATTAAGCTCCTAACTAACCTCTTCTAGAAGCTCCCTCCTAACTAATCACATCTAGAAGCTTCTCCTCTAACTAACTTTTGGAGGGAAATTCAAATTTCCTCAACAAACTTTAGGAGGGAAACTTAGAATTTGAAATCCTAGATCTAGGGTTTAGATGTCTATAAATAGGAACCTAGACCTAGGGTTAAAGGCTAATCAATCTTTAGGTTCATCATTAGTTGTTAATCTTTTAGTTAGCTAGTTCATTCCCTCTTACATCATCTTCTTCCACAAGTCTAGTGACAAGACTTGTGCGAAACCCTAACCCTAATTCCACTCCAAATTCAAGATCTTGAGTAACAATCAAGCAAGAAGCCCTTCAACCTTTTATGAGCGGAGCCGATCTCCAATCGAGCAAGTGATCCAAGCCGATCCGCGACTCACGGAGCCGAGCGAAGCCAAATCGACGATCGAGTTCTTCCTCTTGTAGTTCTTGAGCGAATGTAATGAAATTGTTGATATAAATAAAAGGTGAAATTCTTTAATCTTGCTTTCTTTTAATTCTTGCATCATGATTAGATCTCAATTTGTAATTGTAGTTCTTGTTGTGATGTTTGAGTAAAACTCCGCTCGTAAAGGAGTCGAGACGATCAATAGAATGATGATGTAACAAATCTTAATACGATTTTTAAGTCCTACGAGTTTTGTACACCCTAGCAAGTTCAAGAATCGATGACCTAGTTTCGTTGCGATGCTTTCTTGATTGTGATCGCTCGAAATTAGGGATCTACGATCGTTTCTTGAATTTACTAGAGGCTAGAATATGAATGATATCGATGAAAGAACAAGGGATAAGATGAAACCCTAGTTTCACAAGAAATCTCTAATTCTCGTCGATCATCATCGATCTAGTATCAATTCATCGAAGGATAAGAATACGTTATCTTGAGATTACATCACATCTATAGATCCGATCGATTCCTACGAGCCTCATTTCGATTCTTGATATTTGGTTTGGAAAAATCAACAAACTATCAATTCTTGATTCTATCTTTTTCTTGTTATTAGATCTATATTTTTCTAATTCTTGAACTTCAATTTCAAATCATGAATTGTTTTGTTTTCTTTTCTTTAAAGTTTCGACTCATCTAATTCAAAAGAAGAACTATTACACTGTCCCTGTGGACGATCCGCACTCTCTTACAATCTACATCCGACACCGTAGTTGATTGCGGTCAAATAATTTTTGGTTGTGATTTCTTTACAATTTTACATACTACACAACAAGAATTCGTTTCAATCAAATGGCGCCGTTGCCGGGGATCATTTGAATTGATTTACACAACAAGAATTTATTACAATCACGCGACAAACACGGTTCTATAACAGGATCTGGAACGTTCCCGGAACTCAACAAAAGTTGCCCAGCGGGATAATGGAAACGATCGGGCTTGGATAAGTTCGATCCAAGAAACGGGAGCTATTCCACGACTGCTGCATCATACATGACTTTGATGAAGAAGGAGACGCTCTGTGGGAAGATGCTAACCCTGAACTAGAACGAGCTCCCGCCGTGAAAATGCCAAGTTCGTCGTTTGAAGAACAGATGGACAAGCTTATAAGGGAAGTGGGTCAAAAGGTTCGAGACGATCATAATCGCGAAATGGCCATCTATGAGAAAGCCAGAACGCAGCGCCTCTTTCAGCAGGTTGCGAAAAATGAAAATGCTCTTCCTTTTCAACCCGTCATACAAAAGGCCCGACGCAGAGGCAAAAATAAATCAAAAGGCGAGAAAGGCGTTCGATAGCGACAAAGCGGGACCAAGAAGCCACGTGATCGGGAATCGAGCAATTCGGATTCGTCTCTTATAAAGAAGAGGGGTCTAGCATACTCTTTTCCCCAGGACAAAACACAGAAGATACTTGATCTTGCAATAAAACATCAAATGATTACCCTCCCGGAGTCCAAGCACCCCGAGCAAGCAGGTGAAGTTAATCACCCAGATTATTGCTCCTCTCACCGAGCAATAGGACATCCTCTCGAAGACTGCTTCACATTCAAAAACTAGGTAGAAGACCGGTATCAGCAAGGCAGGTTCGCTCTATCCAGCAGCTGGAAGGTAACTCCGCCACAGAATCATGAACCAAAAGCCGCGCCTGCAGCGAGAGTAGAACCAGATCAACATCGGTCTTGGAAGCGATCTCGTACTTGTTATATGATAATGTTGTCAGAAGAAGAACCTGAGAATACGGATGACCTCCCCTGATGCTTCAAAAACAATGATGATGAAATGATATCAGAGTTTCCACCGGCGCCAAAAGAGCTGGAAGATGGGATACATACTACTGCAGACAACCTCAGAAAGATTGATTTGGGGACGGCAAGTGACCCGCGGCCGACATTCGTCAGTGAGTTGTTTTCTGAAGAAAGGGTGGCTACGCTTAAGGACGTGCTCATGCAGCATAAAGATTGCTTCGCATGGAACTATTTCGAGATGCCAGGAGTAGATCCGGAGATTGCTGTACACAAATTGGCAATATCCTCGAACGTCAAGCCGATCAAACAAGCACCGAGAAGAATGCGACTTGAGATTGAGATGAGCATCAATGCCGATGTCAAGAAGCTAATCAACTCCGGCTTTATCCAAGAGGTTCAGTATCCTGATTGGATTGCCAATATCATACCAGTGATGAAGAAAAATAGAACGGTGCGCATATGTGTGGACTTTCGGGATCTCAACAAAGCTTGTCCAAAGGACGAATTTCCAGTACCGGTCACTGGGCTAATGATAGATAACACGTCCACTCATGAAGTTTTCTCCTTCACGGACGGCTCATCAGGATACAATCAGATAAAGATGCATCCCGAGGACTAAAAACATACCGCCTTCCAGACCCCTTTGGGTACATTCTGCTACAAGGTGATGCCTTTCGGTCTAAAGAACGCCGGTGCCACCTATCAGAGGGCCATGATGAAGATTTTCAACGACCTCATAAATGAAATCGTCGAATGCTATATTGACGATCTTGTGGTGAAAAGCAAATCATATGAGGAACATGTAGAGCATCTGAAGATCGTGTTTCAATGCCTTCGAAGATACAACTTGAAGATGAACCCTCTCTAATGCGCGTTCGGAGTTTCCTCGGGCAAATTCCTAGGATTCATCGTCCGACACCGAGGCATCGAGATAGATCCGTCAAAGATCAAGGCGATTATGGAAATGCCTCCGCCAAGGACTCCCAAGCAACTGCGGTCTCTTCAAGGGAAGCTCACGTATATCCGGCGATTTATAGCTAATCTTTCCAGCAAGTGCCGCCCCTATAGTCACTTGATAAAGAAGGGAACCCCGTTCGTCTGGGATCAAAAATGCCAAAGCGCACTGGACGAAATCAAGCAATACCTGCAGAATCCGCCAGTGTTGGCCGCTCCCGTTAAAGGAAAACCTCTTGTCCTGTATATGACAGCCCTCGAAGGTTCTTTAGGGGCGATGTGGGCACAATAGAACGATCAAGGGAAAGTGAGAGCCCTCTGCTACTTGAGTCGAGTTCTACTGGGGGCAGAAAGCAATTACTCTCCAGTTGAAAAACACTACCTGGCGTTGATCTTCGCAATAACGAAGCTCAGACACTATGCGTTGGCACATGAGGTCCATCTCATATCAAACGTAGATCCTCTCAAATATTTGATGTCAAAGGCCATATTAACGGGGCGGCTCGCTAAATAGGCCCTGCTCTTGATAGAGTTCTCGATAAATTATCGGCCTCTTAAGGCAGTGAAGGGCCAGGCCATCGTCGACTTCCTTGCTGAGCATCCGATACCTGCCGAGTATCCCTTGAACTGCGAATTGCCAAACGAACACGCATTTGACACGATCGACGGGGAGAGAAGAGAGAATGATACCCGATGGAAACTCTATTTTGATGGAGCATCTTCCATAAAGAGGCACAAACAAAGCATCCCCATAATCAAATCAAGGGTAGGCCTCATCTTTGTGACCTCGCAAGGAGGGATAATGCGCTTTGCCTTCTCCTTAACAGAGCTAAGGATGAATAATGAAGCTGAATACGAAGTTTTGATAGCAGGTCTCGAGATCGCTATGGATATGGGAATTGAAAACCTCTTCATATACGGAGACTCCCAACCGATCGTTAGTCAAGTAAACGACGACTATCAAACGTGCAAGCCAGAGTTGGTGAAGTACGGAGAAAGAGTACAGCAACTACTGACTCAAATTCCTTCCTACACACTGGAAAGTATACCACGCACGGAAAATAGCAAATCGGATGCATTAGCCAAGCTCGCTAATGAATTGGCCGACGAGAACCTCGATGACGTAAGAATCGTAGTACAAAGCCGTCGAGTTCTTGTACCAGCAGAAATATCTCCAGAGTCGTCCGAGGATAAGGAAGCGACCGAGCAAACGACTCTGCAAATAAAAGATCAGGAAAAGGCTGAGGATTGGAGAGAAGTCTTTATAGAAATCCCGTCGAACACCCGAAGATGCATCCTCAAGACATCAGCTCACGAAACGAGCTCTTTCTTTTGCCTTCGTCAATGATACTCTGTACAAGAGGTCATTTGATTCTCTGTGGTTAAGATGCCTGGGACCTGAAGAAGTAAATAGAGTCGTCCAAGAAACCCATGACGGACTTTGCGGTTCTCACCAAGCCGGCCCGAAGATGAAGCTGAAGATCAAACGGATGGGTTATTATTGGCCCACGATGATCCAAGACTGCTTAGAATACGCAAAGCAGTGCCACTCGTGCCAGATTCACGAAGACTTTATCCATGAGCATCCAAATCCACTACATCGAACGGTGGCTAGCTGGCCGTTTGAAATGTGGGGAACTGACATAATCGGCCCCATCGCACCAGCATCGTCCAGAGGACATCGGTTCATTCTGACGACAATTGATTACTTCTCCAAGGGGCAGAAGCAGTACCGCTGAGGGAAGTGAAGACGGAGAATATCCTCCATTTCTTCAAGACACACGTCATTTATCGGTTCGGCACTCCGCGACGGATTATCTCCGATAAGGGGCTAGTCTACAGAAGCCACAAGATCAGCCGTTTCGTACAACAGTATAACATAGACTGGAGATACTTTTCGGTCTATAATCCTCGAGCTAACGGTCTAGCTGAGGCTTTCAACAAGACCTTGACGAAGATCGTGAAAAAGACGGTGTCTCAAAATAAGAAGGACTGGCATGAGAGACTGCATGAAGCTCTCTGGGCGTATCGAACTACGTTCAAAACGGCCACAAACACAGCGCCGTATGCTTTGGTATTCGGCACAGAAGCGGTACTCCCTCTCGAGATAGAGTTACCCTCTCTACAAGTGGCCGTTCACTACGAGTTAACAGACGAAGAAAATGCTCACCTTCGGCTTGAGAAGCTCGATGCACTTGATGAAACCTGGCTCATAGCGCAACAAAATCTGGAGGCTTATAAAGCAAAGATGACGCGCTCATATGAGAAATTGACTAGGCCAAGAACATTCCGCTAAGGCGAACTCGTGCTAGTGGTCAAAAGACCTATGATCCCTAATCGTTCTAAATGGGGGATATTCGAGCCGAACTACGAAGGTCCGTATATCACAGACAAAGTTTACCAGGGTGGAGCCTACCTACTCATGGACATGCATGGTGAAAGACCTTTCAGGCCAATAAACGGTCGCTTCTTAAAGAAATTCTACGCCTGACGAGTCACGGCCTAGGTCAACGATAGATGACGACGCCTATGTCCGCTCTCTATCTTCCTAAGCCCAAACTCTATAAGTAGTAGCCGGTTTTTGGACCGAAACGTCCTTAAACTAACAATGGACCACTATGTCCTGAAACTGGCAACGGACCGAAACATCTTAAACCTAACAATGGACTGAAACGTTCTTAAACTAACAATGGACCACTATGTCCTAAAACTGGCGATGGACCGAAACGTCCTTAAACTAACAATGGACCACTATGTCCTAAAACTGGCTGTTGACCGAGACGTCGATAAACTACTGTGGACCACAGCATCCCAAGGCTGACACAAAAAAAGATATAAAATATAAATAAAAAAAAACGGTATGTCCATAAGTAAAATGGGAACGGATGAAAACCTGAAAGGGCTTCGTGAGTAAAAACAGCAGGGCTACTGGCGAGTTTTTGTGAAAACCCGAAAGGGCACGATCTCATTAAAAGACACTTGCAAGGTCCTCTCGACCTTGTGAGGAGAAACCACCTGCGTGAGATCCTTACGACTCACAAGGGAGCAACACACTTAGGGATCCCCACGATTTCTAAGGACAAATTACACTTACAAGATCCTCACGACTCGTAAGGAGAACCCTCTTATGGGACCCTCACGGCTCATAAGATTCAAAAGTCTTAAGCTACAAGGATCTGAACCTGTTCTTAAGCGGCCACCACAACCTCCAATGCTGAACCTTGTACACAATCCACAGACGCGAATAAACATTTCCCTAACAAAGTCCCATCCGTGACTAGGGATATGTTTGCACAGTGAACCCCCCTTGTAAGCCCTCTCGACTTATAAGGAGAAAGCGCTCTCGTAAGATCCTTACGACTTATAAGAGACCATGCACTTAAGAATCCTTAAGATCCCTAAGGAGAAAACGCACCTACGAGATCCTCACGACTCGTAGGGAGAAATACCTTTATGAGACCCTTACGGCTCGTAAAGTTAAAAGCCTTAGTCGACAGGATCCTAACTCTGTCTACTAAGCCACCTTTGTTCGACGTCGACAGAGGCAAAATGATGATTCGCTCCTGGTAATATCCCAGTTGTAGCGATGCTGATGCCGAAACCGGTGTCTAATCCCAAGCTCGCAGCAAAAAGCCAGCGAGCCACACATGCATATGAAATAGCCGAAATGATAGGGCAACTCGGAAACAAAATCAGCAAGTAAAAATGTATGCATGCAAAATAGCCGAAATGATTGGGCAACTCGCAATAAAAAGCAGGGAGTAAAAACAAAACAAATAGCCGAAATGATTGGGTACCGTAAAAAATAGCCGAAATGATTGGGTACCGTAAAAAATAGCCGAAATGATTGGGTACCGTAAAAAATAAAAGCCGAAATGATTGGGCAATCGCGACCTTCGCTATATAAAAGCTGAAATGATAGAGCATCGCGGAAAAAAATAAAAAAAATAAAATTTATGCCCTACAGGTGATATCACATCAATCCCTGTATACAATCCAGGGGTGCAAACAAAGAGGGAATCACACCTTCCCTCCCCAGGCTCCATCGGAAGAAGAAGCCAAATCTCAACGGTTCACAGACAGCCTGGAGATCATCTCAACATTCGTCTCATTTCAACAGACACAACATCAAGCAAAGTCGAACCGCGGCAATTCCCAGTTCCATGACTCGGCGGCGCACAGATGACCAAGAGTTAAACCCCGACTCCATGAAACGCGGATAAAGTCAACCCCTCCTGGTCACGTAGAACATGGCCTATGTCAATCCTGACCTCGTGGGAAATGTCCAGAGCGAATCGTGGTCCTCACAGAACATGGCTATGACCCCGTGGGAAGCATCCAGAGCAAATTCCTGGTCACGTGGAACGTGGCTTATGTCAATCCTGACCCCATGGGAACGTCTAGAGCAGAGCTTGGTCCTCCCAGAACACGGCTATGACCCCGTGGGAAGCATCCAAAGCAAATTCCTGGTTACGTGGAATGCGGCCTATGTCAATCCTGACCCCATGGAAAATATCCAGAGCGGAGCCTGGTCCTCACAGAATACGGCTATGACCCCGTGGGAAGCATCCAGAGCAAATTCCTGGTCACGTGGAACGCAGCTTATGTCAATCCTTACCCCGTGGGAAACGTCCAGAGCGGAGCCTGGTCCTCGCAGAACACGGCTATGACCCCGTGGGAAGCATCCAGAGCAAATTCCTGGTCACGTGGAATACGGCCTATGTCAATCCTGACCCTGTGGGAAACGTCCAGAGCGGAGCCTGGTCCTTACAGAACACGGCTATGACCCCGTAGGAAGCATCCAGAGCAAATTCCTGGTCACGCAGAACACGGCTCTGACCCTATGGGAAGCATCCAGAGCAAATTCCTGGTTATGTGGAACGCGGCCTATGTCAATCCTGACCCCGTGGAAAACGTCCAGAGCGAAGCCAGGTCCTCGCAGAACATGGATATGACCCCGTGGGAAGCATCCAGAGCAAATTCCTGGTTATGTGGAATGCAGCCTAGTGGGAAACGTCCAGAGCGGAGCCTGGTCCTTGCAAAATACGGCTATGACCCCATGGGAAGCATCCAGAGCAAATTCCTGGTCACGTGGAATGCGGCTTATATCAATCCTGATCCCGTGGGAAACGTCCAGAGCGGAGCCTGGTCCTCGCAGAATATGACTATGACCACGTGGGAAGCATCCAGAGCAAATTCCCGATCACGTGGAACATGGCTTATGTCAATCCTAACCCCGTGGTAAACGTCCAGAGCGGAGCCTGGTCCTCGTAGAACACGGCTATGACCCCATGGGAAACATCCAGAGCAAATTCTTGGTCACGTAGAACACGGCCTATGTCAATCCTGACCCTATGGGAAATGTCCAGAATGGAGCCTGGTCCTCGCAGAACACGGCTATGACCCCGTAGGAAGCATCCAGAGGTAATTCCTGGTCACGCAGAACACGGCTCTGACCCCGTGGGAAGCATCCAGAGCAAATTCCTGGTCATGTGGAACGCGGCTAATGTCAATCCTGACCCCGTGGGAAATGTCCAGAGCGGAGCCTGGTCCTCGCAGAACACGGCTATGACCCCGTGGGAAGCATCCAGAGAAAATTCCTGGTCACGTGGAACGCGGCTTATATCAATCCTGACCCCGTGGGAAACATCCAGAGCGGATCCTGGTCCTCGCAGAATACGACTATGTCAATCCGACCCTGTAGGAAGCATCCAGAGCGGATCCTGGTCCTCGCAGAATACGACTATGTCAATCCGACCCTGTAGGAAGCATCCATAGCGGAGCCTGGTTCTCGCAGAACACGGCTATGTCAATCTGATCCCGTGGAAACATCCAAAGCGGAACCTGGTCCTCACAGAACACGTCTATGACCCTGTGGGAAGCATCCAGAGCAAATTCCTGGTCACGTGGAACGCGGCTTTTATCAATCCTGACCCCGTGGAAAACATCCAGAGTGGAGCCTAGTCCTCGCAGAACACGGCTATGACCCCGTGGGAAGCATCAAGAGCAAATTCCTGGTCAAGTGGAACGCGGCTTATGTCAATCCTGGCCCTATGGGAAACATCCAGAGCGGATCCTGGTCCTCACAGAACACGGCTATGTCAATCCGCCCCCGTAGGAAGCATCCAGAGCGGAGCCTGGTCCTCGCAAAACATGGCTATGACCCCGTGGGAAGCATCCATACCAAATTCCTGGTCATGTGGAACGCGGCTTATGTCAATCCTGACCCCGTGGGAAACGTCCAGAGCGGAGCCTGGTCCTCGCAGAACACGGCTATGACCCCGTAGGAAGCATCAAGAGCAAATTCCTGGTCATGTGGAACGCGGCTTATGTCAATACTGACCCGTGGGAAACGTCCAGAGCGGATCCTGGTCCTCGAAGAACACGACTATGACCCCGTGGGAAGCATCCAGAGCAAATTCCTGGTCACGTGAAACGCGGCTTATGTCAATCCTGACCCCGTAGGAAACGTCCAGAGCGGATCCTGGTCCTCACAGAACACGGCTATGACCCCGTGGGAAGCATCCAGAGAAAATTCCTGGTCATGTGGAACACGGCCTATGTCAATCCTGACCCCGTGGGAAACGTCTAGAGCGGATCCTGGTCCTCGCAGAATACGGCTATGACCCCGTGTGAAGCATCCAGAGCAAATTCCTGGTCACGTGGAACGCGGCTTATATCAATCCTGACCCGGTGGAAAACGTCTAGAGCGGATCCCGGTCCTTGCAGAACACGGCTATGTAAGTCTTGATCCTGTGGGAAGCATCCAGAGCAAATCCTGGTCCCGTAGAACACGGCTAAAGTCAATTTTAACCCCGTGGGAAACACCCAGAGCAACTCCTGACTCCGCGAAGTGCGGATAATGGTAACACCATCAATCACTTACAGGTCCTCTCGACCCGTAAGGAAGAAAACTCTCTTGTAAGATCCTTACGACTTATAAGAGAAAACACACTTAGGAATCCTCACGATTCCTAAGGAGAAAATACACCTACGAGATCCTCTCGACTCGTAGGGAGAAAAGTCTTCATGAGGCCCTCACGGCTCATGAAAATGAAAAGTCTTAGGCAGCAGATCTGAACCTGCTTTCTAAGCCATCAGTACCTCTCGAAGAATTCAAAACGGAATGCTCTCTCTATCATCTGTAGGCTATGCTTACTAAAGTGACATGCTGATAACAAAAAAAAAGAAAGCAAAGAGATGACACAAGACATTACGATAGAAAATGTATCTTTTATTTATAAATCCAATTGGGTACAAAATACATCGTATGAAAGAACAAAAAAA
Source organism: Agapanthus africanus (assembly GCA_030015575.1). Classification (NCBI taxonomy): domain Eukaryota; kingdom Viridiplantae; phylum Streptophyta; class Magnoliopsida; order Asparagales; family Amaryllidaceae; genus Agapanthus; species Agapanthus africanus. The sequence goes on from CM057339.1 coordinate 392,776,706, forward strand.
ATGGATACATTTTATTCAAAATTACAAATGGTACAAAAATGGCTATTGAGAGAGAAGCGTTTTCAATAGACCGATCAGTCGCTCGCGCACTTCCCTCAGCCCCTTTTCTTGGTCAGCTGCCGCGGCCAACTCTGCTTCGACCTGGGCTCGTTGCTGCAAGAAGGATGGAAGTTGCTCTTCGACGGCCCGCTGAGCTGCCCTACGATTCTGTGCATCTCGCTCGATGAGGTCGAGCTTCTGCCTCAGCGTTAGCCCATCAGAAATACATCGTAGAAGGCTTTCAAAGATGACTTTCAACTGTACAGCGTTTGCATCAACTTGGGCATGCAAACGAGAAGATTCACTTAAAGTCTCCTCGCACTTCTTATGCTTTAAGGCCGCTTCCTTTTCAAGATGACGGAAGTAAGGGGTGCTCTCCTCGACCCATGCAGCCCGTTGGGAGTTCACAGCCAAAACCTCGAGGGCAGGACGTCTGAACTCAAGCTCATGCAGACAGGCCTCAATTTTTCTGCAATGAATAACCCAGGACTCCACGACGCCTTCAATATGAAAGTGCACGAGCGTCGCAAACATGGGATTAACCTCAGCAGTGAAATCTGCAGCAAAGGCAGGAGTCTCCGCATCAAGCTCCTCGAGATGATCGATCAACGTGCACACCTTTGGAAGAGGAGCATCAAGAGAAGGGGCCTGCTGGCATTATGACTTGAGACTCAAACGGAGCTGAAGTTGGTGTCACAGCTACAAAGCAAATCACAGTCAAATAACGGTTCAAGAAATAAAGGATGTTCATGAACAACGGGGCTTACTATACCGGCTGCAGCAGGTGGCAAGACTGGGAGTACCAGCGGTGCAACTGTTCTTTCGTCTCCTCCTTCGATCTGTAGGGCTGAAATTAAGACAAAGAAGAATTAGAAACGATTTGACTACCCTTAAAAGAAAAGAAGAAACGTTATCTAAAGGCTGTACTCACCAGCTCCGCTAAAAAAGGCAATCTCTGACTGAAAGGAGAAGTGTGGGTGTAGCACCTGATACAGGTGATAAAAAAGAACTCCTGCAAGGATATAATAATGCAATGTCAGTACATGAAGTATACCACCTACAATGAAGCTGAGGGGTCACAAATCCGCATCTTCTAGCATTTGAGAGGGTATAAGAGAAGGTAAAGGAGCGGTTACCGTCAAAGCAGTAACTGGAGACGCTTCTTAGGATAGCATAACCCCAATGCTCACTGCATTAGAAATAAGAGAAACACTGTCAAAAGAAATTGAATGGGATTGCAGAATAAAGGGGAAAGTGATGACCCAAAATCTACCTGGTGAGTCGCCGGTCGAGACCGCGACAAGGGCGTCACTGGATGCAGCGAATGCTTCACCCTCCTCCATCGGAACGGTCTCGTCACCCGTAGCCTCATCTCCCGATTCCACGAGAATCGTCGTGACACTCACAGCGCCCGGCAACGGAAAGGAGCCGCAAGGGGAAAGAGCGACGATTGGAGCAGTGCCCGACTCTTGAGAAAGAGTGGCTACCTCGGGCTCGGTGATTGTAGCCATCTCACCTACCGCTGCCTCGGGCTCGGAAATTATGGTTGTCTCACCTGCCGCTACCTCAGGCTCGGTGGTTGCCGCCGCGTCACCTATCACTTCCTCGGCAAGACTCGGCCCTACAAGATAGGATATATGAGAACCTGAAAGTTAAAACTTTGACAAAAAAAAAACCTAATGTCACGTTACCTTGGGTCGGTTTTTCGATTGCTTCCCGAGCCGCACGTGCTTCCTGTCTATGGGTGGTAGACAAATCAGCCGGAGCATCCTCTGAAGGAGTAGGGGCAGGGGCAGCAGCGCTCGAACCTGCACCCGCGGCCAAGGCAGCGTTACGCTCCCTTGCTGCGCGCACTCTACGCTTCCTTTCCGCTCGGGCCGTGAGGGCAAATCTTCTAAAAACCTTCTTTAACGGGACGTCATCGTCCGTGCCAATAGTTACCTCTAGAGCCATTATGGCATCCGTCATTGGTTGCTTAAGTGAAGCTTCTTTCGGCAATATCGGTGGAATTAAGATTTCGATTGCCGACCCGAGAAGCGTCTCCGCACCGTCCTGTGAAGTCGGTGCCACGCCTGGAATAACCTGAGTAGAGGTAGTTCCTGTAATAAGATGAAAAGGAGGGGTCAGATAGTCCGTAAGAAAGGCGAATGAGGGTGCAATGAGCCGAAATATACCAACGTCCAGCGAAGCGCGAATCCTCTCCTCCTCCTCGAAAGTCTTGAGGGAAGCCGCCAGAGCCTCTTTAATGGAAATTCCTGTTAAAGATGAGGTTTTAGTCAAGGCATGATAATAGAAAAATATGTAACAACAAAAACAAAGAGATGTAACTAAAAATTACCTGACTCGGCAAGGATAATCATTCCTGCTTTGTAGCTTGCTGATCGTACAGAAGCTGCAATAGCAGCCTCCAGATCCGTATCATCCGGCGGTACGAATAGGCCCTAGTTGGTCCCATATTCGCCCAAGCCCACACTATAAGGAGCATGAGGCTCCTGGCCGAGTACAACGTCTACAGAGAGGATCGACTTCTTCTTCCTCTTCTGCGAACGAGCTCCGGTCGTCGCAAGCACAGGTTTACGTTTAGTGGGCACCTTGGGGCGACGAGTCTCGATATCTGAACCCACGCCAGAATCGGGGGAAGCTACAGTCGCCGTTTCTACAGGAGCCCGGGGTATCGGTAGCTCGGGCCTGTCATGCGGGACTTCGATCATGGCAGCTTCTCTTAAAGGAGGTGGGGCAATGGTCCGTCGCTTCAGAGAGACGTTTCGATCACCAGCAGGGGGTGCACCTTTGAGATCAAGCAGCAGTCGCTTCTTCTCCCTGATGACGGCGCCCATTGAATACTGATACCACGCCATGTACACACTAAGGTCTTTCGGGACACAGCTCGGTTCGCTGATAAAGAAGTTGGACCCCGTATTCACGCGCATAAAATGATGCAGCGCGTTTCGCATTCCCTCTTTGGTGACAGCAGGTTCTAATAAGAAAGCCTCAAGCGGGACTCCCTTGTTGTAGCTCGGCTGCTGGGCGAAACGATGCGGATTGTATCTCATGAATAACGCCGCATCATTTTGCCTAAACACTAGAAAGCACGGTCTGATGGAATATAAATGAAGGTTTTCCCGAGCTTTCAAAACAGAGGCTCCATCTTTAAAAATGTCCCGCAATGGCTGCACCGTTGTAGCGGACTCTTTGCCGATAGTTAGGATCTTGTCGGTGAAAGTCATGCCATCTCCAACCGTGCGAGGACGAAGGAGAAAACCTCTAGCTTCCCACGGTGACGGATTTATAATAGATGCGTCGAATAACCGCATAATCCGGGGGAAGACGCACCTGTCGTAGAAGAACGACCTTTTATGGATACCGGAAAAGCCAAGTGCATGTAGCTCGAGCCATGACATGAAGTAATGCATCACAAAGTTCACATGATGCACTCCCGGTTCAGTAGTATCCGCCGCTTGGCTGAGGCCATAATACATATGAGCTAACCCGGCAACCCCGACAGCCACTTTCACCCTAATGCCCATTCGGTGAGCTGGGTAGAAGACAGACGGCCTCATACGGCGAGGGTGCATCGGGAGCGCAAACCAGCTCAACCATAGCCCAAGAAACCCCAAAAAGAACGTTTCCTCATCCATCCCAGGGACTGTGACCTTCGCGAAAGAAACAATTGGAGTGTTGGGAAGGAAGAAACTCTTTTGATCTGCCTCCGCCGTTGAGAAGTTGTTTAACCCTAAGCCGAAAGGGTCGTCAAGTTTGGCGAATTTAGCAATCTCCTTCGAGAGGACTTCCGGATGGAGAAAACGAGCAATGAAATCCTCGAAATTAACCCCGCGACTCCCGGATTCGAGAAAAAAGGCTTTCATAAATATTCAACACTTTGATTAAGCTAGGGAACTGGTGTTGGATGGCGTTCTCCGGGGTAAGGCCTGTCATCACTGGCTTGGCACCAAAAACGTATTCATCTGTAGGAAGCAGTTCTTCATAATGCTCCCCCATAACCGGTAAGCCAGAAACTTCTGCAAATTCCTCTAAGGAAATTTATACTTCTCGGTCCAGTGAAAGGAAGGTGTGAGTAGGAATGTTCCACTGCTCCAAAAAGGCCTTAACCCATCAGGCGGGAAGCGTAGAATACTGGAAGAAAGAAGCATAAATGGCAGGATACAACCCAAGCCTCAACAACTGTGACTTCTTCGTTGACAGAATGTAGCGGGCCCATTGCGGATAGCCAGCTGGATAACGAGGAATTAGCCCAATCATATATGGTTGTCCCCACGGTCGAGCCTCGCCTTGACAAATACGTCGCCCCAGGGTATCCAAAGCCATTGGAGGCTGAACAGGTATCGAAGCCATAGCAGGCTGAAGAAGACCTCCCGAAGTCCAGTTGACTTCTTCCACGGTATAGTTCATCGGGTTTTGGGTCGGCGTAATGGATCGCTATGATGGGCTCTGAGAGTACCGCGCACGAAAAGCTCTGCCGACCCCTAATAATCTGATTATACCATGTCCCATAGAGGTGAAGATTCTTATGTTCCGGGTCATGAACATTGATCAATGCTAAGACTTCCCGATCCACAGGCGCTCCAGGGAATCCTCCCTCTGAACGAACAAACGGGAAAAAGGGATCGAAAGACATGTCGCCTGCGCGAAAAGAGACAAAAGTCAACTGTCAATGATATAATTTAATTTAAATTTTGACACTTGGTACTTTAAAATTTGTACCGCACTGCAATGCCGTAGAGAGGGACCAAAAGGGGCCCACAAAATCTAGATGACAGATCATCATTAATAAAACAGCCTCATCGTTTGATGAGACTATTGATTAAATGAGGAAATCCTTAAGAAATTCTTATTAAATGAGAGATCTCTTGGACAGAGGAGTAAATCTCCCTTTGAGAGCAGTGCTCTGTGACAGAGTGACACTTGTCAAACTCTGATCATGAAGGAATAAAAATTCCTCAGAAGCCTTGCTCTGGAAGAAAATGATGGAATAATCCATCAAGATAATTAAAAACAATTTTTTATATATACGAATTAAAAAAAATTCTGAGATCTTCAAGATCTATGAACAAACTCTAAGAGTTCTTTCCGAGCAAAGCTCTGTTCATGGGTTAAAAAACCCTAAAAAAAGATCTCTTTGGATTTATGGTTTCGAGAGAGCAAAGCTCTATTAATGAAACCCTAAAAGGGTTTTCTTTAGATCAAAGATCTATGACGAGCAAGGCTCTGTTAATGGGTAAAACCCTAGATCGTTAAAAAAATTTAATCTTTACCTAAAATTTTGGCAGAGTTTTGACTCTTGAAATTTCTTAAAATGAAGAGCTATACTCTGTGGGAGAATAAAAATTCTCAGAAAACAAGAAGAAGAAGAATAGAAATCATCCCAAAGACCAAAGGTCTTATTTATAGGCACCGAGTGCCGTTTCAACTTCTCAGTTGATCCAAAGGAGCAGATGTTGCCACCGTTGCACTCACATGTGGGCCACGTGAGCGCAACGGTGGGGGGCATTTGTTTCCCCCAATCAGAGCAAAGCTCTGTTCAAAAATTCAAATTTTGAAATGAAGCAACACTTCAGATGCAGTGCCAAGTGCGTTACGCCCTAAGCAGCGTACCATACGTGCGCTAGCGCTAGGTGCGCTGCGCTCCGAGCAGCGCACCACGTGTCAAACACGGGTGTGCTAGCATAAGGTGCACTGCGCTCCGAGCAGCGCACCACGTGTCAAACATGGGTGCGCTAGCGCAATGTGCGCTGCCTTTTAAGCAGCGCACCACATGCAAAGCACGGGCGCGCTGGCGCTAGAGCTAAAAGCTCCCCACCGTTAGATCAATGATCTAATAATAATGATAAATCATTAATAAATCATAATTAAATTTTGTTAAGGAAAGATTCCTCAAGATCTTTCCAAATAACAAGATTGTGCTCTGTAAATCAGAGCACCGTTGGATCAATGATCCAATGGTAAATAAAAATTACCAAAAGACAGAATAAATTCTGTATGGAAAGATTTTCCAATATGTTTAAAAACAAGAAGATTGTCTTCTGTAAAACAGAAGCCCTAGGATCAAAGATCCAATAGTGGGGAAACATCCCCAAATCAATCAGAGAAAGATCTCTTTAACTGATTCAACAAATCAGCCTACCCTATAAAAAGGCCCCTAGACTTCAAGTATAAAATATACGAAAAGAGAGAGAAACCTCTCCAAAAACTTTGAGAAAATACAAAGAGCAAGCTCTTCCAAGAAGATCTTTCTTCAAGGTAAAAATGATGATGATGAACATAGAGATGAAATCATCTCATAAAAAGAAGAATTCATTTCTTTAAAAAGATCATAGATCTACAAAGACAGAAGGTCTTTCACAAAGAGATCAAAAGATCTCATCATAAAATAAAAGAAGAACTTACTTCTCACAGATCATAGATCTATAAGACTAAAGTCTTTCTCAAAGAGATCATGAACATCTCATTATAAAAAGGAGAATAATTCAATTCTCTTAAGGATCGTAGATCCATAAAGGCAAAGCCCTTTCATCAATATAAGAGATTGAAACGGTTGTTCTCAGATCTTGAGACAAATTCTCTTTAAAAGAACATAAATCGTTTCTCAGATCATAAAACTGATCAGATGCGCTTTGCGCTTTTGAATTGCGTTTCTGCGCTCTCTGGATTGGCGCTCAGCAAAAAATGTGTCACGTGTCAATCACGTATGCGCCAATTAACAACTAGCGTTTTGCGCTCTTGAAATAGCGCAATGCACTCATAGGTTGGCGCTCAGCGCCAAACGCACCAAGTGTCACTCACGTGTGCGCCACTAAAATGAAAGCGTAATGCGCTCATGGATTAGCGCCAGCGCTCATAAACTGGCATCATGCGCTCATCATCTGGCGCCTAGTGCTAAGCGCGACACGTGTCCCTTACATGTGTGCCATATGGCAGAAGCGCACTGCGCTCTTTGACTGGTGCAAAGCGCCTAGCGCATCACGTGTTGCGCTAACAGAACATAAATTGTTCTTTAATAAGCCCAGAGCTCTGATGAATGCTCAGCATTCAATAAAATACAAAAATATTGTCAAGATATAAATCAATGCTCGGTATTGTTAAAAGGGCTAAGCCCAAATAAAAGCTCAACAGCCCAAAATAAAATGTTAAACATTTATTGGACTTAGCCTAAGATTGGCCATAAGTCCTCAACTCATATTAATTGAGCTCATCTGCTCATAAATATGTTAACAGATCTTAGCCCCAAATTGGACTACAGATCTTTCAACCAACTCACATCAGTTCGAGGGTACATATCTTTACTCCTATGAAATTTGTCGTTGTAATCCTTCAACGTCTTCAGAGAGGTGACGGGTCCCGACAACCAAACAATCCACGGACTGTGGGGTTCTTTAAAACCCATGGACTATGATATCCTTAACCTTGACTGTGAGGTCTTTAAACTCACAGACTATGATATCCTTAACCTTGACTGTGAGGTCTTTAAACTCACGGACTATGATGTCCTTAACCTTGACTGTGAGGTCCTTAAACTTACAGACTATGAAGTCCTTAACCTTGGAATGTTGGGTCCTTTAATAGACTATGACGTCCTTAACCTCGGACCGAGATGTTCTTAAACTAACAATGAACCGTAATGTCCTTAAACTAATCGACCGCAATGTCCTTTGTAACAACCCCAAATTTCCTATACAAATTTTTCAAAATATCTTTTCAAAAATCCATAAAGGGGTATTTATTGTTTGAGCACAAGACTTAAGTAATTAATTAGCAATTTAATTACAAGAAGGAACTCGTAGCTCATTGGTAATATCTTGCACTGCTGAACCAAGCCACCAGAGTTCAAATCCCATGCCCCACATTATTTTTAATATTATTTTGTTTTAAATCCTTTGGAAGCCCAACAGTCCACACACCATAACTTCCAAAAATTGAACTACACTTTAAAATCTAAATATACCGGTGTTTACCCCATGAGACCCCCCACCTCCTCGACCCCCGACTCGGCCGGGGTCGGCCGAGTCGGCCGGCGGACCGGCCGACTCGGGCCGGCGCCGCTGGCTGGACTCGGCCGGACGGCCGAGTCCCTAACATGAAAGTTGGGGCTCTTCGTCTCATGTACCCCCTGTATACTTTAAACGTTTGGATCGGTTCCAGAAACACAATAATACCTCATTTACTCCATTTTTTATTACTTTTTCCTATATTTTTACAAATTTTTTTATTAAAAACCCTTTACCTACCCTACCCCTAGCCTACCCTATAAATACACCCTCTACCCTCCACCCTCCACCCTCCACCCTCTCATCCCAAAATCCTAAACTCACTCTCTCAAAATTTTCCAAGAGTTGTGTACTTTGAAAACAAGCTCGCGGCGAAGCTCCAACGAAATTCCGGCGGAAATTCCGGCGACGTTTTTAGGAAATACCGGCGACGACGCAACGCATCGACAATCCCTTTAGTTCCCCTTCACTCCTTTGGTTAATTGAAACCCGTAAGTCCCATTCTATCTCTCTTTCTTTTTCTCTAAAATACGAAATTTCAAAACCCGACGGAATCGGAACAAATCCGATTTCCGATTCGATTTTCTATAAAATTTCACTTCTCACCAATACAATCATGCTTAAACATCCTTATGTTGACTATTAAACATTTAACAAATAATTTGAACAAGTTTCATCACATGAAATGATAGCTTTCTCAATTTATCGTGTTTTTCACTTAAATACCACAATGTTTCGATTTCATATTTGATCCCCTTAACCTTGCTATACATTTAAAGTAGAGTACGAGGTAATGACCTACCTCCCCACACATGCATATACCACCTAAAACGATATCATCAAAAAACTTAGAATACGATAAAACAATACTTTCATTTAAATACCATATTCTTAATAAAAACCATTTCTAAAAGTTTTAGCTTTGATACACTTTTAAAACAAATACCTCTTATTAGGAAAATACGATAAGTTGTGGACATCGGTCGTTTATCTAAACCTGACTTTGTGGTGTCTAGGCTAGGCAAGTGAGAAAGGTAAATTTAAAAGGCCCGACTCACGGTGATTCGTGAGCGGATCCCTCCTTTCCTCACTTGTACTTACCTGACCACAATTGGCGGTGAAGAGGCGATTTGAGGCATCTAACAACTTGTCGTTTAGACCATTTAGAAATAGGCTAGTTGGCTTAGGAAACCCTAGAATCTAAAATACGGAAAATTGATATTTTTACAAATAAATACCTTTTACTTTATAAAACCATTTTCTAAAGGATTTAGTATTTTACAATCTTTGCAAAGCACTACTATAACCCACCTTGGGGAACCCGTTCAGGATGGTGCGAATTATCCCACATTCTCGGGCTTAGTAGTGCGAGATTCAGACCTCCGCAAGGAGCATTCGGTCTCGAAAGATTTAAAATACGATCTTAAGAAAATGAGATTTTTAGAATATAAAATATTTATTAAAATTATTTTTGTATAAATATATGTATATTTATCATTAAAACATTTATTTTGTTATGATATAAATATTCCACCTTTTTCTAAAAATCACAAGAATAAATTTTACACTAAAATACCATGAACTTCAAATAAATCAATATTACAAATAAATACCTTTATTTATGAAACTAGGATATTTTCACTAGAAATATCATAATATAAAATCCACACTCATTATAACTCTAAAGACGAATAATAAATGCTTGGGGAGTATTTTGAAAAGTATATAAAAGTATATTTTACATAAAACCCCCTCAAGTTTATAAATTACCCTAAGGACCCTAGCAATTATAGGTTTAAGAAATAATCAAGATTTCGACTTACATATCTAATTGTCTGGCTCGGGTTTGAGTCTGATTATATTTGACTTGAATATGATTCAAGTACAATCTACAATCTTCAATATTACAACACAACATGAATCCATGAATCCAATTATCAATCTATATGACTTGACTGAACCGAACCATGGATATATTCCACTTATATGATTCTCCAGTTATTCCATTTACATGACTCTACAGTTATATCCGTTTACCGATATCATGGTTTCGGTCAGTCAATCAATTATACAATCAATACAATTTACAAGACAAACAATACAATCAAAACACTGAGGGGTTTAAGGGGTAGACTAGTACGGAATATGTTAAAGGGGGCACGAGGTGGTCACTTAAGACGTAATTACATCCATTCCGTTGTTCCGTGGTATTATCGACGGAGCCTTGTACTACATGTTACCAAGGTCTCCGGTGTAAGTGGGACTCCCCTCGTATACACTGGCATCTTCTGTACCAGGCTACAAACAACAGCGTTAATACAACATTACAATATTATAATACAACATTAAAAGCTACTCTCTCTCTCTTACTCTCTGTCTATTTCTCCCTTATCTTTGGGACTTACCGAGCGACCTGTTCGTTGACGACATTCTATTTCTTTCTTCTTGAATGTCGTCAGGTGGTTTGGACCCGGCGGAGATCGAGCCATCTGAAAAGACTTGGACCAGTTTGCTAAAGAACCAGAGCTCTAGTTTCATTATACATTTTCCATTCAGTACTTTTCATTTCCTGTTATGCCACTGTTTAGGCATCTTTTTATCTCAGTTGTATTTCCTTTTCATGCATTGTACAAAAGAATGTTAATAAATAAAAGTTGTTGTTTTTATTATATCTTGTCTCTTGTGTATTTTCTTTTATATTGCTTAGTTACGCTTAGCGTATTTTCTTCTGAGTAAATACGTAGCGGGCCTCGTCGCGTCCCCTTCGCCGCAGAATGGGAAGCGGGGCGTGACATCCTTAAACTAAATAATAGAGTTCAAACACTCTTTTGTCGGATCTAAATGACCCTGTTGAGTTTATCGTAGTCTAAAATGCGACTAACGTATCCTTAACAAACGTTTAAGATGATCTTAGTCTCAAATGAGGCTAACGTATCCTTAAACCCAACCCCCAAACCCAAATCTAAGAAGATACGGATTTGAACTAATCCATGCCCTACGAGCGTCAACATAAATTGGTCTCCGTATACAATCCACGGGCAACCAAAAACAAAACAAACACCTACGACACGAAGTGACCGTCTGGAGAAGGAGAAAGTGGTTACCGCGATGCGGTAGCGTAATTAACTGCAGGGGCTTGCGCCTGCAGGGAAGAGCGTCCCCACAATCAAAAACCCCTCAAATGAGGGGGAATCTGATGAAGTTTGCTACATCGGCCGAATCCGTTTAAACCTTCGACACATGGTGTCATAAATCAACTTGGTATCTTTGGAGAGGTGGATGGATAGCAACAATTAGCATCTGCCCCGAAATTCAAGCAAGAGGGACCTGCGCGGTCGCGTCTCCGTGTTTTCGGCGGAAAACAAACTCAAGCATCCCGCTCTTGAAGTATAAGCTTTGAACTCCCAGTGGGCTGCGTGGGTCAAGAGTAGTGTTCCTTTCATCCACCATTTTGAACAAGAGACGGCCCTGAGGCGAAAGGAGCATGAAGTAGCTTCAAGCGAATCTGCCCAGTTGCGCGTCCAGGTTGAAGTGAATGCTGCGCAGTTGAAAGATGTCTTTGACAATCTTCAGCGATACATTTCGGATGGGTTGACGCTGAGACGGGCACTTGACTCTACGGAGCGGGTCATGCAGGAGGACTGCGAAGCTGTTGTTAGTTGTATGTATGCCCTAGAGGCCAGTATTGTGCAGATGATGTATATTATATTGGATGCTTGGACATATATAGAGAGGACTTTCTTGCTTGATATGATAGTATGCTATCTGGTTGCTCTTTATCTTAACATGTATACTTGTCTCTTGATACTGTCTTATAGTTACATGTTGGTAAAGCCCTTAGGATGTGTACTTGACTACCAGGACTATGATGCAGATCATACTAGTGGGGCCATGGTAGTCCATAAGTTCATCCTTTAATGTTCCTAGTCGTGGGTGTATCGAGACAGGGCATCGATATACCAGAGTAGACTAGCGTATACGCTTCTCGGCCCATGAGATGGGCGATGAATGATCCCATATCCATTGGTGTTTGACATCAGAGATCGTATACGGGTGCTCTGTGGAGACTGGGTACACTGGACGGACTCGAAGAGAACTCCCAGATGGTATTATACCTCACGTCATATGGCAGTTCTCTGGTGACACTTGTGCATGTTAGTCTGTAGACCCGAGATCGTCATAGAGTCTTGTGTGATTCCCATTGTGCTTTGATTTCCACCTTACCACATCCAAGAGGGCGTGCAAAATGGTGATTTTTGGGTACAGTCCCGAATCACATCGAGGCATGAGCGATAGAATGGGTTTCGTATCTCCCAGTATTAGGAGTTGATGTTGCACTATGCTCGATTGGCCATAACAGGGAAGTTCCTGGCCATGGCTGATTTAGAGATTTACGGGTAAGTGTTACCAGTAGTTTCTCGACCCGTTATGAGCCTCATATCGGCACGACTTATCGGTTATTGGGGTCTGACGTTTACCACCCATAGACTTGATATGCGACATATCAGACGAAGAGACTGGACTGTACGGGAAGTGTTACCGTAAGGCTTTTACAGGAGTTGGAGCGGGCTTGCTTGCTGATCTTCTGATCGCTCAATACCCGGGTAGCCATTACGTCCAGCTAGTACCGCTGACGGCTTGTGGGCGCTTGATGTGATCATCACCTACTGCCGGCGTATTGACGAGTCTTTAGAGTCCTACATAGAGGTTTTACTGGCTCAGGAAAAACGAAATTGGAGCGCATATATGATATGTGCGGGACTGAGAATAATGCATGTATGTGATACCGTATTCTATTCTCGCGACTTTTTGTATCGGTCAGTTATATGTGATATAGCCGGGTTATCGAATCAAGTGTTGATTCGATAAGTCGATACATTGGATGTTAGTCGGTTATATGAGATATAACCGGATTATTAAGTCAAGTGTTGATTTAATAATTTAGTGTATAATTGTATATTTGATATACTAATTTACATTAACTAATATTTGTTCACTTAAGGATTTTTCTCACATATGCACAACTTTAATATATATGTGATATACATTAAAATGTGTTTTCTTTATGTATCATGGTTGTTGATACACTTGACATGGGTGTATAAGACATACACCATTCTAATTTTAGTGGAGGGGTTTTTATATTTAAAGTAAATCTAAATAGATTGATATTTGTTAAGTGCATGAAGCTTGTAGAAGCTTTTAGTGCTTTGACAAACTCAACTCAATTTGTTTTACTTAAGATATTTAGTTAACCCAACCATTAGAATTAGCCATGGTTATGTCTCTACATGAATTAGTATATGATACTCACTCACCCATGGTTAGCTCACTCACTTGATCATTATCTTTCTCTCTTTATTTCTTCATCTTCTTCCTTGAGCTAAAAAGCTCTCTAGGGTTTGATCCAAAGTGAGAAACATTGTGAGAAAATAAATTCTAAAGTGAACCCACTTTCTATTTCTCCATCCTCTACTAGACTAGCATTTTAGTTTAGGGTGTTTGCTTCACTAACTCTCTAGTTAGTGAAGTCATAGCTTGAGTTGGTATTCCCTCGACGTAGATCATCTTCGGCCTCGAAGACTTCAAGTAAGGACGCTTCTTTCGCCTTGTGAAGCCATACAAGAGCCCGGGAGAACCATGATCGCAGTGAAAGGACTACCACAAGGAGCTTTAGAAGTGAAGGACCGATCTACAAAGGTTGTATTGCATATTCACTTAGTAGTAAATGCTATTTACTTGCATATGAAAACCTAATAATCTAGCAAAGATCTTGTTTAGGGTTGTTCGGCACGGCTAAAATTTTAACCGGGCATGGCTGATGCCTTGTAGAACCTTGTTAGAGTGCTTAGTAACCCTACAGTGGTATCAGAGCCTAGCTAGAGTATTAGGCGACGAGTTTACGAAGTTAAAACTCCGATCGAACCCCGATACGACAAAGTAGACTCCCTCTCTGGAAAATTTTTTAAAATATGGTTTTTTCTGTATTAAAAATACCTAAAAAATTCAGCAGGGAATTGTAGGTATTACTATGAAAAATGACAAAGTAACTCTTACGGACCGCCGCGGATCCGCGGCCGTATAGTGAGCTTTTGCTTTGGTTTTTGCACAGTAATACCCGAATCTGTTAGTGCTATTTTCTGGGTATTTTTAATCTGCCTCAAGTGTTGAATGTTCTGGGGATTATTTTGTATACGTTGATTCGATCGGAAAATTTAATTTCATTATATTTTCTGGATAATTTAGAAAGTATTAAAATGTTCGAACTGATATCATTAACTCACTTTTTGCCGATATGAAAAACATTCAAATGTTGAATTTTTCTTGAGTTTAAATCTTTCGGAAAAGCATGCATGTAACGCGATGGACCCTCTAGAAGAACGCAAACCTTAACTCGATTATGTGACCGTCTGAACCGCCTCTAAACCTTAGGGTTTGGGGCAGTACGACATTGCCACATGTGAGGCGTTGGCTTGACCCTTCTACGGCTGGACCGTTGGTACTGTGACGTATTCTGGAATTTTTGAACTCCGCTCAAGTGTTGAGCTATTTAGGAAATCTTGGGTATTTGATTATTTGATCGGAAAGTTTAATACTGTCTATTTATCTGGAATGTGATACAATATGTGGAATTCATAGAGTTTGGCATGAAATGCGAAGTATGTGATATTTCGGATTTACGATGTCTAAAGAGATTATGGATTCCAAATGTTGTAGTTTTACACTTTCTTTTCTGGGACCGTAAGTGTAATATGTGAGATCGCCGGTTTCGTTGCTATATGTCAACGACAATTGGGATGCACATATTTACTTACGTTGATGACATGTGATGTTATGTATTGCTGGATATGTTATATTGGATCTTCGCGTTTTAGAATAGCCGGGGGTTTCATGTGAGATGAGGGTTTTTATTTTCATTCATGTAAAATTCATTGTATGTAATATTCTTTTATTGGGGCACTTCCGGGATGAGAATGATGTCACCATTGTATATTATTTACTTTTCCGCATTAGGTAGACCCAAGGAGGAGAGCACAAGTAACCGGGTTCTAGAGTCCAGTGGGAGACCAACTCGTGGAGTCGAGTCCGGGTCTTCTAACTCTAGAATTAGAAGGGTTGCTTGCCGCTCTCGTAGGGGTCTAGGGTTGTGGGTTTGGCTATTTATCACGACCGTGGAATCCGTGTTTTATAGAGACTCAAAATAAAACACGGACCTCCTAGTATATCCATTATTTCATATGTTTCTTCTGCTGCGATATCTGTGATGTGATCATTTGATATGTTGTGATAGATACTGTATATAGTATATATGATATATTATATAGACGTTACTTATGTTTTACACCCGCGCTAGCCCTACCCCGCTCTGCCGTTAGTTACCTAACCTAACGGTGCACAAGGGGACATCGAGGCGAATGCGGATGGAATAAGTGTACGTCATATTTATCTGTGATGTTTAGGTGACTTAAATGATGGGACTTCATTAATATGATTAATGAAAGAAAAGAAACCTAAAAGATGTTGTAGAATCAAATTTTCAAAAAGGATAGCTACAGTTTTTGCTTTGGAAAGAGATATATATGATATATCATGCACCTTATTCGATGAGCAAAGAGCCGAGATCCCTTCACCGGGAGTGACCTCTTTAGCAAAACTTGCAGATGCTACAACACTCGGTTTGTTTTTGATTACTTTTGGAGTTTTTGCTTTGCATAGCGATATATATGATATATCATGCACCTTATTCGATGAGGAAAGAGCCGAGATCACTTCACCGGGAATGACCTCTTTAGCAAAACTAGTGAAAGCCTCAAAAACACTCCTTTTCAAAATTCACTCAATTCTACAACGATATCAAGTTCATTACGCAATAGGTTTTCAGAAAAACCTGTCGTAGCCCTCCGTCATTTCAGATAAGTTGTATATAGTATTCGTGCTGCATTTGTTGGCTTTCGTCAAGGTGTAGTATGCGGTAGCTGTATGCTGCTTATCTGCTACATATGATGCGATTGGATTAGGGTAGTCGTACGGATTTGTTGGCTTCCGTCAAGGGTCGTGCGGGTGGGTTTAATTCAGTCAAGAAATGTACGGGTTGAACTTGACTAGCGGGTTGTGGTTTGTTGGCTTTCGTCAAGGTCATAGCACGTTAGGGGCAAAATATTATCGGGAATTTCAAGTGTTGAAATTTGCAATGAGATTGCATACCTTCTATGAGATAGTTGGATCCCGATACCCACAGCGAGTAATCGTTACTCCTGGGAGAGTTTTACACAGGACAATTAGCCGATCAAGTAGGTGTCTAGAAAGGTGTCAACGGGGTTACGCCTCTGGGAAAACGAGGTTTACTTTAATTAGGTCCGTGCGAAAGCACGAGGAACCTCCCTCAAAATACCGATACTGGCCTGGCGGAAAGATTGGCAAAATTGTAGGGTGTAATTAATCCCGGCTAGTATTTCCTTTTAGGGTTTGAAGGAAGATTTGATAAAAACAGTGGGAACCATCCTGATTAGATAAAATAATAACAAATCTGATCTTGCAAGAGCATACACTAAAGTGTTTTTCTTCTCTCTCTCTCCAGGTAGCGACCATATCATGCCTTAATCAAGATAATAATATGGATGTATTGACCGAACCCGCATGTTATGCTGTGTTGGGGAACGTTGGTTCCGTTATTTCTTATTAGAGTTATAGGACTGAACAGGATATAGGGGAATACCAAGATTCCCAAAGCCACCCGAATGAAGAAAGTACATGTTGATGCATTTTTTTCGGGTGTGTTCGTTACAGAGAACTGTTTCACCATTTTCTCTACGTCCTGGGTATTAGATACCGGGTCAGGATCCCATATATGTAATCAGTTACATGGGCTTAGGAGAGTTAGAGAACTTGGAGAAGGTGATAAAGACGTAAGGGTTGGAAATGGTGCAATTGTTGCAGCTAAAGCTGTCGGGGAATATCACCTTGTATTGCCAACTGGTAATACATTGATTCTGAACGAATGCTATTACATGCCGAACCTAATATGCAACATTATATCGGTTTCTTTGTTGAATAAAGAAGGATATAATTTTGTATTACAGGATAATGTTATGAACATATTTCTAAACCAAAAGTTGGTTGGATCAGGCATGATGTGCAATGGCGTTTATGTTCTAAATCAATGAACAGTTCTGAGCATAACAAACACACACAAGAGGAAGAGTTCAGAAATGAACGAATCCTTCTTGTGGCATTATAGATTTGGTCATATAAATGCGACACGGCTAGCTAAGTTGCATAAGGATGGATATTTGAAACCGTTCGAATTTTCATCTTATGACACTTGCCAGTCATGTCTCAAAGGCAAGATGACCAAAACTCCGTTTACGGGACACGGAGAAAGAGTTACTGAACTCTTGGGACCGATACATAGCGATGTATGCGGTCCCATGTCTACACATGCCAAGGATGGTTCTTTGTACTTCATTACATTCACTGACGATCTCTCAAGATACGGACATGTGTTCTTGATAAAACACAAGTCTGAAGCTTTTGAGAAATTTAGAGAATATAAACAAGAAGCCGAGAACCAAACTGGGAAAAGTATTAAAATCCTTCGATCTGATCGAGGAGGTGAATATTTGAGCAATGAATTCCTGGACTTCCTAAAAGAGAATGGGATTCTCTATCAGCTGACTCCTCCATATACACCATAGTACAACGGTGTATCAGAATGGAGGAACCGCACCCTATTAGATATGGTGCGCTCTATGATGAGCGCGGCTGAGTTACCTATTTCCTTCTGGGGGTATGCGCTAGAGACAGCCATACATTTATTGAATATGGCCCCCACCAAATCTGTGCCTACCACTCCATATGAGATATGGAAAGGGAAGAGACCATGTCTTAACTATGTTAAGATATGGGGTTGTCCAGCCTATGTCAAACGACAAAATCCGGACAAACTCGAGGCACGGTCTGTTCTATGCAAATTTGTAGGATATCCCAAGAATTCACAAGGGTATATCTTCTACCACACTGAGGAACAAAGGGTGTTTGTTTCTCGGCATGCCACCTTTTTAGAAAAGGAATTTCTTGCAAAAGAGATTAGTGGTCATGAGGTAGAACTGGAAGAGGTTCCAACTACAAAAGCTGCAACAGAAGATCTGCTAGAACCAGAGGATTCGGTAGTTCCCGATGAACCCCAGCCACTCCGCCGATCTAGTAGGGTTCCTCACCCACCTGAGAGATACTACGGTTTTCTCATGGATGGTGGGAGCGAGGATTGCATCATGGTTGATGATGACCTAACTAGCTTCGAGCAGGCCATCACGAGTGGGGACTCAGTGAAATGGCTGGATGCAATGCTGTCCGAGATGGAATCTATGTACACCAACAAAGTATGGACTTTGGAAGATGCTCCTGAAGGGGTAAAACCTATTGGGAGCAAGTGGAGCTTCAAGAAAAAACTTGGTGTAGATTGGAAAGTGGAGACTTTCAAAGCTAGACTTGTTGCAAAGGGCTTTCGTCAAAGACCAGGTGTGGACTATGATGAAACCTTTTCTCCAGTGGCTATGCTTAAATCCATCCGGATCATGCTTGCCATCCCTGCATATCATGACTACGAAATCTGGCAAATGGATGTTAAGACCGCCTTTCTAAACGGTGATTTAGAAGAGAGCGTGTACATGACTCAGCCAGAGGGCTTCGTAGCTAGTGGGAGCAGCGAGAAGGTGTGCAAGCTGCTTAAATCCATTTATGGATTAAAGAAAGCTTCGCGGAGTTGGAACATCTGCTTTGACGTCGTTATCAAAGAGTTTGATTTCGTCAAAAACGTAGATGAACCTTGTATCTATAAGAAGGTGGCAGAGAGTAAGGTTGTCTTCCTCGTATTGTACGTGGACGACATACTCTTGATAGGAAATGACATTCCTATGCTGCAATCGGTCAAGCTCTTCTTATCATAAAGATTCTCAATAAAAGATCTAGGTGATGCCTCCTGCATACTGGGAATTATGATCTATAGAGATAGATCTAAAAGGATATTGGGATTGTCCCAATCCAGGTACATTGACACCGTACTAAAGAGGTTTAGTATGGAAGAATCCAAGCGTGGGAACTTACCCACGATCTCTGGACTCACTCTCTCCAAAGAGATGTCTCCCAAGACTGATTTGGAGAGAGCTCGCATGCAAGGGATATCCTATGCTTCGGCTGTAGGCTCTATCATGTACGCGATGCTATGTACCAGACCCGATGTAGCATACTCACTAAGTGTAGTGAGTAGGTATCAAGCTGATCCTGGAGAGAGTCACTGGACACCTGTGAAGAGCATTCTCGAGTACTTACGAAAGACTAAAGAGATGCTCTTGGTATATGGTAACGGAGGACTCCAAGTAGAGTCCTTTACCGATTCGAGCTTCCAGAGTGATAAGGACGACTCTAAGTCGCACTCGGGATTTGTCTTTACCCTTTACGGAGGGAAGGTTAGCTGGAAGAGATCCAAATAGGAAACCGTGACAGACTCGACGATGGAGGCTGAATACATCGCTGCCAACGATACTGCCAAAGAGGCTGTCTGGATCAAGAAGTTCATTACTGAACTTGGAGTGGTTCCATCCATTGAGCATCCAATACCTTTGTATTGTGATAACAATGGAGCGGTGGCTTTGGCCAAGGAACCCAGGTCCCATCAGCGATCCAGGCATATTCTGAGGCGGTATCACCTGATCCGGGAGATATTAGATCGCTGGGAGATCAAGGTCAGGAGGGTTGATATGAAGAACAACACTCCGGATCCACTCACGAAGGCTATTCTCCAGATACAGTTTTAGAGACTCTTCGGGATGCTTGGTATGCGATACTACAGCAGCTAGCCCTAGTGCAAGTGGGAGATTGTTAGTTGTATGTATGCCCTAAAGGCCAGTATTGTACAGATAATGTATATTATATTGGATGCTTGGACATATATAGAGAGGACTTTCTTGCTCAATATGATAGTATGCTATCTGGTTGCTCTTTATCTTAACATGTATACTTGTCTCTTGATACTGTCTTATAGTTACATGTTGGTAAAGCCCTTAGGATGTGTACTTGACTACCAGGACTATGATGCAGATCATACTAGTGGGGCCATGGTAGTCCATAAGTTCATCCTTTAATGTTCCTAGTCGTGGGTGTATCGAGACAGGGCATCGATATACCAGAGTAGACTAGCGTATACGCTTCTCGAACCATGAGATGGGCGATGGATGATCCCATATCCATTGGTGTTCGATATCAGAGATGGTAGTTCTCTGGTGACACTTGTGCAGGTTAGTCTGTAGACCCGAGATCGTCATAGAGTCTTGTGTGATTCCCACCGTGCTTTGATTTCCACCTTACCACGTCCAAGAGGGCGTGCAAAACGGTGGTTTTTGGGTACAGTCCCGAATCACATGGAGGCAATGAGCGATAGGAGGGGTTTCGTCTCTCCCGGTATTGGGAGTTGATATTGCACTGTGCTCGATTGGCCATAACAGGAAAGTCCCTGGCCAGGGATGATTTAGAAATTTACTGGTAAGTGTTACCAGTAGTTTCTCGACCCATTATGAGCCTCATATCGGCACGACTTATCGGTTATTGGGGTCTGACGTTTACCACCCCTAGACTTGATATGCGACATATCAGACGAAGAGACCGGACTGTACGGGATGTGTTACCGTCAGGCTTTTACAGGAGTTGGAGCGGGCTTGCTTGCTGATCTTCTGATCGCTCAATACCCGGGTAGCCGTTATGTCCAGCTAGTACCGCTGACGGCTTGTGGGTGCTTGATGTGATCATCACCTACTACCGGCGTATTAACGAGTCTTTAGAATCCTACATAGAGGTTTTACTGGCTCAGGAAAAACGAAATAGGAGCGCATATGTGATATGTGCGGGACCGAGAATAATGCGTGTATGTGATACCGTATTCTATTCTCGCGACTTTTTGTATCGTTCGGTTATATGTGATATAGCCGGGTTATCGAATCAAGTGTTGATTCGATAAGTCGATACATTGGATGTTAGTCGGTTATATGAGATATAACCGGATTATTAAGTTAAGTGTTGATTTAATAATTTAGTGTATAATTGTATATTTGATATACTAATTTACATTAACTAACATTTGTTCACTTAAGGATTTTTCTCACATGTGCACAACTTTAATATATATATATGATATATATTAAAATGTGTTTCCTTTATGTATCATGGTTGTTGATACACTTGACATGGGTGTATAAGACATACACCATTCTAATTTTAGTGGAGGGGTTTTTATATTTAAAGTAAATCTAAATAGATTGATATTTATTAAGTGCATGAAGCTTGTAGAAGCTTTTAGTGCTTTGACAAATTCAACTCAATTTGTTTTACTTAAGATATTTAGTTAACCCAACCATTAGAATTAGCCATGGTTATGTCTCTACATGAGTTAGTATATTATACTCACTCACCCATGGTTAGCTCACTCACTTGATCATTATCTTTCTCTCTTTATTTCTTCATCTTCTTCCTTGAGCTAAAAAGCTCTCTAAAGTTTGATCCAAAGTGAGAAATATTGTGAGAAAATAAATTCTAAAGTGAACCCACTTCCTATTTCTCCATCCTCTACTAGACTAGCACTTTAGTTTAAGGTGTTTGCTTCATTAATTCTCTAGTTAGTGAAGTAGTAGCTTGAGTTGGAATTCCCTCAACGTAGATCATCTTCGGCCTCGAAGACTTCAAGCAAGGATGCTACTTTCGCCTCATGAAGCTATGCAAGAGCCCGGGAGAACCATGATCGCAGTGAAGGGACTACGACCAGGAGCTTTAGAAGTGAAGGACCGATCTACAAAGGTTGTATTTCGTATTCACTTAGTAGTAAATGTTATTTACTTGCATATGAAAACCTAATAATCTAGCAAAGATCTTATTTAGGGTTGTTCGGCACGGCTAAAATTTTAATCGGGCATGGTTGATGCCTTGTAGAACTTTATTAGAGTGCCTAGTAACCCTACAGCTGTCATGCTGGGAACCAATGAAAAGCTTTCGTCTTGTTTGCGACAGCGGGCTGAGTCGAAGCGGAGTTGGCCGCAACGGCGGATTGCGAGAAAGGATTGAGAGGAGCGCGCAAGCAGCTGGCTGATTTGTTGAAAACGCCTCCTCCTCAATAATCATCTTTGTACCCCCTTTTTATACTGTAAACTTGTGGTTTATGAATAACATGTATTCATTTTGATTCCTTTTTGAAATGTTTTTTGTATTCACTTGAATTCATGAATAAAAGAAGTATTTTATCTCATATTATCGTCTTCCTTTCTTTGTCGTGTCGTTGGCATGTTACTTTAGCAAATGTGGCCTGTAGATGGTAGATAACGGTTTATCTTGAACTCCTTGTAGGGTAGTGATGGCTTAGGAAACAGGTTCAGGTCTGCTGCCTAAGACTTTTCAACTTTATGAGCATTGAGGGTCTCATAAAGATGTTTCTCCCCACGAGTCGAGAGGATCTCGTAGGTGTAATTTCTCCTTAGAGGTCGTAAGGACTCCTAAGTGCATTTTCTCTTGAGAGTGTAAGGATCTCACAAGAGAGTTTTCTTTTTACGGGTTGAAAGGTTTGCACAGGGACACTAATTTCCCTGGGGGTCGAGATGAGTCAAGAGATTATTGGTTGACTTGTCTCCGAGACGGAGCGTTGCTCCGGCGGGGAGGTCATTGGCTGACTTGTTTTCGAGACGGAGCGTCGTTCCAGCGAGGAGGTCATTGGCCGACTTGTTTCCGAGACGGAGCGTCGTTCCGGCAAGGAGGTCATTGTCTGACTTATTTCCGAGACGGAGCGTTGTTCCGGCGGGGAGGTCATTGGCTGACTTGTTTCTGGATTGGAGCGTTGTTCCGGCGGGGAGGTCATTGGCTGACTTGTTTCCGGGTCGGAGCGTTGTTCCGGCGGGGAGGTCATTGGCTGACTTATTTCTAAGACGAAGCGTTGTTCCGACGGGGAGGTCATTGGTTGACTTGTTTCCGGGTCGGAACGTTGTTCCGGCGGGGAGGTCATTGATTGAATTGTTTCCAAGTCGGAGCGTTGTTCGGAGCGTTGTTCCAGCGGGGAGGTCATTGGTTGACTTGTTTCCAGGTCGGAACGTTGTTCCGGCGGGGAGGTCATTGGTTGACTTGTTTCCGGGTCGGAGCGTTGTTCCGGCGGGGAGGTCATTGGTTGACTTGCTCCACTTTCTGCGGTGTCGGGAAGAAGCTCTGTGTTGATCTTCTGGGATGCAGATGTTGCCATCGAGATCTGACTCTTCCTTTGACAGAGTTTGTTGGGAAATGTGGTTCCCTTTTTCATTGATGTAACGCTTTGAAATTCATTTAGGTTAATTTCGCGTTAGTTAGTAAGATGCGTGTTTTTCATAAAAACTCGTAAATCTTTTTTTTCCTTTTTAACTAGTTCTAACTGTGATGAGAGGTGTTATATATATATTTAGGGTTTATTAATTATAATTTAGCTTGTATTCACTTTATTTGGGAATTTTCCTTAATTATTTTCTTAAGCAAGGTTAAGTGTACAACTTGCACACTTATCATTTTTGTAGCTTAGGTTAGTGCAACCATGTTATTTCCTTCTTGCATGGTTTATATCCCCACTAAATCAATTTTAAAACCAGTGCGCACATATATTGATATTTTCATACCTGCGCATATGCACACTGTATATTCATACCAGTGCACATATATATTGATATTTTCATATCTGCGCACATGCACACTGTATATTCATACCAGTGCACACATATATTGATATTTTCATACTTGCGCACATGCACACTGTATATTCATACCAGTGCATACATATATTTATATTTTCATACATGCGCACATGCACACTGTATATTCATACCAGTGCACACACATATATTGATATTTTCATACCTGCGCACATGCACACTGTATATTCATACCAGTGCACACATATGTTGATATTTTCATACCCGCGCACATGCACACTGTATATTCATACCAGTGCACACTTATATTGATATTTTCATACCTGCGCACATGCACACTGTATATTCATACCAGTGCACACGTATATTGATATTTTCATACCTGCGCACATGCACACTGTATATTCATACCAGTGCACGCATGGATTTACGCATTGAGATATGTTGTTTCCATGATATTTCTGGATTTGGGAACCGCGGATATTTCAAAAGGGAATATGTAATTGTTTTAAAAACCCGGTTACCCTTAATATGATATTACAGTGCGTCCACCATGTGTTTTCTCGGTGTTGAGAGCGACATGTGAAACCCGATTTGAGGAGGCGGATGAGGCCGATTGCGGGTACATGGTGGACCTGGTATGGTACCCCGGGGCAAGAACGAACCTGATATTTTCTTGTATCTTTTTGGCTACGGATACCACTGCAGTTGGTGCGTGAGCTGTTTTGCTGTTAGGTAGGTTATGGTATCCGGTTCTTTCCATTGTACATGCTTTTGTATCCAGTACACTCCATCTACTTTTATGTATTTGACTTAGAGACTAGTGTGAGGACGATGATGTATATTATTGTATTCTGGTGTCGAGCTCATGTGAGCCGACTTTACTTATGCAGTTTTATCTGTCTGTGACGTTTTCCACTTATTGCTCATTTTTTCGCTACGGCGTCGTATATTGTTATCGTGGTGGTTGTTTACTTAAGGTTTTCTAAACATTTTAACAAACGTTTCTATTAATTATTTAAAACACTCTATACTTGTACTGGTTTTGATTTCTGGGTTTCGGCTTACTTAGCCACGTTACGCATGTTGACGTTACGTGGTTAAGTGCCGGTCATGGGCCAAACTTTGGGTCGTGACAAAGTTGGTATCAGAGCGTAGGTTTTACCTTCGAAGTGTAAGATGACCCTGGTATGATGGAGTAGGTAGCTGCAGCAGAGTGGCGTAGCGTGCGTATATTCCGCGGCATACTCACGACACGATACTCCGCCTAAGCGACCTTAGGACTTATTGATTGAAATTCCTTCATGATTGCATACATTCTTGTGATTCGATTTTTGTATCCTCATCGAATCCTACTTTCTTTTCAGCCATTATGCCGCCATAGACTACGAAGGCGCAGAGAGCGGCTGCGAGAGCCGAGATCCAAGTAGATTCGTCCGAGACGAGGACTGATCCGGGCAGTGCACCCGTTGTACCAGAGCAGACTGTTCCTCCTACGACAGACCAGATCGCTATGCTAGGGGCTGGTATGCAGGAGATGCGCCAGACGATGGGATCCGATATGCAGGAGATGCGCCAGATGATGGGATCGCTAGTTGAGACACTTCGAGCGCAGCGACCAGAAGTAGCTCCACCCGTTGCAGGGACCGTGATGGTACCTACAGTACAGGCAGTTGCCCCCACAGCTACAGAGGTCATCTCAGTATCACTATGAGAGTTCATGAGGCTGAGGCCTCCGGTCTTCACAGGCACCGATGCAGCCGAGGACCCACAGTCTTTCATTGATAGGATGGCCCGGATATGTCGTTCGCTTAGATGCTCAGATGCGAGATGGGTAGAGTTCGCGAGCTTTCGCCAGGAAGGACTTGCACAGAAATGGTGTGAATCGATCGAGAAGGGCAGAGCAACAGGTCTTCCTCCTATGACCTGGACCGAGTTTGTGACAGTATTTCTAGCCCGTTTCCTTCCCCAGAGTGTTAGGGATGCCCGAGCGCGCAGATTCGAGTCTTTACGCCAGACGCCAGAGATGACAATAGCAGAGTACGATGTGTTGTTCACCGAGCTATCAGTGTATGCTCCATATCTAGTGGCTACTGAGGAAATGCGAGTCAAGAGATTTGTTCGAGGCTTGCTTACACCCCTGTTCCTTACGATCAGCGCACAGCATTGCGAGACTTATGCAGCAGCTGTAAACGCAGCCTTATTAGTCGAGGAGCGCCTTGCAGAGACTTCGGTAGTTCCAGGGCCGAAGAGAGTTCGTACGGGTACACCGGAACAGAGAAGGACATTTAGGCGCCGCGACAGACACCTTGCAGGTGGTAGAGATTTGGGGCGAGGCCGGTTGTTCAGCACTTATCCTCAGGAGGGTCAGCCGGCACCATCTAGATGTTTCCGATGTGGGAGTACTTATCATCGTGTTCGAGATTTCCCGGAGCCACGGGAGGGCGAGACTACTGTACCACGCGTCACATTTCCACCTTCCCCACCCCAAAAGGTGTTGCCTATTGTACCTGTTGTTGCTCCACGTCAGGCATATGCACAGAGAGGCCGTGGTCACGGAGGGTTTACTCATAGAGGATGAGGTGGCCGAGGCTGAGGACAGCCAGCTGCCGGCCGAGGACAGCCAGCTGCCGGCAGAGGACAGCCAGTTGCTAGTAGGGGACCGCCAGTCGCAGACAGAGGACAGGCACGGGTTTTCACGTTGACGCATCGGGACGCGCAGGCATCCAATGCTCTGGTCTCAGCTACCCTATCGGTATGTTTTGTTGACGCGCACGTGTTGTTTGATCCCGGATCCACACTCATACGTTTCCATACACTTCGTGCCGAGTTTGGGTAGAGAGTCCGGTTTGCTTGATCAGCCGCTTGTTGTGACCACTCCCGTGGGAGAGTCGTTTGTTGCTAGGCACGTGTTCCGATCCTGTGTTGTCCGTATTGGCGAGAGAGAGTTGCCTGTCGACTTGATCCTTCTTGAGATGTTGGACTTCGACGTTCTTTTGGACATGGATTGGTTAGCCACGTGCTATGCATCTGTGGACTGCCGCGAGAAGACAGTTAGATTTTGTTTTCCCGGCGAGTCGGCTTTTGTTGTGCAGGGGGACCGTGGTGCCGCCCCTCACAGTTTGATTTCTTCTCTTCGCGCTGGACAGCTGCTGAGGAAGGGATGTCAGGGATTTCTAGCCTATGTTTATAATATTAGAACTACAGATGTTCCATTGGACCAGGTTCCGACTGTTTGTGAGTTCCCTGATGTTTTCCCTGACGAGCTTCCAGGGCTACCGCCTGAGCGCGATATTGTTTTCTGTATCGATTTGATTCCCGGCACGGGGCCTATTTCTATACCGCCTTATCGGATGGCCCCGGTGGACCTTAGTGAGTTGAAGGGTCAGTTGCAAGACTTGCTGGATAAGGGACTTATTCGATCCAGTGTTTCTCCTTGGGGTGCTCCAGTCCTGTTTGTCAAGAAGAAGGACGGCAGTTTGCGTTTGTGTATCGACTACCGTCAGCTGAACAGGGTTACAGTGCGGAACAGTTATCCTTTGCCACGCATCGACGACTTGTTCAACCAGCTTCACGGGGTAGGATATTTTTCGAGGATCGATTTGCGATCAGGCTACCATCAGCTGCAGGTTCGACAGGAGGACATACCAAGGACAGCTTTCCGCACGCGCTACGGTCATTATGAGTTTTTGGTGATGTCATTCGGACTCACCAATGCACCAGCCGCATTCATGGACTTGATGAACCGTATTTTCCGGCCGTATCTTGATCTGTTCATCATCGTATTCATTGACGATATCTTGGTGTATTCCCGAAGCAGAGAGGAGCACGAGCAGCACCTGCGGATCACGCTGTAGACTCTGAGGGAGCACCAGCTTTTCGCCAAATTCTCCAAGTGTGCATTCTGGCTAGACAGCGTAGACTTCTTAGGTTACGTGATTACACGGGATGGTATATGTGTGGACCTGAAGAAGATCGAGGCCGTTCATCGTTGGCCCGGACCCACATCAGTCACAGAGATTCGCAGCTTTCTAGGACTGGCCGGCTACTACATGCGATTTATGCAGGACTTCTCCCGTATTGTTGCACCTTTGACCGGGTTGACCCGGAAGGGAGTTCCTTTCGATTGGACGGAGGAGTGCGAGCACAGTTTTCAACAGCTACGGACTCGACTGACTACGGCGCCAGTGTTATCATTGCCATCAGGATCGGGCAGATTTGTGGTCTATTGTGATGCTTCTCGAGTGGGGCTAGGGTGCGTATTGATGCAGCATGACAGGGTGATCGCGTATGCTTCACGGCAGTTGAAGAAACATGAACAGAACTACCCCACTCATGATTTATAGATGGCTGCAGTGGTCTTTGCACTTAAGATCTGGCGACATTACCTATACGGCGAGTCGTGCCAGATATTCACTGATCACAAGAGCTTAAAGTATATATTTCAGCAGTGAGACCTGAATCTTAAACAGCACCGTTGGATGGAGTTAGTGAAGGACTACGATTGCGAGATCTTGTATCACCCGGGCAAGGCTAATGTAGTGGCGGATGCTTTGAGTAGGAGGCCCGGGGGTAATCTATCTTGTTTGAGCGCAGTGCAGAGGCAGTCGTCGACAGATTGGCAGATTTTATGCGACAGCCGAGTGCAGTTCGAGTTTACGCCGATCGGGGGAAAGCTTGCGCATGTTCGTGCACGCCCACAGTTGCTTGACCGTATACATGAGGCACAGTACAGTGATGACCGTTGTTCAGAGATCATGGCACAGATTGGACAGGGTAGATTTTTCGAGTTCGTGATCGATGATCAGGGGATACTGCGATTTAGGACTAGACTGTGCGTACCAGATGCTGAGGGACTGCGGCGCAAGATTCTTGAGGAGGCACATCGGTCGGTGTACAGTGTTCATCCGGGTTCCACCAAGAAGTACCATGATATGAGAGATGTTTACTGGTGGGACGGAATGAAGAGGGGCATCGCAGATTTCGTGTCGAGATGCCTGACTTGTCAGCAAGTCAAGGCCGAGCACCAGAGGCCCGCAGGAGATCTACTGCCGTTACCCATTCCAGAGTGGAAATAGGAACAGATTTCTATGGAATTTATTATGGGTCTACCCAGGACTAGTCGAGGGTATGACTCCATCTGGGTGATCATGGATCGTTTGACGAAAGTGGCTCACTTCCTGCTGGTGAAAATGACTTTCGGATTTGCTCAGTATGCCAAGATAAACATCGACAAGATAGTACGACTGCACGGAGTTCCGACATGTATCGTGTCCGACAGAGGCACCCAGTTTACCAGCCGACTATGGCAGAGACTTCAGGAGGCTTTGGGCACCCGTTTGAGTTTCAACCCAGCATTTCATCCGCACACCGACGGATAGTCAGAGCGGACTATTCAGACTCTCGAGGACATGCTCCGAGCATGCGTTTTAGACTTTGGAGGAAGCTGGGATCATCATTTACCCTTATTAGAGTTCTCCTACAACAACAGCTTCCAGGAGACCATTCAGATGGCACCATTCGAGGCTCTATATGGTAGGAGATGCAGATCGCCCGTCTGTTGGACATAGCTCAGCGAGAGCAGTATCTTAGGGCCACAAATTGTTGAGGAGACGACCGCGAAGATCCAGTTGATTCGCGATAGGATGAGAGCAGCCCAGAGTAGGCAGAGATCTTATGCAGACCGTCGTCGGCGCAAACTTTAGTTTTCTGTTGGTGATCATGTTTTCTTGAGGGTCTCCCCAATGAAAGGTGTGATGAGGTTTGGGAAGAAGGGGAAGCTTAGCCCCAGATACGTGGGCCCCTTCGAGATCCTCGAGCGTGTTGGTGCAGTTGCCTATCGATTAGCCATTCCGCCCAGTTTCCCAGATGTGCACCCCGTATTTCACGTTTTGACGCTCCGCAAGTATCTTCACGATCCTTCACATGCGATTCAGCACCCAATGATCCAGCTTGAGCGTGACCTTTCCTTTGCAGAGCAGCCGGTGGACATCTTAGATCGATAGGTGAAGAAATTCATATCGAAGGATATACCATCCGTCAAGGTACTTTGGCGTGGCCCGAGCAACGAGGAGGTCACTTGGGAGACCGAGAGCGAGATGAGGAAGAAATATCCCCATCTCTTTGAAGGTACGCGTAGTTAGATTTTTTTTTATTCGGGGACCGAATTTCTTTAAGGGGGTAGATTGTAACGCTTTGAAATTCGTTTAGATTAATTTCGCGTTAGTTAGTAAGATGCGTGTTTTTCATAAAAACTCGTAAATCTTTTTTTTCCCCTTTTAACTAGTTTTAATTGTGATGAGAGGTGTTATATATATATTTAGGGTTTATTAATTATAATTTAGCTTGTGTTCACTTTATTTGGGAATTTTCCTTAATTATTTTCTTAAGCAAGGTTTAGTGTACAACTTGCACACTTATCATTTTTGTAGCATAGGTTAGTGCAACCATGTTATTTCCTTCTTGCATGGTTTATATCCCCACTAAATCAATTTTAAAACCAGTGCGCACATATATTGATATTTTCATACCTGCGCACATGCACACTGTATATTCATACCAGTGCACATATATATTGGTATTTTCATATCTGCGCACATGCACA
Organism: Agapanthus africanus; assembly: GCA_030015575.1. NCBI lineage: Eukaryota > Viridiplantae > Streptophyta > Magnoliopsida > Asparagales > Amaryllidaceae > Agapanthus > Agapanthus africanus. Next base: position 392,807,053 of record CM057339.1, read on the forward strand.
CTGTATATTCATACCAGTGCACACATATATTGATATTTTCATACCTGCGCACATGCACACTGTATTTTCATACCAGTGCATACATATATTGATATTTTCATACATGTGCACATGCACACTGTATATTCATACCAGTGCACACACATATATTGATATTTTCATATCTGCGCACATGCACACTGTATATTCATACCAGTGCACACATATGTTGATATTTTCATACCTGCGCACATGCACACTGTATATTCATACCGGTGCACACTTATATTGATATTTTCATACCTACGCACATGCACACTGTATATTCATATCAGTGCACACGTATATTGATATTTTCATACCTGCGCACATGCACACTGTATATTCATACCAGTGCACGCATGGATTTACGCATTGAGATATGTTGTTTCTATGATATTTCTGGATTTGGGAACCGCGGATATTTCAAAAGGGAATATGTAATTGTTTTAAAAACCCGGTTACCCTTAATATGATATTACAGTGCGTCCATCATGTGTTTTCTCGGTGTTGAGAGCGACATGTGAAACCCGATTTAAGGAGGCGGATGAGACCGATTGCGGGTACATGGTGGACCTGGTATGGTATCCCGGGGCAAGAACGGATCGCTGTGCAGTAGACGGTGAGCCTGGCGAAGGGCCTACTACCTACCGGTGATTGGTTAGATCTGGCGGTTATCCGGAGGATACTGACCAGTGATGAGAGATGGATACGGGCCGATCCGTACTGCCGGGGCCGAGGGCCGATTCCGCAGACGGAGCCCGATACTTGAGGATTTGCGTGTCGATGCTAGACACGATGATTCATGATGTTTTAGTGTGCCGATGCTAGGCACCCATGATTCTATGAGATTTACAGAATTTGGGTATATAGATGGACACTGATTATTTCCACGTTGATATTCCGTGTAGATATTAATTATTCCTATGCTCAGTATTCAGTATTTTACATCTCATCCTGTATCTGTTGTACCTGATAGAGTACACATGCTATGCACGAATATTGCATACCCTGCTCATCCTATATAGATGTCATTAGATTGCAATTGCTATACACGATTATTGCATACCCTGCTCATCCTATATAGATGTCATTAGATTGCATTTGCTATACACGATTATTGCATACCATACTCATCCTATATAGATGTTATTAGATTGCATTTGCTATGCACGATTATTGCATACCCTGCCCATCCTATATATATGTCATTAGATTGCATTTGCTATGCACGATTATTGCATACGCTGCTCATCATATAGAGATGTCATTAGATTGCATTTTCTATGCACGATTATTGCATACCCTGCTTATCATATAGAGATGTTATTAGATCATACTTGATGCATGATTACTGCTCATATAGCTCATCATATAGATTATATCTGTTGACATAAGTTAGAGTATCGCAGCACGTGCATACTCGCTATTACCTTTATATGTTATCTACTACTCACGAGTTGGCAACTCACCCCCGTTGTGCAACAGTGTTTGCAGGTTGCCCCTCGGAGTAGTCGCGGCAGGCTGCTTTCCTATATCTTTTTGACTACGGATACCACCGCAGTTGGTGCGCGAGCTGTTTGCTGCTAGGTGGGTTTGTGGTATCCGGTTATTTCCATTGTATATATTTTGTATCTAGTACTCTCCATCTACTTTTATGTATTTTACTTAGAGACCAGTGTGAGGACGATGATGTATATTATTTTGTATTCTAGTGTCGAGCTCGTTGTGAGCCGACCTTACTTATGCAGTTCTTATCATGTGTGATATGTTCCACTTATTGCTCTTTTCTTCGCTACGGCGTCGTATATTGTTATCTTGGTGATTGTCTACTTGAGGTTTCTTAACAGTTTAACCAATGTTTCTATTATATGTTTTAAGTACTCTATACTTTTACTGGTTTTGATTTCTTGGTTTCGGCTTACTTAGTCGTGTTACGCCTGTAGACGTTACGTGGTTAAGTGCCGGTCACGGGCCAAACCTTGGGTCGTGAAAAAGTTGGTATCAGAGCTTAAACCTTACTAGACACTAGGTGCAAGGAGAAAGGAGGAGGAGAAGAGGGGAGCTGCTGCAGTTGCTGGGGCTGCTGCTTGCTACAGCTATTGCTGTTGCTTTCTTCTTCTCCTCCTCCTTTCTCCTTGCACCTAGGGTCTAGTAAGGTTTAAGCTCTGATACCAACTTTGTCACGACCCAAGGTTTGGCCCGTGACCGGCACTTAACCACGTAATGTCTACACGCCTAACGCGACTAAGTAAGCCGTAACCCAGAATTCAAAAAGCAAGGAAAGAATGATGCAGTTGTTAACCGAATCTTCAACTGCCGAAACTCCGCACACATGCCTCAGTCCAAAGAAAGAAACCTCCGTTCCAGTCAATTCAGTCAATGGTGCAGCACTACACTAGCAATCCTGCCCGAAACGACGGTAAAAACCTGCTAAGCCCAAAAATCTGCGGACCTCCGTCCTGCTCACAAGCCTGGGCATAATCTGTACGGCCACGATCTTCCTCGGAACCATACAAAACCGTCTTCCGTAACTACAAGACCAAGGAGTCAACATAACGAGCCTGAAGGAAGAGAAACTAGCAAACCACAGGGGCTCTCCCAGTATTTGAAAAACAAATTCTCAAGTGCTACTCCTATCTCTCAAGACACATTAAATAGACCAAGATGTCGTAAATAACACAACAATAACTGGTCGTAGAACGGCCTGAAGAAATCTGGTTCATCGCATCTACGAATGCCTGACTTGTCAGCAAGTCAAGGCCGAGCACCAGAGGCCCGCGGGAGAGCTACAGCCGTTACCCATTCCGGAGTGGAAATAGGAACAGATTTCTATGGACTTTACTGTGGGTCTACCCAGGACTAGTCGAGGGTATGACTCCATCTGGGTGATCGTGGATCGTTTGACGAAAGCGGCTCACATCCTGCCGGTGAAGACGACTTTCGGATTTGCTCAGTATGCCCAGATATACATCGACGAGATAGTATGAATGCACGGAGTTCCGACATGTATCGTGTCCGACAGAGGCACCCAGTTTACCAGCCGACTGTGGCAGAGACTTCAGGAGGCTTTGGGCACCCGTTTGAGTTTCAGTACAGTATTTCATCTGCAGACTGACGGACAGTCAGAGCGGACTATTCAGACTCTCAAGGACATGCTCCGAGCGTGCGTTTTAGAGTTTGGAGGTAGCTGGGATCATCATTTACCCTTAGTAGAGTTCTCCTACAACAAAAGCTTCCAGAAGACCATTCAGATGGCACCATTCGAGGCTCTATATGGTAGGAGATGCAGATCGCCCGTCTGTTGGACAGAGCTCAGCGAGAGCAGTATCTTAGGGCCACAGATTGTTGAGGAGAAGACCGTGAAGATCCAGTTGATTTGCGATAGGATGAGAGCAGCCCAGAGTAGGCAGAGATCTTATGCGAACCGTCGTCGGTGCAGACTTGAGTTTTCTGTTGGTGATCATGTTTTCTTGAGGGTCTCCCCAATGAAAGGTGTGATGAGGTTTGGGAAGAAGGGGAAGCTTAGCCCCAGATACGTGGGCCCCTTCGAGATCGTCGAGCGTGTTGGTGCAGTTGCCTATCAATTAGCCCTTCCGCCCAGTTTCCTAGATGTGCACCCCGTATTTCACGTTTCGATGCTCCGCAAGTAACTTCACGATCCTTCGCATGCGATTCAGCACCCGACGATCCAGCTTGAGCACGACCTTTCCTTTGCAGAGCAGCCGGTGGACATCTTAGATCGACAGGTGAAGAAATTAAGATCGAAGGATTTACCGTCCGTCAAGGTACTTTGGCGTGGCCCGAGCAGCGAGGAGGTCACTTGGGAGACCGAGAGCGAGATGAGGAAGAAATATCCCCATCTCTTTGAAGGTACGCATGGTTAGATATTTTTTTATTCGGGGACCGAATTTCTTTAAGGGGGGTAGATTGTAACGCTTTGAAATCCGTTTAGGTTAATTTCGTGTTAGTTAGTAAGATGTGTGTTTTTCATAAAAACTCGTAAATCTTTTTTTTTCCTTTTTAACTAGTTCTAATTGTGATGAGAGATGTTATATATATATTTAGGGTTTATTAATTATAATTTAGCTTGTGTTCACTTTATTTGGGAATTTTCCTTAATTATTTTCTTAAGCAAGGTTTAGTATACAACTTGCACGCTTATCATTTTTGTAGCTTAGGTTGGTGCAACCATGTTATTACTTTCTTGCATGGTTTATATCCCCACTAAATCAATTTTAAAACCCTTTTAATTTTAAAATGAAAGGAGGGAATGGGAGGTATGGTGGTTAGGTGAAGGGGCTTGACTTTTTGACCATTCTCTCTCTCTCTCTTTTCTCTCTCCCTCTCTTCTGAATTCCTGCAGAATAGCAGCAGCAGCAACAACATTTTCATCATCTTCTCTTTTTCTTTCACTTCTCTTTTGATCCAAGCACAAAACCCTACACAAAACCCCTTTTTTACTTCACAAAAACCTTGGGAAAATAGCTCTTTTGAGGAGGTTGATGGCAAGTCGGTGCATGTGAGGGCAAGAACTGAATTTTGGGTTTCCCTAAGGTCTTTGGAAGGTATTAAGCTCACACTTATCACCCTAGATCATAATTTATAGTTTTGTTAGCTAAAAATCGTGTTTTTTTGCTTTTATGTGATATTGAAGGGAAATTAGTGATGTTTATGTTAAGTTAGTGTTGTTATGACTTGTTTAGCTTAGTTTTGTGTTGTTAGTGTTGTTTTAACTTAGGGTTTGCTTCAGGTTTCACCAAAATACCTTAATGTATCGATTTTGTGTTAAACTAGCTTTTTAACTAGGTTTTTGGGTTCTGTGTGATCTGCTTGTGACCCGATTGCTTCAGGCAAATTTTGTAATTACTGGAGCATATACACTAGGTCTAGAGAACACCCACGAAGCACGAGAGCCCAACTCCCTAGTCGGGCCGCCGGAATATTCATTCTGGCCACAATTTGCGGCCAGATGAGGGATTTGGGGGTTGGGGTTTGTGTGGTAGGTGTCTGCTACTATTTGAAGACTTATGGTATATGCAATTTTGTAAACTTTTACCTGTAGAAAAATATAGAGCCAATTACCCTATTTCGTATACTTTTAACCTTCGCGACACGTGCGATACGAGTGTGGGTTTAGGGTTTTCTGCGTATCGCGACGTGTCGGGATAGTTTTAGACACGTATTCACACGTTCCAGCGTATCGCACACACGCACGTTTAGTTCGCGACGCGAGTTTCTCGTTTGGTTTCGATATCACGTTTTGCGAGATATTTTGCTCATATACGAATTCCTTGTGTAAATTCCAGGTACGCAGGCGGGTACGTCGGACGCCGCAAAGAAGGGGAAGCAGGTGGTCGGCTACACTTAACACGCGACCAGGTAAGTAGATTTAACATCTACTGGGAAATCGCCCGTATGGCGTTAAGTGGCAGGGTGTTAGGATATTTGGTCGTAGATGTTCATATGGACTATAGTAGCATACCTTATTGTTGCATATAGAAATGATAGCATAGAACACCGCACTTTCACTAACGGTTTAAGCTGCACGAGCACTATTTGGATGTTACACCCACACCATTAGTGATTTCCATGACACTCGCACTATAGGATTGCTACGCATTATACATATCGTTTGATTGTCGCATCATTGATGATTGTCATGACTTGTCGCATATTAACATATATTGATATTTTCATACCTACGCACATGCACACTATATATTCATACCAGTGCACACATATATTGATATTTTCATACATGCGCACATGCACACTATATATTCATACCAGTGCACACACTAGTAAAATAAGGGGTTGCCCCTACGGATAATAACATCCGTAGGGGCAGTTAAAGTTTGGCCCTACGGATTAATCCGTAGGGCAAAACGGTTGCCCCTACGGTCCTTCAATATTTATTTAAAATTTATTAAATCTTAAAGTGTTTTTTGCCCCTACGGAGCCGCACACCATGCACCTACGGGTATATCCGTAGGGGCATATAAATAGGGATTTAAGAGATCGATCCCTACGCTGATTATTTCTTTTTCTTATTCTCGCGCGAAACCAAATTTTCCCAAATCGAGATCGTCGCCGCCACCGCGCTGCAGTGATCTCGTCGTCGCCGAATCCAAGCCGAATTGTCGTCGCCACGCCTGCGTAGTGATCTCGTGGTCGCCACCGTGCTCCGTTCTCGTTGTCGCCACCGCCCTCGTCATCGCCGATTGCATCTCCGTCGTCTCCTACAGGTAATTAGTTAAACATTATTATAATGATGTTAGGGTAGCGATCGATGAGGGTTAGGATTACGTATCGGTTGTGGTTAGGGTTAGGATTAGGGTTAGGGTACGGGTTCGATCGGCGGTTGGGGTTCGACGACTGGTGTTGGGGTTAGGGTTAGGGTTAGGGTTAGGGTTCGGTTGGGGTTTGGTGTTAGGGTTGGGGTTCGGCTGGGGCTGCGTTGGGGTTAGGGTTAGGCCAGGTTAGGGTTTGGTGTTGGGTTGGGGTTCGGCTGGGGCTGGGTTGGGGTTAGGATGAGTTGGAGAGATTGAAGGCGAGCTGGGTTTTGGGAGAAGAGAAGGAAATGGCACTGCTTGCTGCTTCAATTTTTTGATATAGATAGATAAGGTTCTTTTGGGATTTTGGAGGGATTTTGGGGGAAATAAATAGCTTTGGAGATGAAATGGGGCATTTCGGTAATTTGATTCTCTGTTGCAAATATTATTTATCAATATATTTAATTATAAATATTAAATAAAATAAAGTAAACTATAAATAATATGAAACCAATATGTGATACTCGATGATAATATGAAACCTTCATATTCCCATCGATACTCATATATGAAACTAAAAGCGCCACTTAGTCCCCGTCTATCGGTTAACATACGTGCGATACTCGTCGTGACCTAGAACTATACGAAGGTTGTTAAATATCGGACAGTATAGCTCGATACTAACAACCGTCGTATAGTCTACGCGACGAGAAAATTCAATCGTATGGTAACCCATAGATTTGTCCCGTGTGGACAAGTTAAGAATGTATAAAGCAAACGCCTTCATTCACTTGTGTTTTCATCCGTTTCGAGATATTTCGTCGGTACCTTTCCGCTGGTTCTCCGTGTACAAAAATAGATTAGATGTTCATTTCAACGTTGTTTCACAGCTTTGAAATGATTATCTATTCTATTACAATGTACTCGGAGAACAGCGGGGAGGTGCTGCCGAAATTTACTCGAAACGGTTGAAAGCACAAGTGATGGGCGTTCGCTCTATACATTCTTAATAGGATAGAAGCCTACCCCCGACAGCCGGAACACACACATACAACAAGAATACACAACAAACGCATAATTAGAGAGCGATTCGAGATGTTCGGGTTAAAACCAATATATGATACTCGATGATAATATGAAACCTTCATATTCCCATCGATACTCATATATGAAACTAAAAGCGCCACTTAGTCCCCGTCTATCGGTTAACATACGTGCGATGCTCTTCGTGACCTAGAACTATACGAAGGTTGTTAAATATCGGACAGTATAGCTCGATACTAACAACCGTCGTATAGTCTACGCGACGAGAAAATTCAATCGTATGGTAACCCATAGATTTGTCCCGTGTGGACAAGTTAAGAATGTATAAAGCAAACGCCTTCATTCACTTGTGTTTTCATCCGTTTCGAGATATTTCGTCGGTACCTTTCCGCTGGTTCTCCGTGTACAAAGATAGATTAGATGTTCATTTCAACGTTGTTTTACAGCTTTGAAATGATTATCTATTCTATTACAGTGTACTCGGAGAACAGCGGGGAGGTGCTGCCGAAATTTACTCGAAACGGTTGAAAGCACAAGTGATGGGCGTTCGATCTATACATTCTTAATGGGATAGAAGCCTACCCCCGACAGCCGGAACACACACATACAAACACATAATTATAGAGCGATTCGAGATGTTCGGGTTAAAACCAATATATGATAATATGAAACCTTCATATTCCCATCGATACTCATATATGAAACTAAAAGCGTCACTTAGTCCCCGTCTATCGGTTAACATACGTGCGATAATTTATTCTTTTCAACGACAAACGCACACACAAAGCATATACACGGATTTTCTCCTTTGTCAGTAACTATCCCGTTCTTATATTTCTCAATATAGTCAGTATAACCTACAATTTATATGTTATTCAGTCTAACATGGCCCATGAGTACGTCAGAGTTAAGGACTGGATGTATGTGGATTGGAAACAACGTATGCAACCTAAGTTTGTCGCAGGAGTTGCTGCTTTCCTTGAATTTGCACGTGCACATAATAAGATCATAATAGAGAAGATTCTCTGTCCGTGCGATAGATGTGGCAATAAGTACTAGCAGAAGGTAGAATTGGCAGAGCTTCATATTGTAAAACATGGGTTTACTAGACTTTATTCAACTTGGAAATATCACGGGGAAGGAGAAGAATGCAGTACTGCGGTAGAAGAAGAAGGAGAACACGATAATGCGGCAGGAGAAGAAGAAGAATTCGGTAATACGGCAGGAGACGGAAATTTATTTCCATCAGAAGAAATGGAGGATATGGTAGAGGCTGTCCTAGGTGAATCTATTCGTACCGAAGATGACATTCCTTCCGGTCAAGGACCGCGTGCGGATAAATATGAAAATTTCATGAATGATGCTAGGAAACCAATTTATGAGAATGCGAAGTATTCCACCCTCTCATGGTTCGTCCAACTTTTCCAGATTAAGTGCCTAAATGGATTGAGCAATAAGTCATTCACAATGCTTCTTTCGTTCTTGAAAGATTTTATGCCTCCGGGAAATAATGCGCCCGAAAGCTGGTACGAAGCCCAGAAGATGATGTCTGATTTGGGTCTAAAGTGCGAGAAGATTCAATCATGTCCTAAAAATTGCGTGTTGTACCGGAAAGAGAATTCAGATTTAAAAGAGTGTCCAACATGCGGAGAGGCCAGGTATAAGCCGAAAGATTCTGATAAGAAGCCTAATATACCTGTGAAGATAGCACGATACTTTCCCATAACACAGAGGCTACAGAGGCTATTCAGGTGCAAGAAAACAGCCGAGGCAATGATTTGGCATCACCGTGCTCCTCCAAGCAAAAATGGAAAAATGAGCCATCCAAGAGATTCACCGGCATGGAAGGATTTCGATAGGAGGCACGCAACATTCAGTAGCGATCCTCGCAATGTCCGGCTCGGACTGGCTACCGATGGCTTCTTCCCATTCAACTATATGGCTGGAAGTCACAGTACATGGCCCGTTGTAATGATAATTTATAATCTGTCGCCTTGGTTGGCTATGGACCAATCATACTTTATGATGCCTCTTCTTATCGACGGACCAAACTCACCGGGGAACAATATCGACGTCTATCTCCGACCTCTGATTGAGGAGCTGAAAACTTTGTTCATTGATGGTGTAGAGACATATGATTCAAACACAAATACAACCTTCATACTGCGTGCGGCTTTAATGTGGACAATTAATGACTTTCCTGCGTATGGAATGCTATCAGGTTAGTCTGTACATGGTCACAAAGCATGTCCTCATTGCCATGAACACACATCAAAATTTTTGAATTTTAGCAGGAAGGTTTGTTATTGCGGCCATCGACGTTTTCTGCCTCCATACTACCCTTATAGGTTAGACACGGTTCACTTTGATGGTCATCAGGAGCTTCTTCGACCTCCATCCTCATTGTCCGGAGAGGACGTGACTACTAAATGGGATGGTTACAATAACGTGACCTTCGGGATGGATCCGACGAAACAGGTCAAACCACAATATTGGAACAAGTTAAGCATTTTCTTCGAGCTTCCGTACTGGTCTACAAATTCAGTGCGTCATTGTCTGGACGTCATGCATATAGAGAAGGGAGTATCATAGCACATACTTAACTTGCTTCTGTGTAAAGACGGGAAATTGAAAGACAACATGAATGCTCGGATGGATCTACAAGAGTGGGGAATAAGAAGTGAACTGCACCCTAAACTGGTAGCGGGTAAACCGGGCAAGTTTGTACTTCCCAATGCCGCTTATCATATGTCACAACCGGAGAAAAAAAGATTCCTGTAGGTGTTGCATGATTTGAAAGTCCCCACAGGTTTCTCCGGATCATTCAGTAAGAAAATAAAAATTGTGAAGGGCAAGATCGATGGGCTGAAAAGTCATGATCACCATGTTATCGTGGAGCACCTTCTTCCATTAGCCCTCAGGACTTCTCTCCCCGACTCGGTTGGTCTAGTAATCAACGACCTATGTTGTTTTTTCAGGGAGTTGTGTGCTAAAACACTGGAGGTTGCGACGCTGGATAAACTAGAAAATTCTATTGCGTTGATACTTTGCAAGTTTGAGCGTATTTTCCCACCGTCATTCTTCGATATCATAATACACTTGACGGTTCATCTTGAAACTGAGGCGAAGCTAGCCGGACCGGTACAATATCGATGGATGTATCCCGTCGAGAGGTACGTGTAATTTTTCGTTTCGCGCAATTTATAAATTTATTGTTGTCCTGTATGCCCGTATTTATTTATTCAACATATTCTCATTAGGTACCTTTACACTCTTAAGAAGTATATACGCAATAAAAATCGACCAGAGGGTTCTATCATGCAAGGTTATCTTCTTGATGAAGCAACCATATTTTGTTCCCGCTATCTGGACGAGAACATTGAGACAAGGCTTAACCGACCACGAAGAATTCAAGACGGGCCATATGGTAAAGCCGAGTATAAGAGGGTAGACATTATGTTTATCAACAAGATATACCGGTTTATCTTGCTTAATTGCGCATGTCTTGAACAAATTAGAGAGTAAGTTCTTTTGGATTAATTGTTATATCTGTGTTTGTGTGTGTATGAAATGACATAATATTAATGTCACAATTATTTGTCGAAAACAGAACTCATTTTAACGAGGTACGTGAGGGGCATCCTGATTGGAACGAAGAACGTTTGGAAAAATACCATCAGGATAATTTTTGTGATTGGGTCACAGAGCATGTAAGTTATTCGAATTACATTTTATTGCTATCAGTTTTAATCTAAACTTGTATCGTTATGTATTTGTCGTAAAATTTGTTTTGTTAGATCTACGATCCGAACTTGTCAGCATCATTTGAGAGTGATTCAAGATGTTTAGCTCAATTTCCTACTATGGAGGTTGCATATTACAAAGGATTTGGTGTCCTTGGAAACAAATTCGAAGTTAAGGACATAGAAACATCTAGAACCACTCAGAATAGTGGGATTGCGATGGTAGGATCGGACGGTGTGATTTACTATGGGTACTTAAATTGTATACTCGGCATCCACTATCCCGGACGATTAGAACCCTTTTATATATTCCAGTGTACTTGGTACGATCCGCGAACCGATATGGGCAGGTGGAGAAGCAGTCTTGGGACTTGGAAAGATGAATATGGATTGACCAGTATGAACACACTTCGATTTTACGGTCAGGACGATCCGTTTATCTTTCCGAACCAAGCGTTCCAAGTATACTATTCACAGTGTTTAAAGCATCCAGGGTGGAGTGTTGTATGCCGATGGAAACCCAGAGATGTCTACGATGTCCCAGAATACGAGGACAGCAATGAGGACGAAGAAGAGAGAAGGCTTAAAGTGCTCCGACCGTCTGTTTCGAAGGACGGGTTGTCTTCGACCGATCATGAAGTTACGTGGGTTAGAAATGACATCGACGATGAAATCCAAGTAGATATGTATGATGCGCCCACGAAACGAAAAAGGTTATCAGTAATGTTATATTATTACTTCACATTTTACGCTCTATACATATATAGTCAATACTTTTAATGATGGTCTAATGCGTCCACGAACCGTTTATCTAGGTTTGATGACGATGTCGGGAGCAGCGAGGGGCGGCAGGAGCTCCAGCAGTGGCAGAGGCAGAGGCAGAGTATGTTTATATATCCTATAGTGCATGCATATTGATTTAGAACGTTGTATTATTGATCTACATATTCTTTTTGCAATTACTTATATAATCTATTTTTAATTGTCTAATTATAGGTGGTGCGTCCACACCTTCCGCAGGGGCCACTCCTGCCGCTTCCATACCCTCCGCATCGTTTGCAGGTTAGTATGAATAAATTTAAAATATTTACTCATTTTACATATGCTCTATAGAATAAATATGAACTTCATGGAAATTTAGCTTCGATGTTTATTTTCTAGTTGGAGGGGATGCGTCCGCATCCGGGACCCCGGTTGTTCCTCACCGGAGGAACTATCGTCCCGCTCGTGCTGCTGCCCGGGCCCAGGCTCGTGCGATAGTCACCGGAGGTATATATCACACTTGAATTTTCGTTTAACCTTGATTTCTTAATACAACTTTGTCTTATTATTGATTGTCTTGATATTTCGTGCAGACGCAGGGCCTCCCCATCCCCAGAGGGGGACTCGAGGCCCGAATCAGTCCCATAGGCTGAGGCCTGACAGAGCTAGGGGGGAGGCAGCATTCCCCCTTTTTTTACCCTTGACTATCGCTATACTGGTCCTCATGCCGAGATGTTCGGCCGGTATTGGGGGACAAGAGCCGGCTCGTGAAGAACTATCCACTTCACGTTGAGTGGGGCGAGCAGCACCAACGCTCATTCGCCATCTTCTTTGATCAGGCTCGGGTATGTATTAATATATATTTTCATTTGATATATCCAATATATTTATTATTAACAGTTGCAATCTAATAACAATATTTTTTTGTATTTTCAATTGGATTACGATTTTCAGCCTGTAGCCGACCCTGATCACCCGGGGAGGGTGCTCGACCTTCATGCTCTGTACAATGGCCTGATGAAGAACATGCAGGCCAAGATCCGATACAACAGGAATGAGCTGAAGGCTGACTGCTACTCCCTGTGGATGGCGACCCCCGAGGCAGAGAGCGGCCCTCCTATCTACTCCGGCGTTTGCGAGAGTCGACGTAGAGACATGGCCTCTATTGTGTGCTTATTTCGACTCCCAACGCAAACAGGTATGTATTTTAAATGTAATTCATTATTTATGATATAATTTATTTCTTTGTGTTTCTTAATTAGAAAACTAAATGTTAATGCGTTGTGCAGAAACAGGCCGCTCAGAATACAGAGAACAGGAAGTCGGCGAAGAGGGGTCGCCCCACTTACACAGGTGGCTCGAGGAACATTACTCGAGCCATGGAGTTATCGGTAAATTACAATAGACCGACGTTTGTGATATTCTGCAATATTAAGAGTTATTTTCTAATATTTCTAATATTAAGAGTTACTTTCTAATATTGCAGACATCTCGGACCGTGGCGTCAGGTGGTACACCGAGCGTGCTGTCCGCATATCTTGCCGTCCACGGCACCTCGACAGATCCTGCCACGGGCGAGGTTCGATATCCCGGCGTCGCTACCCAGGAGTACTGCGTAAGTGTTAATATTTTTTCTACCCAAATTTGAAATTTTAGTTTTGGAAGGTTCAAGTTTAAATCTTATACTTATACTTTACTGCTTAATATGGGTGTAGGAGCGGGTGGTTGAGCAGGCCTCGGGGATCGATTTTACCGGACAGAGCGATCCGAGGCTGCTGACCCCAGTTCTGGACGCCGCACACGGAGGGCACCACGGAGGTTGGGAGAGAGGCCGGGGACTGGGCCCTAGCAGGGCCCACATGAGGTTGGACTCCACCCCGGCGGTTACTTCCTCCGTCTCCGGTGACCGACGTGTCCATCAGGAACTGGAGAGCTTGAGGGCCACCGTTCAGGAGTTGAAGGAGATGCTGGTATGTATACTGCTTTATAGTAAAATATCATGTCATATTATATAGATATCAACATATCCATAATTAGTACGTAGCTTGAGCTTATTTGGTTTTAGACTTAAGTTTGATTAATCATACATACAGATGTAATTAAAATAAACAACAAACTAGATATCCAAACGGGTTTTCGAAATAACTTAATAATGATACGAATTCGAATAATACACAGTTCTTACACGCTTATTAGACACGTTAGGTCCAGACGCGATAGGGTATATCGGCCGAGCCTCCACATGCACCTGCTTCGGCTGCGGCTCCGCAAGCCACTACATCGGCTGCGCTTCCGCAGACAGCTCATGTAGCTCCACCGCCCACTCAGACTCCTGCAGCCGCGGCTCCGCAAGAGACTACCTCGACGGCGGCTGCGCAGACCACATCGCCAGCTCCACAGGCCGCTCAGACTCCCGCTCGTGCCGAATTGCAGAGTTTATTGACCGAGGAGCAGGCGCGCGTTATTCTATCGTTATTCAGAGGTGGAGCTGGACCGAACTAGGGTAGCTTTTTGGTTCTTATTTTTTGAAACATGTATTTATTTATATCATACACATTGTACTACATTTTGAAACGATATCGATATTGGTTTATATTTATATCATATTCAGTTTTTGGATTTCTTTTGTATATTATATGCGTGAGATGTGATTATGAATACTGCGATATATATTGTGTGATGATTATTTTTATATTTGATTGATGTATATATTATTGTGCATAGGGCGGGAAAAAATCAGGCAGCACTTTTTTAAAAAAAAATACAGACAATATGTATCTACGGATTAATCTGTAGGCACACATGTTGCCCCTACGGAGATATCCGTAGGGGCAAAATGTCAGCAGTAACTGACATTTGCCCCCTGATCTCAGTACCAGGGGTTGGAAGTGCCCCTACGGACATATCCGTAGGGGCTACAGCCTCTCCCCTATGAAGATATCCGTAGGGGTAAAATATCAGGAATCCTGATATTTTGCCCCTATGGATAGGTACCTACGCAGTTATCCGTAGGGTATATATCTTGGACCTACGGACATATCCGTAGGTACACTTAAAATATTTAAAAAAACCGTAAATAATATAAATTTTTTTACCCTACGGCTTCGTCCGTAGGGACACTAGGACCTACACAGAAATCCGTAGGGGCAAGAATTTGCCCGTAGGGGCAAGTTCAGGGCCTCAACTTGCACCTGCGGCCTTTGCACCTACGGGGTATTTTTTCGTCCCTACGCATATATCCGTAGGGGCAGTGGTTTGCCCCTACGGATAAATCCGTAGGGGCAGCCCTTATTTGTAGTAGTGACACTTATATTGATATTTTCATAACTACGTACATGCACACTGTATATTCATACCAGTTCACACTTATATTGATATTTTCATACCTGCGCACATGCACACTGTATATTCATACCAGTGCACAGATATATTGATATTCTCATACCTGCGCACATGCACACTGTATATTCATACCAGTGCACACATATATTGATATTCTCATACATGCGCACATGCACGCTGTATATTCATACCAGTGCACACATATATTGATATTCTCATACCTGCGCACATGCACACTGTATATTCATACCAGTGCACACATATATTGATATTCTCATACCTGCGCATATGCACACTGTATATTCAGACCAGTGCACACATATATTGATATTTTCATACCTGCGCACATGCACGCTGTATATTCATACCAGTGCACACATATATTGATATTTTCATACATGCACACATGCACACTGTATATTCATACCAGTGCACACATATATTGATATCTTCATACTTGCATGGATTTACGCATTGAGTTTTGGATTCATATGATTTCTGGATTTGAGAACCGAGGTAATTCTTTTAAGAAAATACACACTATTTAAAAACCCGGTTTCTCTTGATATGATATTTCAGTTCATCCACCATGCGTTTTCTCGGTTCTGAGACGTATGATATGTGAACCCGAATCGAGGAGTTGGATGAGGCCGATTGCGGGTACATGGTGGACCCGGTATGGTACCCCGGGACGAGAACGGATCACTGTACAGTAGACGGTGAGCCTGGCAGAGGGACTACTACCTACCGGTGATTGGTTAGACCTGGCGGTTATCTGGAGGATACTGACCAGAGATGAGAGATGGATACGGGACGACACGTACTGCCGTGGCCGAGGGCCGATTCCACAGACGGAGCCCGATACTTTAGGATTTGCGTGTCGATGCTAGACATGATGATTCATGATGTTTTAGTGTGCCGATGCTGGGCACCCATGATTCTATGAGATTTACAGGATTTGATTATATGGATGGACACCGATTATTTTCCACATTGATATTCCGTATAGAAATTAATTATTCCCTTGCTCAGCATTCAGTATTTTACATCTCATCCTGTATCTGTTGTACCTGATAGAGTACACATGCTATGCATGATTATTGCATACCGTGCTCATCCTATATAGATGTCATTAGATTGCATTTGCTATGCACGATTATTGCATACCCTACTCATCCTATATAGATGTCATTAGATTGCATTTGCTATGCCCGATTATTGCATACCCTGCTCATCCTATATAGATGTCATTAGATTGCATTTGCTATGCACGATTATTGCATACCCTGCTAATCCTATATAGATGTCATTAGATTTCATTTTCTATGCACAATTATTACATACCCTGCTCATCCTATATAGATGTCATTAGAATTCATTTGCTATGCCCGATTATTGCATACCCTGCTCATCCTATATATGTCATTAGATTGCATTTGCTATGCACGATTATTGCATACCCTGCTCATCATATAGAGATGTCATTAGATTGCATTTGCTATGCACGATTATTGCATACCCTGCTTATCATATAGAGATGTTATTAGATCGCACTTGATGCATGATTATCGCTCCTGTAGCTCATCATATAGATGTTATCTGTTGGCATAAGTTAGAGTATCACGGCACGTGCGTACTCGCGATTACCTTTATATGTTATCTATTATTCACGAGTTGGCAACTCACCCCCGTTGTGCCACATTGTTTGCAGGTTTCCCCTCGGAGTAGTCGCGGCAGGCTGCTTTCTTGTATCTTTTTGGCTATGGATACCACTGCAGTTGGTGCGTGAGCTGTTTTGCTGTTAGGTGGGTTGTGGTATCTGGTTATTTCCATTGTACATGCTTTTGTATCCAGTACTCTCCATCTACTCTTATGTATTTGACTTAGAGACTAGTATGAGGACGATGATGTATATTATTGTATTCTGGTGTCGAGCTCATGTGAGCCGACTTTACTTATGCAGTTTTATCTGTCTGTGATATTTTCCACTTATTGCTCATTTCTTCGCTACAGCGTCGTATATTGTTATCTTAGTGGTTGTTTACTTAAGGTTTTCTAAACATTTTAACAGACGTTTCTATTAATTGTTTAAAACACTCTATACTTGTACTGGTTTTGATTTCTGGGTTTCGGCTTACTTAGCAGCGTTACGCCTGTAGACATTACGTGGTTAAGTGCCGGTCACGGGCCAAACTTTGGGTCATGACAAAGTTGGTATCAGAGCGTAGGTTTTACCTTCGGAGTATAGGATGACCCTGGTATGATGGAGTAGGTAGCTGCAGCAGAGTGGCGTAGTGTGCGTATGTTCCGCGGCATACTCACGACACGGTACTCCGCCTAAGCGATCTTAGGACTTATTGATTGAAATTCCTTCATGATTGCATACATTCTTTGTTGCGCCACGGTAGCGCCCCGGCCGTCTATCTGAGGCCAAAATGCGGAATCAAAATTTTTCTTAACTTTAAACTGGCGCTACCGCGGACAATATACCCGGATCGTAACCATTAACCGATACTAGCAAACAAGAGAGGGGGTGAGAGATATACCGAGTGATCCGAGTCCTCCGGTCTTCTCGTCGTCGTCCCGATCTCCCGCGGAAACTCCGGTCGTCGCATCCTTGACGGAAGGGCACCACATCGTCTGCATCTTTTACGGGCTCCCACCTCAATACCGAGGCAACTCGGGCACGAAGCTGGCTAGTCGACGTGCCCAAGGTTTGCTGTAGATTGTAGTGTAGAAATGCTTGTCTCATTTGGGGTAGTGAAGTTGCCATTGGATGGAGGGAAGAATCAAAAAACTTTGGAGAGGGGTTTGTGATTTTGGAGCATACAAATGAGATGTTCTAATTTCCCTCTTCCAAAAAATGAAATCCTCTCTCTTTCTCCCTAAAGAGGCCGGCCCCCCTTCATATCAAAATAGTGGAGGAAAAATCAAACTCATGAAGGGAGGTGAGAGTAGTAAAAGTAGAAAGGTGACCACATCCAAAGATGATGATAACAAGGTCAAATCTAAATCAAATCAACTCTAATCACAATCTAATCTCAAAAAGCAAGCCATCATGAAAAAGCAAAGATGCTTAACTTATCATAATGCCACAAGTGCAAGAAACCCCCTCCACAAATGTTATTTGCAAAGTTGCAAATAACCCCCTCCATCGGAAAAGTCCGGCCGGGAAAGAACAAAGGAAAACCGGCCGGAACGGAATGCAAACTGGCAACTCCAGAAAACTGGTCCCGTAATAAATTACAGGAAAACCCCGATACTGTGCATACACACCCGCATCTGTATTCCGACTGGATACAAATGCAATGAGACAAAATCTACACTGTACTAAACTAGGATCCGGCTTAAACCAAAGCCGGCTAGTAATATCCGTTCGATCCTGATCAGTGCAATACCGCACGTATCTGATCGAACCTTGCCATATATCCATACGGCCACTAGTACAAACCGTCCGATCCTGATCCGTGCAATACCGCACGTATCTGATCGGACCCTGCCATATCTCCATACGGCCTCTACTGCGTTTCGCCCGAAAGCTTGAGTAACTGAAAGTGTGGTGGACTCTAAAGACTCGTCAATACTATGGCTGTGGATTTAACCACTAGCACGTCAGAGGTATAAGCCAATACGTGACGGGCCACCAGCTATTGACCAAAAGGGACGTCGATGAGCGAACTCATCCTGACACCCTACTGAGCCTGTCAGTGACAATATCCGTACAGTCCGGTCCGTTCGTCTATGAGTATCGCATGGCGGGCCTAGGGGGTTGGTAAAAGTCAGACCCCCAAAAGCGGTATAAGTCGTGTCGGAGTGTAGCCCAGAACACCCTGAGATACTACTGGAATACCTACCAGTAAATCTCCTGCCTCGGCCGAGGGCTTTGTGTAATGGCTCTCCTGGACACAGCGCGACCTCACCCCCAATACCGGGAGAGACGAACCCCTGAAGATCCGCTCACTGCCTCCATGTGGCTCGGGACTGTACCCAACTAAAACCTGTTTACACGATCCTTTGAGCCGTGGTAGGGTAGTATACAGTGGGAACTCACACGAGACAAATGATGATCCCTAGGTCGATGAACTAACCTGTACACATGTCACCAGGGAACTGCTATCTGACGTCAGGTATAAGACCAACTAGCATGTTCCCGGCGAGTCCTGTCCGGTGTACTCATAACCCAATGAGCACCTGTATACATCTTAGGTGAACCAACTGACACCAGTGGCTTGTGAGATCGGCCACCGCCCCTCGTCGGGGTCTCGACTGTATACACTAGTCTACTCTGGAGAATCGATGCCCTGTCTCGAAACTCCCACGACTAGGGACCTTTTAAGGATGTGCTTATGGACCACCAGCTCTCACGTATATGATCGCCATCATACTGCTGGCAGTCAAGCAAGAATCCTAGGGGCTCTATCAGCGTGTAATAGCGACCTGTAAGGTCACCTGAAGCAGTACACGATGATAAAGGTAAACCAGATAGCATACTATCATCTCGAGTAAGACTGTCCTCCTGGGATAGGTCCTCCCTCAATCATTGCAATCACGTGCCTGTGATCCAATAATTGACTCTGAGGGCACTATCTCCAACATTCTTGTGATTCGATTTCCGTATCCTCATCGAATCCTACTTTCTTTTCAGCCAATATGCTGCCAAAGACTACGAGGGCGCAGAGAGCGGCTGCGAGAGCCGAGATCCGAGTAGATTCGTCCAAGACGAGGACTGATCCGGGCAGTGCACTCATTGTACCAGAGCAGACTGTTCCTCCTACGACAGACCAGATCGCTATGGTAGGGGCTGGTATGCAGGAGATGCGCCAGACGATGGGATCTGATATGCAGGAGATGCGCTAGATGATGGGATCGCTAGTTGAGACACTTCGAGCGCAGTGACCAGAGGTAGCTCCACCCGTTGCAGGAACCGTGATGGTACCTACAGTACAAGCAGTTGCCCCCGCAGCTACAGAAGTCATCTCAGTATCGCTATCAGAGTTCATGAGGCTGAGGCCTCCGGTCTTCACAGGCACCGATGCAGCCGAGGACCCACAGTCATTCATTGATAGGATGGCCCGGATATATCGTTCGCTTAGATGCTCAAATGCGAGATGGGTAGAGTTCGCGAGCTTTCGCCTGGAAGGACTTGCACAGAAATGGTGTGAATCGATCGAGAAGGGCAGAGCAGCAGGTCTTCCTCCTATGACCTGGACCGAGTTTGTGACAGTATTTCTAGCCCGTTTCCTTCCCCAGAGTGTTAGGGATGCCTGAGCGCGCAGATTCGAGTCTTTACGCCAGACTCCAGAGATGACAGTGGCAGAGTACGATGTGTTGTTCACCGAGCTATCAGTGTATGCTCCATATCTAGTGGCTACTGAAAAGATGCGAGTCAAGAGATTTGTTCGAGGCTTACTTACACCCCTGTTCCTTGAGATCAGCGCACAGCATTGCGAGACTTATGCAGCATCTTTAGACGCAGCCTTATTAGTCGAGGAGCGCCTCGCAGAGACTTCTGTAGTTCCAGGGCCGAAGAGAGTTCGTACGGGTACACCGGTACAGAGACGGCCATTTAGGCGCCGCGACAGACACCTTGCAGGTGGTAGAGATTTGGGGCGAGGCCGGTTGTTCAGCACTTATCCTCAGGAGGGTCAGCCGGCACCATCTAGATGTTTCCGATGCGGGAGTACTTATCATCGTGTTCAAGATTGCCCAGAGCCACAGGAGGGCGAGACTACTGTACCACGTGTCATATTTCCACCTTCCCCACCCCAAGAAGGCATTGCCTATTATACCTGTTGTTGCTCCGCGTCAGGCTCATGCACAGAGAGGCCGTGGTTGCGGAGGGTTTACTTATAGAGGACGAGGTGGCCAAGGCCAAGGACAGCCAGCTGCCGGCAGAGTACAGCCAGTTGCTTGTAGGGGACCGCCAGTCGCAGGCAGAGGATAGGCACGGGTTTTCGCGTTGACGCATCGGGACACACAGGCATCCAATGCTGTGGTCTCAGGTACCCTATCAGTATGTTCTGTTGACACGCACGTGTTGTTTGATCCCGGATCCACGCACTCATACGTTTCCACACACTTCGTGCTGAGTTTGGGTAGAGAGTCCAGTTTGCTTGATCAGCCGCTTGTTGTGACCACTCCCGTGGGAGAGTCATTTGTTGCTAGGCACGTGTTCCGATCCTGTGTTGTCCGTATTGGTGAGAGAGAGTTTCCTGTCGACTTGATCCTTCTTGAGATGTTGGACTTCGACGTTCTTTTGGGCATGGATTGGTTAGCCACGTGCTATGCGTCTGTGGACTGCCGCGAGAAGACAGTTAGATTTTGTTTTCCCGGCGAGTCGGCTTTTGTTTTGCAGGGGGACCATGGAGCCGCCCCTCACAGTTTGATTTCTTCTCTTCGCGCTGGATAGCTGTTGAGGAAGGTATGTCAGGGATTTCTAGCTTATGTTTGCGATATTAGAGCTACAGATGTTCCGTTGGACCAAGTTCCGACTGTTTGTGAGTTCCCTGATGTTTTCC
Source organism: Agapanthus africanus (assembly GCA_030015575.1). NCBI lineage: Eukaryota > Viridiplantae > Streptophyta > Magnoliopsida > Asparagales > Amaryllidaceae > Agapanthus > Agapanthus africanus. The sequence goes on from CM057339.1 coordinate 392,828,755, forward strand.
CTAACGAGCTTCCTGGGCTACCGCCTGAGCGCGATATTGTTTTCTGTATCGATTTGATTCCCGGCACGGGGCCTATTTCTATACCGCCTTATCGGATGGCCCCGGCAGAGCTTAGTGAGTTGAAGGGTCAGTTGCAAGACTTGCTAGATAAGGGACTTATTCGACCCAGTGTTTCTCCTTAGGGTGCTCCAGTCCTGTTTATCAAGAAGAAGGACGGCAGTTTGCGTTTGTGTATCGACTACCGTCAGCTGAACAGGGTTACAGTGCGGAACAGGTATCCTTTGCCACGCATCGACGACTTGTTCGACCAGCTTCAGGGGGCAGGATATTTTTTGAGGATCGATTTGCGATCAGGCTACCATCAGCTGCGGGTTCGACAGGAGGACATACCGAGGACAGCTTTCCGCACCCGCTACGGCCATTATGAGTTTTTGGTGATGTCTTTCAGACTCACCAATGCGCCAGCCGCATTCATGGACTTGATGAACCGTATTTTCCGGCCGTATCTTGATCTGTTCATCATCGTATTCATTGACGATATCTTGGTGTATTCCCGCAGCAGAGAGGAGCACGAGCAGCACCTGTGGATCACGCTGCAGACTTTGAGAGAGCACCGGCTTTTCGCCAAATTCTCCAAGTGTGCATTCTGGTTGGACAGCGTAGACTTCTTGGGTCACGTGATTACACGGGAGGGTATATGTGTGGACCCGAAGAAGATCGAGGCCGTTCAGCATTGGCCCGGACCCACATCAGTCACAGAGATTCGCAGCTTTCTAGGACTGGCCGGCTACTACAGGCGATTTATGCAGGACTTCTCCCGTATTGCAGCACCTTTGACCGGGTTGACCTGGAAGGGAGTTCCTTTCGATTGGACGGAGGAGTGCGAGCACAGTTTTCAGCAGCTACGGACTCGACTGACTACGACGCCGGTGTTATCATTGCCTTCAGGATCGGGCGGATTTGTGGTCTATTGTGATGCTTCTCGAGTGGAGCTAGGGTGCGTATTGATGCAGCATGACAGGGTGATCACGTATGCTTCACGGCAGTTGAAGAAACATGAACAGAACTTCCCCACTCATGATTTAGAGATGGCTGCAGTGGTCTTTACACTTAAGATCTGGTGACGTTACCTATACGGCGAGTCGTGCCAAATATTCACTGATCACAAGAGCTTAAAGTATATATTTCAGCAGCGAGACCTGAATCTTAGACAGCGCCGTTGGATGGAGTTAGTGAAGGACTACGATTGCGAGATCTTGTATCACCCGGGCAAGGCTAATGTAGTGGCGGATGCTTTGAGTAGGAGGCCCGGGGGTAGTCTATCTTGTTTGAGCGCAGTGCAGAGGTAGTCGTCGGAAGATTGGCAGATTTTATGCGACAGCCGGGTGCAGTTCGAGTTTACGCCGATCGAGGGACAGCTTGCGCATGTTCGTGCACGCCCACAGTTGCTTGACCGTATACATGAGGCACAGTACAGTGATGACCGTTGTTCAGAGATCATGGCACAGATTGGACAGAGCTGATTTTCCGAGATCGTGATCGATGATCAGGGGATACTGCGATTTGGGACTAGACTGTGCGTACCAAATGCTGAGGGACTGCGGCGCAAGATTCTTGAGGAGGCACATCGGTCGGTGTACAGTGTTCATCCGGGTTCCACCAAGATGTACCATGATATGAGAGATGTTTACTGGTGGGACGGAATGAAGAGGGGCATCGCAGATTTCGTGTCGAGATGCCTGACTTGTCAGCAAGTCAAAGCCGAGCACCAGAGGCCCGCGGGAATGCTACCGCCGTTACCCATTGCGGAGTGGAAATGGGAACAGATTTCTATGGACTTTATTGTGGGTCTACCTAGGACTAGTCGAGGGTATGACTCCATCTGGGTGATCTTGGATCATTTGACGAAAGTGGCTCACTTCCTGCCGGTGAAGACGACTTTCGGATTTGCTCAGTATGCCCAGATATACATCGACGAGATAGTACGACTGCACGGAGTTCCGACATGTATCGTGTCCGACAGAGGCACCCAGTTTACCAGCCGACTATGGCAGAGACTTCAGGAGGCTTTGGGCACCCGTTTGAGTTTCAGCACAGCATTTCATCCGCAGACCGACGGACAGTCAGAGCGGACTATTCAGACTCTCGAGGACATGCTCCGAGCGTGCGTTTTAGACTTTGGAGGTAGCTGGGATCATCATTTACCCTTAGTAGAGTTCTCCTACAACAACAGCTTCCAGGAGACCATTCAGATGGCACCATTCGAGGCTCTATATGGTAGGATATGCAGATCGCCCATCTGTTGGACAGAGCTCAGCGAGAGCAGTATCTTAGGGCCACAGATTGTTGGGGAGACGACCGCGAAGATCCAGTTGATTTGAGATAGGATGAGAGCAGCCCAGAGTAGGCAGAGCTCTTATGCGGACCGTCGTCGGCGCAGACTTGAGTTTTCTGTTGGTGGTCATGTTTTCTTGAGGGTCTCCCCAATAAAAGGAGTGATGAGGTTTGGGAAGAAGGGGAAGCTTAGCCCCAGATACATGGGCCCCTTCGAGATCCTCGAGCGTGTTGGTGCAGTTTCCTATCGATTAGCCCTTCCGCCCAGTTTCCCAGATGTGCACCTCGTATTTCACGTTTCGATGCTCCGCAAGTATCTTCACGATCCTTCGCATGCGATTCAGCACCCGACGATCCAGCTTGAGCGCGACCTTTCCTTTGCAGAGCAGCCGGTTGACATCTTAGATCGACAGGTGAAGAAATTGAGATCGAAGGATATACCGTCCGTCAAGGTACTTTGGCGTGGCCCGAGCAGCGAGGAGGTCACTAGGGAGACCGAGAGCGAGATGAAGAAGAAATATCCCCATCTCTTTGAAGGTACGCGCAGTTAGTTTTTTTTTTATTCGGGGACCAAATTTCTTTAAGGGGGGGTAGATTGTAACGCTTTGAAATTCGTTTAGGTTAATTTCGCGTTAGTTAGTAAGATGCGTGTTTTTCATAAATGCTCGTAAATCTTTTTTTTCCTTTTTAACTAGTTCTAATTGTGATGAGAGGTGTTATATATATATATATATATATATATATAGGGTTTATTAATTATAATTTAGCTTGTGTTCACTTTATTTAGGAATTTTCCATAATTATTTTTTTAAACAAGGTTTAGTGTACAACTTGCACACTTATCATTTTTGTAGCTTAGGTTAGTGCAACCATGTTATTTCCTTCTTGCATGGTTTATATCCCCACTAAATCAATTTTAAAACAAGTGCGCACATATATTGATATTTTCATACCTGCGCACATGCACACTGTATATTCATACCAGTGCACACATATATTGATATTTTCATATCTGGGCACATGCACACTGTATATTCATACCAGTGCACACATATATTGATATTTTCATACCTGCGCACATGCACACTGTATATTCATACCAGTGCACACATATATTGATATTTTCATACCTGCGCACATGCACACTGTATATTCATACCAGTGCACATACACATATTGATATTTTCATACCTGCGCACATGCACACTGTATATTCATACCAGTGCACACATATATTGATAATTTCATACCTGCGCACATGCACACTGTATATTCATACCAGTGCACACATATATTGATATTTTCATACCTGCGCACATGCATACTGTATATTCATACCAGTGCACATGTATATTGATATTTTCATACCTGCGCACATGCACACTGTATATTCATACCAGTGCACGCATGGATTTACGCATTGAGATATGTTGTTTCCATGATATTTCTGGATTTAGGAACCGCGGATATTTCAAAAGAGAATTTGTAATTATTTTAAAAATCCGGTTACCCTTGATATGATATTTTAATGCGTCCACCATGTGTTTTCTCAGTGCTGAGTGCGACATGTGAAACCCGATTCGAGGAGGCGGATGAGGCCGATTGCGGGTACACGGTGGACCCGGTATGGTACCCCGGGGCGAGAACGGATCGATGTGCAGTAGACGGTGAGCTTGGCAGAGGGACTACTACCTACCGATGATTGGTTAGATCTGGCGGTTATCCGGAGGATACTGACCAGTGATGAGAGATGGATACGGGCCGATCCGTACTGTCGGGGCCGACGGCCGATTCCGCAGGCGGGGCCCGATACTTGAGGATTTGCGTGTCGATGGTAGACACGATGATTCATGATGTTTTAGTGTGCTGATGCTAGGCACCCATGATTCTATGAGATTTACAGGATTTGGGTATATGGATGGACACCGATTATTTCCACGTTGATATTCCGTGTAGATATTAATTATTCCCATGCTCAGTATTCAGTATTTTACATCTCATCCTGTATCTGTTGTACCTGATAGAGTACACATGCTATGCACGATTATTGCATACCCTGCTCATCCTATATAGATGTCATTAGATTGCATTTGCTATACACGATTATTGCATACCCTGCTCATCCTATATAGATGTCATTAGATTGCATTTGCTATACACGATTATTGCATACCCTGCTCATCCTATATAGATTTCATTAGATTGCATTTGCTATGCACGATTATTGCATACCCTGCTCATCCTATATAGATGTCATTAGATTGCATTTGCTATGTACGATTATTGCATACCCTGCTCATCATTGTTCCCCTCCGAACGGCGGCCGAGACGCGAGGACGTCTCGCCTGAGATTCGGGGCAGATGCTACTTGGTTTTATCCGTACACCTCTCCGAAGATGCCAAGTTGATTTATGGCACCGTGTATCGGAGGTTTAGACGGATGCGGCCGATGTAGCAGACTTCGTCAGATTCCGCCTCGCTTGAGAGGTTTTTGATTGTGGGGACGCTCTTCCCTACAGGCGTAAGCCCCTGCAGTTAATTACGCTACCGCATCGCGGTAACAACTTTCTCCTTCTCCAGAATTTCACTTCATGTCGTGGGTGTTTGTTTTGTTTGTGGTTGCCCATGGATTGTATACGGAGACTATTTATTTCGTCGCCCGTAGGACGTGGATTAGTCCAAATCCGTACTTTCTTAGATTTGGGTTTTGGGTTTTGGTTTAAGGATACGTTAGCCATATTTGAGGCTAAGATCAACTTAAACGTTTGTTAAGGATACGTTAGTCTGATTTGAGACTAAGATCAACTTAACGGAAAGAGCATTTATGGGCTCTATTGTTCCAGTTTAGGGACGTAGTGGTCCACTGTGTGCATGGCCATCAGGACCCGTCACCTCTCTGACGTCGCTGAAGGATTACAACGATAGGTGTCAGAGGAGTTCGGAGATGTACCCTTGAACCAAAGTTGATTGGGGGTCTTATAGTCCAATTTGGGACTAAAGTGTTACGCCCCACCCCCAATTTTATCGGATGTCCCCAAAGGGACATCCGATAAAATTGGGGGTGGGGCGTAACAGAATGGTATCAGGGCAGTGTTTAGTATCAAGGGATAACATTAACTATACTGTATTACGTTATTCTTGTTTCATTACTCTTGATTTTCATCCTTGAATCTGATCTTATCCTTTGAACCTTCCAGTGATATGACGTCCCCGAACGACCCCTCCTCGGACTCTAGCACTCAGGACCGCACGGAAAGAATACTTAGTGCACTGACCTCTCTCGCGGAAGCTCAGGAAAGGAAGACAGATTTACTCGCTGAAGGACTCAAGGCGATTACCGCCGCAGGAGGACCCTCCGCACTCATTACCACTCCCGAGGGCGCTACCCCACCAGCTTATCATGCTAGGGCTGGTACCGTATCAGACTTCCGACGGTTACATCCAGCTGCATTCACAGGGCTAGCTGAACCCCTTGAGGCTGAGCAATGGCTGGTGAACATGGAGAACTTATTAATAGCAGCCAGGGTTCCAGAGGAAGATAGGGTAGACGTGATAAAGATACAATTGGAAGATGAAGCCCGTACATGGTGGTCGGTGGATGAAAGCAGGCTAGACGGGCCGATTGAATGGGGCAAGTTTAAAGAGTGCTTCCTAGATCATTATTTCCCTTCCACAGCCAAGGCAGAAATGGAGGAAAGATTTATTCTTTTGAAGCAGAATGGACGCCCAGTGGACGTTTATGCGGCAGAATTCAACCGTCTGAGCCGCTTTGCTTCATACATGGTCGACTCAGAGGTCACCAGGGCCAGACGCTTCCTTCAGGGGTTAGATTTCGAGTTGCAGCAGTTGATTGCATCGTTGGATTTGCAGACTTTCGCACAGGTACTCAACGCGGCGAGAGTTCAGGAGCAATTGATTAACAAGTTCAGGAGACCTCCAGTCGTTCCAGCACGTACCCACACGCCTTCTCGAGGAGCCATACCGGTTCACAGGCCAGGAACGACACAAATGAAGCGCCCGTTCGTACCACAGCATCGCCCCCAGAGACAGGGCGTAGTTTGCGGATATTGTGGTAGAGGTGGGCATACCCAGAAGGACTGTCACCGTGCCAAGGGACAGTGTTTGATTTGCGGATCCAGTCAGCACAAGATTAGCAGTTGCCCTGAGCGAGCAGAGATACAGGGAGGTTCTGGACCGCCACAGCAGAGGCCATAGGAGCAGAGGCAACCATTTGCAGGTCACGGTCAGGGACGGGCTTTCACTTTGACCGCCGAGCAGGCAGAGGCGTCAGGAGACGTGGTTACAGGTACTCTACTTGTACATTCCTTGCCAGCTAGAGTACTATTTGATTCGGGAGCATCGCATTGTTTCTTGTCTGAGCGTTTCACTGATACACACTCCATACCACATGAACCACTAACCAAGGGATGGGAAATACATACGGGTAATGGCATTATAATATCTAGTCGAGAATGTAGGTTATGCCCGGTTGTAGTGCGTGGCAGGGAATTCTATGCGAATTTCCTTCTGATTAGGACAGGCAGTTTCGACGCAATTCTCGGATGGATTGGATGAGCACTTTCCATGCGGTTATCGATTGTCGTGCAAGGAAGGTGATCTTCCGCATTCCTAATCACCCGGAGTTTACCTTCGAGGGAGGAAGCAAATCTTTGGAGCCAGCTAAGTACAGAGCAAAGCCGAAGTGTGACTACAGCGGGATGATTTCTTGACCGTAGGAGCATGGCTGGCCTAGTCATCCCTCGTTTTCCGTATTTTAGGAAGCGGGGCGTGACATGGTCTGTGGTTCGAGGACGAACCATTGTTCAAAGGTGGGGAGAATGTCGGGACCCGGTTCTTGCTCACGGAGCAAAGTGGCACACGGAAAAAAGTGCCACGCCAAGTGTCGTGTTAAGTGGGCGGAGGCAACCTCTTGAATCCGTGGGGGCCACCTCTTGAGTCCGTAGGACCCACTGTAGAACAATGGGGACTCTTCGTAATACATTCCGAAAGAGGGCAGATCTGTACTATAAATGGAATGATACCACTCTTCAATACAGAGGCGCCTTTAAGTGAACTGGCACTACAGGAGCTTGAGAACTCCGTAGTTAAGCGTGCTCGAGCCAGGGAAGTTCTGGGATGGGTGACCTCCTGGGAAGTGGCCCCTGGCCGGGTCCGGTTCGCCCTGAAGGACAAAACCGTGCGGTTTCAGCCAGAGCGGACAATACTCTCTGTATTGGGGGTGGGGCGTGACAGAATGGTATCAGAGCCGGTCCCTCAATAGTAGGTCTGTGGTTCGAGGACGAACCATTGTTCAAAGGTGAGGAGAATGTCGGGTCCGGTTCGTCCCGAAGGATAAAACCGTGCGGTTTCGGTCAGAGCGGACAATACTCTCTGTATTGGGGGTGGAGCATGACATAAAGTCTGTTCGAATGTTTAAGGATATGTTAGCCATATTTGAGGCTATGATCAACTTAAACGGGATCGTTTAGATCCGACAAAAGAGCATTTGGGAGCCCTATTGTTCCAGTTTAGGGACGTAATGGTCCATTGCCAGTTTAGGGATGTGGTGGTCCATTGCCAGTTTAGGGACGTGGTGGTCCATTGCCAGTATGGCCGTCGGGACCCGTCACCTCTCTGACTTCGATGAAGGATTACAATGATAGGTGTCAGAGGAGTTCAGAGATGTACCCTTGGACCAAAGTTGATTGATTTAAAAGAGCAGCCATGCTCAATCAATTTAATTTGAGGACTTACGGCCATGATTGGGCTAAGTCCAGTTGAAGATGTTCAACATTTTTATCTTTGGCTTATTAGGCATGTGCTAGGGTTTTGCCCCTGTTTGATAATGCACTGCATTTCATTCTAGCCTGCTAGGCCTTTTTGATTTGGGCTATGTCCCTTTAAATGATGTATAGCATCTGTTTTGAGCTTGACAGACCTCTGTTTGGGCTTTATTCCCTTTAATAGTGCATAGCACTTTGTTTGGTCTGCTAGACCTTTCTTTATTGGGCTCTGCCCTTGATAATGCATTGCATTAATTAGTCTAACAGAGTGCCACGTAGCTTGTCAGGCGCTTTGCGCTGATTAAGGAGCGCAAGGCGCAAGTCCATGTGGAGGTGACACGTGTCACACTCTGGTGAGCGCAAGCGCAGTGCATTGCGCTTGCGCTGCCGACACGTGGCGCGCTCTGGCGAGTTGTGCCAAATTCAGAGAGCAAAGCCATGTCTTAAAAGCGCACAGCGCAAGTGAGTCAGATGCTGACACGTGGCGCTCTCTGGTGGCTTGCGCCAACCCAGGAGCGCAACAGTGCAGTTTTGCAAGTGCAAGGCACTATTAACTTGAGAATCTTTTAGATTCCAGAACCAATGGTTCACCAAAAAATACAAAGCACTGTTTATTTTCTTGATCTAATTTAGATCAAAGAAAACAAGTTTCTCTTGTTTTTAAAGAACCAATGGTTTATAAGAAAGTGCAAAGCACTATTATTATTTATTTTTCTTTTTATTGAAGATCATTGATCTTGTTCTTAGATCAATGATCTGTTCATAAGAGAATTTTCTCTCTTTTCTAAAGGTTTTTACCTTTTTTTGTTCTTGAGGAATTTTCTCCAATTCTTCAGAGTCCTCAATGATGATGTTGATGATTTTGATTTGGGGTCTAGGGGCCTTTATATAGTGCCCATAAATTTGTTAAAGAGATCTTTCTCTGAGTGATTTGGAGAATTTTCCCCACCGTTGGATCTTTGATCCAAGGGCTTCTGTTTTATAGAAGGCAATCTTCTTGTTTTAAAAAGAACAGAAAAATCTTGCTAGATTTTAATTCTGTTTGGCGTAAACGCCCCAGTGCATGACACGTGTCAAGCAGCGCAGAGCGCAGCGCAACTGCGCTGACACGTGTCGTGCAGCGCACAGCGCAGCGCAACTGCGCTTGCGCTGACACTTGTCGTGCTGCGCAGCGCTTGCGCAACTGCGCTTGCGCAACTGCGCTTGTTGACACGTGTCGCGCAGCGCTTGCGCAACTGAAGCGTTACTTCCTTTAATTTTTATTTTAAATAGAGCCTTGCTCTGATTGGGCGCGCTGCCTTGGGCGCTGCGCTCTCTGCGCTGGCGTGCCTGATTTTGACACGTGGCGCCCTGTGCGCAGCGCAAGGGATCTGAAGCGTTGCTTCATTTATTAAAATTTAAATTTTCAAAGTAGAGCTTTGCTCTGATTGGGGGAAGATGAAGTGTTGCTTCATCTCCCGCTTTGGAATTTGAACAGAGCTTTGCTCCGATTGGGGTAAACAAATGCTCCCCCCACCGCTGCGCTCACGTAGCCCCAAACGTGAGCGCAACGGTGGCATAATTCCAATCGTTGCGGCAACTTTTGGAAGTTGAAAGGGCATTTGATGCCTATAAATAGGACCTTTGGTCCTCAACAGATGATCGTCATCTTTAGAATTTTACTCTCAAAACTTCAGAGCTTTGCTCTTGCCTTTAAGAACTCTCAGAGTTAGATTTTTCTTCAAAAGAAACTTTTTAGGTAAAAATTAATCTTGAGTTAAATTAATTTCAATTAGTAGAGCCTTGCTCTTATAGATCTTTTGATCTAAAGAAAACCCCCTTGGGGTTTTACCAACAGAGCCTTGCTCTTTTGTTTAAACACTTTTAAAAGTTCAATCTTTAGAGAATTCCAGGTAAAAAATTAATTTGGATTAAATTAAATCAATTTTAAGAGCCTCACTCTCAATAGATCCCTGATCTAAAGAAAACCCATTTAGGGTTTAATTTAGCAGAGCTTTGCTCTAAAGGGGTCTAAAAAAGACTAAGGAGAACCCTATTAGGGCTCCATTAATAGAGCTCTGCTCTCTAAAAGATTTTCGTGGGATTTTCTTAATTCATCAATGGAGCTTCGCTCCTTCCAAATCATCTAGAAGAACTCTTAAGAATTCTTCATGGATCTTGGAAGTTAAAGATGGCATTTTATATTATTATTATTATTATTATTATTATATCACCTTTGCAAAGCAAAGCTCTCCTTAGGGGATTTTCCTCAAATTCTCCTCATTACTGATTTTGACAGGTGTCACTCCTGTCTGCAAAGCATTGCTCTCGAGGAGTTTTAACTCTCTTTTTATCATTGCTAATCTTCCAATGATGTTTCCTTCAGGCATTATGGCGGTGCGTCTATACAGTCTACATGAGTTCATCACATACGAGGATATCTGTGTACAGGGCCGTCAACAAGACCAGGAGTTTACGGATGCCCAATGTGCGGAGGTCATGGGTCGTCTGAACGCACGTGTTGGTTGGTTGCTCCCCCGCCGCTATGCTCTCTTGAAAGTAGTGCTGGGAGCAATTTGGAGAGCACTCCCGGGGTTCCATGAGGCCCTACCGCTCAATGCGCTGGATGATGCCGAAGACAAGGTGCATTCAGTGTACCTGTCGGGGCTGATCTTGAAGAAACGGCGGGATAGCCTCATCGACATCCTGCATCAAATTTTCAAGCAGACGAAGATATTCGCTGCTTATCGAAAGATGGGGGGCTTGCCGAGGATCTTGACACACAGGAGCGCGAGAGGCTACGCACAAGAATAATCAGAAAGGCCAGAAGAACTCTGGATGGCCTTAGTTTTGACTTCCTCAATCCATGGCCTGGATCTGAGGTTATACCATTGTAACAATATTTCTCGTTTATTGCTTTATGATTGTAAGAATTTTTTGGCAAAATTAATGGAAAAACTTTATCCCAGCTTGTCTTATTTTTCGTTCTGAGTCTTTTGCCTATGCATGAATGAGTGTGTCTCGAGTGCTTGATCAAATGCCAATCGGATGTTCTTTCTGTCGCTTTCCTCTTTCTTTTATTATCCGTATGTTACCTTAGTGAACATGGTTGAAAAATAACAGAGTAAGCACCTTGGTTTCTTTAAGAGATAGCGATGGCTTAGGCCGCAGGTTCAGATCTGCCGCCTAAGACTTTTCAACTCTATGAGCCGTGAGGGTCTCATAGAGACTTTTCTCCCTACGGATCGAGAGGATCTCGTAGGTGAATTTTCTCCTTAGGAATCGTGAGGATTCCTAAGTGTGTTTTCTCTTATAAGTCGTGAGGATCCTATAAGAGAATTTTTCCCTCTTACGAGTCGAGAGAACCCGTAAGCGGTTGTTTCCCTCCTTGTCGAGATTCGCCTTTGGAGAGTGAGACCCGTGGATAGTATGCAAGAGACCATTTTTTTTGACCAACTTGCAGGGTCCCAGTGCTTAGGAAACAGGTTTCTTTTATGCCCACTTCCTAAGGCTTTATCTCACGAGTCGAGCCGCATCAAGAAGTTCTCGTAAAGACATCAATTTCTTCACAAGTCGAGACGGATCGAGAATTTCTCGCAAGAATATCCTAACGTTGCAGTTAACCTCTGCTCTTTACAAAAGAAGTCCGTTAGGGTTTATGGTACTCAGGGTTTTGGCCATCGTACCGTCATATAAGATGATATATTCCTCGATAGGCAATCGTGTTGTTCGAGTAGCCCTGCGACTGCCGTGTCTCTGATCCCTTCGGGGGCTGGACAAGGCGTCTTCAAGCAATCTTCCTTGGCAGTTTGACCATCGGAAGAGCAAGCGTTAGGTATTTTACCATGCCGCTTTTTACTTGAGGTTAGGCTCATTTTGGTGAGCCCCGATGAGTCACATCCACTCCGCGCTGGTGTGGGATGATCTCCGATAGTCTTTCAGGTTTTATGTGAGTTGCCGTCAAGACCCTGAAGCTAGGAATTTGGCCTTTGCTTCGTTTGCTGGCATCGCGTCTGCTGTATCGAGACGAATGTCGCGATGGGAACTAGGGATTTTGCCGTGGCTCCGTTTGTTTGATTGTCGCGTCTGAACCCTGCTGGAGAAAGAACGCTGGGGTGACATCTCGTCTGCTATATCGAGACGAACGTCACAGTTGTCTCTAGGTTGCTTGTGAACTATCGAGGTTTGGAACTAGGGATTTTGCCATGGCTCCGTTTGTTTGATTGTCGTGTCCGAACCCTGTTGGAGGAAGAACGCTAGGGTGACATCTCGTCTGATGTATCAAGACGGACGCCGTAGTTGTCTCTAGGTTGCTTGTGAACCATCGAGGTTTGGAACTAGGGATTTTGCCATGGCTCCGTTTGTTTGATTGTCGCGTCCGAACCCTGCTGGAGGAAGAACGCTGGGGTGACATCTCGTCTGCTGTATCGAGACGGACGTCGTAGTTGTCTCTAGGTTGCTTATGAACCGTCGAGGTTTGGAACTAGGTATTTTGCCGTGGCTCCGTTTGTTCGATGATGTTGCGTCTGCTGTGTCGAGACGAACGTCGAAGTGGTGACCATCCCGCACTGATGTGGGATGATCTCCGATAGTCTTTCAGGTTTTATATGAGTTACCGTTAAGACCCTGAAGCTAGGAATTTGGCCTTTGCTTCGTTTGCTTTGGCGTGTCCGGATCTTGTTGGAGGAAGAACGTTGTGGTGACATCTCGTCTGCTGGATCGAGACGAATGTCGCGGTGGAGTTGGGATTTTGCCATCACTCCTCTTTGATTCGACCATGGGGTCTTTTGTTGATGTTGTATCTTCATCCTGCTGGACTGCGAAGGAACGCCGTTGTTGACATTACCTCTGTTGTAACGAGACGAATGCTGAGGTGGAGTTGGGATTTTACCATCACTCCGCTTTGTTTCGACCATGGGGTCTTTAGTTGACGTTGCATCCGCATCCTGCTGGACTGCGAAGGAACGCCGTTGGTGATCTCTAAGTTGTCGATGTTGACTTCGAGACCCAGAAGCTATAGATCTTCCTTTTGCTTCACCTGTTGACATTATGTCTGCAATATTGCGACAAATGTCGAGGTTGTTTCTAGGTTGCTGGTGAACCGTCAAGGTTTGGCTTCGCTTTTTGATGGAGCCTGTTGGGAAGGTATGGTTCCCTCTTTGTTTGTGTCCCTGGATTGTATACGGGGATCGATGTGATCTCACCTGTAGGGGATAAATTTCGTTCATCATTTTTTTTGTATTATTATTTTATTTCCGCGATGCTCTATCATTTCAGCTTTCATATCACGAAGGTCGCGATTGCCCAATCATTTCGGCTATTTTTTGCGGTGCCCAATCATTTCAACTATTTATTTTATTTTTACTTGCTGCTTTTTATCGCGAGTTGCCCAATCATTTCGGTTATTTATTTTATTTTTACTCGCTGGTTTTTATTGCGAGTTGCCCAATCATTTCGGTTATTTTGTATGCATACGTTTTCTTTACTTGCTGCTTTTTATTGCAAGTTGCCCAATCATTTCGGCTATTTTGTACGCATACGCGCGGCCTACCGGTTTTTCACCGTAAACTTGAACTTAGACACTGATTTCGGCATCAGCACCGCTACAACTGGGATATTGCCAGAAGCGAATCATCATTTGCCTCCGTCGATGTCGAACAAGGGTGGCTCAGCGAACAGGGTTAGAATCCTGTCGGCTAAGGCTTTTGACTTCATGAGCCGTAAGGGTCTCACAAAGGTATTTCTCCCTACGAGTCGAGAGGATCTCGTAGGTGTGTTTTCTCCTTAGGAATCGTGAGGATTCCTAAGTGTATATTCCTCTTGTAAATCGTAAGGATCCTACAAGAGGGTTTTTTCCTTGTAAGTCGAAAGGATTTACAAGGGTTATTCACCATACGAACATGTCCACAGTCACGGATGGGACTTGGTTAGGGAAATGTTTATTCGTGCCCGTGGATTGTATACAAGGGTCAGTATTGAGCCACTTGTAGGGCAATATTAGAGGTTGTGGGGGTTGCTTAAGCCCAGGTTTAGGTCTCTGTAACTTAAGACTTTCAAATCTTATGAGTCGTGAGGATCCCATAAGAGAGTTCTCCTTACGAGTCGTGAGGATCTTGCAAGTGTATTTTCTCCTTAGGAATCGTGGGGATCCCTAAGTGTGTTGCTCCCTTGTGAGTCGTAAGGATCTCACGCGGGTGGTTTCTCCTTACAAGGTCGAGAGGGCCCTGTAAGTGTCCTTTAACGAGGTTGCGCCCTTTCAGGTTTTCACAAACACTCGCCGGTAGTCCTGCTGTTTTTACTCACGGAGCCCTTTCGGGTTTTCATCCATGCCCTTTTTGCTTATGGACATACCTCTTTTTTTTATTCTTTTTATTTTTATTTACTTTTTTTTACGAGGTCGCGCCCTTTCGGGTTTTCACGAACACTCGCCGATAGCCCTGCTGTTTTTACTCACGGAGCTCTTTCGGGTTTTCATCTGTGCCCTTTTTGCTTATGGACATATCGTTTTTATCATTCATTTTTTTTATTATTTTCTTTTTCTTTTTTTTTTATTCATCTCGTCAGCCAAAGGATGCTGCGGTAGTTTAAAGACGTTTCGGTCCTTCATTAGTTTAAGGACGTTTCGGTCCACCATTAGTTTAAGGACGTTTCGGTCCGCCGTCGCCGTATTTGAGGCGAACATCTAGTTTATTGACTTTTCGGTCTATGGGGCTTTCTCTATGACTGAGCATGATGCCCCCGGCATATCCATCCTTCTCAAAGCGTGCGGTTGTGCGGGCTCACCCTCCAGTTCTCGGAGATGACGAACTTGCCCTGTTGGTATTGGTCTTCGACCCGGTTTTGAAGACGTAACAGTCTTCAATCAGGTGACCTACCGTCTGGTGGTAAGGGCAATAATTGAGATCGTTAACATCGCCTGGCCGCAACGGACATTTTGGACTCGGCAGATTGATGAGTCTATCGCGCACTGCCAGCTCGAACAGTCTCCTTGTTTAATCTTGAGGAAACGAGTAAGGACGTTTCAACTTTTCATGGAGGGGTTGTCGCTTGTTGTTTCGGCAAACAATCGGTCTAGGGTCACTCGATTGCTGTTGAGTATTGGCTACGAGGGCTATTTTTCCCTTCCCTTTATCCTTTTTGCTCGATCCTTTGTTTACGGGGCCGAGATTTTTTTCCTGTAGCGTGCGATTGCACGGCTGAACGTTCTCACAACTTCTCAATTATTTCATTTTTGAAATAGATTCCTTGAGAAAAGGGTTGAGGGCAGCTTCTTCATCAGAGTCGCTTCCAAAGGTGATAATTTGCGATCCCTTGGAGTCGGCTATGTGACAGTCGGCGGCGGCTCTTTTGCGCTCATCTATCGCATTTTTCTGATGTCTACGAGCTCTACGTTTTGTCCTGTTGAAGTATTGCTTTTGAACGACATACCCTTGCCACCAACACTTAAAGGAGTCGCAGTCTTCGGTAAGATATATGATCTTCTGATGATATAAGCAGAAGTTAGGATGCATCTCTACTCTACCGAGAGTATTTTCTTCAGAGGGTGGTAGCTTCATTCCCGCTGACAGGGCTTTAGAAAACCTTTTCCTCGTCTTGAATTTGTTTTTATCCGCAGCTGATGGCTTTTGATTTGACGGGAGTGCCTCTACTTTTTGGTCCAGTCGTCGGTGTTTGGCTCCTTCCAGTATGGCCATCTCACGCTCTTGATTGGCTTTAACTTTCAGACGAATCTCATTCAGGAAGGCATCGATCAATTCGTCTGAGGGCCACGGAATTTCTGGTTCAGGGCCCGCCCTCGGTTCCTCGGCGCAAGGAGCCTCTTCATCCTCCGCCAATGAGTGAGAGATCACATGACAAGTCGCTACGTAGTCTTCGGATTCATCTGATGAGTCTTCTCCATCGCTTTTGTCCTTAACAAAAGAACAAGCTGCCCCCATCGTGTCCGTCTTCTTTGGAGTGTGCGGCTGTGGTGGGTTTACCTTCCAGTTTTCAGACAGCGCAAACTCTCCTTGTAGGTACTGATCTTCGATCCATCCCTTAAAGACGAAACAATCCTCGATCGGGTGACTTACCGTTTGGTGGTAAGGGCAATAATTGAGATTATTGAGATCGCCTGGCTGCGACAGACGTTTTGGACTCGGCGGATTGATGAGTCTGTTACGCACTGCCAGCTCGAACAATCTTCTCGTTTTATTCTGAGGAAACGAGTAAGGACGTCCTAGTCTCTCTTCGAGGGATGGGCGTGGACGCACATTGTTTTGGCGAGCGACCGGCTTTGAGTTGCTCGACGGTTGTTGAGCATTGGCGACGACGATCGCTTTCCCTTTTCCTTTCTCATTTCAAGAATCTGGTTTTGGAGGAGACGGTCCATCGTCCATCTGGTCCATTTGAGCTAGCTTGTCAATCATGGCTTGGAAGGTGGTCGGCCTGAAGAACATCATGAATTGCGAGATGGTCGCTTGAGGGTCAAGGGTACCCACGAACATGCCTACCGCAGGTGCCTCTTCTATGCGTTGTTCGCATTTTGACCATAGATTCCGCCATCGTGTTGCGTATTGGACCCACGTTTCACGTGGCCTTATCCTGGCATTTATCAGTGCTGTTATCGGGGCGCGTTCACTAGCACTCGCGAATCTTTGTGTAAACAGTAGCTCCATCTCCGCAAATGTTTTGACAGAGTCGTTAGGTAGCTCTGAATACCATTCAAAGGCTGTTTCTGCTAAGCTGCCGACGAATTGTCGAAGCAACAATTTTTCATCGCCTCCAGTATTGCCGCATAAGGCCCTGAATTGAGCGACATGCTGATGTGGATTCCCTGTCCCTTTATATACGTGGAATTTAGGGATCGTATATGCCGGCGGGTAACTGATTTGGTCATACCAGCCCGGATAAGGTCGTCTAGTTCTAACAGTTCGCCCAGCCGATTCACTCACCTGATGAGCTCGTATTTGCTGAGCTATATAGTCATCCAGTGCGACCTTGGAAATGGTTTCTTCCTTGGCTGCTGAAAGAGTCGGAGGAGGATTAGATGTCTCCCCTCTGTCGTCTCCAACAATAATCGGAGGGTCTTCAGCTGGAGGGTCCGGGTGTAACATCATCCCTACTATATCTTGGAAGAGGAGCGCCATTTGCTTTATGTTGGCAGCTTATTCGGCTGCCTCTTTGTCCTTCTTTTTAAGGACTCTGCGTAGATAGTCAGCGTCAGTTTCTTGTTCATGACGCTGCTCTGATGATACTTCCGAACTTTGTTTCGGTCCGGTAAGTGCAACCATCACAGTCATTATTTCCTGAAGCTTCTGTTGCTGCTCCTGGGCCTTCGTCAAAGATCGGGTGAGCGGTCGATGGCCCGTAAAAGCACGGCTTTCTTCCTTTCCGGAAGCCATATAAACAGTGTGCACCACCATGCCCCTAGACTTGGGGCGTTTATACTCGGCACTTTTACGGTTCGCCATATTCACAGGGGCTTTTTGCGGCCTCCTTTTCTTCTGAGTGATTGACGTTGAGGGAGCCGTTGCAGTGGGCACCCAGCCAGCTGTTGCTTTTTGTGGCTTAACGGAGTAATCCTTCTCCTGCCGAACCTTCATCTTTTTCTGTCGGCGGAGATAGTTTTCATTAATCACCGACTCTTGGACCTGTCGCCAGACTTTGTAAATTTTAGAGGATAGCCGTTCAGGGGGCTGCTCTAGCTTCTTCTCCGGTGTATTCTTCACAAGTGAAGGAGTTCGTTTCAACACCGCAGTAGGAGAGTTTTTGCACACCTTATTCAGCAATTCAAAGCTGTTCTCGGTTGGAACAGCAGCCTCGATCTCCACCATTGGAGCTGGCGGAGTTATCCTAGAGGGGGAATTGCCCCCAGCCTTCCTCACACGGCGCCAGTGGCGACGTCGGGCGTGTCTTGCGGATGGAGTTGTTTCAGCTATAAGGGTGACCTCCTCATGCCCCCCGTGTTGGTCAGAATTTGCTGGTATCAGCCTTTTAAAGACCGACGTCCGTTGAATGGGGATGGTCAACCTATCTAAAGCAGACTTCTGAGTAGGGGAAGCAACCTTGGTGATTTTGTCTGGAACAGGAGCAGGGTTGGTTATCCGCTTCGGGACAACGCCTTTTGGGATTGCAGGCTTCTTCATGGGCCCGTTGGAGCTCTGGCCTAGTCTGTTAAAAACCGAGGCAGTGGAGTTGAGCAACCCGTTGAGAGGGGCCGCGGTAGTTGTAAGCCGATCAAAGACCGACTTCTTTGGAGCTTCTTGTGACGTCATTGGGGTATTGAAGCTCATTGGTGGGAGCATGGTCCCGAAGAATAGTCCAGTGGTGACTTGAGTCACTTTCTCCACTGGCATCTTGAAAAGGGAGGCCGCTTGGGGCCCATAAGTCACTCCTCTCGCAAGGACGGAGCGAGAGTTGCAGTTGCAGACAGTGCAGTTTGAAGCCATTGATCTTCTGTTTTCTGCACAGAGCAAGACACCAAATCTTAGTACCTCGAATCCACAAGCAACCACAGCAAACCGCGATTCGTTCGCGAACACGACACACGAAGTGTGGAGTGGAAAGAGGAAGAGGTCCCACCAGGCGTGCCAGAATCTGTTCCCCTCCGAACGGCGGCCGAGACGCGAGGACGTCTCGCTTGAGATTCGGGGCAGATGCTATTTGGTTTTATCCGTCCACCTCTCCGAAGATGCCAAGTTGATTTATGGCACCGTGTATCGGAGGTTTAGACGGATGCGGCCGATATAGCAGACTTCGTCAGATTCCCCCTCGCTTGAGAGGTTTTTGATTATGGGGACGCTCTTCCCTGCAGGCGCAAGCCCCTGCAGTTAATTACGCTACCGCATCGCGGTAACAACTTTTTCCTTCTCCAGAATTTCACTTCGTGTCGTGGGTATTTGTTTTTTTTTGTGGTTGCCCGTGGATTGTATACGGAGATTATTTATTTCGTCGCCCGTAGGACATGGATTAGTCTAAATCCGTACTTTCTTAGATTTGGGTTTTGGATTTTGGTTTAAGGATACGTTAGCCATATTTGAGGCTAAGATCAACTTAAACGTTTGTTAAGGATACGTTAGTCTGATTTGAGACTAAGATCAACTTAACAGAAAGAGCATTTAGGGGCTCTATTGTTCCAGTTTAGGGACGTAGTGGTCCATTGTGTGCATGGCCATCAGGACCCGTCACCTCTATGACGTCGTTGAAGGATTACAATGATAGGTGTCAGAGGAGTTCGGAGATGTACCCTTGAACCAAAGTTGATTGGAGGTCTTATAGTCCAATTTCGGACTAAAGTCTGTTCGAATGTTTAAGGATACGTTAGCCATATTTGAGGCTAAGATCAACTTAAATGGGATCGTTTAGATCCGACAAAAGAGCATTTGGGAGCCCTATT
This sequence comes from Agapanthus africanus, assembly GCA_030015575.1. Classification (NCBI taxonomy): domain Eukaryota; kingdom Viridiplantae; phylum Streptophyta; class Magnoliopsida; order Asparagales; family Amaryllidaceae; genus Agapanthus; species Agapanthus africanus. The sequence goes on from CM057339.1 coordinate 392,848,228, forward strand.
GTTCCAGTTTATGGACGTGGTGGTCCATTGCCAGTTTAGGGACGTGGTGGTCCATTGCCAGTATGGCCGTTGGGACCCATCACCTCTCTGACGTCGTTGAAGGATTACAACGATAGGTGTCAGAGGAGTTCAGAGATGTACCCTTGGACCAAAGTTGATTGATTTAAAAGAGCAGCCGTGCTTAATCAATTTAATTTGAGGACTTACGGCCATGATTAGGCTAAGTCCAGTTGAAGATGTTCAACATTTTTATCTTTGGCTTATTAGGCCTGTGCTAGGGTTTTGTCCATGTTTGATAATGCACTGCATTTCATTCTAGCCTGCTAGGCCTTTTTGATTTGGGCTCTGTCCCTTTAAATGATGTATAGCATCTGTTTTGAGCTTGACAGAACTCTATTTGGGCTTTATTCCCTTTAATAGTGCATAACACTTTGTTTGGTCTACTAGACCTTTCTTTATTGGGCTCTGCCCTTGGTAATGCATTGCATTAATTAGTCTGACAGAGTGCCACGTGGCTTGTCAGGCACTTTGCGCTGATTGAGGAGTGCAAGGCGCAAGTCCATGTGGAAGTGACACGTGTCACACTCTGGTGAGCGCAAGCGCAGTGCGCTGCGCTTGCGCTGCCGACACGTGGCGCGCTCTGGCGAGTTGCGCCAAATTCAGATAGCAAAGCCCTATCTTAAAAGCGCACAGCGCAAGTGAGTCAGATGCTGACACGTGGCGCTCTCTGGTGGCTTGCGCCAACCCAGGAGCGCAACAGTGCAGTTTTGCAAGTGTAAGGCACTATTAACTTGAGAATCTTTTAGATTCTAGAACCAATGGTTCACAAAAAAGTGCAAAGCACTGTTTGTTTTCTTGATCTAATTTAGATCAAAGAAAACAAGTTTCTCTTCTTTTTAAATAACTAATGGTTCATAAGAAAGTGCAAAGCACTATTATTATTTATTTTTCTTTTTATTGAAGATCATTGATCTTGTTCTCAGATCAATGATCTGTTCATAAGAGAATTTTCTCTCTTTTCTAAAGGTTTTTACCTTTTTTGTTCTTGAGAAATTTTCTCCAATTCTTCAGAGTCCTCAATGATGATGTTGATGATTTTGATTTGGGGTCTAGGGGCCTTTATATAGTGCCCATAAATTTGTTAAAGAGATCTTTCTCTTAGTGATTTGGGGAATTTTCCGCACCGTTGGATCTTTGATCCAAGGGCTTCTGCTTTACAGAAGGCAATCTTCTTGTTTTAACAAGAACAGAAAAATCTTGCTAGATTTTAATTCTGTTTAGCGAAAACGCCCCAGTGCATGACACGTGTCAAGCAGCGCAGAGCGCAGCGCAACTGCGCTGACACGTGTCGTGCAGCGCACAGCGCAGCGCAACTGCGCTTGCGCTGACACGTGTCGCACAGCGCAGCGCTAGCGCTACTGCGCTTGCGCGACTGCGCTTGTTGGCACGTGTCGCGCAGCGCAGCGCTTGCGCAACTGAAGCGTTACTTCCTTTAATTTTTATTTTAAATAGAGCCTTGCTCTGATTGGGCGCGCTGCCTTGGGCGTTGCGCTCTCTGCGCTGGCGTGCCTGATTTTGACACGTGGCGCCCTGCGCACAGCGCAGGGGATCTGAAGCGTTGCTTCATTTATTAAAGTTTAAATTTTCAAAGTAGAGCTTTGCTCTGATTGGGGAAGTTGAAGTGTTGCTTCATCTCCCGCTTTGGAATTTGAACAGAGCTTTGCTCTGATTGGGGTAAACAATCATATAAAGATGTCATTAGATAGCATTTGCTATGCACGATTATTGCATACCCTACTTATCATATAGAGATGTGATTAGATCGTACTTGATGCATGATTACTGCTCATATAGCTCATCATATAGATGTTATCTGTTGGCATAAGTTTGAGTATCGCAGTGTAGGGTTACTAGGCACTCTAACAAGGTTCTACAAGGCATCAACCATGCCCGATTAAAATTTTAGCCGTGCCGAACAACCCTAAACAAGATCTTTGCTAGATACTTAGGGTTACACATGCAAGTAAATAACATTTACTCCTAAGTGAATACGAAATACAACCTTTGTAGATCGATCCTTCACTTCTAAAGCTCCTTGTTGTAGTCCCTTCGCTGCGATCATGGTTCTCCCGGGCTCTTGCATGGCTTTACGAGGCGAAAGAAGCGTCCTTGCTTGAAGTCTTCGAGGCCGAAGATGATCTGCGTCGAGGGAATACTAACTCAAGCTACTACTTCACTAACCTAGAGAATTAGTGAAGCAAACACCCTAAACTAAAGTGCTAGTCTAGTAGAGGATGGAGAAATAGGAAGTGGGTTCTCTTTAGAATTTGATTTCTCACAATCTTTCACTCTCCTATTAAAACCCTAGCAAGCTTTTCTTTTGCTCAAAGAAGAAGAAGAAGATGAACAAAAGAAAAGATGAGGATAATGATCAAGTCAAGTGAGCTAACCATGGGTGAGTGAGTATCATATACTAACTCATGTAGAGACATAACCATGGCTAATTCTAATGGTTGGGTTAACAAATATCCAAAGTAAAAAAAAACTTAGTGGACTTAGTCAATGCATCCACAAGCTTCCACAAGCTTCATGCATTTTTCTAATCTTCCACTAATTTTGTAATTACTTTAAATATTAAACCCAACATAATAAATAGCATGGTGTAAGTCTCATACACCCATGAATGTTGTATCAACAACCATGATACAAAAAGAAAACACATTTTAATATATATCACATATATATTAAAGTTGTGCACATGTGAGAAAAATCTTTAAGTGAACAAATGTTAGTTAATGTAAATTAGTATATCAAATATACAATTATACACTAAATTATTAAATCAACAATTGACTTAATAATCCAGTTATATCTCATATAACCGACTAACATCCAATGTATCGACTTATCGAATCAACACTTGATTCGATAACCCGGCTATATCACATATAACCGACCGATACAAAAAGTCGTGAGAATAGAACACGGTATCACATACACGCATTATTCTCGGTCCTGCACATATCACGTATACGCTCCTATTTCGTTTTGCCTGAGCCAGTAAAACCTCTATGTAGGACTCTAAAGCCTCGTCAATACGCCGGTAGTAGGTGATGATCACATCAAGCACCCACAAGCCATCAGCGGTACTGGCTGGACGTAACGGCTACCCGGGTATTGAGCGATCAGAAGATCAGCAAGCAAGCCCGCTCCTAACTCCTGTAAAAGCCTAATGGTAACACTTCCCGTATAGTCCGGTCTCCTCGTCTGATATATCGCATATCAAGTCTAAGGGTGGTAAACGTCAGACCCCAATAACCGATAAGTCATGCCGATGTGAGGCTCATAATGGGTCGAGAAACTACTGGTAACTCATACCAGTAAATCTCTAAATCAGCCCTGGCCAGGGACTTCCCCGTTATGGCCAATCGAGCACAGCGCAACATCAACCCCCAATACCGGGAGAGACGAAACCCCTCCTATCGCTCATTGCCTCCATGTGACTCGGGACTGTACCCAAAAACCACCGTTTTGCACGCCCTCTTGGACGTGGTAAGGTGGAAATCAAAGCATAGTGGGAATCACACAAGACTCTATGACGATCTCGGGTCTACAGACTAACCTGCACAAGTGTCACCAGAGAACTTCCATCTAACGTGAGGTATAATACCATCTGGGAGTTCTCGGCGAGTCCGTCCAGTGTACCCAGTCTCCACTGAGCACCTGTATACCATCTCTGATGTCAAACACCAATGGATATGGGATCATCCATCGCCCATCTGATGGGTCGAGAAGCGTATACGCTAGTCTACTCCGGTATATCGATGCCCTATCTCGATACACCCACGACTAGGAACATTAAAGGATGTACTTATGGACTACCATGGCCCCACTAGTATGATCTGCATCATAGTCCTAGTAGTCAAGTACACATCCTAAGGGCTTTACCAACATGTAACTATAAGACAGTATCAAGAGACAAGTATACATGTTAAGATAAAGAGCAACCAGATAGCATACTATCATATCGAGCAAGAAAGTCCTCTCTATATATGTCCAAGCATCCAATATAATATACATCATCTGTACAATACTGGCCTCTAGGGCATACATACAACTAACAATCTCCCACTTGCACTAGGGCCAGCTGCTGTAGTATCGCATACCAAGCATCCCGAAGAGTCTCTCAAACTGTATCTGGAGAATGGCCTTCGTGAGTGGATCCGCAGTGTTGTTCTTCGTATCAACCCTCCTGACCTCGATCTCCCGGCGATCTACTATCTCCCGGATCAGTGATACCGCCTCAGAATATGCCTGGATCGCTGATAGGACCTGGGTTCCTTGGCCAAAGCCACCGCTCCATTGTTATCACAATACAAAGGTATTGGATGCTCAATGGATGGAACCACTCCAAGTTCAGTAATGAACTTCTTGATCCAGACAGCCTCTTTGGCAGCATCGTTGGCAGCGATGTATTCAGTCTCCATCGTCGAGTCTGTCACGGTTTCCTGTTTGGAACTCTTCCAGCTAACCGCCCCTCCGTAAAGGGTAAAGACAAATCCCGAGTGCGACTTAGAGTCGTCCTTATCACTCTGGAAGCTCAAATCGGTAAAGGACTCTACTTGGAGTTCTCCGTTACCATACACCAAGAGCATCTCTTTAGTCTTTCGTAAGTACTTGAGAATGCTCTTCACAGCTGTCCAGTGACTCTCTCCAGGATCAGCTTGATACCTACTCACTACACTTAGTGAGTATGCTACATCGCGTCTGGTACATAGCATCGCGTACATGATAGAGCCTACAGCCGAAGCATAGGGTATCCCTTGCATGCGAGCTCTCTCCAAATCAGTCTTAGGAGATATCTCTTTGGAGAGAGTGAGTCCAGAGATCGTGGGTAAGTTCTCACGCTTGGATTCTTCCATACTAAACCTCTTTAGTATGGTGTCAATGTACCTGGATTGGGACAATCCCAATGTCCTTTTAGATCTATCTCTATAGATCATAATTCCCAGTATGCAGGAGGCATCACCTAGATCTTTCATTGAGAATCTTTGTGATAAGAAGAGCTTGACCGATTGCAGCATAGGAATGTCATTTCCTATCAAGAGTATGTCGTCCACGTACAATACGAGGAAGACAACCTTACTCTCTGCCACCTTCTTGTAGATACAAGGTTCATCTATGTTTTTGACGAAATCAAACTCTTTGATAACGACGTCAAAGCAGATGTTCCAACTCCGCGAAGCTTGCTTTAATCCATAAATGGATTTAAGCAGCTTGCACACCTTCCCGCTGCTCCCACTAGCTACGAAGCCCTCTGGCTGAGTCATGTACACGCTCTCTTCTAAATCACCATTTAGAAAGACGGTCTTAACATCCATTTGCCAGATTTTGTAGTCATGATATGCAGCGGTGGCAAGCATGATCCGGATGGATTTAAGCATAGCCACTGGAGAAAAGGTTTCGTCATAGTCCACACCTGGTCTTTGACGAAAGCCCTTTGCAACAAGTCTAGCTTTGAAAGTCTCCACTTTCCTATCTACACCAAGTTTTTTCTTGAAGATCCACTTGCTCCCAATGGGTTTTACCCCTTCAAGAGCATCTTCCAAAGTCCATACTTTGTTGATGTACATGGATTCCATCTCGGACCGTATTGCATCCAGCCATTTCACTGAGTCCCCACTCGTGATGGCCTGCTCGAAACTAGTTGGGTCATCATCAACCATGATGCAATCCTCGCTCCCACCATCCATGAGAAAACCGTAGTATCTCTCAGGTGGGTGAGGAACCCTACTAGATCGGCGGAGTGGCTGGGGTTCATCGGGAACTACCGAATTCTCTGGTTCCACCAGATCTTCTGTTGCAGCTTTTGTAGCTGGAACCTCTTCCAGTTCTACCTCATGACCACTAATCTCTTTTGCAAGAAATTCCTTTTTTAAAAAGGTGGCATGCCGAGAAACAAACACCCTTTGTTCCTCAGTGTGGTAGAAGATATACACTTGTGAATTCTTGGGATATCCTACAAATTTGCATAGAACAGACCGTGCCTCGAGTTTGTCCGGATTTTGTCGTTTGACATAGGCTGGACAACCCCATATCTTAACATAGTTAAGACATGGTCTCTTCCCTTTCCATATCTCATATGGAGTGGTAGGCACAGATTTGGTGGGGGCCATATTCAATAGATGTATGGCTGTCTCTAGCGCATACCCCCAGAAGGAAATAGGTAACTCAGCTGTGCTCATCATAGAGCGCACCATATCTAATAGTGTGAGGTTCCTCCGTTCTATACACCGTTGTGCTGTGGTGTATATGGAGGAGTCAGCTGAGAGAGAATCCCATTCTCTTTTAGGAAGTCCAGGAATTCATTGCTCAAGTATTCACCTCCTCGATCAGATCGAAGGATTTTAATACTTTTCCCAGTTTGGTTCTCGACTTCTTGTTTATATTCTCTAAATTTCTCAAAAGCTTCAAACTTGTGTTTTATCAAGAACACATGTCCGTATCTTGAGAGATCGTCAGTGAATGTAATGAAGTACAAAGAACCATCCCTGGCATGTGTAGACATTGGACCACATACATCGCTATGTATCAGTCCCAAGAGTTCAGTAACTCTTTCTCCGTGTCCCGTAAACGGAGTTTTGGTCATCTTGCCTTCGAGACATGACTGGCAAGTGTCATAAGATGAAAATTCGAACGATTTCAAATATCCATCCTTATGCAACTTAGCTAGCCGTGTCGCATTTATATGACCAAGTCTACAATGCCACAAGAAGGATTCGTTCAGTTCTGAACTCTTCATCTGGTGTGTGTTTGTTATGCTTAGAACTGTTGATTGATTTAGAATATAAACGCCATTGCACATCGTGCCTGATCCAACCAACTTTTGGTTTAGAAAAATGTTCATAACATTATCCTATAATACAAAATTATATCCTTCTTTACTCAACAAAGAAACCGATATAATGTTGTATATCAGGTTCGGCATGTAATAGCATTCGTTCAGAATCAATGTATTACCAGTTGGCAATGCAAGGTGATATTTCCCGACGGCTTTAGCTGCAACAATTGCACCATTTCCAACCCTTACGTCTTTATCACCTTCTCCAAGTTCTCTACCTCTCCTAAGCTCATGTAACTGATTACATATATGGGATCCTGACCAGGTATCTAATACCCAGGACGTAGAGCAAATGGAGAAACAGTTCTCTGTAACGAACACACCCGAAGAAAATGCATCAACATGTACTTTCTTCATTCGGGTGGCTTGGGAATCCTGGTATTCCCCTATATCCAGTTCAGTCCTATAACTCTTATAAGAAAGAACGGAACCAACGTTCCCCAACACAGTATAACATGCGGGTTCGATCAATATATCCATATTATTATCTTGATTAAGGTATGATATGGTCGCTACCTGGAGAGAGAGAGAAGAAAACACTTTAGAGTATGCTCTTGCAAGATCTGATTGGTTATTATTTTATCTAATCAGGATGGCTCACACTGTTTTTATCAAATCTTCCTTCAAACCCTAAAAGGAAAGACTAGCCGGGATTAATTACACCCTACAACTTCGCCAATCTTTCAGCCAGGCCAGTGTCGGTACTTTGAGAGAGGTTCCCCGTGCTTTCGCACAGACCTAATTAAAGTAAACCTCGTTTTCCCAGAGACGTAACCCCGTTGACACCTTTCTAGACACCTACTTGATCGGCTAATTGTCCTGTGTAAAACTCTCCCAGGAGTAACAATTACTCGCAGTGGATATCGGGATCCAACTATCTCATAGAAGGTATGCAATCTCATTGCAAATTTCAACACTTGAAATTCCCGATAATATTTTGCCCCTAACGTGCTATGACCTTGACGAAAGCCAACAAACCATAGTCCGCTAGTCAAGTTCAACCCGTACATTTCTTGACTGAATTAAACCCACCCGCACGACCCTTGATGAAAGCCAACAAAGCCTTACAACTACCCTAATCCAATCGCATCATATGCAGCAGATAAGCAGCATATAGCTAACGCACACTATACCTTGACGAAAGCCAACAAATGCAGCACGAATACTATATACAACTTACCTGAAATGACGGAGGGCTATGACAGGTTTTTCTGAAAACCTATTGCGTAATGAACTTGATATTGTTGTAGAATCATGTGAATTTTGAAATGGAGTGATTTTGAGGCTTTTATTAGTTTTTCTAAAGAGGTCACTCCCAGTGAAGGGATCTCGGCTCTTTCCTTATAGAATAAGGTGCAGGATATATCATATATATCGCTATGCAAAGAAACTCCAAAAGCAATCAAAAACAAACCGAGTATTGTAGCATCTGCCAGTTTTGCTAAAGAGGTCATTCCCGGTGAAGGGATCTCGGCTCTTTCCTCATCGAATAAGGTGCAGGATATATCATATATATCGCTATGCAAAGCAAAAACTGTAGCTACCCTTTTTGAAAAATTTTGATTCTACAACATCTTTTAGGTTTCTTTTCTTTCATTAATCATATTAATGAAGTCCCATCATTTAAGTCACCTAAACATCACAGATAAATACGACGTACACTTATGTCATCCGTATTCGCCTCGATGTCCCCTCGTGCACCGTTAGGTTAGGTAACCAACGGCAGAGCAGGGCAGGGCTAGCGCGGGTGTAAAACATAAGTAACGTCTATATAATATATCATATATACTATATACAGTATCTATCACAACATATCAAATGATCACATCACAGATATCGCAGCAGAAGAAACATATGAAATAATGGATATACTAGGAGGTCCGTGTTTTATTTTGAGCCTCTATAAAACACGGATTCCACGGTCGTGATGAATAGCCAAACCCACACCCCTAGACCCCTACGAGAGTGGCAAGAAACCCTACCAATTCTAGAGTTAGGAGACCCGGACTCGACTCCTCGAGTTGGTCTCCCACTGGACTCTAGAACCCGGTTACTTGTGCTCTCCTCCTTGGGTCTATCCTAGTGCGGAAAAGTAAATAATATACAATGGTGACAACATCCTCATCCCGGAAGTGCCCCAATAAAAGAATATTACATACATTTAATTTTACATGAATGAAAATAAAAACCCTCATCTCACATAAAACCCCCGGCTATTCAAAAACGCGACGATCCAATATAATATATCCAGCAACACATAACATCACATGTCATCAACGTAAGTAAATATGCGCATCCCAATTGTCGTTGACATATAGCAACGAAACCGGCGATATCATATATTGCACTTATGGTCACAGAAAAGAAATTGTAAAACTACAACATTTGGAATCCACAATCTCTTTTGACATCATAAATCCGAAACATCACATACTTCGTATTTCATGCCTAACTATATGAATTCCACATATTGTATCACATTCAAGATAAATAGACAGTATTAAACTTTCTGATCGAATAATCAAATACCCAAGATTTCCTTAATAGATCAACACTTGAGCGGAGTTCAAAAATTCCAGAATACGTCACAGTACCAACGGTCCAGCCGTAGAAGGGTCAAGCCAACGCCTCACATGTGGCACGCTGTACTGCCTCAAACCCTAAGGTTTTAGAGGCGGTTCAGACGGTCACATAATCGAGTTAAGCTTTGTGTTCTTCTAGAGGGTCCATCAGTTTACTTGCACGTTTTCCCGAAAGATCTAAACCCAAGAAAAATTCAACACCTGAAAGTTTTTCGTGTCGGGAAAAAGCGAGTTAATGATATCCGTTCGAACATTTTAATACTTTCTAAATATCCGGAAAACATAACGAAATTAAATTTTTCGATCGAATCAACGAATACAAAATAAACCCCAGAACACTCAACACTTGAGTCAGATAAAAAATACCCAGAAAATAAACTAGCAGCTACGGGCATTACTGTGCCAAAAGAAAATTCAAAGCTCACTGTACGACCGCGGATCCGCGGCCCAAGCAAGGTATGGCCGCGGTTCCGCGGCGGTCCGTACGGCTTACGTCATCGTTTTGCACAGTTATGCTTAAAATTACCAGCTGATTTTTTAGGTATTATTAATTCAGAAAAATCACAGTTTTTAAAAATGTCCAGAGAGGGGTTCAAATCGTTGTATCGGGGTTCGATCGGAGTTTTAACTTCGTATACACGTCGCCTAATGCTCTAGCTAGGCTCTGATAGCACTGTAGGGTTACTAGGCACTCTAACAAGGCTCTACAAGGCATCAACCATGCCCGATTAAAATTTTAGCCGTGCCGAACAACCCTAAACAAGATCTTTGCTATATACTTAGGGTTACACATGCAAGTAAATAACATTTACTCCTAAGTGAATACGAAATACAACCTTTGTAGATCGGTCCTTCACTTCTAAAGCTCCTTGTCGTAGTCCCTTCGCTGCGATCATGGTTCTCCCGGGCTCTTGCATGGCTTTACGAGGCGAAAGAAGCGTCCTTGCTTGAAGTCTTCGAGGCCGAAGATGATCTGCGTCGAGGGAATACTAACTCAAGCTACTACTTCACTAACCTAGAGAATTAGTGAAGCAAACACCCTAAACTAAAGTGCTAGTCTAGTAGAGGATGGAGAAATAGGAAGTGGGTTCTCTTTAGAATTTGATTTCTCATAATCTTTCACTCTCTTTTTAAAACCCTAGCAAGCTCTTCTTTTGCTCAAAGAAGAAGAAGAAGATGAACAAAAGAAAAGATGAGGATAATGATCAAGTCAAGTGAGCTAACCATGGGTGAGTGGGTATCATATACTAACTCATGTAGAGACATAACCATGGCTAATTCTAATGGTTGGGTTAACAAATATCCAAAGTAAAAACAAACTTAGTGGACTTAGTCAATGCATCCACAAGCTTCCACAAGCTTCATGCATTTTCTAATCTTCCACTAATTTTGTAATTACTTTAAATATTAAACCCAACATAATAAATAGTATGGTGTAAGTCTCATACACCCATGAATGTTGTATCAACAACCATGATACAAAAAGAAAACACATTTTAATATATATCACATATATATTAAAGTTGAGCACATGTGAGAAAAATCCTTAAGTGAACAAATGTTAGTTAATATAAATTAGTATAACAAATATACAATTATAAACTAAATTATTAAATCAACACTTGACTTAATAATCCGGTTATATCTCATATAACCGACTAACATCCAATGTATCGACTTATCGAATCAACACTTGATTCGATAACCCGGCTATATCACATATAACCGACCGATACAAAAAGTCGCGAGAATAGAACACGGTATCACATACACGCATTATTCTCGGTCCCGTACATATCACATATGCGCTCCTATTTCGTTTTGTCTAAGCCAGTAAAACCTCTATATAGGACTCTAAAGACTCGTCAATACGCCGGCAGTAGGTGATGATCACATCAAGCACCAACAAGCCGTCAGCGGTACTAACTGGACGTAACGGCTACCCGGGTATTGAGCGATCAGAAGATCAGCAAGCAAGCCCGCTCCTAACTCCTGTAAAAGCCTAACGGTAACACTTCCCGTACAGTCCGGTCTCCTCGTCTGATATGTCGCATATCAAGTCTAGGGGTGGTAAACGTCAGACCCCAATAACCGATAAGTCATGCCGAAGTGAGGCTCATAACGGGTCAAGAAACTACTGGTAACTCTTACCAGTAAATCTCTAAATCAGCCCACAGGGACTTCCCTGTTATGGCCAATAGAGCACAACGCAACATCAACCCCCAATACCGGAAGAGACGAAACCCCTCCTATCGCTCATTGCCTCCATGTGACTCGGAACTGTACCCAAAAACCACCGTTTTGCATGCCCTCTTGGACGTGGTAAGGTGGAAATCAAAGCACAGTGGGAATCACACAAGACTCTATGACGATCTCGGGTCTACAGACTAACCTGCACAAGTGTCACCAGAGAACTGCCATCTGACGTGAGGTATAATACCATCTGGGAGTTCTCGGCGAGTCCGTCCAGTGTACCCAGTCTCCACTGAGCACCCGTATACCATCTCTGATGTCAAACACCAATGGATATGGGATCATCCATCGCCCATCTCATGGGTCGAGAAGCGTATATGCTAGTCTACTCTGGTATATCGATGCCCTGTCTCGATACATCCACGACTAAGAACATTAAAGGATGTACTTATGGACTACCATGGCCCCACTAGTATGATCTGCATCATAGTCCTGGTAGTCAAGTACACATCCTAAGGGCTTTACCAACATGTAACTATAAGACAGTATCAAGAGACAAGTATACATGTTAAGATAAAAAGCAACCAGATAGCATACTATCATATTGAGCAAGAAAGTCCTCTCTATATATTCCAAGCATCCAATATAATATACATCATCTGTACAATACTGGCCTCTAGGGCATACATATAACTAACACGCAGCACGTGCATACTCGCGATTACCTTTATATGTTATCTACTACTCATGAGTTGGCAACTCACCCCCGTTGTGCCGCAGTATTTGCAGGTTGCCCCTCGGAGTAGTCGCGGCAGGCTGCTTTCCTATATCTTTTTGGCTACGGATACCACTGCAGTTGGTGCGCGAGCTATTTGCTGCTAGGTGGGTTTGTGGTATCCGGTTATTCAATTGTACATATTTTGTATCTAGTACTCTCCATCTACTTTTATGTGTTTGACTTAGAGACCAGTGTGAGGACGATGATGTATATTATTTTGTATTCTGTTGTCGAACTCGTTGTGAGCCGACCTTACTTATGCAATTCTTATCATGTGTGATGTGTTCCACTTATTGCTCTTTTCTTCGCTACGGCGTCGTATATTGTTATCTTGGTGATTGTCTACTTGAGGTTTCTTAACAGTTTAACAAATGTTTCTATTAAATGTTTTAAGCACTCTATACTTTTACTGGTTTTGATTTCTGGGTTTCAGCTTAATTAGTCGCGTTACGCCTGTAGATGTTACGTGGTGAAGTGCCGGTCACGGGCCAAACCATGGGTCGTGACAAAGTTGGTATCAGAGCTTAAACCTTACTAGACCCTAGGTGCAAGGAGAAAGGAGGAGGAGAAGAGGGGAGCTGCTGCAGTTGCTGGGGCTGCTGCTTGCTACAGCTGCTGCTGTTGCTTTCTTCTTCTCCTCCTCCTTTCTCCTTGCACCTAGGGTCTAGTAAGGTTTAAGCTCTGATACCAACTTTGTCACGACCCAAGTTTTGGCCCGTGACCGGCACTTAACCATGTAACGTCTACAGGCGTAACGCGACTAAGTAAGCCGAAACCCAGAAATCAAAAAGCAAGGAAAGAACTGATGCAGTTGTTAACCGAACCTTCAACTGCCGAAACTCCGCACACATGCCTCAGTCCAAACAAAGAAACCTCCATTCCATTCAATTCAGTCAACGGTGCAGCACTACACTAGCAATCCTGCCTGAAACGGCTGTAAAAACCTGCTAAGCCCAAAAATCTGCGGACTCCGTCCTGCTCACAAGCCTGGGCATAATCTGTACGGCCACGATCTTCCTCGGAACCATACAAAACCGTCTCCCGTAACTACAAGACCAAGGAGTCAACACAACGAGCCTGAAGGAACACTCCGAGAATCTAGCAAACCGCTGGGGCTCTCCCAGTATTTGCAAAACAAATCCTCAAGTGCTACTCCTATCCCTCAAGACACATTAAATAGACCAGGATGTCGTAAATAACACAATAATAACTGGTCGAGGAACAGCCTGAAGAAATCTGGTTCATCGCATCTACGAATGCCTGACTTGTCAGCAAGTCAAGGCTGAGCACCAGAGGCCCGCGGGAGAGCTACAGCCGTTACCCAATCCGGAGTGGAAATGGGAACAGATTTCTATGGACTTTATTGTGGGTCTACCCAGGACTAGTCAAGGGTATGACTCTATCTGGGTGATCGTGGATCGTTTGACAAAAGCGGCTCACTTCCTGCCGGTGAAGACGACTTTCGGATTTGCTCAGTATGCCCAGATATACATTAACGAGATAGTACGACTGCATGGAGTTCCGATATGTATCGTGTCCGACAGAGGTACCCACCAGCTGACTATAGCAGAGACTTCAGGAGGCTTTGGGCACCCGTTTGAGTTTCAGCACAACATTTCATCCGCAGACCGAAGGACGGTCAGAGCGGACTATTCAGACTCTCGAGGACATGCTCCGAGCGTGCGTTTTAGACTTTGGAGGTAGCTGGGATCATCATTTACCCTTAGTAGAGTTCTCCTACAACAACAGCTTCCATAAAACCATTCAGATAGCACCATTCGAGGCTCTGTATGGTAGGAGATGCAGATCACCCGTCTGTTGAACAGAGCTCAGCGAGAACAGTATCTTAGGGCCACAGATTGTTGAGTAGACGACCGTGAAGATCCAGTTGATTCGTGATAGGATGAGAGCAGCCCAGAGTAGGCAGAGATCTTATATGGACCGTCGTCGGCGCAAACTTGAGTTTTCTGTTGGTGATCATGTTTTCTTGAGGGTCTCCCCAATGAAAGGTGTGATGAGGTTTGGGAAGAAGGGGAAGCTTAGCCCCAGATACGTGGGCCCCTTCGAGATCCTCGAGCATGTTGGTGCAGTTGCCTATCGATTAGCCCTTCCACCTAGTTTCCCAGATGTGCACCCCGTATTTCACGTTTCGATGCTCCGCAAGTATCTTCACGATCCTTCGCATGCGATTCAGCACCCGACGATCCAGCTTGAGCGCGACCTTTCCTTTGCAGAGCAGCCGGTGGACATCTTAGATCGACAGGTGAAGAAATTGAGATCGAAGGATATACCGTCCGTCAAGGTGCTTTGGCGTGGCCCGAGCAGTGAGGAGGTCACTTGGGAGACCGAAAGCGAGATGAGGAAGAAATATCCTCATCTCTTTGAAAGTACGCGTAGTTAGATTTTTTTTTATTCGGGGACCGAATTTCTTTAAGGGGGGTAGATTATAACGCTTTGAAATTCGTTTAGATTAATTACGCGTTAGTTAGTAAGATGCGTGTTTTTCATAAAAACTCGTAAATCTTTTTTTTTTCCTTTTTAACTAGTTCTAATTATGATGAGAGGTGTTATATATATATTTAGGGTTTATTAATTATAATTTAGCTTGGGTTCACTTTATTTGGGAATTTTCCTTAATTATTTTCTTAACCAAGGTTTAGTGTACAACTTGCACACTTATCATTTTTGTAGCTTAGGTTAGTGCAACCATGTGATTTCCTTCTTGCATGGTTTATATCCCCACTAAATCAATTTTAAAACCCTTTCAATTTTAAAATGAAAGGAGAGAATGGGAGGTATGGTGGTTAGGTGAAGGGGCTTGACTTTTTGACCATTCTCTCTCTCTCTCTCTTTTCTCTCTGTTGCGCCACGGAAGCGCCCCGGCCGTCTATCCGAGGCCAAAATGCGGAATCAAAAATTTTCTTAACTTTTAAACTGGCGCTACCGCGGACAATATACCCGGATCGTAACCATTAACCTATACTAGCTAACAAGAGATGGGGTGAGAGATATACCGAGCGATCCGTGTCCTTCGGTCTTCTCGTCGTCGTCCCGATCTCCCGCGGAATCTCCGGTCGTCACCTCCTCGTCGGAAAGGCACCACGTAGCCGGGTTCGTATACGGGCTCCCACGTCTGGACCGAGGCAACTCGGGCACGAAGTTGGCTGGCCGACGCGTCCAAGGGTACTGTAGGTTGTAGTGTAGAGGCTTGTCTCTTTGGGGTTTGTGAAGTTGCCATTGATGGAGGAATCAAGAAAGAGCAATGGAGAGAG
The DNA here is from genome assembly GCA_030015575.1 of Agapanthus africanus. Lineage (NCBI taxonomy): Eukaryota > Viridiplantae > Streptophyta > Magnoliopsida > Asparagales > Amaryllidaceae > Agapanthus > Agapanthus africanus. Next base: position 392,863,954 of record CM057339.1, read on the forward strand.
CTTTTAAACTTTTGCAAGCCAAGAATAAAATGAGATGAAGCAAATTGCCACATATGAAAAATGAACTTCTCTCTCTCTCCCTCTTAGTGGCCGGCCCCCTCATATCTAAAAATGGTGGAGGGAAAAGATCAACACAAGAAGGGATGTGAGTGTAGTAAAAGGCAAGAGGTGACCACATCAAAAGCCATGATAACAATGTCATTTCCATTCAAATCAACTCTAATCTCAATCAAATCCAAGCATCATGAAAAAGCAAAGATGCTAATCAAATCATGATCCCATAAAAGCAAGAAACCCCCTCCACAAATGTTATTTGCAAACTTGCAAATAACCCCCTCCATCGGAAAAGTCCGGCCGGGAAAGAACAAAGGAAAACCGGCCGGAACGGAATGCAAACTGGCAACTCCAGAAAACTGGTCCCGTAATAAATTACAGGAAAACCCTGATGCTGTGCATACACACCCGCATCTGTATTCCGACCGGATACAAATGCAATGAGACAAAATCTACACTGTACTATACTAGGATCCGGCTTAAACCAAAGCCGGCTAGTATTATCCGTTCGATCCTGATCCGTGCAATACCGCAAGTATCTGATCGAACCCTGCCATATCTCCATACGGCCTCTACAGCGTTTCGCCCGAAACTTGAGTAACTGTCTGTGTGGGGGACTCTAAAGACTCGTCAATACTATGGCTGTAGATTTAACCACTAGCACGTCAGAGGTATTAGCCATACATGACGGGCCACCAGCTATTGACTAAAAGGGACGTCGATGAGAGAACTCATCCTGACACCCTACTGAGCCTGTCAGTGACAATATCCGTACAGTCCGGTCCGTTCGTCTATGAGTATCGCATGGCGGGCCTAGGGGGTTGGTAAAAGTCAGACCCCCAAAAGCGGTACAAGTCGTGTCGGAGCGAAGCCCAGAACACCCTGAGATACTACTAGAATACCTACCAGTAAATCTCCTGCCTTGGCCGAGGGCTTTGTGTAATGGCTCTCCTAGACACAGCGCGACCTCACCCCCAATACCGGGAGAGACGAACCCCTGCAGATCCGCTCACTGCCTCCATGTGGCTCGGGACTGTACCCAACTAAAACCTGTTTGCACGACTCCTTTGAGCCATGGTAGGGTAGTAATCAAAGTACAGTGGGAACTCACACGAGACAAATGACGATCTCAGGTCGATGAACTAACCTGTACACATGTCACCAGGGAACTGCTATCTGACGTCAAGTATAAGACCAACTAGCATGTTCCCGGCGAGTCCTGTCCGGTGTACTCATAACCCAATGAGCACCTGTATACATCTTAGGTGAACCAACTGACACCAGTGGCTTGTGAGACCGGCCACTGCCCCTCGTCGGGGTCTCGACTGTATACACTAGTCTACTCTGGAGAATCGATGCCCTGTCTCGAAACTCCCACGACTAGGGACCTTTTAAGGGTGTGCTTATAGACCACCAGCTCTCACGTATATGATCGCCCTCATACTGCTGGCAGTCAAGCAAGAATCCTAGGGGCTCTATCAGCGTGTAATAGCGACCTGTAAGGTCACCTGAAGCAGTACACGATGATAAAGGTAAACCAGATAGCATACTATCATCTCGAGTAAGACTGTCCTACCGGGATAGGTCCTCCCTCAATCATTGCAATCACGTGCCTGTGATCCAATAATTGACTCTGAGGGCACTATCTCCAACAATCTCCCACTTGCACTCAAGGCTAATTATTGCGATGTCGCATACTCACAGCCCGTATGATACCGAACACCCAACTCCTCTACTAGTCAGTCTCACAAAACTCGTTTGCGAAGCTATTGCGTTCGAGGAATAGCCTCAGTGAGTGGATCCGCTTTGATGTTTCTTTCTATATCTCTCTATATCTCAAGTTCGCGGAGAAAACCATCTCCCGAAATGAGCAATACCTGTCTTAGAATGTCTGGATGTCTGATGGGACCTAGTTCATAAATGAACTCCAAATCCAAACTTCTTAGACTGTATCATCAACTGAACTTAATCAGTATCCTGCACCATGCCTTTCCCTCAGTATCCACCTGGACCACCTGTCCAAAATACTGCCCCTCGTTAGAGGGAAAACTAGAACTCTGACAGACACTCTGCCATCCAGGTCACCTTGGAAGCCTGGAATGATAACTGTCTCCCGAAGGAGAAAGCCGCTATCATATCCCTAGAACACGCACTTATGTCCTAAAACTGCTTCCGATTGTTTCTCCAGGATTGGATTAATATCAACTTATTGCATCTACTGCAAGAACAACATCTGGTGTGGTACTTGACATCTCATGATTGACTCAATTGCCTAAGCAAGTGATCTGCCAATCATGCACATCCCTCTCCCCTTTAGTCTATAAGACACCTTTAGAGAGGGTGACTCCATTACCTGCAGGTACACGACCATGCCAGGAGTCGTCCATTCTAAATTCTCTTAGAATGCGGTCTAAGTACCCATATTGGGAAACCACCCAAATCTAGATCTAAAAGCATAGATCTAGTAACCAGAATGTACGATATAAGATCCAATTCCTATGTGGAGAAACTACTGTGTGACAACCAAAGTATAACCGATCGTAGTATAGGAATATCACTTCCTACTCTATGTATGTCATCCAAATACAAGGACATCATACCCTACTACCTTCTTAACAGATCTATCCCCTATTCTGATGAAGTCAAACCTATGACTGTCACATTAGAAATAGATGATCTATCTCCGCTATATCTGCTTAAGTGTATAAGCCTCTTGCCCACCGTACTTCCGTTGCTCCCACTGACTACGACAACCCTCTGGCAGAGTCATATAGACATACACTTCTAAAGCCAGTTTAGAATGACGCTATACTCATCCTCCTGCCGGGTCTCACAGTCTGGAGCAATAGCAATGGTAAGTCTGGGTAAACTAGAACCTCCCTGTCACCGTCCTTGAGGCTATCGGAGTACCTCTCGGGTGCCTGAGGTTACCCACCATATCTGCGGAGTGGCCAATGGAATGTCAAATCAGATTGAATCTTTAGGTTCTTATCAAATCTTCAGTAATCGTTTGTGGTTCTGGAATCACTTCCAGTTCTACCATACTCCCACTACTGTTTTCTGAAAAATCCATTTTTATTAAAACTGTGGCGAGTCAAGAACAATATCACTATTGATCTTCCAGATGATAGAAAGTCAACCCTCGTCATAGCCCGGGTCAACCCACAAACAGCCATTACAGAAACGTGCCTTGAGTTATCCGGAGTCCGGTTTTAAGCATAAGCCGGAAAACTCCCCGTACCTTAACAATGTCAAGATATGAACTGTTCTATATCCAATATAGAAACAGATGCACTGATTTAATTGAACCAGATTCAAATCATGCAGCTTTCTCCAGTGCATGTCAACTAAATGGAAGGAGGCCGATCAGCGTTACTCAACTTATGAATGCTTCCAATTATGAGTAACCTGAAAGAGAAGCAAGTTCTCTTAATCATTACTATCAACTGAATACCATATACAAGTATCTACATCTTCAATCACCTTGAAGAATCCCGATACTTGCAATACTTGGTTCTCTACTTTATTCATATACCTATAACTTCTCAAAATTCGGACCCTGTGTTTCTACGAAACACCTGTCTAAAAACTAGAGAAGTCATAAGTAAACCGAATATAGAACGAGAACCAACCCCTCTGTCCTCATGGACGCTGAACAATATACAATACTCTGTATAAGTCCCTTGAGTCAAATAAGTCATTCACTGTATGTCGTAGGTTGAAAACTGTACTATAGTTATGAAGAATTACACCGCTGTTCAATGCTCCTTACCTAACCATCCACTGATATAGGTAAATGTCATGGACATAATTTCAAAAAGGTATATCTCACTCTATGAAAATAGACGTACAGATATATCAATTTAAAATTGGTGCATAACAACGGATATTCAAAACCAAATATTTGCCGTCCGACAAACAACCCAGGTGACTTCCTCAAATATCACCAATTACAACGAATTCCGATATAATGAGGATGATCACCTAATTTCCAATAACTTACTCCCACTCATCTGTTAGTTATATGTATGCCGTAGAGGCCATTACTGTACATACGATGTATATTGTAGTGGATGGTAGGACATATATAGGGAGGACTTTCTTGCTCAACATGATAGTATGCTATCTGGTTGTACTTTATCTTAACATGTACTCTGATTATCTCTATATTACATGTTGATAAAGCCCTTAGGATATGTACTAGACTACTGGGACTATGATGAGATCATACTAGTGGGGCCACGGTAGTCGACGAGTACATCCTATAACTGTTCCTAGTCGAGGGTGTATCGAGACAGGGCATCGATACACCAGAGTAGACTAGCGTATATGCATCTTGACCCATATGATGGACGATGGATGATCCCATATCCATCGGTGTTTGACATCAAGGATGGTGTACGGGTGCTTAGTGGAGACTGGGTACACTGGACGGACTCGCCGAGAACTCCCAGATGGTATTATACCATACGTCAGATGGCAGTTCTCCGGTGACACTGGTACAGAGTAGTCTGTTGACCCGAGATCGTCATAGTGTCTTGTGTGGTTCCCACTGTGCTTTGATTTCCATCATACCACGTCCAAGAGGGCGTGCAAAAAGGTGGCTTTTGGGTACAGTCCCGAATCACATGGAGGCAATGAGCGATAGGAGGGGATTCGTCTCTCTCGGTATAGGGAGTTGATGTTGTGCTGTGTTCGATTGGCTATAACCGGAAATCCCTGGCCAGGGTTGCTGAGATTTACTGGTAAGTGTTATCAGTAGTTTCTCGAACTGTTATAGACCTCATATCGACACGACTTATCGAGCTACTGGGGTCTGACGTTTACCACCCCTAGGCGAGATATGCAACATATCAGACGACGAGACCGGACTGTACGGGAGTGTTACTGTTTGGATTCACAGGAGAATGTACAGGCTTGCTTGTTGATCTTCTGAGCGCTCAATACCTGGGTAGCTGTTACGTTTAGCTGACCGCTTGCAGCTTGTGGGTGTTTGATATGATCATCACCTACTGCCGGCGTATTGACGATTCTTTAGAGTCCTACACAGAGGTTTCTTGGCTCAGGCAAAACGGAGTAGGAGCACATATGTGATATGTGCGGGACCGAGGATAATGCGATATGTGATACCGTATTATATTCTCGCGATATTTGATATCAGCCGGGTCATCGGATCAAGTGTTGATTCGATGAATCGGTACGAATAAATATTAGTCGGTTATATGCGATATAGCCGGATTGTCGGATCAAGTGTTGATTCGATAATTTAATGTATAATAATATATATGATTTATTAAATTACATTAACTAATATTTGCTTACTAAAAGATTCTTTGTCTCACTCGGGTAATACATTGATATATATGCGATATATGTTAAATGTATTATTTTATTTGGTTACAATAAATATTATATATGTGATATATAATATTGTAACATGATATGATAACTAATGCAACATGTTTAGTGGAGTTTAAACATGATTAGGGTTTGGATTAGGGTTAAGTCTTCTAGTTGATTCTAGAAGCTTTTCATTTTGTCATGATAAAGATATTTGTGTGTGACTCATTCTTAACTCAACCCAAACCCTAACCCTTGGTTAATTCTCTACAATGGTTAAGTCAACCATGGTTGCATTATTTGTCATATTAATCCTTTCATTATTCATCACAAAAGAAAATGGATCATTATTCTTCTTCTTCCTTGAGTTCTTCATGCAAAGCTTTCTTGCTTTGATTTTTGTGATGAAAATATATGAGAAAAAGATAAATAAAGAGAGCAAAAATCCTACTTCATCATCCTCATCTTCCCTTGCCATTTAGATGAGGGTGTTCACATCATTTCATGAGTGTTAGCTTGTGTTAAAGAAACTTCAAGGTAGATCATCTTAGTATCGAAGATCGGAAGCAAAGGTTGCATCTTTCTCTTCGTGGAACCTCTCGAGAGTCCGGAACCCGATGATCGCAGCGAAGGGACCACAACACGGAGCATATGAAGTGAAGGACCGGATCTACAAAGGTTGTAATCCCTCTCACTTAGTGTTAAAGTGTTTAGCATGTTAGTTTTCGCCAAAACTCTAGTTTAAAGATCCGTATTCGGGTAGTTCGGCACGGCTAATTCTTTAATCGGGCATGGTTGATGCCTCGTAGACCCTTGTGCGCGTGCCTAGCAACCCTACAGTGGTATCAGAGCTACTAGGCATTGGATGTCGACCTATGGGGGGTTCTCACTGTGAGACAGTGTGGCGAAGCATAGGCTCTTACCCCCAGGGTGTCCCGAGACCGGAAGGTGTTCCGGCGGGTTGTAGTCCTCGCGAGGGGGCATGCGTAAAAAGTAGCGGCTGAGGGACCCGTTGGTGCCACGGCGACCCCATTGGATGGGGTGGCTGCCTGACCTACAGTGGTATCAGAGCCAAGCTAGAGCTTTAGGCGAAGTCTATATGGAGTTTGAAGTCCGATCGAACCGAAACCCCAATATTTCCATGCTCTCTGGACATTTTCTGAATTTATGGATTTTTGAGAATTAAAAATATGCAGAAAAATCAGCAGGTATTTCTAAGAATTACTGTGAAGTTAGAGCACCTAAGTTCACCAAAGCGCGGCGGAACCGCGGCATTAGCATGCTAATGCGGCGGTTCCGCGGCCCTTTAGTCTCTTCATGCATTGAATTTTGCACAGTAACTCCTACTTTGCAGTGCTGGTTTTCCTGGGAATTTTTAATATTTATTCAAGAGTTGAATTTTCTGGGTTGTATTGGGAGTTCGTAGATTCGATCGGATTGTCTAATTTTTTCTATGTGTTTTCCGGATAATTTTATAATCTGTTAAAAAGTTCGAACGGATATCAATAACTCACTTTTTCCCCTGTCGGAAAATTTTTCAAAAGTTGGATTTTTTTCTCATGTTTAAGAACGTTCTAAGTCGTGCAAGTAACGCGGTGGACCCTCTAGAAGACAACAAACCTTAACTCGATTATGTGACCGTCTTGAACTTCCTTTTGAACCTTAGGGTTTGGGGCAGTACGGCGTGCCACATGTGAGGCGTTGGCTTGACCCTTCTACGGCTGGACCATTGGTACTGTGGCATGTGATGGATGTTTTTAAACTGATTTCAAGTGTTGAGATATATTGGGGAAATCTTTGGTGTTTGATGATTCGATCGGAAAGTTTAACTTTGTCTATTTATCTGGAATGTGATACAATATTTGGAATCCACAGGTAGTTATGAGATAACTAATTTGAATATTATAAACATAGCAGTTTAGTCTCAGATGATCGGTTGCCACGGAATTTTGATGTGATCAAAAGTCCGTCGCAATCACGTAGCGTACGCGGATACTCGCCGGGTAAACTTAATAGACAGCTACGCCCCATAGCCCCGACCAAGTGATTGTAGGAGAACCCCGTCGCTGAAAGCATCCGTTCGGGTGCTCGCGGCAGCGGTGTTCCGCCTTAGTGCACTTCGTCGACGGCATCTAGGGGTGCGGCCGTCTACTAAAGTTTGCGACGAGCATTCGATCAGGACGTCGGGAATCTTGTTGAATTGCCCGACTTGACATTGAAAAGAGTTTTCGATAATGAGACTAAAATGCGGGGTTTATAAATGTTAGGCATGCGATGTCTAAGGAATTCATTTGGTTAGGCATGCGATGTCTAAAGAGATTGCGGATTCCAACTGTTGTAGTTTTACATTTTTTTCTGTGACCGTAAGCGTAGTATGTGGTGTATCGCCGGCTTCGTTGTGATACATCAACGACAATAGGGATACGCATACTTGCTTACGTTGATGATATGAGATATTATGTGTTGCTGTGATATGTTGTATTGGATCGTCGCGTTTGAATGGCCGGGGTTTTATGTGAGATGAGAGTTTTTTCTTTTTTCATTCATGTAAAATTCATTTGTATGTAATATTCTTTTATTGGGGCACTTCCAGGTAGCAGAAGATATCACCGTTGTATATTATTTACTTTACCGCATTAGGTAGACCCAAGGCGGGGAGCACAAGTAACCGGGTTCTAGGGTCCAGTGGGAGACCATCTCGAGGAGTCGAGACCGGGTCTCCTAACCCTAGAATTGGCAGTGTTACTTGCCGCTCTCGTAGGGGTCTAGGGATGTGGGTTTGGCTATTCATCGCGACCGTGGAATTCGTGTTTTATACAGGCTCGTATTGAAAACACGGACGTCCTAGTATATCCAATATTTCATATATGTTCTTCTGCTGCAATGTTCTGTGATGAGATCATATTACTGCTTGAGACGAATGTTTATATTATATATATGAGATATATGTTATATTGCAGATTTCGTTTCAAAAGAGATGCTTGTGAAGCAAAATTATAAATGGGACTTCATTAATGAGATTAATGAAATAAAAGAAACCTAAAGATGTTGTAGAAACTTGTTTAATAAAAACTGGTAGCTCTAGTTCTTGCTTTGAATAGCGGTGTTCCTTGTAGAACATCCAGCACCTTATTCGATAAGGAAAGGACCGAGATCCCTTCACCGGGAGTGACTCCTTTAGCAATAACTGGCAGATGCTACAAACTAGGTTTGTCTTTTGATTGCTTCTATAGTTCTTGCTTTGCACAGTGGTATTTGTGAAATATCCTGCACCTTATTCGATGAGGAAAGGGCCGACGATCCCTTCACCGGGGGTGACCCCTTTAGCAAAACTAGAAAAGCCTCAAAAACACTCCATTTAAAATCACTCGATTCTACGACGATATCAAGTTCATTACGCAAAAGGTTTTCTTAAAAACCTGTCGTAGCCCTCCGTCATTTCAGATAAGTACTAGTTAGTATTCGTGCTGCGGTAGTTTGGCCTTCGTCAAGGCGTAGTGTACGGTAGCTAACTAGTGCTTATCTGCTAGCATACGATGCGATTGGATTAGGGTATTCGTACGGCGTAGTTTAGCCTTCGTCAAGGGTCGTGCGGGTGGGTTTAATTCAATCAAGAAATGAACGGGTTGAACTTGACTAGCGGACTATGGATAGTTTGGCCTTCGTCAAGGTCATAGGATGCTAGGGGTAAAATATTATTGGGAATTTCAAGTGTTGAAATTTGCAATAAGATTGCATACCTTCTATGAGATAGTTGGATCCCGATACCCGCTGCGAGTAAGAGTTACTCCTGGGAGAGTTTTACACATTACAATTAGCCGATCAAGTAGGTGTCTAGAAAGGTGTTAACGGGGTTACGCCTCTGGGAAAACGAGGTTTACTTTAATTAGGTTCGTGCGAAAGCACGGGGACCTCCCTCAAAGTACCGACACTGGCCTGGCTGAAAGATTGGCGAACTTGTAGCGTGTAATTAATCCCGGCTAGTCTTTCCTTTTAGGGTTTGAAGGAAGATTTGACTAAAACAGTGGGAGACATCCTGATTAGATATATTATATAACCAATCTAATCTTGCAAGAGCATACGCTGAGTGTTTTCTTCTCTCTCTCTCCAGGTAGCGACCATATCACGCCTTAATCAAGATAATAAAACGGATATATTGACCGAACCCGCTTGTTATACTGAGCTGGGGAACGTTGGTCCCGCTCCAACTTATAATTATTATAGGACAGAGCAGGAAATTGGGGAATACCAGATTTCCCATGCCGCCCAAACGAAGAAAGTGCATGTTGATGCATCATCTTCGGGTGTTTTCATTACAGAGAACTGTTTCTCAGTATCCTTTACGTCCTGGGTATGTGATACCGGATCAGGATCCCGTATATGCAATCTGTTACATGGGCTACAGATAGGTAGAGAACTGAGAACGGGTGATAAGTTTCATGAGATAGAAAACGGTGCAAGTGTTGCAGCCAAGTCTGTTGGTCACTATCACCCTGTATTACCTGAATACATTGATTCTGAACGAATGTTATTAGATACCGAACCTGATTTACAAAATCATATCAGTCTCTTTATTAGTAAAGAAAGGATATAATTTTGTATTGTTGGATAATGTTTTGAACATTTCCTATATCAAGAGTTGATCGGTTCAGGCACGTTATCTAAAAGCATAGACGTTCTAAATCAAACTACAGTTCTAAGTATACAGAACACACACAAGAGGAAGAGTTCAGAAATGAACAAATCCTTCTTGAGGCATTGTAGACTAGGCCATATCAATGCGACCCGACTGCCTGAAGTTACATTTAGATGCATATTTAAATTAGTTTGAATTTACATCTTGTGAAACTTGCCGGTCATGTCACAAAGATAAGATGATCACAGCTCTGTTTATTGGAAACAGAGAAAGAGTTAGTGAACTCTTGGGATTGATACATGCTGATGTATGAAAGTCTCCTGTCTACACATGCCAAGACTGGTTCTTTGTACTTCATTAAATTCTCTGATGATCTCTCAAGATTCAGACATATGTTCCTGCTGAAACACAAGTCCGAAGCTTTTGAGATATTCACAGAATATAAGTTAGAAGTAGAGAACCAAAATACGGGTATAAGTATTATGTCCTTTGATGAGATCAAGGAGGAGAATACTTGAGCACGGAATTCCTGGACTATTCTAAAGGAGAATGAGATTCTCTCTCGGCATTACTCCTCCGTATACACCACAGCACCTCGGTGTATCGGGGCGGAGCAATAGCACCCTATTTGATATGGTGTGCTCTATGATGAGTACTGCTGAGTTTCCTATTTCCTTTAGGGAGTTATGCACTTGAGAAGTTGCATACCTATTGAATAGGGTTCGAATCAAATCAGTTGCCTACCACTTCATATGTGATATGGAAAGGGAAGAGCCCATATTTTATGCTTGTTAAGATTTGGGGTTGTCCGGCCTATGTCTAAAAGAAAAATCCGGACAAGCTCGAGGCAAGGTCTGTTATGTACAACTGGAAAGGTTCCAGCTATACAAAATACAGCTGATGATTTGGTAGAACCAAAGGATTCAATAGTTTCCAACGAACCTCAGCCTCTCCGCCGATCTAGCAGGGTTCCTCACCCACCTGGGAGATACTTCGGTTTCTCTATGATAGTGGGAGCGAGGATTGCATCATGAGATGATGACCCAACTAGTTTCGGGCTGGCCATCAGGAGTGGGACTCTATAAGAATAGCTGGGTGCTTATCGATCTGAGATGGAATCCTTATACACCAACAAAGTATGGACTTTGGTTGCTTTATCTGAAGGGTTAAATCCCCATCAGGAGCAAGTATATCTTGAGAAGATTACTTGGCGTACATGGAAAAGTTGAGTCTTTCAAAGCTAGACTTGTTAAAGGTTTGCATCATAGACCAGGTATGGATTATGTTGAAACCTTTTCTAAGGATCTATGCTTAAGTCCATCCAGATCCTACTTGCCACGGCTACATACCATGACTACGATATCTGGTGGTTGGGTGTCATGACTGCTTTTCTAAGTGATGTTTTAGAAGAGAACGTCTATAAGTACACAGCCAGAGGGCTTCGTAGACAGTGGGAGCAGCGGAAACGTGTGCAAGATGTTTTATATGATAAAACAGGCATCGCGGAGTTGGAACATCTGTTTTGATGTGGTAGTCAAAGAGTTTGACTTCATCAAAATGGTAGATGAACCTTGTATATACGAAAAGATAGTAGAGAGTATGGTGGTGATCCTCGTAGAGTACGTGGATGACATACTCTTGATAGGGAAGAAGTTTCCTATGCTACGCTCGGTCAATCTCCTCTTATCACAAGGATTCTCCATATAGGATCAAAGTGATACCTACTAAATCCTAGGTTTTGGATCTATGAGATAGATCTAATTGGATGTTAGGATACTCACTAATTGTAGTGAGAAGGTATCAATCGATCCTGGGGAGAATCACTGGAAAGGTTCCAGGATGATAAGGACGACTGAATGTCAGTCGCGGGCATTGTCTATACCCTCAGTGGAGGGACGGTATGTTGGAAGAGTTCCAAGCTAGATACCGTGACATATTAGACGATTAAAGGCAAGATACATCGTTACCAAGGATGCTACCAAAGAGGAAGTCTGGATATATATAAGTTCATAAGATGAACTTCGTTCCTACCATTGTGTGACAATGGAGTTGTGGCTTTAGCCAAGGAACTACCGTCCCATCAGAAATCCAGATATAATTCTTAGGCAGTATCACCTGATCATGGAGATGGTTGATCTCCAGGGAGATCGAGGTTAGGAGAGCAGACACAGAGGACGACAGCGCGGATCCATTCACAAAGGCCTTTTTTCCCAGTAGAGACTTTTATAGGATGGTTGAGTATGAGATACTTCAACCGCAGCTAATTGTTGGGTATGCGATACCATAACAGATGGCCCTAGTGCAAGTGGGAGATTGTTAGTTATATGTATGCCCTAGAGGCCATTACTGTACATACGATGTATATTGTAGTGGATGCTAGGACATATATAGGGAGGACTTTCTTGCTCGACATGATAGTATGCTATCTGGTTGTACTTTATCTTAACATGTACTCTGATTGTCTCTATATTACATGTTGATAAAGCCCTTAGGATATGTACTCGATTACTGGGACTATGATGAGATCATACTAGTGGGGCCACGGTAGTCGACGAGTACATCCTATAACTGTTTCTAGTCGAGGGTGTATCGAGACAGGGCATCGATACACCAGAGTAGACTAGCGTATATGCATCTTGACCCATATGATGGGCGATGGATGATCCCATATCCATCGGTGTTTGACATCAAGGATGGTGTACGGGTGCTTAGTGGAGACTGGGTACACTGGACGGACTCGTCGAGAACTCCCAGATGGTATTATACCATACGTCAGATGGCAGTTCTCCGGTGACACTGGTACAGAGTAGTCTGTTGACCCGAGATCGTCATAGTGTCTTGTGTGGTTCCCACTGTGCTTTGATTTCCATCATACCACGTCCAAGAGGGCGTGCAAAAAGGTGGCTTTTGGGTACAGTCCCGAATCACATGGAGGCAATGAGCGATAGGAGGGGATTCGTCTCTCCCGGTATAGGGAGTTGATGTTGTGCTGTGTTCGATTGGCTATAACCGGAAATCCCTGGCCAGGGTTGCTGAGATTTACTAGTAAGTGTTATCAGTAGTTTCTCGAACTGTTATAGACCTCATATCGACACGACTTATCGAGCTACTGGGGTCTGACGTTTACCACCCCTAGGCGAGATATGCAACATATCAGACGACGAGACCGGACTGTACGGGAGTGTTACTGTTTGGATTCATAGGAGAATGTACAGGCTTGCTTGTTGATCTTCTGAGAGCTCAATACCTGGGTAGCTATTACGTTTAGCTGACCGCTTGCAGCTTGTGGGTATTTGATATGATCATCACCTACTGCCGGCGTATTGACGATTCTTTAGAGTCCTACACAGAGGTTTCTTAGCTCAGGCAAAACGGAGTAGGAGCACATATGTGATATGTGCGGGACCGAGGATAATGCGATATGTGATACCGTATTATATTCTAGCGATATTTGATATCAGCCGGGTCATCAGATCAAGTGTTGATTCGATGAATCGGTACGGATAAATATTAGTCGGTTATATGCGATATAGCCGGATTGTCGGATCAAGTGTTGATTCGATAATTTAATGTATAATAATATATATGATATATTAAATTACATTAACTAATATTTGCTCACTAAAAGATTCTTTTTCTCACTCGGGTAATACATTGATATATATGCGATATATGTTAAATGTATTATTTTATTTGGTTACAATAAATATTATATATGTGATATATAATATTGTAACATGATATGATAAATAATGCAACATGTTTAGTGGAGTTTAAATATGATTAGGGTTTGGATTAGGGTTAAGTCTTCTAGTTGATTTTAGAAGCTTTTCATTTTGTCATGATAAAGATATTTGTGTGTGACTCATTCTTAACTCAACCCAAACCCTAACCCTTGGTTAATTCTCTACAATGGTTAAGTCAACCATGGTTGCATTATTTGTCATATTAATCCTTTCATTATTCATCACAAAAGAAAATGGATCACTATTCTTCTTCTTCCTTGAGTTCTTCATGCAAAGCTTTCATGCTTTGATTTTTGTGATGAAAATATATGAGAAAAAGAAAAATAAAGAGAGCAAAAATCCTACCTCATCATCCTCATCTTCCCTTGCCATTTAGATGAGGGTGTTCACATCATTTCATGAGTGTTAGCTTGTGTTAAAGAAACTTCAAGGTAGATCATCTTAGTATCGAAGATCGGAAGCAAAGGCTGCATCTTTCTCTTCGTGGAACCTCTCGAGAGTCTGGAACCCGATGATCGCAGCGAAGGGACCACAACACGGAGCATATGAAGTGAAGGACCGGATCTACAAAGGTTGTAATCTCTCTCACTTAGTGTTAAAGTGTTTAGCATGTTAGTTTTCGCCAAAACTCTAGTTTAAAGATCCGTATTCGGGTAGTTCGGCACGGCTAATTCTTTAATCGGGCATGGTTGATGCCTCGTAGACCCTTGTGCGCGTGCCTAGCAACCCTACATCATCATCTGTAAAACCATACAGATGTGAGAATCATACCTGGTAAATACATACCCTGGAGCAAGTGTCTAATTGGGAAATCAGTTTTCTTTTAACAGTACACAGTGAACTGAAACATTGAAATGATTCGATGGGGTATCCTGGTATTCCTAGTAATGCCTCTTCCATTATCCAGATTCACATTTGTAACCTTATATCTCTTTGCCATCTCTCCAAATCCCTTTATATGTCTTTAGTCATTACCTTCTGCACACCCCTTTAGGCCAAATGGTTTTCTTCCTTCCCTACCGTTCGGCACCAGCCTATGGTTTGGAAGAAGACTATCCAATAAGCATAATGGGTGTACTGTCCTAATCCTAGGAGCACTCGCAATGCGAGAGAAGGTGAAGATAAAAGACAACCGAATAAACCATATTCCTATTTCTCCTGAACCAGAATCCATCCCCGAACTGGAACAAGTTCCTTTCGAGTTCGTATATAACCATACGATGGATTATCCAATAAACTTGGGATCTTCGTAGTGATACGGAGTGTCCTGGAGAAATACAAAGGTGATTTAGGATTGGCGAAGAAATACTTGGTTCGGTCGTGAATAGCAGTCGCAATTTACTTTGCCCTCTTACTAATCCCTTGCTTTGTCTTAACTTAATACCTTCTGTACACCATTTAGGCTAATTGGCTTTCTTCATTCCCCACCGTTCGGCACCTGCCTAAGGTTTGGAAGAAGACTATCCAATTTGCGTAGTAGGTGTACTATCTCCTAAACCAAGGATTACTCGCAACCTGAGAGAAGGTAAAAGGAAAAGACAACTGAATAGTCCTATTCGTTTTCTCCAGAACCGGAAACCATCCTTGAATTCCTTCGAGTTCGTATATAACCATACGATGGTTTTGTCTAATGGAAGTGGACGTTCGTAGTAATACGGGGTGTCCTGGAGAAAAGGGTAAAAGTAGGAGTGGCAATGAGGTTTGCAACTCTGACAATCCAAAAGCCAGTGTTAAGAAGGTTCGGTCAACTTGGTCACTGAGTCATAGTCTAGGGTCGGGTCAATGGTCGCTGCCAAAGAGAGAGAGAAAAGAAACACTCAGCGTACACTCTAACCTAGATCAGAATGGTTACCACTTTATCTAATCAGGAAACCTCCCACTGTACCGTCAAATTCTTCTCCAAACCTGAAAGAAGAATTAGTCGGGATCACCCGAGGAGTAAACCAACTCATCAGTGGGAATCGGGATCCAACTATCATCGCATGACAACGTGACGGAATCCACTCATATTATCACACTCCAAAAGGTATGCGCATGTCTGGCAAGTTTCAGTTTCTTTAGAAACTCCCGATGTGATTTTTACCCCTAGGACTCAAGTGACCTTGACGGAGTCAACAAATCAAAGAGTCCTAGTCAAGTTCAACCCGTCATTGTCTGGATTGCATTAAACCCACCCATACGTGCCCTTGACGGAGTCAACAAGGCCGCACGAATGTCCTAACCAATCCCATTTATGCAACAAACAAGCACCACTTAGCTACCGTACACTACGCCTTGACGGAGTCAACAAACGCAGCACGAATACTAAATAATACCCATAAGAAATGACGGAGGGCTACGACTGGTTTTTGGCGAAAAACCTTTAACGTAATGAACTTGATATCGTTGAAGGAACTGCATAACCTCTTATAAAAAATATAGTGGCGAAAACCTTTGCTAAAGAGGTCACTCCCGGTGAAGGGATCTCGGCTCTTTCCCCGTAGAATGAGGTGCGGGATATTCCAATTGAATACCATGATGCAAAGCAAAAGTAATCGGCTATAGTGAAGTTATTGCCCTGACGCAAACTTTTGTCCAAGGGGTCACTCCGGGTGAAGGGATCTCGGCCCTTGCCTCGTCGATTGAGGAGCAGGATATTCCAACTGAATACCACTGTGCAAAACAAAAGAAAACGCCCTTGCAATAACAGCTTTTTGAAAAAATGTTCCAACAACATCATAATAGGTTTGTTTATCTTGCATTGATCTGAATCAACGCAGTCCCATCAATTGATCACACCATAAAGAACGAAAATATATTGATGTACGTATATGACATCCGCATTCGCCACTGGGTCCCGTCATTACCCGTTAGGTTAGCTAACTAACGACAGAGCGGGGACTGGACTAGCGCGGATGCAAAACATATACAACATCTACTAATACATATACCAATATATTATATTTCGCTCAAGGCGTGATAAAATGCAACATCACAGAAATATACAGCATCACAGAACAATACAGATATCTGGAAGCCTCGGGTTTCACAGAGCCGCTGCTGAAACCCGACGTTCCCCTGGTCGTGTGGATGGCCTGTGCAATGAAATCCTAGACCCCTACGGGCACGGCAAGTCACCCGCAAAAACCTGAAGCGAGGCAGCCCCCTTCAGCAACGTGAATGGACCACCCAGCACTTCACGGAATCCGGTAACTTGGGCACCCCTCCTGGGTCAACCTGTACCCCCTACGAGTGTGACGAATAGCCCGCCAATTCTAGAGTAAAGCCCCCTCCGTCTCAACGCCATGAGATGCGGGCCCGTTGCCCTCTAGAACCTGGCTATTCGTGCACCCCTCCGCAGGGTAATCCTAGTACAGAAAGTAAAATATACATACAACGGGTATATCGACCGCGACCCGGTCGTGCCCCAAAAGAATAATACAAACGGGCAGTGACGGCAGTCCACATGTCGGACGCTCGCCCCGCAACATCAAATGTACATGATACAACAAAAACTGTACTAGCATTGCATCCAGGCTATCCCCACGACCAATCCGCAACATCACATCAAAATCACAAGACATCAACATGAATGTCACGTTCGCAAATCCGTCTAACCGGGCTATAGCAGTTAGACAGGATTTACCGATCAAGTGACATTCACGGTCGCAGATATAATGTAAATACTGTGAACCAATGTGTTTAAAATATCCGATCGATCAAATTTTACTAAGTGGGCCCCCAAACAATACTGTAGCACTCACAGAAATTCTGGGCCCAAACAAAGTATACCAAAACCCCTATTTTCAGCCCACAAGCCCACTGCAAAAAAATGATGACGTGAATCCACATTCCTGCGGCGGAACCGCGGCCAAAGAGGGGTTATGGCCGCGGTTCCGCGGTCGTACGGAAGGATCAGGGCACCAAATTTTTCCAGTGTTCTTAGGACTTTCAGTACATCACTTTTCTACAACCTGAAAAAATTTTGGACTTCAAAAAATTTCGACAGAAACTGATGTGAAGAAAAACGCGGTTTTGGAATTTTTGTTCGATCGGAAATGTAAAACACATTAGACAAAGCTAGACTAGGTTAATGGTGTGGATCTGATACCATGTTGCGCCACGGGAGCGCCCCGGCCGTCTATCCGAGGCCAAAATGCGGAATCAAAAATTTTCTTAACTTTTAAACTGGCGCTACCGCGGACAATATACCCGGATCGTAACCATTAACCTATACTAGCTAACAAGAGATGGGGTGAGAGATATACCGAGCGATCCGTATCCTTCGGTCTTCTCGTCGTCGTCCCGATCTCCCGCGGAATCGCCGGTCGTCACCTCCTCGTCGGAAAGGCGCCACGTAGCCGGGTTCGTATACGGGCTCCCACCTCTGGACCGAGACAACTCGGGCGTGAAGTTGGCTAGCCGACGCGTCCAAAGGTACTGTAGGTTGTAGTGTAGAGGCTCGTCTCTTTGGGGTTTGTGAAGTTGCCATTGATGGAGGAATCAAGAAAGAGCAATGGAGAGAGCTTTTAAACTTTTGCAAGCCAAGAATAAAATGAGATGAAGCAAATTGCCACATATGAAAAATGAACTTCTCTTTCTCTCCCTCTTAGTGGCCGGCCCCCTCATATCTAAAAATGGTGGATGGAAAAGATCAACACAAGAAGGGAGGTGAGTGTAGTAAAAGGCAAGAGGTGACCACATCAAAAGCCATGATAACAATATCATTTCCATTCAAATCAACTCTAATCTCAATCAAATCCAAGCATCATGAAAAAGCAAAGATGCTAATCAAATCATGATCCCATAAAAGCAAGAAACCCCCTCCACAAATGTTATTTGCAAACTTGCAAATAACCCCCTCCATCGGAAAAGTCCGGCCGGGAAAGAACAAAGGAAAACCGGCCGGAACGGAATGCAAACTGGAAACTCCAGAAAACTGGTCCCGTAATAAATCACAGAAAAACCCCGATGCTGTGCATACACACCCGCATCTGTATTCCGACCGTATACAAATGCAATGAGACAAAATCTACATTGTACTATACTAGGATCCGGCTTAAACCAAAGCCGGCTAGTATTATCCGTTCGATCCTGATCCGTGCAATACCGCACGTATCTGATCGAACCCTGCCATATCTCCATACGGCCTCTACAGCGTTTCGCCCGAAACTTGAGTAACTGTCTGTATGGGGGACTCTAAAGACTCGTCAATACTATGGCTGTGGATTTAACCACTAGCACGTCAGAGGTATTAGCCATACATGACGGGCCACCGGCTATTGACTAAAAGGGATGTCGATGAGAGAACTCATCCTGACACCCTACTGAGCCTGTCAGTGACAATATCCATACAGTCCGGTCCGTTCGTCTATGAGTATCGCATGGCGGGCCTAGGAGGTTGGTAAAAGTCAGACCCCCAAAAGCGGTACAAGTCGTGTCGGAGCGAAGCCCAGAACACCCTAAGATACTACTGGAATACCTACCAGTAAATCTCCTGCCTCGGCCGAGGGCTTTGTGTAATGGCTCTCCTAGACACAGCACGACCTCACCCCCAATACCGGGAGAGACGAACCCCTGCAGATCCGCTCACCGCCTCCATGTGGCTCGGGACTGTACCCAACTAAAACCTGTTTGCACGACTCCTTTGAGCCGTGGTAGGGTAGTAATCAAAGTACAGTGGGAACTCACACGAGACAAATGACGATCTCAGGTCGATGAACTAACCTATACACATGTCACTAGGGAACTGCTATCTGACGTCAAGTATAAGACCAACTAGCATGTTTCCGGCGAGTCCTGTCCGGTGTACTCATAACCCAATGAGTACCTGTATACATCTTAGGTGAACCAACTGACACCAGTGGCTTGTGAGACCGGCCACCGCCCCTCGTCGGGGTCTCGACTGTATACACTAGTCTACTCTGGAGAATCGATGCCCTGTCTCGAAACTCCCACGACTAGGGACCTTTTAAGGATGTGCTTATAGACCACCAGCTCTCACGTATATGATCGCCCTCATAATGCTGGCAGTCAAGCAAGAATCCTATGGGCTCTATCAGCGTGTAATAGCGACCTGTAAGGTCACCTGAAGCAGTACACGGTGATAAAGGTAAACCAGATAGCATACTATCATCTTTAGTAAGACTGTCCTACCGGGATAGGTCCTCCCTCAATCATTGCAATCGCGTGCCTGTGATCCAATAATTGACTCTGAGGGCACTATCTCCAACACTCTCTCCCTCTCTTCTGAATTCCTGCAGAATAGCAGCAGCAGCAGCAACATTTTCATCATCTTCTCTTTTTCTTTCACTTCTCTTTTGATCCAAGCACAAAACCCTACACAAAAACCCCTTTTTACTTCACAAAAACCTTGGGAAAATAGCTCTTTTGAGGAGGTTGATGGCAAGTCAGTGCATGTGAGGGCAAGAACTGAATTTTGGGTTTCCCTAAGGTCTTTGAAAGGTATTAAGCTCACACTTATCACCTTAGATCATAATTATAGTTTTGTTAGCTAAAAATCGTGTTTTTTTACTTTTATATGATATTGAAGGGAAATTAGTGATGTTTATGTTAAGTTAGTGTTGTTATGACTTGTTTAGCTTAGTTTTGTGTTGTTAGTGTTGTTTTAACTTAGGGTTTGCTTCAGGTTTCATCAAAATACCTTGATGTATCGATTTAGTGTTAAACTAGCTTTTTAACTAGGTTTTTGGGTTCTGTGTGATCTGCTTGTGACCCGATTGCTTCAGGCTAATTTTGTAATTACTGGAGCATATACACTAGGTCTAGAAAACACCCACGAAGCACGGGAGCCCAACTCCCTAGTCGGGCCGCCAGAATATTCATTCTGGCCGCAATTTGCGGCCAGATGGGGGATCTGGGGGTAGGGGTTTGTATGGTAGGTGTCTGCTACTATTTGAAAACTTATGGTATATGCAATTTTGTAAAATTTTACCTGTAGAAAAATCTGGAGCCAATTACCCTATTTCGTATACTTTTAACCTTCGCGACACGTGCGATACGTGTGTGGGTTTGGGGTTTTCTGCGTATCGCGACGTGTCGGGATAGTTTTAGACGCGTATTCACACGTTCCAGCGTATCGCACACACGCGCGTTTAGTTCGCGACGCGAGTTTCTCGTTTGGTTTCGATATCGCTGTTCCCCTCCGAACGGCGGCCGTGACGACGTTAGGACGTCTAGGCCTGAGGTTCGGGGCAGATGCTAAATGGTTTTATCCGTGTACCTCTCCGAAGATGCCAAGTTGATTTATGGCACCGTGTATCGGAGGTTTAGACGGATGCGGCCGATGTAGCAGACTTCGTCAGATCCCCCCTCGCTTGAGTGGTTTTTAATTGTGGGGACGCTCTTCCCTGCAGGTGCAAGCCCCTGCAGTTAATTATGCTACCGCATCGCGGTAACAACTTTCTCCTTCTCCAGAATTTCACTTCGTGTTGTGGGTGTTTATTTTGTTTGTGGTTGCCCGTGGATTGTATACAGAGACTGAGTAATGCCGTTGCCCGTAGGACGTGGATTAGTCCAAATCCGTATTTACTTAGTGGGTTTGGTGTTTTGGTTTAAGGATGCGTTAGCCGTATTTAGGCTAAGATCAACTTAAACGTTCGTTAAGGATACGTTAGTCCTGTTTGAGACTAAGATCAACTTAACGGGATCGTCTAGATCCATTTCCAGTTTAAGGACCTATTGGTCCATTTAATATATGGCCGTCGGGACCCGTCACCTCTCTGACGACGTTGATGGATTACAACGACATGTGTCAGAGAAGTTCGGAGATGTACCCTTGAACCAAAGTCAATTTGGAGTTTTATAGTCCATTTAAATGTTTGAGGATACGTTAGCCGTATTTGGGGCTAAGATCAACTTAAACGGGACCGTTTAGATCCGGCAAAAGAGCATTTGGAGGCTCTATTGTTCCAGTTTAAGGACGTGGTGGTCCATGTTCCAGTTTAGGGACGAGATGGTCCACTATTAGTTTAAGGACGTTTCGGTCCATATTCCAGTTTAGGGACGTGGTGGTCTATATTCCAGTTTAGGGACGTGGTGGTCTAACATTAGTTTAAGGACGTTTCGGTCCAACATTAGTTTAAGGACGTTTCGGTCCACGAGTTTAAAGACCCCGCAGTCCATGAGTTTAAGGACCCCACAGTCTATATTGATGTGTAGTAATCGGGACCCGTCGCCTCTCTGACGTCGTTGAAGGATTACAACGATAGATGTCAGAGGAGTTCGGAGATGTACCCTCGAACCGGAGATAAATTGATTTAGGAGAGCAATTTTGCTCAGTCGATTTAGCTTGAGGACTTACGGCCAGGATTGGGCTAAGTCCAATTGAAAAATGTTCAACACTTTTATTTGTTTTTCGGCCTGTACTAGGGCTTTACCCCTTTTTAGTAATGCACTGCATTATTCTTGTTTTGGTTGGGCTTTGCCCTTTTATAAATGATGCAGAGCATCTATTTCCTTGTTAGGGCTTTGCCCCTTTTTTTTTTAAAATGCATAGCATTTTTTTATTAGGCATGTTAGGCCTTTTAATTGGGCTCTGTCCCTTTTCTTTAATAATGCAGAGCATTAAATACTCTTACAGTGCCCCCACGTGGCTTGTCAGGCGCTTTGCGCCAAGTAATGAGCACAAACTCATATGGTGGTGACACGTGTCACGCTCTGGCGAGCGCAAGCGCAACAGTGCAGTGCACTGTGTCAGTGCGCTGTGCTGCTGCGCTACTGACACGTGGCGCTTCCTGGTGGCTTGCGCCAACACAGGAGCGCAACAGCGCAGTTCTTGCAAGTGCAGAGCACTGTTTTATCTTTTGATCGATTTTAAATCAAAGAAAACAAGTTTTTCTTGTTTTCAAGGAACCAATGGTTCATAAGCAAGTGCAAAGCACTATTATTAGTTGGTTTTCTTTCTTATTGAAGATCATTGATCTTGTTCTTAGATCAATGATCTGTTTTTAAGAGAATTTTCTCTTTTTCTGAAGGTTTTTACCTTTTTTGTTCTTGAGGAATTCTTCAGAGTTCTCTTTTTTTCTCTCAGAAAATGTTGATGCCTTTGAATTGAGGCCTAGGGTCCTTTTTATAGTGCCCATAAATTAGTTAAATTTGTTAAAGAGATCTTTCTTTAAGTGATTTAGGGAATTTTTCCCACCGTTGGATCTTTGATCCAAGGGCTTCTGTTTTACAGAAGAAAATCTTCTTGTTTTAACGAGAACAGAAAAGATTTCTTTAGAATTTTAATTCTGTTTGGCGCAAATGCCCCAGCGCGTGACACGTGTCCCGCAGCGCACAGCGCAGCACAACTGCGCTAGCGCATCTGTGCTTACACGTGTCGCGCAGCGCACATCGCGGCGCAACTGCGCTAGCGCATCTGCGCTGACACGTGTCGCGCAGCGCAGTGCTTGCGCAACTGAAGCGTTGCTTCCTTTAAATAGAGTTTTGCTCTGATTTGGCGCGCCTTCTTGGGCACTGCGCTGATGCGTCTGCGCCGGACACGTGGCGCGTTGCGCCCGGGGTTTGAAGCGTTGCTTCAAAATTTTGAATTTTGAATTTTAACAAAGCTTTACTCTGATTGGGGGAAACAAATGCCCCCCCCCCACCGTTGCGCTCACGTGGCGCACACGTGAGTGCAGCGGTGGCAAACTCCCGATCGTTGGATCAAGGGGTGAGCTGAAGGGGCGCAAGCGCCTTATAAATAGGACTCTTGGCCCTTAGAAAATCTTCACCATCTTCAAGATTTTAATTATCAGAGCTTTGCTCTTGCTTGAGAATTTCAGAGCTTTGCTCATTTCCAAAGTTAGAAACTTTAGGTAAAATTAATTTAAATCAAATTAACTTAAATTAACCTTAACTAAAGAGCTTTGCTCTTACAGATCTTTTGATCTAAAGAGATCCCCATTGGGGTTTCATAAACAGAGCTTTGCTCTCAAAAACTTATAGATCTGCAGAGATCTTGTTCATGGGTTCTAAACCATGGACAGAGCTTTGCTCTTTGAATCATCTGTAGATCTTTTAGATCTGAAAAATGAAGAAATTTTCATAAGTTTTTCATGGATTTTTCAAGATTCCAAAAATTTTAATTCTTTTAGGTGTAAACATTTTCTGATGGACCTTTCCATTATTACCATAGAGCTATGCTCTTTTAAGGAATCTTATTTCCCTGAGACTAGAGTTTGACAAGTGTCACTCTGTGACAGAGCTTTGCTCTGAAAGAGGAGATTTTCTCCTTATCTCTAGGGATTCTTCCCCTTTTTTTATTAATGGGAATGTTCTCCTGGGGACCAACTGACAATCTCATCCAATGATGAGGTTGTCTTATTAACTGACATATTGTCATCTAGATTTTGTGGGTCCCCCTTCGGTCTCCTACCCATTGCACTGCTGTGTGGTGTAATTAATTAATTTTAATTAATTTAATTGATTAATTAATGCATTTTTTTTAAACGCTAAGCGTTGGAATTGCAACACTAACGGCTAATTTCTGTTCACTTGCAGCGATCATGTCTCTCGACACCTCATTCCCGTTTGCTCGTTCAGAGGAGGGATTTTCCGAAGCGCCCTTGGACCGTGAAATCTTGGCTATGATCAAGGAATACGACCCGGAATACAAGAGTCTCCACCTTTGGGGGTCGTGGTATAATCAGATCATCATGGGCCGACGGAGCTTCACATGCGCAGTGCCGTCAGAACCCATCACGGCGATTCATTACACCAGCCCACCCCCGGTGCAGTACGCCGTGGAGATGGTTGATTGGACATCGAAGGGCTTTTTACATCCCGCCATAGATGCGATTCCGGTCCAGCGTCCTATGGTTTTGGATATCCTAGGACGCCGTATCTGTCAGGGTGAGGCGCGACCTTGGGGGAAATCATATAATATCGGTCTGATCCCCCGCCACCTGATCGGTTATCTGCCGTGGGCCCGGTACATCCTGTCGACGAAGAAGTCGCAGTTGATAAAGTTAGGATTGTACACCGCAGTGTACATCTCTCTGTTCCAATATCCCACGCTCCCGACTTGGTGGTTCAAGGCCTTCCTGGAGCAGTGGAACATTCCTACCCACACTTTTCTCGCCATAGATCGGGAAGTGTCAATCTCCTTGGAGGAGTTCGCGGAGGTGTCCGGTTTACCAGTCATGGGGGAACGTTATGAGGAGTTTCTCCCGACAGATGAGTACGTCTTTGGTGCTAAGCCGATGGTAAGGGGGCTCACGCCGGAGAATGCTGTTCAATACCAGTTCCCAAGCTTGATCAAGGTGTTGAACATCTATGAGGCCCTTTTCATTGAGCGTGGGAGCCGCGGAGTTAGTTTTGAGGATTTCATTGCTCGGTTCCTTCACCCAAACGTCCTCTCGGTCGAAGCTGCCAAGTTTTCCACCCTTGAGGACCCTTTCAGTTTAGGTTTGGATAACCTGCCGGCGAAGGAAATAGACGAAAAGGATTTTTTTCTTCCAAACTCCCCAACCATGTCTTTTGCGGAAGTCGCAGCCCCCGAGATGGACGAGGAGGCCTTCTTTTTAGGATTTCTTGGGCTTTGGCTGAGTTGGTTTGCGCTCCCAATGCATTCTCACCGTATGCGGCCTTCCGTCTTTTACCCAGCCCACCGGATGACCATCGGGGTAAAGGTGGCCATTGGGATCGCTGGCTTGGCACACCTATATCATGGCCTTAGCCGAGCAGCGGATGCTAATGAGCCCGGGGTATTGCACGTGGTCTTCCCGATGAACTACTTTATGTCGTGGCTCGAGCTACATACATCGGGTGTTTTCGGTTTGCATAAAAGGCCCTCGTTCTACGAAAGGTGCAGCTTTCCTCGCATTATACAGCTGATCGGCGCATCAATTGTAAATCCATCGCCACGAAATGCCAGGGGTTTACTCCTTCGCTCCCATACCGTTGGAGCCGGTGTGTCTTTCATTGACAAGGTGTTGACTATTGGAAAAGCGTACACCACTGCAGTGCGGCCATTGCAAGACACTTTCAAGGATGGAGCTTCAGTTTTAACGGCCCGGAAGACCCTTCACTTATATTCCATCAGACCAGGCTTCTTGGTGTTTAGGCAGAACGGGGCAGCGATCTTCATGAGATATAACCCACATCGTTTCGCCCAACAGCTGAGCTATAATCAAGGGGTACCGCTGGAGGCTTTCTTATCGGAACCTGCCGCGACCGAAGAAGGGACGGAGAGAGAGCTACATCATTTCATGCGTCTAAACACGGGCTCCCACTTCTTTATCAGTGAGCCGGCTTGTGCCCCACGGCTCCTCAGGGTATATACAGAATGGTACAGTCATTCGACGGGAGCGGTCATAAAGGAGGAAAGGCGGTTGTTGATTGACCGTAAGGGTGCACCTCCAGCTAGCGATCGCAACGCTCCTTTGGTGCCAAGGACTCCAGTAGTTGCCCCTCTAGAGGTCATAATCGGGCCATCGCGTGCGCAAAGTCCTCTGCACGGATTGCCGCTTCCCGATATTACAGATGCAGCCCCAGCGCCCTGTGCTCCAGTGGAGACAGTGGTTGTAGCTTCGCCGGAGTCTGGCGTGGGTGCAGACATCGGGACCCGCCGTCCCAAGGTGGCTGCTAAACATAAGTCGATCTCGCGTGCACCTAGGGTTGGCGGGCAGAAGAAAAAGAAGTCGCTCTTCGCCGCCGATGTCGTGTTTGGTCAGGAACCCCATGCTCCCTATACCAAGGGCCTGATCGAATATGGGACTAACGAGGGATTAGTCATGCCGCCGCCGGACGATACAGACTTCGAGGCCGCTCTTGAAGCTTCAGCGTGGTTGGCAAGGCGTGATGCGTGGCTAGCTAAGCTTGCGCAATCAGGTAACTACTAGTCGCATTTTCTTTATTGCAACATATCCTCCTCATTGCCTTTAACTAACGCTTTTCATTCCTTTCTTCCAACAGGCATCACTGATGAAGAAGCCATTGCCGCTTCTCTGAAGACTTTCCAAGAGGAGGAACGTCTTAGAACGTCCATGGGCCTTAGTAAGTTTCGATTCATCAAGTTTCCATTTCCCTTGTGTTATGGTCGATCTAACCTTTCCCTTTTTATCACAGGAACCTCAATGCCACTCCCGCCAAGTGACGCAGATGTTCTACCAGTTGCCGATGTTCCTGCTTCCTCAAGGTTACTGTAGGAGGTTCGTCTTGAAGAGCCGATGAGAGACGCTTTAAAGGCTCTGGAGGCATCTTTAAATGAGGACGACGACGCTTCGATGAAGGAAGCATCAAGGAGGTCCGTCGTGACAACCCGGGAGGAACGGAAGCGGTCGAGGCGCGAAGCAAAGGTACGCAGGGCTTCCTTGGCTACGGGAGCGGGCCCAAGCACCATCTCTCGTGCCGACACTCCGTCAGAAGAGCCTCCGGTTACCCAGTCTACAGCTCATAGACAGGCGATCCGCGCCAATCGAGAGGCCAACGACAAGTCTACCTCAGGTAATACTTCTTTCAGAATATTGTTATAAGACTTATAAAACTGTCGGTTCTTATATGTTCCACCCTGCAGGGCCAAGCCCAACCGAGGGGGAGGCGGAGACTGTCGAATCCAAGGAAACAGAGGAGGCGGCACCTGCCGAACCCGAGCCGACGGTGGGCAACGTCGCTGAGGCTTCGGAGCCTGATGTGGAGGTTAAGGGGTCTGCAGCCGAGAAGGTCATTGATGCCGAACCTGAAGTAGCGGCAAATGAAATGATCATTATAACCGAGCCCAGGGTGGTGGCGGACGAGGCGCTTGAGGCCGGCAACCTTGTGGTGGCGGCGGATAAGCCGATGGAGATCGCGGAGCCCGAGGAAGTAGCGGATGAAATAGGCACGACTCTTGGGGAAGAGTCAACCGCTCTCTCTCAAGAGTCCGGCAATGCTCCGATCATTGCCCTCCCCATCTACGATCTTCCGCCGTCTCCTGGCCGCGCGAGCACGACGACGGTCCCCATCGAGTCGGGTGATGAGGCCACGGGCGGTGGCCTCATGTCAATAGAAGAGGGAGTCGCCTCCGTTTCAGCCGGTAGCTCATCAGGTAAATCCCAGGTTTCTGTCTTTCTTTACCTCACAATCCTTTCTGACAAGTTCACCTTTTCGTAACGCAGGTGCAGCCAGTGCCGATGCCCCACTGCTCGAGGGAGCGCCTTCAACGACTGCCTTGGCGGTGGTCACCTCTCAACCCTCTCTCATACCCTCGAAGATGTTGGAAGGTATGGGTTTGCAATTTATTAATCTTATCTTCCAGACGCATAATTTGTGTACTAAAGTCACACTATTGTGTCTTTCAGGAGTGCTTTTTGACCATCTCTATCAAGTGTTGCTCCCACACTTCTCCTTCCCATCTGAATTCGCCTCTCCCTCTAGTGGCGCTGGTGAGTACCGTTCCTAATTGATATCTTTGTTTTTCGGTGGTAGAATTATTTCTAACTCTCTCTTGTCCTGACTGCAGTGTTACAAATCGAAGGGGGAGAAGAAAGATCGGTTGCGCCACCGGCCCTTCCGGCCTTGCCACCTGCTTCAACCGGTATAGTAAACTATCTTATCAATGACTTTCCTCATATCTATTGAATCATCATCTAATCGCATTTTGTCTTTTTCAGCTGTCGTTCCAGTCTCGGTGCCTTTTGAGTCCCATATTACAATACCGGGCGGCCCTTCCCAGAAACGTCCGTCCTCAAAAGGTGTGACCAATAGTCTGCGCATATTGAGCGATTACATCGAGGAACTCGACGTCGAGACTCCTACATCTACTGAGGACTTCTCTACGACGGTTAACCCGATGTTGGTGATATTTTCCACCTTCCATGACGAAGGCATTGTCGCCTCTTGGGTTAACCATTGTCGGGAGATTGAGGCTCGCCTTCATCAGCTGGAGTCGATGCGTCTATCCCCCGAGACTTTGGCCGTGAGCACTCAACGGGGAGCATGGCTCAAGCAAAGCACTTCTCATTTCCATTATTTGGAACAAGAAGCAGCTTTGAGGCTGAAGGAGTGCCAGGAGTCTTCAAGCGAAACTGCTCGCCTGCGTGCTGAAGTTGAGGCGAACGCCGCTGAGGTAAAGGCCGTCTTCGAGGGCCTTCTGGAGCGCATCTCAAATGGGCTAAAAATGAAGCGGGCACTTGATGTCGCCGAGCATGACACTCCAGGCCGTGAAGCTGCTCATCAGGCCGTCAGGGATCAGCTTGCATCTGTCACGCAGCAACGGGCCCAAGTGGAGGCGGAGTTGGCAATGGTGGCCGATCAGGAGAAAGTGGGGAAGGAAGTGCGCGAACAATTGCTAGAGCTATGCAGGACGCTTCCTTCTCAGTAACTCTCCTTGTATCGTTTGTACTTATAAATAAAAAATGTATATATATATTTTTTATCCTTTAGCACAATGTATCCTGTACTCAATCAAGTTTATGAATAAAAGATACACATTTTCTGTAATGTCTTGTGTCATTTTTCCGTCTTTTCTTTATTTTACTATCAGCATGCCACCTTAGTAAACATGGTCAACAGATAATAGAGCACGCATCTTGACTTTCTTAAGAAATAGCGATGGCTTAGGCCGAAGGTTCAGATCTGCTGCCTAAGACTTTTCAACTCTATAAGCCATGAGGGTCTCATAGGGATTTTTCTCCCTACGGATCGAGAGGATCTCGTAGGTGGGTTTTTCTCCTTAGGAATCGTGAGGACTCCTAAGTGTGGTTTTCTCTTATAAGTCGTAAGAATCCTATAAGAGAATTTTTTTCCCTCTTACGAGTCGAGAGGGCCCGTAAGCGGTTGTTTCCCTCCTTGTCGAGATTCGACTTTGGAGAGTGAGACCCGTGAATAGTATGCAAGAGATCTTTTTGGATCGACTTGCAGGGTCCCATTATTCAGGAAGCAAGTTTTTTAGTCCCTGCTGCCTGAGGCTTCATCTTGCAAGTTGAGACGAATCGGGAATTTTCCCGCGGAGACACCGGTTTCTCTGCGAGCCGACGCGAATCAGGAGGCTCTCGTCAAGGAGTGTTTGTATCCGTGAGTCGAGGAATTTGCTAGGGATTATTTGTTTCCATAGCGCCAAGGATTATTTGTTTCCTTGGGGTTTGAAACGAGTCGAGAATTTCCCACGGAGGCACTGGTTGCTCTGCGAGTCGACGCGGATCAGGAGGCTCTCGTCAAGGAGTGTTTGTATCCGTGAGTCGAGGTGTTTCCTAAGGATTATTTGTTTCCCTAGCGCCAAGGATTATTTGTTTCCTTGGGGTTTGAAACGAGTCGAGAATTTCCCACGGAGGCACTGGTTGCTCTGCGAGTCGACGCGGATCAGGAGGCTCTCGTCAAGGAGTGTTTGTATCCGTGAGTCGAGGAATTTGCTAAGGATTATTTGTTTCCCTAGCGCCAAGGATTATTTGTTTCCTTGGGGTTTGAAACGAGTCGAGAATTTCCCACGGAGGCACTGGTTGCTCTGCGAGTCGACGCGGATCGGGAAGCTCTCGTCAAGGAGTGTTTGTATCCGTGAGTCGAGGAATTTGCTAAGGATTATTTGTTTCCCTAGCGCCAAGGATTATTTGTTTCCTTGGGGTTTGAAACGAGTCGAGAATTTCCCATGGAGGCACTGGTTGCTCTGCGAGTCGACGCGGATCGGGAGGCTCTCGTCAAGGAGTGTTTGTATCCGTGAGTCGAGGAATTTGCTAAGGATTATTTGTTTCCCTAGCGCCAAGGATTATTTGTTTCCTTGGGGTTTGAAACGAGTTGAGAATTTCCCACGGAGGCACTGGTTGCTCTGCGAGTCGACGCGGATCAGGAGGCTCTCGTCAAGGAGTGTTTGTATCCGTGAGTCGAGGTGTTTGCTAAGGATTATTTGTTTCCTCGGAGTTAGACTGAACCGTCGAGATTTGGCTTCATCTTCTGGTGGAGCCTATTGGGAAAGTATGGTTCCCTCTTTGTTTATGCCCTTGGATTGTATACAGGGATCGATGTGATCTTAACTGTAGGGCCAAAGTTTTATCATCATTTTTTTTTGTTTTATCTCCGCGATGCTCTATCATTTCAGCTTTTATATCGCGAAGGTCGCGATTGCCCAATCATTTCGGCTATTTTTCGCGGTGCCCAATCATTTCGGCTATTTATTTTATTTTTACTCGCTGCTTTTTATTGCGAGTTGCCCAATCATTTCGGCTATTTTGCGTGCATACATTTTTACTTGTTGCTTTTTATTGCAAGTTGCCCTATCATTTCGGCTATTTCGTATGCATGTGTGGCCTATTGGCTTTTCGCCGTAAACCTGCAATTAGACGTCGATTTTGGCATCAGCACCGCTACAACTGGGATATTGCCAGGAGCGAATCATCATTTGCCTTCGTCGGTGTCGAACAAAGGTGGCCTAGCGAACAGGATTAAGGTCCTGCCGACTAAGGCTTTTGACTTCATGAGCCGTAAGGGTCCCACAAAGGTATTTCTTCCTACAAGTCGTGAGGATCTTGTAGGTGTATTTTCTCCTTAGGAATCGTGAGGATTCCTAAGTGTTCGTTTCCTCTGTAAGTCGTAAGGATCCTACATGAGGGTTTTTCCTCATAAATCGAGAGGATTTACAAGGGTTGTTCACCATGCGAACATATCCCCGGTCACGGATGAGACTTGGTTAGGGAAATGCTTATTCGCGCCCGTGGATTGTATACAAGGGTCAGTATTGAACCACTTGTAGGGCAATATCGGAAGTTGTGGGGGTTGCTTAAGCACAGGTTTAGGTCTCTGTAACTTAAGACTTTCAACTCTTATGAGCCGTGAGGGTCCCATAAGAGAGTTCTCCTTACAAGTCGTGAGGATCTCGCAAGTGTATTTTCTCCTTAGGAATCGTGGGGATCCCTAAGTGTGTTGCTCCCTTATGAGTCGTAAGGATCTCACGCGGGTGGTTTCTCCTTACAAGGTCGAGAGGATCTTGTAAGTGTTCTTTAACGAGGTTGCGTCCTTTCGGGTTTTCACAAACACTCGCCGGTAGCCCTGCTGTTTTTACTCATGGAGCCCTTTCGGGTTTTCATCCGTGCCCATTTAGCTTATGGACATACCGTTTTTTTTTATTCTTTTTATTTTTATATATTTTTTACGAGGTCGCGCCCTTTCGGGTTTTCACGAACACTCGCCGGTAGCCCTGCTGTTTTTACTCACGGAGCCCTTTCGGGTTTTCATCCGTGCCCTTTTTGCTTATGGACATACCGTTTTTTTATTTTATTTTTATATGTTTTTTTATCTATCTTGCCAGCCTAAAGATGCTGCGGTAGTAGTTTAAAGACGTTTCGGTCTGCTATTAGTTTAAGGACATTTCAGTCCGACTTTGAGAAGGCTGGTTACTACTGATAGAGTTTGAGCTTAGGAAGATAGCGAGCGGACATAGTCATCGTCATCTACCATTGACCTAGGTTGTGGCTCATTAAGCATAGTATTTCTATAGGAAGCGACTGTTTATTGTCCTGAAAGGCCTTTCACCGTGCATGTCCATGAGTAGATAGGCCCCACCCTGGTAGACCTTATCTATGATGTATGGGCCTTCATAGTTTGGCTTGAATTTTCCTCGCTTGGCGCGATTGGGAATCATAGGCCTTTTGACCACTAGCACAAGTTCGCCTTGGCGGAATGTCCTCGGTCGGGTCAATCTTTTATATGAGCGCGTCATCTTTGCTTTATAAGCTTCCAGATTTTGCTGTGCTATGAGCCGGGTTTCATCAAGGGCGTCAAGCTCCTCAAGCCGAAGGTAAGCATTTTCTTCGTCCGTCAGCTCGTAGTGGACTGCCACTCATAGAGAGGGTAATTCTATCTCGAGAAGGAGTATTGCTTCTGTACCGAATACCAACGCATATGGCGTTGCGTTCGTGGCCGTTTTAAACGTAGTTCGATACGCCCAGAGAGCTTCTTGCAGTCTTTCATGCCAGTCTTTCTTATTTCGTGACACCGTTTTCTTCATGATCTTCATCAAGGTCTTGTTGAAGGCCTCAGCTAGACCGTTAGCTCGCGGATTATAAACTGAGGAATATCTCCAGTCTATATTATGCTGTTGCGCGAAGCGACTGATTTTGTGGCTTCTGTAGGCTGGCCCGTTATCGGAGATGATCCGTCTTAGCATTCCAAACTGATATATGACGTGCGTCTTGAAGAAGTGGAGGATATTTTCTGTCTTCACTTCTCTTAACGGCACTGCTTCTGCCCATTTAGAGAAGTAGTCAGTCGTCGCCAGGACGAAACGATGTCCCCTAGACGATGCTGGTTCGATAGGGCCGACTATGTCAGTTCCCCCACATCTCGAACGGCTAGCTAGCCACTGTTGGATGTAATGGATTTGGATGTTGATGGATGAAATCCCCATGAATTTGACATGAGTGGCATTGCTTCGTATATTCAAGGCAGTCCTGAATCATCGTGGGCCAGATCTTCAACTTCATCTTTGGGCCTGCTTGGTGAGAACCGCAGAGTCCATCATGAACTTCCTGGACGACCCTTTTCTCTTCGTCAGGTCCTAAACATCTCAACCACAGAGAATCAAATGACCTCTTGTACAGAGTATCATTGACGAAGGCGAAAGACAGAGCTCGTTTCATGAGCTGATGTCTTGTGGACGATTCTTCAGGCATTCGGTGGGACTTGAAGTAATCTATGAAGACTTCTCTCCAATCCTCGGTATTTTCCCAATCTTTTACTTGCAGGGTTGTCTGCTCGCTCGCTCCCTTTTCTTCGGATGATTCCGGAGATATTTCTGCTGGGGCAAGCACTCGACGGCTTTGTACCATGATTCTAATGTCATCGAGGTTCTCGTCAGCCAGTTCTTTAGCAAGTTTGGCCAACGCGTCTGCTTTGCTGTTTTCCGTACGCGGTATGTTTTCCAAAGTATAAGAGGGAATTTGGGTCAACAGTTGTTGCACCTTTTCACCATACTTCACCAACTCCGGTTTGCACGTTTGGTAGTTGCCGTTTACTTGACTAACGACAAGCTGGGAATCTCCATATATGAGGAGGTTTTCAATTCCCATGTCGATGGCGATCTCAAGACCTGCTATCAAGGCTTCATATTCGACTTCGTTATTCGTCCTCGGCTCTGTTAAGGAGAAAGCGAAGCGCATTATCCCTCCTTGTGGAGTCACGAAGATGAGGCCTACCCCCGATTTGATTATAGGGGTACTTTGTTTGCGTTTTTTCATGGAAGATGCTCCATCGAAATAAAGTTCCCATTGGGTATCACCACCGTCGATCGCGTCAAATGCATGTTCGTCTGGCAAATCGCAATTCAGAGGAGAATCGGCAGGTATCGGGTGCTCAGCGAGGAAGTCGGCGATGGCCTGGCCTTTCACTGCCTTGAGAGGTTGATATGTTATCGAGAACTCTATCAAGAGCAGGGCCCATTTAGCGAGTCGTCCCGTCAACATGGCCTTCGACATCAAGTATTTAAGGGGGTCCACCTTTGAAATGAGACGGACCTCATGCACCAACGCATAGTGCCTGAGTTTTGTTATCGCGAAGATTAACGCCAGGCAGTGTTTTTCAATGGGAGAGTAGTTGCTTTCTGCCCCCAGCAGAACTCGACTTAAGTAGTAGAGTGATCTTTCTTTCCCTTGATCATTCTCTTGTGCCCATAATGCGCCTAAGGAACCTTCGAGGGCGGTTGTATAAAGAATGAGGGGTTTTCCCTTGACCGAAGCAGCCAAAACCGGCGGGTTCTGCAGGTATTGCTTGATCTCGTCTAGTGCGCTTTGGCATTTTTGGTCCCAGACGAACAAGGTTCCCTTCTTCATCAGGTGGCTGTAAGGACGGCACTTTCCTGAAAGGTTGTCTATAAATCGCCGTATATACGCGAGCTTCCCTTGGAGAGACCGCAGCTGTTTGAGAGTCCTTGGCGGAGGCATTTCCATGATCGCCTTGATCTTTGACGGATCTATTTCGATACCCCGGTGTCGGATGATGAACCCTAAGAATTTGCCCGAGGAAACTCCGAATGCACACTTAAGAGGGTTCATCTTCAGGTTGTATTGCCGAAGGCGTTGAAATACGGTCTTCAGATGCTCGAGATGTTCCTCGTATGATTTGCTTTTAACTACGAGATCGTCGATGTAGCATTCGATGATTTCATGTATGAGGTCATCGAAGATCTTCGTCATGGCCCTCTGATAGGTGGCACCGGTATTCTTTAGACCGAAAGGCATCACCTTGTAGCAGAATATACCCAAAGGAGTCCGGAAGGCGGTGTGCTTCTGGTCTTCGGGATGCATCTTTATCTGATTATACCCTGATGAGCCATCCATGAAGGAGAAAACCTCGTGAGTAGACGTATTGTCTATCATCAGTTCGGTGACTGGCACTGGGAAATCGTCTTTCGGGCAGGCTTTATTGAGATCCCGGAAGTCCACGCATATGCGCACTGTCCCATTTTTCTTCATCATCGGGACGATGTTGGCGATCCATTCAGGGTATTGAACTTCCTGGATGAAGCCAGAGTCGATTAACTTTTTGACCTCGGCGTTGATGCTCATCTCAAGCTCGAGCCGCATTCTCCTCGGCGCCTGTTTGACTGGCTTGATGTCCAGGGATATCGCCAATCTGTGCACAGCAATTTCTGGATCTAGTCCCGGCATTTCGGAATAGTTCCACGCGAAGCAATCTCTATGCTGTAGAAGCACGTCCTTTAACGCGGCCACCCTTTCTTCAGATAGTAGCTCGCTGATGAATGTCGGTCGCGGGTCATTCGCTGTTCCCAACTCAATTTTCTTAAAGTTATCTGCAGTGGTATGAATTCCGTCTTCTAGCTCTTTTGGCGCCGGTGGAAATTCTGAGATTATCTCGTCGTTATTGTTTTCGAAGCACCAGGGAAGGTCATCCATGTTCTCGGTCTTTTCTTTTAATATCGTTATCATGTGACAAGTACGAATTCACTTCCAATCCCAATGTGGAACTGGTTCTTGTTTTGTGGCCTTGGGCTCGTGCTTCTGTGGCGGCGCTACCCTCCAGCTATCAGACAGAGTGAATTTGCCAAGCTGATACTGATCTTCAACCCATTTCTTGAAAGTGAAGCAATCTTCAAGAGGATGCCCTATTACTCGATAGTAAGAGCAATAGTTTGGGTGTGAGACTTTGCCCGCTTGTTCGGGGTGTTTAGACTCCGGCAGTGTAAACATTTGATGTTTTAGAGCAAGATCAAGTATCATCCTCGTCTTATCCCGAGGAAAAGAGTATGCTCGACCCATTTTCTTCATGAGGGATAGATCAATAACGCTCGACTCCCGTTTGCGTGGCTTCTTAGCCCTGCTTTGTTGCTGTTGAGCACCTTTTTGGCCTTTCGACTTATTTCTGCTTTTGCGTCGAGCCTTCTTTATAACAGGTTGACAAGGAGCGGCATTTTCATCTTTCACGGCCTGTTGGAGGAGGCGTTTCATTTTGGCTTTCTCATAGATGGTCATTTCACGGTTATGGTCGTCTCGGACTTTTTGACCCGCTTTCCTTATAAGCTTATCCATTTGCTCTTCGAACGATGGACTGGGCACTTTTGCGTCTGGAACTTTCACTGGCTCAGGATTAGCGTCCTCCCATTGAGCATCCGCCTCTTCATCGAAGTCATACACGACGTAGCAGCTGTGTATTAGCTCTTGTTTCTTTGACCGGATGTATCCAAGTCCTTTTGTCTCCATTCTCCCATTAGGCAGTTTGCGTTGAGTCCCGGGAACGTTCCAGATTTTGTCATAGAACTTGACTTTTCGAACGGTCTGCTTGAAGGATATCCCCTGGCGCTTCAACAGCTTTTTCAAACCCTCTGTATAATATCTGGGAAGACGGATAGGCTAAAACCTGTCGAGCGTAGGATCCGCGCCATGCCAGATTTCTTTTTCCACCTTGGTTTCTTCAGAGCGGTAGAAAAGAATTGCTTTTTCGCTTTCTCGCCTGGGAGGGATATAGAACGTTTGCAGCTCCACTAAGCTGTAGATATCAAGTGCATCTAGTTCTTTATGGTGTTTAAGCGGCATCATGGCGACTTACAGACTTTGCTCTTCATCAGCGAACATTTGTATTGAAGGCCGAGCAGAGAATATAGCATGGACCTCATCTTCCGAGTCACTACCAAAGATCAACGCAGGAGCGGACGGTCCTGGCTTGTTGTGTTGGGATGGACCCGAATAAACTATCTCCTCTTCCTCCTCAGTATCACTGCCGAAGACAGGGATGGTGGCATTAGCTTTATTCTCCGGCTTGTGACACTTCTCCGTATCTTCGAAATCCGGTAAGAAGTATTTGGCATCTTCGTATTTGCGAATCTCGTTCACAGAGAATGGGTTCAGTTCTCCCGTCACGGTATACTCGAAACCATCCTTAAAATACTTCATACACTGATGTTGTGTAGAAGGGATGATGTTGTACTCGTGTAACCATGGTCGGCCGAGCAAAGCGTTGTAGCATGTCTTGGCGTTTATGACGTGGAACTTAATGTCCGTGATGAGTAGCCCAAAGCGTAGCGTCAGTATCACAGACCCAAGAGTTCTTGATGAGTGGGAGTCGAACCCGGAGATGGTGATCTTGTCACGAGCAAGGTGCTGGACGCTCATGAAGATTTCTTTTAAGACCCGTACATTGAGGAGATTAACGGAGGATCCATTGTCGATCAGGATTTTGCCTATCTTTATATCGTGACAGTATCCTGAGACATAGAGGGGGCGATTGTGCTCGCACGTCCCAAGGAGAAGGTCCTCGTCGCCGAAAGTGACATCGGCCGTGTGCACTTCCTCCAATTCATCCTTCATCTTTTCCTCGGCCAGGCATGCTTGGAATTGTTCTGGATCTTGGAGTTCCTTAATTAACGAATCTCTCGCCTCCTTTGATAGCAAAAGAGCGTCAAGAATGCTGAGCTGTGGGGGTAGCTTCCTCAGATGCGCTAAGACGTTGTAATCCACCTTATTCTTCTTCGGCGGGTCCTTGGCGGCTAGCTCTTCCACCACTTGGTCATCTAAGACGATATCTTCAGAGACCTTTTCTTTCCCTTTATCTTTTCTGTTTAAGGGTCCGAGGTTCCTTTCAGGCAGCGTCTGATTCCGCAGCCGGATATTTTCGCAGACCTTCGGCTCTTCTTCTTTTCCCGAAGTGGATTCTTTAAAGAGAGGGGCAAGTTACAGCTCCTCATTAGAATCGCTCCCGAATGTAGGCACTTGTGACCCGCTGGTGTTAACCACGCGACAATCGCTGGTAGTTCTTTTGAGCTCTCCGGTCGTATTTCTTTGCTCCCGAAGAGTTTTTACGCTTTTCCCGTTTAAAGTGTTGTCGATGAGCTACATACCCTTGCCACCATGTATCGAAAGCTTTGCACTCTTGAGTGGGGTGAGAAACCTTCTGATGATATAAGCAATAGGAAGGGTGCGTTTCCACTTCACCGGTGATGTTTCCTTCAGAGGATGGTAGCTTCATGCCCATTGATATGGCCTTAGCAAACGTTTTCCTCATCTTGAATTGGCTTTTGTCGGCAGCGGGGGTGTTTTGCTCCGGCGGGATCATCTCAGCTCTTTCATCAAGTCGCTGGCGCTTGGCCCTTTCAAATATGGCCGTCTCGCGTTCTCGATCAGCTTTACTTTTCAACCGAGCTTCATTAAGGAATGCGTCAATTACTTCATCTGATGGCCCCAGAATTTTTGATTCAGGATCTGCCCCCAGCGTTTCAGTACAAGAAGTCTCCTCACCGTTCGTGCACGAATGGGAAATCACATGACAGCTTGCCACGCATTCTTCAGATTCATCTGACGAACTTTCTCCCTCACCTTCCTCTTGAAAGACGTGGTTGAGAAACTCTTGGAATGTAATGGGAGTCCGTGCCTTCTGGTTGTATTCCTCCAGCGCGTCAATTTGTTTTTGCAAGTCCGTGCGCTTGTCGCTAGGCTTCACGATATTCTTTGACTTCTTTTTCTTCTTCTTCGAGGATTTTGACGGCTGGTTGCGAGTGCTTGAGCCACCACCATCGGTCTTTGGAGTTGGACGTGGCTTCAACATCCCTTCAATGACCTGCGGTTCCAACGGGTTCTTCCACTTGATCGCTGGGCATGTCTGAAGGTCGTTCAGCATCCTCTTTGTCTTGGTTGATAATACAACTTCCCAAGGAGCTTCTTCGATGACAGAGCATGTTGCCCCCGGCGTATTCGTCCCCTTAGAGCTGTGGGACTGTGGGGGATTCACCTTCCATTTGTCAGATAACGCGAACTTGCCCTGTCGGTACTGGTTTTCAAGCCAATTCTTGAAAACGTAGCAGTCTTCGATCGGATGGCCTAGTACTCGATGATAAGGACAGTAGTTGGGCTCGTTGACGTCACTTGATTGCAACGGACGTTTTGGATCCGGCAGATTTATGAGTCTGTTGCGCAATTCCAGCTCGAATAACCTTCTCGTTTTATCGCGGGGAAAAGAGTAAGGACGCCCTAGTCTCTCCTCGAGGTCTACATATGGGTGCATATTATTTTGACGCACAACCGGCTTCGAGTTGCTCGGTTGTTGTTGAGCATTAGCGATGACGATCGCTTTTCCCTTCCCTTTGTCATTTTGGGAGTCCGGCTTTGGAAGAGGAGGTTTATGGCCCATCTGATCCATCTGTGCTAGCTTGTCAATCAAGGCCTGGAAGGTAGTCGGCTTGAAAAACATCATAAACTGCGAGATGGTTGCTTGTGGATCGAGGGTTCCCACAAACATACCCATTGCGGGAGCTTCTTCAATGCGCTGCTCGCACTTCGACCATAAGTTCCGCCATCGTATAGCGTACTGAACCCACGTCTCACCTGGCTTTACCCTGGCATTAATCAGTGCCGTCATCGGGGTATGTTCACTGGCGCTTGCAAAACGCAGAGTAAACAGTAGCTCCATCTCCGCGAAGGTTTTGATAGAGTCGTTCGGGAGCTCAGAGTACCACTCGAACGCCGTATCCGATAAACTTCTAACAAACTGGCGAAGTAAAAGCTTGTCATCACCACCGGTGTTGCCGCAGAGTGCCCTAAACTGGGCAACATGCTGGTGAGGATTGCCCGTCCCCTTGTAGACATGGAACTTGGGAATTGTGTAACCGGGTGGGTACTTGATTTGATCGTACCAACTTGGATATGGCCGCCCCGTTTTTACGACCTGGCCGGCTGCCTCGGTCGCATGATGAACCCGTATTTGTTGGGCGATGTACTCATCCAAATCAGCTTTGGAGATTGTATCCTCTTTAGCCATCGACAGAGCTGGTGGAGGATTTGATGTCTCTCCCCTATCGTCTCCAAGGACGATCAGGGGCTCTTCGGCCGGAGGATCTTGTTGTATCATCATCCCGATCATATCTTGGAAGAGGAGACCCATACGTTGTATGTTGGCTGCTTGTTCAGCAGCCTCTTTGTCCTTCTTCTCCAATATCCGACGAAGGAATTCGGCGTCGATTTCTTCCTCTTTGCGTTCATCCGAGGAAGTTTCGGGGTTTTCTTTTGGCCCTGTAAGTGCGGCCATAGCGTTCATCATCTCTTGGAGCTTTTGCTGTTGCTCCCGCGCCTTGGTCACTGATCGGGTAAGCGGTCGATGACCCGTAGATATGTGGTTGTCTTCTTTACCAGATGCTACGTAGACGGTATGAACCATAATGCACCCTGACTTAGGGCGTTTGGGTTCGCCACCTCTGATATTTGTCGCCGGCGCGGGGGTTTTCTCCAGCCTCCTTCTTTTGTGGGCCGTTGAAGTTGAAGAGGTCGTTGCGGTGGGCACCCTAGCGACTGTCATCTTTTCCTGTTTGATCGGACGGTCCTTTTCTTTTTCCACTTTCGCCTTTTTCTGTTGACGAGAGCGATCTAGATCAATTACGGAGTCTTGAACTCTCCGCCAAACCTTATAAATTTTTTAGGACAGCCATTGAGGGGGCTGTTCCTGCTTCATTTCCGGAACTTTCTCCGTGGATGGAG
This sequence comes from Agapanthus africanus, assembly GCA_030015575.1. Lineage (NCBI taxonomy): Eukaryota > Viridiplantae > Streptophyta > Magnoliopsida > Asparagales > Amaryllidaceae > Agapanthus > Agapanthus africanus. The sequence continues at coordinate 392,904,594 of CM057339.1, forward strand.
GAGATCTTTTTAGTGTAGCGGTTGGAGAGTTCTTACGTACCCTCCTTAGCAGCTCAAAGCTGTTCCCAGTTGGAACAGCAGCATTGACTTCTATCACTGGAGCCGGTGGAGTTAGTCCTGAGGGGGAGTTGAGCCATGCCTTTCTCACTGGTTGCCAATGGCGACGTCGAGCATGACGACCCGTTGGGACTGGCTCGGAGATTGAGACATCTTCGTTTTTGCCCCCTGTCTGAATGAGGCGCCGCTGGTGTTAACCTCTTAAAGACTGAAGTTGTCTTTTGAGGGATGATATTCAACCTGTCGAAGACAGATCCTCGAGCAGGGGCAGGAGCAGGAATCGTCAGCCTTGAAAAGACTGACTCTTTGACAGGGGAAGCCGTCTTGACGACTTTTGGAGCAGCAGTTATTGCCTTCCTTGGGACAGCCAATTTAGAGTTCTGATCCAGCCTGGCAAAAACAGAGGCTGTTGGTCTGGTAGTTGGCGACCCGTTGACAGGGGCCGTCGTAGCAGTGAGCCGGTCGAAGACCGATCTCTCGTTCACCTCCGGTGCAGGTATTGGCATAGAGAAGCTTGTAAGCGGGATCATGGTCCCGAAAAACAGGCCGGTAGTGGCCTGGGTCACCTGTTCTACCGGCAGAGCGAGGAAAGAGGCCGCTTGGGGCCCATATGCTACACCTCCAGGTGAGGTGGAGCGTCCGTTGCAGTGGCACTTCGAGCAGTTGGTGCAGTTAGAGGCCATCGAAGCTTGAGTTCTGCGCCAGGCAAAAGACCAAATCTTAGTAACTTGAAATCCAAAGGCAGCCGTTAACAAACCGCGATTGGTTCGCGAAGACGACACACGAATTGTGGAGTGGAAAAAGGAAAAGGTCCCACCGGGCGTGCCAGAATCTGTTCCCCTCCGAACGGCGGCCGCAACGACGTTAGGACGTCTAGGCCTGAAGTTCGGGGCAGATGCTAAATGGTTTTATCCATCTACCTCTCCGAAGATGCCAAGTTGATTTATGGCACCGTGTATCGGAGGTTTAGACGGATGCGGCCGATATAGCAGATTTCGTCAGATTCCCCCTCGCTTGAGGGGTTTTTGATTGTAGGGACGCTCTTCCCTGCAGGCGCAAGCCCCTGCAGTTAATTACGCTACAGCATCGCGGTAACAACTTTCTCCTTCTCCAGAATTTCACTTCGTATCGTGGGTGTTTGTTTTTTTTGTAGTTGCCCGTGGATTGTATACGTAGACTGAGTAATGTCGTCGCCCGTAGGACATGGATTAGTCTAAATCCGTATTTACTTAGATTTGGGTTTGGTGTTTTGGTTTAAGGATGCGTTAGCCGTATTTAGGCTAAGATCAACTTAAACGTTCGTTAAGGATACGTTAGTCCTGTTTGAGACTAAGATCAACTTAACGGGATCGTCTAGATCCATTTCCAGTTTAAGGACGTATTGGTCCATTTAATATATGGCCGTCGGGACCCGTCACCTCTCTGAAGACGTTGAAGGATTACAACGACATGTGTTAGAGGAGTTCGGAGATGTACCCTTGAACCAAAGTCGATTTGGAGTTTTATAGTCCATTTAAATGTTTAAGGATATGTTAGCCATATTTGGGGCTAAGATCAACTTAAACGGGACCGTTTAGATCCGGCAAAAGAGCATTTGGAGGCTCTATTGTTCCAGTTTAGGGACGTGGTGGTCCATGTTCCAGTTTAGGGACGTGATGGTCCACTATTAGTTTAAGGACATTTCGGTCCATATTCCAGTTTAGGGACGTGGTGGTCTATATTCCAGTTTAGGGACGTGGTGGTCTAACATTAGTTTAAGGACGTTTCGGTCCAACATTAGTTTAGGGACGTTTTGGTCCCATATTAGTTTAAGGACGTTTCGGTCTAATATTAGTTTAAGGACGTTTCGGTCCACGAGTTTAAGGACCTCGCAGTCCATGAGTTTAAGGACCCCACAGTCCATATTGATGTGTGGTAATCGGGACCCGTCGCCTCTCTGACGTCGTTGAAGGATTACAACGATAGATGTCAGAGGAGTTCGGAGATGTACCCTCGAACCGGAGATAAATTGATTTAGGAGAGCAATTTTGCTCAGTCGATTTATCTTGAGGACTTACGGCCACGATTGGGCTAAGTCCAATTGAAAAATGTTCAACACTTTTATTTGTTTTTCGGCCTGTACTAGGGCTTTACCCATTTTTAGTAATGCACTGCATTATTCTTGTTTTGGTTGGGCTCTGCCCTTTTATAAATGATGCAGAGCATCTATTTCCTTGTTTGGGCTTTGCCCCCCCTCCCTTTTTTTAAAATGCATAGCATTTTTTTATTAGGCCTGTTAGGCCTTTTAATTGGGCTCTGTCCCTTTTCTTTAATAATGCAGAGCATTAAATACTCTGACAGTGGCCCATGTGGCTTGTCAAGCGCTTTGCGCCAAGTAATGAGCGCAAACTCATATGGTGGTGACACGTGTCACGCTCTGGCCAGCGCAAGCGCAACAGCGCAGTGCACTGTGTCAGTGCGCTGTGCTGCTGCGCTACTGACACGTGGCACTTCCTGGTGGCTTGCGCCAACACAGGAGCGCAACAGCGCAGTTCTTGCAAGTACAGAGCACTGTTTTATCTTTTGATCGATTTTAAATCAAAGAAAACAAGTTTTTCTTGTTTTCAAGGAACCAATGGTTCATAAGCAAGTGCAAAGCACTATTATTAGTTAATTTTCTTTCTTATTGAAGATCATTGATCTTGTTCTTAGATCAATGATCTGTTTTTAAGAGAATTTTCTCTTTTTCCGAAGGTTTTTACCTTTTTTGTTCTTGAGGAATTCTTCAGAGTTCTCTTTTTATCTCTCAGAAAATGTTGATGCCTTTGAATTGAGGCCTAGGGTCCTTTTTATAGTGCCCATAAATTAGTTAAATTTGTTAAAGAGATCTTTCTCTGAGTGATTTGGGAAATTTTTCCCACAGTTGGATCTTTGATCCAAGGGCTTCTGTTTTACAGAAGAAAATCTTCTTGTTTTAACGAGAACAGAAAAGATTTCTTTAGAATTTTAATTCTGTTTGGCGCAAATTCCCCAGCGCGTGACACGTGTCGCGCAGCGCACAGCGCAGCGCAACTGCGCTAGCGCATCTGTGCTGACACGTGTCACGCAGCGTAAAGCGCAGCGCAACTGCGCTAGCGCATCTGTGTAGACACGTGTCGCGCAGCGCAGTGCTTGCGGAACTGAAGCGTTGCTTCCTTTAAATAGAGCTTTGCTCTGATTGGGTGCGCCTTCTTGGGCGCTGCGCTGATGCGTCTGCGCCGGACACGTGGCGCGTTGCGCCCGGGATTTGAAGCGTTGCTTCAAAATTTTGAATTTTGAATTTCAACAGAGCTTTGCTCTGATTGGGGGAAACAATCGCGTTTTGCGAGATATTTTGCTCAAATATGAATTCCTTGTGTAAATTCCAGGTTCGCAGGCGGGTACGTCGGACGCCGCAAAGAAGGGGAAGCAGGTGGTCGGCTACACTTAGCACGCGACCAGGTGAGTAGATTTAACATCTATGGGGAAATCGCCCGTATGGCGTTAAGCATCAGGGCATTAGGATATTTGGTCGTAGATGTTCATATGGACTATAGTAGCATACCATATTGTTGCATATAGAAATGATAGCATAGAACACTGCACTGTCACTAACGGTTCAAGCCGCACGAGCACTATTTGTATGTTACACCCACACCGTTAGTGATTGCCATGACACTCACACTATAGGATTGCTACGCATTATACATATCGTTTGATTATCGCATCATTGATGATTGTCATGACTTGTCGCATATTGACATATATTGATATTTTCATACCTGCGCACATGCACACTGTATATTCATACCAGTGCACACATATATTGATATTTTCACACCTGCGCACATGCACACTGTATATTCATACCAGTGCACACTTATATTGATATTCTCATACTTGCGCACATGCACACTGTATATTCATATATTGATATTCTCATACCTGCGCACATGCACACTGTATATTCATACCAGTGCACACATATATTGATATTCTCATACCTGCGCACATGCACACTGTATATTCATACCAGTACACACAAATATTGATATTCTCATACCTGCGCACATGCACACTGTATATTCATACCAGTGCACACATATATTGATATTCTCATACCTGCGCACATGCACACTGTATATTCATACCAGTGCACACATATATTGATATTTTCATACCTGCGTACATGCACACTGTATATTCATACCAGTGCACACATATATTGATATTTTCATACATGCGCACATGCACACTGTATATTCATACTAGTGCATACATATATTAATATCTTCATACTTGTATGGATATACGCATTGAGTTTTGGATTCATATGATTTCTGGATTTGAGAACCGAGGTAATTCTTTTAAGAAAATACGCACTATTTAAATACCCGGTTTCTCTTGATATGATATTTCAGTGCGTCCACCATGCGTTTTCTCGGTTCTAAGACGTGTGATATGTGAACCCGAATCGAGGAGTTGGATGGGGCCGATTGTGGGTACATGGTGGACCCGGTATGGTACCCCGAGGCGAGAACGGATCGCTGTGCAGTAGATGGTGAGCCTGGCAGAGGAACTACTACCTACCGGTGATTGGTTAGACCTGGCGGTTATCCGGAGGATACTGACCAGAGATGAGAGATGGATACGGGACGACACGTACTGCCGGGGCCGAGGGCCGATTCCGCAGAAGGAGCCCGATACTTGAGGATTTGCGTGTCGATGCTAGACACGATGATTCATGATGTTTTAGTGTGCCGATGCTAGGCACCCATGATTCTATGAGATTTACAGGATTTGGGTATATGGATGGAAACCGATTATTTTCTACGTTGATATTCCGTATAGATATTAATTATTCTCATGCTCATCATTCAGTATTTTACATCTCATCATGTATCTGTTGTACCTGATTGAGTACACATGCTATGCACGATTATTGCATACACTGCTCATCCTATATAGATGTCATTAGATTGCATTTGTTATGCACGATTATTGCATACCCTGCTCATCCTATATAGATGTCATTAGATTGCATTTGCTATGCACGATTATTGCATACCCTGCTCATCCTATATAGATGTCATTAGATTGCATTTGCTATGCATAATTATTGCATACCCTGCTCATCCTATCTAGATGTCATTAGATTTCATTTTCTATGCACAATTATTGCATACCCTGCTCATCCTATATAGATGTCATTAGATTTCATTTGCTATGCACGATTATTGCATACCCTGCTCATCCCATATAGATGTCATTAGATTGCATTTGCTATGCACGATTATTGCATACTCTGCTCATCATATAGAGATGTCATTAGATTGCATTTTCTATGCACGATTATTGCATACCCTGCTTATCATATAGAGATGTTATTAGATCGCACTTGATGCATAATTATCGCTCCTGTAGCTCATCATATAGATGTTATCTGTTGGCATAAGTTAGAGTATCGTGGCACGTGCATACTCGTGATTACCTTTATATGTTATCTACTATTCACGAGTTGGCAACTCACCCCCGTTGTGCCACAGTGTTTGCAGGTTGCCCCTTGGAGTAGTCGTGGCAGGCTGCTTTCTTGTATCTTTTTGGCTACGGATACCACTGCAGTTGGTGCGTGAGCTGTTTTACTGTTAGGTGGGTTGTGGTATCCGGTTATTTCCATTGTATATTCTTTTGTATCTAGTACTCTCCATCTACTTTTATGTATTTGACTTAGAGACTAGTGTGAGGACGATGATGTATATTATTGTATTCTGGTGTCGAGCTCATGTGAGCCGACTTTACTTATGCAGTTTTATCTGTCTGTGATGTTTTCCACTTATTGCTCATTTCTTCGCTACGGCGTCGTATATTGTTATCATGGTGGTTGTTTACTTAAGGTTTTCTAAACATTTTAACAAACATTTTTATTAATTGTTTAAAACACTGCAAACTTGTACTGGTTTTGATTTCTGGGTTTCGGCTTACTTAGCCGCGTTACGCCTGTAGACGTTACGTGGTTAAGTGCCGGTCACGGGCCAAACTTTGGGTCGTGACAGTTGATACCCATAGATTGTATTCAGGGGTCGATGTGATCTCACCTATAGGGCAAAAGTTTCATTCTTCATTTTTTCTTTATTTCCTTCTGCGACACTCTATCATTTCAGCTTTTTATATCGCGAAAGTCGTGATTGCCCAATCATTTCGACTATTTTTTGTGGTGCCCAATCATTTCGGCTATTTTTCTTTTTACTCGCTGCTTTTTATTGCGAGTTGCCCAATCATTTCGGCTATTTTTCTTTTTACTCGCTGCTTTTTATTGCGAGTTGCCCAATCATTTCGGCTATATATATTTTTTATATTTTTGGCTTACTGATTTTGTTGCGAGTATGGACCTGAGATCTGATACCAATCTTAGCATCAGTATCGCTGCGACTGGAATATTGCCAGGAGCGAATCATTACTTGCCGTGAAAGGACTTGGAATTTGCTACCGGTTTAGGTATCAGGATCGCCACAACTGGGATATTGCCAGGAACGAATCATCATTTGCCTTTGTTGATTCAAACAAAGGTGGCTTAGTGAACAGTAGGATCCTGTCGACTAAGGCTTTTGACTTCATGAGCCGTAAGGGTCTCATAAAGGTGTTTCTCCCTACGAGTCGTAAGGATCTCGTAGGTGCATTTTCTCCTTAGGAATCATGAGGATTCTTAAGTGCGTGTTCTCTTATAATTCGTAAGGATCATACAAGAGTATTTTCTCCTTATAAGTCGAGAGGACTTACAAGTGTCGTTCACCACATGAGGACATTTCGAGCCATTGGTAGAACTTGGTGTGGGAGACGTTTATTTATGCATGTGAATTGTATACAAGGGTCAATATTGAACCGTTTGTAGGGCAATCCGGGGAATGTGATGGCTTAAGAACAGGTTCAGATCCCTGTAGCTTAAGGCTTTTGAATCTTATGAGCCGTGAAGGTCTTATAAGGGAATTCTCCTTACGAGTCGTGAGGATCTCGTAAGTGTAATTTCTCCTTAGGAATCATGGGAATCTCTAAGTGTGTTGCTCCCTTGTGAGTCGTAAGGATCTCACGCGGGTATTTTCTCCTTACAAGGTCGAGAGGACCTTGCAAGTGTGCATGACTTTCTTTTACGAGTCTGCGCCCTTTCGGGTTTTCACAAACTTGCCGGTAGCCCTGCTGTTTTTACTCACGGAGCCCTTTCGGGTTTTCATCCGTGCCCATTTCGCTTATGGACGTACCGTTTTTTTTGTTTTTTTATTTTTATTTTTTTTTCCGCGTTAGCCTAAGGATGCTGCGGTTCGTAGCAGTTTAAAGACGTTTCGGTCCGTAGCTAGTTTCAAGACATTGTGGTCCATTGTTTACCGCCGGAAACCGGAAACCTGTCAAGCGAAAAATCGGCACCGCGCCAGACTTATTTCTCAACTTTGGTTTTTCCGGATCGATAGAATAGGATTGCCTTTTCACCTCTTCGACTGGGAGGGACGTAGAATGTTTGCAGCTCTTGCACACTATATGTCTCGAGCGCATCAAGCTCTCTGTAGTGCTGCCGCAGAACCATAGCGATTTGCAAACTCTGATCATCTCCAGTGAGGGCCTGCATTGATGGACGGACCGAGAACACCGCGTTGACTTTGTCTTCAGAGTCACTGCCAAAGACCAGAATATGGGTAGATGGTCATGGCCTGTTGCATTGGGGCGGCCCCGAATAGACTATCTCTTCCTCCTACTCGGTATCACTCCAGAAGGCCGGGATAGTGGTGATAGTTTTTTCTTATTCTCCAGTTTATGACATCTTTCCGTGTCTTCGAAGTATGGTAGGAAATACTTAGTGTCTTCATACTTGCGGACTTCATTTACGGAGAATGGATTTAGCTCCCCTGTAATTGTGTACTCGAGGCCATCTTTGAAACACTTCATACACTGATGTTGTGTAGAAGGGATGATGTTGTACTCGTGTAACTAAGACCTGCCGAGCAAAGCGTTGTAGCAGGTCTTGGCGTCAATGACATGAAATTTGATGTCAGTGACGAGCAGCCCAAAGCGTAACGTCAGTATTACAGACCCGAGCGTCCGTGATGACTGGGAGTCAAACCCGGAGATGGTGATTTTATCCCGAGTGAAGTGTTGAACGCTCATGCAGATTTCTTTTAGTACCCTCACATTTTGGAGGTTGACAGAGGACCCGTTGTCAACTAAGATTTTTCCTATCTTAATATCATGGCAATACCCAATGACATATAGAGGATGGTTGTGCTCGCACGTTCCGAGGTAGAGATCTTCGTCGCCGAAAGGGATGTCAACTGTGTGCACTTCTTCCAGCTCGTCCTTCATCTTTTCTTCGGCAAGGAAAGCTTAGAACTGATCGGGCTCTTGTAATTCCCTGATCAGGGAATCTTGTGCCTCTTTAGACAGGAGAAGGGCATCCAAGATACTCAATTGTGAGGGTATCTTTCTCAGATGTGCTAGGACATTGTAATCCACCTTGTTCTTCTTGGGCGGGTCCTTGGCTGCCAGCTCTTCGATGACTCGATCATCGAGGGAGATATCCTCAGGGACTTTTTCCTTCCCCTTATCTTTTTTGTTCGATCCTTTGTTTATAGGTCTGAGATTCTTTTCGGGCAACGTACAGTTGCGCAGTTGAATATTCTCATAGTTCTTCATTTCTTCCTCTTTTCTTTAGGTGGATTCTTTGAAGAGAGGGCCGAGGGCTATTTCTTCGTCAGAATCGCTTCCGAAGGTAAGAACTTGAGACTTCCCTTTTGTTGGGATGGCATCAACCATATGACAGTTACCGGCTGCTCCTTTATGCTCATCTGTCGTGCTTCTCTGCTCCCGACGGGTTTTGCGCTTCATTCGCTTGAATTGTTGTCGATGGGCAACGTATCCCTGCCACCACTTTTTGTAGGCATTGACCCTTCGGTAGGGTGCACAATCCTTTGATGGTATAAGCAGGAGTTAAGATGTACATCCGCTTCGTCAAGGTGTATACTGCCAGGAGTATTTCCTTTTAAAGATGGCAGCTTCATTCCCCTTGACAGGGCTCTAGCGAACCGTTTCTTCGTTTTAAGCATGTTTTTGTCTGCCGCAGACGTGCTTCGATCTGGTTGGAGCGCTTTGCGACTCATCCCCACCATGACTTCTTCAACTTGACGCCGATGTCTGGCCCTTTCAAATATGGCCATTTCACACTCTTGATCAGATTTGTTCTTCTGATGGGCTTCATTCAGCAACATGTCAATCATCTTGTCTGACGGTTCCAAGGATGTTGGCACCGATCGTGCCCCCAGCTTCTCTATATTATCTTCTGATGCCGAGTGAGCTTATTCGTCATTTATTGGTGAATGAGAGATCATGTGACAACTTGCCAATAATCTTCGGGTTCTTCTGACGAGTCATTTCCGTCGTCATTATCATTATCTCCGCTCTTAAGGATATGGTTGAGAAACTCTTGGAGTGTGACCGGGGTTCACGCCTTCTAGTTATATTCTTCCAGCGCGTCAATATGCTTTTACAGGTCCGTGCGCTTGTCATCAGGATGCGCGGGCTTCTTGGTCTTCTTCTTTTTCTTTGAAGACTTTGACAGCTAGCCTGGGTATTTTGCCCATTGCTACCAACTCTCGGTGTTGGGTGCGGTTTCAGCATCCCCTCAATGATCTCTCGCTCCAGCGGGTTTTTCCATCTAATCGCCGGACATGCTTGAAGATTTTTAGCATTCTTTTAGTTTTAGCCTACAGAACAACTTCCCATGGAGCTTCCTCTATAAATGAGCATGATGCCCCCGGCGTGTCCATCTTTTTAGGAGCATGTAGTTGTGGCGGGTTTACCTCCAGTTTTCAGACAGCGTGAATTTACCTTGTTGGTACTGGTCCTCAATCCAGTTTTTGAAGATGAAGCAATCTTCGATTGGGTTGCCCACTATTCAGTAGTAGGGGCAGTAACTGGGATTGTTGACGTCACCCGGTTGCAGTGGGCGTCTCGAATCTGGTAGAGTGATAAGCCTGTTGCGCACCGCCAGTTCGAACAGTCTTCTCATTTTATCCCGAGGGAATGAGTAAGGACGTCTCAGTTTTTCTCCGATTGATTGCTGTTTATCGTTTTGGAGAGCAGCTGGTTTCAGATCACTCGGCTGTTGCTGGGCGTTGGCGACGAAGGTCGCTTTCCCTTGGCCCTTTTCATTTCGAAGCTCCATTTTTGAGAAGGGCGGTCTATGGCCCATCTGGTCCATTTGGGCCAGCTTGTCAATCAAGGCTTGGAAAGTGATCGGCTTGAAGAACATCATAAATTGGGATATAGTTGCTTACGGGTCAAGGGTCCCTACGAACATGCCCACAGCAGGAGCTTCTTCTATGCGTTGTACGTATTTTGACCATAGGTTCCACCACCGAATTGCATATTGAACCCATGTCTCTCCTGGCTTCACCGTGGCATTGATCAATGTCGTGATCGGGGTGCGTTCGCCGGCGCTTGTGAAACGTTGGGTGAATAGCAACTCCATTTCTGTGAATGTTTTGATGGAGTCATTCGGAAGCTCCGAGTACCATTCAAATGACGTCTCCGCTAAGCTGCAAACGAACTGGCGAAGTAGAAATTTGTCGTCACCTCCAGTATTGCCGCAGAGAGCCCTGAACTGAGCGACGTGCTGATAGGGGTTTCCAGTCCCCTTATACACGTGAAATTTAGGGATCGTATATCCCGGCGGGTACTTAATTTGATCATACCAGCTTGGATAGGGGCGCCCAGTTCTGACAACTTGGCCAGCGGCTTCGCTTGCCTGATGAGCTCGTATTTATTGAGTTATGTGGTCATCAAGCACAGCTTTCGAGATCGTCTCCTCCCTGGCTGCTGATAAAGCCGGAAGAGGGTTTGATGTCTCTCCTTTATCATCTTCAATGATTATTGGGGGATCTTCGGCTGGAGGGTCCGGCTGGATTATCATCCCCACCATATCTTGGAACAGGAACGCCATTTTTTTTATGTTAGCCGCTTGTTCCACGGCTTCTTTATCTTTCTTTTCGAGCATTCTTCGGAGGAACTCGGCGTCGGTTTCCTGTTCCTGGCGTTGCTCCGATGGCGCTTCCAGGCTTCCTTTCTGCCCAGTAAGTGTGGCCATCTTTGTTAGCATCTCCTGGAGTTTCTGTTGTTGCTCTTGAGCCTTAGTTACGGATCGTGTAAGCGGTCGATGACCCCCGGAAGCACGACTTTCCTTTTTTCCGGAAGCCGTGTAAATGGTGTGCACTACCATGCCCCCAGACTTAGGGGGTTTAGGTTCAGTGCCCTTGAGATTTGTCGTAGACACGGGGATCTTCTCCGGCCTTCTCCTTTTATGGGCGGTCGAAATTGAGGGGGCTATTGCAGACGATACTTTCCGTGGTACGACGGTGGGATGACCCTTCTCTTGCCGGACCTTCATTTTCTTCGATCTGCGGGAGTAGTCTTTATCGATTTCAGAGTCTTAGACTTTTCGCCAGACCCTGTAGATTTTGGAGGACGGCCGCTGAAAGGGCTGTTCCGGGTTTGCCTTTGTAACGTTCTCCACAGGTAGAGGAGACTTTTTCAACACGGAAATTGGAGAGTTCTTGCGCACCCTCCTGAGCGGCTCAAAGTTGTTCCCAATTGGAACAGTAGCATCAATTTCCACCATTGGAGCTAGTGGGGTAAGTCCAGAGGGGGAACTGCCCACAGCTTTCCTCACTCGGCGCCAGTGACGACGTCGAGCATGTCGTGTAGCCGGGATCACCTTTATCGTCGGAGTACCTTTGACATGCCTCCTGCTTTGAGAAGAGGCTGTTATTGGCGTCAGCCTGTCAAAGACTGACATCCGCTGGGAAGGAATGGTCAATCTGTCAAAGGCCGAATTTCGAGTAGGGGAAGTAGTTTAGACGACTTCACTTGCAGCAGGAGTTGGGATATCCTTCTTCGGCATTGCGTGCCTCTTCGCGGGCCCATTTGAGCTTGGGCTCAGCCTGTCGAGTTTAGTTTAGGGACATTGCGGTCCGTTGGGTTTAAGGACATCATAGCCCATAGAGTTTTTTTAGTTTAAGGATATCATAGTCCGTGTTTAAGGATATCATAGTCCGTGGTTTAAGGACATCATAGTCCGTGGATTTTGACTCATCAGTTTGAGGGTGCGCCAAGAGTTATTGGTTATTGGGACCCTCCACCTCTCTGAAGACGTTGAAGGATTACAACGACGTGTATCAAAGGTGTGGAGAGATGTACCCTTAAACCAATTTTGGTTGGAAAATCTGTAGTTGAGTTTGGGGTTAAGACCAATTTGGATAAATTATAAGCACATGGTCTTAGTTGATCTAAATTAGGGACTTGTGGTCAACTTGGACTCAGCACACTCAGTTTTGAATAAAGTGTTGAACACTTGTTTGGGCTCGGTCCCTTTTTATGTGCAACAATGCTAAGCATTGACATGGGTTCTGATGCTCACTCTATTTTTTTGTTTTTTTATAGAGTGTTAAACACTCTTTGTGGCTTTGGGCTCTCACTCTTTGTGGCTTTGGGCTCTATGGGCAGAGCGCTTTATATTAGACAGCGCCCACATGGGGGCATATGGGGCGCTTGGTGCTGAGCGCCAACCAATGAGTGCAGAGCACTCTTTATTTTAGCAGCGCCCACGTAGGGAGCACGTGGGGCGCTTGGCACTAGGCGCCAACCAACGAGTGCATAGCACTTTTTATTTTAGCAGTGCCCACGTGAGGGGCACGTGGAGCGCTTGGTGCCGGGCGCCAACCAACGAGTGCATAACACTCTTTATTTTAGCAGCGCCCACGTGAGGGGCATGTGGAGCGCTTGGCGCTGGACGCCAACCAATGAGTGTAGAGCACTCTTTATTTTAGCAGCGCCCACGTGAGGAGCACGTGGAGCGCTTGGCGCTGGGCGCCAACCAATGAGTGCAGAGCGCTCTTTATTTTAGCAGCGCCCACGTGAGGGGCATATGGAGCGCTTGGCGCTACTTTCTTCTTTATGCATTTTTCTGAAGAGTTCAATTCTTTGTTCTCCCCTGGATCTTCAATCCCCAAGAACAAATTCATCCCTGGGAGAATTAAATTCTCATTTGTGGGAGACTTGTCTCATGGATCTCAGATCCAGGTAAAGAACTATGTTCTTTTATAAGGGTTAAACCCTTGGGTATGCAGGTGAGATACTATGATCTCTATTTACCTTGAAGAAAGTTCTTCTTCTTTCTTCTCTCTGAAAGCTCTTTTTGTTTGCTCTTCTTTTTTAACTTGAAACATATGGGGGGTTTCCTCTGTACAAGACTTGAAGTCTTGGGGTCTTTATATGGGGAGGCTGATTTGTTGATTCAGTTGAGGAAATCTCTCATTGAAAGATTTCTTAATTGATTTGGGAAATTTATCCACCGTCGGATCTTAGATCCAAGAACTTCTGTTTTACAGAAGACATTTTTCTTGTTTTTTAATAAGATTGGGAAAATATTTTCCCATACAGAACTTATTCTGTATATTGGTGATTTTTAATCACTATTGGTGCTCTGATTTACAGAGCACAATCTTTCTTATTTAGAAAGATTTGAGGAGTATTTCCTCAATCAGAATTTAATTCTGTATCTTGGTGATTTTTAATCACCATTGGATCTTTGATCCAACGGTGCTCTGATTTACAGAACACAATCTTTCTTGTTTAGAAAGATTTGAGGAGTATTTCCTCAATCAGAATTTAATTCCGTGCTCTGATGATTTATCATCTCCATTGGATTTTTGATCCAAGGGTGGAGAACTTTTAGTTCTGCGATGGCGCTCTCGTGCTTTGCACGTGAGGCGCTGCCTCAGAGTTTTTAACTCTTGGCACTGGCGCTCTCATGCCTTGCACGTGAGGCGCTGCCTCAGAGTTTTTAACTTTGGGCGCTGGCGCTCTCGTGCTTTGCACGTGAGGCGCTGCCTCATTTCAAATTTTGAACAGAGCCTTGTTCTCTTATTAGGGGGAACACCACCCGATCAGGGAGATCGTTGATCCCCAGGGAATCGAGGTGAGGAGAGTAGATACGGAGAACAACACTGCAGATCCACTCACAGAGGAAATCTCTCAGACAGTGTTCGAGAGGCTATTTGAGATCTTCGGTCTGCGATATGCCAGTATATGGCCTTAGTGCAAGTGGAAGATTGTCAGTGATATATGCCCTAGTGGCCATTATTGTATCATACTAAATTGCATATTACTTAATGGGAGCTTGGGATATACACGGATATAGTAACAGTCTTGCTCAAAATGGTAGTATGCTACCTGGTTTATTTCTACCTCAATATGTGCATGTGTTTCTTTTAGCATATCACTTATACATATTGGTAGAGCCCTTAGGATCTTTGCTTGATTACCAGCGTTGTGATGGCAGTCACACTAGTGGGGGCTGAGTAATCTATAAGCATATCCTATACAGGTCCCTAGTCGTAGGATTATCGAGACGGGGCATCGATACTCCACAGTAGACTAGTGTATACGCTTCTCATCCCAGCAGGGAAGATGGTCTGTCCCACAGCCATCAGTATGTCGTACTGGAGATAGTATGCAAGTGCTCATTAGGTTATGAGTACACTGAACAGGACTCGTCGGGAACTGTTGGTGGGTATTATACATGTCGCCGGGTAGTAGTTCCCAGGTGACATGAGTACAGCTTAGTCCGTCGACTTGACACTGGTGCTTCGCCTCAAGTGTGTTCCCACTGTACTTTGATTACTACCCTACCACGGCTCAAAGGAGTCGTGCAAACATGTAGTAATTGGGTGCAGTCCCAAAGCACTTAGAGGCAGTGGCGGTTAAATAGGAATTGTCTCTCCCGGTATTGGGGGTTGATATCGCGCTGTGTTCGGAAGGCTATTACACAAAGTCCTTGGCCAAGGCAAGCGAGATTTACCGGTAGGTATTCCAGTAGTTTTTCAGGGTGTATTGGGCTACTCTCCGACACGACTTATTACGCCATTAGGGGTCTGACGATTACTGCCCCTAGGCCCGATATGCGATACTCTTAGACGAACAGACTGTACTGTACAAAGATTGTCACATTCAGGCTCAGTAGGAGTTCGGATGGGTTTTTCTCATCGGCCTTCTTATCGACATCTACCTGGGGACCATTATGTGCAGTTAGTACCGCTTGCGACCTGTGGTTAAACCCACTGCCAGCGTAGTGTCATGTCTTTAGAGTCCTACATAGAGAGTTTCCCTGCACCGGGCAAAAGGTGTAGAGGCTGTATAGTTTTTGTTGGATATAGTGCCCTCAAAGTCAATTATTGGATCGCAGGTACGTGATTGCAATGATTGAGAGAGGACCTATACCGATATGACAGTCTTGCTCGAGAAGATAGTATGCTATCTGGTTTGTCTTTATCATCGTATACATGCTTTAGTTCACTATTGCATGTTGATAGAGCCCATAGGATTCTTGCTTGACTGCCAGCAGTATGATGGCGATCATATACGTGGGAGCTGGGGTCTATAGGCACATCCTTAAAGTGTCCCTAGTCATAGGAGTTTCGAGACAGGGCATCGATACTCCAGAGTAGACTGGTGTATACAGTCGAAACCCCGACGAGGGGCGGTGGCCGGTCTCACAAGCCATTGGTGTCAGTTAGTTCACCTAAGATGTATGTAGGTGCTCATTGGGTTATGAGTACACCGGACAGTACTCGCCGGGAACATGCTAGTTGGTATTATACATATCGTCAGATAGCATTTCCCTAGTTACATGTGTACAGGTTAGTCTGTCGACCTGAGATCGTCATTTGTCTCGTGTGTGTTCCCACTGTGCTTTGATTACTACCTTACCACGGCTCAAAGGAGTCGTGCAAACAGGTTTTAGTTGGGTACAGTCCCGAGCCACATGGAGGCAGTGAGCGGATCGTCAGGGATTCGTCTCTCCCGGTATTGGGGGTGAAATCGCGCTGTGTTTAGGAGAGCCATTACACGAAATCCCTGGCCAGGGTAATCGAGATTTATTGGTAGGTATTCCAGTAGTATCTCAGGGTGTTCTGGGTTACTCTCCGACACGACTTATACAGCTATTGGGGGTCTGACGTTTACCAGCCCCTAGGCCCGATATGCGATACTTATAGACGAACGGACCGGACTGTACGGATATTGTCACTGTCAGGCTCAGTAGGGTTTCAGGATGGGTTCGCTCGTCAGCTTCCCTTCCGATCAATACATCGGCAACCATTACGTACAGCTAGTATCTCTGACGTGCTAGTGGTTATACCCAGTGCCAGTGTATTGATGAGTCATTAGAGTCCCCCACAGACAGTTTCCCAAGTTCGGGCGAAACGTTGTAGAGGTCGTATGGATATATGGCGGGGTTCGATCATATCCGTGCATTTGTGCACGGATCAGGCTCGGACGGATAATACTAGCGGGCTTTGGTTTAAGCCGGATACTAGTATTATACTGTAGGAATATTTTTTGTCTCATTGCATTTCGTATTCGGTCGGAATACAAATGCATGTATGTATTTACAGTTGAGGTGTAATCTCGTAATCCGTTACGGAATTATTTTGGGAGTTGCCAGTTTTCATTTCCATCTTTTACATCTTTCGATTAATTCTTGTGAGCCAAAATTATCCTTGACCTTGCTCCATTATCTTTGACCTTGCTGGATTATTTTTTTCCTGCCCGTTTCCTGCACTGTGCTGGGGCCGACCATGCTGTGCATTTAATGGGCATGGGTTAGCATAGGTTCTGGTGATGGCGGGTGATTCTGGCAGTAAGGTGGTTCCCTGCAATTTCGCCAGCGCCTGCACTGTGCTGGGGCCGACCATGCTGTGCATTTAATGGGCATGGGTTAGCATAGGTTCTGGTGATGGCGGGTGATTCTGGCAGTAAGGTGGTTCCCTGCAATTTCGCCAGCGCCTGCACTGTGCTGGGGCCGACCATGCTGTACATTTAATGGGCATGGGTTAGCATGGGTTCTGGTGATGGCGGGTGATTCTGGCAGTAAGGTGGTCCCCTGCAATTTCGCCAGCGCCTGAACCAGCAGGGGCCTTTTTGCGGTGCACACCCGGACATTAATTTGAAGCAATGGCTGATTGGTGACGGGTGTGGGGGCTTTCTGCAATTGTGCATGAATTGTCCATGTGAGGTGTTTTTTTTTTGTGTGGTCTTAATTCCTTATATATACACACTCACATTTTTTAGCCTGATCATTATTTTTTTCCAGCAAGCTTTGGGAAGCCTTCCCATTCATCTCTGGCCGAGCGCAATTTCCTTTGCTTGGGGTTTTTTCCTTTGCTAACACTTTTGCTCACATCACAATTACATCCATGGCAACTCTATAAACCTCCATCCAAATGCTTGGGTATCTTGAGATAAAATATTCCATACTATCTCTACATCAATCTTGGACATGTCGGCTAACAAACTTCATGTCCGAGTTGTCTCGGTTTTGAGGCGGAACCCGTATAAAGATTCGTTGATGTGGTGCCCTTCTGACGAGGAGACCAGAGAGCGGATTTCACTGGGACAGCCGCAACAAGCTATGAGAGCGGATTGAAGACCGAAGGACACGGATCGACCGGTATAATTTCCGAACTCCTTTTACATATTGCTAGTTTACGGTTAATGGAACGATCCGGAAATTTGGGCCGCGGTGGGGCTGGTTTTGCAAAATGTTTTTGTTCCGTATCCGGCGTCGTTTTGACGGCCGGGGTGCCGCCGTGGCCCAATATGGTATCAGAGCCATACATTAACCGTATGCTAACTTGTTCTAACATGTTCCAAAGCTCGATCGGACAAAATTTCCAAAACCACATTTTCAAGTTCAAAAGTTTTTGTCGATTTTTGTTTGTCATCGAAAAATTATTTTGAGTGTTTCAGAAAAACATGCAGGCTTTTTTAAGACAACTGTAAAAATTTTGTTGCATGTTCCCTCTGTTACGCCGTGGAACCGCGGCCGTACCCACAATTTGGCCGATGTTCCGCCGCAGTGTGGGGGTTTTCAGTGCACTAAATTTTTCCCTTGGGTCTTTAACTTGGAATTGGGTTTTCTGGAAAATTTAGTTTTGTGCCCAGATTTGTTAGAGTACTGGTTTTGTACTTGGGGGCCCATTTCGGAAAGTTTTGTCGATCGGAATTTTAAATATCTTAGTTTACAGTACTTTACATTTCTATCTGTGACCGTGAATGTCATTTGATCGGTAAATCTTGTCTAATCGCAGTCCTTTTAGACGGATTTGCGAACGTGACATTCACGTTGATATTCTGTGTTGTGCTGTAATATTACGGATTTGTCGTGGTGGATAGCTTGGTGCAATGTTAGTACTGGTTTGATTTATTTGTACATTTGATATTGCGGGGCGAGCGTCCGACATGTGGACTGCCGTCACTGCCTGTTTGTATATTATTCTTTTAGGGCACGACCGGGATGAGATCGATGTACCCGTTGTATATATTTTCTTTTCTGTACTAGGATTACCCAGCGGTGGGGTGCACGGATAACCGGGTTCTAGGGGGCAACGGGCCCGCATCTCATGGCCTTGAGACGGAGGGGGCTTCAGTCTAAAATTGGCGGGCTATTCGCCGCACTCGTAGGGGGTACAGGTTGACCCAATGAGGGGTGCTCAAGTTGCCGAATTCCGTGAAGTGTTGGGTGGTCCATTCACGTTGTTGAAGGGGCTGCCTCGCTTCAGGTTTTGGCGGGTAACTTTCCGCGCTCGTAGGGGTCTAGGTTTTCATTGCATAGGCTATCCACACGACCAGGGGAGCGTCGGGTTTCATCTGCGGCTCTATGAAACCCGGGGATCCCAGATTATCTGTATTGTTCTGTGATGCTTATTATTTTTCTGTGATGTTGCATTTATCATACCTGGAGCGATTATTATATATTGATATATATACTAGTAGATATTGTATATGTTTTACACCCACGTTAGTCAAGTCCCCGCTTTGTCGTTAGTTAAGTAACCTAACGGGTGATGACGGGACCCTGTGGCGAAGGCGGATATCATATACGTATATTTTATTTTCGTTCTTTTCTGGTGTGATCAATTGATGGGACTGCGTTGATTCTTATCAATGCAAGAAAAACAAACCTATATATGATGTTGTTGGAACCAATTTTTCAAAAACTGTTATTACAAGGGCGTTCTCTTTTGTTTTGCATAGTGGTATTCGGTTATGAATATCCAGCACCTTATTCGACGAGGCAAGGGCCGAGATCCCTTCATCGGGAGTGACCCCTTGGACAGAGGTTTGCGTCAGGGTAATAACTTCACTATAGTCGATTACTTTTTGCTTTGCATCGTGGTATTCAGTTTGGAATATCCTGCACCTCATTCGACGGGGAAAGAGCCGAGATCCCTTCACCGGGAGTGGCCTCTTTAGCAAAAGTTTTCGCCACTATATATATTTATAAAACTACTCGGTTCCTTCAACGATATCAAGTTCATTACGCTAAAGTTTTTTCGCCAAAAACCAGTCGTAGCCCTCCGTCATTTCAGATTAGTATTGCTTAGTATTCGTGCTACATATGTCGTGCATTGCCGAGGCGTAGTGTTCGGTAGCTTTGTAATGCTCTTCTGTCGCATGGATATGTGGATTGGTTAGGACAGTCGTACGGTTATGTTGGCATTATCAAGGACTCGTACAGGTGGGTTTAATGCAATCAAGATAATGACAGGCTGAACTTGACTAAGACTCTTTGATATGTCGGCATTGTTAAGGTCACTTGGGCCCTAGGGGTAAAAATTACATCGGGAGTTTTAAACATACAGGAAACTTTCCAGGCTTGCGCATACCTTCTGGAGTGTGATGACGTAAGTGGCTTCCATCACGTTATCATGCGATGATAGTTGGATCCCGATTCCCACTGATGAGTAGTATTACTCCTCGGGTGATTCCGGTTAATTCTTCTTTCAGGTTTGGAGGAGAATTTGAGAAAACAGTGGGAGGTTTCCTGATTAGATAAAGTGATTAACCATTCTGATTTAGGTTAGAGTGCACGCAGGGTGTTTCTACTTTTTCTCTCTTTGACTGCAACCATGACCCGACCCTAGATTATAACTCAGTAACCCTGTTAACCGAATTTTCTTATAACACTGGCTTTTGAATTGTCTGAGTTGCATACATCATTGCCACTCCTTCTCTTACCATTTGTATTTCTCCAGAACACCCCGTATTACTACGAACATCCAATTCTATTGGATAAATCCATCGTATGGTTATATACGAATTCAAAGGAACTTTTTCGAGAATGGATTCTGATTCAGGAGAAATAGGAATAAGGTTTATTCAGTTGTCTTTTATCATCACCTTCTCCCAAGTTGCGAGCTCCTAGGATTAGGAGAGTACACCTATTATGCTTATTGGATAGTCTTCTTCCAAACCGTAGGCTGGTGCCGAACGGTAGGAAAGGAAGAAAACCATTAAGCCTAACGATAGTGTACAGAAGGTAACGACTAAAGACAAATAAAGGGAATTGGAGAGATGGCAGGAAAATATACGGTTACAGTCATGAATCTGGATAATGGAAGAGGCATTATTAGGAATACCCGGATACCCCTTCGAAACATATTCGTGTTTCAGTTTCACTGTGCATTGTTAATTGAAAGTTTATTTCCCAATTAGACACTTACTCCAGGGTATATATTTACCAGGTATGATTCTCACATCTGTATGGTTTTACAGATGATGAGTGGGAGTAAGTTATTGGGAATTAGGTGATCATCCTCATTATATCGGAATTCGTTGTAATTAATGATATTTGAGGAAATCGCCTGGGTACAGTTTTCAACCCACGACGCACAGAGTTTGAGTTATTCAACTCAGGGGACTTATACAAAGTATTGTATGCTGTCCAGTGTCCATTAGGACAAAGGGGTTGGTCATCCTACTTTATTCTGTTTACTTGTGACTTCTCAAGTTTTAGGCATGTGTTTCGTAGAAATACAAGGTCCAAGTTTGAGAAGTTATAGGTACAAGAATAAAGTAGAGAGCCAGCTGTTGCAAGTTGTCACGTCCCGCTTCCCAGTGTACGGCGAAGTGGACGTGACGAGGCCCGCTGCGTATATACTCAGAAGTATATACGCTAAGCGTAACTAAGTAATATAAAGTAAATCACAAGAGACGAATAATATGGAAATAACAGCAACTTTTATTAATAACATTCTTTTTACAATGCAGGAAAAGAAAATACAACTGGAATGAAAAAAAAAAGCAATGCCTAAACAGTGGCATAACAGGAAATGAAATAAACTGGAAAGAACAAGGTACAATTATCTAGAGCTCTGGGTCTGCCTAGAACTGCTCCAAATCTTCACCGGTGGGCTCGATCTCAACTTGGTTCAATGCCCCTGACGACATTCAAAGAAGAAAGAGATAGAATGTCGTCAGCGAACAGGTCGCTCGGTAAGTCCCAAAAGAATACGAAGAATGAGAATGATAGAGTAACAGTATTTTCTAAAGTATTATATTATAGAATCTTATGGAACATTGTGTAACGCTGTGGTTTGTAGCTTGGTACAGAAGGATGCCAGTGTATACGAGGGGGATCTCTATATGCTAGAGATCACGGCAAAAGGAAAGTACAAGGAACCGTTATGCCACGGTACAACAGCAATAGGATTCAGGTTAGGTGTCTTAATCTGACCACCTCGTGCCACCTTTAACACCTTCCGAACCAATCTACCCCTTAAACCCCGTAGTGTTTTAACAGTAATGTGGTATTGGAATATGTAAGTTGGATGACTGACCAAAACCATGATATCAGTAAACATGTTGCAACTGTATAATCAGGTAAATGGAATATCAGGATAATGGATGAATATCCATGGTTTGATTCAGTCAAAATGAATATATTGTTAACTGGGTTCATGGATTCATGTATTCAAAGTGTGTTGGAATATAAAAGAATAAAGATTGACTTGAATCATATTCGAGTCAGGAATAGTCAGACTCTAACCCGAGTCAGACTAAAAGAAAGAGAATTCGAAGTTCAATATTAGCTAGGGGCCTTATTGTAATTTGTGAAACTTGAGGGGGTTTTATGTATAAAGTACTTTTGTATATTTTTCAAAATACACCTCAAGTATTTAATAATCGTATTTATTGTTATAATGAATGTGAATTTTATTTGTGTTATTCTAGTGAATATATCCTAATAAAAGTATTAATTATCTTATCTGAAATTTATGGTATTTTAGTGTAACTTTTAATCTTGTAATTTTTAGAAAAAGTGGAAACTTTATATTATGATAAAATAAGTGTTTAAATGATAATTATATATATATTAACACATGAATAATTTTATATAAATATTTTATTTAGAAAAAATCTCATTTTCCCTAAATATCGTATTTTGAACCTTTCGAGACCGAATGCTCCTTGCGGAGGTCTGAATCTCGCACTACTAGCCTGCGGGTGCACGATGAATCGTACTATCCCTAACAGGTTCTCCAAAGTGGGTTGTAGCGGCGCTTTGCTTAGGTTTTTAAATACTTTTCATTTGGGAAAACGGTTTTATAAATATAGGGTATTTATTTGCAAAAGAGTACAGTTTTCCGTATTTTAGTTATTAGGGTTTCCTAAACCAACTAGCCTACTTCTAAGCCTAAACGATGAGTCATTAGAAGCCTCAAATCGCCTCTTCACCGTCAATTGCGGCCAGGTAAATGCCAGGTAAGTGGGAAGGAACCACAGCGTGGGCCTAATTAAAAACCACTAGCCTTAGACATACTTGCCTAGGCACCATAAGACAGTTTAGATAAACGATCGATGTCCATGACCAATCGTGTTTTCATTTTATTAAAAGATTTTATCTAGAAAAGTTTACAACTTAAAACCTTAAATAAAGATTAGGGTATTTTAGTGAAAAGTCCTGTAATTTCGTATTCTGTGTTTTGGTATTTATCAATTAGGGTTATATTGAGTGTGTGTAGGGGTAGGTCATTACCCCGTGACTTATTTTAAGTTTTGGTGAAGTTTAAAGGTAAAACATGACAAGTTAAAGTTGAAGGTATTAAAGTGCAAGAATACGGTATTTAAAAACGTTATTATTTTATGTGTGAAATTTCATTCAAATTGTGTTCTATAAGTTTAGTGATCAAGATAAACCTATTTAGGAGTGAGGGAATTAATTAAACTAAGAAAAATGAACTTCATGGTATTTTTATGAAAGGAATACAGTTTTGCAAAGAACTTATCATTTCATGTGAAAATTTTTGATTAAATTGATTTATGGGTGATTAATAGTCAACAAGCATATGGGTAGGTAATATGTATTAGATGACAAGTGGAAATTTAGAGAAAAAACGAATCGGAAATCGGACAATCGGTTTGTCCGATTTCCGTCGGGTTCCAAAAAGTCGTATTTTTTACTTTAAAGAAAAGAGAGATAGAAGAAGGTGAGACTTACGGTTTAGACAAGCTAAGGAAGCTAGAGGTCGTGGTGGTTGTCGATTCGTTGAAAACGTCGCGAAGGTCCTGATCCGGTCGCCGGAATCCGTCGTCGATTTCGACAGCGCTTCGCTTCTCGCTCTTCGTACCGAGTTCTCGAGAATTTGGGAGAGTGGACTTAGAGTTGTGAAGGGAAAAGGTAGAGTATAGGGGTCTTTATATAGGGCTAGGCTAGGGTTAGGGTTAAAAAAAATATTAAAAAATATTTAAAAAAAACATTAAAAATTCATTAAATTTTGTCTTAAAAGAGATTTATTGGAAATTTTGTAACAGTACAAAAAAATTAGAGTATGCAGTTGAATAGACCCAGTCAACACGAACATTTTTCGTGTTGACGACTCGGCCGACCGGCCGAGTCCGGCCGGCGGCGCCGACCGATTCGGCCGAGTCGCCGGCCAATTCGGCCGAGTCGGGTGCCGTTGGGTCGGGCTCGGTCTGGGGGAGGTTTTAGCATACTTTAATTTTCTTAAATCGCAATAAATTGTGAGTTATGGCTGTTTGACCGTTTGACTTCTAAAAAAAATTAAAACAAAAAGATATAAAAATTATGTGGGGCATGGGATTCGAACTCTGGTGGCTTGGTTCAGCAGTACAAGGTATTACCAATGAGCTACAAGCTCCTTCTTGTAATTATTGTAAGGAATTAGATATTTAAATTGTTTCCAGCAACATCAATACTTTAAGTGTACACTATATTTAAAGCAAATTTTTGTTATACAAAATTGGAGTTGTTACACAAGTATCGGGATTCTTCAAGGTGATCAAAGATGTAGATATTTATGTTTGGTATTCAGTTGATAGTAACGATTTTGAAAACTTGCTTCTCTTTCAGGTTACTCATAATTGGATGTACTCCTAAGTTGAGTAATGCTGATCGGCCTCTCTCCATTTAGTTGACATGCACTGGAAACATTTGCATGATTTGAATCTGGTTCCAATTAAATCAGTGCCTCTATTTCTATATTGCATATAGAATGGTTCGTATCTTAACGATGTTAAGGTACAGGGAGTTGTCCGGCTTATACTTAAAACCAGACTCCGGATAACTCTAGGCACGTTTCTGTAATGGCTGTTTATGGGTTAACCCGGGCTTTGACGAGGGTTGACTTTCTACCATCTGGAAGATCAATAGTGATATTGTTCTTGACTCGCCACAATTTTAGTAAAATGGATTTTTTCAGAAAACTGTAGTAGGAGTATGGTAGAACTGGAAGTGATTCCAGAACCACAAACGATTACAGAAAATTTAATAGGACCTAAAGATTCAATCAGGATTGACATTCCATTAGCCACTCCGCAGATATTGTGGGTAACCTCAGGCACCCGAGAGGTACTCTTGTAGCCTCAAGGACAGTGACAGGGAGGTTCTTGTTTACCCAGGCTTGCCATTACCGCTGTTCCAGACTATCAGACTCGGCAGGAGGATGAGTATAGCGTCGTTCTAAATTAGCTTTAGAAGTGCACGTGTATATGACTCTGCCAGAGGGTTGTCGTAGTCAGTGGGCGCAGCGGAAGCGTAGTGGACAAGTAGCTTATGTCTATTCATAGACTAAAGCAGATATAGCAGAGATAGATCATCTATTTCTGGTGTGACAGTCATGGGCTTTGATTTCATCAGAATAGGAGATGGATCTGTTAAGAAGGTAGTAGGGTGTGATGTCCTGGTACTTGGATGACATACACATAGTAGGAAGTGAAATTCCTACACTACGATCGGTTATACCGTGGTTGTTGTTAGGTTCCTCGGCACTCTTGTGAAGGTTCATAAGGCATCAAACATGCCCGGATAAAAATTTAGACGTGCCGAACAACCCAAAGCCGGGATCTTTGCTAGATTATTAGGGTTAAACATGCAAGATGATAACTTTTATCTAAGTGTGAGGGATTACAACCTTTGTAGTCCGCTCCTTCGCTTCACAAGCTCCGAGTAGAAGTCCCTTTGCCGCGATCCACGATCTCCCGGACTCATGAGAGGCTCCACGACTCGAACGATCCATGCTAGCTTGAAGTGTTCCAAATCTCCGATGATCTACGTCGAAGTTGCAAAGACTCAAGCTTTCTCACTCTAAAGAGATGAACACACTAATCTCATGGGCTAGATGAGATGAGGATGAGAGAGTAGTATTTTTGCTTTCTTTTTAAATCATTTTCTCATATTTATTCATCACATAAAGAATTTCTAGTGAGCTTTTTTAAGAGAGAAGAAGATGATAATGGAAAATGATAAAATCATTCCTTTTGTGATGAATACAAATAAAAGTATATGATTGATATATCAACCATGGTCAAGGATGAGCGGCTAAGATTTTGTAGAAAATAAACTAGAGTTAGAGTTTGGTTGGGTTAGAAATGTGTCATCATAAAATATCTTAACCATGACAAAAGAAAATGCTTCTAGAAGGTGCATGAAGCAACTAACCATAATCAAACCCTAACCTCATTTAATCATCCTTAAACATGTTTAATAATAAATCATATCATGTCACAATAATATGTAAGTCTACGCTAGCGCCCCGGCAGTCTACAGACGCCAAATGCGGAACAAAAACTTTTTAAACTGGCGCTATCGTATACTTTAACCCGGATCTGCCATTATTGCTAAACTAACAAACTGTAAAGAGTGTAGAAAGATTGTACCGAACGATCCGAGTCCTTCGTTCTTCAACCATCATCCCACGCTCCGTTGCGGCTGCTCCGATCTCGTCGATCTCCGATATCCTCGTCGAGGTGGCACCACATGATCGATTCTTTAAACGGGCTCCCGCCTCTGACTCGAGGCAACTCGATCGTCAAGTTTGCTAAAAGAGACGACCAAGAATGATGTAGAGAATGAGTAGATGACTTTGTCTCACTTCGTCCAAATCCGTGGACGATCGGTTAATGAAGTTGCCATTTTATCGGGTGATGGAAATGAAAGATGCAATGAAATTTCCATGCACCCTAAACCATAGTCTTTTCTCTCAAGAATGAAATTAATCTCTCTCACTCTCACTCAAATAGTGGCCGGCCAATATATAGCATGAGGGAGGTGATGGTAGGAGGAGGGAGGTGACCATAAGAAATAATATCATGTATGAAAACAATGAATGCAAAAACCATGAGTCATTAGAAACAATGAACCTTAAAACCCTTAGTCATCATTGCATTAATGACACCATTAATGCACTAATGACTCACTAGCCTCATCATCACTTCTAGAAGCTTCTAGAATGATGACTCATCTCAACTGAAGAAAAGATAAATCCGTCTTTAACCGAATGTTAAAAGACGGCTGATAGAAAACTGGAAACTGGCAACTTCCAAAAGTGATCCTGAAACGACTTTCAGGATAACCCCGAAACTGTATAAATATACCCGCATTTGTATTACGACCGAATACAAATGCAACTGAGACAAAGATATTATACCTACTCATTATAATACTCGGATCCGGCTTAAACCAAAGCCGACCAGTATCATCTGCCCGAAAAATAACACGTGCGTAAACGCACGTGCATTTTCCGAACCCTGCCATAAAACCATACGGCCTCTACAACGTTTCGTCCGAACTTGGGAAACTGTCTGTGGGGGACTCTAATGACTCGTCAGTACCCTGGCAGTGGGTTTAACCACAAACCGTCAGCGGCACTAGCAATGCGTAACGGCTGCCCATGGACTGACCTCAAGGGATGCCGATGAGCGCACTCATCCAGAAAACCCTACTGAGCCTAACAGTGACAATGTATATACAGTCCGGTCCGTTCGTCAATGAGTATCGCATATCTGCCTAGGGGGCTAGCAACGTCAGACCCCCAATAGCAGTATAAGTCGTGTCGAAGTGAAGCCTCAATACACCCTGAGATACTACTGGAGTACCTACCAGTAAATCTCCTACCATGGCCATGGATTTGTGTAATGGCACTCCTAGACACAGCACGACCTCGCCCCCAATACCGGGAGAGACGAATCCCCTGCCGATCCGCTCACGTGCCTCCATATGGCTCGGGACTGTACCCAAAAACTACCTGTTTGCACGACTCCTTTGAGCCGTGGTAGGATAGAAATCAAAGCACAGTGGGAACTCACACGAGACAAATGACGACCTCAGGTCGATGAACTAACCTGTACACATGTCACCAGGGAACTGCTATCTGACGATAGGTATAGTACTAACTAGCAGATTCCCGGCGAGTCCTGTCCAGTGTACTCATAACCCAATGAGCACCTGTATACATCTTAGGTGATCCAACTGACACCAGTGGCTTGTGAGACCGGCCACCGCCCCTCGTCGGGGTCTCGACTGTATACACTAGTCTACTCCGGAGTATCGATGCCCTGTCTCGAAACTCCCACGACTAGGGACCACAATTAAGGATATGCATATAAACTATCCAACTCTCACGTATATGATCGCCATCATACTGTTGGTAGTAAAGCAAGATCCTAAGGGCTCTATCAAAGTGTAACATGCAATCAGTCACCTGAACATGTACATGACTGATAAAGGCAAACCAGATAGCATACTATCATCTCGAGTAAGACTGTCCTACCGGGATAGGTCCTCCGCAATCATTGCAATCACGTACCTGCGATCCAATAATTGACTATGAGGGCACTATCTCCAACAATCTCCCACTTGCACTCAAGGCTAATATTGCGATGTCGACTACTCACAGCCCGTGTGAAACCGAACATCCAACTCCTCTACTAATCAGTTCATAAAGCCCGTTTGTAAAACTATTGTGTTCGAGAAATAGCCTCAGTGAGTGGATCCGCCTAGATGTTTCTTTCTATATCTCTCTAAAACTCAAGTTCGCGGAGAAAGCCATCTCCCGAATCGAGTAATACCTGTCTTAGAATATGTCTGGAAATCTGATGGGACCTAGTTCATAAATGAACTCCAAATCCAAACTTCTTAGACTGTACCGATCACTGAATCTAATCAGTATCTGGCACCATGCCACCCACAGTATCTTTTTGGACCACCTGTCTATAATACTGTCCCTCTTCGTTAGAGGGAAAAACTATAACTCTGACAATCACTCTGTCAACCATGTCACCTTTGAAGCCTGGAATAATAACCGTCTCCCGAAGGAGGCTGCCGTCATCAAATCCGTAGAACATGTACTTATGTTCTAAAACTGCTTCCTTATATTTCTCCATCCTTATATTTCTCCAGGATTGGATTAATACAAACTTATTGCATCTAGTGCAAAACCAACATTTGGTGTGGTACTTGACATCTCATGATTGACTCAATTGCCTAAGCAAGTGATCTGCCAATCATGCACATCCCTCTCCCCTTTAGTCTGTAAGACACCTTTAGAGAGGGTGACTCCATCACCTGCAGGTACACCACCATGCTAGGAGTCAACTATTCCAAAAACCATTAGAATATCTGTCAAAGTACCCACATTGGAAAACTACCCAAATCCAGATCTAAAACCATAGATCTAGAAACCAAAATGTCAAATATTATATCCATATCCTGTCTGGAGAAACAACTGTGTGACGACCACAGTACAACCGATCGTAGTATAGGAATTTTACTTCCTACTCTGTGTATGTCATTCAGATACCATGACATCACACCTTACTACCCTCTTAACTGATCCATCCCCTTTTTCTGATTGAAGTCAAACCCATGACTGTCACATCAAAATTAGATGATCTATCTCCGCTATAACTGCTCAAGTCTATAAATAGATATAAGCATCTTGCCCACTATGCTTCCGTTGCTCCCACTGACTACGACAACCCTCCTACCGGGTCTCATATCCTGGAACAACAGTAGTGTCAAGTCTTGGTAGATAAGAACCTCCCTGTCACCGTCTCTGAGGCTACCGAAGTACCTCTCGGGCGTCTGAGGTTACCTACCATACCTGCGGAGTGGCTATTGGAATGTCAAACCTGATTGAATATATAGGTCCTATTAAATTTTCCGTAATCGTTTGCGGTTCTGGAATCACTTCCAGTTCTACCATACTCCCACTACTGTTTTATGAAAAAGATCCATTTTTACTAAAACTGTGGCAAGTCAAGAACAATATCACTATTGATCTTCCAAATGGTAGAATATCAACCCTCGTCATAGCCAGGGTCAACCCACAAACAGCCATTACAGAATCGTGCCCTGAGTTATCCAGAGTCTGGTTTTAATCATAAGCTGGACAACTCCCCTTACCTTAACATCTTTTAAGGTACGATCCATTCTATATCCAATACAGAAACTTTGGCACTAATTTAATTGGAACCATATTCAAACCATGCAGCTGTCTCCAGTGCATATCAACTTAATGGAAGGAGGCTAATCAGCATTACTCAACTTAGGAATCAATCCAATTATGAGTAACCTGAAAGAGAAACACGTTTCTCAAAACCATTACTATCATCTGAATACCAATCACAAGAATCTACAACTTCGATCTCTTTGAAGAATCCCGATACTTGTGACACCTGGTTCTCCACTTTATTCTTATACCCACAACTTCTCAAAACTTAGACCTTGTATTTCTGCGAAACACTTGTCTAAATACTAGAGAAGTTATAAGTAAACAGAACATAGTACGAGAACCTACCCCTTTGTCCTGATGGACACTGGACAACATACAATACTCTGTATAAGTCCGCTGAGTTGAACAACTCAAAACCTGTGCGTTGTAGGTGGAAAACTGTACCCTGGCGATTTCCTCAAATATCACCAATTACAACGAATTCCGATATAATGAGGATTATCACCTAATTCCCAATATCTTACTCCCACTCATCATCTGTAAAACCATACAGATATGAGAATGAAACCTGGTAAATACATACCCTTGGAGTAAGTGTCTAATCGGGAAAACAGTTTTTCCTTAACAATGCACTGAAACATGAAAATGTTTCGTAGGGGTATCCTGGTATTCATAGTAATGCCTCTTCCATAATCCAATTCATGACTTCAACCGTATATTTCATTGCCATCTCTCCAAATCCCTTTTATTTGTCTTTAGTCGTTACCTTCTGTACACCATCGTTAGGCTAAATGGTTTTCTTCCTTCCCTACCGTTCGGCACCAGCCTATGGTTTGGAAGAAGACTATCCAGTAAGCATAATAGGTGTACCCTCCTAAACCAAGGAGTACTCGCAACTGAGAGAAGGTGATGATAAAAGACAACTGAATAATACCTTATTCCTTTAAAGATGAAATAGAAGCGGCGATGAAGTACGCGGTTTTGGTCGTGAATGATATCAGTCGCAATTTACTTTGCCCTCTTTCTAATCCCTTTATTTTGTCTTTACATATTACCTTCTGCACACCCTACTTAGGCTAATTGGTTTTCTTCATTCCCTACCTTTCGGCACCAGCCTATGGCTTGGAATAAGACTATCCAATAAGCGTAATAGGTGTACTCTCCTAAACCAAGGAGCTCTCGCAACCTGAGAGAAGGTGATAATAAAAGACAACTGAATAAACCAATTCTATTTCTCCTGAACCTGGATCCATCCTCGAAGAAGTTCCTTCGAGTTCGTATATAACCATACGATGGATCTATCCAATGGAAGTGGATATCCGTAGTATACGGGTGTTCTGAGAAATTCAAAGGGTAAAAGAAGGAGTGGCAATGACTTATGCAACATAGACAATCCAAAAGCCAGTATTCAAGAAGGTTCGGTCAACCTGGTCACTGAGTCATAGTCTAGGGTCGGTCAAAGGTCGCTGCCAAAGAGAGAGAGAGAAAAGAAACACTCTGCGTGCACTCTAACCTAGATCAGAATGGTCATCACTTTATCTAATCCGGAAACCTCCCACTGTCCTGTCAAATTCTCCTCCAAACCTAAAGAAGAATCAATCGGGATCACCCGAAGAGTAAACCAACTCATCAGTGGGAATCAGGATCCAACTCTCATCGCATGATAACGTGATGGAATGCATCCACGTTACTCATACTCCAGAAGGTATGCGCATACTCGGCAAGTTTCAGTTTCTTTAAAAACTCCTGATATGATTTTTGCCCCATGCTCTTATAACCTTGGCGTTAGGTCAAAATGTCATAAGTCACATGCCAAGTTCTACCCATCACTATCTTGTTAATTTGAACCCACCCGCACATGCCCTTGGCGTTAGGTCAAAATGGCAGAACGGCTGTCCCAAACCAACTTATCTATCTATGCAACAATTGAATACCCAGCAGCTACCAAACACTATGCCTTGGCGTTAGGTCAAAATACATAGCTTGAATACTACTAAATACCCAAAAGAAGTGACGGAGGGCTACGGCTGGTTTTTGGCGAAAAACCTTTAGCGTAGTGAACTTGATATCGCTGAAGGAACCTGATAGCTTTTTAAAATATAGTGGCGAAAACCTTTTGCTAAAGAGGTCACTCCCGGTAAAGGGATCTCGGCTCTTTCCTCATGGAATGAGGTGCAGGATATTCCACTGAATACCGCTATGCAAAGCAACTTGTAATCGACTATAGTAAAGTTATTACCCTGACGCAAACTTCTGTCCAAGGGGTCTTTCCCGGTGAAGGGATATCAGCCCTTGCCTCGTCGAATGAGGTGCAGGATATTCCACTGAATACCGCTATGCATAACAAAAGAAAACATCTTTGCAATAACACTTTTTAAATTTGTTCCAACAACTATAAACAGGTTTGTTTTACTTTGCATTGATCAGAATCAACACAGTCCCATCATTTAATCACACCAGAAAAGAACGAAAATAAAATGTACGTATATGCCATCCGCATTCGTCACTGGGTCCCGTCATCACTCGTTAGGTTACTTAACTAACGACAGAGCGGGGACTGGACTAGCGCGGGTGTAAAATATATACAACATCTAATAGTATATAAACCAATATACAATAATCGCTCCAGACGTGATAGTATGCAACATTACAGAAAAGTAATAAGTATCACAGAACAATACAGATATCTGGGATCCCCGAGTTTCACAGAGCCGCTGCTGAAACTCGACGTTCCCCTGTCGTGTGGATAGCCTGTGCAATGAAACCTAGACCCCTACGGGCGCGGCAAGTTACCCGCCAAAACCTGAAGCGAGGCAGCCCCCTACAGTATAGTGAATGGACCACCCAGCACTCCACGGAATCCGGTAATCTTGGGCACCCCTCCTTGGGTCAACCTGTACCCCCTACGAATGCGGCGAATAGTCTGCCAATTCTAGAGTGGGGCCCCTCTGCCTCAAAAAGCCATGAGATGCGGACCCGTTGCTTCTCAGAACCCGGCTATCCGTGCACTCCGTCTCGGGGCAAAACCTAGTACAGTAATGAAAAATAGTACAATAGGTACATCGACCGCAATCTGGTCGTGCCCCAAAAGAATATTATACAACAGGCAGTGACGGCAGTCCACAAGTTGGACGCTCGCCCCGCAATATCAAATGTACAAATAAACACAAACTGTACTACCATTGCACACTGCTATCCACCACGACAAATCCGCAACATCACAGCACAACACAGAACATCAACGCGAATGTCACGTTCGCAAACCCGTCTAAAAGAACTATAGCAATCAGACGCGGTTTACCGATCAAATGACATTCCCGGTCGGAGATATAATGTAAGCACTGTAAACTAACGTGTTTAAATTTCGATCGACCAAAGACCAAATATCAAAAAGTGGGCCCCACTGCTTACTGGTGAACAGTAACAAAATCTGGGCCAAAACGATATTTACCAAAAACCCCAAAATCCATCCAAGAACCCACTGTGAAAATTTGGGGCCACGAGCTCACAGTGTGGCCGCTGATGCGCGGTCAAACCATAGGTTTGACTGCGTTTCCGCGGCTGCCTCATTGAATCACGTGCCCAAATTTCTACGTCGTTCTTAGAAAAGCCTGCACACATTTCTGAGACATGTAGAATTAATTTTTGAGACCATTTAAAATCGACAGAAACTGTTAGGCTGAAATTTTGTGATTTTTGATTTCCGGTCGGATCGATATTTTAAACGCGTTAGCACAAGTTAGTATAGCAAAATGGTGAGTCTCTGATACCAATGTAAGTCTACGCTAGCGCCCCGGCAGTCTACAGACGCCAAATGCGGAACAAAAACTTTTTAAACTGGCGCTATCGTATACTTTAACCCGGATCTGCCATTATTGCTAAACTAACAAACTGTAAAGAGTGTAGAAAGATTGTACCGAACGATCCGAGTCCTTCGTTCTTCAACCATCATCCCACGCTCCGTTGCGGCTGCTCCGATCTCGTCGATCTCCGATATCCTCGTCGAGAGGGCACCACATGATCGATTCTTTAAACGGGATCCCGCCTCTGACTCGAGGCAACTCGATCGTCAAGTTTGCTAAAAGAGACGATCAAGAATGATGTAGAGAATGAGTAGATGACTTTGTCTCACTTCGTCCAAATCCGTGGACGATCGGTTAATGAAGTTGCCATTTTATCTGGTGATGGAAATGAAAGATGCAATGAAATTTCCATGCACCCTAAACCATAGTCTTTTCTCTCAAGAATGAAATTAATCTCTCTCACTCTCACTCAAATAGTGGCCGTCCAATATATAGCATGAGGGAGGTGATGGTAGGAGGAGGGAGGTGACCATAAGAAATAATATCATGTATGAAAACAATGAATGCAAAAACCATAAGTCATTAGAAACAATGAACCTTAAAACCCTTAGTCATCATTGCA
Source organism: Agapanthus africanus (assembly GCA_030015575.1). Taxonomy (NCBI): domain Eukaryota; kingdom Viridiplantae; phylum Streptophyta; class Magnoliopsida; order Asparagales; family Amaryllidaceae; genus Agapanthus; species Agapanthus africanus. The sequence continues at coordinate 392,938,703 of CM057339.1, forward strand.
TTAATGACACCATTAATGCACTAATGACTCACTAGCCTCATCATCACTTCTAGAAGCTTCTAGAATAATGACTCACCTCAACTGAAAAAAAGATAAATCCGTCTTTAACCGAATGTTAAAAGACGGCTGATAGAAAACTGGAAACTGGCAACTTCCAAAAGTGATCCTGAAACGACTTTCAGGATAACCCCGAAACTGTATAAATATACCCGCATTTGTATTACGACCGAATATAAATGCAACTGAGACAAAGATATTATACCTACTCATTATAATACTCGGATCCGGCTTAAACCAAAGCCGACCAGTATCATCTGCCCGAAAAATAACACGTGCGTAAACGCACGTGCATTTTCCGAACCCTGCCATAAAACCATACGGCCTCTACAACGTTTCGTCCGAACTTGGGAAACTGTCTGTGGGGGACTCTAATGACTCGTCAGTACCCTGGCAGTGGGTTTAACCACAAACCGTCAGCGGCACTAGCAATGCGTAACGGCTGCCCATGGACTGACCTCAAGGGATGCCGATGAGCGCACTCATCCGGAAAACCCTACTGAGCCTAACAGTGACAATGTATATACAGTCCGGTCCGTTCGTCAATGAGTATCGCATATCTGCCTAGGGGGCTAGCAACGTCAGACCCCCAATAGCAGTATAAGTCGTGTCGGAGTGAAGCCTCAATACACCCTGAGATACTACTGGAGTACCTACCAGTAAATCTCCTACCATGGCCATGGATTTGTGTAATGGCTCTCCTAGACACAGCACGACCTCGCCCCCAATACCGGGAGAGACGAATCCCTTGCCGATCCGCTCACGTGCCTCCATATGGCTCGGGACTGTACCCAAAAACTACCTGTTTGCACGTCTCCTTTGAGCCGTGGTAGGGTAGAAATCAAAGCACAGTGGGAACTCACACGAGACAAATGACGACCTCAGGTCGATGAACTAACCTGTACACATGTCACCAGGAAACTGCTATCTGACGATAGGTATAGTACTAACTAGCAGATTCCCGGCGAGTCCTGTCCGGTGTACTCATAACCCAATGAGCACCTGTATACATCTTAGGTGATCCAACTGACACCAGTGGCTTGTGAGACCGGCCACCGCCCCTCGTCGGGGTCTCGACTGTATACACTAGTCTACTCCGGAGTATCGATGCCCTGTCTCGAAACTCCCACGACTAGGGACCACAATTAAGGATATGCATATAAACTACCCAACTCTCACGTATATGATCGCCATCATACTGTTGGTAGTAAAGCGAGATCCTAAGGGCTCTATCAAAGTGTAACATGCAATCAGTCACCTGAACATGTACACGACTGATAAAGGCAAACCAGATAGCATACTATCATCTCGAGTAAGATTGTCCTACCGGGATAGGTCCTCCGCAATCATTGCAATCACGTACCTGCGATCCAATAATTGACTATGAGGGCACTATCTCCAACATAATATATATCACATATATATTATATATTTGCAACAAAAGAAAATAATACAATTAACATATATCGCATATATATCAATGTATCATCCAGTGAGAAAATGAAATAATAAAGTAAGCCAATATTAGATAATGTAATAATATATCATATATATTATTATACATTAAATCATCGAATCAACACTTGATCCGACGATCCGGCTATATCGAATATTACCGACTAATATATCATGTACCGATTCATCGAATCAACACTTGATCCGATGACCCGGTTCATATCTAAATATCACGAGAATATAATACGGTATCTCATATCGCATTATTCTCGGTCCTGCACATATCACATATGTGTCTCTACTCCGTTTCGCCTGAGCCAAGAAACCTCTGTGTAGGACTCTAAAGAATCGTCAATACGCCGGTAGCAGGTGATGATCATATCAAACACCCACAAGCTGCAAGCGGTCAGCTAAACGTAACAGCCACCCAGGTATTGAGCGATCAGAAGATCAACAAGCTAGCCTGTGCGTTCTCCTGTGAATCCAATCAGTAACACTCCCGTACAGTCCGGTCTGTTCGTCTGATATGTCGCATATCAAGTCTAGGGGTGGTACACGTCAGACCCTAGTAACCGATAAGTCGTGTCGATGTGTGGCTCATAACGGGTCGAGAAACTACTAGTAACACTTACCAATAAATCTCTATATCAGCCCTGTCCAGGGACTTCCAGTTATAGCCAATCGAACACAGCACAACATCAACTCCCTATACCGGGAGAGACGAATCCCCTCCTATCGCTCATTGCCTCCATGTGATTCGGGACTGTACCCAAAAGCCACCGTTTTGCACGCCCTATTGGACGTGGTAAGATGGAAATCAAAGCACAGTGGGAATCACTCAAGACTCTATGACGATCTCGGGTCTACAGACTACCCTGTACCAGTGTCACCGGAGAACTGCCATCTGACGTGTGGTATATCACCATCTGAGAGTTCTCGGCGAGTCCGTCCAGTGTACCCAGTCTCCACTGAGCACCCGTACACCATCTCTGATGTCAAACACCGATGGATATGGGATCATCCATCGCCCATCATATGGGTCAAGATGCGTATACGCTAGTCTAGTCTGGTGTATCGATGCCCTGTCTCGATATACCCTCGACTAGGAACAGTTATAGGATGTACTCATCGACTACCGTGACCCCACTAGTATGATCTCATCATAGTCCCAGTAGTCGAGTACAGATCCTAAGGGCTTTATCAACATGTGAGAGAAAAACAGTAAACCAATACAAGTCAACATGTTAAGATAAAGTGAAACCAAATAGCATACTATCATGACGAGTAAGAAAGTCATCTCTATATATATCCAAGCATCCATTATAATATACATCATATGTACAACAATGGCCTCTAGGGCATATACATAACTAACAATCTCCCACTTACACTAAGGCCAGCTGCTGTAGTATCTCATACCTAGCATCCCGAATAATCTCTCAAACTGTATCTGGGGAATAGCCTTCGTGAATGGATCCGCGGTGTTGTCCTTCGTATCTACTCTCCTGACCTCGATCTCCCGGCGATCAACTATCTCCCTGATCAGGTGATACCGTCTCAGAATATGTCTGGACTTTTGATGGGACCTGGGTTCCTTGGCTAACGCCACAGCTCCATTGTTATCGCAATACAGAGGTATTGGATGCTCAATGGATGGAACCACACCAAGTTCACTAATGAACTTCTTTATCCAGACAGCCTCCTTGGCAGCATCGTTGGCAGCGATGTATTCAGCCTCCATCGTTGAGTCTGCAACGGTATCATGTTTGGAACTCTTCCAACATACCGCCCCTCCATTGAGGGTAAAGACAAAACCCGAATGCGACTTAGAGTCGTCCTTATCACTTTGGAAGCTGGAATCGGTAAAGGACTCCACCTGGAGTTCTCCGTTACCATACACTAAGAACATCTCCTTAGTCCTTCGTAAGTACTTGAGAATGTTCTTCACTGCTGTCCAATGACTCTCTCCAGGATCTGCTTGATACCGACTCACTATACTTAGTGAGTATGCTACATCGGTTCTGGTACATAGCATCGCATACATGATAGAGCCTACTGCCGAAGCATAGGGTATCCCTTGCATGCGAGCTCTCTCCAAATCAGTCTTGGGAGACATCTCTTTGGAGAGAGTGAGTCCAGAGATCGTGGGTTGGTTCCCACGCTTGGATTCTTCCATACTAAACCTCTTTAGTATGGTGTCAATGTACCTGGATTGGGACAATCCCAGTATCCATTTAGATCTATCTCTATAGATCATGATTCCCAATACGCAGGAGGCATCACCTAGATCTTTCATTGAGAATCTCTGTGATAAGAAGAGCTTGACTGATTGCAGCATAGGAATATCATTTCCTATCAAGAGTATGTCATCTACGTACAATACGAGGAAGACAACCTTACCCTCTGCTACCTTCTTATAGATACAAGGTTCATCTATATTTTTGATGAAGTCAAACTCTTTGACTACAACATCAAAACAGATGTTCCAACTCCGCAATGCTTGCTTTAACCCATAAATGGATTTAAGCAGCTTGCACACCTTTCCGCTGCTCCCACTATCTACGAAGCCCTCTGGCTGAGTCATGTACACGCTCTCTTCTAAATCACCGTTTAGAAAGGCGGTCTTAACATCCATTTGCCAGATTTCATAGTCATGGTATGCAGCAATGGCAAGTAAGATCCGGATGGACTTAAGCATAGCCACTGGAGAAAAGGTTTCGTCATAATCCACACCTGGTCGTTGACGAAAACCCTTTGCTACGAGTCTAGCTTTGAAAGTCTCAACTTTTCCATCTACACCAAATTTCTTTTTAAAAATCCACTTGCTCCCAATGGGTTTTACCCCTTCAGGAGCATTTTCTAAAATCTATACTTTATTGGTGTACATAGATTCCATCTCAGATCGCATTGCATCCAGCCATTTCACAGAGTCACCACTCGTGATGGCCTGCTCGAAACTAGTCGGGTCATCATCATCCATGATGCAATCCTCGCTTCCACCATCAATGAGAAAACCGTAGTATCTCTTAGGTGGACGAGAAACCCTACTAGATCGGCGGAGAGGCTGGGGTTCGTTGGGTACTATTGAATCCTCCGGTTCTACCAAATCTTCAGTTTCAGTTTGAGTTTGTGTAGCTGGAATTTCTTCCAGTTCTACCTCTTCGCCACTAATTTCTTTTGTAAGAAATTCCTTTTCTAAAAAGGTGGCATGTCGAGAAACAAACACCTTTTGTTCCTCGCGATGGTAGAAAAGATATCCATGTGAATGTTTGGGATATCCCACAAACTTGCATAGAACTGACCGTGCCTCGAGTTTGTCTGGATTTTGCCTTTTGACATAGGCCAGACAACCCCATATCTTAACTCGTTTAAGACATGGTCTCTTCCCACTCCATATCTCATATGGTGTGGTAGGTACAGATTTAGTTGGAACTTGATTCAACAGGTATGCTGCTGTCTCCAGTGCATACCCCCAGAAGGAAATAGGTAACTCAGCTGTACTCATCATCGAGCGCACCATATCTAATAGGGTGCGATTCCTCCGCTCAGATACACCGTTGTGCTGTGGTGTATAAGGAGGAGTAAGCTGAGAGATAATCTCATTCTCTTTTAGATAATCTAGGAACTCACTGCTTAAGTATTCACCTCCTCGATCAGATCGAAGAATCTTAATACTTTTGCCCGTTTGATTCTCTACTTCGTGCTTATATTCTCTGAATATCTCAAAAGCTTCAGACTTGTGTTTCATCAGGAACACATATCCGAATCTTGAGAGATCGTCAGTGAATGTAATGAAGTAGGAAGAACCGTTCCCGGCATGCGTAGACATGGAACCGCATACATCACTATGTACCAGTCCTAAGAGTTCGGTAACTCTTTCTCCGTGTCCACTAAACGGAGCTTTGGTCATTTTTCCTTTGAGACATGAATGGAAAGTATCATAAGATGATAATTCGAACGGATTCAAATAACCATCCTTATGTAACTTAGCCAGTCGTGTTGCATTGATATGACCAAGTCTACAATGCCACAAGTAAGATTCGTTCATATCTGAACTTTTCCTCTTGTGTGTGTTTTGTATATTTAGGACTGTATTCTGATTTAGAATGAATATGCCATTATGTAACGAGCCTGATGCAATCAACTTTTGATCTAGGAATATGTTCATAACATTATCCTTTACTACAAAATTATATCCTTCTTTACTTAATAAAGAAACTGATATAATGTTGCACATCATGTTCGGTATATAATAGCACTCATTTAGAATCAGTGTATCACTACTTGGTAATACTAGGTGATATTCGCCAACTGCTTTGGCTGCAACATTTGCACTGTTCCCTACTTGAACGGAATGATCACCTTTTCCCAGTTCTCTACCTTTACGTAGCCCATGTAACTGTTTACATATATGGGATCCTGATCCGGTATCTAATACTCAGGACGTAGGGTGAACTGAGAAACAGTTCTCAATAACTAACACACCCGAAGAAGATGCATCAACATGCATGTTCTTTTGGGCGGCGTGAGAATCCAGATATTCTCCTGTTTCCTGTTCAGTCTTATAACTCTTATAAGAAAGAACGGGTCCAACGTTCCCCTGCACTGTACAATAATCGGGTTCAGTCAATACATCCATATTATTATCTTGATTATGGCCTGACATGGTCGCTACCTGGAGAGAGAGAGAGAAGAAAAATACTTTAGCGTATGCTCTTGCAAGATTAGATTGGTTATTATCTTATCTAATCAGGATGTCTCCCACTGTTTTTATCAAATCTACCTTAAAACCCTAAAAGGTAAGATTAGCCGGGATTAATTACACCCTACAATTTCGTCAATCTTTCAGCCAGATCAGTGTCGGTACTTTGAGGGAGGTTCCCCGTGCTTTCGCACGGACCTAATTAAAGTAAACCTCGTTTTCCCAGAGGCGTAACCCCGTTAACACTTTTCTAGACACCTACTTGATCGGCTAATTGTCCTGTGTAAAACTCTCCCAGGAGTAACACTTACTCGCAGTGGGTATCGGGATCCAACTATCTCATAGGAGGTATGCAATCTCATTGCAAATTTCAACACTTGAAATTCCCGATAATGCTTTTGCCCCTAACCCCTATGACCTTGACAAAGGCCAACAAACCATAGGAAGCTAGTCAAGTTCAACCCGTCATTTCTTGATTGAAATTAAACCCACCCGCACGACCCTTGACAAAGGCCAACAAGGTCATACGAATACCCTAATCCAATCACATCATATGTTTAAACAAATAAGTACCAGTTAGCTACCGCACACTACACCTTGACAAAGGCCAACAAACGCAGCACGAATACTAAATAGTCTTTATCTGAAATGACGGAGGGCTACGCAGGTTTTTCAGAAAACCCTGAGCGTAATGAACTTGATATCGTCGTAGAATCGAGTGTTTTTAAGGCTTTTTCTTAGTTTCGCTAAAGGGGTCACTCCCGGTGAAGGGATCGTCGGCCCTTTCCTCATCGAATAAGGTGCAGGATATATCATATATACCGCTGTGCAAAGCAAAACACTAAAAGCATTCAAAAGACAAACCGCGTCTTGTAGCATCTGCCAGTTTCGCTAAAGAGGTCACTCCCGGTGAAGGGATCGTCGGCTCTTTCCCCATCGAATAAGGTGCAGGATATATCATATATATCACTGTGCAAAGCAAAACTGTAGCTACCCTTTTTATAAAGTTTTGATTCTACAACATCTTTAGGTTTCTTTTCTTTTATTAATATCATTAATAAAAATCCCATCAGCTTATACTTCCTAAGCATCACAGAAGAAACGAAAGCAGTAATATTTATATATCAGCATATATATATAGTATAAGCATTCGTCTCAGGCAGTAATATGATCTCATCACAGAACAATTGCAGCAGAAGAACATATATGAAATATTGGATATACTAGGACGTCCGTGTTTTCAATACGAGCCTGTATAAAACACGGATTCCACGGTCGCGACGAATAGCCAAACCCACATCCCAAGACCCCTACGAGAGCGGCAAGTAACACTGCCAATTCTAGGGTTAGGAGACCCGGTCTCGACTCCTCGAGATGGCCTCCCACTGGACCCTAGAACCCGGTTACTTATGCTCCCCACCTTGGGTCTACCTAATGCGGAAAAGTAAATAATATACACTGGTGACAGCAACCTCAACCTGGAAGTGCCCCAAATAAAAGAATATTACATTACAAATGAATTTTACATGAATGAAAATAAAAACCCTCATCTCACATAAAACCCCCGGCTATTCAGAACGCGACGATCCAATATAACATATCACAGCAACACATAATATCTCATATCATCAACGTAAGTAAATATGTGCATCCCAATTGTCGTTGACATATAGCAATGAAACCGGCGATATCACATATTACACTTACGGTCACAGAAAAGAAAGTGTAAAACTACAATATTTGGAATTCACAATCACTTTAGACATCATAAATCCGAAATATCACATACTCCGCATTTCATGCCTAACTCTATGGATTCCACATATTGTATCACATTCCAGATAAATAGACAGTATTAAACTTTTCGAACAGATAATCAAATACCCAAAATTTCCTAAAGTGCTCAACACTTGAGCGGAGTTCAAATAATCCCAGAATATGTCACAGTACCGGTGATCCAGCCGTAGAAGGGTCAAGCCAACGCCTCACATGTGGCACGCCGTACTGCCCCAAACCCGAAGGTTCAAAAGGCAGTTCAAGACGGTCACATAATCGAGTTAAGGTTTGTTGTCTTCTAGAGGGTCCACCGCTTAACTTGTACAATTTTTCCGAAAGATTTAAACCCGAAAAAAATTCAACACTTGAAAGCTTGCCGTACCGGGAAACAGTGAATTAATGATATCCGTTCAAATAGTTTAACAGTTTCTAAATATCTGGAAAGAAATACGAATTTAAAATTTCCGATCGAGTCTACTATTACAAAACAAACCCCAGAAGTCTTTAACACTTAAAACAGTTTAGAAATACCCAGAAGCATCAACAAGCAACTACAGATAATACCATGAAGCCACGTGTCACAATTCCACAAAACGGCCGCGGAACCGTCGCGGGAAGCATGTTTTCGCCGCGGTTCCGCCGCGTTTTGGTGGAGTTGGGGGCCCGTATTTCATGGTAATTCTTAGAATTCCCTGCTGATTTTTTTACATATTTTTAATTCAGAAAAATCCCATTTTTTGAAAAATTTCCAGAAAGGGGTTAAATTTTGTCGGTACGGGTTCGATCGGAGTTTTAACTTCGTAAACACATCGCCTAATGCTCTAGCTAGGCTCTGATACCACTGTTAGGTTCCTCGGCACTCTTGTGAAGGTTCATAAGGTATCAAACATGCCCGGATAAAAATTTAGATGTGCCGAACAACCCAAAGCCGGGATCTTTGCTAGATTATTAGGGTTAAACATGCAAGATGATAACTTTTATCTAAGTGTGAAGGATTACAACCTTTGTAGTCCGCTCCTTCGCTTCACAAGCTCCGAGTAGAAGTCCCTTTGCCGCGATCCACGATCTCCAGGACTCATGAGAGGCTCCACGACTCGAACGATCCATGCTAGCTTGAAGTGTTCCAAATCTCCGATGATCTACGTCGAAGTTGCAAAGACTCAAGCTTTCTCACTCTAAAGAGATGAACACACTAATCTCATGGGCTAGATGAGATGAGGATAAGAGAGTAGTATTTTTGCTTTCTTTTTAAATCATTTTCTCATATTTATTCATCACATAAAGAATTTCTAGTGAGCTTTTTTAAGAGAGAAGAAGATGATAATGGAAAATGATAAAATCATTCCTTTTGTGATGAATAGAAATAAAAGTATATGATTGATATATCAACCATGGTCAAGGATGAGTGGCTAAGATTTTGTAGAGAATAAACTAGAGTTAGAGTTTGGTTGGGTTAGAAATGTGTCATCACAAAATATCTTAACCATGACAAAAGAAAATGTTTCTAGAAGGTGCATGAAGCAACTAACCCTAATCAAACCCTAACCTCATTTAATCATCCTTAAACATGTTTAATAATAAATCATATCATGTCACAATAATATATATCACATATATATTATATATTTGCAACAAAAGAAAATAATACAATTAACATATATCGCATATATATCAATGTATCATCCAGTGAGAAAATGAAATAATAAAGTAAGCCAATATTAGATAATGTAATAATATATCATATATATTATTATACATTAAATCATCGAATCAACACTTGATCCGACGATCCGGCTATATCGAATATTACCGACTAATATATCATGTACCGATTCATCGAATCAACACTTGATCCGATGACCCGGTTCATATCTAAATATCACGAGAATATAATACGGTATCTCATATCGCATTATTCTCGGTCCTGCACATATCACATATGTGCCTCTACTCCATTTCGCCTGAGCCAAGAAACCTCTGTGTAGGACTCTAAAGAATCGTCAATACGCCGGTAGCAGGTGATGATCATATCAAACACCCACAAGCTGCAAGCGGTTAGCTAAACGTAACAGCCACCCAGGTATTGAGCGATCAGAAGATCAACAAGCTAGCCTGTGCGTTCTCCTGTGAATCCAATCGGTAACACTCCCGTACAGTCCGGTCTGTTCGTCTGATATGTCGCATATTAAGTCTAGGGGTGGTACACGTCAGACCCCAGTAACCGATAAGTCGTGTCGATGTGTGGCTCATAACGGGTCGAGAAACTACTAGTAACACTTACCAGTAAATCTCTATATCAGCCCTGGCCAGGGACTTCCAGTTATGGCCAATCGAACACAGCACAACATCAACTCCCTATACCGGGAGAGACGAATCCCCTCCTATCGCTCATTGCCTCCATGTGATTCGGGACTGTACCCAAAAGCCACCGTTTTGCACGCCCTATTGGACGTGGTAAGATGGAAATCAAAGCACAGTGGGAATCACACAAGACTCTATGACGATCTCGGGTCTACAGACTACCCTGTACCAGTGTCACCGGAGAACTGCCATCTGACGTGTGGTATATCACCATCTGGGAGTTCTCGACGAGTCCGTCCAGTGTACCCAGTCTCCACTGAGCACCCGTACACCATCTCTGATGTCAAACACCGATGGATATGGGATCATCCATCGCCCATCATATGGGTCAAGATGCGTATACGCTAGTCTACTCTGGTGTATCGATGCCCTGTCTCGATATACCCTCGACTAGGAACAGTTATAGGATGTACTCATCGACTACCGTGGCCCCACTAGTATGATCTCATCATAGTCCCAGTAGTCGAGTATAGATCCTAAGGGCTTTATCAACATGTGAGAGAAAAACAGTAAACCAATACAAGTCAACATGTTAAGATAAAGTAAAACCAAATAGCATACTATCATGACGAGCAAGAAAGTCATCTCTATATATATCCAAGCATCCATTATAATATACATCATATGTATAACAATGGCCTCTAGGGCATATACATAACTAACAGTTGTCATACAGTAGTTTCTCCACATAGGATATGGATATAATATCAGGCATTCTGGTTACTGGATCTATGGTTTTAGATCTAGATTTGGGTAGTTTCCCATTCTGGGTACTTTGACAGCATTCTAAAGGTATTTCAGAATGAACGACTCCTGACATGGTGGTGTACCTGCAGGTGATGGAGTCACCCTCTCCAAAGGTGTCTTACAGACTAAAAGGGAGAGGGATGTGCATGATTGACATATCACTTGCTTAGGCAATTGAGTCAATCATGAGATGTCAAATACCACACCAGATGTTGTTTTTGCACTAGATGAAATAAGTTCATATTAATCCAATCTTGGAGAAACGTTCAGAAGCAATTTTTAGAACATAAGTGGATGTTCTAGGGATTTGATAATGGCAGCATCCTTTTGGAGACGGTTATCATTCCAGGCTTCCAAGATGACCCGGATGACAGAGTGACTGTCAGAGTTATAGTTTTCCCTCTGACGAGGGGCAGTAGTTTGGACAAATAGTCTAAGCGGATACTGAGGGAGGCATGGTGCAGAATACTGATTAAATTCAGTTGACGATACAGTCTAAGAAGTTTGCTGGATTTGGAGTTCACTTGTGAGCTAGGTCCCATCAGATATCCAGATATATTCTAAGATAAGTATTACTAAATTCGGGAGATGGTTTTCTCCGCGAACTTGAGACAAAGAGAGATATAGAAAGAAACATCATGGCGGATCCACTCACTGAGGCTATTTCTCAAACACAATAGTTTTACAAACGAGCTTTGTGAAACTGATTAGTAGAGGAGTTGGATGTTCGGTATCACACGAGCTGTGAGTACGCGACATCGCAATAATTAGCCTTAAGTGCAAGTGGGAGATTGTTGGATATAGTGCCCTCAAAGTCAATTATTGGATCGCAGGTACGTGATTGCAATGATTGAGGGAGGACCTATACCGATATGACAGTCTTGCTCGAGATGATAGTATGCTATCTGGTTTATTTTTATCATCGTATACATGCTTTAGTTCACTATTGCATGTTGATAGAGCCCATAAGATTCTTGCTTGACTGCCAGCAGTATGATGGCGATCATATACGTGGGAGCTGGGGTCTATAGGCACATCCTTAAAGTGTCCCTGTCGTAAGACTTTCAAGACAGGGCATCGATACTCCAGAGTAGACTAGTGTATACAGTCGAGACCCCGACGAGGGGCGGTGGCCGGTCTCACAAGCCATTGGTGTCAGTTGGTTCACCTAAGATGTATGCAGGTGCTCATTGGGTTATGAGTACACCGGACAGGACTCGCCGGGAACATGCTAGTTGGTATTATACATATCATCAGATAGCAGTTCTCTGGTGACATGTGTACAGGTTAGTCTGTCGACCTGAGATCGTCATTTGTCTCGTGTGAGTTCCCACTATGCTTTGATTCCTACCCTACCACGGCTCAAAGGAGTCGTGCAAACAGGTTTTAGTTGGGTACAGTCCCGAGCCACATGGAGGCAGTGAGCGGATCGTCAGGGATTCGTCTCTCCCGGTATTGGGGGTGAGATTGCGCTGTGTTTAGGAGAGCCATTACACGAAATCCCTGGCCGGGGTAATCGAGATTTATTGGTAGGTATTCCAGTAGTATCTCAGGGTGTTCTGGGTTACTCTCCGACACGACTTATACAGCTATTGGGGGTCTGACGTTTACCAGCTCTCTAGGCCCGATATGCGATACTCATAGACGAACGGACCGGACTGTACGGATATTGTCACTGTCAGGCTCAGTAGGGTTTCAGGATGAGTTCGCTCGTGAGCTTCCTTTCCGATCAATACATCGACAACCATTACGTACAGCTAGTATCTCTGACGTGCTAGTGGTTATACCCAGTGCCAGTGGTTATACCCAGTGTCAGTGTATTGATGAGCCATTAGAGTCCCCCACAGACAGTTTCCCAAGTTCGGGCGAAACGTTGTAGAGACCGTATGGATATATGGAGGGGTTCGATCATATCCGTGTACTTGTGCACGGATCAGGATCGGACGGATAATACTAGCGGGTTTTAGTTTAAGCCGGATACTAGTATTATACTGTAGGAATATTTTTTGTCTCATTGCATTTCGTATTCGGCCGGAATACAAATGCAGGTATGTATTTACAGTTGAGGTGTAATCTCGTAATCCGTTACGGAATTATTTTGGGAGTTGTCAGTTTTCATTTCCGTCGTTTACATCTTGCCCCTTCTGTTTAATTCTTGCGAGCCAAAATTATTCTTGACCTTGCTCCATTATCTCTGACCTTGCTCCATTATTTTTTTTTCTACCCATTTCTTGCACTGTGCTGGGGCCGACCATGCTGTGCATTTAATGAGCATGGGTTCCGGTGACGGGGGTGATTCTGGCAGCAAGGGGGTTCCCTGCAATTTCGCCAGCGCTTCAATTTGCAGGGGCCTTTTTGTGTTGCACACCTGGACATTAATTTGAAGCAATGGCTGATTGGGGGGGCGCTTTCTGCAATTGTGTATGAATTGTCTATTTGAGGTGTTTTTTTTTAGTGTGGTCTTAATTCCTTATATATACACGCTCACATTTTTTAGCCTGATCATTATTTTTTTCCAGCAAGCTTTGGGAAGCCTTCCCATTCATCTCTGGCCGAGCACAATTTCCTTTGCTTGGGGTTTTTTCCTTTGCTAAACACTTTTGCTCACATCACAATTACATCCATGGCAACTCTATAAACCTCCACCCAAATGCTTGGGTATCTCGAGACAAAATATTCCATACTATCTCTACATCAATCTTGGACATGTCGGCCAGCAAACTTAATGTCCGAGTTGCCTCGGTTTTGAGACGGGAGCCCGTATAAAGATTCGTTGATGTGGTGCCCTTTTGACGAGGAGACCGGAGAGCGGATTTCACCGGGACAGCCGCAACAAGCTATGGGAGCGGATTGAAGACCGAAGGACACAGATCGACCAGTATAATTTCCGAACTCCTTTTACATATTGCTAGTTTACGGTTGATGGAACGATCCGGAAATTTGGGCCGCGGTGGGGCCGGTTTCGCAAAAAGTTTTTGTTCTGCATCCGGCGTCGGTTTGACGGCCGGGGCGCCGCCGTGGCCCAACAGTTTTACGGCAGGGTTTCGATCACTTACGTGCACTTATGCGTGTATGATGTTCGGGCGGGTAATACTAGTGGGCTTTGGTTTAAGCCGAATCCTAGTATTATATTGATGGATCAGTTTCGTCTCTTTATATTCGTGTTTCTCGGAACACGAATGCGGGTATGTATATACGGATGAGAGGGGCATAGAAGGAGACACCTCATTAGAGTTTTGACCATTGACTTGATTAAAAAAATTATGAGGTGGAGGAAAGTATTTGTTAATTTTGTAAATGATAATTGAGGCATGGCTACTTGTTTTGACTACTTGACTTTGTTTGACCATTTGACTTGGCTTGACCACTTGACTTGGTTTGACTATTTGACTTAGATATTTTTGTGAGATATTTTGTGACCTAAATATTTTGATGAGATATTTTTCATGCCATGCTCGTAGTCAAGTCAAGATAGCCATCTCACATTATCTTTATCATTATCAAAAATCATTTCTCTTTTCTCAAACTAGCTCTCTTCTTCTTCCTCACATCAAAACCCTAAAAGCTCTCATGTGTTGAGAATTCTAGGGTTTCAAAAGACAAATAAATCCATCTTCATACTCTACATCACCTAGGCTATCAAGTTTAGCAAGCTTGTTGCCCTAGTTACCTCGGTTTTGAGGTGGAGCTCGGACTATAGACTCTCGGGTGGATCGTCTTTGACTCGAGGAGGCCGTCGAAGAAGCTACGATCCGGATCGATCCTTGGAGCCTACGACGATGAGGGGGACAGCGATGAAGACCCGAAGGACATGTATCGTGAGGTATAACTTCGTATCCGAGTAGTTAAACCTCAAGTAGTTTGCTAGCTAGGGTTTATGGACGATCCTTGGTTCTAGTCGGTGTTGCGAAGCTTGTAAAAATCATTTTTTGCAAATTCTGCCTCCCCGCGAACACGTGGGGTGCATGACATCGACTTACACGTCTCTCCCGTGGGCGTCTTCTTCGATGTGCGTAAAGCCCATAACACTCGTGGTAGTTCTTCGACCCAACTGCTATGTCTTCCTTCTAAACGAGTTCGAAGTCCTCGTATGACGTCTCGGTTAGCAACCTCGGCCTGCCCGTTACATTGAGGATACGCGACCGCGGCAAACTTCATTAGTATGTGGTATTCGTTGCAGAACCCTTTGACTTTGTCATTTTTGAAATTCATCCCGTGGTCGGTAACAATGCACCTCGGGATCCCGAATCGGGAGATTATGTTGTTCTGCAGGAATTTGATGGTCGTGGTGGCGTCCGGTTTTCTGATGGGGATGGCCTCAATCCACTTCGTGAAATAGTCTACCGCGACGAGGATGTATTTGTCCCCGCCCGTACCAGTGGGGAGTTGGCCCATAATGTCCATCCCCTACTGGGTAAAGGGCCAGGGAGAGATGAAGGCCGTTAGCTCGGTAGCCGGATGACGGGGTATTGTAAGGTTCCTAGGCACTCTCAAGAGGTCTCACAAGGCATCAACCATGCCAATTTCAAATTTAACGGTGCCGGGAAACCCTAAACTACGGATCGTTAGCTAGATGTCTAGGCGAAAGAAGAACTAGTTAACACTTAACTAAGTGAACGGAAATACAACCTTTGTAGATCCGGTTCTCCACCTCCATAGCTCCGCAACGAAGTATCCTCGCTGTCCAAATCGAAATCCGGGCTCTTGCGTCGGCTTCATCAGAGAAGAAGCGGGCTAGGTCATCGACGACGTGCCGAAGATGATCTACGTCGAAGCATCACTAGATCAAGCTCCACCTTCACCAAGCCATGAAAACTTGTGAAGGAAACACACTCTACTACTTGGCAAGAGGTAGATGATGAAGAAATAGGAAGTGGGTAAACTTTAGAATTGGATTTCTCACTCTAATTCATCAATCACCATTGATGAAGCATGCTTTTCTTCTTGTGAAGAAGAAGAAGAAGATAGCAAGAAGAAGATAAGTGTTATGATAAGTTAATTTAAAATAGAAAAGAAAATCAAAACTTATCATAATCCAACCATGGTTATGTGTAGAGAGCAAACTATAGTTAGGTGAATGGTTAGGTTAAGCATAAAACAAAAATGGTGGACTTTATTCAAAGCTTCATGAAGCTTCAAGAAAGAACAAAATTAGCCACCATTTTCCTTTTCCCAAAATGAAATAAACCATTCAATAAATGAATGAATAAATATATAATAACCCTAACCATTTACTTAACTAAGGTTTAACTCTTTACACAAACCCTAGCATTCATGTATCATCAAACATGATACAATCAAGTGAGAAAATCCATTTAAAGTGAACCAATACTAGTTAATGCAAAGTAATATATCAAATATATAATTATACATTAAATCATTAAATCAACACTTGATTTAACGATCCGGTCATATCGCATATAACCGACTAGTATCCTTTGTATCGGCTTACCGAATCAATCCTTGATTCGATAACCAGGTTATATCGCATACAACCAGTCGATACATTCATCGCGAGAATAGAATACGGTATCACATACACGCATTATTCTCGGTCCCGCACATATCTTATATGCGCTCCTATTTCGTTTCGCTTGAGCCAGGAAACCTCTGTGTAGGACTCTAAAGACTCGTCAATACGCCGGCAGCAGGTGATGATCATATCAAACACCCACAAGCCGCAAGCGGTCTGCTAAACGTAACGGCCACCCGGGTATTGAGCGATCAGAAAATCGACGAGCAAGCCCGCTCACACTCCAGTGAATCCAACCAGTAACACTACCGTACAGTCCGGTCTGATCGTCTGATATGTCACATATCTCGCCTAGGGGTGGTAAACGTCAGACCCCAATAGCTCGATAAGTCGTGTCGATATGAGGTCTATAACAATTCGAGAAACTACTGGTAACACTTACCAGTAAATCTCAGCAACCCTGGCCAGGGATTTCCTGTTATAGCCAATCGAACACAGCGCAACATCAACCCCCTATACCGGGAGAGACGAATCCCCTCCTATCGCTCATTGCCTCCATGTGACTCGGGACTGTACCCAAAAACCACCGTTTTGCACGCCCTCTTGGACGTGGTAAGATGGAAATCAAAGCACAGTGGGAACCACACAAGACTCTATGACGATCTCGGGTCAACAGACTACTCTGTACCAGTGTCACCAGAGAACTGCCATCTGACGTGAAGTATAATACCATCTGGGAGTTCTCGGCGAGTCCGTCCAGTGTACCCAGTCTCTACTGAGCACCCGTATATCATCTCTGATGTCAAACACCAATGGATATGGGATCATCCATCGCCCATCTGTATGGGTCGAGAAGGTATACGCTAGTCTACTCTGGTATATCGATGCCTCATCTCGATACACCCACGACTAGGGACTTTCAAGGATGTACTTATGGACTACCATGTCCCCACTAGTATGATCCGCATCATAGTCCAGGTAGTCAAGTACACATCCTAAGGGCTTTACCAACATGTAACAGAGAGACAATCAGTGTACACGTTAAGGTAAAGAGTAACCAGATAGCATACTATCATGTCGAGCAAGAAAGTCCTCCCTATATATGTCCCAGCATCCATTACAATATACATCCAATGTACAGTAATGGCCTCTAGGGCATACATATAACTAACAATCTCCCACTTGCACTAGGGCCATCTGTAGCAGTGGTTGCAGTATCTCATACTCAACCATCCCATAAAAGTCTCTCTCTGGGAATAGGCCATTGTGAGTGGATCCGCCGTGTTGTCCTCTGTGTATACTCTCCTGACCTCGATCCCCTGGAGATCAACCATCTCCATGATCAGGTGATACTGCCTTAGAATATGTCTGGATCACTGATGGGACCTGCGTTCCTTAGCATAAGCCACAACTCCATTGTCACACAATGGGAGGAACATAGTTCATCTCATGAACCAATATACACCCAAACAGCCTCTTTGGTAGCATCTTAAGTAGCGATGTATCCTGCCTTTATCGTCTAGTATGTCACGGTATCTAGCTTGGAACTCTTCCAACATACCGTCCCTTTACTGAGGGTAAAGACAATGCCTGCGACTGACATTCAGTCGTCTTTATCACCCTGGAACACTTCCAGTGATTCTTCCCAGGATCGATTGATACCATCTCACTGCAACTAGTGAGAATCCTAACATCCAATTAAATCTATCTCATATATCCAAAACTCAGGATTTATGAGGTATCATCTTGATCCTATATGGAGAATCCTTGTGATAAGCGGAGATTGATCGAGCGTAGCATAGGAAACTCCTTCCCTATCAAGAGTATGTCATCTACGTACTCTACGAGGATCACCACCATACTCCCTACTACATTTTTGTTTATACAAGGTTCATCTACCATTTTGATGATGTCAAACTCTTTGACTAATCTATCAAAACAGATGTTCCAACTCCGCGATGCCTGCTTTAATCCTATAAAGCAACTTGCACACGTTTCCGCTGCTCCCACTGTCTACGAGGCCCTCTAGCTGTGTACTTATAGACGCACTCTTCTAAAACATCATTTAGAAAAGCAGTCATGACACCCAACCACCAAATATCGTAGTCATGGTATGTAGCCGTGGCAAGTAGGATCTGGATGGACTTAAGCATAGCTACTTGAAGAGGTTTCACCACTATCCACGCCTGGTTGATGATGAAAACCTTTAACAAGTCTAGCTTTGAAAGTCTCAACTTTTCCATCTACACCAAGTAATCTTCTCAAGATATACTTGCTCCTGATGGGGATTTAACCCTTCAGATATAGCAACCAAAGTCCATACTTTGTTGGTGTACATGGATTCCATCTCAGATTGCTAAGCATCCAGCCATTCTTACAGAGTCCCACTCTTGATGGCCAGCTCGAAACTAGTTGGGTCATCATCTCATGACGCAATCCTCGCTCCCACTGTCATAGAGAAACTGAAGTATCTCTCAGGTGAGTGAGGAACCCTGCTAGATCGGCGGAGAGGCTGAGGTTCCTTGGTTACTATTGAATCCTTTGGTTCTATCAAATCATCATCTGTAGTTTGTACAGCTGGAACGATTCCAGTTCTACATAACAGTATTTACCTCGAGCTTGTTCGGATTTTGCTTTTAGACATAGGCCGGACAACCCCAAATCTTAACTGACTTAAGAGACGGGCTCTTCCCTTTCCATATCACATATGAAGTGGTAGGCTACTGATTTGATTGAAACCCTATTCAATAGGTATGCAACTTCTTAAGTGCATAACACCCAATAGGAAAAAGGTAACTCAGTAGTACTCATCATAGAGCACACCATATCAAATAGGGTGTATCTGCTCCGCCCCGACATACCATCGTGCTATGGTGTATACGGAGGAGTAATGCTGAGAGAGAATCCCATTCTCCTTTAGAATAGTCCAGAAATTTCGTGCTCAAGTATTCTCCTCCTTGATCTCATTATAGGACATAATACTTATACCCGTATTCTGGTTCTCTACTTCTCGCTTATATTCTGTGAATATCTCAAAAGGTTCGGACTCAAGTTCCAACAGGAACATATGACTGAATCTCGAGAGATTATCAGAGAATATAATGAAGTATAAAGAACCAGTCCTGGCATGTGTAGACAGGAGACCTTACATACATCATCATGTATCAGTCCCAAGAGTTCATTAACTCTTTCTCTGTTTCCAATAAACAGAGCTATGGTCATCTTATCTTTGTGACATGACTGGCGAGTTTCACAAGATGTAAATTCAAACTAATTTAAATATGCATCTTTATGTAACTCTAGCTAGTCGGGTCACATTGATCTGACCTAGTCTACAATACCTCAAGAAGAATTCGTTCATTTCTGAACTCTTCCTCTTGTGTGTGTTCTGTATACTAAGAACTGTAGTTTGATTTAGAACATGAACGCTTTTAGATAACGTGCCTGAACCGATCAACTTTTGATATAGGAAATGTTCAAAACATTATCCAACAATACAAAATTTTACCATTTCTTTACTAATAAAGAGAGTGATATGATTTTGTATATCAGGTTCGGTATCTAATAACATTCGTTCAGAATCAATGTATTACAATACAGGGTGACAGTGACCGACAGACTTGGCTGCAACTCTTGCCCCGTTTTCTGCCTCATGAAACTTATCACCCGTTCTCAGTTTTTCTACCCATTAGTAGCCCTATGTAACAAATTACATATCTGGGATCCTGATCCGGTATCATATACCCAGGATACGGAGGATACTGAGAAACAGTTCTTTGTAATGAACACACCCGAAGATGATGCATCATATGCACTTTCTTCGTTTGGGCGGCACAGGAAATCTGGTATTCCCCAATTACTTGCTCTGTCTTATAACAATTATAAGTTGGAGCGGGACCAACGTTCCCCAGCTCAGTATAACAAGCTGGTTCGGTCAATAATCCGTTTTATTATCTTGATTAAGGCGTGATATGGTCGCTACCAGGAGAGAGAGAGAAGAAAACACTCAGCGTGCGCTCTAGCAAGAATAGATTGGTTATTATTTTATCTAATCAGAATGGCTCCCACTGCTTTTTATCAAATCTTCCTTCAAACCCTAAAAGGAAAGACTAGCCGGGATTAATTACACACAACAAGTTCGCCAATCTTTCAGCCAGGCCAGTGTCGGTACTTTGAGGGAGGTGCCCCGTGCTTTCGCACGGACCTAATTAATGTAAACCTCGTTTTCCCAGAGGCGTAACCCTGTTAACACCTTTCTAGACACCTACTTGATCGGCTAATTGTAATGTGTAAAACTCTCCCAGGAGTAACTCTTACTCGCAGCGGGTATCGGGATCCAACTATCTCATAGAAGGTATGCAATCTCATTGCAAATTTCAACACTTGAAATTCCCGATAATATTTTACCCCCAGCACCCTATGACCTTGACGGAGGTCAACAAACCATAGGCTACTAGTCAAGTTCAACCCGTCATTTCTTGATCGAATTAAACCCACCCGCACGACCCTTGACGGAGGTCAACAAGGCCGCACGACTACCCTAATCCAATCTGCATCATATGCATAAGCAGATAAATACTAGTTAGTTACCGCACACCACGCCTTGACGGAGGTCAACAAACGTAGCACGAATACTAAATAGGACTTATCTGAAATGACGGAGGGCTACGACAGGTTTTTCTGAAAACCTATTGCGTAATGAACTTGATATCGTTGTAGGATCGAATGAATTTTGAAATGGAGTGTTTTTTATGCTTTTCTAGTTTTGCTAAAGGAGTCACTCCCGGTGAAGGGATCGTCGGTCTTTTCCTCGTCGAATGAGGTGCGGGATATATCATATATATCATTGTGCAAAGTAAAAACACTTAAAAGCTATCAAAAGACAAACCGAGTGTGTAGCATCTGCCAGTTATTGCTAAAGGAGTCACTCCCGGTGAAGGGATCTCGGTCCTTTCCTTATCGAATAAGGTGCAGGATATATCATATATACCGCTGTGCAAAGCAAGAACTGTAGCTACCTGTTTTATTTTGAAATTCGATTCTACAACATCTTAGGTTTCTTTTAATTTCATTAATCTCATTAATGAAGTCCCATCATTTAAGTACCTAAACATCACAGATAAATACGACGTACACTTATGCCATCCGCATTCGCCTCGATGTCCCCTCGTGCACCGTTAGGTTAGGTAACTAACGGCAGAGCGGGGCAGGGCTAGCGCGGGTGAAAAACATAAGTAACGCCTATATAATATATCATATATACTATATACTGTATCTATCACAGAACATCACATGATCACATCACAGATATCGCAGCAGAAGAAACATATGAAATATTGGATATACTAGGACGTCCGTGTTTTCAATACGAGCCAGTATAAAACATGGATTCCACGGTCGTGACGAATAGCCAAACCCACACCCCTAGACCCCTACGAGAGCGGCAAGCAACCCTACCAATTCTAGAGTTAGGAGACCCGGACTCGACTCCTCGAGTTGGTCTCCCACTGGACTCCAGAACCCGGTTACTTGTGCCCTCCTCCTTGGGTCTATCCTAGTGCGGAAAAGTAAATAATATACAAAAGGTGACAACTTCCGCTACCTGGAAGTGCCCCAATAAAAGAATATTACATACAAGTTTTTACATGAATGAAAATGAAAAACACTCATCTCACACAAAAAAAACCCCGGCTATTCATACACGACGATCCAATATAACATATCCAGCAACACATAACATCACATGTCATCAACGTAAGTAAATATGCGCATCCCAATTTTCGTTGACATATAGCAACGAAACCGGCGATATCACATATTATACTTACGGTCACAGAAAAGAAAGTGTAAAACTACAACAGTTGGAATCCGCAACCACCTCAGACATCGCATGCCTGACCAAATGAATTACTTAGACATCGCATGCCTAACAATTATAAACCCCGCATTTTAGTCTCAAAATCGAAAACACTTTTCAATATCAAGTCGGGCAATTCAACAAGATTCCCGACATCCTGATCGGATACTCGTCGCAAACTTTAGTAGACGGCCGCACCCCCGACGCCGTCGACGAAGTGCACCAAGGTGGAACACCGCCGCCGCGAGCACCCGAACGGATGCTTTCGGCGACGGGGTTCTCCTACAGTCACTTGGTCGGGGCTATGGGGTGTAGCTGTCTATTAAGTTTACCCGGCGAGTATCCGCGTACGCTACGTGATTGCGACGGACTTTTGATCACATCAAAATTCCGTGGCAACCGATCAAGTGAGACTAAACTGCTATGTTTATAACATTCATTCAGTTATCACATAACTTTTGTGAATTCCAATTGTTGTATCCCATTCCGGATAAATAGAAAATGTCAAACTTTCCGATCGAACAATCGAACACCCAAGTTTTCCCGATACAGATCAACACATGAAACAAGTCTAAAAACATTCAGTTCGTGTCTCAGTACCAACGGTCCAGCCGTAGAAGGGTCAAGCCAACGCCTCACATGTGGCACGCCGTACTTCCCCAAACCCGAAGGTTCAAAGGGCAGTTCAAGACGGTCACATAATCGAGTTAAGGTTTGTTGTCTTCTAGAGGGACCATCGAGTCACTTGCACTACTTAGAACGTCGTCAAACTACGGAAAAATCCAACACTTGGAAATTTCCCGACAGGGGAAAAATTGGGTATTTATATCCGGTCGAACTTTTTAACATATTCTAAAATTTATCCGGAAAACACATAGACACAGTTTGATAATCCGATCGAACATTCGAATCCCCAAAACAACCCAGAAAATTCAACTCTTGAATAAAAATTAAAAATTCTCAGAAAATCCAGCATTATCAATTAGGAGTTACTGTGTAAAAGATATTAAATAAGGTGGCCGTACGGCCGCGGAACCGCCGCACGAGCCAGGCTCGTGCCGCGGAACCGCGGCAGTTTAATGGATTTAGGAACACGAATTTCACAGAAACTCTTAAAATCACCTGCTGATTTTTCTGCATATTTTTAATATTGAAAAAACCCATTTTTTGAAAAAAGGACAGAGAGCATTTTTTGAGTTGGGGTTTCGGGTCGATCGGACTTCAAACTCCGTCTAGACTTCGCCTAAGGCTCTAGCTAGGCTCTGATACCACTGTAGGGTTTCTAGGCACTCTCAAGAGGTCTCACAAGGCATCAACCATGCCAATTTCAAATTTAACGGTGCCGGGAAACCCTAAACTACGGATCGTTAGCTAGATGTCTAGGCGAAAGAAGAACTAGTTAACACTTAACTAAGTGAACAGAAATACAACCTTTGTAGATCCGGTTCTCCACCTCCATAGCTCCGCAACGAAGTATCCTCGCTGTCCAAATCGAAATATGGGCTCTTGCGTCGGCTTCATCGGAGAAGAAGCGGGCTAGGTCATCGACGACGTGCCGAAGATGATCTACGTCGAAGCATCACTAGATCAAGCTCCACCTTCACCAAGCCATGAAAACTTGTGAAGGAAACACACTCTACTACTTGGCAAGAGGTAGAGGATGAAGAAATAGGAAGTGGGTAGACTTTAGAATTGGATTTCTCACTCTAATTCATCAATCACCATTGATGAAGCATGCTTTTCTTCTTGTGAAGAAGAAGAAGAAGATAGCAAGAAGAAGATAAGTGTTATGATAAGTTAATTTAAAATAGAAAAGAAAATCAAAACTTATCATAATCCAACCATGGTTATGTGTAGAGAGCAAACTATAGTTAGGTGAATGGTTAGGTTAGGCATAAAACAAAAATGGTGGACTTTATTCAAAGCTTCATGAAGCTTCAAGAAAGAACAAAATTAGCCACCATTTTCCTTTTGCCAAAATGAAATAAACCATTCAATAAATGAATGAATAAATATATAATAACCCTAACCATTTACTTAACTAAGGTTTAACTCTTTACACAAACCCTAGCATTCATGTATCATCAAACATGATACAATCAAGTGAGAAAATCCATTTAAAGTGAACCAATACTAGTTAATGCAAAGTAATATATCAAATATATAATTATACATTAAATCATTAAATCAACACTTGATTTAACGATCCGGTCATATCGCATATAACCGACTAGTATCCTTTGTATCGGCTTACCGAATCAATCCTTGATTCGATAACCAGGTTATATCGCATACAACCAGTCGATACATTCATCGCGAAAATAGAATACGGTATCACATACACGCATTATTCTCGATCCCGCACATATCTCATATGCGCTCCTATTTCGTTTCGCTTGAGCCAGGAAACCTCTGTGTAGGACTCTAAAGACTCGTCAATACGCCGGCAGCAGGTGATGATCATATCAAACACCCACAAGCCGCAAGCGGTCTGCTAAACGTAACGGCCACCCGAGTATTGAGCGATCAGAAGATCGACGAGCAAGCCCGCTCACACTCCAGTGAATCCAACCAGTAACACTACCGTACAGTCCGGTCTGATCGTCTGATATGTCGCATATCTCGCCTAAGGGTGGTAAACGTCAGACCCCAATAGCTCGATAAGTCGTGTCGATATGAGGTCTATAACAATTCGAGAAACTACTGGTAACACTTACCAGTAAATCTCAGCAACCCTGGCCAGGGATTTCCTGTTATAGCCAATCGAACACAGCGCAACATCAACCCCCTATACCGGGAGAGACGAATCCCCTCCTATCGCTCATTGCCTCCATGTGACTCGGGACTGTACCCAAAACCACCGTTTTGCACGCCCTCTTGGACGTGGTAAGATGGAAATCAAAGCACAGTGGGAACCACACAAGACTCTATGACAATCTCGGGTCAACAGACTACTCTGTACCAGTGTCACCAGAGAACTGCCATCTGACGTGAGGTATAATACCATCTGGGAGTTCTCGGCGAGTCCGTCCAGTGTACCCAGTCTCTACTGAGCACCCGTATATCATCTCTGATGTCAAACACCAATGGATATGGGATCATCCATCGCCCATCTGTATGGGTCGAGAAGGTATACGCTAGTCTACTCTGGTATATCGATGCCCCATCTCGATACACCCACGACTAGGGACTTTCAAGGATGTACTTATGGACTACCATGTCCCCACTAGTATGATCCGCATCATAGTCCAGGTAGTCAAGTACACATCCTAAGGGCTTTACCAACATGTAACAGAGAGACAATCAGTGTACACGTTAAGGTAAAGAGTAACCAGATAGCATACTATCATGTCGAGCAAGAAAGTCCTCCCTATATATGTCCCAGCATCCACTACAATATACATCCAATGTACAGTAATGGCCTCTAGGGCATACATATAACTAACAGGTATGCCGCCATGGAGTTGACAGCTTTTGCATCTTCTGACGAGATTTTAAGTGTCTTGGTGAATCGTCGGCCAATAATACCCTAGGAGCAGCGTCTTCTGGACTAAGGTACGGGCCCCTTGATGCAAACCGACCCCTTCGTGTATCTCACGAAGGACCCAGTCAGCTTCATGGGGGTCGACGCATCGGAGCAGAGGCTGTGTGTATGACTTCTTGTAAAGGTTTCCATTGCTCCAGGAAAAATGGCGGGCTTTAGCTTGAAGGCGACGTGTTTCCCCTCAGTCCTCTGTAAGTGTACCGTCCTTCAGGAACTCTATGAGGGGCTTCTTCCAATCTCGGCCTTCTTCCTGAGTAGTGTATACTTGAAGCGTGGCCTCTCTGTCTTCCACGCTGGGCCGTGGCAAGATTTCGAAGAGGATATTCCTCTTATTGTTGGCCGTATAGGAAGAGGCTAGCTTGCTCAGGGCGTCAGCCTGGGCGTTCAGGTGCCGAGGAATCTGCTCCACTTGAACTTCGTCGAAACTTTTTCGTAGTCTCTTTACCTCGGCTAAGTACTTCACCATGAGCGGCTCTCGGGCCTCAAAGCGCCCGGTCACTTGGCCGACGACTAGGGTAGAGTCGCTGCGAATTCGGATCGTCTTCAGCCCCACTCCGGAAGCGATTCGCAACCTGGCGAGTAAGGTCTCGTATTCCACGATGTTGTTTGACGCTCTAAACCCGAGTTTCAAAGAGTACTCTATTTTTGCCTCTTTCGGGCCTCGAATGATAAGGCTACCACCACTCCCCTCCTCGGTAGAGGATCTATCGACATAGAGAACCCAGTCGGGGAAGGAGTCTTGCACTTCCTCGACCGAGGGTCGGGACTCGGGGACAGGTGCCGACGCTGCTTCCTTGTTGGGGATAGTACACTGGACAACGAATTCTGCCAAGACTTGCGCTTTGATGGCTTGCTTATGACGATATTTGATGTCGAATTGGGATAACTCCCACCTCCATTTCTCCAGACGACTCGGGGGAGGCGAGAATAGCCCCTATGGGCCGCTCGGCGAGGACGAGGATGGTGTGTGCCTGGAAGTAGTGTTGTAGCTTCCTTGAGGCAACTATAAGCGCCGAGACAATCTTTTCTATGGCCGAGTACCTTGTTTCCGTGTCTTTAAAGACATGGCTCACGTAGTAGACCGGCTTCTGTACTCCTTCGACTTCTCGGACAAACACCGAGCCAGCAGCATGATCGGATACTGCAAGGTACAGTAACAGATCGTCTCTTTCGATTGGCCGAGTGAGCAGTGGGGGAGTTTCCAGGTGCGCTTTGAGTTGCTCGAAAGCATTTTGACACTCTTCCGACCATTCGAACCTTAGGATCTTTCTCAGGGCTTTGAAGAATGGGAGGCACTTTTCTCCGGATCTCGACAAGAAGCGGCTAAGAGCGGCCACTCTCCCCATGAGTCGCATGATCTCCATATTGCTCTTTGGCGTTGCGATGTTGAGAATGGCACTGATCTTCTACGGGTTAGCTTCGATTCCTCGGTGGATAACCATGAACCCAAGGAATTTCCCGCCAGTGACTCTGAACGCGCACTTAGCTGGATTTAGCTTCATTTTGTACTTGCGGAGGATGTCGAATGTCTCGCCAAGATCCTTGGCATGCTCGCCCAATGAGGTTGATTTCACGAGCATGTCGTCGACATAAACCTCCATGTTCCTCCCGATCTGCGGTTTGAACATTTTGTTAACCAGGTGCTGGTATGTAGCCCCGGCATTTTTGAGGCCGAAGGGCATCACATTGTAGCAGTGTACCCCCGGTCCGTGGTGAACACAGTAAGTTCTTCATCTGCCGGGTTCATACGGATCTGGTTGTAGCCGGAGAAAGCGTCCATGAAACTGAGCAATTCATGGCATGCCGAGCTGTCTACAAGCTAGTCTATCCGAGGGAGGGGATTGCTGTCTTTCGGGCAGGCTTTGTTCAAATCTGTGAAGTTGACGCACATGCGCCACTTCCCACTCGTCTTTTTAACCATGACCACATTCGCCAGCCATTCCGAATAGGCCACATTTTGAATGAAGTCGGTTGCAAGCAACCTATCGACCTCATCCTCGATTGCCTTTTGTTTGATCGGAGCGAAACTTCGCTTCTTTTGTCTGACGGGTCGGGCCGTCGGGTCGACCCCGAGTTTATGCGAGATCACCTTGGGGTCGATCCCGAGTATGTCAGCTGGCGCCCAGGCGAACACGTCCGAGTTTCCTCGGAGAAAGTGGATCAGGTCTTCACACCGGGCTCCCGTTAAAAGGGATACGATCTGGACAGTTCGTTCCTTATTCCCCTCAACGAGGGGGACCTCTGTTAGCGCCTCCACCGGGGCCCCTCAGATTTCTTTCTGTTCGTCATGAGTATCCAAGGACCCCTGAAAATCATTTGCGCTTCCGAGGTCGTCGCTTTGCTCTTCAATGGTGGATGTTGCAGTGAAGCAAATCTTAGCGATTGTTGGTTCCCGTAGGCCCGGCTTATCCCACCTTGATCCAACGGAAACTTGATCGCGAGGTGGTAGGTCGAGATCTGAGTCCGAAGAGAGTTTAGCGTCGGGCGTCCCAAGAGGATGTTGTAGGACGAGGGGATCCTAGCGACGATGAATTCCGCCGGTATGGTCTTCGTACTGCCCGCTTCCCCAATGTTAAGGAGGAGGGTAACCACTCCCTCGGCCGGGATGGAGTGGTTGGTAAACCCTGACAGGATGTGGACGGTTGGCCGTACGTCGGACGGGCCGAGCCCCATACGCTGGAAGCAGTCATAGAAAAGGATATCTGCCAGGCTTCTTGAGTCGACCAATATCCTTTGAACCTTGTAGCGGTGGACCCGTGCCGTAATCACGAGGGGGTCGTTGTGAGGCAAGGATATACCGTGGAGGTCTTCATCAGTGAAGATGATAGGCTTGGTGGTCTTGCATTTCTTCCGGGGCTGGTCGCTTGTTCCTTCGACGGGTAGGAGGCGGCGAATCTTGCCAACCCCATATGCACACCCCGAAGAAACGACCATGATTTGGCCAATCATTAATTCGCCGGGAGGGGGATGGTTGTCGTGCTCCCTGTCTGCCTATCGTTTTTCCCACAGGTATTTTGCCAGGTGGCCCAAGCGGATCAACTCCTCGATGTAGTAACAGAGTTGCTTATAGTTCTAGGTCGGGTGTCCATGCGACCTATGGAAGGCGCAGTACAGGCCCCGGGTTCGTTTAGCAGCTTTATTGGTGACCGGAGGGAGCTTGAAGAATCGCTCGCCCTTCGCCTCTTCTAACAGCTCGGTCTGAGAGATGTTGAGAGGAGTATACTCCTGGAACTTCGGGGAGTATGGATTTGGCCGGTCGACCTTCTTCTTCTCTTCTCTGCCCCTCTTCTTTTGGTCGACCTGGTCGCTCCGGGGTATGTTGGCGTTTAGCTCAGATTCAAGTTGGATTTCCTGCTCGGTCGAAGCTTTTACCTCGACCATGGTCTTAGGTTGCGCCAAAGCAAAGGAGCGGAGCCACTCCTTGTGCCTAAGACCTGACCTCAGAGTGGTGATGACAGTTTCATCCTGGTGCTCGGGAACCTCAAGGAGATCATTGTAGAAGTGAGTGACGTATCCTTTAAAGGATTCCTTGTCTCCGCTCTTTATGGTGAAGAAGTAATCGACAGTCCGCTTCTGTCTTCTGTTCCCGACGAAATGTCCGAGGAACTGGGCGGCCAGCTCATCAAAGGTAGAGATGGAGAGTGGCGTGAGTCCTCGAAACCAGTCTCGTCTAGCCCGGATGAGAGTGGCAGGAAATTCTTGGCATTGGGCAGCGTCAGAGTTATCCTGGAAGCTCATGCCCACCGTGAATGCGTCCAGATGGTCCTTCGGGTCGGACTTCCCATCGAAGAGGGCCACCTTGGGAGGTTTGTTTCTGGATGAGACGTGTACGGCGAGCAACTCTTCGGTGAAGGGCTTTGTAAGCGAGTTGGTGGCATACCTGGCCCCCTCGCTCGACGAGTGGCCCTCCCGATGTATACCCTCGATTTTCTTTTCGAGGGTGTCGAGACGATTTTGATACCCCGAGGATTCGGCGTAGTCGGAGTAGTGGCCCTTCCCGCTTGTGACCTATGCCTAGCCGCGATTCCGGTTCTGTTCTATCAGATTCCTCAGGTCCCCCGGCGAGGTCATCCTTGAATCCTCGCGGCGAGTGCCGTTTGTGTGATCCCGTCGAGGGAGGGGGTGTCGGTCATGCCTAGATGCAGGTGAGATGACCTATACCTCCTCGGGAGGGACGGGAACGCGACGGGCCTCAGGGCGATGGGCTCTTTCATGAGACCGCGGCGTGGGGCCATGTGTCGCCCAACGGGTCATAGAATTGGTCGCCGTGGGGGACCTGTGGTCGCCGGAGTGAGCAAGACGTTGTTCAGCGGTGCCAGCGTGGGCGACGTCATCTCCCCTTCTGCGGAGGTCGTGATCCTCGGGCGGGGGGAACGACGACCTGAGGGGATGGGCCGCCGTTTGGACACGGACAAGGCATCCACTAAGGACGCGAACCTATCGATCCTTGCCGATAGGGCGTAGATAGCATTCGGTGGGGGAGTAGATCCGTCTGCGTCTCCGTTGTGCGGAGGGCAACGGCTTGTGCTGGGATCGCTATGGTCTTCGCTCGCCATGTAGTCGAGAGCGGAAGATCAACTTTTGATGGGTGGAAAAATCAAATTCCCACAGATGGCGTCAACTGATGGAGGTTAGGATCTCATTCAAATGTTGTCCTCTGTCGATTTGTCGCGAGCGTTGGTGAACGGCTGAGATTGGTGCTGAGGGTTGCCTCCTTAAGCGTGTGGATCTCAGTGGGCTTATTGTGAGGCGAAGTCGAGCTATCTGCAAAAGAAGTCCCGGGGTGGTTGTACCACTGTGGACCCTCCGACGATCAAGTTAGCTGAGAAATTTGTGCAGAGTAGCGGCTTATTGGAATAAAATTGCGTTATCTGAGTCGTCTGAGAGAGGGGTTTTTATAGCGGTCGTTTGGAGCGAGCTGGCATGAGATCTTCGCCGTCGGTTACGCCAATGACGTTACGCCTGCGTGAATGACGGGATCCTTCCATTAATGACGAGATACGCTCGTTAATGAGGGGATACGGCGGCGTGGAACGCGGGATCGTGGGGTGGCGGATATCTCGCATCTGGCAAGATCCGCGGAGCCGTGGCGGAGGCGCTTGGGCTCTGCGTTCTTAGTTGCTCGGTAGAACCGGGGAGTCACAGCTCGGCGGGAGGCTCAAGGTGAGTAGGAGGCCGAGGAAGCTCGGTTCTGTGATAGCTCGGGGGCGAGCCGGCAGGGCTGAGGAAGCTCAGCGTGTAGGAGGGCTCGGAGGAGAGCCCATAGTCATTTGTAAGACGTGCATAAGAGTGTTCAGGGATCCATAGAAGGTCTGGTCATGCCTTGGGACGATAGCTCGGGGAATGCCTCCAGTGCATGGTGCTTGCCCTGTTTCCGTGAGCCCCGAGACACGTCATCTGCCACGTGTCACGAGCTAGGGAGTTCCCACTTATGAGTATCATCAATTCGATTTTTGAAGTATGGCCAAGGTCTCATAATAGCATAGAAAATAGTAGAGGCTGTAATCGGAGGTTCGCAATCCTAAGAATGGGGGCTTTGCATAGACATCCGAGATCTTCCTTCGTTTTCTTTCAAGGCATCAGTTAGGCCTTGATTTATGATAACCATGATTTTTAATACAGTTATATTCAAATATCTCATAATCTAACAGCATAACTCCAAAATGCTAACTTTGCCTTAGTTGGCAATCATTTTGGAGTTGAGATAACTACAACTAGCTTAAAACTTAAGATAACTGCACTTATCTCAACTCCAATCTGACCAAAGTTTTGTAAGGCCCTTGTTTGGGAATGAAGTTAATATTTTAAAACCGTGGTTTCGAAAAATTAGAAAACTTCAAAATGTTAACTTTATCTTGTTTAGTTGCAAAATTTTCAGCCCAAAATCATACTTATCTCAACTCCAATCCGATTAAAGTTGAAATAAATCTAATTTTGGAGTTTGAGCCTTGCAGACCATCCTCAAACCGTAGTTAAAAATAAACTGCAATTAGCCCAACTTCATTCCCAACAGGACCTAAACTGCCGGCCTTGCAAACAGGACCTAAACTGCAATTAGCCCAACTCCATATGCAAACAGGGCCTTACAATTCAAAATGTCCTCAAGCTCAACAACCATGGCTATTCGACAAACAATCCTCCTCTTCTCTCTCTCTCTTCTCTCTCTCTCTCAAGTTCCTTCACTCTCCTCTCTCTTCCTTCATCATCTTCCACAAGCCCTTAAAAGACCCAGAAGCTACATCTTTTTCTTCTCTGAGTTGGGGTTTTGCAGGTAAGCTGTTTGATGAAATTCCTGTATCTAAAATAGGAATCCAAACCCATTTATTATATCTTGAGTCATTGTCGTAAATTTGCATCTTATTCTTGTTGTTGTTGATTTGGGTTTCTGCATGCAACCTGTTTGATGAAATGCCTGTAACGCAAATTGCTTCACATCCCATATAGAATATTGAGATGGGCTGCACTGAACTTCTATACAAGAGGCGCACATTCACATGGTTCATGCCTTCATGGTTTCTGTTGGTAGCTTGTCTTTTCATTTGAATTTAGTTTTTTTTATATATACCCCAAAATTCTCCTGTAATATTTAGGGACAAAAGAAGGCGAAAAAGAAAAACCCCTAATCTGTGTTGTATGGTGTAAAAGAATCGTTGGTCCACCACTCACTAGCTTAAGCTTTTGGGCGAAGTAATTACCAACAAGATCCCACCTTTTACACTGCACAAAACAAAAAAAAGGAAAGAGAGGGGGGGGGGGGGGGGCTAATACCTTTACACCTCCTTGTCGTGTATTTGGTCCTGTTTATAAGATTTATGTAGCAAGTTATAGTAACCATCTTATAACTTGTAAAACTCTGCAGATTTTTACCTACCCTTTTCCTCTATTAGCTTTCCATATATTTGCAGCACATAAAAGTATATGTTTGTGGCTAACAGCCCTTAAGAGTTAACCAAATTGGAAGAGATGAACATCTCAGATTAAAGTAAGCAGTAGATGGAATTTGAAGCATCTAAAGGAAAGATTAAAAATTCTATGTTCAGGACGTGTTCCCTAAAACTAATAGAGAATTCGGAATGTGGTATTGGAGTTTTTTCCTAATTCTTTTGTGTTCGTTCCCCATTGTTGTCTAATTCTATTTATGTTTATCTTCTTGCAGTGGCGTTGATACACATCATATTAAACATCCAGTTACTGTTCTCTCACGACCTGGTATGCCTATCAACTGCATTTTAGTGGTTAAATGGTTGATTTTTACTGGGTATTACCAAGTTCGGAATCAAATACATTTCCTTATAAGTTGTGTGATTATGTTTACACTTGTAGATTTGGATTTTTTTGGGCGTTTCGGCGGTGGATGTATATTTCGCAATATCTGCAAGTTGCCAACAACGCTCAGCAGAAGCCGAAGCTGAGGTTCATACTGTTCTTAACAATGAGCAAAATATAGAGGAGCGGCTTCATGCATCAATGACCAGAGAGCAGTTACCTGCGCTTAAGCCCCGACTTGCTTTGACAGATCGTGATTTTGATGGTTTAGGTATGATTTTGTCTTAGGCATTCATTTCAATTTGGTTATATTGGCGCAGCTTAAACACGAACGCGTTTCAACTTTCTGCAAACCCAGAATGTGGATATATAGTTGATAGGCTAAATTACAGTAAACTACCCTTGCCCTTTTCTTTTGTTTACTAAACTACCTTAAAT
Source organism: Agapanthus africanus (assembly GCA_030015575.1). Taxonomy (NCBI): domain Eukaryota; kingdom Viridiplantae; phylum Streptophyta; class Magnoliopsida; order Asparagales; family Amaryllidaceae; genus Agapanthus; species Agapanthus africanus. The sequence goes on from CM057339.1 coordinate 392,972,379, forward strand.
ATTATCAATACAGAAAAATCCCTTAAATATTTAGTTTTAAGGGAATTTCTTTCACTAAAGTACCTGAAAATGTAGCACCTAATGGAGTTACTTGAATAAAAACTTTATGGTTATTTAGTGAAAAAATGACAGCTAAAGGTATTTTTATTGTGATTTATCATATTTTTAATCTGGAGTTATTTTCCATTTTTCACCCATTTTATTAGAAGGCTTGAGTGGTTTTAATCTTGTATTTTTTCATTCTGGAATTGAGAATCCATATTAATGTCATTTTGATGGAATTACGTGAATTCGGTGTGATAGTCATTTGGATTTGAAGCTAACAATAGGGTCAGTTAGAAGAGAGCAAGAAAGTGCGGCCAGTGGTCACTGCCCGTTGTGACTATCTATGAAGCACTGAAATGGATATCAGTATCCGATACGATACGATACAGATATGCGGAAACGCAATTTTCTAAAAACCTTTGATACAGGATACGGTTTTATATTGAATTTTTCTAACAATATATATGTGTGTGTGTGTTTATTTTTAAAAAATACATGAATGTTGTAAAACATGTATTCGTTCACTATTCGTTCAGAAGGTGTTTAGCGTTTAATCGGATTATTCGATGATTAAACGTTTTATACAGAGTATACGACCATATATATTTTATATTATTTTAGTATAATTATTATATATAAATTTATGACAAATATATAGGATTATAGATATTGAAAATTTGAAATATACCCGTGGCCTAAATGACAAGGCATCCGAACAAAATCGGAAGATTGTGGGTTCGAATCCCACCGGGTATGCATTCTTGGCAATGGAATTTTTTGAAACACAATATATAATGTTCGCTATGCAACAAAAAATAGCTCATACCAAAACATAAATTACACCGCAATGCAACATGAAACTCCGTAAACATAAGCAAACACTGGAGCATACATGTTAAAACCTAAAAGTATAACACCAAAATAACATATAAATATCTTATGTTACTATTCACTATCACATAAACATAAGCAAACACAAAAGGCCTACGGGCTACAAATAACTTCAAAATCAACAAAACATCAAACCGTATAATCACTATTTAAATTGGATAAACACCGTTTAAACACTGTTAAAATTAGATAAACACCGTTTAATCACTGTATAAACCATGTAATCACCGTGTAAACGCCGCATAATTGACCGTTTAATGACTTTACTGTTTGTTTTGTCACCGTTTACGTTTAAACGGATGTTTAAACAATTTTTTTGAACACTGATATACATAAATATATAAATAAATAGAAGGGTAAGATTACGTTACATATATTCAATTAACACTTTAACATGCTATTCTAAGAAAATAATGGTAGCATTCTCATTTATGATGTTCTATATCAAAATGTTTTGATTTCAAATACCAATTCTATCCTATCATATACTAATTCTCTCAAATATCATTTAATTACTTTCAATTGAACAATTGAAAATAGAGTATCATAATATTAAATTGTAAATCCAGTCATAAACCAGAGAGAGCTGATTTTAACCGATCAGGGGAGGCAGTGGCGAGATCTCAAGTCGCGTGTGATCTCCGACAGGGTTTTAGATCCAAGAGGGATGCAAGACCAGTTCTAGAATCTGTCAATTTTGTAAAACCCTTAGAGGTATTGGAGTTAAAGGTAAAAGGTATTGGGGTCAAATATCAGTCTCGAATTGAAAAAATAACCACCATGAATTGGGTGAGGTATCCGATTCGAAAATTGAGAAGTATCCCAAAGTTTCCAATTTTTTTTGATTTATTGAAATCAAAAATAGGGGATTCGCGTTTTCGAGTCGATTTTCCGAGAGTATTGGTATCCGATACGCATTTGGAGATGATACGCGAGACTGTTTGGAGTATCCGTGATTCATATGTAACTATATGAATCACTGTCATTATTATTAGGTCTAAGACAGTGAGGGGGTGCTTGGTACATTGAATGGAAAATCACTGGGAATTCTCATATTCCTGGGAATATGATGCCCAAGTATTTAATTCCAAGGAATATTGCATTAATGTGCTTGGTATATTTTAATCATCTCCGATAATATATTTATGTGCAACGACAATAGTGGTTTTTAAACTAATAGTCACTTTAAATGATTATTTAAAAATTTCGTCAAATTCCTTAAAATTCTTTTTCTCAATGATATAAAATTTGATATTCTGATTTGATATGGCCATATCAGTCGAGAATGCTGATTCCAATCCCAAAAGTGATCCTCTGATGCTAATCTCAATACCGCGATTTTAAACCTTGATTAAGATAAATCTTTTTTTTTGTGTGTTCTTATTTGGACTAGTATTTGAACCACACCTTTGTCTTTATCTTTAATTAGAAATTCATGCTGGATTAGGAATTTTAGTTAAATTAGAAGTAAACATTTTGGCGCCTATAAATACATTTATTTTGTGCTGAAAAAACGAATGTTAATTAATTAATGACTGATTGTTGATCATGATATAAACTCTGAAGTGAAGGCTATCTAGTATTCTTTTTTGTTTTTCTCTCTTTCTTCCTCGTCCCGAAAAATTCTCCTTTATAATCATCTCTATGTGCTCCATGAATTTTCAATCGTGAACAACTAGCTTTGACAACCATGGTGCTTGATGTTACAGCTTCATTTCTAAAAATAGAAAACGTCCCAGACATTTCTCCTTAAATTTTACATATTTATCTTAGTGTCATTCACACTTTCATTGTTTGAGTTTTATAACGAACTCAAATAAAGCATAGTAATATTTATTATTCTTTCTCATTCTTTTATACTCATGTGGTTACAGAAGCTAATCTATATTTTCCAATATTGTTTGATCATCAAAAAAAAATTCATAACCCACGATGTTATCAACATTGTCGCATATCCTTCTATTCATCCTTCTACATAAAGTTTTCATAACAGCAGCCAACAACAAAAAAAGGAAAAGTTATGTTGAAAAAGAAATAGGTGTCCTTGGAGGGACTGGGGGTGCCTATTTGTGTAATAGCAGAGAATTTGCATATGATTAAATCGGAGGGTTAGAGATTTTAATGACCCAAGACTTTTGCATCAACTAGTTATTTAAAGTCCTGCAATCAACTAATACATTACGATTTCATCCAAGACAAAGCCAAAGACCAAAAGTTCATATATATGCACTTGCAAAACCATAAGGAAATAAATGTGGCACAAAAGGTTAATGTCAGATGAATAGCCGGTGGTTAAACTTTGTCAATACTTTCATTAAGCTTTTTCCCCCATAACAGACCCCAATTTGAAAGGAAAAAGGCTTATATGATGATATTGATACTATACCAAATGGTAAAACAATAATGTTAAGTTAAACAGGTCGGGTCGGGTATGGAAACAAACCCAATTCGCATGCAACTCAAACCCAAATCCAACTCTATTAATACATTTCTCTTCTTTCAATGAGTTAGAACCTCTAACGAGAGCAAGAAGTGCTCATGGGCGGCCGCCATCGACAACGATAGCACCGACAATAGCTTAGTAATGACTCCAACATGTTCGGCCTCCAGCGACGGGCAGGCGTGATAAGCAAACAAGCCAGCTCGTGTTCGGTTCGGATTCTGCTTACTATCAACTTCAAGTTTGGTTCATTTATAAATGATCCGAACTTGAGCCAGAAATCATAGCTCGTTAAATAAACAAGCCGAACTGAAGCTCAGACTGGCTCATTCGCTAGCAACTGAGTCCGGCCCGTTAACCTTGTAGATTAAGAATTTTAGTATGTGATATAGTTAATTCTTGTATAAAAGCTTATGCTCTCATTTTAAATGCTTATAATCTAAGCAAAGAAAGTAGGATAGTGATGCATCTTTCTAGAAGGAGTGTTTATCAAATCTCTAAGTTATTCCCCACTTCATATTTCTCCTCCATTACAGCAACTCTCACGCCATCCTCATCTTTCTCCTCCATTCCTGCAGCTCTCAAATCCCATATGATTGATCTCGCTTAAGATCGTAGGGAAAATGTCCCTTCTTTACAAAACAGGAGATCTTTAGGTCAATTTTTTTCATTTCTCTGCCATCTACTCGTGCTACCTCCTTTTTAGTACCATATTTTTGCCATCGCTGGAACTTCAAGCTCGACGAAAATCGACGGAAGAAGGCTCGATTAAAGCTCGTTTTAAGTCGACGAACCAAATCCAAACCTTCATTACCTAGCTCGTGGCGAACTCGAGCCGAGTTCGAGCTTGGACAAATTAATCCGAGCCGAGCTTGGACATAGACCAGCTCAATCAAGCTCGGCTCGGTTACACCACTAGCGACAAGTACGGCAGTGGCAAGAGGTAATTCTTCTCATTTTCTATGATTATTTTTTACTTATTTGCTTGTACTTTGATGAGAATCTATTCTCAATCTTAAATGAAGTTCTAGCTATGGTATTTGTATGCTAGAAAGCATGAATACTTCTATCTGCTCGTTGTGTCCATGTTCGACATGTATTAAACACTTGGATATTCTGTCGTGCCCACAACTTAGGCCATGTTGGCCCAAATTGGATGTGTCATATACTTTTACATAGCATAGAGGATTGAGAAATAAAAAAGTAGACAATTTTGATACCTTCTAAAATACAAGAATATTATGCATTTCAAATCTCGCTCATAACAAACTAGAGTTGGAAGGATTAAAGGTCCAAATTGATGCAAATAATGAACTGGAATCTATGAAAACCGACTTTAATAAAAACTGTAATAACCTGAAAAAATTATGATAATATAATCATCATAATGATAACAATAACAAAAATAACAAATAATCTAAATGTTAGATATTTATATTTGCTAATTATACTAATATATGATTCTATTTTAAATTTTAAATATATTGTTATATGTATCAAATTTGGATTTGATATAAACAAATCAATTATGGTTCAGATAATATTTTGTTTAGATTTATATCAAGAATGGTTAAAAAATATATATGAATTAAATTTACTTAAGTTAAAGATATTGAGAAAATATTAAAATTAAATATTCAGTCTGGATTCAATATCAATAATCTGTTTTGTTTCTTATATATATATATATATATATATATATATATATATATATAAAAGAGTAAAGATAAATATTTCTCATCAATTATTTAAGAAAAAAATGAAGAGAAAGAGAAGCAAAAGAAAAGGAATTTGGGTCTTTTTAAAGGTTATTTCAAGAATATAGCGATATAGGTAAGCTTTTATATATTTCTATTTATGATGATTAGGATAAGAAATGTAAACAAAAAAAAATGATTTTTGTAAAAATAAAGATAAAAACATGATATTTTAATATAATTGTTAAAATTCGTAATAAATACTTTTGGTTATAATTATTCTATTAGGTGAAATTATTTATCTTAATATCATTATCCTTTCATCTATATATTTACTAGAATATCGAGACAAAAGTGAAAGTTTGCATTTTAAATTAGAAAGAAACAAAAAGAAAATGAAACAATTAAATGAGAAGAATTTGGTATGGAATCGAAATCGTTAAATTTGGAACAAAAGTAATTTTTTATTTGTATTTTTTCTTATAATTCTTTCATTAATAATTGTAAGGTATATAATTTGAATATTCTAAATATAATGTTGTTGAAGAAAAGTTTAGAACATACAAACAAAAGATGTATTTTTTTATGTAAGAAGAGACCATTTTTATGATAAATCTAAATATCAAATAAATAAAGAAAAAGAAAATAGATTGCTAGATTTATTTATATAGTATGATTTATTAGTAAGTGGCTTTAGTTCTTTAACTTTGAATCACATATATGTAATCCTATTTTGATGTAAAATGAATTAGATATCTAATGCACACACCACTACTCCTTTTGATGAAATAAATTATTAATTTGAAAAATTAATTCTAGGTTCTCAGAATTCTATGTAATATGTTTCGATCTTTTGTATAGAAAAAAATTATCATAAAGTCCTCATAATTTTAGATAATTAGTTTTAACCTCCTAAATAGATTTTTATCCATCGTATTTATGCAAAAAAAAGAATTATTTTTGGGGCCCCAATAAAAATTAATATCTCATTTCTATCCCTTATACAACTTTGGACTATAGGTTTATAACATAGAATAATTGTTTATTGTATTTCCTACAAATTTTTATAATTTATTTCAAGTCCTTATTCAGATGTCAAGAGAGGATTTGCATTTTGCAACATGGGAAATTATTTTAGGTCCCTAATAATGTACATAATTCATTTTAACACCTTATCACTTAAGTATATAAAATTTTAAAATAAATATAAATAATAAGAATATGTGTTCTTAAATATTTATAAGACGAATTCTGAGTAGAACTTAATTAGACTTGAGGAATTTATGGTTGTATATTAATATTAATTGTATATCTCATTATAGGATGTTGTAATAATTGCGATTTATTTTGGGAGTCATGGTGAGCTAGGTGGTGTCTTCGATCAAAATAAGTATATACTCATATATTATAATTTATGGTATCGTCGTTGTCACTTATCCTTTACTATGTTCATAAATTTTTGTAATTTATTATCATATGTTTCTATTCCTGACTGCTCAATTGTTTGTAATCATATTTATGTTCCTTAGTATATGATCAAATTACCATATGCTTATACTCATAGCTGACGATTATTGTATACTCAACTTCATAGTCAGTATAGATTATTGAGATAATTATTATTTATATCACCATGATTTGTGATATGTTCAATTGATCTATTGCCCCTTCCTAAGGCGTACATCTGAGTTAGTTTATAAGACGCATATGGGTACGAGTTTAACTATGTCAGCGCCATGTGGATATGACGCCGTAGGCCCCAGGGTATTTGCTGTTGTAGGCCAAACCAATCACCATTTTCGTAAGTGATAACCTGGCCATTGGTTAATAAATGGTAGCTCATGCCTATAAATTATTTAACTCACCCCCTTTTCTCATATTCTTGACATTCATTTTATATTTCAGCCGTAATTATTATGTTCATATGATGGTGTTATGATTATGATCCATGATCTGACCTCATATATCCTATTGTTATTCTTACATTGATTTCATTTGTTTTTACCACAAACAACCATTTTCTTTTAATTCGTTACTCGCTTGCATAAATTATAGTATGTGAGTTATTCTTACCGGGCTGTGATTTGGTCACCCCTTTATTTTAATAATTTTTTCAGATACGCTTGGAGATTTTTGGACGAGTTAGTGAGTCATTGCTTGGGAATTCTAAGTTTGATTGTAAGGATTTATATTTGAGATTTTAATGTATCATCAGAAGTTTGATTATAAATTATGGTTTTAGGCCTTGCAGTTTCTAAAGATAGGAATTGCGGCCGTGTCATGCATTAAATTGCTAAAATTTATACGTATGGATTTGGAGCATGACAAACACGGTCAACATTTTGTTTTTTAACTCCTATAGATTGTATTCTTGCGTGTTTTACTGATAGTTGTGTATGTATATCTGTTCGAAAACTTATAGTTATGGATGACCGTTATAACCTTGGTTTTATATTTATTTTACTTTTAATATACTAGTGCATGTTTCTTATGGTAGTTTATTATATTTTGTATAATACATATAATAAGATATAGATAGCTTGCACCTGCACATGCTTAATTTGATATATTGCAGTTCAACTAATTAAAATGTTATAAAGAATCTAAAATGTAAGAATTTAAAAGTGTAGGTATTAAGATGTAAAATATGAGGGAAGTTTAGAAACAATGAAAGCCATTTTTAGGAAGTTCAAGTACATGGAGTAAGCTCAGGTAAATTCCCTAATCCAAATCAAACACGGTCTCTCTCGGTCCCTATACCTCTAGTTTGTGTTTTTTTTTGGGCCCATGCACATGCTTAATTGGATATATTGCAGTTCAACTAATTAAAATGTTATAAAGAATCTAAAATATACGAATTTAAAAGTGTATGTATTAAGATGTAAAATATGAGGAAAGTCTAGAAACAATGAAAGCCATTTTAGGAAGTTCAAGTACATAGAGCAAGCTCAGGTAAATTTCCTAATCCAAATCAAAACACGGTCTCTCTCAGTCCCTATACCTCTAGTTTGTGTTCTTTTTTGGGCCCATGCACATGCTTAATTTGATATATTACAGTTCAACTAATTAAAATGTTATAAAGAATCTAAAATGTAAGAATTTAAAAGTGTAGGTACTAAGATGTAAAATATGAGGGAAGTCAAGAAACAATGAAAGCAATTTTTAGGAAGTTCAAGTACATAGAGTAAGCTCAGGTAAATTCCCTAATCCAAATCAAAACACGGAATCTCTCTGTCCCTATATCGCTAGTTTGTGTTTTTTTTGGCCCATGCACATGCTTAATTTGATATATTGCAGTTCAACTAATTAAAATGCGATAAAGAATCTAAAATGTAAGAATTTAGAAGTGTAGGTACTGAGATGTAAAATATGAGGGAAGTCTAGAAACAATGAAAGTCATTTTAGGAAGTTCAAGTACATAGAGTAGGCTCAATTAAATTCCCTAATCCAAATCAAAACAGGGTCTCTCTCGGTCCCTATACCTCTAGTTTGTTTGTTTTTGGGCCCATGCACCTGCTTAATTTTATATTACAGTTCAACTAATTAAAATGTTCTAGAGAATCTAAGATGTAAGAATTTAAAAGTCTAGGTACTAAGATGTAAAATATGAGGGATGTCAAGAAACAATGAAAGCCATTTGTAGCAAGTTCAAGTACATAAAGTAAGCTCAGGTAAATTCACTAATCCAAATCAAAACATGGTCTCTCTCGGGCCTTGGATTAACTATTACTATACACAGACGAATCGACCAATAATGGGTAGGATTCTATCCCCACCCGGTCTTTGTTTTTCTGCAAATTTGATATTTCATTTTATTTCCTGATTTAGTAATGTTTACTTTGCAGATTTTTACTCATCGAGCATTGGATAATGATACAACTCCAGATGGTTCAACTATGAGCAAAGAGAACATCAATGCTCTTCCTGTTCATGCAAACAGAATCAATCGCATAGGTAACCATATGAGTTCTTTCATATTTTCGAACCCGAAAAAGTTTCATATTTTGTTATTTACATTTGCTTTACTCCATTTGACTTCTAAAGAAAAGAGATTGTTTAATTTGAGACCATTTACACTTGACTATTCATTTGAACATTTTTAAAGATAAGATTTTTGGTAGACATATGAGGCTGTTCACCTAGCTGTCTGAAAATCTTTGCTCAAACTGCGTAGCATACGAAATTGTTGCATAAGAGCATTGCCTTACATTAGTAGAAGCGTACGTTTTATTTATTTAATTTTTTGTGGTGGGGGGTGGGTGGGTGGGTAAAGAAAGAGTATATGGGTGAAAGGGAAGTCCATAGTAGAGAGATTACCTCGCATCATTGGTTATTGAATGTTTATCTATTAAACAAAATAGGATCACTGTCGCTCCCTAAGGTAGCATGGATTTGGATAAGGATATGAGACATGATACAATTCGGATTCACCGATTCACAATTTTCCAAAATTCTAGGATACGATTAGTTGGGCTACGCTAATTTTTTTATTGTTTGAAAATATAAATACACGATTACAAAAGCTAATAATTTTAGCAAATCTAACCAAAGAATATGATAAGTTTTATAACAAAACAACAATAGATTGTTGGCGTCTTAGTTATTTATGTATTTCTTATATGCTTAGACCACAATATAAATTTTAGGATGTTTCAAAATGAGTTCACCAACTATTCTTGACAATCCGAATGAATACAATAGAATCCGATAAAGGTTTCTCACCTCGACGAATAATTTGTGCAACATTGGTCATTGCCTTGACCACCACGCTTTAATCCCGCAATAGCTCACTTTGCTGATACGGTGAGACGTGAGACGACCCTGGCTGTCCAATACCAAGATATAGCCACTGGAACTCCTCTGTTAGTTCTCGCTCAATAGATTATAGATCTATGGCATAATTCCCAAAAACTACCAAAAACTCAGGGATTGTGACAAGTAACTTCCAAATTCTTTGAAAATTATAGAAAACTACCAAGTGTACGAAAACTTGTAAAATTAATAAGCAATAAACTACCGTTTAATAAATGCTCAATAAACTACCAAACTTGTTTAGTAAATATTCAATATCCTGACATCACCAAACCACCTGATCTTCCTTTTTCTTCACCCACCACCATGTTGTGAACACGAAACCAGGGATTCCATTCCCTTCACCACCATCAAGCATGCAAGATATCACGATCCACACCAGGAACACCGGATTCACGTGATTTGACCAAACCTTGTCCACACTCACAGTGCACAATCAGAAGTACGTTTCCACTTTGAAAGATAAACAAATTACAGAACTTTCATCTCTCACTTCTCATCCCCCCTTTCTGGTTCTCACCACAAGAGAGCGAGGCAATTCAACCTCACAATATGAGACTATATCTTGGCTTGAAGCCCCCAATTTCTCATACAGGGTAATTGGGGTTACAAGGATAGTATAGCTGCTAACACTACCAATATTTTATTGGTTGCCCACACTGATAAATGGCCTGCCCTAAAAAGCCATGTCCAATATGGACCTTTTGCGATCCTAATGACCACATCTGGATGCGCAGACTGATACGAGACATACATCTAACTTGCTCCACTGTATGAAGTTCTTACAATGTCACTGTATATATTTCTTGCCATTTTTGCTAAAAAAAATTATATTTTTGAAAATGGGATAAGATGGAGGAACCTTTATTGCATGTGCCAAGCAGGTCCTTAGAGTGTACAGAGGCGTTGAAATTTGGATGTAAAGCATGTAAAATAGTTTTTCTTTTCCTTTTCCATCTTGTAACTAAGTTTATTATAGTTAGGTTATGCTTGTCTACTTCGCTTTGACGAGTTGATACTTGAAAAGGACCTTGAGAACTTTGTTTGCAATGTGTTACAGGCAAAAACTTTCAGTGTTCGGACCAGATGTGGGTGGTTATAAGATAAAGAAATAGCACTGTGGGGACCCACAATTGCTTCTGAATATTGTTTAGACACGTATCCTACTCCAAATCACATTCTGCAGCTCCAAAACTTCATTCCAAAAAGCTAGAGCTATTAAAGATGAAATATATTTGATCGGTAGTTCTCCTAAGAAAAAATCAGCACTAGCAACTATTTTTGATTTAGATAATTAACAAGATTCTGTAAATTTTTGTGGTGTTTTACTAAAAATGAAATAAAAATCAGTATTTGCAACTATTTTTTATTTAGATAATTAACAAGATTCTGTAAATTTTTGTGGTGTTATACTAAAAATGAAATGTACCATGTTTCTTTCACGGGCCAACGAATCACTGTATACTTATAATTATGTATTGGTTTCTGTTTGATTTTCCAATCTTAAATAAATATATTGGTGCTTCATTTTTTCCATTACCTTTATTATTATTCTTAATTGTTAAGTGAATTACCATGTATGGAATTGATCTAAAGATTTCAAGTTGAAGCGGGTGATGAATTTCTCACTCTCACTCAACTGCATCTCCATTGTTCTGGGAAATCCTTTGCCTTGACTGGGGAATATAATTGTCACACCTCATTAAGCACTTTGTATGCACTGCTAAAATTTAAATTCTTATAGAAAAGGGATATCTTTACTAATGTTTAAACTTTAAATATAGCTCTTCAAATGCATATGATAACATTAATTTTTTTATTTCCAGAAACATGCAGCTGTAGGCATGAAGCTACAGTTCAGACGAAAGAAGTTCTAGTTCTTGGATGTTCCTGCAGTTAGAGACGGCGGGTGGAGATTAAAATGGGGCTCTGCATTGAGATCCGAGTTCTTCCTCTGTTTTCTTCTTAGCAGTTGTTACTACTTGCAGCTGGAATTGTCCTCATTAGCAACAACCATGGCTATGCGACAAACCCACCAACAAACAACCCTCCTCTTCTCTCACTATAACTTCCCTCACTCTTCTCTCTCTTTCTTCACCAGCTTCTAAAAGCCCTTCAAACATCTTGAGCTTGTTTAAACCTTTCAAGGATCCACAATTTAAATAACCTTCTTCTCTTCTGCTCCTATTGGGTGTTTGTAGGCAAGTGTTTAATGAAATTTCTGTTTCTTAAATTGCAATCCAATACCCATATTGTATCTTGAGTTATTCTCCTAATTCTGTTGTTGTTGAGTTTGGTTTTTGCATGTAGGATATATGATTAAATGTATGTGTAAATTTTTTTTTGATAATAAAGTCTGTCTAAATTACTCTCCATAACCCATCATTTATCTCATGAATGTTATCCTAATTTGCACCTTCTTCTTGTGGATTTGGGTTTTTGCATGTAAGCATTTCTCTTAAATTGCTTCACATAACCAATATATGTATCTCCTTCTTGTTCCTTTATATGGTTTCTGCATGCAAGCTCTTTCATGAAATGCATGTTTCTTAAGTTGCGTTGCCCATTTATCATCTTCTGAATTTTTGCTTGTTTAGTTTGCAAGCATGAGCCGTGCTATGGGAAGGAACAGAGAGGACATCGAGATTGGCTGCACAGAACTTCTGTCCGAGAGGCGCACAGTTGCGTGGTTCATTACTACTGTTGGTAAGCTTTTCTTTTTTTGAATTTCCTTTTTGTGTAACATCCAAAAATTCTTCAGTAATTTATAGAAAAATCATAATCAAGGCTGGATGGCATAATAGAATTTTTGGTCCCCCACCCCAACTTAAGCTTTGGGTGAAGTGGTTACATACAAGATCCCACCTTTCCCTCTCAAAATAACAATAAGAATGAAATAAAAAATTATAATAATAATAAAGAAAATGTTTTGAACCATCTGAAACTATTACCTGTACACCATACTAGTCATGTATTTAGCCCTTGTTACTCTACAACATTTATAGTAAGAAATTATCATAACCATCGAAGATCTTGTAAGATTCTGCAGATATGAGTTGAACTTTTTTGCATACCCATTTCTTTTAGGTTTCCATTTTTGTATAAGTCCATAGTAGGAGAGGGAATTTGAGGTCTAATATCTAAAAATTATTTTTTAAATTCATTTGTGTTGGATTTTATATCAGTTTTTACACTGTTTTCTAATTATATTTATGTTTTATCTTCTTGCAGTGGCTTTGGTACTCATCGTATTATACAGCCATATACTGTTTTCTAGTGACATGGTAATGTCTATAGACTGAGTGATTCATTGTTGCTTTTTTTAAACGGTCTTGCCAATTCTGGATTGAAATATTATTTTGTATAATTTTAATGTGGTTATGCTTACACTTGTAGATTTGGATTTTCTTGGGCGTATTGGCAATGGCCATATATTTCGCAATATCTGCCAATTGCCAACAGCACTCAGAAGAAGCTGAAGCTGAGGCTCATATGGTCTCTGACAATGAGCAGAATTTAGAGGAGCCACTTCCTGCGCCTAGGACCAGAGAACAGTTACCAGAACTCATGCTCCGACTCGCTTTGACGGATCGTGATTTTGATGATTTAGGTATGAGTTGTCTTAGGCATTTCAATGCTATTTGGCTCAACTTAACAATAATTGCATTTTAGTTTCGTATTTGTATGGAACTTCCTTTATCAGTCATTACTCTCCATTTGTTGAAATGTAGCTTGGTTAGTACTTTCATGGAACTTTCTTTATCAGGCATTACTATCCATTTGCAACCAAATGTTATCACGGAACACCAATGAGCAATAGCTCAGTTGGTATGGGCACTTCCCCTCTTGGGGAGAGGGCGGGGTTCGAAGCCCAGGAACTAGAGCGGAAGTAGCCACAAATAAACGTTTTTGGGGCAAATTCGTGAGTCCCCTAGGGGGGTGTGTGTTTGTTAGGGCTTACGGGCAAGTGCCAATTTTTTTTTTTTATCATTGAACTTTCTGTAGCTTGGTTAGTACTTTTATTAAAAGGCTTAGGGTTCTAGTGTTGAGTATTTTCTGAATCTGGAATTTAAAATCCAAATGAACTGTCATTTTAATAGAGTTCTCATGAATTAACTGACAGTCAATTGAATTTATGTCCATATGGGTACTTATGGCTTGACAACTTTAGGGTCAGCAAGGAGATAGCAAAAAGCTTCCGCCAAAGGCCATTGTCTGCTGCGACTGATGATTGTCGGATCCTTGATAGTGAAAGTAATTGGTCTAGCAATATTTTTTGGGTATGATGCAAATATGAGATGAAAAACTTCTCAACCCTTTCTATTATAACTTTGGATGAAGGGTTATAATCAGAAGCCAAGATTGGAAATGTTGGACTCATTAACAGTGATAACATGCAATTTATAACTACTAGTCATATATGACTTGAGACTAACACAAAATTTGCATTAGCGAAATTTTGAAATGATTGTTGGCAAGGTTTGAGAGCATGGCATGATTAAATTTTTGCTTGCTGAAATCTGAGTTTAGCTTACTCGCTTAATCTCTCTTTTTCTTAGTTATTTTGAAAAAGTGTTTCTTTTAAGTTATAACTGATTTCCATATTTCAATCTTTCACTGCAGATTATGAGGATTTAAGAGCACTAGACGAGGATAACACTCATGATGCTCCCTCATCAAGTGAGACAGGGAATAATGGGTTCATGGTTCAATCCCATATACAGAAGCAAGTATGTGTGACACCACTTTCGTATTTTCTATCAATTTATGGAACATTTCACCATTCCATCAATTACAAGTGTGTATTCTTCTTTCACACTTGTATGTTATGCTCGGAAATCATTATAGAAATGATAATTATTGGGATACGTTGGATCAGCGTTGAGCTGTAGCTTTTTCTAATGACTTCTTTTTTTATATAAAAAAATACTTATATATCTTAGACTTCAGCTGGTATAAAAGGATACACTTATGTTTTAATTTGGCAATGAAGACACTATATAATTATAATGATGCCTCTTTACTGAATGAATTCAATTGGGTTTAAGAAATTGCCTTAGTTAATTAGATGCCGCCAGCTTCCTTAACAATGTTTATATTGTTTCTATCTGCAATTGTTTCTTTGAGCTTCAACCAACAAAAAGAAAATATCTACCGAGTAAGAACAATTTACATGAGTGTTTCTTTTTGAAAATCCTTACCATATTGCATTTCAGTTAGAATGAGAAATTTTTATATTTCGTAGTTGTGTTAAACAACTTATATCTTACTTCACTCATGTACTGATCAACTCTCCTATTGGAAATGGAGGAAAATGGATTGGCATGCATTATTTGCTTGGAGCGATTTATTGTGGGAGAATTAATCAGAAGCTTGCCTTGCTTGCATCAGGTTAGAAGTTAGAACTTTTTGTTGCTCGAGTGATTCTCTCCTTTAATGATTTAATTAATAGTTTCCTTCTTATGACACCCGGCTGCATCTGGTTAGAACCATTTTTTCCTCAAAAGTTCGGAAGGGATAATTCACTACTCTTCTATGATCAAAAATGCGATTTATTATTTTCTTCAGTTAACCAATATTTTCTTTATTCTCGCCACTTTAGCAGAGAGAAGTAATCAAAAAGCTCTTCCTAAGCTCATCGCCATCTCATTCTTTCTTCTTTACATTTCCTTTTCATTTGGGAATGGCTGCTGCAGAATCAATCAAACTGCATGATCCACTTAATCCCTTAAAACTACTCTGGAGTTAACTTTGGTGAATTAGAATCCAACATTTAGTTCCTATAAATAAATTTACTTTGTATTGAAAACAGCCTTGTGATTAATGATTGATTGATTGTTGATCATGGATATTTATTCCAAATTGAAGGTTGTGTTTCCCAGTTTTCTTCTCTGTTTTCCTTTCTTTCCTCTTCTTCCCAGATTTCTCCTCCTTCAGAACATAGCTACCCACTCCATAAGTTTTTATGTGATCCTCATGTTTTTTTTCACAATTCGATCATCTGTGGTACTTAATGTTGCAGTTTCATTTTGCAAAATAGGAATTATTCCATATTCCTTTCTCCGTGCTTTACATTTTTAATCTTGTTGGTGCCAATCACACTATCATATTTTGAATAGATAACTCACACAAAGCATCGCAATACCTATCTTTCTTGCCCATTCGTTTCCCTCAGAATTCCTCTTTCTTACATATTCCTTTTCCCTCAAGTAGTCATGCAAGCTAATATTGACTTTCCAATATTGTTTTGTATTCTCTCTGAGTTTTTTTATACCAGCCTATGGTCTGGATCAAAGATTTCAGGGTTATGGAATATCTTTACATTCATCTTTCTACTTGACTATTTCCATAAAAATAGCCAACAACTAAAGGAGGTAAAATTTAAGTGGCGAGAAATGGAGATCCCGTGAGTTGGTGCTCATGGATGGATAGATGGTATCCATTTGTGTACTTGTAGAGGATTTGCAAATGATGAAATAGAAGGATAAGAGTTTGTACCAAACACTTTTAGCAACAAAATGGTGAGAATATCATACCGAAAACTATGAAATGTGGTGTATGAAGGTGCAAATAGAGGAATCCCGAAACCAATAGAGGGTGGCGGGTGTCATGGTTTTAAAGATTGAGGAATACATAAAATATTCTATTATACAAGCCATTTGACCCTGGGAATGGAAACTCCAAGTTTTGGAAATCCGTTAACTTTGAAGGACCTATGGTGTATGTATATTTTTCGAGGCTCTACCGATAGCCTAGAAGTGAACGATATTGTAGGCAATCAATGGTATGGGAGTACATGAAATATTCTATTATAGAAGCCATATGACCATAAGAATGGAAACTCCATCAAGTTTTGTAAATCCATTAAAATTTGGAAGGATTTATGCTGTATGAAGGTTCTGCTCAATGTATATTTTCCAAGACTACCAATAGCCTAGAAGTGAATGAAATTGTAGGCAAACAATGGTGTAGGCAAACAACATATTCACTTCCAATCAAAAGAAGAGAAACAATGTGATGGATGGAGATGGATGAATAATACTATTTTCTCTATCAAGTCCCTATATAGGGGGGCCATTTTAATCATACCTAATTTCTTTGGATCTCCAAAATCCAGTATAAGTTGGAGCATATTGTTGGTTTAGTGCAACCAATCCTATCCCCATTAAGAAAATCCTTGCCAGGATTAGTCAAATATTCATGGACGGTATCCATTGCGTCGTACATAAATAGTGACGATGAGTCACATATGTTGTGAAGGATGTCTCGTATATTAAGACTGCGGAAGCATCTATAGAAGGGCCAGACGTCTGGAGCTTTGAAGCTCAGACGTCTGGAGCTTTGAAGCTCAGACGTCTACCAATAAGGTTTCAGAATTCCAGAGAAGGCCCAGATGTCTCTCCTTGTATGCATCAGACGTTTGATCATGCTCTGGACAGATGCGCTGAAGGTGACAGACGTCTGACTTACATAGGGCAAACATCTGGCAACGCTCTGCTTTCCAAGCAGAGCAGGCGCATACGTCTGCCCATAACAGGTTCAGACGTCTGCCTTAGAGATAAGCGTGGATTTTTTGTTCGAGATTTATCTCGAAAAATCAGTTCTGAGCGGCAGTTTTGTAAATTGTTGGATCTTATTATAATTCAGATTGTATGGCTATATATAAGATCTTAGGGTTAAAGTTTTATTAAAGAGTTTTTGATCATAAAGTTAAAGGGAGACGAAGGCTTCATAAGGGATTAAGACGATTGAAGGAGAACTTGTAGAGAAAGAGAGGAAGATCTCGTTGGAGATCATAAAGATAGAGTTTGTGTAATTATATGTAAGGTTTTATTCTTTCTCTTAAGTTCTAATAAAGGTTCTTCCCGTTTCCCCCAATAGTTTGTGTTATTTATTATTGCAGTTTGCTTCTAGTTTTTCGTTATTCATTTTAAAGGGATCTAGATTTAGATCCATAAAAGTTGGTTGTCGACGCATCCGCTGCGCCTTCGATAATCCCAACAACATATTCATTGAATGATACAGAAGTATGGTAATGCGAGATATTGGTGGAGGATTTTCATATTAAACCCTGATCAGGTTTATAATTATGTGAGGGGAGCGCGATGCGGCAAATTAAAGAAAGATTAGGAGCCTGGGGATGTCATTGTAGGTCCATAGTCTTGCGAAATTCAACGAGATTAAAACATTATATGTTTTAGATGAAAGGAAAGATTTTCAACCTCTCTTACAACAAATTTTTCTCTCTCCTTTCAGTAGGTTTGGAACATATAAAGTTTAAGAATGGAGGGTGTTGAGCTATGGAGTGGATCATTTTAGCTGAAGAAGGCGACCGTCGATGACACAGAGTATTCAGAATGGGACTCTTAACAGTGTCTACATATGAGCTTTGATGTCGTGTGGCATGGGCACTTCTTGGTTCACAACCGAACAATATTTTATATTTCGTCGACGCATTGATGGCAAAGGTTTTCAAGCTCTATTACCTTAAATTTTCTCTCCTATCGAACAATTTTGGCATCTCTTAAAATTAAGAGTGGAGGGTTGTTGCTTGTTAATTAAGGTTTGGGTCATTGAAGGAGCAGAAGCAAACTGTGATGACATATCTCTTTATTATTATAGCGTATGGCCTTTGATGTCGTGTGGAGCGGACACTTGTTGGTTCGCAACCAAACACTGTTTTATGGTTCGCCGATGCAATGATGACGAAACCTTAAAACCATCTTAATCTTTTGTAATATTTATACTAATTATTTGATATTATTTTGATTATCCATTTTTTTAACATTAATAGTTAAGCCTCTATCTTTAGAAGTATCGGGGTCGTGAGACTTAGTAGATTTTGTTTCTTAATTTTATTCACTAACGAAAGAGTTCGTTTTCTTAAATAAATATTATTGATTTATGGGGATCCATAAGGTTCCAATCTTTCTTAAATGGCTATGATTTTGGCCAAGTCCTTGGAGGTGAAGACTTAGTATGGAAACCATTAAATCTTTTTAATAGTGTCAATTCAATTTTTATCCTTGCATGTGTTAAGGTTTTGTATCCTATCAATAGTCTTTAAATGCCATCAAAATACCACCGAATAACAATATGATCGCCATTACAAGATTTAAAAGATTACTAAAAGCTAATAAGAAAATCATGGTGGCCTTATTACAAGCATTAGCCTTTTGAGTAGGTGCTAGCTAAGGGTTTTGCGGCACGTTGTTGAACACTTTTACATTTTACTATTTCCATCATATAGTCTTTATTACACCGCTTTCCTTCATTTTGCAATCATTAGATAAATAAGTCGGACCTTTTAAAATCTTAATATTCTACGTTCAAACATATTTCATGACATGTAGACAAATAAATTAAAGTTTAAAATCTCGGTACAGGTATCAAAGGATCACTTTTGGAATCAAAATCGTCTAATTTAACTAAATTTATCATCTTAGATCAGAATATCGGATTTTTTTTAATCTTTTGACTAAACAAATTTATAATAAAATAGCAAAAAATTCAAAAAAAAAAGAAGTATAAACAATTTAACATATTTATCAATAATTAATGATGTCGAGAGTGATTATTTAATCATGTTGTAAAGATAACTATACACTTTTAGTTTTTTTTAAGCAGCAATTGATGTTATGTCAACAACTAATCCATTGATAAACAAACCAACACATTTTAAGATAACTATAAACTTTTAGATGCTTTTTTAAGCAACTACCAATGTTATGCGAACACTAATACATTAATAAACTCAATAACACATTAAGAAACTTAATACTAAAGCCTCGATAATCAATTGATGAACCCAATACCATGGTCTAAAATCCCGGTATCCATCTTGGTAGTTGAACACGTATGACTATTTTTGGGATTGGAATCGCCTACCTCAGTTGGGTGTGGTGAAGATTTAAAAGTTAAAACTCAAATAAATAGCTTGAACTATCCATTAGCGTGTTCACCTCGACAATAAACATTTATAAAAATTAAAACCTATTTGTAAGTATGCATTATTTAATGTATTTTAATAGCATACACGGAAATGGTATGCTGAATGTAGAGGTCCCGAATAGATTCACAGACTAAGAAAGAAGGGTCACTGTTTGGATGAGATTGTGATTCGTGTCTGCACATGCTCTAAATGACAATGATGTCAGATATGTAGACAATGAGCTCCAAATTAAGACTCCACTATAATATCTTAGCTAGTAACATGCTTGGAGATGGAAAATAATAAGAAATTTGCTATTGTTTCAGTTTTCAAGGTTTGGTTTTCTTTGGTTTTTATGCCAACCTTTCTCCAAAATAAATGGGAGGATCGATAGTAACACTCCTCCTTTAAATGCATGTCATCCATAAATAAAATGGCAAATCCGTAGCTCCCGCGTTAGCTGTCAATAGTTGTAGTATTTTTTAAAGACAAGACCATAATTAAGGATGATGATACATAGAAATACTATTGGACCCATTCAGCGGAGAGTGATTTATGAAAGATCGATCGATCTTTAGAATCTAGCCTACTCAATGACATGTAAGATCAACAATGTGGTCCTTTCAGAAGGTCAATTTATATATGCTCATGTGCTCCTATCTCCGAGCTAGGTGTTCTGCGGCCTTCTGCCTATATTAATGAACATACAAATAAAAACTTTCACAAAGAGCACAAATTAAGCACAAGAAAACTTACACATAGTAAGCATCTAATGATTTAATATTATAAACGCACAATCAAAATATTAAATTTTGAGAGAAAACAAGAAAAATGTGTAACTATATAATCACAAGTACAAACTACTGACATGAAAATAAAATAGATCAAATTACTTAGTAATTATTAATATATCAATGAAATACTAAAATATGACTGTTGGGGAGAGAAGTAGGCTCATAGGTGGATTGAACAAGCGTTTACTTAATAAATGAATCAAATATAGTCATATAAATGGAAGTCAATTGGTATAGAATCAACTTAAACAGATGTCACAAGCTAGTCACAACATTATACAAGATAAAAGTAAAATGTAATAAATACTAAAAAAAATTGAATCAAATGGATGATGAACTGAAAAATTCCAAGATAGGGAAAATATTAAATAAACGCAAAACATAGACTATTTTTTAATAAAAGCTCTAAATGTTAGCTAAGATGGTTCTTCATGTTCGTAGCTTGCATATGTGGCTGCTTGTATCGTTTGTGTCTGTATAACTGCATTATCTCTGGAAAAGAAAAATTGTTGGAATCATGAACTCTTCATTGTGTTTTATTTATATTCCATTTTGAGTCCCCTCAAACATAAATATATATAAAGGGGTACTCAGTAAGAAATTAAACTCAAATATTGGGAGGTAGAGTCCAACTACTCTGGAAAGCCAAGTCAAGTGGGCACCCTAGCGTGGGCATTTTGAGTGCATCAAATGAAAGCCTTGGTCACATTTGGTGCCTGGTTACATAGCCTAGCGCCAGAATAAAATAATCGCCTTGCACAGGCACCTCGCCTTTAAATCAGTAGTGGGACATAATTAAAGCTTGTCCCTAGGGAACAATGAAACACTACTCTCTCTCTCTCTCTCTCTCTCTCTCTGCGTGTGCGTGTGTGGTGGGTGGGTGGGGGGGGTTATACAAGATGCATCTGATCTCTGTCTCTGTGTGTGCGCGTGCGCTCGTGCTGTGTGCGTGCGTTTAATACAAGATGCATGTGAGAACCATTCAGCCATTTGATGGTATGTCCGTAGTTAGACCAAGAATTTGATGCTATATCCTTAGATTACGCTTTGCTAGATCTTCACGCTCTTAGTAATTTTTGTAAGCTAACCTTCTACCTTTTTTTTTTAAGCCACTAATTGGATGATTAATCTGAGAAACTTGATTCGCATTGTGGTCTCACAATTTGGTAGTCTTCTTTTACATTTTATATTATACCAGATTGGTCAACCCAAATGAACATTACCATTCTACAATAGTTACTTTGTTATGCCATACTTATCGGGAATTTTTTTCAACCAGTGTTGGTTTCTTGTCTAAAAGATGGTACGGAATGTGCCTATCTAATGTATATTCCCTGGGCCTCTTAAAGCATCCTATTATTGTTATTTAGCAACCTTTTGTGCAGGATCATTATCATCATCTTAGCCTTCTCCTATCAAATTGGGGTCATTTATAATGTTTTGTTTATGTTTTACAGCTGGCTGTTAACCCTACCTTAATTCTTTGTGCATGATGCCACATTTATTTCCTTTTGGCCTTGCAAGTGCATGAATACGAACTTCTGGGCTTCGACCCTGTCTTAGAGGAAAAGTACCATATTTGTTTGTTATAGGACTTAAATGACTTACTGATTCAATGAGTATGGCGATATTTTCAAAAAAAAAATCATCTTTTGCTTACTCATTATTATAACAGCTGACCGCTTTTTCCTTAAACAGTTTCATGCTTACTGTGTTGATCAATGGCTGCGGGAACAAGGCACATGCCCGACTTGTAAATATAGGGTTGCTCCTGGCACCCAGGAAAGTGATAGTGATGATATTGAGTGAAAATAATATGGTATGCACTCTTGTAGAAATTATAAATTCAATAAGAATGTTATCTGCATTTGTATTGTGTTTATATTTAAAATAAGATTTATTATAATAATCTTTCTGGTCATCTCATTACTTCTTCTTTTGAGCCTGAACGATCTATGGAGTATTTATTGTCACTAGATCCGCTTGGGTCAGGCAGAACTGCAGAGCAGAAAATTAAGCAACTAGATCTCTAGAGTCTAGACCAATATGGGCAGTTTTTCTTCTTGGTGAATTTTTAAATCTAGTTTTTTTGAATTCATCTCATGCTTCATTTTTTTAATCAATAGAACTGCTAGCTAAGCCTGAGCCTTCTGATTGGTTCTTTTCACAACTATTATTATTTTCTCGGCCATCTTGAGTAATTCAAGCATTGAGTTTTGGAAGGGAAAAAAAACTACTTGCGTATTATAATCCATCACCCCCAACCTCCTTTGCCATCTAATTAGCCGTTGTTTGTACCGATACGCCTTTCTTGAATTAGCAATTGCTATGTTAGATCTTAGAAAATTAACTGTTTGCAAGAGTGCCAGTAGAACTTGTGAGCTTACTATAATATTTATTTAATTTGTTTCCGTCAGTTTTTGTTCTAGGAATTAGTTCCTTTCTATATATGCGTGGGTTTTCATTGAATGTTGAAAGTTTCCTCAACCATCTTTAGTTCTGACATTCATCATGTTTCAGTGTTCTTTTATTGAAAATTTTCTTTATTTTGTTGTCCCCTGGCTTGTGGTGGAACTTTTGTATAAACTTATTGTATTTCTTTTTTTCCCTTGAACTATGTATCTGTCTCCTCTATGCATTAAAGAATCTCAACTGCTTATGAACATGTTCCTTTGTGTATGCGTGCGAACCTTGTGGGCTAACACCTGATACAAGATTGTCCATGCGTTTTGATCAGTTTTATAGGTATGCATTTCAAGATTTATTTTGCAGTAGTTGCAGTTTATATCCAAAAGTGCATTGATTGGATGTAGTGTCGCATACTAGCATATCTTCCTACATCTTTTCCTGTTTATGATGTTGAACATGGAGCAATTTACATCTACTTTGCTTGTGCAATTCACTATATGTTGGTGTTTATTTAAATCTAAAGCCACGTTCCGACATATGCTTATCGTCCAACATCTTTCCCCGTTTATGATATTGAACATGTGCAATTTATTTTTGTTTATTTTAAATCTTCTTAGCATAGTTGATGGAAAAAATCATGAAATTCGGTCAGAATTTAGCTTGCTCTTCTTTATCATGATCATGAATATTCGAGGCATTGTGTTTGTTGTACAAATATGTTTGAAATCAGCTCTCTGGCTTAAAGCCGTGCTATGGGGGAAAAAAGAAGGATGCGATTTATGGTTGTAATAGTATTGCCTTTTGTGAAATATGTTCCATTTTGCTTTTGGTTATATTTATTCCTTAGAGATGAACATAGTTCAATATAGCAAATATATCATCATTTTCCTTTTAAGCTTCTCCATAGTCCATGAGAATTTGGAAGTTGCCAACTGGCTATTTAGGACTATGACAAGACTCTCACTTGTCATAGTTTTTTAAACCAAGATTTGATACTTATTTGAAGAGGGTTGATGTCAGGTCAACAGTTGGTCGTAAAGATTTTTCAGATATTTCCTGATGCTTTCCTTCATAGCCGATCTCATTTGGATGGGGGAAAAGGCTTTTAGGTGATGCCAATGAATAGTATTACCTTTCATATCGTCTAAATTACTTTCCATGAACTATATACACTGAATTTTTGACTGTTAATGTGTAAGATTCATTTTTGTCCCCTCCTGGCTTTGTTATTCTGCAAGTTGGATGTTTCATATTTTTTATACTTTCATTTTATGCTTGCAGATTGATATGCATGGAGCATTGATGTATAATGATTTACCTCCAAATGTTCCAACCATGAGCAAGGAAGACACCAATGCTATTCCTGTTCATGGAAACAGAGGCCAACCACATAGGTAACTTTACAAGTTTGTTATATTGACAAGCCCGAAGGGATTCTTATATTTTTTCCATTTGCATTGTTGCATCTTGATTTACCCACAAAAATAAAAAAGATTGTTTAAACTTTTAATTTTAAGAACATTTTCAGTAGACTATCCAATTATTTAATGTGGTGGATCTTCATGAGTGACGACTTTCTCTAGTTTCAAGTGAGATAAATTCTTCTCAGCATATGCATTAGCCTATGATAGTTTCATTCGTCATTTTTATTTTAAAGACTTTTTTGCCTCCTTCGACCTTAAAATAGTACTCCATTTGCTATTAAGAATTCAGCCTTTGACCTTTAACCTATTCAGAAACAGGTTACATGTTTATTCTCATACCGGCAGACTTTAAAAATATCCAAAATGCTCGGCGTTTAGGATATTTTATATGGGTAAAAGGGATATACAGATAAGAGAGATGTACCTACAATAGAGCTGATGTACCATCCATTATCGGTCATAACATATTTATATTAATGAACAAATGCAATCGTTTTACGTTATTTTGCTTTTAGTAAAAGGTAAGATTCAATTATGTAAATGCCATTCCCGCCCAACTATAGGTATTTTTCTAAAGCATGACGGTATATAATTATTTTATCCTTTTTTTGCCTAAAACTCCTCGAAATGGGGTACCATGTAGAAAAATCTCTGTTTTATTGTACCAAACCAGCCCTTAGAGTGTTCAGAGCTTTGAAAATTGGTCGCAGAGCATGTATTATCGTTTTTATTTCTTGTATTATATACACAATTGAAAAACTTCTAGTGCTCGGGCCGTATGTAGGGGTCATGAGAGAGGAATATCCCTGTGGCGACCCACGGTTGCTTCGGAAGATTGTTCAAACAGAGCTATCTCTATCTATACCCTATTCTGGGGGCATTACATTCAGAATACCTAATAATTTCTCATTTCTCATGCTCTCTCTCTCTGTTTTTTTTTTGAGGTGCAGATTGAGATTTCGGGTGACAATCGGATTCCACGGTGATCAAATTTCATTCCTGAAGGCCATAGCTATTAGTTGAAGTCTATTTGATTGATGGTTTTCCTTGAGAAAATTGATTACCTGTTTCTTAGGAAAAATAGAAATGCAAGGGAAAGGTTCTGTAAATTTTTCTTGCATTGCAACAAAAATGGAATGTAATGTTGGCAAAACATTCATTCTGTATTTTGATGATACTTAGAGATCTTATGTACTTGTTAGATTATAATATATTTGAATATAATTGAATTAGATATTATGGTTATCATAAATCAAATAAGTTCTGATCTATGTTGTTGAGATTATGATTAATATGTTACATTGTTAGGATTATTAGCTATCAGCTAGTTATGTTATTGGATGTATAAATTTAGATGATTTATCATTTAATAAAACTGATCGAGTTTATTGCTTTCTTATCATGATATCAGAGCTAATGTCACGATCCAAAATTTATCTTTATTTATATTTTTAGTTATTATTCCAAAATAAATAAAATTGCGTTAATAATATTTAATTTAGAAATGAGTTCTCTCGGTTTGATTAGAAGTAGTTGCCTCCATCAATAACAAGTTCAAGCAGCTATTCTTTTTTTATGACGTTTTCTAGCAGCTTGATCTTCTTCCGTTCAAACAACCATTCTTTTCTTATGACATCTTCTAGTAGCATGATCTTCTTCTTTTAGCATTTCCAGCGAAAGAGACTGCAGGCTATTCGGTCCATCTTGCAATCCACGAAAGAGACCAACGGGTATTGGTGCACTATGCTCGATACTTTAGATCTTTTGTTCTTCTTCGTCGTTCTAAAAGTTGCATATTTTAGTTCAAGATAGTATCCAAACTCTCGGTTATCTACAGTGAATTTGAAAGAGACGGTTAGATTATAAGATATTTGAATATAACTGTATTAGATATTATGGTATCATAAATTAGATAAGTTCTGATTTATGTTGTTGAGATTATAATTAGTGTGTTAGATTGTTAGAATTATTAGTTATCAGTTAGTTATGTTATGAGGTGTATAAATTGAGATTTATCTTTTAATAAAATTGATCGAGTTTATTGCTTTCGTATCAACATTACTCCATCTTCTTTATTTCCTGATGTCACTCCATGAGAATTTATCAATTCCCTTTTGACTATTTCATTTTACGTACATGTGGCTGTGTTTGTTTTGTTCTTTTTCCTTTTCATGAACGAGATAAACTCTTTTCTCTTTCAGTCAAGTGTTTTATGATAGGGCACTGTACGTCTTATAAAGGATATAAACGTTACAAACTTACTAGTATACGGCTTCACATTTATGAGAATGTACTGTATTTTGCTCATTCCGATATAAATGTGTCCTTTCTTGATTTCTCTATCTCATCGTCAGTTACACCCACTATTGTGCCTGCATACACTCCCGTTCCACCACCTGTTATACATACTGATGCTCCTACGCCTTCTACCGTTCCCTCCACCGATACAGTGCCGACTGAGTATTCATTGATGCCAGTACCGTCTTCTTAGGATGCTATTTCTCCTCCTCTACCTCGTTGGAATCCTCCGCGAGAAAGACGGCCACTTTCCCGTTATAGATTTTGCATGACTAACGATTATTTTCCTCAGTTTGTATCTTTTCTTTCTGCTATTCATTCTATCCAGGAGCTTGAGTCATATACTGAGGCTATGAAATATTCAGAATGGTAGCAAGCTATGTAGGAAGAATTGCAGGTTTTTCGTGATACTCATACGTAGGATCTTGTTCCTTTATCATCAGATGTCAAGCCCATCAGCCGTAAGTGAATTTACAAGGTCAAAACTAAGTCAGATGGATCAGTCGAACGTTATAAAGCACGTCTTATGGCTCGTGGGTTTTCTCAGGAATATGGCATTGATTATAAAGAGGATTTTGCTCCCGTTGCTAAGATCACTTCCATTCATGCGCTTATTTCAGTTGTTGTAGCCCGTCGCTGACCTATATTTTAAATAGACGTTAAGAATACTTTTCTTAACGGTGATCTTTCGGAGATGATTTATATGGAGCCACCTCCTGGTGTCTTTGCTTACCCTGGGTATGAGTGTCATCTTCGTCATGCTCTTTATGGTCTTAAGCAGGCACCCCGTGCTTAGTTTGAGCAATTTCGTCAAATTCTTTTGACTGCAGGATTCACCGAAAGCCTTGATGGTTATGCACTCTTCTATCGCTCTTCCTCTAAAGGCCAAGCTCTTCTCTTGATCTATATTGATGATTGGATTATCACTGGTGATGACATAACAACTATCACATATCTGAAGAAACTTCTTCAACAGTAGTTTGAGATATAAGATCTTGGATTTTTACACTATTTCTTGGGGATCGAAATTTCTTACTCTTCTCGTGGTTATCTTCTGTTACAGCAGAAGTATATTTCTAATCTTCTTGCACGAGCCACGATTGATAATTCTACTATTACTGTCAGTACTTCTACAGCTACGTCGATGGAGCTTTATCTAAAGTTTCGTTAAGCAGATGTAGTGACCCTACCAAACCCCACTCGGTATCATTAGTTGGTTAGTGTATTTATTTACCTCTCTCTTACCATGTTAGACATTGCACATGTTGTGCATGTTCTTAGACGGTTTATGAGTACTCCTACATTAGTTCACTATGCAACTCTTATACGGGTTCTTCGATACCTTCGTGGCACTCATACTCGGTCACTATTGTTTTCTTTCGATTCTGACCTTGCTTTACGCGATACTTTGATGCTGGATGGGCTGACGACCCTGATATTCATCGATCTACAGCTGGGTTCTGTGTCTTATTGGATACATCTTTGATTTCCCGGCGCAACAAGCGCCAAGATACCGTTTCTCGCTCCAGCACTGAAACTGAGTACTGTGCAATGGTCGATACTGCTGCAGAGCTTAAATGACTTCATAGTTTACTTACTGGTATAGGTGTCGTCGTTACTTCTCGTGTTCCGCTTTATTTTGACAACAAGAGTGCTATTCGTATTGCTGAAAATCCAGTTTTTATGAGCGTACTAAGCATATTGTGGTGGATTGTCACATAGTTCGCCAAGAGGACGACCGAGATCGGATCTCACTTACATTCATTCCAATAATCAAGTGGTCGATCTTTTTACGAAGCCTCAAACATGCACTCAACTTTCGCATTTCTTGTCCAAACTCTCAGTTTATGATCCACCGTGAGTTTGAACCGAGAGTTTGAGGGGGTTGTTAAGATATGCATATCTTTTATCATATTTTTATATTATTTTGTATTTATCTTTTTGCATTGAGGTTTACGTGTATTATATGTATATTACGTATTAGGGTTTCATCTTGTGGGTTATATATAGAGAGGCACATTGTATATTGCTTCTTGATCAATCAATAATATTTTTTCTTTTTCCCCAAATCTACGATTTGTAACAATACTTATGCATAGAACTCTAATTTTAACTAATGATTTAATTGTTCCTTGATGTTTCACTCTCAAAGATGAAGTAAACCTGTTGGTGCATTATTTCTTTTTTTCCAAGTCTCTTTATGAAGTAAAATTATAATAAATAAATGGATTATGTTTTGTTTTTAGTTACATATTCAATCAAAAGAGAGGGAGATCTCACCAAATAGATCTCTATTTTTCTCAGTAAATCCTTTGCTTTAATTGGGGAACATCGATTACTGGTTCTTTCATAATCAAATTTGTGGCAAGCTCATTAATGGATAATTAAATTCTTAAAAATATTAGTTTCTTTTGAAAAAGAAATCTAATCTAAATCTAAATCTAAATCTATCTAAAGTACTTTACTAAATGAAAATGAGAAAAAGTTTTGGTATAGTACTTTTGCTATATATATTCTCGACTTAAACTCTATATATCCTCTAATGCTATGAACAGGGTAGTTGTGTAGAAGGATGAATTTAATTGAAAATGGGTGGTTATAACATGTATGTCCTCACTTTAATGTATATTTAATTGCAATTTTTTTTCCCAATGCATTTAATAAAACATATTGTAGTTTCTTTTATATATTCACCCTAATTATTTTAGTCTCGCTCGTTTATATTAATTTTTATTATTATAGTCTAATATTGGAATTAGTAAAAGAGAGTAGCATTAGTAAAATATTAATTACTGATTATTAGATAATAAAATACAAAATGGAAAAATAATTAATAAAATTTATATTTATTATCTAACATAAGTATATACTTTTCTTTAAGTGAATATGACAATCAAGTTTTGGTAGTCCCTCTTCACACAGTTTCTCTTTTTTCTATATTTTACTCCTTTATAATGCCTTCTTCTGTTATAGTTATACATTATATTTGAGATTGAACTTAATATAAATTGGGGTGATAATATAGTAGGCTTTTAATTTCCACATCTATATTGACAGTTTGCATCCATAAATTATTTATAAGCTATTTTGTAATTGTGGGACAGTAAATGGAAAAATAAAGTGATAGTTAGGAAGATAGAGGGTTCCAAATGGCAGGGATAAGGAGTGCATCTGCTATACTTTACTCCTTTATATTTGCAACTGCCGGAGGCGGACAGTAGAGTATAGACAAGAGGCTTTCATCGTCCTTAAAGGATCTGACGGAAGACCATTCTCCAAAGTGCACAGAGAGTTTTATTGTGCGAACACGTCGACCTTACACCTTCTATTGAGCCATGTCAAGGTGGAATCGGGCTTAGGCTGCATAGCTAACGGGTGACCATAGGGAGCCTGAGCAACGTGAAGGGAAGGAAGTCCGGCTGTCGGCTCAGCTCTCTCTATTTATCTCTCTTTTTTTTCACATGGATATTTGTGCTCTTGTTCATAGTTCGCATCCTAAAGTATTATGAGTCTATATTGGTATTAGCCTGGACCAACCTCACTCTCCCTTTCTGCGTGCACTGCTTCTTCATCAGTATATAAGGAATTTGAGACTTCGGCGTCACCCGACCGCTTATGATCACAGATTGGGAGATTTTCTTATCATCCAAGGTTTCATTTGAAGAAAATTGATTGATGCTTAACTCATGATTCACTGAATGGAATTTATTGTTTCCAAACTAACAGCTATCGAAGTGTTAAACATGAAATGCTACATTTAACTAAAATTTTTGCATGTGCGATGCACGTGTATATTCTAAGAATAGGTTATGTATCAACTGGTTTAAACTATTTTTCATAAAATGTTAATTATTGAGATGCTTTTTGAAAAAATTATTTGGGCTACTTTGACCAACTGTTATTACATTCAAAATGAGAAAGGGTGAAATAGTAAACTCAGGAATTTAAGAGTATGAGTTGGTATGTTTTGAGCTTAGAGTTTCATGAGCGATTTTTCTCATTTTTTTGAATAATTTTATGAGAAGAATGAGAGACTTTTTATGCTATCCCTGTGAGTTCTAGTTAAAACAGTAGAGATATATGCATTCTACAATATTTTGTGTGTCCTAAAATTTCCAAGGGAAAGGATTTAGAGAGATTTTCCATTTTTTGTTGATTTGTATGAGGTATTGATAACATTCAATAGAACTTTTCTTTGTTTCTTTATTTTTCCGTAATTAAGCAATATTGAACTTACACTTCATTTGAAATTCCTTTTTCATTATAAATAGTGACCATTGATAGCAAGATTAATTGCCCCATTATATGGTTCAATGAAATTGAGATTTAGGGCATAATAAGTCGTACACCTCTCTAAATTCTTTAAGTTTTTCCTAAATACAATATCATTAAATGATGGTTAATTTTAGCAGAAATTGATAAAAGAAAATTGCAAAAAACCTCATAATCCCTTCTTATTTCTTGCATGCTTTCAAATTTCTGAAACAAAAATTGCTTGATCGAGTTAGGTTTTCTTATAAGATTTGATTGATTTGGGTGTTCTATTTTGTAAGTGTTGATTGATTTGGTTTTTTATGTTAGGATTTGTATAATTCTAAGATACTTTTGGATTAGAATTTTCTAAAATTTAGGTTCTTTTATAGTAGAGTCACTTAATTTGGAAATAAATAGAGGAGAAGAAATAAAGAGTTTATGAGAACAAAGAGAAAGAGAAGTGAATTAGAATGAATGAGACGAGGAATGAGAAAAAAGAAGATAAAGATGGGGATTTGTCGCTTTGTGATGAAGAAGATGATGACAATGACGATGATGAGAGTATAGTTGGTATCTGAAAAATTAATTACATTGAAAAAATAAGCTTAAAGTGACTTAATAAGTTTTGGGGTATTTAAAAAAACTTAAAGAATTTTGAAAGGTGCAGGTAATATCGAAAAATAATGAGTAAAGATAAATATTTTTTAATCAAATATTTATATAAAGGGCATTTTGGAAATCAATTAAAATCGAGAGCAGAAAACGCTCGATTAGAAATTTAGGTGTATTTCCTGCCATTGGGGTAAATGTTAGGGTATTTCGTGCCATATAGCCTAATTAAATTGAATGAAGAAGTTTAAAGCAAAAAGAATGAAGAAATGAAAAGTTAAATATAGCCTAAATCTATTAATATTTTATATTTTTATAAATAAATCTAAGCTTATGCCACATTATTTTTTTTCCACTGAAGGGCCGTAAGCCCAAACCTAAATCACACACCAGGCATATGGCATTTTGGGAATCATTTAAAGTCGAGAACAGAAAACGCCCGACTAGAAATTTAGGGGTATTTTCTGCTATTGGCATAAATGTTAGGGATATTTCCTTTCATATTGCCTAATTAAATTGAATGAAGAAGTTTAAAGCAAAAAGAAAAGCCCAAGCCTAAATCACACACCACATGCACACGTACCAAGGGACCCATGAATTTGCTCTGAAAGGATTAATTTGTGGCCATTTTCCCCTCTTGAGAATCCTAAGGTTCGGAACTCCGCATTCTCACTGAAAGGGGAAGCGGCCGTACCAACTGAGCTCGTGTTCATTGTTAGCAACATTAGTTAATCCAATAGTAACATGGAATCTCTTGGAACTTTTTGTCTCAAGAGAAAATGGAAACCAAAGGAATATTTGATTCATTGATCAGAAAATAATTTGAGATGCAAGACTAAATCGCTGTGCAGATTGTAAAGGAGAAATTTTATGGTGGCTGCCACATAACTAGTCATTTGTTGACGTTGCAACCAATCATATCTTACCAGATGCCACAATGTAATATGACACTTTTGCAATTAAATTCAAACCCTTTAACCTATTAGGCTCAAAATTTGTTAACCAAATCAATCATTAGGATTCTATTTCTTTTAGAAAAATCAATTGAGAAAAAAATCAAGGATTAAAGGATATTTTTTTGGGGGAAATACTGAGAAAAAATCAATCAAGAAAAAAAACTTCATAAAAATAAGCAGACACAAAAATCAATGGAAGAAAAAAAAAGCCACAATGCTTTCCTGCTTTATTCATTGAATCGCTCCCGAGTGCTATTGATAAAGAATATATTATTTAATAAACTCATCACCAAAATATTTAAAAAGAATTTGTTAATTGGTAAAACCCATAAGTCATAGTTTACGTAAGATTCGAACAATTCCTCGATGATTATAAAATTAATTTCCGATCAATTCGGAGATTCATGTTCTAATCATCCGAAAAGACAAAGGAAAAAAAACGATCATAATTGAAGAAAATATACGGAATTGATTTTAGATCAAGGGTTGCCTCTCATCCTCGTCGAAGGGCATAGAACTAGGGTTTTTGAATCTATGATGCAATTGTGTTTTCTCATGCCATCTCCGATTTTTTCTCCGCGTTGATTTTTGTCTCCGCGTATTTTTTTTATAATACAGCTTTTCTTTTGATTTTTTTCTAAGGTATTTTCAAAAAAATAAAATAAAAATCCCATACTCGTTGATTTTTTTCTCCCTTGATTTTTTGAGAAAAGTCAGATGGTGATAACAATATGATTGATTTGGTTAACATATTCGAGCCTAATAGATTAAATGCTTTGGATTTAATTGCAAAAGCACCATATTACATGTAGACATCCAAGTGATAAGATATGATTGGTTGCAACGTAACTGGTCAGCAAATAACTAGTTATATATCAACCACTATAAAATTTCTCATGCGGAAGATGGATGTTCCACTTTTTCTTCGGGTGTTTTATTAAAACCCCTTATACTTCGCTAATTACTAAAAAAACCTCCATATTTCATATTTAGTTAAAAGACCTCTCATGCATTTAAATTTCACTAAAAGGCCAATCATACTAGTTTTCCGTCAAAAATTAGAGTTCAGTTAGCAAGATGGAACTTGAGCTTGTGTTTGAGGTCTTCTCTTAACTTCTACGGGGTGCTTCCCCCATAAAAAGAACCCACATTCTTGCTTAATAGAAGATTGGGATTTAGCGCAACTAAAGAATGACTCTCTTTTAAAATGAAATTGCCCACGAACTCAAAACTTGTGTTTGAAGAAACAAACGCACTCGACAAGCTCGTTGTTGGAAAAGGTTGAGAAAAACGAACCGCTTTGCATGATTAATTTAAGAGATCTTTGATCGAAACACTAATGCTAAAGTCAAACTGGAGGAAAATTTATGAATTTTGGAAAAGGAAGAGGGGTTGGGAAGGTTTTAAAACCCTAACCGATATTCATTGTTAGCTTCCCAACAGAGTGCTAGAAGAGGCCAAAAAATTCAGGTTATTCTTTGGTGCTTCTACCAATTTTCTCTCTCTCTCTCAGGCACACTCACTCTCTCTCCTCTCCTCTCTCTCTCTCTCTCTCACACACACTCACTCTCTCTCTCTCTCTCTCCTTCTTTGGAAGCACCAAAGAATTTCCCTTATGTTTTACTCAAATTTATCCATTCAGGAATCGCAACGAGCTTTCACATAGAAGAGCACATTTTACCACTGGAGCTGTGCTTTCACAAACATAATGCAAATTAAGCTTTAACTATGACATTTAACATTATCCAGTGATCAACTCTCCACTCCACGTGCACAAAACTAGTATATAATTAGAAGTGGATTTGCCAAACAAAAATAATGATGTACATAATTTATCTTTGCCGGTCTTTATATATTCTCATTCCAGCCACCAAATTTCATTCATTCCGGTCTTTATCTTTTTCTTCCAGCTACCAAATTGGAATCATTCATTCTGGTCTTTTATCTTTTTCTTTATCTATTCTCATACCAGCTACCAAATCGAACATTTTATTGTTAGTTTTTGTTTGGCAGGTTTGTTCTCTTCTATTTTACCCTTTCCCCCCTTCTTTACTGTTTTTTTCACTTGCACGTTGTAGGGTCATCCCATAGAGATGAGAATGCGCGCATTTGTCAGACGCATTACAGATTCCTTCTGCGTAGGGTAGGTCGGGATTTATTGATCGTGTGGATCCGAATCTCCGGCAGCCGCGGACTATGTTTCTGTTAATTACCCATCGTTTTTGGAGCGAGAGAATCTCCAATTGACAAGTCAAACTGGTCATGCGAAATCAATGTGATATATTGGTGTTTTTTTAACAATAGGGACGTGTTCATTTTTTTATTTATTCTATTTGTGACAAATGAGTTTTTAAAAAAATTATTCAATGAAAACCTTTTTAAAAACTCTTTTTATTTATTATTTATATATTTAATTTATTTAACCTATTTATTTATTTTATTTTATTTTAAAAAAAGGAAAAGAAAGCCTCTCTCCGAGGGAGGAGGGGCTCCCAGTAAGTGGGTGCCTCCCCCTCACTTGAGAAGGTGGGTGGATGGGGGGGGGGACTTAGTTGGAGCTCTTTCTCCCTCACGTGAGTGGGAGCCTCCCACTCCCTCCACGCGTGGGATAGGGAACCCCCTCAGTAGTGGAGACGGAGGGTATGCGCGAGTTTGGAATTAAATTTTAAATTAATTTTTTTTTTATGAAGGAGTTAGACTCCAAAACATTTTATTTGGAGTTAAATTCCCAAAAGTTTTTATTCTGTAGTTAAATTTCAAAATAATTTTTATTATGGAGTTAAACTTTAAAAGATTTTAAATGAAATTAAACTTCCAAAAGAAATTTTATAATGGAGTTCAACTCCAATTTTTTTTATTTATTATGGAGTTGAACTCCAAAAGAATTTAAATGGAGTTAAACTCCTAAAAGAATTTTTATTATGAAGTTAAACTCCAAAATAATTTTTATTGTGGAGTTAAACTCCAAAAAATTTTAAATGGAGTTAAACTCCCAAAAGGATTTTTATTGTGGAGTTAATCTCCAAAATAAATTTCTTATTATGGAGTTCAACTCCAAAAGAATTTTTTATGGAGTTAAAATCCTAAAAGGCTTTTTATTGTAGGACTAAACTCCAAAAGAATTTTTATTGTGGAGTTAAACTCTAAAATATTTTAAATGAAGTTAGACTTCCAAAAGTATTTTTATTGTGGAGTTGAACTCCAAAAGAATTTTTATTATGGAGTTAAATTCCAAAAGATTTCCTCTTTTCTTTTTTGAGAAGAAACCTAAATGGATTCTCTAGAAATTCTAAGATTTAGATCTTGGTTGATGAAAAGAGACCATTTTTTTCTCTTGAAGGAGCCTTGGGAGATGGATTTCCCTTCTTCTTCCTTTCTCAAATTGGATTTGAGAAGGGAGAAGAAGGTAGCAAAAATCTTCTTTTTTTTTTGATTGGATATGAGAGTAACTCTCCTTCAATGGATTTATGGTGAAACTTTATTTAAATTTGAAAAAAAGAGAGCCAAGCTCTTGATTTAATTGGAAAATGAAAAGAAAAAGAAAGAATTTGAGAGAGTGAGACATAAACCCTAGAGATTGATGGGGAATGAATTCTTTTTCTTGTTTCATGATCATGTTGTCTTATACAGGCTTACAAATTTACACATAGCCCCTTATGCTTTACAAAATAGCATTTTTCCTATCCCATGCCCATATGCTTATTTCTTTTTGTACATGGGTTATAGGCTTTAAAAAAATTTGGCTTTATGCCCATTTTCGTTATATTTATTCATAAAAATTACATCAAAATTATTTATTATATAATTTTCATTTTGGCATAAGGGAGGCCGGCCATGGGGCTTGACTTGGGCATGGGCCCACTTGGCTTAGACTTGGGCCCATTTGGTTTGGGGTTGGCTTTGATTTTGACTTGGTCAACCAGGGTATAATTTTTTACCCCAACAAAGTGCCCCCATCAATAAATGCACACCGCGTATGTGTCGTGTGCATGAAATTAATGGATCTTCTTTCGCGTAGTGTGACACGTTTTGGTTCCTGATTTTGTGAGTCTGGCACTGCCCTTTTTACGACATGGATGGTCGATGCTTGACGTGTCTCCGAGACGGAGTGTCGCTGGTTGACATGTCCCCGAGAAGGATTGTCTGTTTGACGTTTCCCCGTGACGGAATGTCGGTGTTTGACGTATACTCGGCACGGATTTTTTGCTGTTTGACGTTTTCCCCGCACGGAGTGTCTGTTTGACGTTTCCCTGGTACAGAGTGTCTGTTTGACGTTTCCCTGGCATGGAGTGTCGCTGGCCGACGTATCCCCGAGGCGGAGTGTCTGTTTGACATTTCCCCGTCAGGAATTGTCTATTTGACGTTTCCCCGGTACGGAGTGTCGCTGGTTGGCGTGTTCCCGAGACGGAGTGCCTGTTTGACGTTTCCCTGGCACGGAGTGTCTGTTTGACATTTCCCCGGTACGGAGTGTCGCTGGTTGACGTGTCCTCGAGACGGAGTGTCTGTTTGACGTTTCTCCGACACGGAGTGTCGCTGGTCGACGTATCCCCGAGGCGGAGTGTCTGTTTGACGTTTCCCCGGCATGGAGCGTCTGTTTGACGTTTCCCCGATACGGAGTATCTGTTGGTCGATGTATCCCCGAGACGGAGTGTCTGTTTGACGTTTTCGCAACATGGAGTATCTGTTTGATATTTCCCTGGTACGGAGTGTCGCTGGTTGACGTGTCCCCGAGACGGAATGTTTGTTTGACATTTTCCCGGCACATAGTGTCGCTTGTCGATGTGTCCCCGAAACGGAATGTCTGTTTGACATTTCCCCGGCATAGAGTGTCACTGGTCGACGTATCCCCGAGGCAAAGTGTTTGTTTGATGTTTCCCAGGCATGGAGTGTCGTTGGTTGATGTATCCCCGAGGCAGAGTGTCTGTTTGACGTAGAAGTCGTTCTTGGAATTTGTTGGTTTGATTTGTTTTGGGGAGGCTCCAATCTGTTCGGCGGGACTTTTGATCTTGAAAGCGATTCCGGATGGGACTTTAGTTTGATTTGTTCGATTTCTGCTTTATTTGGCGGGGCCCTTGAATTCGAGGCATTGCGGCGTGGGATTTAGAATTTGGAATTTAGACTTTGGTTTGGCATCAACATCGCTACACTGAAATGTGGTACCAGGAGCGAATCATCATTTGCTGCGAGAGGATTTGGGAATTTTGGTTTTGGTTTGGCATCAGCATCGCTACACTGGAATGTGGTACCAGGAGCGAATCATCATTTGCCATGAAAGAATTTAGGGATTTTGGTTTTGGTTTGGTATCAACATCGCTACACTGGAATGTGGTACCAGGAGCGAATCATCATTTGCCATGCCCATTAGGGAACGATGGCTTAGGAGACAGGTTTAGGCCCTTATCTTCTAAGGCTTTTCAATTTTATGAGCTGTAAGGATCTCATAAAATCATTTTCTCCTTACGAGTCAAGAGGATCTCGTAGGTGCATTTTCTCCTTAGGAGTTGTGAGGACCCCCAAGTGTGTTTTTCCCTTGTGAGTCGTAAGGATCCCATGAAAGTATTTTCTTATGGGTCGAGAGGATCTCGTAAGCTTTGTTCACCTCATGTATTATGAGGAAACATGAGTGGGTCTTCCTAAATGGAGCATAATTCTGATGGTGAAGACCGCCCGTGGGACTGATGATTGCTGTGGGGGCATGGGTGTGATGAGGATCATTTGAGCCCGTGGATTGTATAAGGTAGTTAATTTGGGGACTGGCTGTAGGGCTGAGAAGGTTTGGGGGATTTGGATTTTGGTTGGCGTCTGCATCGCTGCACTGGAATATGGTACCAGGAGCGACTCATCATTCGCCCTATGGAAATTTGGTGATTTGGATTTTGGTTGGCGTCTGCATCGCTGCACTGGAATACGGTACCGGGAGCGACTCATCATTCGTTGTTTGGGAATTTGGGGATTTGGATTTTGGTTGGCGTCTGCATCGCGGCACTGGAATATGGTTCCAGGAGCAACTCATCATTTGCCGTTTGGGAATTTGGGGATTTGGATTTTGGTTGGCATCTACATCGCTGCACTGGAATATGATACCAGGAGCGACTCATCATTTGCCCCGGGAGGACTTGGGATTTGGTTTTTGGGTCGGCCTCAGCATCGCTAACACTGAAGCGTAGTGCCAGGAGCGACTCATCATTTGCCTTTAGAAAAGCTTGGGGTTTGAGTTTTGGGTCGGCATCAGCACCGCTAACACTGAAGTGTAGTGTCAGGAGTGACTCATCATTTGCCGTTGCCCGTTGGGGAATGATGGCTTAGAAGACAGGTTTAGATTTCTATCACCTAAGGCTTTTCAATTATATAAGCCGTAAGGGTCTTATAAAAATATTTTCTCCATACGAGTCGAAAGGATTTCGTAGGTATATTTTCTCCTTAGGAGTCGTGAGGATTCATAAGCGTGTTTCTCCTTTGTGAGTCGTAAGGATCTCACGTGAGAATATTCTCCTCACAAGGTCGAGAGTCCTTTGCGAGTGCATTTTCGTCTCTTTTTCACGAGTTTACGTCCTTTCGGACTTTCACAAACTCACCGGCAGTCCTGCCGGTTTTACTCACAGAGCCCTTTCGAGTTTTTATCCGTGCCCGTTTTGCTTGTGGACATTCAGTTTTTTTTTTGTTTTTTTATTTTTTACATCATTTTTCTTTTATTTCCTAGTTTAACGACTTAGAGGTCACAGCCGTGCGCTTATTCAAAAATCCTTGGACTTTGTTCTCATGACGCTTCAATGTTCTCTTTGTCCTTTTGGAGAGACGTTCACGTGTGTCCCATAGAAATTACGGTGGACTGGGTTATTTTTTGGAGCGGGCAATTGATCCGTCTGCCCCCAGAGGGTTTTAGTCTTCATTCAAATGGAGCAGACGATCGTAGCTTGGTTTTCTGCTAACGCGTCTTTAGCCAATGAGACTACTCCTTCATTGTATTGTTTTTCAACCCAATTCTTGAAAACAAAGCAGTCTTCAATGGTATGACTCACCATTCTGTGATACGGGCAGTACAAGGGATCATCAGTCATGTTTGCTTCATGTGGTCTTTTTATTTAGGCAATTGCAGACCGTTTCTCAGGGCGTCTTTGAATATTTTACGGACTCTGTCCTTTCTGAAAGAATAGACCTTATTCAATTTCTCTTCTAGGGGCGATTCCCCTCCCCCTTGCAACACTGGTTTTTGAGGCTGGTTGGCATTAGACCTGCCACTCCTCACCTACTTTGGTCGGCAGATATATTATATGGTTCAGTGTCCTTGGGAGGTCCACCTTTGCGGTTGTTGTTCTTCAGATATTTGGACTTGTTTTTATATTGGTAGATTGGAAGAGATTCGGGGCCCGCATGTTTGAATATCTGGACTCTTTTAAGTAAGTCTTGGAGAGTTTCAGGATCTGTTGATGACTTTCTCTTAATTCTGTTCCATGTTAACTGGTCGCAGTCATGCGTCAGGACTTTCCTTGGGGCTAGCCGTCGTTGACTTTCATGAAGGTATTCCTCTTTTAGACCGAAGGGAATAACTGTTGGCTTCTTTGGGACATCAATCCCTGGTTCATGGACCAAATTTTGATTTTGTTGTGATTGCATTTGAAGGACTCGGGTTGTGAGATTTTCTACAATATTCACCAGATCTTCGACTTTGGAACGGATCATGGCTAACTCCCTATCACGGTCCTGAAATTGCTCTTGAAGCCATTGGAATAACGCCTGTTCTGTAGTTTCGAGGACGACGACTGGACTATCCTCATCGCCTGAGCTTGATTCCCTAAGAACCATGGGCTCTTTTTGCTTAGCAGCTCGAGCATGGTCCTCAACATTATCTGAACCGAGCCAATATTGGGCGGCGTCAACCATATCATCACCATGGTTGTGAAGCGTAGGAGGGTTCGTTTCTCCATGTCCGACCATGTAGATCGTATGGATCGCGCATCTGTTTGTTTCTCCCTTATTGTCAACGTTACTCGCTGGACCATTGGATTGCTATTGTGGTTTGCCTCTTTCAGTGAAGGGTGAACAATTGAGAGCGACCAGTTCCCGAAGTACCTCGGTCTCTGTTTGTATAAAATTGAAGGTCGCGGCTTGATTGTTTGTCAACACGTCAGGGGACAACGAGATTTCTTCTGCCTTGTATTGTTTCTCGACCCAATCCTTGAAAATGCAACAGTCTTCAATAGTGTGTCCTAACACTTGGTGGTATGGGAAATAATTGGGATGATCAGCACTGTTCGCTTCACTTAGCCTTTTTGGTTCTGGTAGCCGCAAGCCATTCTTCAGAGTATCTTTGAATATTTTTTGAACCTTGTCTCTTCTGAAAAAGTAGACCTTATTTCTCTTTTCCTCCAAAGTTGGCTCTCGGGGTTTGTTAGTCTTTGCTCCGCCTGCTCTCTGCCTATTGAGAGAATTGGTGCTGTTGGAACTTTCGCATTTTTAGTTGTCGTCCCTCCAATATCTTGGTCTATTTGTGAACTGGAGATCTTGAGTGGACTCGGTCTTTGAGCGTTCCAACATTTGAACCTACTTAGTCAGCTCTTGGAATATTTTGAGGCTTGC
The DNA here is from genome assembly GCA_030015575.1 of Agapanthus africanus. NCBI lineage: Eukaryota > Viridiplantae > Streptophyta > Magnoliopsida > Asparagales > Amaryllidaceae > Agapanthus > Agapanthus africanus. The sequence continues at coordinate 393,013,516 of CM057339.1, forward strand.
GGTGCACAAGAAAGGTGTCATCCAGTTGTTCAGATTTTCTATAAGAAGACTGACGGATTGGTCTTGTTCCAACGCCGGATCACATTTGATAGAGAGATTACGCCATCGTACTATAAAATTCATGCTGCTTTCGTTGTTCTTTGGTTCGGTCCTTACAAGGTCGGCAATGGTGATTTTATGCTGACACTCATGATCCTTTGCTTGAAAAGGGATTCTATTTGAGTGAACGTCATAATCGAGTCATCTGGTATGCTTGCATACCAATCGAAAGCAATATCGGTCAAGCTATTGACAAACTGATGGAGAAGGAGCGAATCATTTCCCCCAGTATTCGTGCATGATGCTTTAAATTGGGCAATGTGCCGGTTCGTATTTCCCGTCCCATCAAACCTTTCGAATTTGGGGACGACATAGCCACTGGGAAACTCTACAAGATCGTATTGTGCAGAATATGGTCTCCCACCGTTGACGACCTCTTTTTGTGTCTCGGCCTCAGTCACCAATGTTTTGACTTTGTTGTTGATCAAATCTATGATCTAATCCTGCGTTGGCGGGCGGTTGTTGTCGATAGTCAAGACATTTCTTGACGCAGAATGTGGCCAACTTTCATGCGGTTCACCCGTCTTTGGATTTGAGTGAATAGGCATCGGCTGCTTCGGGACACCGTTTCCCGGTTCATGAGCAGATACATGCGCTTGATTAGGCGGATGAGAGGCAACTTGGGCCGTGAGCTGTAGGACGACATTTATCAAGTCGTCAGTCTTTGAGTAAAGCTTGGCCATCTCCTTGTCCTTGTTTCTAAGCTGATTTTGAAGCTCTTGGAGAAGTTGCTGCTCTTCGATCTTGGACGGAAGATTGGCTCCTTTTCGCTTTCCGAGCCCGGCTCCTCATGAACCGTGGGATCTCTCTGGTTATCAGTCTCACTGGAAGGGTTTTCATTACCTTCCAAAGGAGGCTGGTAGTGGAAAGTGGCAGCCACATTCACAATAGATTGGATTTGAGATGTGGTGGCCCATCCTTACTCTTGCTGCGTGTACCCACCATGTAGACAGTGTGGATCGCATATCCAGCTATCTCTTTATCTTTGGCGGCTGATCTTTTAGACCATCGTTGTGGCTCTTCCTCTTCGGGAGAGAACGAGCGAGTGAAGACGGTTGTCCTGGCTGGGTCCTTGGGTGGAATGGTCTGGATCGTAGTTTTCTTGACTCTTGCAGTCATGGAATTCTTCTGAACCAATTTCAGCGATTCAAAAGAATTAGAGAGCCTTACAGCCGATTCAGCTATTGTTGCAGGGTAACCTCGTTCTTGAAACCCTATGAAGTTCAGACTAGAAGGAGCCCTAGCCCTATTGTTGGCTCTGTATCTGAGCCTTTTTTGTCTTAGCTTCTTGATTTTGAGGGCTTTCCGGGCATCCGTTATTCAGGAAGCCATCGTGAGTCGATTAACGGGGAGCTTAGAGAAGATACCCTATCGAGCAGTTGTCAGGGGCACCGCTGGAGCTTGCTTGAGATACCTTATTGCTTTATTGGGTTGCTGGCTGTTTACCGCCGAAAGCCGGGAAGACAAACATCTTGCCTGAATTTGGGGGCAGATGCTATTTTGGTTTATCCGTCCATCTCTCCGAAGATGCCAAGTTAATTTATGGCACCGTGTATCGGAGGTCTGGACGAATGCGGCCGTTGTAGCAGAATTCGTCAGATTTCCCATCGTCTGTGAGGGGTTTTTGATTGTGGGGACGTTCTTCCCTGCAGGCGTAAGCCCCTACAGTTAATTACGTTATCGCGTAGCGATAACCACTTTCTCCTGCTCCAGAAGTTCACTTCGTATGGTGTGTGTTGTTTTATTTTTGGTTGCCCGTGGATTGTATATGGAGACTAATTTATGTTGTTGCCCGTAGGGCGTGGATTAGTCCAAATCTGTATATTCTTATATTTGGGTTTGGTTTGGTTTAAGGATCGTTAATCTCGTTTGAGATTAAGATCAACTTAAATATTTGTTGAGGAAACGTTAGTCCAATTTTAGACCAAGATCTACTCAACAGGATTTTGGGATCATTCAGATCCAACAAAAGAGCATTTGTGCTTGATTGTTTTAGTTTAAGGACTTTGCGGTCTATAACCATTTGGGAGTGCGCCAAAGAGTTGTTAGTCATCAGGACCCGCCACCTCTATAAAGATGTTGAAGAATTACAACGACATATATCAGAGGTGTGAGGAGATGTACCCTTGAACCAATGAATATTCACCAGAAGATTGGTAATCTTGTTTGGGGCCGAGACCAATTCGGACAATAAAGAGCACATAGGCTCGGTTGATTGGGAGTTTGGCGAACTTGGGCCCATCCCACTCAGTCTTTGTAATTTCATTTTTAATAAAGTGTTAAACACTTGCTTGGGCCCCGTCCTTTTTCTGTGCAAATAATGCCGAGCATTTATGTGGGTTCTGATACTCACACTTTACTTTACTTTTTCCTTTTTTGTTTTTTATGGGATGTTGAACACTCTTTATGATGCTGGGCTCTATTTGATGAGTGCAGAGCACTTTATATTAAACAGCGTCCACGTGAAGGGCACGTGAGGTGCTCGGCACTGAGCACCAACCATTGAGTGCTAAGCACTCTTTATTTGAGCGGCGTCCACGTTAGTGATACGTGTGGCGCTCGGCGCTGAGCGCCAACCAATGAGTGCTAAGCACTCTTTATTTGAGCGGCGCTTACGTAAAGGGCATGTAAGGCCCTCGGCGCTGAGCGCCAACCATTGAGTGCTAAGCAATCTTTATTTGAGCGGCGCTCATATGAGGGGCACGTGAGGTGCTCGGCGCTGAGTGCCAACCATTGAGTGCTAAGCACTTTTTAGATCCTACTGCCGAAACATAGGGTATAATGCCCATGCGAGCCCTCTCTTCATCAGTTTTTGGAGACATGTCTTTTGAGAGGGTGATCCCGTGACAAGCGGGCATATTACCGCGCTTGGAATCTTCCATACTAAATCTCTTTAGTATGGTGTCAATATACCTGGACTGTGAAAGTCCCAACATTATATTAGATCTATCACGATAGATCTTAATGCCCAAAATGTAGGTTGCATCACCCAAGTCTTTCATGGAGAATTTCTGTGACAAGAAGAGCTTTACTGATTGTAGCATAGGGACATCATTCCTTATCAGTAGTATGTCGTCGACGTACAAAACGAGGAAGACTACTGCTCCTTCTACAATCTTCCTATAAATACACGGCTCATCTACATTTTTGATAAAGTCAAATTCTTTGACCGTCTCATTAAAGCAGATGTTCCAACTTCGCGATGCTTGCTTTAATCCATAGATGGATTTAAGCAACATGCACACTTTTCCGCTGCTCCCACTGTCTAAGAAACCTTCTGGTTGATCCATGTAAACACTCTCTTCTAAATGTCCATTTAGAAAAACTGTTTTTACGTCCATCTGCCAGATTTCATAGTCATGGAAGGCAGCAATGGCAAGCAGGATCCGAATGGATTTAAGCATAGCTACAGGTGAAAAGGTTTCATCATAGTCCAATCCTGGTCTTTGACGAAAACATTTTGCAACGAGTCTAGCTTTGTAGGTTTCTACTTGTCCAAGTGTACCAATCTTCTTTTTGAAGATCCATTTGCATCCAACTGGTTTCATCCCAGGAGGAGCAACTTCTAAAGTCCATACTTTATTGGTGTACATGGATTCCATTTCGGATCTCATAGCATCCAGCCACTTCATCGAGTCAATACTCGTGATAGCCTGCTGAAAACTAGTAGGCTCATCATCATCGATGATGCAATCCTCTCGATCCCCATCTAGAAGAAAACCATAGTATCTTTCAGGAGGATGAGAAAGCCTACTAGATCTGCGGAGTGGTGTTGGTTCGTCATGTTCTATTGAAATTTGAGATTCTACTAAGTCCTCTGTAGCAGTTTGAGGTTCTGGAATTTCTTCCAGCTCTACCGCGCTCCCACTAATTTCTTTCGCAAGAAATTCGCTTTCTAAGAAGACAATGTGGCGAGCGACAAACACCTTTTGTTCTTCAGTGTGGTAGACCATGTATCCCCTTGAATGTTTGGGGTATCCTACAAACTTGCACAAAACCAATCGTGCCTCGAGCTTGTCCGGTCTATGCTTTTTAACATATGCCGGACACCCCCATATCTTGATATACTTGAGATATGGTCTCTTCCCGCTCTACATTTCATATGGAGTGGTAGACACAGACTTAGTTGTAACTCTATTCAATAAGTATGCTGCTGATTCTAGAGCAAATCCCCAGAAGGAAAGTGGCAACTCAGCACTACTCATCATTGAACGCACCATATCTAATAGCGTGCGATTCCTCCTTTCTGATATACCATTATGCTGAGGTGTATAAGGCGGAGTAAGCTGAGAGAGAATTCCATTCTCTTTTAAGCATTCAAGGAAACTGGTACTTAAGTATTCTCCACCTCGATCAGATCGAAGTGTCTTGATGCTTTTACCAGTTTGTTTCTCTACTTCATTTTTATACTCCTTAAACTTCTCAAAGGCCTCGGATTTATGTTTCATTAAGAACACATGTCCATACCTAGAGAAGTCATCAGTAAAAGTGATGAAGTAGGAGTGACCGCTTCTCGCATGTGTAGACATTGGACCACATACATCACTGTGTACAAGTCCCAAGAGTTCTGTGGCTCTTGCTCCATATCCGGTGAACGGAGATTTGGTCATTTTTCCTTTGATACATGATTGACAAGTTGCATATGATGAATATTCAAACGGATCTAGATATCCATTTTTATGTAACTTAGTCAACCTTGTTTCGTTTATATGATCAAGTCTACAATGCCATAGGAAGGCTTGATTTGAATCTGGAGCCTTTCTTTTAAGTGTGTTTTGAATATTGAAAATTCGAGGTTGATTAAGTATGTATATGCCGTTTTCCAGTGTTCCATACCCAATCAGTTCTTGATTTAGGAGAATGTTCATGACATTTCTTTCAAGCGCAAAATTATATCCTTCATTAGATAACAAAGATACTGATATAATATTACACAACATACCGGGAATACAAAAACAGCTGTACAACACCAAAATGTGCCCACTAGTCAACCCTAGGTGATATTCCCCTATTGCAATAGCATCTACATGCATTCCATTGCCCATCCGGAGAGTCATATCACCTGTCCCCAGTACTCTACTATTTCTCAGATCCTGCAATGAATTACAGATGTGAGAACCAGAACTGGTATCAAGTACCCATGATGTAGAGTTTACTGAAAGACAATTTTTGATTACGAACACACCTGAAGCAGAAGCAACAACTTGCTTCTTGTCCTTGGCTTTGAAGGCTATACAGTCCTTCTTCCAGTGCCCTTGCTTGTGACAATAAAAGAATTCGTTTATATCCGCTTTCACCCTTTCTGCCTTGTTCGTTCCCTGCACCTTCTTGACCCCACCCTTCGGTTTGGTGGCTTTCATCTTCTTCTTTCCTTTAGCTTTCGCTTTAGATTTAGAAGAGGATGATTGGCCAACATACAGAACGGGGGTCTTCTCCTTTTTCAAGGAGGTCTCTGCTACCCTCAACATGTTGAGGAGCTTTGGAAGATCAGCTTCCATTTCGTGCATGTTGAAGCTAAGCACGAACTGAGAGAAGGTGTGGGGAAGGGACTGCAAAATCAAGTCGATATACAAATCATTCTCTAGCACGCATCCCAGGTTTGCGAGTTCCTCAATGAGGCTGATCATTTTGAGGACGTGCTCTCCTACAGACGATCCTGGAGCTAACCTCATCTGGAAGAGTTTCCTTGAGGTCTCGTACCTCGCGATACGGGAGTGCTCTCTATATAATTCCTTGACATGGAGAAAGATGGATACAATATCCATACTCTCGTGCTGTTTCTAGAGTTCATTATTCATGGACGCCAGCACGATACACTTAGCTCGCTCACAGTCTAGATCCCAGGTTTTGCGAACTTCCTTGTCCACAACTGAGGAATCTTGTCCTGGGATAAGGGGAGGAACAGCGGTGGTAACATATGCTACTTTATCATAAGTCAGTGCAATGTTGACGTTCCTTAGCCAATCTTTATAGTTCTGCCCGGTCAGTATATTTTTTTCAAGTAATAGTTTTAGTCCTGTCATGGTATCTGCTAGAGAGAGAGAAAAGAAAACACTCAGCATATGCTTCTTGCAAGTTTAGATTGGTTATCAGTTTATCTAAACAGGATGGCTCCCACTGTTCCCTCAAATCCTCCTTCAAAACCTAAAAGAAGAACTAGTCAGGATTTAATCATACGTCACAATACTTGCTTAACTTTTTAGCCAGGCTGGTGTTGGTACTTCGAGAGAGGTTTTCCAACGCTTTCGCGAAGTTCCTTAATTAAATAACCTCTTTTCCCTGGAGGCGTAGCCCCTCTAACACCTTTCTGGACACCTACTTGGTTTATAGCATTGATTGTTAAGTGAGAAAGTTTCCCGAGAGTAATCCTACTCATCAGTGGGATCGGGATCCAACTATCATTGCATGTTGTACTAGATGGAAGCCACTCTAGTCACCACACTCCAGAAGGTATGCTAAATCTGCAAGTTTCCTTTATGTTTGAAACTCCCGATGTGAATTTTTACCCCAAGCTCTTATGACCTTGACGTAGGCCAACAAATTATAAGACGCAAGTCAAGTTCTACCCGTCGTTGTCCTGATTAATTTAGGTACATCGTACATGCTCTTGACGTAGGCCAACAAGGCTGTACGTCTGTCCTATACTAATGCATCTATCTTTACAACAAATAAGCAAACACACTGCTACCATCCACTATGCCTTGACGTAGGCCAACAAGCATAGCATGAATACGATGTGCTGTCTATTTGAAACGACGGAGGGTTACGGCTGGTTTTTGACAAAAAACCGTTAACGTAGTGAACTTGATACGATCGAAGGAACCATGATAGCCTTTATTAAAAGGAGTGGTTTAAGCTCCGTATTTAAAATTTTCTTTTTGAAGAAAACCGAGTGGTTTTGAAATTGTTCCAACGATTCAGTTTAGGTTTTATTTTTCTTTGCATTAAAAATAATGCGCCCCATCTTTAACCTATCATTACAGATAACAACGAAAATACAACGTCCTCTTATGCCATCCGCATTCGCCACGGGGTCCCGTCATCACCCGTTAGGTTACTTAACTAACGGCAGAGCGGGGGCTGGGCTAGTGCGAGTGTAAAACATAAGTGACGTCTAAATAACTATCATATATAGATATTGTACATTCGTCAGACGCAATAATAGGCATTCCAGATCACAGATAAACTTTATTGGATATGCAAGCAATCCGCGTTTCTATTGAGCCTGCAACGAAAGACGGATTACACAGTTGTGATGAATATCATTTATCCCACCCTAGACCCCTACGGGTACGGCAAACTACCCGCCAAGTACCCGAAGTGAAGCGGTCTCCTTCAACAATGTGAGTAGGCCACTAAGCACTTCGAAATACCCGGTAGTTTGTGCACCCCACCTTGGGTCTATCCTAGGAGCAAAAACAGTAAAAACAAATAATACAACGGTGGCTACAACCGCAACCTGGATGTGCCCCGCAAAATAATATTACAACTTATTACAATTACATCGAATGAATTAATACAATAACCCATCACAAAACCCCGGCTAATCATCACAACAATCCAATACAGTTCATAATCACAAACAGTTAAAACATTACAGATATGTGCAACCCCCTGCCAATCGACATACTAGCAGTTAGGGGAGGTTTACGAACACATAATACAGTTCATAGATATAATCAAACAAGCAAACATCGTATAATTTCGATCGATCAATCCCATTAGATTCTGCTCCAAGACTTCTCTGTAAACCTGAGACCTGAGCAAAAAATAAACATTCCAGAAAAGACAAAACATTCACAGAAGAATTACTGGGGAGATTTGGGGTGAATCGGGCTCAACTCGGCCGCGGATCCGCGGCGGATCGGTGGTTTCGGTCGCGGTTTCGCGGTGTGTTGGCCGATTCATGCACCTAAATTTCTCCAGTGTTCTTAGGTTTCCTTGTAGGTTATTCTGGAGGTCCCTGAAAAATTTTTGGACCTCGTTTTAAAATCGACAGAAACTATGTGAATACGATATCTTTTCCGGTTCGTTTTGCGTTCGAAATTCATACGACTTTGCAAGTGAGTTAATTATTGTTTAGTGAGGCTCTGATACCACTGTAAGTCGATGTGCAACACCCCACGAGTTGCGGGGAGGCGGAAATATGAAAAACGATCTTGTTCTTGAAGCATACATCGACTAACCGAAGATCTTTGCTAAACGATAATTAACAACTACCATAGAAGTTATTAGCTACTATGTAAAGAGATTATACCTAGTGATACGTGTCCTTCGTCTTTACGATCTCTTCGTCCTCCTCGGCCTCCTCCAAGTGATAGATGATCCATCCGAGAACCCTAATCCAAGCTTCACCTCAAAACTTGAGGTAACTAAGTTTCTCTAGTTGCTAATCAAAGGAACTTGGATCATATAGAGTTAGGTTATGGAATGTTTAGTCTTTTCTAATCCTTATTCTCAACTCATGAGTGGTAGGATTTGAGCTTGAAGAAAGAGTGGGCTTGAGGAGAGAGAAGGTGAACTAGAATAATGAATATGAAATTGTTTCTCACTTGATATATGAAGCATAATGAATAAATCAATAAATGAATAAAAAGAGATTATTCATCATGCTACATAAATGTATTATGAGTGATTCACTATGTGAGTCATTAAGCATTTAATAATGCATTAAATTAAATGCTTAATGACATAATGAATCACATATTATGAGTCACAATATCATTTAATGACAATGCCACCTAAACCCCTCAAGTCACCATGCTTCTAGAAGCTTCCCGGAAATTACGAGAACGCCCCTCCCATCCGTGAAAACACGGAAAAACTTTAGACCGTATAAATCCAATAACCTGATACTAGAATCTGGCTTAAACCAAAGCCGTCTAGTAAAAACTGTCTGAATGTCGTACGTGCGTTTAAACACGTATTCGTCTGAACCCTTGTCGTAAAACCGTACGACCTCTATATCGTTTCGCCTGGAGTTGGGAAAACTCTGTGTGGGACTCTAAAGACTCGATTACTACGCTGGCAGTGGGTTTAACCACAGACCGCAAGCGGCACTAGCTGTACGTAATGGTCCCCAGGTAAATGTCGATAAGAAGGCCGATGAGGAAACCCATCCGAACTCCTACTGAGCCTATCCGTGACAATATCCATGCAGTCCGGTCTCTTCGTCTAAGAGTATCGCATGTATGGTCTAGGGAGGTGGTAAACGTCAGACCCCTAATAACCGTACAAGTCGTGTCGGTATGGCTCAATCACCATCCGAGAATCTACTGATCAGTCTATCAGTAATTCTTAATCAGCCCTGGCCAGGGACTTATGGTAATGACCAACCGATCACCGTGCGATATCAACTCCCTATACCGGGAGAGACGAATCCCTAACAGTCACTCACTGCCTCCACGTGGCTCGGACTGAGCCCAACTAAAACCTGTTTGCACGACTCCTTTGAACCGTGGTAGGATAGTAATCAAAGCACAGTGGGAACTCACACGAGACAAATGACGACCTTAAGTCAACGGACTATCTGCACACATGTCACCTGAGAACTGCTATCTGACGTTAGGTATAAATACCATCCAGTCAGTTCTCGGCGAGTCCTGTCCGGTGTACTCACACCCAGTGAGCATCTGTATACAATCTTAGGTGCACTCCACTAATGGCTGCGGGACCAATCCATCGCCCCCTCCTCAGGGTCTAGATATGTATACACCAGTCTACTCCGGAGTATCGATGCCCAGTCTCGATACTCCTACGACCAGGGACATCTAAGGATGTGCCTATTGACTATCCAGCTCCCACTAGTATGACTGCCATCACAACGCCGGTAGTCAGGCAAACACCCTATGGGCTTTATCAACATGTATATATATATGAATACTACGCAAAATATATTATATGTTAAGATAAAAACAAACCAAATAACGTACTATCATATTAAGCAAGACTGTCATGTATATACATATCCCTAGTATCCTATACAATGAAGACCTCTAGGGCATATATATCCAACAGGTGGTAGGAGCAATAAGCCGGATAGTGGATCTCGTTTACTTGCTCAGGGTGTCGAGACTCCGGGAGTGTCATCATTTGATGATTCATGACAAGGTTGAATATTTTCCTTGTCTTGCCTTGAGGAAAAGAGTATTTTCGACCCATCTTTTTCATAAAAGACGGATTCCAGCTGACTTTTTCTCGATCGCGTGGCTTCTTGAATCCGCTTCGCTGTTTTTGAACGTCACTCCCGTTCTTTACCTTATTGTTGCTTCTTCGCCGGGCTTTCTTTTTTCCACGAGAGCGCACCGCTGGTTGAGGGTGAAGAGGATCGTCATCCTTCGTAGCCTGCTAAATGATATGTTGCGTCCTGGCTTTTTCGTAAATGGTCATTTCGCGGCTGTGGTCATCCTGAACCTTTTGACCTGCTTCTCTCATTAGCTTGTCAATCTGTTCTTCGAATGACGGGCTTGGTATTCCCAGGGCGGGCTCTCGCTCTGGTTTGATATCAGCGCTATCTGGAAATGCTTTCGCTTCTCTATCGGAGTTATTTATGCATGGCAGCCATGGTATCGTTCCCGTTTCTTGGACCGAACGTATCCAAGCCCAGTCGTCTCCATTCTCCCGTTGGGCATCTTTCGCTGAGTCCCGGGAACGTCCCAAATCTTGTTATAGAACTGGACTTATCGAGCAGTCTATTTGAAGGGCACGCCTTGGTATCTCAATAGCCTTTTCAGTCCCTCTGGGTAGTATCTGGACAGACGGATTGGTTGAAGCCTGTCGAGCGTGTTGGATATAGTGCCCTTGAAGTCAATTATTGGATCGCAGGTACGTGATTGCAATGATTGAGGAAGGACCTATACCAGTAGGACAGTCTTACTCGAGATGATAGTATGCTATATGCTTTGTCTTTATCATCATGTACATGTTGATAGAGCCCATAGGATTCTTGGTTGACAGCCAGCAGTATGATGGCGATCATATACGTGGGAGCTGGGGTCTATAAGCTCATCCATAATGTGTCCCTAGTCATAGGAGTTTCGAGACTGGGCATCGATATTCCAGAATAGACTAGTGTATACAGTTCGAGACCCCGACGAGGGGCGGTGGCCGGTCTTACAAGCCACTGGTGTCAGTTAGTTCACCTAAGATGTATACAGGTGCTCATTCGGTTATGAGTACACCGGACAGGACTCGTCGGGAACTTGCTAGTTGGTATTATACCTATTGTCAGATAGCAGTTCCCAGGTGACATGTGTACAGGTTAGTCTGTCGACCTAAAATCGTCCTTTGCCTCGTGTGAGTTCCCACTGTGCTTTGATTACTACCCTACCACGGCTCAAGGAGTCGTGCAAACAGATTTTAGTTGGGTACAGTCCCGAGCCACATGGAGGCAGTGAGCGGATCGTCGGGGATTTGTCTCTCCCGGTATTGAGGGTTGATGTCGCACAGTGCACGGGTGACCATCACCAGAAAACCTTGGCCAAGGTAGTCGAGAATTACCGATCTAGGATCGGTAGTTTCTCAGGTGGTGGGCTTCATACTGACATGAATTATCGCGTTAGTAGGGGTCTGATTTTATCCACCCCCCTAAACTCGATATGCGATATTCTTAGACGAACAAACCGGACTGTACGGATATTGTCACTGTTAGGCTCAGTAGGGTTTCAGGATGAGTTCGCTCATCAGTTTTCCTTTCATTCAATACATAGGCAACCGTTACGTACAACTAGTACCACTGACTTGCTTGTGGTTAAACCCACTGCTACTGTATTGAAGAGTCATTAGAGTCCCCCACAGACAGTTTCCCAAGTTCGGGCGAAACGTTGTAGATGCCGTATGGTTTTATGGCAGGGTTCGATCATATTTGTGCACTTGATCACGGATCATGATCGGACGGATAATACTAGCGGATTTTGGTTTAAGCAAGTTCTTGGTATTATATTGTGTAGGAATATTTTGTCTCGTTGCATTCGTATTCGGTCGGAATACAAATGCGGGTATGTATATACAGTTGTGGGGTAATCCTGTAATTCTTTACGGGATTATTTTTGAAGTTACCAGTTTTTCTTCACCCGCTGAAATATTAGCTTTAATGTTTATTTTGCGGAATTTGTTAGCTATCTTTTTTTCGGCCAATATTTCTATCTTTTTAGTAGTGGCCGGAATTTGATGGGGGAGGGGGCTTTACGTGGAAAAGTGAGTATTTAGTTGGAATATTTAATTTGAAATGGGCAAAATTTGGTGTGATGAGTGAGTCATTTTGGCTTTAACTGGGCATGGCCATTTTCCAATGTCAATGGCAGCATGGGCACAGAATGGATAAGGAGTGTGAGGGATTAATTTATTACTTTGTGTTACTTTCACCACTTGGTATTACACTCACCACTTCATTCATGGAAAATTCCACAGAGAGCATTATATTGGCCGGCCCCAATTTTCCATGCTAAGAACGACATTTTTTCCACAACAACGCAATTTAAAAGAATCCCCAGTGAACCCCCTGGTTTCATGTAAGCTTTCTTGAGCTTATGGCCGAGCACATTTCTGCCCCCTCCCCCCACCATTTTTGGCCGACCTCATTTTCCTGTAAGGATTTTTGTTCATGGAAATTTTTTTGCTCACTTCATTACTCATAAAAGGTAACTTCAATTTACATCCACCCAATCACTTGGATGGCTTGAGACAAAATATCCTACAAACTCTCTACTTTATCCTTGGACATGTCGGCTAGCAAACTTCATGTCCGAGTTACTTCAGTTCGAAGCTGGAGCCCGAATAAAGATTTGTTGACGTGGTGACACTTTGACGAGGAGACCGGAGAGCGGACTTGTTCGGCACAGTGGCGGGGAGCTAGGCAGAGATTGAAGACCGAAGGACACGGATCGATCTGTATAATCTCTGAACTCACTTTGTAGAATGCTAGATAACGGTTAATGGAACGATCCGGGTATTTGATTGCGGTAGCGCCGAGTTGTAAAAAGTTTTTGTTCCGCATTTGGCGTCGGATTGACGGCCGTGACACTGCCGTAGCCCAACATGGTATCAAAGACAACCCATTAACCACATACTAATTGTGTAGACAATGTTAAAATATCGAAACCGAAATAATTTGTAACAATACCAATGTTAGTTTTTTGTGAGTGAAGGAAATTTTTCTCGGTTGAATTTTTTGGGCTAAGTATTTCTTGCTGTGGAATTTCGTGGGCTATGTCAGCAGTGGGCCTTGGAAAGGTGAGGGGATGGAGTGTGCTGGGAAAAAAAAAATTGGTGTGAGTTCTAATTCTTATGTTGCAATCACCAATTTCCAAAGCAAGCCAATTTTATTTTTTTCCAAGCCAAAATTCAAGTGCACATATTTTCTTCACCCCAATAGCATTTTGTCTCTGGCATATTGGTTCATTGGTATTGCTAGTTTAGCCCAGTTATGATATGGATTTATCTAGTTGTTTGGGGGCTATTCGGGGTTATTTCGAAGTCGATATTTTCTAACATTGTTTAAAGTTTGCAGTGCATTACATTTCTATCTGCGACCGTGAATGTCATTCGAGCGGTAAATCTTGTCTAATTGCTATGGTCTTTTTAGACGGGTTTGCGAACGTGGCATTCACGTTGATATTTTTTGTTGTGCTGTGATGTTGCGGATTTGTCATGGTGGATAGCTTGTGTGCAATGGTAGTGCAGTTTGGATTTATTTGTACATTTGATATTACGGGACGAGCGTCTGACATGTGGACTGCCGTCACTGCCTGTTTGTATATTATTCTTTTGGGGCACGACCGGGTTGAGGTTGATGTACCCGTTGCATATATTTTCTTTTCTGTACTAGGATTATCCCTCGGTGGGGTGCACGGATAGCCGGGTTCTAGAGGGCAACGGGCCCGCATCTCATGGCGTTGAGACGGAGGGGGCTTCACTCTAGAATTGGCGGGCTATTCGCCGCACTCGTAGGGGGTATAGGTTGACCCAAGGAGGGGTGCTCAAGTTACCAGATTCCGTGAAGTGCTTGGTGGTCCATTCACTTTGCTGAAGGGGGCTGCCTCGCTTCACGTTTTTGCGGGTAACTTGCCGCACTCGTAGGGGTCTAGGTTTTTATTGCACAGGCTATCCACACGACCAGGGGAACGTCGGTTTTCACTTGCGGCTCAATGAAACCCGGGGCTCCCAGATTATCTGTATTGTTCTGTGATGCTTATTACTTTTCTGTGATGTTGTATTTATCACGCCTGGAGCGATTATTATATATTGATATATATATATATATATATATATATATATATATATATATATATATATATATATATATATATATATTAGTAGATGTTGTATATGTTTTGCATCCACGCTAGTCCAGTCCCCGCTCTGTCGTTAATTAAGTAACCTAACGAGTGATGACGGGACCCAGTGGCGAATGCGGATGGCATATACGTACATCATATTTTCGTTCTTTTCTGGTATGATCAATTGATGGGACTGCGTTGATTCTTATCAATGCAAGGAAAAACAAAGCTATATATGATGTTGTTGGAACCAAGATTTTTTAAAACTGACATTACAGACGTTGGCTTTTTGCTTTGCACAGTGGTATTCGGTTATGAATATCCAGCACCTCATTCGACGAGGCAAGGGCCGAGATCCCTTCATCGGGAGTGACCCCTTGGGCAGAAGTTTTCGTCAATGTAATAACTTCACTGTAGTCGATTACTTTTTACTTTGCATCGTGGTATTCAGTTTGGAATATCCTGCACCTCATTCTACGGGGAAAGAGCCGAGATCCCTTCACCGAGAGTGACCTCTTTAGCAAAAGTTTTCGCCATTATATATTTATAAAAACCACTTGGATTCCTTCAACGATATCAAGTTCATTACGTTAAGCGTTTTTCGCCAAAAACCAGCCGTAGCTCTCTGTCATTTCAGATTAGTATTGCTTAGTATTCGTGCTGCGTTTGTTAACCTTGTCAAGGCGTAGTGTGTGGTAGCTCTGTAATACTTTTCTGTCGCATGTGGATTGGTTAGGACAGTCGTTCGACCTAGTTGACCTTGTCAAGGGTCTGTGCGGGTGGGTCTAATGCAATCAAGATAATGACGGGTTGAACTTGATTAGGACCCTTTGACTTGTTGACCTTGTCAAGGTCACTTGGATCCTAGAGGTAAAAATCATATCGGGAGTTTCAAACATATAGGAAACTTGCCAGGCATGCGCATACCATCTGGAGTGTGATGACTTGAGTGGCTTCCATCAAGTTATCATACGATTATAGTTGGATCTCGATTCCCACTGATAAGTAGGATTACTCCTTGGATGATTCCGACTAATTCTTCTTTCAGGTTTGGAGGAGAATTTGAGGATACAGTGGGAGAGTTTCAGGTTAGAGTGCACGCTGAGTGTTTCTCTCTCTCTCTCTTTTAACTGCGACCATGGCCCAACCCTAGACTATAACTCAGTGACCAAGTTAACCGAACTCTTAAAACACTGGTTTTTGGATTGTCTGAGTTGCATACATCATTGCTACTCATTCTTTTACCTTTTAGGATTCTCCAGAACACCCCGTATTATTACGAACATCCACTTCCATTGGATAAATCCATCGTATGGTTATATACGAACTCGAAGGAACTTATTCCAGATTCGATGA
The DNA here is from genome assembly GCA_030015575.1 of Agapanthus africanus. Lineage (NCBI taxonomy): Eukaryota > Viridiplantae > Streptophyta > Magnoliopsida > Asparagales > Amaryllidaceae > Agapanthus > Agapanthus africanus. The sequence goes on from CM057339.1 coordinate 393,029,247, forward strand.
TGGATTCTGGTTCTGGAGAGATTGAATATGATTATTCAGTTGTCTTTCCTTTTACCTTCTCTCAGGTTGTGAGGACTCCTAGAATTAGGAGATGATACACCTATTACGCTTATTGGATAGTATTCTTCCAAACCATAGGCAGGTGCCGAAAGGTAGGGAATGAAGAAAACCAATTAGCCTATGTTGGGTGTACAGAAGGTAATAAGTAAAGAAAAAATAAATGGATTAGAAAGAGAGCAAAGTAAATTGCGACTGCTAAAATTCACGACCGAACCCCGTATTTCATCGCCACTCCTACTTCACCTTTGTATTTCTCCAGAACACCTCGTATCACTACGAACATCCACTTCCATTGGATAAATCCATCGTATGGTTATATACGAACTCGAAGGAACTTTTTCCAGGATGGATTCTGGTTCAGGAGAAATAGGAATAAGATTTATTCAGTTGTCTTTTATCTTTACCTTCTCTCAGGTTGCGAGTGCTCCTAGGATTAGGACAGTACACCTATTACGCTTATTGGATAGTCTTCTTCCAAACCATAGGCTGGTGCCGAACGGTAGGGAAGGAAGAAAACCATTAAGCTTAACGATGGTGTACTGAAGGTAACGACTAAAGACAAATAAAGGGATTTGGAGAGATGGAAGAGGCATTACTACGAATACCCGGATACCCCTTCAAAATATTTTCATGTTTCTGTTTCACTGTGTATTTTTAATAGAAAACTGATTTCCCAATTAGACCCTTGCTACAGGGTATGTATTTACCATGCTGGATTCTCACATCTGTATGGTTTTACAGATGATGAGTGAGAGTAAGTTATTGGGAATTAGGTGATCATCCTTACTATATCGGAATTCGTTGTAATTGGTGATATTTGAGGAAATCGCCTGGGTACAGTTTTTAACCTACGATGCACAGGGTTTGAGTTATTTAACTCAGCGGACTTGTCCAAAGTTTTGTATGTTGTCCAGTGTCCATTAGGATAAAGGGGTTGGTCCTCGTACTATATTCTGTTTACTTATGACTTCTCAAGTTTTGGACAAGTGTTTCGTAGAAATACAAGGTCCAAGTTTGAGAAGTTATAGGTACAAGAATAAAGTAGAGAACCAAGTGTCGCAAGTATCGGGATTCTTCAAGGTGATTGAAGATGTAGATACTTGTATGAGGTATTCAGTTGATAGTAATGGTTTTGAGAAACTTGTTTCTCTTTCAGGTTACTCATAATTGGACCCACTCCTAAGTTGAGTAATGCTGATTGGCCTCTCTCCATTTAGTTGACATGCACTGGAGACAGCTGCATGATTTGAATCTGATTCCAATTAAATTAGTGTCTTTGTTTCTATATTAGATATATATAGAATCAATTTATATCTTAACGATGTTAAGGTATAGGGAGTCGTCCGGCTGATGCTTAAAACCAGAATCCGGATAAACTCAAAGCACGTTTCAGTAATGGCTGTTTATGGGTTATCCCGGGCGTTGACGAGGTTAACTTTCTACCATCAGGAAGATCAATATTTATATTGTTCTTGACTCGCCACAGTTTTAGTAAAATGGATTTTTTCAGAAAACACAAGTGGGAGTATGGTAGAACTGGAGGTGATTCCAGAACCACAAACGATTACTGAAAATTTAATAGGACCTAAAGATTCAACCATGTTTGACATTCCATTGACCACTCCGCAGATATGGTGGGTAACCTCAAGCATCCGAAAGATACTCCGGTAGCCTCAAGGACGGTGACAGGGAGGTTCTTGTTTACTCAGACTTTCCATTGCTGCTGTTCCAGACTATGAGACCTGTTCCCCTCTGAACACAGAGACGCGACCGCGTAGGTCCGTCTTGCATGAAATTCGGGGCAGATACTAATTGGTGCTATCCGTCCACCTCTCCGAAGATGCCAAGTTGATTTATGGCACCATGTATCGAAGGTTTAAACGGATGCGGCCGATATAGAAGACTTCGTCAGATTCCCCCTCATCTGAGGGGTTTTTGATTGTGGGGACGCTCTTCCCTGCAGGCGCAAGCCCCTGCAGTTAATTACACTACCGCATCGCGATAACAACTTTCTCTTTCTCCGGATGGTTACTTCGTGTCATGGGTGTTTGTTTTGTTTGTGGTTGCCCGTGGATTGCATACGGAGCTAAGTTATGTTGTCGCCCGTAGGGCGTGGACTAGTCCAAATCCGTATCTTTCTTAGATTTGGGTTTGGGGGTTGGGTTTAAGGATACGTTAGCCTCATTTGAGACTAAGATCAACTTAAACGTTTGTTAAGGATACGTTAGTCTAAATTTTAGACTAAGATCAACTTAACGGGATCGTTTAGATCCGACAAGAGAGCAATTGAGCTCTGTTGTTTAGTTTAGTGACATTGCGGTTGGTAATTAGTTTAAGGACATTACGGTCCATTGTTAGTTTAAAGACATCGCGGACGAGGTTAAGGACATCATAGTCCGTGGGTTTAAGGACCCCACAGTCCGTTGTTAGTTTTAAGACATTACGGTCGAGGTTAAGGACATCATGGTCCATGGATTTAAGGACTCCATAGTCCAATGTTAGTTTTAAGACGTCATGGTCGAGGTTAAGGACATCATAGTCCATGAGTTTAAGGACCCCACAGTCTAGTTTAAAGACGTCATAGTCTGTGAAATGTGTGTTTGTCGAGACCCGTCACCTCTTTGAAGACGTTGAGGAATTACAACGACGAATATCAAAGGAGTGAAGAGATGTACCTTTGAACCGAGGTGAGTTGGTTGAAAGAGCAGATATGCTCAATTCAAAACAAGTTGAGGACTTATGGCCAAAATTGGGCTAAGTCCAATTAAAATGTTTTAACATTTTATTTTTTGTTCTGGCTATTAAGCCTTTATTTGGGCTCAGCCCTTTTAATAATGCTAGACATTAGGGATCTGACATTTTTGTCTTGCATTGAATGCATAGCATTTATCAGAAACAATGTTTATTCTGACAGTGCGCCACGTGGCGCGCCAGGCGCATTGCGCCAGTCAAAGAGCGCAATGCGCTTCTGTCAGGCAGCGCACACGAAGATGACACGTGTCGCGCTTAGCGCTAAGCACTAGTTTGTTAGCGCATTGCGCTTTTAATTCATGAGCGCGTTGCGCTAGTTTGTTGGCGCACCAGTGAGTGACACGTGGCGCGCTTGACGCTGAGCACCAGCCCATGAGCGCAGTGCGCTGTTTCAGAAGCGCAAAGCGCAGATTGTGTCTCTGGTTGACACGTGGCAGGTTTTGGTGTTGGGCACCGGTCTAATGAGCGCAAGGGTGCAATTCATGAGTGCAAGGCACTTTTCAATAGCGCAAAACGCATCTGATCAATTTTAAGATCAAAGAAAAAATTTATGTTCTTCAAAGGAGGCTTCTTCCTTAAGATCTAAGAACAAAAGTTCTTGTTTTTATAAAAGGCTCTGCCTTTATAGATCAAAGATCTATAAATGAAGTAAAATACTTCTTTTGTTTATTATTATTTTTTTATGATTAGATCTTCTGATCTTTTCTTTTAAATTAAAGAGCTTAGTCTTTTTATAGATCTAAGATCTTTTTAAAAGATGTTTCTTCTTTTTACTAGATTGTTTCATCTCTAATATTTAAGAACATAGTTCTTTTTACCTTGAAAATGAAGAAAAATCTTCTTTTTTCTAAGAGCTTTCTCTTCTTTAGCAGAGGGTTTTTCTCTCTCTTTTCTATGTGTTAGACTTGAAGTCTAGGGTCTTTTATATAGGGCCAAATGATTTGTTAAATCAGTTTTGAGAGATCTTTCTCTGATTGATTTGGAATAATTCCTACCATTGGATCTTTGATCCTAAGGCTTCTGTTTTACAGAAGATAATCTTCTTGTTTTAATAAGATTGAAAAAATCTTTCCATAACAGAATTTTAGTTCTGATTAATTAATAATTTATTATTAGTAGATCTTTTGATCTGACGGTGGGGAATTTTTAATCCCAGCGCTGGCGCACCTTGCGCTAGCGCACTTACGTTCGACACGTGGCGTGCAGCGCAGAGCGTAGGGTAACTGCGCTAGCGCACCTGTGTTTGACACGTGGCGCACAACGCGCAGCGCGCGGAATCTGAAGCGTTGCTTCAATTGAAATTTTGAATTTTGAAGCAGAGCTTTGCTCTCATTGGGGGTGCGCTGCCTAGGGCGCAACGCACCTGGCGCTAGCGCGTCTGCACTTGACACGTGGCACGCAGCGCGCGGAATCTGAAGCGTTGCTTCAATTTTTGAATTTTGAAATTCAAAGCAGAGCTTTGCTCTGATTGGGGGAAACAAATGCCCCCCACCGTTACGCTCACGTGGCGCACATGTGAGTGCAGTGGTGGCAACATCTGAGCCCTTGGATCAACTCAGAAGTTGAAGAGGCGGTTCAGTACCTATAAATAGGACCTTTGGTCCTCAGATGATTATCATCTTTTTCTCAAGAATTTTTATTCAGAGCCTTGCTCTTCTGTTCAAGAACTTTCGAGAGTTAGAACTCTACCAAACTTAGGTAAACTTAAATTAATTTTAATAAATTAGGGGTTTTACCCATTAATAGAGCCTTGCTCTCCATAGATCCTTGATATAAAGAAAACACCTTTAGGGTTTCATAAACAGAGCCTTGCTCTCAAGAATCCATAGATCTAAACAGATCTTTTCTTGGGGTTTCATATCACATGCATCAGAGCTCTGCTCTTTTGATAATATGTAGATCTTTCGATCTCTTGATGAAGAACTCTTAAGAGTTTTTTCATGGATCTTGAAGATCCCATAATTTTTAATTCTCAAGAATTAATTTTAATTTTACTTAATCTTTGATGGATTTTCCATCATCATTACAGAGCTAGGCTCTTTATGGAATTTTATTCCTTCATGACCAGGGTTTGACAAGTGTCACTGTTACAGAGCTTTGCTCTCAAAAGGAGATTTTCTCCTCTTCCAAAGGGATTTCTCATTCAATGAGAATATTCCTTGAGGATTTCCTCATTAATTGACAGCCTCATCCAATGATGAGGCTGTTTTATTAATTGATGCGTTGTCATCTGGATTTTGTGTGTCCATCTTTGGTCCCCTTTCCACTGCATTGCAGTGTGGTACAAATTTTAAAGTGCCGAGCTTCGGGGTTTTAAAATTAAATTATAATACTGATAATTAAATTCCGTTTTTTCTCGCAGGCGACATGTCTTCCGATCTTTCTTTCCCGTTTTTCCGTTCAGAGGGAGGATTCCCTGAGGCACCGGTAGACCGAGAGGTTCTCGCGCTCATTAGAGACTATGACCCAGAACACAAAAACTTTCACCTGTGGGGTAGGTGGTACAACCAGATTATCAAAGGTCGCCAAAGCTTCTCTTGTGCGACGCCGTTGGATCCGATCTCATCGATTTCGTATACAGATGCACCCTCGGTGAACTATGCCGTGGAGGTTGTCAATTGGACTTTGGAGGGTCTTCTTCAACCTTCGATTGCCGCCATACCCATGCAGCTGCCGGCAGCTTTGGATACTTTACGGTGGTGCATATGCCAGGGCGAGTCGTGCCCTTGGGGACAACCCTACAACATCGGGTTGACCCCCCGACATTCGGCCGGGTATTTGCAGTGGGCCAGGTACATTTTGTCAGCGAAGAAGACGCACCTGTTGAAGATCGGTCTATACCCTGCGGTTTATGCTTCGCCGTTCCAATATTCTGTTCCTCTAACATGGTGGATTAAGGCGTTCCTGGAGCAATGGAACATCCCAACCCATACCTTTCTTCTACTGGATATAGAAGTCTCCATCTCCTTAGAAGAATTTGCTGAAATTTCCGGTCTGCCGGTGAGGGGGGAGCACTATGAGGAGATGCTTCTTCCGGATGAATACGTCTTTGCCACCAAGCCGGTGGTGATGGGCCTAACGCCGTAGAACGCTATTCAGCACCAGTTTCCTAGTCTGATAAAGGTGCTGAACATGTACGAGAGCCTCTTCTTGGAATCCGGAGGCCAGGGGGTCAGCTTCGCAGACTTCATTGCCTGGTTTCTTCGCCCGGAGATTCTATCGCAACAAGGCAAAAAATTTGCCAAGCTCGACGATCCCTTCGGCTTTGGCTTGGATCGTCGACCAACACTGGAAGATGATCAGAAGGGTTTTTATCTTCCTGATGCCGCGATCATCCCTCTGTCAGAAATCGCCGCTCCGGGCATTGACGAGGAAACTTTCTTTCTCGGGTTTCTTGGGCTATGGTTGTGTTGGTTCGCGCTCCCCATGCACCCTCGCTATATGAGGCCGTCCGTCTTCTACCCAGCACATCGAATGGTGGCCGGAATACAAGTGGCCATCGGGATTGCCGGGCTGGCCCACCTGTACCATGGTCTTAGCATGGCGGCGGATACAACTGAACCGGGGGTGCAAGCTGCCAACTTCCCGATGCACTACTTTACTTCGTGGATGGAAATGCACGTGCTCGGGGTATTTGGTATTCATAAAAGACCCTCGTTTTACGAAAAATGCAAGCTCCCGCGAATTATGCGACCGGTTGACGCATCTATCGTGAATCCGTTTCAGCGGGAAGCTAGGGGCTTGCTTCTTCGTCCGCGCATGGTCGGGGCTGGTATGTCTTTCACGGACAAAGTCCTGACAATCGGCCAGGAAACTTCCAAGACGGTGTTGGCATTGCGCGACAATTTTAAGGACGGGGCCTCCGTGTTGAAAGCTCGGGAGATTCTACATCTATACTCCATCAGGCCGGGCTTCCTCGTATTCAGGCAAAATGATGCGGCGCTTTTTATGAGATACAACCCCCATCATTTTGCCCAGCAACTAAGTTATAACCAGAGGGTCCCACTGGAGGCATTTTTGGAAGAACCTGCTGCCACCAGAGAGGGGCTACGGGGTGTGCTGCATCACTTTATGCGCTTGAATACGGGCTCCCACTTCTTCATTAGCGAGCCAAGTTGCATCCCGAGGGCCCTTAACGTATACGGGGCCTGGTATCAGCACACGATGGGTGCTGTCATCACGGAAGAGAGGTGGCCGTTGCTCGATCGTAAGAGTGCGCCCCCTGCCAGCCATCGCAACGTCCCTTTAAGGCGACGGATCGCCGTGCCCCCTCCGCTAAGAGAGGCTGTTGCAGTTAAGCCTCCACGTATGCTAAGCCCGACGCGCGGATTGCCCCGTGATTCTGTGGAGACGGTGGATGCGCCATCGGTGCCTTGTGCTCATGTGGAGACGGTGAATATACCCTCACCTGAATCCGGCGTGGGCTCGGATATCGGGACTCGCCATCCCAAAGTGCCCACGAAACGCAATCTGGTGCTGGCTGCGACCGGAGCTCACTCACAGAAGAGGAAAAAGAAATCACTCTTCTCTACCGATGTCGTATTTGGTTAGGAGCCTCATGCTCCTTATAGTGAGGGCTTGAACGAGTATGAGATAAATGATGGCTTATTCATGCCGCCAGATGACACTGATCTGGCGGTTGCCATCGTAGCTTCCGAGCAATTGGCAAGACACGAAGAGGGGTTGGCTAACCTCGCGCGATCAGGTAATCATTAGTTGTATTTTCCACCATTGCATCATACTTCTATCATTGTTTTTTTGACTAACGCTTTTCCTTCTTTAATAGGCATTTCTACCGAAGAAGCTTTCGCTGCTTCTTTCAAGACTTTTGACGAAGAGGAACGACTTCGGGCATCCTTGGTCCTCGGTACATTTCGGTTCACCATGTTTCCGCCTTTGTTTCTTATGAATGATTTGACCCTTTCTTTGTCTTATCACAGGGACCACGATGCCGATCCCGCAAGCTGATGCGGAAATTCTTCCCGGGCCAGCTATCGAAGCCCCGGCCTCTTCGGTACTGCCGAAAGAGGCCTTACTTAAACAACCGATGACGGAGGCCTTGACGGCTCCAGAAGTAACCCTGGATATGGACGATGATGCCCTGTTGAAAGAGGCTTCTAGGAGGTCTGCTTTGATGGCCCGGGAGGAAAGGAAGCGCCGGAGGCGCGCAGCAAGGGAGCGTAATGCTGCTCTAGCTGTGGGTGCGGGCTCGAGCGCCGTTGCCTCTGCTGCTACTCCTTCAGAGGAGTCTCCGGTCGCCATGTCTACTGCTCATAGACGGACGGCACGTGCGGCTCGGGAAGCCAACGGTAACTCAACTCCAGGTAATGTGACTTGAGTCTCTGTTGTCAAAGCTTTAAGCTATCAGTTCTCATATATCTTATCTTTGCAGAGCCGAGTCTTCCCGAAGAAGTGGCAGCGACCACCAAGCCTGAGGGAGTAGTGGAGGAGGTAGCTGCTATTCCCGAACTCGGGGCGGCGACAGATGACGTGGTCGCAATTGCCAGGCTCGAGGTAGTGACCGACGAGACGGCTACCACGGCGGAGCCCAAAGCGGCGGTAGATGAGACGGTTACAATCACTGAGCCCGAGGTGGCGGCGAGCGAAACGGGTACAATTGCTGGGTCCTAGGTGGCCGCTCTTTCTCAAGAGTCGGGCACCGCTCCGATCATCGCCCTTCCCGCCTTCGGTTCTTTGTCGTCTCCCGGCATCGCAAGTGTGACGATGACTCTCGTGGAGTCAGGGGACGAGGCGACAGGAGGTGAGACCACTCCGATGGAGGAGGGAGACGCCGCTGTTGTATCGAGTGACGCCCTAGTCATGGCTCCTACCGGTGACTCATCAGGTAGATTTTAAGTCACCGCCCTTCTTTTTATTCTGCAATCTCTTTTCAATTTTTCCTAACAGGGTTTATCTTGTTTCTAATGTAGGTGTGGCTAGCGCTGATGTCGCGCTACTCGAGACAGCACCGTCAGCTACCGCCCTGACGGTGACCACCTCTCTGCCTTCTCTCACACCGTCACAAATGCTGGAAGGTATGGATTTGTGACCCATCAGTCTTATTTCTCGGCTGTATAATTCATGTACTGATGTTTCGTTATCGCGTTTTTGCAGGAGTCCTTTTTGACCGCCTGTACCAGGTGCTGCATCCCCACTTCTCCTTCTCATCGGAGGTTGCTTCATCCAGTGGCGCTGGTGCATACAGCTTTTAATTAATGCTCTTTCTTTTACTGACAATGAAATCATTTCTGATTCTTCTTTGCTTTGATTGCAATACTACATATTGAAGGAGGAGATGAGGGATCAGTTGCGTCGCTGGTCCTCCCGGCTTTGCCACCTGCTGCAGCTGGTATAGTAAATCCCATTTTTCATGAATCTCTTATATTTCTTGATCCGTCATCTGATTGTGATTTGTTTTGCAGCGGTCACTTCAACTTCAGCCTCTTTCGAATCTCGCATTATGATGCCGGCATGCCCCTTCTCCAGGCGTTCATCCTCAAAGGGTGCTGTGACGAGTCTGCGTATGCTGAGCGAATACGTCGAGGAGCTTGACGCGGAGGATCCTACATCTGCCGCAGATTTCGCTGCTGAGGTCAATCCGATGCTGGTGACGCTTGTAAATTTCCATGATGAAGGCGTCGTCGATTCTTGGGTTGATCACTGCAGGAAGATCGAGACCTGTCTGCATCAGCTTGAACTTATGCGTCTTGCCCTTGAGACTCAGGCTTTGAACTTCCAGCGGGCCGCATGGGTCGAGCAGAGTGCGTCCTTCCTCCGCCATTTCGAACAAGAAGCGACCTTGAGGTGGAAGGAATGCGAGGAGGCTTCCGCTGAGTCTATCCAATTGCGTGCCCAGGTCGAAGCGAACGCCGCACAACTGAGAGCTGTCTTTGACACTTTGCAGCGATGTATCTCGGACGGGCTTGTATTGAGACGGAAGCTCGACTCTATCGAGCGGGTTACGCAGAGTCGCAAAGCTGCCCAACGGGAAATCGATGAGAAGATTTCATCCTGCTTGCAACAAAGGACTCGAATCGAAGCGGAGCTGGCCACGGCGGCTGATCATGAGAAGGCACTGAAAGAAGTGCGAGAGCAGCTTACGGACTTGTTGAAAACACTTCCTTCTCAGTAGCTGCCTTTGTATCAATTATACACTTGTAATCTTTGAATAATATGTATCCATTTTTTATTCGTTTATATGATGTATCTTGTATTCAATTGAGTTCATGAATAAAAGATACACGTTCTTCGTAATGTCTTGTGTCATCTCTCTGCTTTCTTCTTTCTTGCTGTGTTGTTGGCCATGTGATTTTAGCAAGTGCGGTCTGTAGATAGTAAATAACTGTCAATCTTGTGCTCTTTGTAAGGTAGTGATGGCTTAGAAAATAGAGTTAGGATCTGTCACCAAAGACTTTTCAACTTTATGAGCCGTGAGGGTCTCATAAAGAATTTTCTCCCTACCGGTCGAGAGGATCCCGTAGGTGTAATTTCTCCTTAAGAATCGTGAGGATTCCTAAGTATGTTTTCTCTTGAAAGTCATAAGGATCTCACAAGAGAATTTACTCCCTTACGAGTCGTGAGGACCCGCAAGTGATGGATGAAGTTGTCCTTATCCGCATTTCACGGAGCTAGGAGTTTCTCTGGATACTTCCCACGGGTTCACTGCCGTGTTCTGCGAGGACCAGGCTCACTCTGGACGTTTTCCACGATACCGTAGTTTAAAGACATCGCGGTCGAGGTTAAGGACATCATAGTCCGTGGATTTAAGGACTCCACAGTCCGATGTTAGTTTAAAGACATTACGGTGGAGGTTAAGGATATTATAGTCTGAGGATTTAAGGACTCCACAGTCCGTTGTTTAGTTTTAAGACATCACGGTCGAGGTTAAGGGCATCATAGTCCATAGGTTTAAGGACCCCACAGTCTGATGTTAGTTTTAAGACATCACGGTCGAGGTTAAGGACATCATAGTCCATGGGTTTAAGGACCACACAGTCCAATGTTAGTTTTAAGACATCACGGTCGAGATTGAGGACATCATAGTCCGTGAGTTTAAGGACCTCACAGTCCGTTGTTAGTTTTAAGACATCACGGTCGAGGTTAAGGACATCATAGTCCATAGGTTTAAGGACCCCATAGTCCGATGTTAGTTTTAAGACATCATGGTCGAGGTTAAGGACATCATAGTCCATGGGTTTAAGGACCCCACAGTCCAATGTTAGTTTTAAGACATCACGGTCGAGATTAAGGACATCATAGTCCGCGAGTTTAAGGACCTCACAGTCCAATTTTTGCTCTGGATGCTTCCCACGGGTTCACTGCCGTGTTCGGTGAGGACCAGGCTCCGCTCTGGATGCTTCACACGGGTTCACTGCCGTGCTCTGCGAGGACCAGGATCCGCTCTGGACGTTTTCCACGGGGTCAGGAGTGACATAATCCGTGTTCCACGTAGCCAGGAATTTTGCTCTGGATGCTTCCTATGGATTCACTGCCGTGTTCGGCGAGGACCAGGCTCTGCTATGGATGCTTCACACGGGGTCATTGCCGTGCTCTGCGAGGACCAGGATCCGCTCTGGACGTTTTCCATGGGGTCAGGAGTGACATAATCCGTGTTCCACGTAGCCAGGAATTTTGCTCTGGATGCTTCCCATGGGTTCACTGCCGTGTTCTGCGAGGACCAGGCTCCGCTCTGGATGCTTCACACGGGGTCATTGCCGTGCTCTGCGAGAACCAGGATCCGCTCTGGACGTTTTCCACGGGGTCAGAAGTGACATAATCCGCGTTCCACGTAGCCAGGAATTTTGCTCTGGATGCTTCCCACGGGTTCACTGCCGTGTTCGGCGAGGACCAGGTTATGCTCTGGATGCTTCATACGGGTTCACTGCCGTGCTCTGCGAGGACCAGGATCCACTCTGGATGTTTTCCACGGGGGTCAGAAGTGACATAATCCGCGTTCCACGTAGCTAGGAATTTTGCTCTGGATGCTTCCCACGGGTTCACTGCCGTGTTCGGCGAGGACCAGGCTCCGCTCTGGATGCTTCACACAGGGTCAGTGCCATGCTCTGCGAGGACCAGGATCCGCTCTGGACGTTTTCCACGGGGTCAGAAGTGACATAATCCGCGTTCCACGTAGCCAGGATTTTTTGCTCTGGATGCTTCCCACGGGTTCACTGCCGTATTCGGCGAGGACCAGGCTCCGCTCTGGATGCTTCACACGGGGTCATTGCCGTGCTCTTGCGAGGACCAGGATCCGCTCTGGACGTTTTCCACGGGGTCAGAAGTGACATAATCCGCGTTCCATATAACCAGGAATTTTGCTCTAGATGCTTCCCACGGGTTCACTACCGTGTTCGGCGAGGACCAGGCTCCGCTCTGGATGCTTCACACGGGTTCACTGCCGTGCTCTTGCGAGGACCAGGATCCGCTCTGGACATTTTCCACGGGGTTAGAAGTGACATAATCCGCATTCTACGTAACCAGGAATTTTGCTCTGGATGCTTCCTACGGGTTCACTGCCGTGTTCGGCGAGGATCAGGCTCCGCTCTGGATGCTTCACACGGGTTCACTGCCGTGCTCTGCGAGGACTAGGATCCTCTCTGGACGTTTTCCACGGGGTCAAAAGTGACATAATCCGCGTTCCACGTAGCCAGGAATTTTTCTCTGGATGCTTCCCACGGGTTCACTGCCGTGTTCGGCGAGGACCAGGCTCCGCTCTGGATGCTTCACACGGGGTCAGAGTTGACATTATCCACGTTCCACGTGACCAGGAAGGGTTGACTTTATCCGCATTTCACGGAGTCGGAGTTTGACTCTCGGTCATCTGTACACCGCCGAGTCATGGAACTGGGAGTTGCCGCCATTCCGCTTTGCTTGATGTTGTGTCCATTGTAATAAGACGTTTGTTGAGATGATCTCTAGGCTGTCTATGAACCATTGAGATTTGGCTTCTCCTTCTGATGAAGCTTGGGAAGGAAGGGTGCGATTCCCTCTTTGTTTGCGCCCCTGGATTGTATACAGCGATTGATGTGATATCACCTGTAGGACATAAATTTCATTCATTTTTTTTTAATTTTTTTTATTTCTTTCCGCGATGCTCTATCATTTCAGCTTTTCGTGAAGGTCGCGATTGCCCAATCATTTCGGCTATTTTTCGCGGTGCCCAATCATTTCGGCTATATTTTTTATTTTTACTCCCTGCTTTTTATTGCGAGTTGCCCAATCATTTCGGCTATTTTGCATGCATATATTTTTTTACCTGCGTGAGATCCTTCATGAGACCCTTACGGCTCATGAAGGTGTTTCTCCCTACAAGTTGTGAGGATCTCGTAGGTGCGTTTTCTCCTTAGGAGTCATGAGGACTCCTAAGTATATGTTCTCCTGTAAGTCGTAAGGATCCTACAAGAGGGTTTTCTCCTTATAAATCGAGAGGACTTACAAGGGTTGTTCACCGTGTAAACATATCCCTAGTCACGGATGCGAATTTGTTAGGGAAATGTTTATTTGCGCCTGTGGATTGTATACAAGGGTCAGCATTGAGCCGCTTGTAGGGCAGTATCGGAGGTTGTGGGGCTGCTTAAGAACAGGTTCAGATCCCTGTAGCTTAAGACTTCCAAATCTTATGAGCCGTGAGGGTCCCATAAGAGGGTTCTCCTTACGAGTCGTTTGGATCTCGCAAGTGTGTTGCTCCTTTGTGAGTCATAAGGATCTCACGCAGGTGGTTTCTCCTTATAAAGTCGAGAGGACCTTGCAAGTGTCTTTTAACGAGATTGCGCCCTTTCGGGTTTTCACAAAAGTCGCCGGTAGCCCTGCTGTTTTTACTCATGGAGCCCTTTCGGGTTTTCATCCGTGCCCATTTTGCTTATGAATATACCGTTTTTCTTTTTTTTTCTTTTTTTTATTCTAACGAGGTTGCGCCTTTTCGGGTTTTCACAAGACTCGCCGGTAGCCCTGTTGTTTTTACTCATGGAGCCATTTCGGGTTTTCATCCATACCATTTTTGCTTATGGACGTACCGTTTTCTTTTTCTTTTTTTTTTATTCTTTTTTTTTTGCATCAGCTTTAGGACGCTGCAATCCATTGTAGCTTATCGACCTCTCGGTCAACGGATAGTTTTAGGACATAGTGGTTTAAGTACGTTTCGGTCCGTTGTTAGTTTAAGGACGTTTCGGTCCGTTGTAAAGGAAGCCGGTTACTACTTATAGAGTTTGGTCTTAGGAAGATAACGAGCGGACATAGGCGTCGTCATCTATCATTGACCTAGGCCGTGACTCGTCAAGCGTAGTACTTCTTCAGGAAGCAACCGTTTATTGGCCTAAAGGGCCTTTCACCATGCATGTCCATGAGTAGATAGGCTCCACCCTGGTATACCTTGTCTATGATATATGGGCCTTCATAGTTCGGCTCGAATTTCCCTCGTTTAGCACGATTGGGGATCATAGGTCTTTTGACCACTAGCACGAGTTCGTCTTGGCGGAATGTCCTCGGCCTAGTCAATCTCTCGTATGAGAGCGTCATCTTTGCTTTGTAAGCTTCCAGATTTTGTTGTGCCGTGAGCCGGGTTTCATCAAGAGCATCGAGCTCATCAAGCCGAAGGTGCCCATTCTCTTCGTCCGTTAGCTCGTAATGAACTGCGACTCATAGAGAGGGTAGCTCTATCTCAAGGGGGAGTACTTCCTCCGTACCGAATACAAATGCGTATGGCGTTGTATTCATGGCTGTCTTGAACGTAATTCGATACGCCCAGAGAGCTTCATGCAGTCTCTCATGCCAGTCCTTCTTATTTTGGGACACCGTCTTTTTCACGATCTTTGTCAAGGTCTAGTTGAAAGCTTCAGCTAGACCGTTAGCTCGGGGATTATAGATTGATGAATATCTCCAGTCTATGTTATGTTGTTGTGCGAAGCGGCTGATCTTGTAGCTTCTGTAGGCTAGCCCGTTATCGGAGATGATCCGTCTCGGAGTCCCAAACCGATAAATGACGTGCGTCTTGAAGAATGGAGGATATTCTCCGTCTTCACTTCCCTCAGCGGTACTGCTTCTGCCCACTTAGAGAAGTAATCGGTTGTGCTAAAATGAACCGATGTCCTCTGGACGATATTGGTTCGATGGGGCCGATTATGTCAGTCCCCCACATTTCGAACGGCCAGCTAGCCACTGTCGGATGTAGCGGATTCGGATGCTGATGGATGAAGTTCCCATGAATCTGGCACGAGTGGCATTGCTTCGCATACTCGAGGCAGTCTTGGATCATTGTGGGCTAATAATAACCCATCCGTTTGATTTTCAGTTTCATGTTCGGCCCAGCTTGGTGAGAACCGCAGAGTCCGTCGTGAGTTTCCTGAACGACTCTCTTCGCCTCTTCAGGTCCCAGGCATCTTAGCCATAGAGAATCAAATGATCTCTTGTACAGAGTATCATTGACGAAGGCAAAAGATATGGCTCGCTTCATGAACTGATGTTTTGAGGACGCATCTTCAGGCGTTCGATGGGATTTGAAGTAGTCTATAAAGATTTCTCTCCAATCCTCAACCTTTTCTTGGTCTTTTATTTGTAGAGCCGCTGGCTTGGTCATTCCCTTTTCCTCGGACGTCGCTGGAAATATTTCTGCCGGTGCGAGGACTCGATGGCTTTGAACAACAATCCTCACGTCATCGAGGTTTTCGTCAGCCAGTTCTTTAGAGAGCTTGGCTAATGCATCCGCCTTGCTATTTTCCGCACGTGGTATGCTTTCCAAGGTGTAGGAAGGTATTTGGGTCAGCAGTTGCTGTACCCTCTGGCCGTACTTCACCAGTTCTGGTTTGCACGTCTGATAGTCGCCGTTTACTTGACTAACGACCAGTTGGGAGTCTCCGTATATGAGGAGGTTTTCAATTCCCATGTCGATAGCGATCTCAAGACCTACTATCAAACCTTCGTATTCAGCTTCGTTGTTCGTCCTCGGCTCTGTTAAGGAGAAGGAAAAGCGCATATTCCTCCTTGTGGAGTTACAAAGATGAGGCCTACCCCTGATTTGATTATAGGGGTGCTTTGTTTGCGCTTCTTCATGGAAGACACTCCATCAAAATAAAGTTCCCATCGGGTGCCATTACTGCCGATCGTGTCAAACGCATATTTGTCTGGCAGTTCGCAATTCAGAGAGGAATCAGCAGGTATCGGATGATCAGCGAGGAAGTCGGCGTTGGCCTGGCCTTTCACTGCCTTAAGAGGATGATAAGTTATCGATAACTCCATTAAGAGCAAGGACTATTTAGCGAGCCATCCCGTTAATATGGCCTTTGACATCAAATATTTGAGGGGATCCACCTTCGATATGAGACAGACTTCATGCGCCAATGCATAATATCTGAGCTTTGTTATCGCGAAGATCAATGCCAGGCAGTGTTTTTCGATGGGAGAATAATTGCTTTCTGCCCCCTGTAGAACTCGACTCAAATAGTAGAGGGCTTTCTCCTTCCCTTGGTCGTTCTCTTGTGCCCATAATGCGCCTAAGGAACCTTCAAGGGCGGTTGTATACAAAATGAGAGGCTTTCCTTTGACCGGAGCAGCCAGCACTGGTGGGTTCTGCAGGTACTGTTTGTTCTCGTCTAGCGCGCTTTGGCATTTGCAATCCCAGCCGAACGGGGTTCCCTTCTTCATCAGGTGACTGTAAGGATGGCACTTGCCTGAGAGATTGGCTATAAATCGCCGAATATACGCGAGCTTCCCTTGGAGAGACCGCAATTGCTTGAGAGTCCTTGGCGGGGGCATCTCCATAATTGCCTTGATCTTTGACGGGTCTATCTCGATGCCTCGGTGTCTGACGACGAATCCCAGGAATTTGCCCGAGGAAACTCCAAACGCGCATTTGAGAGGGTTCATCTTCAAGTTGTATTGCCGAAGACGTTGAAATACGATCCTCAGGTGTTCTAGATGTTCCTCGTATGATTTGTTTTTCACCACAAGGTCATCGATATAGCACTCGACGATTTCATGTATGAGGTCATCGAAGATCTTCGTCATGGCCCTCTGATAGGTGGCACCAGCGTTCTTTAGACCGAAGGGCATTACCTTGTAGCAGAATATACCCAAAGGGGTCCGGAAAGCGGTATGTTTCTGGTCCTTAGGATGCATCTTTATCTGATTGTATCCCGATGATCTGTCCATGAAGGAGAAAACCTCGTGAGTGGATGTATTGTCTATCATTAGCTCGGTGATTGGTACCGGGAAATCGTCCTTCGGGCAAGCTTTATTGAGATCCCGAAAGTCCATACATATGCGCACTGTTCTATTTCTCTTCATCACTGGTACGATGTTGGCAATCCAATCTGGGTATTGAACCTCTTGGATGAAGCCGGAGTCAATCAGCTTCTTGACCTCGGCGTTGATGCTCATCTCGAGCTCGAGCCGCATTCTTCTCGATGCTTGTTTGATTGGCTTGACGTCTGGAGATATCGCCAATTTGTGTACAGAGATCTCTGGGTCTAGTTCTAGCATCTCGGAATAGTTCCATGCAAAGCAATCTATATGCTGCATAAGCACGTCTTTGTCACGACCCAAAATTCGGCCCGTGACCGGCACTTAACCACGTAACGTCTACAGGCGTAATGCAACTAAGTAAGCCGAAACCCAGAAATCAAAACCATTAAAAGTATTGAGTGTTAAAACATTTAATAGAAACATTTGTTAAAACGTTTAGAAAACCTTAAGTAACTTAGTAAAATTCTTTAAAGTACAAGTTATTTTCTTAAAAAATTTGGCAGCATTTCCTTTATAAAAACTAGCCCCAAAATCGGGTACAAAGCAATATATGAGTAAAATGATATACAATAAGAATAAGGCATTCCTAATGGGAGCAATCGCGCCCAACGGCGGAACAATCACCACAAATATAATATACGACGCCGTAGCGAAGAAATGAGCATGTATAAATGAAAACAAATATCATGAAAGATAAAGCTGCATAAATAAAGTCGGCTCACAACGAACTCGACACCAGAGTACAAAATAATATATATCGTCCTCACAACTGGTCTCTAAGTCAATACAGAAGTAGTAGATGGAGAGTACTAGATACAACAATATATACAACTGGAAAATAAACAGATACCGCACAAAACCCACCTATCAGCAAAAGGGCTAGCATGCCAACTGCAGTGGTATCTGTGTCAAAAGATGCAAGAAAACAGCCTACCGCGACTACTCCGAGGGGCAACCTGCAAACACTGTGGCACAATGGGGGTGAGTTTCCAACTCGTGAATAGTAGATAACATATAATGGTAATCGCGAGTATGCACGTACTGCGATACTCTAACATATGCCAACAGATAATGTCTATATGATGAACTGGATACGCAATAATCATGCTTAACAGGTGCATTTTAATAACATCAATATATATGATGAGCAGGGTATGCAGTAATCATGCAAAAGTACTCTATCAGGTACTATAACTACAGGATGAGATGTAAAATAATGAATGCTGAGCATGGGATAAAATATCATCTACACGGAATGTCAACGTGGAAAAATAACCGGTGTCCATCAATGCACCCAAATCCCAGTAAAACTCAGGCGCCGTCACTCTAATCGGCCCTCAAACCCTGTAAATCTCATAGAATCGTGAGTGCCCAACATCGGCACTCAAAATATCATCAAATGATCGTGTCCAGTATCGACAAGCAAATCCTCATGTATCGGACTCCGTCAATCCGGGTCAGCCCACGGGCTCCGTCTGCGGAATCGGCCCTCGGCCCCGGCAGTACGTGTCGTCCCGTATCCGTCTATCGACTCTGGTCGGTATCCTCCGGATAACCGCCAGGTCCAACCAATCACCGGTAGGTAGTAGTCCCTCTGCCAAGCTCACCGTCTACTGCACAGCAATCCGTTCTCGCCCCGGGTACCATACCGGGTCCACCATGTACCCGCAATCGGCCTCCTCCAGCTCCTCGATTCGGGTTCACATGTCACACATCTCAGAACCGAGAAAACGTATAGTGGACGCACTGAAATATCATATCAAGGGAAACCGGGTTTTTAAAATAGAGCATATTTTCTTAAATAATACCCCGGTTCCCAAATCCAGAAATCACATAAATCCAAACTCAAAGCGTAAATCTATGCGATGTGTCGTATGATACTAAGAGTAAAAGAAATGGGTAACCGCTCTTTTAAAAAGATCCAGTTTGAAAATATCTCATGCGGTCCCTTAGTTTTTAAATCATGCCAATATCATCCATGTTTGTAACATATGTATGTATATAGGTATGGATGTGCGATTGGATATGTACGCAATGTGAGTGTAGCCATGTACGTGTGCACTAATATGGGTATACGAGGTATATGTGCACAAGTATAGATATATCAATGAAGGTATGCGCTAACGTGAATCTATAGTGTGCATGTGCGCAAGTAGTGATATATCTGATAATATGTGAATATGCGACAAGTCATGACAATCATCAATGATGCGGAAATCAAACGATATGTAAATTATAGCAATCCTATAGTGCAAGTGTCATGGCAATCACTAACGGTGTGAGTGTAACATACAAATAGTGCTCGTGCAGCTTTAATCGTTAGTGGCAGTGCAGTGTTATATACTAGCAATTCTATATGCAACAAGAAGGTATGCTACAATAGTCTATATGAATATCTACGACTAAATATCCTATCACGCCCTGATGCTTTACGCCATACGGGCGATTTCCTCGTTGATGTTAAATCTACTCACCTGGTAGCGTGCTAAGTGTAGCCGACCACTTGCTTCCCCTTCTTTGCGGCGTCCGGCGTACCCGCCTGCGAACCTAGAATTTACACAAGAAATCCATATAAGCAAATATCTCGCGAAAACACGATATCGAACTCAACGAGAAACTCACGTCGCGAACTAAACGCGCGTGTATACGTAACATGTGTGCATACGCCAAAACCCAATGCGACACGCTGTGGCACACAGCGACACGCTGTGGCACACAGCAAACCAACTCAACACGCATCGTACGTGTCGCGCAAGTCCCGCTATGCTAAAAATTAGGTAAACGGTCCCAGATTTAATCTGGAACAAAAGCAGGAAAATCAAACAAGACCAAACCCTTCATAGTGCCTACAGAAAGCTACTTGCCAAAATCCAACACAAAACCCAACCATTGGGCCGGCGGCAAGGGGGTATCATACCGGCCCAAAACCGGTGGGTGGGGTCCAGGTCTTTAAACTAGGGTCCTAACACAATTCATAGCCTAGTGTATATGTTTTCTTACTAAAATTATTACCCTAGTAACAGCAGATTCTATATGTCATACGGGTTTAGCCTAAAAACGTTTCAAAACACTAAATTTGCCATAATAGGGTATTTTGTGGAACTAGGTGAGTTAACAGGAATCTAGTGATACCGACAACATATACTAGAGCTAGTCTAATCTTAAACCATCCTGAATCACCTTATTTCCCAACCAAACCCTCACAATACCGTCATAGTCCCCGATACACTAAAACTACCCTAAACTCTCCCAGATTTCTACCTGCAAACAATTAGGGAAAATAAATAATACCAACCCAGAAAAATACCCACCGACACCACTAGCCAAAGCACAACCACCCAAGGCATCAGGAAGGCCGGCGACGCCGGAAATGCAAGGGGAGGTCGCCGGGATTTTGGGAAGAGGGGGGTCTCGTATTTCAACAAACCAACCTATACTGCCTGCACACTATTCTGAAGTTGTTTGCTAAGATAGGAAATGAGCAAAGATATAGCAGATCTCAATATCTTACACATATATCAAAACCGTATTTTAAAACTTCGAGTTTTGCGACTTAAGGCGATCTAGCTGAATCTAGTGAAACTAATTGGTTCAAACAGTAATATTATCACTTAATAAGGTTCACTAGGCTATAAAAACTCTAACTTAACTAAATCTTACATCAAAACACAAATCTAGCACTAATAACCACAATAACCACTAACCGAAGCATTAAACAACACATAAACTTAGCAACAAGGAGTTGGGTTTAAGAAATATACCCCAATAGGTCGGAAGCAAGAAAAGGGAGGAGGAGAAGAATGGAAGGAGCTACTGCTGCCTGCTACTGCTGCTGTGCTGCTGCTGTTGATGTTGTTGCTGTTGGTGCTGCTGCTGGAGCTGTTGCTGATGCTGGTGCTGATGAAGCTGCTGGTGTTGATGCTGCTGGAGCTGCTGGTGTTGTGTTGTTGCTGTTGGTGTGGCTGCTGCTGCCTTGGTGCTGCTGCTGCCTTGGTGCTGCTGTTGTTGCTGTGTTGCTGCTGCCGCCTTGCTCCCACTGCTGCTGCTGTTGCTTCTGCTGCTGCTGCAGCTGTGTGTGTGTGTGAGTGAGAGGGAGGGCTGTGAGGAATGAGTGTTTTTTAAAAATAAATGAGGGAATAAGAGAGTCAAACCCCCCTTCTCTCACCTCATTTAATGAAGGCATGGCTCATGCCATGATGCCATTCTCTCTCTCTCTCTCCCCCCCTCACCAAGTCGACACCCTACAATTCAAATCATTTCTATATTAAAAAAAACAATTGACCCCAAAACACTTAAATAAAAACCCAAATAACTTAATTCAATTTAAAATTAGCTTAAGGAAAAATGGTTAGTTCACCATGGTTGCTAATCATGGTTTAACCCAAATTTAAACCCTAGTTTACATGCACAAGTGTGTGCAAGCCTAGGAAAATTCTAATAAAATATTCATTAAATTTGATAAATTATTTGAAAATCGTTTTGGTAAACTTTTTATTAAAAACCATATATTAAAATATAATTAGCCACTAATCACATCCTAAGGTGTTACAATCTTCCCCCCTTAAAGAAATTCGTCCCCGAATTTAAAAATATAGCTACGCATACCTTCAAAGAGATGAAGGAAATTCTTTCGCATCTCGCCCTCGGCCTCCCAAGTGACCTCTTCACCATTTGGGCTGCGCCAAAGCACCTTCACTGGTGGCAAGACCTTTGATCTAAGTTTCTTCATCTGCCGGTCCAATATCACGACTGGCTGCTCGGTGAATGAAAGATCGCGCTCAAGCTGAACGGTCTGATGCTGAATCATGTGCGAGGGGTCATGTAGGTATCTGCGAAGCATCGACATGTGGAATACGGGGTGAACATCTGGGAAGTCGGGTGGAAGAGCCAAACGATATGCTACTGCGCCCACACGCTCAAGGATCTCGAAGGGACCTATGAATCTGGGACTAAGCTTCCCCTTCCGTCCGAACCTCATCACTCTCTTCATCGGAGAGACCCTCAGAAAAACATGATCGCCAACTGCGAACTCTAATCTACGGCGGTGTCTGTCAGCATACAATTTCTGCCTGCTCTGAGCCGCCCTCATCCTGTCTCGAATCAGCTGTATCTTCTGGGTCGTCTCCTGTACGATCTGTGGCCCCAAAATACTGCTCTCGCTGAGCTCTGTCCAACAGACGAGCGATCTATATCTCCTCCTATACAAGGCCTCGAAAGGTGCCATCTGAATAGTATCCTGGAAACTATTGTTGTAGGAGAACTCCACCAAGGGTAAATGATTATCCCAGCTACCACCAAAGTCTAAAACGCACGCTCGGAGCATGTTCTCGAGAGTCTGAATAGTCCGCTCTGACCGGCCATCGGTCTGCGGATGAAATGCTGTGCTGAAACTCAAGCGGGTGCCCAAGGCCTCCTGAAGCCTCTGCCATAGTCGGCTGGTAAACTGGGTGCCTCGGTCGGACACGATACACATCGGGACTCCATGCAATCGTACAATCTCGTCGATGTATATCTGGGCATACTGAGCAAATCCGAAAGTCGTCTTCACCAACAGGAAGTGAGCCGCTTTCGTCAAACGATCTACGATCACCCAAATGGAGTCATACCCTCGTCTAGTCCTGAGTAGACCCATAATGAAGTCCATCGAAATTTGTTCCCATTTCCACTCCGGGATAGGTAACGGCTGTAGCTCTCCTGCTGGCCTCTGGTGTTCGGCCTTGACTTGCTGACAAGTCATGCATCTCAACACGAAGTCTGCGATGTCCCTCTTCATTCCGTCCCAGCAGTAAACATCTCTCATATTATGATATATCTTGGTGGAACCCGGATGAACACTATACACCGATCGATTTGCCTCCTCAAAAATCTCACGCCGCAGTCCCTCAGCATCTGGTACGCACAGTCTAGTCCCAAATCACAGTATCCCCTGATCATCGATCACGAACTCGGAAAATTTGCCCTGTCCGATCTGGGCCCTGATCTCTGAACAACGGTCATCATTGTACTGTGCCTCATGTATACGGTCAAGCACCTGTGGGCGTGCACGAACATGGGCAAGCTGTCCCCCGATCGGCGTGAACTCGAACTGCACTAGGCTGTCGCATAAAATCTGCCAATCTGCCGACGACTGTCTCTGTACTGCGCTCAAACAGGATAGACTACCCCCGGGCCTCCTGCTCAAAGCATCCGCCACTACATTAGCCTTGCCCGGGTAATACAAGATCTCGCAATCGTAGTCCTTCACTAGTTCCATCCAACGACGCTGTCTAAGATTTAGGTCTCGCTGCTGAAATATATATTTTAAGCTCTTATGATCAGTGAATATCTGGCACGACTCACCGTACAGGTAATGTCGCCAGATCTTGAGTGCAAAGACCACTGCAGCCATCTCCAAATCGTGAGTGGGGTAGTTCTGTTCATGTTTCTTCAACTGCCGTGAAGCATACGTGATCACCCTGCCATGCTGCATCAATACGCACCCTAGCCCCACTCGAGAAGCGTCACAATAGACCATAAATCCGCCCGATCTTGAAGGCAATGATAACACCGGCGCCGTAGTCAAACGAGTCCGTAGCTGCTGAAAGCTATGCTCGCACTCCTCCGTCCAATCGAAAGGAACTCCCTTCCGGGTCAACCCGTTCAAAGGTGCAGCAATACGGGAGAAATCCTGTACAAATCGTCTGTAGTAGCCGGCCAGTTCTAAGAAGCTGCGGATCTCAGTAACTGATGTGGATCTGGGCCAACGCTGAACGGCCTCGATCTTCTTCGGGTCTATACATATACCGTCTCGTGTAATCACGTAACCCAAGAAGTCTATGCTGTCAAGCCAGAATGCGTACTTGGAGAATTTTGCGAAAAGCTAGTGCTCCTTCAAAGTCTGCAGTGTGATCCGCAGGTGCTGCTCGTGCTCCTCTCGACTCCGGGAATACACCAAAATATTGTCAATGAATACGATGATGAACAAATCAAGATACGGCCTGAATATATGGTTCATCAAGTCCATAAAGGCTGTTGGGGCGTTGGTGAGTCCGAACGACATCACCAAAAACACATAATGGCCGTAACGCGTGCGAAAAGCTGTCCTCGGTATATCCTCCTGTCGAACCCGCAGCTGATGATATCCTGATCGCAAGTCGATCCTTGAAAAATACCCTGCGCCCTGAAGCTGGTCGAACAAATCGTCGATGCGTGGCAAAGGATATCTATTCCGCACGGTAACCCTGTTCAGCTGGCGGTAGTCGATACACAGACGCAAACTGCCGTTCTTCTTCTTGAAAAACAGGACCGGAGCACCCCACGGAGAAACACTGGGTCGAATAAGTCCCTTATCCAGTAAATCTTGTAACCGACCCTTCAACTCTCTAAGCTCCGCCGAGGCCATCCGATAAGGCGGTATAGAAATAGGCCCCGTGCCGGGAATCAAGTCAATGCAGAAAACAACATCGTGCTCAGGCGGTAGCCCAGGAAGCTCATCAGGGAAAACATCAGGAAACTCACAAACAATCGGAACCTGGTCCAACGTAACCTCTGTAGCTCTAATATCGCAAACATAGGCTAGAAATCCCTGACATCCCTTCCTCAACAGCTGCCCAGCGCGAAGAGAAGAAATCAAATTGTGAGGGGCGGCACAACAGTCCCCCTGCACAACAAAAGCCGACTCGCCGGGAAAACAAAATCTAACTATCTTCTCGCGGCAGTCCACAGACGCATAGCACGTGGCTAACTAATCCATGCCCAAAAGAACGTCGAAGTCCAACATCTCAAGAAGGATCAAGTTGACAGGCAACTCTCTCTCGCCAATACGGACAATACAGGATCGGAACACATGCCTAGCAACAAACGACTCTCCCACAGGAGTGGTCACGACAAGCGGCTGATCAAGCAACCCAGACTCTCTACCCAAACTCGGCACAAAGTGTGTGGAAACGTACGAGTGCGTGGATCCGGGATCGAACAACACGTGTGCGTCAACCGAACATGCTGATAGGGTACCTGAGACCCCTGCATTGGACGCCTGCGCGTCCTGATGCGTCAACGCGAAAACCCGTGCCTGTCCTCTACCTGTAACTGGCGGTCCCCTACGAGCAACTAGCTGTACTCTGTCGGCAGCTGGTTGTCCTCTACCTCGGCTACCTCGTCCTCTAGGAGCAAACCCTCCGCGACCACGGCCTCTCTGTGCATGAGCCTGACGCGGAGCAACAGTAGGTACAATAGGTAATGCCCTCTGGGGTAGAGAAGGTGGAAGTGTGACGTGTGGTACAGCAGTCTCGCCCTCATGTGGCTCCGGGCAATCTCGAACACGATGATAAGTACTCCCGCATCGGAAACATTTAGATGGCGTCGGCTGACCCTCCTGGGGATAAGTGCTGAACAACCGGCCTCGCCCCAAATCTCTGCCACCTGCAAGGTGTCTATCGCGGCGCCTAAATGGCCGTCTCTATGCCGGTGTATCAATATGAACTCTCTTCGGCTCTGGAACTACCGAAGTCTCAGCAAGGCGCTCCTCGACTAATAAGGCTGCGTCTACAGCTGCTGCATAAGTCTCGCAATACTGTGCACTGATCGCAAGGAACAGCGGTGTAAGCAAGCCTCGGACAAATCTCTTGACTCGCATCTCCTCAGTAGTCACAAGGTATGGGGCGTAAACTGATAGCTCGGTAAATAGCACATCGAACTCTGCCACTGTCATCTCTGGCGTCTGGCGTAAGGACTCGAACCTGCGCGCTCGGGCATCCTTGACACTCTGGGGAAGGAAGCGGGCTAGAAACACCGTCACAAACTCGGTCCAAGTCATAAGAGGAAGACCTGCTGCTCTGCCCTTCTCGATCGATTCACACCATTTCTGCGCAAGACCTTCCAGGCGAAAGCTCACGAACTCTACCCATCTCGCATCTGAGCATCAGAGTGAACGATATATCCGGGCCATCCTATCAATGAAAGACTGTGGGTCCTCGGCTGCATCGGTGCCTATGAAGACCGGAGGCTTCAGCCTCATGAACTTTGATAGCGATACTGTAATAACCTCCGTGGCTGTAGGGGCAACTGCCTATACTGTAGGTTCCATCGCGGTCCCCGCAACGGGTGGAACTACCTCTGGTCGTTGCGCTCGAAGTGTCTCGACTTGCGACCCTATCATCTGGCGTATCTCCTGCATACCGGCCCCTAGCATGGCGATCTGATCTGTCATAGGAGGAATAGTCTGCTCTGGTACAACAGGTGTACTACCCGGGTCAGTCCTTGTCTCGGACGAGTGAACTCGAATCTTGGCTCTCGCAGCCGCTCTCTGCGCCCTCGTAGTCTTTGGCGGCATAATGGCTGAAAAGAAAGTAGGATTCGATAAGGATACGGAAATCGAATCACAAGAATGTATACAATCATGAAGGAATTTCAATCAATAAGTCCTAAGGTTGCTTAGGCGGAGTACCGTGTCGCGAGTATGCCGCAGAACATACGCACGCTATGCCACTCTGCTTCAGACACCTACTCCATCATACAAGGGTCATCCTACACTCCGAAGGTAAAACCTACGCTCTGATACCAACTTTGTCATGACCCAAAATTCGGCCCGTGACCGGCACTTAACCACGCAACGTCTACAGGCGTAACGTGACTAAGTAAGCCGAAACCCAGAAATCAAAACCATTAAAAGTATTGAGTGTTAAAACATTTAATAGAAACATTTGTTAAAACGTTTAGAAAACCTTAAGTAACTTAGTAAAATTTTTTAAAGTTCAAGTTATTTTCTTAAAAATTTTGGCGGCATTTCCTTTGTAAAAACTAGCCCTGAAATCGGGTACAAAGCAATATATGAGTAAAATGATATACAATAAGAATAAGGCATCCCTAATGGGAGCAATCGCGCCCAACGACGGAACAATCACCACAAATATAATATACGATGCCGTAGCGAAGAAATGAGCATGTATAAATGAAAACAAATATCATGAAAGATAAAGCTGCATAAATAAAGTCGGCTCACAACGAGCTCGACACCAGAGTACAAAATAATATACATCGTCCTCACAACTGCTCTAAGTCAATACATAAGTAGTAGATGGAGAGTACTAGATACAATAATGTATACAACTGGAAAATAAACAGATACCGCGCAAAACCCACCTATCAGCAAAAGGGCTAGCACGCCAACTGCAGTGGTATCTGTGTCAAAAGATGCAAGAAAACAGCTTGCCGCAACTACTCCGAGGGGCAACCTGCAAACACTGTGGCACAACGGGGGTGAGTTTCCAACTCGTGAATAGTAGATAACATATAAAGGTAATCGCGAGTATGCACGTACTGCGATACTCTAACATATGCCAGCAGATAATGTCTATATGATGAACTGGATACGCAATAATCATGCCTAACAGGTGCATTTTAATAACATCAATATATATGATGAGCAGGGTATGCAGTAATCATGCAAAAGTACTCTATCAGGTACTGTAACTACAGGATGAGATGTAAAATAATGAATGCTGAGCATGGGATAAAATATCATCTACACGAAATGTCAACGTGGAAAAATAACCGGTGTCCATCAATGCACCCAAATCCCAGTAAAACTCAGGCGCCGTCACTCTAATCGGCCCTCAAACCCTGTAAATCTCATAGAATCGTGAGTGCCCAACATCGATACTCGAAATATCATAAAATGATCGTGTCCAACATCGACACGCAAATCCTCATGTATTGGGCTCCGTCAGTCCGGGTCGGCCCACGGGCTCTGTCTGCGGAATCGGCCCTCGGCCCCGGCAATACGTGTCGTCCCGTATCCATCTATCGACTCTGGTCGGTATCCTCCGGATAACCGCCAGGTCCAACCAATCACCGATAGGTAGTAGTCCCTCTGCCAGGCTCACCATCTACTGCACAGCGATCCGTTCTCGCCCCGGGGTACCATACCGGGTCCACCATGTACCCGGAATCGGCCACGTCCATCTCCTCGATTCGGGTTCACTTGTCACACGTTTCAGAACCGAGAAAACGCATGGTGGACGCACTGAAATATCATATCAAGGGAAACCGGGTTTTTAAAACAGTACGTATTTTCTTAAATAATACCCCGGTTCCCAAATCCAGAAATCACATAAATCCAAACTCAATGCGATATGTCATATGCCACTAAGAGTAAAAGAAAGGGGTAACCGCTCTTTTAAAAAGATCCAATTTGAAAATATCTCATGCGGTCCCTTAGTTTTTAAATCATGCCAATATCATCCATGTATGCAACATATGTATGTATATAGGTATGGATGTGTGAATGGATATGTACGCAATGTGAGTGTAGCCATGTACGCGTGCACTAATATGGGTATACGAGTTATATGTGCACAAGTATGGATATATCAATGAAGGTATGCGCTAACGTGAATCTACAGTGTGCATGTGCGCAAGTAGTGATATATCTGATAATATGTGAATATGCGACAAGTCATGACAATCATCAATGATGCAGCAATCAAACGATATGTAAATTGTAGCAATCCTATAGTGCAAGTGTCATGGCAATCACTAACGGTGTGAGTGTAACATACAAATAGTGCTCGTGCAGCATTAACCGTTAGTGACAGTGCAGTGTTATATACTAGCAATTCTATATGCAACAAGAAGGTATGCTACAATAGTCCATATGAACATCTACGACTAAATATCCTATCACGCCCTGACGCTTAACGCCATACGGGCGATTTTCCCGTAGATGTTAAATCTACTCACCTGGTCGCGTGCTAAACGTAGCCGACCACTTGCTTCCCCTTCTTTGCGGCGTCCGACGTACCCGCCTGCGAACCTGGAATTTATACAAGGAATCCATATAAGCAAATATCTCGCGAAAACACGATATCGAACTCAACGAGAAACTCGCGTCGCGAACTAAACGCGCGTGTATACGTAACGTGTATGCATACGCCAAAACCCAACGCGACACGCTGTGATACACATCAAACCAACTCAACACGCATTGTACGTGTCGTGCAAGTCCTGTTATGCTAAAAATTAGGTAAATGGTCCTAGATTTAATCTGGAGCAAAAGCAGGAAAATCAAACAAGACCAAACCCTTCACAGTGCCTACGGACAGCTACTTGCCAAAATCCAACACAAAACCCAACCATTGGGCCGGCGACAAGGGGGTATCATACCGGCCCAAAACCGGTGGGTGGGGTCCAGGTCTGTAAACTAGGGTCCTAACACAATTCATAGCCTAGTGTATATGTTTTCTTAATAAAATTATTACCCTAGTAACAACAGATTCTATATGTCATACGGGTTTAGCCTAAAAACGTTTCAAAACACTAAATTTGCCATAATAGGGTATTTTGTGGAACTAGGTGAGTTAACAGGAATCTAGTGATACCAACAGCATATACTGGAGCTAGTCTAACCTTAAACCATCCTGAATTGCCCTATTTCCCAACCAAACCCTCACAATACCGTCAAAGTCCCCGATACACTAAAACTACCCCAAACTCTCCCAGATTTCTACCTGCAAACAATTAGGGAAAATAAATAATACCAAACCCAGAAAAATACCCATCGACACCACTAGCCAAAGCACAACCACCTAAGGCATCAGGAAGGCCGGCGACACCGGAAATGCAAGGGGAGGTCGCCGGGATTTTGGGAAGAGGGGGGTCTCGTATTTCAACACACCAACCTATACTGCCTGCATACTATTCTGAAGTCGTTTGCTAAGCTAGGAAATGAGCAAAGATATAGCAGATCTCAATATCCTACACATATATCAAAACCGTATTTTAAAACTTTGAGTTTTGCGACTTAAGGCGATCTAGCTGAATATAGTGAAACTAATGGGTTCAAACAGCAATATTATCACTTAATAAGGTTCACTAGGCTATAAAAACTCTAACTTAACTAAATTTTACATCAAAACACAAATCTAGCACTAATAACCACAATAACCACTAACCGAAGCATTAAACAACACATAAACTTAGCAACAAGGAGTTGGGTTTAAGAAATATACCCCAATAGGTCCTAGGAAGCAAGAAAAGGGAGGAGGAGAAGAATGGAAGGAGCTACTTCTGCCTGCTACTGCTGCTGTGCTGATGCTGTTGATGTTGTTGCTGTTGTTGCTGCTGCTAATGCTGGTGCTGATGAAGCTGCTGGTGTTGATGCTACTGGAGCTGCTAGTGTTGTGTTGTTGCTGTTGGTGTGGCTGCTGCTGCCTTGGTGCTGCTGCTGTTGCTGTGTTGCTGCTGCTGCCTTGGTGCTGCTGTTGTTGCTGTGTTGCTGCTGCTGCCTTGCTCCCACTGCTGCTGCTATTGCTTCTGCTTCTGTTGCAGCTCTGTGTGTGTGTGTGAGTGAGAGGGAGGGATGTGAGGAATGAGTGTTTTTGAAAAAGAAATGAGGGAATAAGAGAGTCAAACCTCCCTCTCTCTCTTACCTCATTTAATGAAGGCATGGCTCATGCCATGATGCCATTCTCTCTCTCTCTCTCTCCCTCCCTCACCAAGTCAACACCCTACAATTCAAATCATTTCTATATAAAAAAACAATTGACCCCAAAACACTTAAATAAAAACCTGTTAGTGTTTATGCCCTAGAAGGCCATTACTGTATCATACTAGTTTGTATATTACTTAATGGAAGCTTGGGATATTCACATGTATATAACAGTCTTGCTAAACATGGTAGTATGCTACTTGGTTTTTCTATCTTAATATGTGAGTGTACGTATTGATAGAGCTCTTAGGATCTTGCTTGTCTACCAGCGTTGTGATGGCAGTCATACTAGTGGGGGCTGGGTAGTCTACAAGCACATCCTTATTCAGGTCCCTGGTCGTTGGATTATCGAGACAGAGCATCGATACTCCGGAGTAGACTAGTGTGTACGCTTCTCATCCCAGTTGGGGAGATGGTCTGTCCCACAGCCGTCAGTACGTCGTACTGGAGATAGTATGCAGGTGCTCGTTAGGTTACGGGTACACCGGACAGGACTCACAGGGAACTGTTGGTTGGTTTGATACCAGTCGTCAGTAAACAGTTCCCAGGTGACATGAGTACAGCGTAGTCCGCAGACTTGACACTGCTACTTCGTCTCGAGTGTGTCCCACTGTTCTTAGATTGCTACCCTACCACGGCTCAAAGGAGTCGTGCAAACAGGTAGCAGTTGGGTGCAGTCCCGAGCACTTGGAGGCAGTGGCGGTTAGACAGGATTCGTCCCTCCCGGTATTGGGAGTAGATATCGTGCTGTGTCAGAGAGCCATTACGCAAAGTCCCTGGCCAGGGCAAGCGAGATTTGCTGGTAGGTTCCAGTAGTTTCTCAGGGTGTAATGGGCTTCACTCCGACACGACTTATACCGCTATTAGGGGACTGACGCTTGCCGCCCCCCTAGGCCCGATATGCGATAGTCATGGACGAACGGACCGGACTGTATGGAGATTGTCACATCAGACTCTGTAGGAGTTCGGATGGGTTTACTCATCGGCCTTCTTATCGACAACTACCTGGGGACCGTTACGTACAGCTAGTGCCGCTTGCGGTCTGTGGTTAAACCCACTGCCAGCGTAGTAGTCGAGTCTCTAGAGTCCCACACAGAGAGTTTCCTACTCCAGGCGAAACGATATAGAGGTTGCATGGTTTTGCGACAAAGGGTTCGGACGCATACGTGCGTTTACGCGCGTACGACTTTCGGACAGTTTTTACCAGTCGGCTTTGGTTTAAGCCAGTTACTGGTATCCGGTTATTGGATTTTTACAGTCTAAAGTTTTTCCGTATTTTTGCGGATTGGAGGGGCGTTCTCGTAATTGTACGAGAAGCTTCTAGAAGATGTGACTAAGGAGGTTTCTTTTGGATAAGAAAGTGAGTCATGGTGGTGATTCATTCATTTCATTAATGCACATTTATTGCTTAATGACTCATGCTAATGAATCACCACTAGATATTTTATGAAGCATGCTTATTCATTTCCTTTATTCATTATTCTAAAAATAAGAATGCTTCATAATATTATGATACACTCTCTCTCTTCTCTCATTATCTTATCTCATATTCTCTCTCCTCAAGCTCTCATCTTCAAGTGACTAATCCTTAATCCTCATGTGTTGAGATCAAAGGTTTAGTTAGACTTAAGCATCCATAACCATCACTCTATCTCATCCTTTCATCTTTGATTAGCAATCAAAGTTGATTAGTTACCTCAAGTTAGAGGTGTAGCTTGGTGTCTTGCTCTCGGGTGGATCGTCTACTACCTAGAGAAGGTCGAGGAGAACAAAGGAGGACACAAAGACGAAGGACTTGTTTCGATCGGTATAATCCCTTAACACTATAGTTTAGTATAGCTATGTGTTTGGTTATTATTTGTTTAGCTTCGATTTAAGCGGTTAGTCGATGTTCGTTCCTTAAACTTGATCGTTTTTGTAAAATCCGCCTCCCCACAAGTACTGGGGTGTACTACATCGACTTACAGTGGTATCAGAGCCTCGCTAAACAATAAATAACTTAATTGCAAATTTGTACGAATTTCGAACGGAAAAACAAAGCCGCAAAACCCTAATTCTGTCAAGTTTCTGTCGAAGTTAAAATGAAGTCAGAAAATTTTTCAGGTATGTTCAGAGAGCTTGACATGACCACAGTAGAACACCCAAAAAATTTGGGTTTCTGATTCGTCTAAAGCGCCGCGGAAGGGCGGCGGATCCCACCGATCCGCCGCGTAACCGCGGCCGAGTTGACGAGTCAGGAACTCGTTTTTTTTGGGTGGGTCCCCTGTGGTGTTTTGGGTTTTCTGGAATGTTTAATTATTGCTCAGGTTACTGTTTAACAGAGCAGATTTTGGAGCAATATTGATGTTGTTTATTCGATCGAATTGTACAGTATTTGCGTACTGGATTATATCTGTGATTGTTTAATGTGTTCGTAAACCTCCCCCAACTGCTAGTATGTCGGTTGGCAGGGGCTTGCACATTTCTGAAATGGTTATATTTGTTTGTGCATATAAACTGTATTGGACTGTTGTGGTGTATAGCCGGGGTTAGCAATGGGTTATTGTTTAATTCATTTGTTGTAAATGTAATTTGTTGTAATATTATTTTCGCGGGGCACTTCCAGGTTGCGGTCGTAGCCACCGTTGTATTATTTCATTTTACTGTTTTTGCTCCTAGGACTGACCCAAGGTGGGGTACACAGACTGCCGGGTGGGTAGTTTGCCGTACCCGTAGGGGTCGAGGGTGGGGTAACGGCTATTCATCACAACTGTGTAATCTGTCTTTTCTTGCAGGCTCAAAAGAAATACAGATTGCTTGCAAATCCAATATTGTTTATCTATGTTCTGGAATGAATATCATTGCGTCAGACGAATGTAAAATATCTATATTTATGATAGCTATTTAGACGCCACTTATGTTTTACACCCGCGCTAGCCCAGCCCCCGCTCTGTCGTTAGTTAAGTAACCTAACGGGTGATGACGGGACCCCGTGGCGAATGCGGATGGCATAAGAGGACGTTGTATTTTCGTTGTTTTCTGCAATGATAGGTTAATGATGGGACGCATTATCTATAATGCAAAGTAAAATAAACCAAAGTTTAAATCGTTGGAACAATTTAAAAGAAACCACTCGGTTATATTTTAAAACAGATATTTTTAAAATGCGGAGTCTTAACCACTCCTTTTAAAAGCTATCAGGTTCCTTCGGTTATATCAAGTTCACTACGTTCACGGTTTCGCCAAAACCAGTCGTAGCCCTCCGTCATTTCATTTGGGTATTCAGTAGTATTCAAGCTATGCAGTTTTGGCCAACGTCATGGCATAGTGTTTGGTAGCTGCTGGATATTCATTTGTTGCATAGATAGATGAGTTGGTTTGGGACAGTCGTATTATCATTTGGCCAACGTCAGGGATATATACGGATGGGTTCAAATTAACAAGATAATGATGGGTAGAACTTGACATGTGACTTATGACATTTTGACCAACGCCAAGGTCATAAGAGCATGGGGTAAAAACTTATATCGGGAATTTCTAAAGAAACTGAAATTTGCAAAGAGATGCATACCATTTTGAGTTTGATGAATGTTGGTAGCATTCCTACAACATTATCAGACGATGATATTTGGATCCCGATCCTACTGTGAGTATATGATACTTATCAGGATATTCGTCACTTAACGATCAATGCTATAAACCTAGTAGGTGTCCAGAAAAGTGTCAGCGGGGTTACGCCCCCAGAGAAAAGAGGTTATTTAATTAAGGAACTTCGCGAAAGCGTTGGAAAACCTCCCTCGAAGTATCGACACCAGCCTGGCTGAACGGTTAAGCAAGTATTGTACGGTGAGAATAGTCTTGGCTAATTCTTCTTTTATGGTTTGAGGAAGGATTTGAGAAACAGTGGGAGCCATCCAGTTTAGATAAACTAAAAACCATTCTAAACTTGCAAGAGCATCATGCTAAAGAGTTTTCTTCTCTCTCTCCTAATTGCAGCGACCCTGAAAATGACTGGACTTAAGTTACTTTTAGAGAAAAATATACTGACGGGGCCAAACTATAAAGATTGGCTGCGGAATGTCAAGATGGCTTTGACCTATGACAAACTGGGGTACGTCCTCACCGCTACAGCACCTGCTGTCCTTGGTCCCAAATCCAGCAATGCGGATAAGGAAATCCGCAAAACCTGGGATTTAGATTGCGCGAGAGCCAAGTGCATCGTGCTTGCCTCAATGAACAATGAACATCAGAGGAGGCACGAGGATATGTCCCTAGATGGCATATTTCTCCATACAAAGGAACTTTATGGAGAGCAATCTCGTATAGCAAGATACGAGACCTCAAAGAAATTGTTTCGAGCGAGGTTGGCTGTCGGGTCATCGGTAGGTGAACATGTCCTACAGATGATTGGCTACATAGAAGAGCTCGCAGACCTTGGGACAACTTTGGATAATGAGCTCTATACAGACCTTGTTCTCCAGTCCCTTCCTCCCACCTACGCCCAGTTTATCCTCAACTTCAATCTTCAAGGAAAAGAAGTTGAACTTGCGGAACTCCTGAACATGTTAAGGAGTGCAGAGGGCACCTTGCAGAAGGCAAGGGAAACACCCGCTATGTTTATTGGCGGTGCATCTTCTTCCGGGTCCAAGGCTAGGGCCAAAGAAAGGAAGAAGAAGGCCGCACCCAGACCTAGAGGAGGTGTTAGTAAGGTGGGAAAGAAGGGAAAGAAAAAGTTTACAGCACCGGTAGTTGGCCTGGATGAGTGCTTCCATTGTCACAGGAAAGGGCACTGGAAGAAGGATTGCAAGGCGTGGAACGCCAAGAACCAGGAACCGAAGCAAGCTGTGGCTTCGACTTCAGGTGTGTTTGTAATTGAGAATTGTCTGTCAATCAACTCTGCTTCCTGGGTATTGGATACCGGATCAGGATCTCATATTTGCAATTCATTGCAGGCACTGAGAAACCGTAGAGTGCTGAAGGAAGGTGATATGATCCTCAGGGTTGCTAACGGAGCTAGCGTGGGAGCTGCGTCCGTCGGGGATTATCACCTAGGATTGACAAGTGGACACATTTTGGTTTTACATAACTGTTATTTTGTACCCAGCTTAACGTGTAATATCATATCAGTTTCCTTGTTATCAAATAAAGGTTATGATTTCACGTTTGTAAGAGATGTTGTCAACATCCACCTTAATCATGGTTTGATTGGGTCCGGTACTCTAAATAACGGCATATATGTGTTAAACCAACTCCAAATTTTCAATGTCCAGGACACACTAAAAAGAAAGTCTCCAGATTTAAATAAAGCTTTCTTATGGCATTGTAGACTGGGTCACATCAATGAGAGAAGGTTGACTAAGTTGCATAGAGGAGGATATTTGGACACGTTCGAATATCAAACTTATGACACTTGTCAATCTTGTCTCAAAGGAAAGATGACAAAGACTCCATTCACTGGACAAGGAGTAAGAGCGAGCGAGCTCTTAGGACTCATACACAGCGATGTATGCGGTCCAATGTCTACACATGCGAGAGGTGGTTATTCCTACTTCATTACTTTTACAGATGATTTCTCTAGGTATGGATATGTTTTCTTAATGAAGCATAAATCAGAGGCCTTTGAGAAATTCCTGGAATTCAAGAGTGAAGCGGAAAACCAAACAGGCAAAAGTATTAAGACACTAAGATCTGATCGAGGTGGAGAATACTTAAGTGCCGAGTTCCTAGGTTACCTAAAAGAGAAAGGAATTCTCTCTCAGCTTGCTCCTCCATACACTCCACAGCACAACGGTGTATCGGAGAGACGGAATCGAACCCTATTGGATATGGTACGATCCATGATGAGTAATACTGAGTTACCGCGATCTTTCTGGGGATATGCGCTAGAATCAGCGACATATATATTGAACAGAGTTCCAACCAAAACTGTGCCTACCACACCATATCAGATGTGGAGTGGGAAGAAACCCTATCTTCAGTATATAAGGATTTGGGGATGTCCAGCTTTTGTAAAAAAGCAGCATGTGGACAAGCTCGAGGCACGATCAGTACTGTGTAAGCTTGTAGGATATCCAAAGAACTCCAAGGGATATTGCTTCTATTACGCAGAGGAACAAAAGGTTTTTGTTTCTCGTAATGCCCATTTCTAGAACAACAATTTTTAGAAAAGGATACAAATGGGAGCGAAATAGAACTGGAAGAAATTCCAGAACCACAAGCTGCTACTGAAAGTTTGGTAGAACCAGAGGTTCAAGAAGAACAGAGCATTCCCGCACCCCTCCGCAGGAGTAGTAGGCCGTCTCATCCGCCTGAGAAATACTACGGTTTTCTCATAGACGGGGATAGAGAGGATTGCATCATAGATGATGATGAACCTACTGACTTCCAGCAGGCCATCCAGAGCGGCGACTCGGTACGATGGCTAGATGCAATGCGGACCGAGATGGAGTCCATGTACACCAACAAAGTATGGACTTTGGACTTTGCTCCAGATGGGGTAAAACCCATAGGATGGAAATGGATCTTCAAGAAAAAGATTGGTGTAGATGGACAGGTGGAAACCTATAAGGCTAGACTTGTTGCAAAGGGTTTTCGTCAAAGACCTGGTTTGGACTATGACGAAACTTTTTCTCCAGTGGCTATGCTCAAATCCATTCGGGTCCTTCTTACTATTGCTGCCTTCCATGATTATGAAATCTGGCAGATGGACGTAAAGACGGCTTTTCTGAATGGAAATTTAGAAGAGAGCGTCTATATGGATCAGCCAGAGGGTTTCAATCAGAGTGGGAGCAGCGGGAAAGTATGCAAGCTGCTTAAGTCCATTTACGGACTAAAGCAGGCATCGCGGAGTTGGAACATCTGTTTTGATGAGACAGTCAAAGAATATGACTTTATCAAAAATCCAGATGAACCGTGCATATATAGTAAAGTTGTGGCCAGAAGTGTCGTATTCCTCGTCTTGTACGTGGATGACATTCTATTGATAGGAAATGACATTCCTATGCTACAATCTGTCAAAGGATTCTTGTCACACAGGTTCTCCATGAAAGACCTGGGTGATGCCTCTTACATTCTGGGGATCCGGATCTATCGTGATAGATCCAAGAGGATGTTGGGACTTTCGCAGTCCAGGTATATCGACACTGTACTGAAAAGATTCAGTATGGAAGATTCAAAGCGCGGTAATCTACCGGCTTGTCACGGAATCACCCTCTCCAAAGAGATGTCTCCCAAGACTGATTTGGAAAGGGAACGCATGTCTATTATACCCTACGCTTCTGCGGTAGGCTCTATAATGTATGCGATGTTGTGTACCAGACCAGATGTAGCTTACGCACTAAGCGTGGTAAGCCGGTATCAGTCAGACCCAGGGGAGAAACATTGGATAGCAGTAAAGAACATTCTCAAGTACCTGAGAAGGACTAAGGAGATGTTCTTGGTTTACGGCGGAAAAGACCTCAGGTTGGAGGCCTTTGCTGATTCCGGCTTCCAGAGTGATAAGGACGATTCCAAGTCCATGTCGGGTTATGTCTTTACCCTCAATGGAGGGGCGGTGTGCTGGAAGAGCTCCAAGCAGGACACCGTTGCTGACTCGACGATGGAAGCGGAGTATATAGCTGCTTGCGATGCCGCAAAAGAAGCAGTCTGGATGAAGAAGTTCCTAACAGAACTTCAGGTGGTTCCTACCATAGTTGATCCAATACCTCTGTATTGCGACAACAACGGAGCTATAACTTTAGCGAAGGAACCAAGGTCCCATCAGAAGTCCAGACACATCTTGAGGCGGTATCACCTGATCAGGGAGATCATTGATCGTCAGGAGATCGAGGTTCGGAGAGTCGCTTCAGAAGAGAACATTGCTGATCCATTCACGAAGGCCCTTCCTCAGATTCAGTTCGAGAGGCTGCTCGAGATCATTGGTCTGCGATATGCCAGTACATGGCCCTAGTGCAAGTGGGAGATTGTTAGTGCTTATGCCCTAGAAGGCCATTACTGTATCATACTAGTTTGTATATTACTTAATGGAAGCTTGGGATATTCACATGTATATAACAGTCTTGCTAAACATGGTAGTATGCTACTTGGTTTTTCTATCTTAATATGTGAGTGTACGTATTGATAGAGCTCTTAGGATCTTGCTTGTCTACCAGCGTTGTGATGGCAGTCACACTAGTGGGGGCTGGGTAGTCTACAAGCACATCCTTATTCAGGTCCCTGGTCGTTGGATTATCGAGACAGAGCATCGATACTCCAGAGTAGACTAGTGTGTACGCTTCTCATTCCAGTTGGGGAGATGGTCTGTCCCACAGCCGTCAGTACGTCGTACTGGAGATAGTATGCAGGTGCTCGTTAGGTTACGGGTACACCGGACAGGACTCACAGGGAACTGTTGGTTGGTTTGATACCAGTCGTCAGTAAACAGTTCCCAGGTGACATGAGTACAGCGTAGTCCGCAGACTTGACACTGCTACTTCGCCTCGAGTGTGTCCCACTGTTCTTAGATTGCTACCCTACCACGGCTCAAAGGAGTCGTGCAAACAGGTAGCAGTTGGGTGCAGTCCCGAGCACTTGGAGGCAGTGGCGGTTAGACAGGATTCGTCCCTCCCGGTATTGGGAGTAGATATCGTGCTGTGTCAGAGAGCCATTACGCAAAGTCCCTGGCCAGGGCAAGCGAGATTTGCTGGTAGGTTCCAGTAGTTTCTCAGGGTGTAATGGGCTTCACTCCGACACGACTTATACCGCTATTAGGGGACTGACGCTTGCCGCCCCCCTAGGCCCGATATGCGATAGTCATGGACGAACGTACCGGACCGTATGGAGATTGTCACATCAGACTCTGTAGGAGTTTGGATGGGTTTACTCATCGGCCTTCTTATCGACAACTACCTGGGGACCGTTACGTACAGCTAGTGCCGCTTGCGGTCTGTGGTTAAACCCACTGCCAGCGTAGTAGTCGAGTCTCTAGAGTCCCACACAGAGAGTTTCCTACTCCAGGCGAAACGATATAGAGGTTGCATGGTTTTGCGACAAAGGGTTCGGACGCATACGTGCGTTTACGCGCGTACGACTTTCGGACAGTTTTTACCAGTCGGCTTTGGTTTAAGCAAGTTACTGGTATCCGGTTATTGGATTTTTACAGTCTAAAGTTTTTCCGTATTTTTGCGGATTGGAGGGGCGTTCTCGTAATTGTACGAGAAGCTTCTAGAAGATGTGACTAAGGAGGTTTCTTTTGGATAAGAAAGTGAGTCATGGTGGTGATTCATTCATTTCATTAATGCACATTTATTGCTTAATGACTCATGCTAATGAATCACCACTAGATATTTTATGAAGCATGCTTATTCATTTTCTTTATTCATTATTCTAAAAATAAGAATGCTTCATAATATTATGATACACTCTCTCTCTTCTCTCATTATCTTATCTCATATTCTCTCTCCTCAAGCTCTCATCTTCAAGTGACTAATCCTTAATCCTCATGTGTTGAGATCAAAGGTTTAGTTAGACTTAAGCATCCATAACCATCACTCTATCTCATCCTTTCATCTTTGATTAGCAATCAAAGTTGATTAGTTACCTCAAGTTAGAGGTGTAGCTTGGTGTCTTGCTCTCGGGTGGATCGTCTACTACCTAGAGAAGGTCGAGGAGAACAAAGGAGGACACAAAGACGAAGGACTTGTTTCGATCGGTATAATCCCTTAACACTATAGTTTAGTATAGCTATGTGTTTGGTTATTATTTGTTTAGCTTCGATTTAAGCGGTTAGTCGATGTTCGTTCCTTAAACTTGATCGTTTTTGTAAAATCCGCCTCCCCACAAGTACTGGGGTGTACTACATCGACTTACAAAACCCAAATAACTTAATTCAAGTTAAAATTAGCTTAAGGAAAAATGATTAGTTCACCATGGTTGCTAATCATG
This sequence comes from Agapanthus africanus, assembly GCA_030015575.1. NCBI lineage: Eukaryota > Viridiplantae > Streptophyta > Magnoliopsida > Asparagales > Amaryllidaceae > Agapanthus > Agapanthus africanus. Next base: position 393,069,658 of record CM057339.1, read on the forward strand.
GTTTAACCCAAATTTAAACCCTAGTTTACATGCACAAGTGTGTGCAAGCCTAGGAAAATTCTAATAAAATATTCATTAAATTTGATAAATTATTTGAAAATCGTTTTGGTAAACTTTTTATTAAAAACCATATATTAAAATATAATTAGCCACTAACCACATCCTAAGGTGTTACAATCTTTTAGTGTAGCCACCCTTTCTTCAGACAGCAACTCGCTGACGAACGTCGGCCGAGAGTTGTAGGGTGTTTTTCGTCACCCCATTGAGATGGTAATACGCGTGCGCTTATCAGGCGCATTACATATTCCCCCTGCCTAGGGTAGGCTGGGGTTTATTGATTGTGGGGATCCGAATCTCCGGCAGCCGCGGACTAAGCTGCCGTTAATTACCCCTCGCATTTGGAGCGAGGGAACCTCTGATTAACGGGTTAAACTGGTCATGCGAACTCAACGTACAGCGTGCGTGTGTTGTGTTTTTGAAAGGGGGTTTCAGATATATCGGGAGCCACACAGAGTTTTTTACGGGGGGTCCCGCTACCCGGATAGCGGGCTGGGGGTCAAGAAGGCTAGCAGCCCCCTTGCGGGGTGTGGGGCAGCGCCCCGACCCAAATTTTTTTTGGAAGGACAGTGTTGTGGAGTGTGTGAGTATATATACATATATATATATAACAAAAAAAGGAAAAGGCATCCAAAGGATGCGTGGGGAAAAGCGCTAGCGCGCCACGTGTCAGCATGTGGCGCTCGAGCGCAAAGGGCGCTAGCGCTTTGAGCGCTAGCACCCCACGTGTCAGCATGTGGGCGCTCGGGCGCTAGCGCTTTGAGCGCTAGCACCCCACGTGTCAGCATGTGGGCGCTCGGGTTCTAGCGCTTTGGGCGCTAGCGCTCTGAGCGCTAGCGCCCCATGTGTCAGCACGTGGGCGCTAGCGCTCTGAGCGCAAGAGCGCTAGCGCTTTGAGTGCTAGCGCACCACGTGTCAGCACGTAGGCGCTCAGGCGCTAGCGCTCTGAGCGTAAGAGCGCTAGCGCTTTGAGCGCAAGAGCGCTAGCACACCACGTGTCGGCTCGTGGGCGCTCGGGCACTAACGCTTTGGGCGCTAGCGCTCTGAGCGCAAGAGCGCTAGCGCACCATGTGTCGGCACGTGGGCGCTCGGGTGCTAGCGCTTTGGACGCTAGCACTCTGAGCGCAAGAGCGCTAGCGTACCACGTGTCAGCACGTGGGCGCTCGGGCCTTAGCGCTTTGGGCGCTAGCGCTCTGAGCGCAAGAGCGCTAGCGCTTTGAGTGCTAGCGCACCACGTGTCAGTGTTGGAGATAGTGCCCTCAGAGTCAATTATTGGATCACAGGCACGTGATTGCAATGATTGAGGGGAGGACCTGTCCCAGTAGGACAATCTTACTCGAGATGATAGTATGCTATCTGGTTTACCTTTATCATCGTGTACTGCTTTAGGTGACCTTACGAGTCGCTATTGCACGTTGATAAAGCCCCTAGGATTCTTGCTTGACTACCAGCAGTATGAGGGCGATCATATAAGTGGGAGCTGGGGTCTATAAGCACATCCTAAAATGGTCCCTAGTCGTAGAGTTTCGAGACAGGGCATCGATACTCTATTAGTAGACTAGTGTATACAGTCGAGACCCCCGACGAGGGGCGGTGGCCGCTCTCACAAGCCCACTGGTGTCAGTTGGTTCACCTAAGATGTATACAGGTGCTCATTGGGTTATGAGTACACCGGACAGGACTCGCCGGGAACCTGCTAGTTGGGATTATACCAGACGTCAGATAGCAGTTCCCTGGTGACATGTGTACAGGTTAGTTCATCGACCTGAGATCGTCATTTGTCTCGTGTGAGTTCCCACTGTACTTTGATTACTACCCTACCACGGCTCAAAGGAGTCGTGCAAACAGGTTTTAGTTGGGTACAGTCCCGAGCCACATGGAGGCAGTGAGCGGATCTTCAGGGGTTCGTCTCTCCCGGTTTGGGGGTGAGGTCGTGCTGTGTCTAGGAGAGCCAGAACATGAAAAGTCCTTGGCCAAGGCAGGAGATTTGCTGGTAGGTATTCCAGTAGTATCTCAGGGTGTTCTGGGCTACACTCCGACACGACTTGTACCGCTTTTGGGGGTCCTGACTTTTACCAACCCCCTAGGCCCGCCATGCGATGCTCATAGACGAACGGACCGGACTGTACGGATATTGTCACTGACAGGCTCAGTAGGATGTCAGGATGAGTTCGCTCATCGACGTCCCTTTTGGTCAGTAGCTGGTGTCCCGTCACGTATGGCTAATACCTCTGACGTGCTAGTGGTTAAATCCACAGCCATAGTATTGACGAGTCTTTAGAGTCCACCACACAGACAGTTACTCAAGTTTCGGGCGAAACGCTGTAGAGGCCGTATGGAGATATGGCAGGGTTCGATCAGATACGTGCAGTATTGCACGGATCGTGATCGGACGGTTTTTTACTAGCCGGCTTTGGCTTAAGCCGGATCCTAGTATTAGATAGTGTAGTTTTGTCTCTTTGCATTTGTGTTCAGTGGGAATACAAATGCGGGCATGTATTTGCAAGTGCGGGGTTTTCCTGTAATTTATTACGGGATCGGTTTTCTAGGGTTGCCAGTTTGCATTCCGTTCCGGCCGGTTTTCTCTTTTTCCTTCCCGGCCGGACTATCCGTTGGAGGGGTTATTTGCAAGTTCGCAAATAACTTTTAGTGGAGGGCTTCCTTGCATATTGTAGCCTTTGTCATGATTAGATTCCATTCTAATCACTTCTTTGCATTTATGAGAATGGGAAATTGATTTGATCAATTTATCTTTTGTATATCCTTTTTCTTTTTCCCACCAATTCCTTCTTGGGCCGGCCACTGTTTGGGATTGGAGTGGGGCCGGCCACTAGAGTGAGGGAGAGAGATGATTGTGTGGGTGCTGGTGTTTTAATTTGGATGAGGGGATTAATTTATATACATGGTTTTTCAAGTGAGGAAGGAATTTCTTATGCATAATTTTAATTCATACACTTCACACATCAATTTTCCAGTGAGCTAAAATGGGGGTGCAGGGGCTGTTTTAATGGGAGAGAGAGAGGTTCATTTTTGGGTGATTTGGTTGTCTCATTTCCTTGTAAAAATTGAGAGCATCATTCTTCTTTCTCCAAAGACTTTTTCTCATCTCCACATCCATGGCAACTTCTAACCCCAAAGAGATAAATTTCTACACTATTCTATAGCAAGCCTTGGACGCGTCGGCTAGCCAACTTCGCGCCCGAGTTGCCTCGGTCAAGAGGCGGGAGCCCGTAAAAGATTTCGGCTACGTGGTGCCCTTTCCGACGAGACGATGATGGACGGAGATTCCGTGAGAGATCGGAGTGGAGATGAAGACCGAAGGACACGGATCGCTTGGTATACTTCTCTACTCTTTTCTTTTTGCTAGTTAGCTAGGTTAATGGCCCGATCCGGGTGAAAAGTCCGCGGTGGTGCCGTTTTGCAAAGTTCGCAAAGTTTTTGTTTTCCGCGTTTCCGGCGTCCGATCGACGGCCCGGGCGCCCCCGCGGGCTTACAATGGTATCAGAGCCACGCCATTAACTTAGCCTAGCATGGTCTAGCACGTTTAGAACTCGATCGAACAAAGTTCCCAAAAACCGTATTTTTCATACTTCATGTTTCTGTCGAAATTTTTTCAAGCTCCAAAAATTTTTCAGGACACTGCAGAAACACAAGCATTAAATTCTAAGACATCTGGTAAAATTTGATGCAGTGATCTCTTAGTACGGCCGCGGAAACGCGGCCAAACCCCTGGTTTGGCCGCGGTTCCGCGGTGGGAAGGTGTGATCATTGCACCAAAATTTCCCAGTAGGCTTTAGACTTGGAAATAGGGCTTTTGGGACATTATTTTTGGGCCCAGATTTTCTGTAAGTGCTACAGTACTGCTTGGGGCCCACTTGATAAAATTTGTTCGATCGGATATTTTAAACATGCCAGTTCACAGTTTTTACATTATATCTGCGACCGTGAATGTCACTTGATCGGTAAATCCTGTCTAACTGCTATAGCCCGGTTAGACGGATTTGCGAACGTGACTTTCACGTTGATGTTCTGTGATTGTACTGTGTTGTTGTGGATCGGTCATGGGGATAGCCTGGTTGCAGTGGTAGTACAGTTCTGTTTTATATGTACATTTGTTATTGCGGGGCGAGCGTCCGACATGTGGACTGCCGTCACTGCCTGTTTGTATTATTATTTTGGGGCACGACTAGGTTGCGGTCGTTGTACCCGTTGTATGTATATTTTACTTTCTGTACTAGAATTACCCCGCGGAGGGGTGCACGGGTAGCCGGGTTCTAGAGGGCAACAAGCTCGCATCTCATGGCATTGAGACGGGGGGGGCTTCACTCTAGGATTGGCGGGCTATTCGCCGCACTCGTATGGGGTATAGGGTTGACCCAGGAGGGGTGCCCAAGTTACCGGATTCCGTGAAGTGCTGGGTGGTCCATTCACGTAGCTGAAGGGGGCTGCCTCGCTTCAGGTTTTGGCGGGTGACTTGCCGCGCCCGTAGGGGTCTAGGATTTTCATTGCACAGGCTATCCACACGACCAGGGGAACGTCAGGTTTCAGCGGCTCTGTGAAACCCGGGGATCCCAGATATCTATATTGATCTGTGTTGCTATACATTTCTGTGTTGCATTTTATCGCGCCTTGAGCGAATACTATATATTGGTATATATATTAGTAGATGTTGTATATGTTTTGCATCCGCGCTAGTCCAGTCCCCGCTCTGTCGTTAGTTAGCTAACCTAACGGGTGATGACGGGACCCAGTGGCGAATGCGGATGGCATATACATACGTCAGTATATTTTCGTTCTTTGTGGTGCGATCAATTGATGGGACTGCATTGATTCGGATCAATGCAAGTTAAACAAACCTAATTTGATGTTGTTGGAACACTTTTTCAAAAAGCTGTTATTGCAAGGACGCTCACTTTTGTTTTGCACAGTGGTATTCAGTTGGAATATCCTGCTCCTCAGTCGACGAGGCAAGGGCCGAGATCCCTTCACCGGGAGTGACCCCTTGGACAGAAGTTTGCGTCAGGGCAATAACTTCACTATAGCCGTTTACTTTTGCTTTGCATCGTGGTATTCAGTTGGAATATCCTGCACCTCATTCTACGGGGAAAGAGCCGAGATCCCTTCACCGGGAGTGACCTCTTTAGCAAAGGTTTTCGTCACTATATTTTTATAAAGCTATCCGTTCCTTCAACGATATCAAGTTCATTACGTTAAAGGTTTTCGCCAGAAACCATTCGTAGCCCTCCGTCGTTTCATATGGATGGTCAATAGTATTCAAGCTGTGTATGTTGGCCAAAGTCAAGGCACAGTGTTTGGTAGCTGTTGGGTATTCATATGCAGCATAGATAGATGCGTTGGTTTGGGACAGTCGTACTGCCATTTTGGCCAAAGTCAAGGGTAGGTACGGGTGGGTTCAAATTAACCAGGAAAATGACGGGTAGAACTTGACATGTGACTTATGATATGTTGGCCAAAGTCAAGGTCATAAGAGCATGGGGCAAAAATCCACATCGGGAGTTTTAAAAGTACTGAAACTTGCCAGATATGCGCATACCTTCTGGAGTGTGATAACGTGAGCGGATTCCGTCACGTTATCATGCGATGAGAGTTGGATCCCGATTCCCACTGATGAGTTGGTTTACTCCTCGGGTTATCCCGGCTAATTCTTCTTTCAGGTTTGGGGAAGAATTTGACGTTACAGTGGGAGGTTTCCAGATTAGATAAAGTGACAACCATTCTGATCTAGGTTAGAGTGCACGCTGAGTGTTTCTTTTCTCTCTCTCTTTGGCAGCGACCATTGACCCGACCCTAGACTATGACTCAGTGACCAAGTTGACCGAACCTACTTAACACTGGCTTTTGGATTGTCAGAGTTGCAAACCTCTTTGCCACTCCTACTTTTACCCTTTTCTCCGGGACACCCCGTATTACTACGAACGTCCACTTTCATTGGACAAAACCATCGTATGGTTATATACGAACTCGAAGGACTTCAAGGATGGTTTCTGGTTCTGGAGAAAACGGATAGGACTATTCAGTTGTCTTTTCTTTTCACTTTCTCTCAGGTTGCGAGTACTCCTTGGTTTAGGAGTAGTACACCTATTACGCAAATTGGACAGTCTTCTTCCAAACCTTAGGCTGGTGCCGAACGGTGGGGAATGAAGAAAGCCAATTAGCCTAAACGGTGTACAGAAGGTATTAAGTTCAGACAAAGCAAGGGATTAGTAAGAGGGCAAAGTAAATTACGACTGCTATTCACGACCAAACCAAGTATTTCTTCACCAATCCTAAAACACCTTTGTATTTCTCCAGGACACTCCGTATCACTACGAAGATCCCAGTTTATAGGATAATCCATCGTATGGTTATATACGAACTCGAAAGGAACTTGTTCCAGTTCGGGGATGGATCCTGGTTCAGGAGAAATAGGAATAAAGTACATTCAGGTGTCTTTTATCTTCACCTTCTCTCGCGTTGCGAGTGCTCCTAGGATTAGGACAGTACACCCTTTATGCTTATTGGATAGTCTTCTTCCAAACCATAGGCTGGTGCCGAACGGTAGGGAATGAAGAAAACCATTTGGCCTAAAGGGGTGTACAGAAGGTAATGACTAAAGACATAAAAAGGGATTTGGAGAACTGGCAAAGAATTATACGGTTATAGTTGTGAATCTGGATAATGGAAGAGGCATTACTAGGAATACCAGAATACCCCATCGAAACATTTCAATGTTTCAGTTTCACTGTGTACTGTTAAAACAAAACTGATTTCCCAATTAGACACTTGCTTCAGGGTATGTATTTACCAGGTTAGATTCTCACATCTGTATGGTTTTACAGATGATGAGTGGGAGTAAGTTATTGGGAATTAGGTGACCATTCTCATTATATCGGGATTCGTTGGAATTGGTGATATTTGAGGAAGCCACCTGGGTTGTTTGCCGGTCGACAAATATTTGGTTTTGAATATCCGTTGTTGTGCACCAATTTCAAATTGATATATCTGTACGTCTATTTTTGTAGAGTGAGACATATCTTTTTGAAATTATATCTATGACATTTACCTATACCAGTGGATGGTTAGGTAAGGAGCATTGAACAGCGGTGTAATTCTTCTTAACCAAAAGTACAGTTTTCAACCTACGACACACAGTGAATGAGCCACCAGACTCAGGGGACTTATACAGAGTATTGTATATTGTCCAGTGTCCATGAGGACAGAGGGGTTGGTCCTCGTACTGTATTCTGTTTACTTATGACCTCTCTAGTTCTTAGACAGGTGTTTCGTAGAAACACAGGGTCGAAGTTTTGAGAAGTTATAGGTATAAGAATAAAGTAGAGAACCATGTGTTGCAAGTATCGGGATTCTTCAAAGTGATCGAAGATGTAGATACTTGTACATGGTATTCAGTTGTTAGTAATGGTTAAGAGAACTTGCTTCTCTTTCAGGTTACTCATAATTGGAAGCATTCCTAAGTTGAGTAACGCTGATCGGCCTCCTTCCATTTAGTTGACATGCACTGGAGACAGCTGCATGATTTGAATCTGGTTCAATTAAATCAGTGCCTCTGTTTCTTGGATATAGAACAGTTCATATCTTGACATTGTTAAGATACGGGGAGTTGTCCGGCTTATGCTTAAAACCAGACTCTGGACAACTCAAGGCACGTTTCAGTAATGGCTGTTTGTGGGGTGACCCGGGCTATGACGAGGGTTGACTTTCTACCATCTGGAAGATCAATAGCGATATTGTTCTTGACTCGCCACAGTTTTATCAAAAATGGATTTTTTCAGAAAAACAGTAGTGGGAGTATGGTAGAACTGGAAGTGATTCCAGAACCGCAAATGATTACTGAAGATTTGATAAGAACCAAAAGATTCAATCTGGTTTGACATTCCATTGGCCACTCTGCAGATAAGGTGGGTAACCTCAGGCACTCGAGAGGTACTTCGGTATGCTCAAGGACGGTGGCAGGGAGGTTCTTGTTTACCCACACTTGCCATTGCTGTTGTTCCAGGCTGCGAGACCCGGCAGGAGGATGAGTATAGCGTCGTTCTAAACTGGCTTTAGAAGTGCACGTTTATATGACTCTGCCAGAGGGTTGTCATAGTCAGTGGGAGCAGCGGAAGCATTGGTGGACATCAGGCATATGTCTATTTATAGACTAAAGCAGATATAGCAGAGATAGATCATCTATTTCTGACGTGACAGTCATAGGTTTGACTTCATCAGAATAGGGGATGGATCTGTTAAGAAGGTAGTAGGATGTGATGTCCTGGTTTTTGATGACATACACAGAGTAGGAAGTAATATTCCTATACTACGATCGGTTATACTTTGGTCGTCACAATCGGAAGCAGTTTTAGAACATAAGTTGATGTTCTAGGGAATTGATAACGGCAGCCTCCTTTAGGAGACGGTTATCATTCCAGGCTTCCAAGGTGACATAGATGACAGAGTGGCTGTCAGAGTTATAGTTTTCCCTCTGACGAGGGGCAGTATTTTAGACAGTTGGTCCAGGTGGATACTGAGGGAAGGCATGGCGCAGGATACTGATTAAGTTCAGTTGACGATACAGTCTAAGAAGTTTGGATTTGGAGTTCATTTATGAGCTAGGTCCCATCAGACATCCAGACATTCTAAGACAGGTATTGCTCATTTCGGGAGATGGCTTTCTCTGCGAACATGAGATATAGAGAGACAAAGAAAGAAACATCAAAGCGGATCCACTCACTGAGGCTATTCCTCGAACGCATTAGTCTCGCAAACGAGCTTTGTGAGACTGACTAGTAGAGGAGTTGGGTGTTCGGTATCACACGGGCTGTGAGTATGCGACATCGCAATAATTAGCCTCGAGTGCAAGTGGGAGATTGTTGGAGATAGTGCCCTCAGAGTCAATTATTGGATCACAGGCACGTGATTGCAATGATTGAGGGGAGGACCTGTCCCAGTAGGACAATCTTACTCGAGATGATAGTATGCTATCTGGTTTACCTTTATCATCGTGTACTGCTTTAGGTGACCTTACGAGTCGCTATTGCACGTTGATAAAGCCCCTAGGATTCTTGCTTGACTACCAGCAGTATGAGGGCGATCATATAAGTGGGAGCTGGGGTCTATAAGCACATCCTAAAATGGTCCCTAGTCGTAGGAGTTTCGAGACAGGGCATCGATACTCCATTAGTAGACTAGTGTATACAGTCGAGACCCCGACGAGGGGCGGTGGCCGGTCTCACAAGCCACTGGTGTCAGTTGGTTCACCTAAGATGTATACAGGTGCTCATTGGGTTATGAGTACACCGGACAGGACTCGCCGGGAACCTGCTAGTTGGGATTATACCAGACGTCAGATAGCAGTTCCCTGGTGACATGTGTACATGTTAGTTCATCGACCTGAGATCGTCATTTGTCTCATGTGAGTTCCCACTGTACTTTGATTACTACCCTACCACGGCTCAAAGGAGTCGTGCAAACAGGTTTTAGTTAGGTACAGTCCCGAGCCACATGGAGGCAGTGAGCGGATCTTCAGGGGTTCGTCTCTCCCGGTTTGGAGGTGAGGTCGTGCTGTGTCTAGGAGAGCCAGAACATGAAAAGTCCTTGGCCAAGGCAGGAGATTTGCTGGTAGGTATTCCAGTAGTATCTCAGGGTGTTCTGGGCTACACTCCGACACGACTTGTACCGCTTTTGGGGGTCTGACTTTTACCAACCCCCTAGGCCCGCCATGCGATGCTCATAGACGAACGGACCGGACTGTACGGATATTGTCACTGACAGGCTCAGTAGGGTGTCAGGATGAGTTCGCTCATCGACGTCCCTTTTGGTCAGTAGCTGGTGGCCCGTCATGTATGGCTAATACCTCTGACGTGCTAGTGGTTAAATCCATAGCCATAGTATTGACGAGTCTTTAGAGTCCACCACACAGACAGTTACTCAAGTTTCGGGCGAAACGCTGTAGAGGCCGTATGGAGATATGGCAGGGTTCGATCAGATACGTGCAGTATTGCACGGATCGTGATCGGACGGTTTTTTACTAGCCGGCTTTGGCTTAAGCCGGATCCTAGTATTAGATAGTGTAGTTTTGTCTCTTTGCATTTGTGTTCAGTGGGAATACAAATGCGGGCATGTATTTGCAAGTGCGGGGTTTTCCTGTAATTTATTACGGGATCGGTTTTCTGGGGTTGGCAGTTTGCATTCCGTTCCGGCCGGTTTTCTCTTTTTCCTTCCCGGCCGGACTATCCGTTGGAGGGGTTATTTGCAAGTTCGCAAATAACTTTTAGTGGAGGGCTTCCTTGCATATTGTAGCCTTTGTCATGATTAGATTCCATTCTAATCACTTCTTTGCATTTATGAGAATGGGAAATTGATTTGATCAATTTATCTTTTGTATATCCTTTTTCTTTTTCCCACCAATTCCTTCTTGGGCCGGCCACTGTTTGGGATTGGAGTGGGGCCGGCCACTAGAGTGAGGGAGAGAGATGATTGTGTGGGTGCTGGTGTTTTAATTTGGATGAGGGGATTAATTTATATACATGGTTTTTCAAGTGAGGAAGGAATTTCTTATGCATAATTTTAATTCATACACTTCACACATCAATTTTCCAGTGAGCTAAAATGGGGGTGCAGGGGCTGTTTTAATGGGAGAGAGAGAGGTTCATTTGTGGGTGATTTGGTTGTCTCATTTCCTTGTAAAAATTGAGAGCATCATTCTTCTTTCTCCAAAGTCTTTTTCTCATCTCCACATCCATGGCAACTTCTAACCCCAAAGAGATAAGTTTCTACACTATTCTATAGCAAGCCTTGGACGCGTCGGCTAGCCAACTTCGCGCCCGAGTTGCCTCGGTCAAGAGGCGGGAGCCCGTAAAAGATTTCGGCTACGTGGTGCCCTTTCCGACGAGACGATGATGGACGGAGATTCCGCGAGAGATCGGAGTGGAGATGAAGACCGAAGGACACGGATCGCTTGGTATACTTCTCTACTCTTTTCTTTTTGCTAGTTAGCTAGGTTAATGGCCTGATCCGGGTGAAAAGTCCGCGGTGGTGCCGTTTTGCAAAGTTCGCAAAGTTTTTGTTTTCCGCGTTTCCGGCGTCCGATCGACGGCCGGGGCGCCCCCGCGGGCTTACAGTCAGCACGTGGGCGCTCGGGCGCTAGCGCTCTGAGCGCGAGAGCGCTAGCGCCCCATGTGTTAGTACGTGGGCGCTCGAGCGGCAAAAGAGAGTTGTAGTCCCTGAAAGGAGCACTTATTATTCTCTGTATTTATATATATATGTGTGTGTATATATATATATATATATGTATATATATACGAGGAGTTAAACTCCTAGGATGTTTTGAAGCTGATGAAGGGCTTCTCCCTTTGAGCCCTAGTTCTTCTCCAAAGTGGGGTCTCTGGAGACGGGTCTCCTTCTTCCTCCTTTGTTGGCAGGATCTTGAAGATCAAGAGATGTGAGATTTTAAAAATCTCTTCTTTTTGAGATCTAATGGTAGATCCAAGTTCCCCTTTGTGGGTTTTGTGGTGAAAAACTATTTAGTTTTGAAAAAGGAAGAGTAAAACTCTTGATTTAATTCAAGAAGAGAGAAGAAGGTTTTGGAACCTTGAGGAAGGAGGAAGAGGCACAAGCCCCAATTTTTTTTGGGAATGAAAAGGTATATTTTATTCATCATCATGTTGCCTTTATAGGCTTACATATTTACATATAGCCCCTTGGGCTTTACAAAATGGCATTTTGTCCATCCCATGGCTCATGTGCCATTTCTTTTTTGCACATAAGCCATGGGCTTACAAAATATTGGCTTTATGCCCATTTTGCATACATTCATGTATAAAAAATTACATAAAAATTATTTATTACATGATCTATATTTTGGCATGGAGGAGCTTGGCTACGGGCTCGACTTGGGCATGGGCCCGCTTGACCTGGGCTTGGGCCCACCTGGCTTGGGATTGACCTTGACTTTGACTCGGTGAACCGGGGTGCAAATTTTGACCCCAGCAAAGTGCCCCCCATCAATGAATGCACACCGCATGCATGAGTTGTGTGCACGAAATTGATGGATCTTGAAGTTGGACTTCGAGGTGGAACATCATTCCAGGGACAAAGCATCATTCCGGGGAGCATGATTCCTTGGGATCGGAGCATCATTCCGATTTGAGGAGCATAATTACAGGGTCAGAGTATACCTCGGAGAACATGATTCCCGGGGATCGGAGAATTATTCCGATTTGCAGCGCATAATTCTAGGGGATCGGAGCATCATTCTGAAGAGCGGAGCTTGATTCCAGGGATCGGAGCATCATTCCGAAGGGCGGAGCATGATTCCAGGGATCGGAGCATCATTCCGAAGGGCGGAGCATGATACCAGAGATCAAAGCATCATTCTGAAAGGCGGAGCATGATTCCAGGGATCGGAGCATCATTCCAAAGGGCGGAGCATGATTCCAGAGATCGGAGCATCATTCCGAAGAGCGGAGCATGATTTCAAGGATCGGAGCATCATTCCGATGAGCGGAGCTTGATTTCAAGGATCGGAGCATCATTCCGATGAGCGGAGCTTGATTCCAGGGGATCGGAGCATCATTCCGAAGAGTGGAGCTTGATTCCGGGGATCGGAGCATCATTCCGAAGAGCGGAGCATGATTCCGGGGATCGCAGCATCATTCCGAAGGGCGGAGCATGATTCTAGAGATCGAATCTTCATTCCGAAGGGCAGAGCATGATTCCAGAGATCGAACCTTCATTCCGAAGGGCGGAGCATGATTCCAGAGAATCAGAGCATCATTCCGAAGAGCGGAGCATGATTCCAGGGGATCGGAGCATCATTTTGAAGAGCGGAGCTTGATTCCGGGGATCGGAGCATCATTCCGAAGGGCGGAGCATGATTCGAGGGATCAGAGCATCATTCCGAAGGGCGGAGCATGATTCCAGAGATCGGAGCATCATTCTGAAGAGCGGAGCATGATTCCAAGGATCAGAGCATCATTCTGATGGGCGGAGGATGATTCCAGAGATCGGAGCATCATTCCGAAGGGCGGAGCATAATTCTAGTGATCGGAGCATCATTCTGATGAGCGGAGCATGATTCCAGAGATCGGAGCATCATTCCGAAGAGTGGAGCATGATTCCAAGGATCGGAGCATCATTCTGATGGGCGGAGCTTGATTCCAGGGATCGGAGCATCATTCCAAATAGCGGCAGACATTCTGACCGAAGCATAATTTCGATGCAGAGGTTAATTCCCAGGCGAAGAATAATCCCGACGGGGAAGGCAAATACTCTGAGGCGAAGCATGATTTCGACACGGGGTACGTTCTGAGACGAAGCATGATTCCGACGCAGAGCTTGTTGGTTGACTTGATTCCGAGACGGAGCATAATTCCGACGAGGTGGTCGTTGGTTGATTCCGAGCCGAAGCATAATTCCGACAGGGAAGACAGATACACCGAGGCAAAGCTTGATTTCGACGCTGGGTACACTCTGAGACGGAGCATGACTCCGACGCAGAGCAGGTTGGTTGATTTGATTCCAAGGCGAAGCATAATTCTAACAAGGAAGGCAGATGCACCATGGCGAAGCTTGATTTCAACGCGGGGTACACTCTGAGACGAAGTATGATTCCGACGCAGAGCTGGTTGGTTGATTTGATTCCGAGGCGGAGCATAATTCCGGCAGGGAAGGTAGATATCCCGAGGCGAAGCATGATTTCGACACGGGGTAAATTCTGGGACGGTGCATTATTCCGCCGCAGAGGTTGTTGGTTTGATTTGATTTGGGCTGACATCAGCATCGCTACACTGGAATATGGTACCAGGAGAGAATCATCATTTTCCATGAGAATATTTGAGGATTTTTTTTGTCGGCATCTGCATTGCTGCAATGGAATAATGCCAGGAGCAACTCATCATTTGTCCCGGGAGGATTTGGGAATTGGTTTTTGCTTGGCATCAGTATCGCTACACTGGAATATGGTACCAGGAGCGAATCATCATTTGCGCTTGTTTATCAGGAAGCGATGGCTTAGGAGATAGGTTTTAGGTCCCTATCACCTAAGACTTTTCAATTTTGTGAGCCGTAAGGGTCTCAGAAAGCGTTTTCTCCCTACGGGTCGTAAGGATCCCGTAGGTGTATTTTCTCCTTAGTAGTCGTGGGGACTCTCAAGTGTGTTGTTCCTTTGTGAGTCGTAAGGATCTCACGCGGGAATTTTCTCCTCACCAAGTCGAGAGTACTTTGTGAGTGCATCTCATCTCTTTTTTACGAGTTTGCGCCCTTTCGAGTTTTCACAAACTCGTCGGCAGTCCTGTTGTTTTTACTCACGGAGCCCTTTCGGGTTTTCATCCGTGCCCATTTTTCTTGTGGACATACCTTTTTTTTTTGAATCTTCACCGGCGGTGGGACTTTTAATGTGGTCTCACCGGGGAGGGATTGAGATTGTTTTACTCCCGTGGATTGTATACGGTTTTGCAGGATTTATGATCCAGACCGTAGGGCCGGAAAAATTTCGGGACTTGGTCGGCGTCTGCATCGCTGCACTGGAATATGGTACCAGGAGCGACTCATCATTCGCCGTTGGGGTACGGGATTTTGAATTTGGTTGGCGTCTGCATCGCTGCACTGGAATATGGTACCAGGAGCGACTCATCATTCGCCATTTGGGAGTTTGGGTTTGGTTGGCGTCTGCATCGCTGTACTGGAATATGGTACCAGGAGCGACTCATCATTCGCCGTTGGGGTATGGGATTTGGAATTTGGTTGGCGTCTGCATCGCTGCACCGGAATATGGTACCAGGAGAGACTCATCATTCGCCATTCGGGAGTTTGGGTTTGGTTGGAGTCTGCATCGCTGTACTGGAATATGGTACCAGGAGCGACTCATCATTCGCCACTTGGGGTTCGAGAAGCGATGGCTTAGGAGACAGGTTTAAATCCCTATCACTTAAGGCATTTTAATTTTATGGGCCGTGAGGGTCTCATAAAAGCATTTTCTCTCTACGAGTCGTAAGGATCCCGTAGGTGCATTTTCTCCTTAGGAGTCGTGAGGACCCCCAAGTGTGTTTTTCCTTTGTGAGTCGTAAGGATCCCACGAAGGTTTGTTCTCCTCATCCATCGTGAGGACACATGAGTGGGTCTTCCCAATGGAGCATAATTCCAAGGATGGAGACCAACCGCTGGACTGGTGATTGCAGTGGGGCATGGGTATGATGAGAATTATTTGAGCCCATGGATTGTATACGGTAGTCGACTTGGGGACCGGCCATAGGGCTGGAAGAATTTTGGGAAATTGGATTTTGGTCGGCGTCTGTATCGCTGCACTGGAATATGGTACCAGGAGCGACTCATCATTCGCCGTTGTTTTGTTTTTTTTTTTTTGTTTTTTTTTTGTTTTTGTATATATATATTTTTGTTTTACCGCGATTGCTCTATCATTTCAGCTTTTCTTATCGCGAAGGTCGCGATTGCCCTATCATTTCGGCTATTTATTCGCGGTTGCCCTATCATTTCGGCTTTATTTTTCAACTTTATTTTACTCGCTGATTTTTATTGCGAGTTGCCCCATCATTTCGGCTTTTCTTTTTTTCTTTTTATTTACACATTTTTTTACATTCCCAGTTTAATGACTCAGAGGTCGATTATTCCCAGTTTAATGACGTGGTGGTCGACTGCTCCCAGTTTAATGACGTGGTGGTCGACTGTTTTCAGAGAAAGGCAGATGTCTGAGAGAATCAGTTTCACGAAGAACTTCTTTCTCCGTTTGTATGAAATTGGCGGTCGCAGCTGGACTGTTTGTTAACACGCCTTTAGACAGTTCTATCTTTCCTGTCTTGTATTGCTTTTCGACCCAATCTTTGAAGACGAAGCAGTCCTCAATGGCATGACCTATCACTCTGTGATAGGGGCAGTATTTGGGGTAGTCGGTCATATTCGCTTCCTGCGGTCTTTTTGACTCTGGCAGTTGTAGACCGTTCCTCAGGGCGTCTTTAAATATTTTACGGATTTTGTCCCTTCTGAAGGAATAGACCTTATCCAGCTTCTCTTTCAGTGGAGATTCTCCTCCCTCTCTGAACACTGGCTTCCGAGGCTGGTTGGCACTAGGCCCGCTTTTCCCTCGCTTATTTCGGTTAGCCGAAGTGTTGAAAGATTCAGGATCGTCGGGATTTCCGCCTTTGCGATTATCGTCCTTTCGGTTTCTCCAAGACCTATTGTTATTTTTTGAGTCAGAGGAGGACTCCTGCTTTGAGCGTTCCAACATCTGGACTTTCCTGGTCAGCTCTTGGAATGTTTTGAGACCCGCGGTGCATAGAAACGGGGCCATCCAATTGTTGAGATTTCCGACAAGGAGACTGACAGATTGGTCCTGCTCTATCGGCGGTTCACATTTGACGGAGATATTGCGCCATCGGGTTATAAAATCCGTGCTGCTTTCGTTGTTCTTTGGCTTGGTCCTTACGAGCTCGGCAATGGTGATCTTATCGCTGACGCTCATGAACCTCTGCCGAAACAAAGATTCCATTTGGACGAAAGTTGTGACGGAGCCATCCGGTATGCTCGCGTACCATTCGAAAGCAACGTCGGCCAAGCTATTAACGAACTGGCGGAGGAGAAGTGCATCATTGCCCCCGGTATTCCCGCATGATGCTTTAAAGTGGGCGATGTGCTGATTCGCATTTCCTGTCCCATCAAATCTTCCAAATTTAGGGATGACATAGCGCTGGGAAATTCTACCAGATCATACTGAGCAGGATATGGTCTCCCGCTACTGCTAACATCTTTTTGCGCTTCGGCTTCAGCTACCAATGTTTTGACTTTGCTGGCAACCAAATCCATGATTTGATCTTGAGTTAGCGGGCTACTGTCATCAGTAGCCAGGACATTTCCCGAGATAGGATGCGACTGATTTTCATGCGGTTCGCCCACTTTTGGATTTGACAGAATAGGCGTCGGCTGCTTTGGGACACCATTTCCCGGTTCACGGGCAGAGCCCTATGCTTGATTGGGCGGCTGAGAGGCAAGTTGGGCCGTGAGCTGCAAGACGACGTTCGTCAAGTCGTCAATTTTAGAGTAAAGTTTGGCCATCTCCTTGTCTTTGCCTCTGAGCTGTTTTCGGAGCTCTTGGAGAAGTTGCTGCTCCGCATTTTTGGGACGGAAGATTGGCTCATCTTCGCTTTCCGAGCCCGACTCCTCATGAACTGAGGGCTCTCTCTGCTTATCAGCCTCACTGGGAGGATTTTCATCACCCTCCGTAGGACGCTGGTCTTGAGAAGTGACAGCTATATTCACACCCGGTTGGATTTGAGATGTGGTGGCCCCATCCTTGCATTTGCTGCGAAGGTTGTCGCTGGGACGCGTGCCCACCATGTAGACAGTGTGGACCACATATCTAGCCATTTCCCCATCTTCAGCGGGGTAACCCTGTTCTTCGAACCCTATGAGGTTCAGCCTAGCAGGAGCCCTAGCCCTTTTGTTGGCTCTATATCTGAGCCTTTTCTGCCTTAGCTTCTCAATTTTAAGGGCTTGGCGAGCATCTTTTTCCTGGGAAGCCACCGTGAGTCGATTAGCCGGGAGCTTAGAGAAGACACCCGATCGAGCAGTTGTCAAGAGCACCGCCGGAGCTTGCTCGAGACACCTTGTTGCTTTGTTGGTGTTGATGGCTTTGCCCCCAGCTGGGGCCAAAGAGAGTTGTTCGAACACCGACTTGCGTTTGAGTTGGGGCGCCTTCGAGACCACCACATTTAGCCTCTTGCCTTTCGAGACCGGTTTGTCTGCCACCGGGGCTTGAGAAGCTGGGATGGCGTTAGCTGACACGAACAGGATAGAGCCGAATGGTAGCGACGACTCTTCCCATTGTCGCCTGAGACTGGCCGGAAGGACCGTCCTGACGTCCATCTTCATCGTGTAGGAGATGGGAGCTGAGTTCATCTTTGGAGACATCGTTGAGAAGTGATTGCTTAAAAACCTGCATGAAAGGGCATTATTTTAGTATAAATATTGATATGTATATTGATTGAGTTCGCATGAATGCTTAACCCGAAATTTGGGAGGAGAGATAAGTCCAACCGGACGTGCCAGAATCTGTAGGGTGTTTTTCGTCACCCCATTGAGATGGGAATACGCGCGCGCTTGTTAGGCGCATTACAGATTCTCCCTGCTTAGGGTAGGCTGGGGTTTATTGATTGTGGGGATCCGAATCTCCGGCAGCCGCGGACTAAGCTGCCGTTAATTACCCCTCGCCTTTGGAGTGAGGGAACCTCCGATTAATGGGTTAAACTGGTCATGCGAACTCAATGTGCAGTGTGCGTGTGTTGTGTTTTGAAAGGGGGTTTCGGATATATCGGGAGCCACAAAGAGTTTTTACGGGGGTTCCGCTACCCGGATAGCGGGCTGGGGGTCAAGAGCGCTAGCAGCCCTCTTGCGGGGTGCGGGGCAGCGTCCCGGCCCAAAATTTTTTTGGGAGGGACAGTGTTGTGGAGTGTGTGAGTATATATACATATATATATAACAAAAAAAGGAAAGGGCATCCAAAGGATGCATGGGGAAAAGCGCTAGCGCTTTGAGCGCTAGCACGCTACGTGTCAGCATGTGGGCGCTCGAGCGCTAGCGCTTTTGGGAGCTAGCGCTTTGAGCGCAAGGGCGCTAGCGCCTTGAGTGCTAGCGCCTTGAGCGCTAGCGCCCCACGTGTCAGCACGTGGGCTTTGGGCGCTAGCGCTCTCGGCGCTAGCGCTCTGAGCGCTAACGCCCCACGTGTCAGCACGTGGGCGCTCGGGCGCTAGCGCTCTGAGCGCAAGAGCGCTAGCGCTTTGAGTGCTAGCGCACCACGTGTCAGCACGTGGGCGATCGGGCGCTACCGCTCTGGGCGCAAGAGCGCTCTGAGCGCAAGAGCGCTAGCGCACCACGTGTCAGCACATGGGCGCTCGGGCGCTAACGCTCTGAGCGCAAGAGCGCTAACGTTTTGAGCGCTAATACACCACGTGTCAGCATGTGGGCGATCGGGCGCTAGCGCTTTGGGCGCTAGTGCTCTGAGCGCAAGAGCGCTAGCGCCCCACGTGTCAGCACGTGGGCGCTCGAGCGGCAAAAGGGAGTTGTACTCCCCGAAAGGAGCACTTATTATTCTCTGTATTTATATATATATATATATATATATATATATATATATATATGAGGAGTTAAACTCCTAGGATGTTTTGAAGCTGATGAAGGGCTTCCCCCCTTGAGCCCTAGTTCTTCCCCAAAGTGGAGTCTCTGGAGACGGGTCTCCTTCTTCCTCCTCTGTTGGCAGGATCTTGAAGATCAAGAGATGTGAGATTTTAAAAATCTCTTCTTTTTGAGATCTAATGGTAGATCCAAGTTCCCCTTTGTGAGTTTTGTGGTGAAAAACTATTTAGTTTTGAAAAAGGAAGAGTAAAACTCTTGATTTAATTCAAGAAGAAAGAAGAAGGTTTTAGAACCTTGAGGAAGGAGGAAGAGGCACATGCCCTAATTATTTTTGGGAATGAAAAGGTATATTTTATTCATCATCATGTTGCCTTATATAGGCTTACACATTTACATATTGCCCCTTGGGCTTTACAAAATGGCATTTTGCCCTTCCCATGGCTTATGTGCCATTTCTTTTTTGCACATAACCCATGGGCTTACAAAATATTGGCTTTATGCCCATTTTGCATACATTCATGTATAAAAAATTACATAAAAATTATTTATTACATGATCTATATTTTGGCATGGAGGAGGCTGGCCACGGACTCGACTTGGGTATGGGCCCGCTTGACCTGGGCTTGGGCCCACCTGGCTTGGGGTTGACCTTGACTTTGACTCGGTCAACCGGGGTGCAAATTTTGACCCCAACAAGGGTCACTTGCCGTCTCCAAATCAATTTTCTTGAGCTCATCTGCAGTGGAATGTATTCCATCTTCCAGCTCTTTCGGCGCTGGTGGAAACTCCGAGATCACCTCGTCATCATTGTTTTCGAAGCACCAAGGGAGGTCATCCATATTCTTGGGCATTCCTTCTTTTGATGATATTATCATGTGACAGGTACGGGCTCGCTTCCAAGACCGATGTAGATCTGGTTCTACCCTCGTGGATTTGGGTTCATGCTTTTGCGGCGGGGTTACCCTCCAGCTGGTGGATAGAGCGAACCTGCCTTCCTGATATTGATCTTCGACCCAGTTCTTAAAGGTGAAGCAGTCTTCAATAGGATGTCCTACTACCCTATGATAGGAGCAATAGTCCGGGTGAGAGACTTCTCCTGCTTGTTCGGGTGCTTGGACTCCGGGAGTGTAATCAGTTGATGTTTTATGGCAAGACCAAGTATCTTCTCTGTCTTGTCTTGGGCAAAAGAGTATGCTCGACCCATCTTCTTTCTAAGAGATGAATCTTGGTTGCTCGGTTCTTGATCGCGTGGCTTCTTGGTCCCACTGTGCCGCTGTTGAACGCCTTTCCCGTTCTTTGATTTGCTTCTGCTTTTGCGTCGGGCCTTTCATACAACGGGTTGACAGGGAGGAGCATTTTCATCTTTCACAGCCTGTTGAAGAAGGCGTTGCGTCCTGGCTTTCTCATAGATGGCCATTTCGCGATTGTGGTCGTCTCGAACCTTTTGACTTACTTCCCTTATTAGCTTGTCCATTTGTTCTTCAAACGACGGACTAGGCATTTTTACGTCGGGAGCTCTTTCTGATTCAGGGTTAGCATTTCCCCAAAAAGCATCTCCTTCTTCATCAAAGTCATGTATGACGCAGCAGTCGCGGAGTAACTCCCATTTCTTGGATTGAACATATCCAAGCCCGATCGTTTCCATTTTCCCGTTGGGCAACTTTCGCTGAGTTCCAGGGACGTTCCAGATCCTGCTATAGAACCATGCTTGCCGAGCAGTTTGTTTAAGGGGTACACCTTGGCGTCTCAAGAATCTCCTTAGTCCGTCTATGTAATATCTGGGCAAACGGATGGGTTGGAGCCTGTCGAGTGTGGAATCCGCGCCGTGCCAGATTTCTTTCTCCACTTTAGTTTCCCCTGATCGGTAGAATATGATTGCCTTTTCACCTTCTCGCTTGGGAGGGACATAGAACGTCTGCAGCTCTTCCACACTGTAGGTATCAAGCGCGTCTAGTTCTTTATGACGTTTGGGCGGAACCATGGCAACTTGCAAACTTTGATCTTCACCAGCGATGGTTGGTATTGAAGGCCGAGCAGAGAATATAGCATGGACCTCACCTTCCGAATCGCTGCCAAAGATCAACATAGGAGCGGATGGTCCTGGTTTGTTGTACTTGGGCGGACCTGAGTAAACAATCTCTTCCTCCTCCTCGGTATCACTCCCTAAGATCGGAATGGTGGTGATAGCTTTGTTCTCCGGTTTGTGACATCTCTCTATGTCTTCAAAGTCTAGCAAGAAGTATTTTGCATCTTCGTACTTGCGGACTTCGTTCACGGAGAATGGGTTTAACTCTCCTGTCACAGTATACTCGAGACCATCCTTGAAGTATTTCATACACCGATATTGTGTAGAAGGGATGATATTGTACTCGTGTAACCAAGGTCGGCCTAGCAAAGCATTATAGCAGGTCTTGGCGTCGATGACATGAAATTTAATATCTGTGACAAGTAACCTGAAGCGCAGTGTCAGTATCACAGACCCGAGAGTTCGTGATGACTGAGAGTTGAACCCGGAGATGGTGATTTTATCACGAGCGAGGTGCTGAACGCTCATGCATATTTCCTTCAATACTCGCACGTTGAGGAGATTGACGGAAGACCCATTGTCGACCAGGATTTTGCCTATCTTGATATCATGAAAATATCCGGAGACATATAGGGGACGGTTGTGCTCGCACGTCCCAAGGAGGAGATCTTCATCGCCGAAGGTAATATCGGCTGTGTGTACTTCTTCCAGCTCGTCCTTCATCTTTTCTTCGGCGAAAAAGTCTTGGAATTGCTATGGCTCTTGTAGCGCCTTGATCAATGAGTCCCTTGCTTCTTTTGATAGTAAAAGAGCGTCGAGAATGCTGAGCTGCGAGGGTAACTTCCTCAAGTGTGCCAAAATGTTGTAGTCCACCTTACTTTTCCTTGGCGGGTCCTTGGCGGTCAGCTCTTTCATGACTTGGTCATCTAGGGCGATATCTTCAAAGACCTTCTCTTTTCCTTTATCTTTTCTGTTCACGGGTTCGAGATTCTTTTCTGGAAGTGTACGATTGCGGAGCAGGATATTTTCGCTAGCCTTCGGTTCTTCCTCTTTTCCCAAAGTGGACTCTTTAAAGAGAGGGCCAATAGCCATTTCCTCGTCAGAGTCACTCCCGAATGTGAGAACTTGTGATCCCCCGGCGTTAATCACGCGACAATTGCCGGTGGTTCTTTTATGATCCTCTATCGTACTTCTTTGCTTCCGACGAGTTTTGCATTTCATCCGCTTGAAATGCTGCCCGTGAGCAACATATCCCTGCCACCATCTTGTAAAAGCGTTGCACTCTTCGGTGGGGTGCGAAATCTTTCGATGATATAGACAGTAATTAAGATGTGTTTCTCCTTCACCAAGAGCGTTCTCTTCGGAAGATGGCAGCTTTATCCCTATTGATATGGCTTTAGCAAACCTTTTCTTCGTCTTGGACTTATTTTAATCTGCGATAGATGTCCTTTGATTTGGTAGGAGTATCTCGACTCTTTCGTCCAGTCGCCGGCGTTTGGCCTTTTCAAATATAGCCATCTCACGCTCCTGATCAGCTTTACTTTTCATATGAATTTCACTCAAGAAGACGTCGATCATTTCGTCTGATGGCCTTGGAAGCTCCGGTTCAGGACCTGTCCCCAGTCTTTCGGTGCAAGGAGCTTCTTCATCGTCTATCGAAGAATGAGAGATCATGTGGCAACTTGCTACGTAATCCTCAGATCCATCCGATGAGTCTTCTCCATCATCTCCGTCTTCAAGGACGTGGCCGATGAATTCTTGCAGGGTGATCGGGGTCCGCACCTTCTGGTTATACTCTTCCAGCGCGTCGATCTGTTTCTGTAGATCCGTGCGCTTACCGCCAAGCTTCACGGGCTTTCTGGATTTCTTTTTCTTCTTCGAGGATTTCGGCGTCTGGGTGTGCGAGCTTTGTCTATCACCACCAATCTTTGGAGTTGGGCGTGGCTTTAGCATCCCTTCAATGATCTGGGGTTCCAGCGGATTTTTCCACGTGATCACCGGGCATGTCTGGAGATCTTTCAGCATCCTTTTGGTTTTGGCCGAAAGGGCCACTTCCCATGGAGCTTCTTCAACGAAAGAGTACGTTGCCCCCGGTGTATCCGTCTTTTTAGGAGTGTGCGGTTATGGTGGGTTTACTTTCCACTTCTCAGACAGCGCAAACTTGCCTTGTAGGTACTGATCCTCGATCCATCCCTTAAAGACGAAGCAATTTTCAATTGGATGGCTCACCGTTTGGTGGTAAGGGAAATAATTGGGATTATTCACTTCGCCGGGTTGCGATGGTCGCCTTGGATTCGGCAAATTGATAATCCAGTTGCGCATCGCTAGTTCGAACAGCCTCTTCGTTTTATCCCGCGGAAATGAGTAAGGGCGCTTCATTTTCTCATTATAATATCGCCGCCTCTCTTCCAGTTGATCTGCTAGCTTTGGGGCACTAGGCTGCTGTTGGGTGTTCGCAACGAAGATCGCCTTCCCTTTACCCTTTTCGTTTCGCGGTTCCGGCTTCGGAGGAGACGGCCTATGGCCCATCTGGTCCATCTGGGCCAGCTTGTCGATTAAAGCCTGGAACGTGGTCGGCTTGAAGAACGTCATGAACTGTGAAATGGTTGCATGAGGGTCTAGAGTGCCCATGAACATGCCCACCGATGGTGCTTCTTCGATGCGCTGTTCGCATTTCGACCACAGATTCCGCTATCGGATCGCGTACTGAACCCACGTCTCGCCCGGCTTCACCCTGGCATTGATCAGTGCTGTTATCGGGGTGTGTTCACTGGCATTGGCGAATCGCTGGGTGAACAACAACTCCATTTCTGCGAAAGTTTTGACGGAGTCGTTTGGAAGTTCGGAGTACCACTCAAACGTCATTTCCGATAAGCTGCCGACGAATTGGCGGAGCAAAAGTTTATCATCACCGCCGGTGTTTCCACAAAGAGCCCTGAACTGGGCGACATGTTGATGGGGATTGCCCGTCCCCTTGTACACATGGAATTTCGGGATCGTGTAGCCTGGCGGGTACTTTATCTGATCATACCAGCCTGGATACGGTCGCCCAGTTCTAACAATTTTCTCGTCCGCTTCATTTGCCTGGTGAACTCTTATTTGCTGAGAAATATAGTCATCCAGTGCAGCTTTGGAGATGGTCTCTTCCCTGGCTGCTGATAGAGCCGGCAGAGGGTTTGATGTTTCTCCTCTATCATCTTCAATTATCACTGGAGGATCTTCGACTGGGGGATCCGGCTGGATCATCATGCCCACCATATCTTGGAATAGAAGGGCCATTCGTTTTATATTGGCCGCTTGTTCCGCGGCCTCTTTGTCCTACTTCTCAAGCATCCTCCGAAGGAATTCAGCATCAGTCTCGTGTTCGTGACGTTGTTCCGATGACGCCTCCGGGCTTTCTTTTAGCCCGTTAAGTGCGGCCATTGCAGTCATCATCTCTTGAAGCTTCTGCTGTTGTTGTTCCTGAGCTCTTGTGATGGATCGGGTGAGCGGTCGATGACCCGTAGAAGCGCGGCTATCCTCTTTCCCGGATGCCATGTAAACAGTATGGACCGTTATGCCCCCAGACTTAGGGCGTTTGGGCTCAGTGCCTTTGACATTTGTCGCAGGCATGGGGATTTTCTCAGGCCTTCTCCTCTTATGAGCGGTCGAAGTTGAGGGGGCCGTTGCAGTGGGCACCCAAGTGGTTGTTATCTTCTGTGGCTTAACAGGACGGTTTTCTTCCTGTCGGACCTTCAGCTTCTTCTGCCGGCGGGGATAGTCTTGATCAACCACCGACTGTCTGACTTGTTGCCAGATTTTGTAAACTTTAGAAGATAGTCGTTGAGGGGACTGTTCCGGCTTCATTTCTGTGACAGTCTCCACCGGCGGCGGAGATCTTTTTAGTACGGCGGTATGCGAATTCCTGCGCACCTTGTTCGGCAGCTTAAAGCTGTTCCCGGTTGGAACGGCAGCATTAATTTCCACCGTTGGAGCCGGTGGAGTTAGCCCAGAGGGGGAGTTTCCCCCGGTCTTTCTTACTCGGCGCCAGTGGTGACGTCGAGCATGTCGAACTGTTGGGGCTGGTTCGGCGATGGGGATGGCTTTGTCTTGACCCCCGTCCAGATGAGGCGCCGCTGGTGCCAGCCTCTCGAAGACTGACGTCTTTTGAGTAGCGGTATCCAATCTGTCAAAGACAGACCTTCGAGCAGGAACGGGAGTCGGAATAGTCAGTCTTGTAAAGACCAACTCTTTGGCAGGAGAAGCCGCCTTAACGACTTCAGGAGCAGGGGTGGCTATCTTCTTTAGGATGACCACTTCAGCTATCATGGGCTTCTTGGCAGGCCCATCGGAGTTCAGGCTCAGTCTGGCGAAGACCGAGGAGTTGGAGCTGGACGACCCGTTGAGAGGGGCCGTGGTAGTAGCAAGCCGATCGAAGATCGACTTCTTGGGAGGTTCCGGTGCTGGCATAGGAGCGCTGAAGCTCATTGGTGGGAGCATGGTCCCGAAAAACAATCCTGTGGTGGCTTGGGTGACCTGTTCCACCGGCATC
This sequence comes from Agapanthus africanus, assembly GCA_030015575.1. Taxonomy (NCBI): domain Eukaryota; kingdom Viridiplantae; phylum Streptophyta; class Magnoliopsida; order Asparagales; family Amaryllidaceae; genus Agapanthus; species Agapanthus africanus. The sequence continues at coordinate 393,095,415 of CM057339.1, forward strand.
GTGAACAGGGAAGCCGCTTGGGGCCCGTAAGCTATGACTCCAGATGAGGCGGAGCGGGGGTTGCAACTGCAATTGGAACACTTTTCACAAGTGGACGCCATTGATCCTTCGCTTTCTGCACCAAGCGAAACGCCAAATCTTAGTACCTCGAAACCCAAGGGAAACCATTAGCAAACCGCGATTGGTTTGCGAACACGACACACGAAGTGTGGAGTGGAAAGAGGAAAAGGTCCCACCGGGCGTGCCAGAATATGTTCCCCTCCGAATACAGAGACGCGACCGCGTAGGTCCGTCTTGCCTGAAATTCGGGGCACATGCTAATTGGTGCTATCCGTCCACCTCTCCGAACATGCCAAGTTGATTTATGGCACCATGTATCGAAGGTTTAAACGGATGCGGCCGATGTAGCAGATTTCGTCAGATTCCCCCTCATCTAAGGGGTTTTTGATTGTGGGGACGCTCTTCCCTGCAGTTAATTAGGCTACCGCATCGCGATAACAACTTTGTCCTTCTCCAGATGGTCACTTCGTGTCGTGGGTGTTTGTTTTGTTTGTGGTTGCCCATGGATTGTATATGGAGACTAAGTTATGTTGTCGCCCGTAGGGCGTGGACTAGTCCAAATCCGTATCTTTCTTAGATTTGGGTTTGGGGGTTGGGTTTAAGGATACGTTAGCTTCATTTGAGACTAAGATCAACTTAAACGTTTGTTAAGGATACGTTAGTCTAAATTTTAGACTAAGATCAACTTAACGGGATCGTTTAGATCCGACAAGAGAGCAATTGGGCTCTGTTGTTTAGTTTAGTGACATTGCGGCCGGTAATTAGTTTAAGGACATTACGGTTCATTGTTAGTTTAAAGACATCGCGGTCGAGGTTAAGGACATCATTGTCCATGGGTTTAAGGACCCTATAGTCCGTTGTTAGTTTTAAGACATTGCGGTCGAGATTAAGGACATCATGGTCCGTGGATTTAAGGACTCCACAGTCCAATGTTAGTTTTAAGACGTCACGGTCGAAGTTAAGGACATCATAGTCCATGAGTTTAAGGACCCCACAGTCTAGTTTAAAGACGTCATAGTCCGTGAAATGTGTGGTTGTCGGGACCCATCACCTCTTTAAAGACGTTGAGGAATTACAACGACGAATATCAAAGGAGTGAAGAGATGTACCCTTGAACTGAGGTGAGTTGGTTGAAAGAGCAGATGTGCTCAATTCAAAACAAGTTGAGGACTTATGGCCAAAATTGGGTTAAATCCAATTAAAATGTTTTAACATTTTATTTTTTGTTCTGGCTATTAAGCCTTTATTTGGGCTAAGCCCTTTTAATAATGCTAGGCATTGGGTTCTGACATTTTTGTCTTGCATCGAATGCATAGCATTTATCAGAAACAAAGTTTGTTCTGATAGTGCGCCACATGGCGCGCCACGCGCATTGCGCCAGTCAAAGAACGCATTGCGCTTCTGTCAGGTAGCGCACACGAAGATGACACGTGTCGCGCTTAGCGTTAAGCGCTAGTTTGTTAGCGCATTGCGCTTTTAATTCAAGAGCGCGTTGCGCTAGTTTGTTGGCGCACCTGTGAGTGACATGTAGCGCGCTTGGCGCTGAGCGCCAGCCCATGAGCGCAGTGCGCTGTTTCAGAAGCGCAAAGCGCAGATTGTATCTCTGGTTGACACGTGGCAGGTTTTGGCGCTGAGCGCCGGTCCAATGAGCGCAAGGGCGCAATTCATGAGTGCAAGGCACTTTTCAATAGCGCAAAGCGCATCTGATCAATTTTAAGATCAAAGAAAAAATTTATGTTCTTCAAAGGAGGCTTCTTTCTCAAGATCCAAGAACAAAAGTTCTTGTTTTTATAAAAGGCTCTGCCTTTATAGATCAAAGATCTATAAATGAAGTCAAATACGTCTTTTGTTTATTATTATTTTTTTATGATTAGATCTTCTGATCTTTTCTTTTAAATTAAAGACCTTAGTCTTTTTATAGATCTAAGATCTTTTTAGAAGATATTTCTTCTTTTTACGAGATGGTTTCATCTCTATTATTCAAGAACATAGTTCTTTTTACCTTGAAGATGAAGAAAAATCTTCTTTTTTCTAAGAGCTTTCTCTTCTTTAGCAGAGGATTTTTCTCTCTCTTTTCTATGTGTTAGACTTGAAGTCTAGGGTCCTTTATATAGGGCCAAATGATTTGTTAAATCAGTTTTGAGAGATCTTTCTTTGATTGATTTGGAATATTTCCCACCATTGGATCTTTGATCCTAAGGCTTCTCTTTTACAGAAGATAATCTTCTTGTTTTAATAAAATTGAAAAAAAATTCCATAACAAAATTTTAGTTCTGATTAATTAATAATTTATTATTAGTAGATCTTTTGATCTGACGGTAGGGAATTTTTTAATCCCAGCGCTGGCGCACCTTGCGCCAGCGCACCTACGTTCGACACGTGGCACGCAGCGCAGAGCAGAGCGCAGCCGTGTTTGACAAGCGGCACGCGGCGCAGAGCGCAGCGCAACTGCGCTAGCGCACCTGTGTTTGACACGTGGCGCACAGCGCGCAGCGCGTGAAATCTGAAGCGTTTCTTCAATTTAAATTTTCAATTTTGAATCAGAGCTTTGCTCTGATTGGGGGTGCGCTGCCTAGGGCGCAGCGCACCTGGTGCTAGCGTGTCTGCACTTGACACGTGGCACGCAGCGCGCGGAATCTGAAGCGTTCCTTCAATTTTTGAATTTTGAAATTCAAAACAGAGCTTTGCTCTGATTGGGGGAAACAAGACCCGGCAGGAGGATGCGTATAGTATCGTTCTAAACTAGCTTTAGAAGTGCACATGTATATGACTCTGCCAGAAGGTTGTCGTAGTCAGTAGGAGCAGCAGAAGTATAGCGGACAAGTTGCTTGGGTCTATTTATAGGCTAAAGTAAATATAGCGGAGATAGATCATTTATTTTTGATGTGACAGTCATAGGTTTTGACTTCATCAGAATAGGGGATGGATCTGTTAACAAGGTAGTAAGGTGTAATATCCTGGTATTTGGATGACATACACATAGTAGGAAGTGAAATTCCTATACTACGATCAGTTATACTGTGGTTGTCATACATTAGTTTCTCCACATAGGATTTGAATATTATATAAGGCATTCTGGTTACTAGATCTTTGGTTTTAGATCTAGATTTGGGAAGTGTCCCAATCTGGGTACTTAGATAGTATTCTAAAAGTATTTTAGAATGGACGGCTCCTGGCATGGTGGTGTACCTGCAGGTGAAGGAGTCACCCTCTCTGAAGGTGTTTTACAGACTAAAGGGGAGAGGGATGTGCATAATTGACATATCACTTGCTTAGGCAATTGAGTCAATCATGAGTTGTCAAATACCACACCAGATGTTGATTTTTACACTAGATGCAATAAGTTAAGATATTAATCCAATCCTGGAGAAACGTTCGGAAGCAGTTTTAGAACATAAGTGGATGTTCTAGGGATTTGATAACGGCAGCCTCCTTCGGGAGAAAGTTATCATTCCAGGGTTCCAAGGTGACTTGGATGTTAGAGTGACTGCCAGAGTTATATTTTTCCCTCTGACGAGGGGCAGTAGTTTGGACAGATGGTCCAAGCGGATACTGAGGGAGGTATGGCATATGATACTGATTAAATTCAGTTGACGATACAGTCTAAGAAGTTTTCTGGATTTGGAGTTCACTTGTGAACTGGGTCCCATCAGATATCCAGACACATTCTAAGATAGGTATTGTTCATTTCGGGAGATGGTTTTCTCCGCGAACTTGAGATTAAGAGAAACATAGAAAGAAACATCAGGGCGGATCCACTCGCTGAGGCTATTTCTCGAACGCAATAGTTTTACAAACGAGCTTTGTAAAACTGATTAGTAGAGGAGTTGGATGTTCGGTATCACACGGGCTGTGAGTATGCGATATCGCAATAATTAGCCTTAAGTGCAAGTGGGATATTGTTGGATATAGTGCCCTCGAAGTCAATTATTGGATCACGGGTACGTGATTGCAATGATTAAGAAAGGACATATACCGGTAGGACAGTCTTACTCGAGATGATAGTATGCTATCTGGTTTGTCTTTATCATCATGTACATGTTGATAGAGCCCATAGGATTCTTGGTTGACAGCCAGCAGTATGATGGCGATCATATACGAGGGAGTTGAGGTCTATAAGTACATCCTTAATGTGTCCTTAGTCGTGGGAGTTTCGAGACTGGGCATCGATACTCCAGAGTAGACTAGTGTATACAGTTCGAGACCCCGACGAGGGGCGGTGGCCGGTCTCACAAGCCACTGGTGTCAGTTAGTTCACCTAAGATGTAGTGCTCATTTGGTTATGAGTACACCGGACAGAACTCGCCGGGAACTTGCTAGTTGGTATTATACCTATTGTCAGATAGCAGTTCCGAGGTGACATGTGTACAGGTTAGTCTGTCGACCAGAGATTGTTATTTGTCTCGTGTGAGTTCCCACTGTGCTTTGATTACTACCTTACCACGGCTCAAAGGAGTCGTGCAAACAGGTTTTAGTTGGATACAGTCCCGAACCACATGGAGGCAGTGAGCAGATCGTCGGGGATTCGTCTCTCCCAGTATTGGGGGTTGATGTCGCACAGTGCACGGGTGGCCATCACCAGAAAACCTTAGCTAAGGTAGTCGAGAATTACCGATCTAGGATCGGTAGTTTCTCAGATGTTGATGGGCTTCATGCCGACACGAATTATCGCGTTAGTAGGGGTCTGACTTTATCCACCCCCTGACTCGATGTGCGCTACTCTTAGACGAACAGACTGGACTGTACGGATATTGTCACTGTTAGGCTCAGTAGGGTTCCAGGATAAGTACGCTCATCAGTTTCCCTTTAATTCAATACATAGGCAACCGTTACGTACAACTAGTACCACTGACGTGCTTGTGGTTAAATCCACTGCCAGTGTAGTGAAGAGTCATTAGAGTCCCCCACCGACAGTTTCCCAAGTTCGGGCGAAACGTTGTAGAGGCCGTATGGTTTTATGGCAGGGTTCGATCATATTCGTGCACTTGTGCACGGATCATGATCGGACGAATAATACTAGCGGGCTTTGGTTTAAGCAGGATCCTGGTATTATATTGTGTAGGAATATTTTGTCTCGTTGCATTCGTATTCGGTCGGAATACAAATACGGGTATGTATATATAGTTGTGGGGTAATCCTGTAATTCGTTACGGGATTATTTTTGAAGTTGCCAGTTTTTCTTCACCCGCTTAAACATTAGCTTTAATGTTTATTTTGCGGAATTTGTTAGCTATCTTTTTAGTAGTGGCCGAAATTTGATAGGGGAGGGGGCTTTATGTGGAAAAGTGAGTATTTAGTTTGTCATGGATTTTTTTTTGCTTATTCCCTGTGGTGGAATATTTAATTTGGAACGGGCAAAATTTGGTGTGATGAGTGAGTCATTTTGGCTTTAATTGGGCATGGCCATTTTCCAATGTCAATGACAGCATGGGCACAGCATGGATAAGGAGTGTGAGGGATTAATTTATTACTTTGTGTTACTTTCACCACTTGGTGTTACACTCACCACTTCATTCATGGAAAATTCCACAGAGAGCATTATATTGGCAGGCCCCAATTTTCCATGCTAAGAACAACATTTTTTCCACAACAACACAATTTAAAAGAATCCCCAGTGAACCCCCCAGGTTTCAGGTAAGCTTTCTTGAGCTTATGGCCGAGCACAATTCTGCCCCCTCCCCCCACCATTTTTGGCCGACCTCATTTTTCTGTAAGGATTTTTGTTCATGGAAATCTCTTTGCTCACTTCATTACTCCTAAAAGGCAACTTCAATTTACCTCCATCCAATCACTTGGGTGGCTTGAGACAAAATATCCTACACACTCTCTACTTCATCTTTGGACATGTCGGCTAGTAAACTTCATGTCCGAGTTGCTTCAGTTCGAAGCGGGAGCCCGTATAAAGATTCGTTGACGTGGTGCCACTTTGACGAGGAGACCGGAGAGCAGAATTGTTCGGGACAGCGCCGAGGAGCTAGGCAGAGATTGAAGACCGAAGGACACGGATCGATCGGTATAATCTCTGAACTCACTTTATAGAATACTAGATAACGGTTAATGGAACGATCCGGGTATTTGGTTGCGGTACCACCGAGTTGTAAAATGTTTTTGTTCCGCATTGGGCGTCGGATTGATGGCCGGGGCGCTGTCGTAACCCAACAGAGCGCAGGTTCGGCATCGTGCCATACTTCTTTCTCCACTTTAGTCTCAGTGGATTAATAGAAAATGATCGCCTTTTCGTCTCTTTGCTTAGGAGGGACGTAGAAGGTCAGTAGCTCGTGCACGCTATACGTATCAAGTGCATCAAGTTTTTTGTAATGCCGCTGCGGAACCATGGTAATTTATAAACTCTGGTCAGCTCCAGCAAAAGTCTGCATTGACGGGCGGACGGAGAACACTGTGTTGGCCTCGTCCTTAAAGTCACTGCCAAAGACCAGAATAGGAGTAGATGGTCCTGGCCTGTTGCCTTGGGGTTGTCCCAAGTAGACCATCTCTTCATTCTCCTAGGTATCGCTCCCAAATATCGGGATAGTGGTGATGGCTTTTTTTTTATTCTCCGGTTTGCGACATCTTTCCATGTCTTCGAAGTCTGGTAAAAAGTACTTGGCGTCTTCATATTTGCGGACTTCATTTATGGAGAATGGGTTCAGCTCCCCTGTAACTGTGTACTCGAGGTCGTCCTTGAAGTACTTCATATACCGATGTTGTGTAGAAGGGATGATGTTGTACTCATGTAACCAAGGCCTGACGAGCAAAGCGTTGTAGAAAGTCTTTGCGTCAATAACATGGAACTTGATGTCAGTGACGAGAAGCCCGAAGCGTAATGTCAGTATTACAAACCCGAGCGTTTGTGATGATTGGGAGTCAAAACCCGAGATGGTAATTTTATCCCGAGCCAAGTGCTGCACATTCATGCAAATCTCCCTCAACACTCTCACATTGAGAAGGTTGACAGAGTACCCGTTGTTGATCAGGATCTTTCCTATCTTGATGTCGTGACAATACCCAGTTATATATAGCGGACGGTTTTGCTCGCATGTTCCGAGAAGGAGGTCTTCATCGCTGAAGGTGATGTCAGCCGTGTGGGCTTCTTCTAGCTCGTTCTTCATCTTTTCTTCTGTAAGGAAGGCTTGAAACTGGTCGGGCTCTTGTAACGCCTTGATCAGGGAATCTCGTGCCTCTTTAGACAGGAGAAGGGCATCCAAAATACTCAATTGTGAGGGTATCTTTCTCAGATGTGCCAGGACATTGTAATCCACCTTGTTCTTCTTGGGCGTGTCCTTGGCTGTGAGCTCTTCGGCGAATTTATCATCGAGGGCAATCTCCTCAGAGACTTTTCCCTTTCCCTTGTCTCTTCTGTCCGAACCTTTGTTTGAGGGTCCAAGATTCTTTTCAAGCAATGTACGGTTACGTAGCTGAATATTCTAACAGTTCTTCGTCTCTACTTCTTTTTTAGAGGTGGATTCCTTGAAGAGAGGGCCGAGGGCCATTTCTTCGTCAGATTCGCTCCCGAAGGTAAAAACTTGAGATTTTCCTTTTGCTGAAATGGCATCAACCATATGACATTTACCGGCTGTTCTTTTACGCTCATCTGTCGTGCTTCTCTGCTCCCGATGGGTTTTACGCTTCATCCGCTTGAAATGTTGTCAGTGGGCAACGTATCCCTGCCACCACTTCTTAAAGGCATTGCACTCTTCGGTAGGGTGTGTGACATTCCAATGGTACAAACAGTAGTTCGGATGTACATCCGCTTCATCGAGGCACGTACTCCCGGGGGTATTTCTTTCGAAAGGTGGAAGCTTCATTCCCATTGACAGAGCTTTTGCGAACTGCTTTCTTCTTCGACCGACGCTGGCTCCATATCGATACACTAAGGGAACTTTCAAGTCCTATGTTAAACTTGTTTTTGTCTACCGCTGGTATGCCTCGATCCGGTTGCAGTGCTTTATGACTCATCCCTACCGTGGCTTCTTCATCTTGACGCCTAAGCTTTGTTGTCTGCTGAGATAATGAAGACTCTTCGATGCAAGGGCTCGACCGACCTAAAGATTTCAAAGATCGCTGTATATAGCCGTTTCACGTTCTCGGTCGGTTTTGCTCCTTTGAAGGGCATCGGTCACTAGCCTGTCAATCTGGTCGTCTGACGGTTCCAGGGATTTTAGCGTCGGTTCTGCCCCAGCTTCTCTACATTGTTTTCTAACGCCGAGGGAGTTTCTTTGTCATTCATTGACGAATGATAGATCATGTGGCAGCTTTCCACGTAATCCTTGGGTTCTTCTGACAAGTCGTCTCCTTCGTCAATGCCACTGTCTCCGTTCTCAAGGATGTGGTTGAGAAACTCTTCGAGCGTGACTGGGGTCCGTGCCTTTTGGTTGTATTCCTCCAGTGCATCGATGTATCTCTGCAGATCCGTATGATTGTCGTCGAGCTGCATAGGCTTCTTGGTCTTCTTCTTTTTCTTTAAAGACTTCGAAGGCCTGGCCTGGAGGTTTTGCCTATCTTTACCAGTTTTCGGTGTTGGGCGCGGTTTAAGTATCCAGTCAATAATCTCAGACTCTAGCGGGCTTTTTCACCTGATTACCGGACACGCTTGAAGATCTTTCACCTTTTTTTAGCTTTAGCTGAAAGGACAACTTCCCACGGAGCTTCCTCTATAAATGAGCACAATACCCCCAACGTATCCACCTTATTAGGAGCGTGCTACTGCGGCGGGTTTATCTTCCAGTTTTCGGACAGCGCGAACTTGCCTGGCTGGTATTGGTCTGTTGGGATTCCTTAGCACCGTACTGGGTTTCCACAGCTGTTTCCCCAATCAGGGCAAAGCTCTGTTCAAATTCCAAGATTTGAAATGAAGCGACGCTTCTGCTTCCTCCAATCAGAGCAAAGCTCTGTTTTAAAATTTAAAATTTAAAAATTGAAGCAACGCTTCAGACCCAGCGCTAGCGCTAGACGCGCTGCGCGCCACGTGTCAAACACGGATGCGCTAGTGTAGGCTGCACTACGCTCTGCGCTGTGCACCCTCAATTAGAGCAAAGCTCTGTATCCAAGATTGGAAAGCGAAGCAACGCTTCATGAAAAGTGCTAGCATCAAATGCGCCTGCACTAAGAGTCAAAAACTCTGAAATGGCGCTCATGTGCAAAGCACGAGAGCGCTAAGCGCCAGGGGCGCTAAGCGCCAGAAGCGCTTCACCCTTGCAAGAATTACTTGCGCCTGTTCATGACAGTGTAAGTGCTATAGCACATATGCGCCTGACAGAGGAAGAAAAAGCAAAAAAAAAGAAGGTAAAATAAGAGAAACACTTGGCAGATAATGACAAAAAGAAAGAAAACGCTTAATTAAACATTTTTATTACAATGGGAATAAAGATCCAAACATGGGATCAAATGGACAAGGGTTTACAAACAAATAGATAAAATTATCTAATTCCCTCTCTGTCTTATCCACCATGTCAAAGCGACGATCCTCGTGAGGATTAGCTACCCATCGGTTAGCCCCGCATTCACCAGCAAAAGCAGAGATGACAGCGCGGTGAGCCCGTATTTGGCTCAGCGAATGAACAGAACAGTCCCTTAGGGCTTCGGTGATCAAGCGCGTCTCGAAGAAGCACTCAATCTTGTCTTCAGTAGCATCGAGCATCGCTGGGGTCATCTCAGCCGGAGGAGGGGGAATGTTAGCCAGCACGAACATAAGGATCATCCGAAGCCAAATAGAGTTGGGGGGAGAAGAGATCCTACACGAGTCAGGAGCTCATGCAGCGCCGCGTCTCATTGGTCATCTGTAAGAGCAGAATCCACCAAGCACGCAGCAAAGCGAGGAATAATGTCCTGAATGGGCACTTCCCACGGTTGTCGACGAGCATGTGGGCGGTTACAAGCTATAGTTAAGAGGGTTCTTTGGAGATGAGAAAGGAAAGAAACTTTGCTTCAGGTTATAAAGGATAGGCACAGAAACGTTTGTGCACGGTGGAACTATTTCCAAGACCTGGCAAATGAAAGTTCTGGGGAATACAAATTTGACTTAAAAGAAAGGTGAAAAGACACCTCTGTTGAAGCAACGCTAGGCGCGTCATGTGTAAAACACGGGTGCGCTAGCGCCAGGTGCGCTGCGCCCTAGGCAGTGCACCATGAGTGCGCTAGCGCTAGGCGCGCTGCGCGCCACCTGTCAAACACGGGTGCGCTAGCGCAGGCTGCGCTGCACGCCACGTGTCAAACATAGGTGTGCCAGCGCAAGGTGCGCCAGCGCTGGAATTAAGAATTCCCTACCGTTAGATCAAAAGATCTAATAATAAATTATTAATTAATCAGAATTAAATTCTATTAAGAAAAGATTCCACAAAATCTTTCCAACAACAAGATTGTGCTCTGTAAATCAGAGCACCGTTGGATCAATGATCCAATGGTAAATAAAAATTACCAACGACAGAATAAATTCTGCATGGAAAGATCATTCCAATCTTGGTAAAAACAAGAAGATTACCTTCTGCAAAACAGAAGCCTTAGGATCAAAGATCCAACGGTGGGAAATATTCCCAAATCAATTAGAGAAAGATCTCTTTAACTGATTTATCAAATCAATTTCCCCTATATAAAGGCCCCAAGACTCCAAGTCTGAGATAGTGAAACCCTCCTACAAACTTTGAGAAAACTAAAACAAAGAAAAGCAAGCTTTTAGCAAAGGAAGATCATTTCTTCAAGTTAAAGCACATGAACAAAGAACACAGAGATGAAATCATCTCCTGAAAAGAAGAACTATCTTCTAAACTATAAAGACCAAGGTCTTTCATAAGAGAGATCAAAAGATCTCATCAAATGATAAAGAAGAACATATTCTTCACATTGATCATTGATCTACAAAGGCAAAGCCCTTTTATAAATAATAACTTTTATTCTTGAATCTTGAGGCAAAGCCACTTTTAAAAGAACATAAACTTGTTCTCTGATCATAAATTTGATCAAATGCGCTTTGCGCTATTGGAAAGTGCCTTGCACTCATGAACTGCGTTTCTGCGTTCATTGGACCAGCGCTCAGCGCCAAAACGTGCCACGTGTCAACCACAGACACAATTTGCGCTTTGCGCTTCTGAAACAGAGCACTGCGCTCATGGGCTGGCGCTCAGCGCCAAGCGCGCCACGTGTCACTCACTGGTGCGCCACTAAGCTAGCGCAACGCTCTCATAAATTGAAAACGCAATGCTCTAATAAACTAGCGCTTAGCGCTAAGCGCGACACGTGTCATCTTTGTGTGCGCTACTCGATAGAAGCGCAACGCGCTCTTTGATTGACGCAAAGCGCCTGGCGCGCCACGTGGCGCATTGTCAGAACACACATTGTACTGATGAATGCTATGCATTCAATACTAAACAAAAGACGTCAGAACCCAATGCTTAGCATTATTAAAAGGGCCAAGCCCAAATAAAGGCTCAATAGCCGGGACAATAAAATGTCAAACATTTTAATTAGACTTAGCCCAATATTGGCCGTAAGTCCTCAAGTTATATTGAACCGAGCCCATCTGCTCACGAATATTTTAACAGATCTTAGTCCCAAACTGGACTATAGATCTTTCAACCAATTTACACTCGGTTTGAGGGCACATCTCTTTATTCCTCTGATATCTGTCGTTGTAATCCTTCAACGTCTTCAGAGAGGTAACGGGTCCCGACAACCACACATTTCATGGACTATGGGGTCCTTAAACTCATGGACTACGATGTCCTTAAACTTCATAGACTACGATGTCTCTAAACCGGACTGTGGGGTCCTTAAACTCACGGACTACGGTGTCCTTAAACTTCATAGACTACGATGTCTCTAAACCGGACTGTGGGGTCCTTAAACTCACGGACTACGATGTCCTTAAACTTCATAGACTATGATGTCTCTAAACCGGACTGTGGGGTCCTTAAACTCACAGACTACGATGTCCTTAAACTTTATAGACTACGATGTCTCTAAACCGGACTGTGGGGTCCTTAAACTCACGGACTACGATGTCCTTAAACTTCATAGACTACGATGTCATTAAACCGGACTGTGGGGTCCTTAAACTCACGGACTATGATGTCCTTAAACTTCATAGACTATGATATTTTTAAACTACGGACTGTGGGGTCCTCAAACTCATGGACTACGATGTCCTTAACCTCGGACTGTGGGGTCCCTTTAAACCCACAGACTATGATGTCCTTAACCTGGACCGTAATGTCCTTAAACTAATGTTGGACCGTAACGTCCTTAAACTAATCGAACGCAATGTCCCTAAACTAAACAATAGAGTCCAATTGCTCTCTTGTTGGATCTAAACGATCCTGTTAAGTTGATTTTAGTCTAAAAATTAAACTAACGTATTCTTAACAAACGTTTAAGTTGATCTTAGTCTCAAATGAGGCTAACGTATCTTTAAACACAACCCCAAACCCAAATCTAAGAAGATACGGATTTGGACTAATCCACGCCCTACGGGCGACAACATAAATTAGTCTCCGTATACAATCTACGGGCAACCAAACACAAAACAAACACCCACGACACGAAGTGACCATCTGGAGAATGAGAAAGTTGTTACCGCGATGCGGTAGAATAATTAACTGCAGGGGCTTGCGCCTGCAGGGAAGAGCATCCCCACAATCAAAAACCCCTCAAACGAGGGGGAATCTGAGGAAGTCTGCTACGTCGGTTGCATCCGTTTAAACCTTCGATACATGGTGCCATAAATCAACTTGGTATTTTCGGAGAGGTGGACGGATAGAACCAATTAGCATCTGTCCTGAATATCAGGCAAGACGGATCTGCGCTGCCGTGTCTCCGTGTTCGGTGGGGAACAAATTCTAGAACGCCCGATGGGACCTTTTCCTCTTTCCACTCCACACTTCGTGTGTCGTGTTTTTCCGCGATCAAGTAATCGCGGTGTGTATGTTTGTGGTTGCCCTTAGGGGAGTGGATACTGAAGTCGGCGCTTCGTCTCTATGAAGAATGACGTTTGTTCCCACCTTAGCAACTCAGGCTCTGTCATATCTGGTGGAGTCAAGTACGGGCCACTTGCAGACTCAAATCTCTGCAATCCGTCTCTTTAAGAAATCAACGGGCTTCTCTTTAGGTCGATGCTCCCACCTCCTACCCTCGGTGCCTCAACGCCGATGGAGGAAGCCCAGAGGAAGTCTGTCGTCCACAGGCGGGCTCCCCAAGCAGCAGCTTTGCCGATGGAATCAGTCCTCAAACAACTGGCTATATACGGCTATATACGGCATCGAATATAGCCAGTTGTTTGAGGACTGATTCTTTTAATGGCACATGTCAAGTTTATATTCTTTTGATCAAATGCGCTTTGCGCTATTGGAAAATGCCTTGCACTCATGAACTGCGCTTCTGCGCTTATTGGACCGGCGCTCAGTGCCAAAACGTGCCACGTGTCAACCACAGACACAATTTGCGCTTTGCGCTTCTGAAACAGAGCACTGCGCTCATGGGCTGGTGCTCAGCGCCAAACGCACCACGTGTCACTCTAAGCTAGTGCAACGCGCTTATAAATTGAAAGCGCAATGCGCTAATAAACTAGTGCTTAGCGCTAAGCGCGACACGTGTCATCTTCATGCGCGCTACCCGACAGAAGCGCAACGCGCTCTTTGATTGACGCAAAGCGCCTGGCGCACCACGTGGCGCATTGTCAGAACACATATTGTACTGATGAATGCTATGCATTCAATACAAGACAAAAGACGTCAGGACCCAATGCTTAGCATTATTGATAGGGCCAAGCCTAAATAAAGGCTCAATAGCCAGGACAATAAAATGTTAAACATTTTAATTGGACTTAGCCCAATATTGGCCGTAAGTCCTTAACTTATATTGAACTGAGCCCATCTGCTCACAAATATTTTAACAGATCTTAGTCCCAAACTGGACTATAGATCTTTCAACCAATTTACACCCGGTTTGAGGGCACATCTCTTTACTCCTCTGATATCTGTCGTTGTAATCCTTCAACGTCTTCAGAGAGGTAACGGGTCCCGACAACCACAGATTTCATGGACTGAGGGGTCCTTAAACTCACGGACTACGATGTCCTTAAACTTCATAGACTACGATATCTCTAAACCGGACTGTGGGGTCCTTAAACTCACGGACTATGATGTCCTTAAATTTCATAGACTACGATGTCTCTAAACCAGACTATGGGGTCCTTAAACTCACGGACTATGATGTCCTTAAACTTTATAGACTACGATGTCTCTAAACCGGACTGTGGGGTCCTTAAACTTACAGACTACGATGTCCTTAAACTTTATAGACTACGATGTCTCTAAACCGGACTGTGGGGTCCTTAAACTCACGGACTACGATGTCCTTAAAATTCATAGACTACGATGTCTCTAAACCGGATTGTGTGGTCCTTAAACTCATAGACTACGATGTCCTTAAACTTCATAGACTACGATGTCTTTAAACTACAGACTGTGGGGTCCTCAAACTTATGGACTACGATGTCCTTAACCTTGGACTGTGAGGTCCCTTTGAACCCACGGACTATGATGTCCTTAACCTGGACTGTAATGTCCTTATACTAACTATGGACCGTAACGTCCTTAAACTAATCGACCGCAATGTCCCTAAACTAAACAATAAAGTCCAATTTCTCTCTTGTTGGATCTAAACGATCCTGTTAAGTTGATCTTAGTCTAAAAATTAGACCAGCGTATCCTTAACAAACGTTTAAGTTGATCTTAGTCTCAAATGAGGCTAACATATCTTTAAACATAACCCCCAAACCCAAATCTAAGAAGATACGGATTTGGACTAATCCACGCCCTAGGGCGACAACATAAATTAGTCTCCGTATACAATCTACGGGCAACCAAACACAAAACAAACACCCACGACACGAAGTGACCATCTGGAGAAGGAGAAAGTTGTTACCGTGATGCGGTAGCGTAATTAACTGCAGGGGCTTGCGCCTGCAGGGAAGAGTGTCCCGAAAATCAAAAACCCCTCAAACGAGGGGGAATCTGACGAAGTCTGCTACATCGGTCACATCCGTTTAAACCTTCGATACATGGTGCCATAAATCAACTTGACATCTTCGGAGAGGTGGACGGATAGCACCAATTAGCATCTGCCCCGAATATCAGGCAAAACGGACCTGCGCGGCCTCATCTCCGTGTTCGGCGGGGAACAACAACATCTACCATGTAGAATTTAAAATTTCTAGAGTGCTAATGAACCCTAACCCAAGGATCAAGGTAAAGTAACTAGACAATATAACATGTAATCAACTATTAGAAGTAGTGAGCAAGGAATACAACCTTTGTAGACCCGGTCCTTCACTTCTAAAGCTCTGTATAGTCGTCCCTTCGCTGCGATCATCGAACTCCCGGACTCTAGTATGGGTTCCCTCGGAGAAATGAACAAGCTTGCTCGTAGTCTTCGAGACCGAAGATGATCTACGTCGAGAAGACTCAAACCCAAGCTACCTCTTCACTAGGTCAAGAACTTTGTGAAGAGAACGCTCTTTACTACCCAAGCAAGTGTATAGGGTGATGAAGTAGAAAATGGGCTCACTTTAGATTTATTTTTCTCACCATTTCAAAAGCTAGATAGATTTTTCTCAAGGATGAAGAAGATGAAGAGAGAGAAAGAGAATGAACTAATGATGTGAGAATAACAACCATGGGTGAGTTAGTGTCATACACTAACTCATGTAGAGAATAAACCATGGGTAACAATAATGGTTAGGATAATAAATATTTAAAAGTAAAACAAAACTAGTGGACTAAATCAAAAATGCTACAAGCTTCTCCAAGCTTCCAAGCATGTGACAATTTCCACTAATTTGTGAATTACCTAAATAAATAAAAACCTTATCATTATTATAACCATGGTGTAAGTCTCATATACCCATGTTGTATGTGGCATCAAGCATGACACAATAGTTGTGCATTAATATATATCACATATATATCATGTGCACAAAATCAAGTGAGAAAAGAAAACTTAAGTGAGCCAATACTAGTCAATGTAAAATAATATATCAAATATATAATTATACATTAAATCATTAAATCAACACTTGATTTAATGATCCGGTCATATCTCATATAACCGACTAATATCATGTGTATCAATCTATCGAATCAACACTTGATTCGATAACCCGTCTATATCGCATATAACCGACCGATGATACAAATCGCGAGAATAGAATACGGTATCACATACTCGTATTAATCTCGGTCCCGCACATATCTCATATGTGATCCTACTCCATTTCGTCTGAGCTAGGAAACCTCTGTGTAGGACTCTAAAGACTCATCAATACGCCGGCAGTAGGTGATGATCATATCAAACACCCACAAGCCGCAAGAGGCGTGCTAAACGTAACGGCCACCTGGGTATTGAGCGATCAGAAGATCAACAATCAAGTCTTCTCATACTCCTGCGAATCCAATTAGTAACACTTACCGTACAGTCTGGTCTCTTCGTCTGATATGCCGCATATCTCGTATAGGGGTGGTAAACGTCAGACCCCAGTAACTCGATAAGTCGTGCCGATGTGAGGCTCATAACAGGTCGAGAAACTACTGGTAACACTTACCAGTAAATCTCTGAAATAGCCCTAGCCAGGGATTTCATATTATAGCCAATCGAGCACAGCGCAACATCAACTCCCAATACCGGGATAGAAGAATCCCTCCTATTGCTCATTGCCTCCATGTGACTTGGGAGTGTACCCAAAAACCACCGTTTTGCATGTCCTCTTGAACGTGGTAAGGTGGAAATCAAAGCACAGTGAGAATCACACAAGTCTCTATGATGATCTCGGGTAGACAGACTAACCTGTACCAGTGTCACCAGAGAAATGCCATCTGACGTGAGGTATAATACCATCTGGGAGTTCTCAGAGAGTCCGTCCAGTGTACCCAGTCTCCACTGAGAACACGTATACCATCTCTGATGTCAAACACCAATGGATATAGGATCATCCATCGCCGATCTACATGGGTCGAGAGGCTACACGCTAGTCTACTCTGGTATATCGATGCCCCATCTCGATACACCCACGACTAGGAACATTAAAGGATGTACTCACAGACTGCCATTGTCCCACTAGTATGTCCACATCATAATCCAGGTAGTCAAGTATACATCCTAAGGGCTTTACCAACATGTAACAGAGAGACAATCAGTATACATGTTAAGATAAAGAGTAACCAGATAGCATACTATCATGTCGAGTAAGAAAGTCCTCCCTATATATGTCCAAGCCTCCACTACAATATACATCTCATGTATAGTAATGGCCTCTAGGGCATACATATAACTAACAATCTCCCACTTGCACTAGGGCCATCATATAGCAGTGCTTGTAGTATCTCATACTCAACCATCCCATAAAAGTCTCTCTGGGAAAAGGCCTTTGTGAGTGGATCTGCCGTATTGTCCTTTGAGTCTACTCTCCTAACTTCGATCCCCGGGAGATCAACAATCTCCATGATCAGGTGATACTGCCTTAGAATATGTCTGGGTCACTGATGGGACGCGGGTTCCGACGCATAAGCCACAACTACATTGTCATATAATGGTAGGAAAAAAGTTCATCTCATGAACTAATATACACCCAGAATTCCTCTTTGGTAGCATCTTAGGTAGCGATGTATCCGGTCTTTATCGTCTAGTTTGCCACGGTATCTAGGTTGGAACTCTTCCAACATACCGTCCCTCCACTGAGGGTAAAGACAATGCCAGTGACTGACTTTCAGTCGACCTTACCACCCAGAAAAATATCCAGTGATTCTTCTCAGGATCGATTGATACCATCTCACTACACCTAGTGAGAACCCTAACATCCACTTAGATCTATCTCATAGATCCAAAACCCAGGATTTAGGAGGTATCACCTTGATCCTATATGGAGAATCATTGTGATAAGAGGAGATTGACCGAGCATAGCATAAGAAACTCCTTTCCTATCAAGAGTACGTCATCCACGTACAATACGAGAAATACCACCATACTCTCTATTACCTTTTTGTATATACAAGATTCATCTACCATTTTGATGAAGTCAAATGTTTTGACTACCACATCAAAACAGATGTTCCAACTCCGCGATGCCTGCTTTAACCTGTAAAGCAACTTGCACACGTTTCCGCTGCTCCCACTGTCTACGAAGCCCTTTGGCTATGTACTTATAGACGCTCTCTTCTAAATCAGTACTCAGAAAAGCAGTCATGACACCCAACTGCCAGATATCATAGTCATGGTATGTAGCAAATGGCAAGTAGGATCTGGATGGACTCAAGCATAGGTACTGGAGAAAAGGTTTCATCAAAAACCATACCTGGTTAATGGCGAGAACCTTTCACAACAAGTCTAGCTTTGAAAGTCTCAACTTTTCCATCTACACCAACTAATCTTCTCAAGATATACTTGCTCCTGATAGGGATTTAACCCTTCAGATAAAGCAACCAAAGTCCATACTTTGTTGGTGTATATGGATTCAATCTCAGATCGCTTAGCATCCATCCATTCTTACAGAGTCATAACTCCTGATGGCCTGCTCGAAACTAGTTGGGTCATCATCTCATGATGCAATCCTCGCTCCCACTGTCATTAAGAAAACCGAAGTATCTCTCAGGCGGATGAGGAACCCTACCAGATCGGCGGAGAGGCTGAGGTTTGTCGGGAACTATTGAATCCCCCGGTTCTACCAAATCGTCAGCTGTAGTTTGTATAGCTGGAACTCCTTCCAGTTCTACCTCATGACCATAAATTTCTTTCCAAAATAAATTCCTTTTCTAAAAAGGTGGCATGCCGAGAAATAAAACACCTTTTGTTCCTTGGTGCGGTAGAAGATATTCCCTTGCAAATACTTGGGATATCCAACAAACTTCCACAGAACTGACCTTGCCTCGAGCTTGTCCGGATTTTGCTTTTAGACATAGGCCGGACAACCCCAAATCTTAACTTACTTAAGAGAAGGGCTCTTTCCATACCATATCTTATATGGAGTGGTAGGTACCTGATTTGGTTGGAACCCAATTCAATAGGTATGCAGCTTCACAAGTGCATAACCCCCAAATGGAAATAGGCAACTCAGTAGTACTCATCATAGAGCGCACCATATCTAATAGGGTGCGATTGCTCCACCCCGATATACCGATATGCTGTGGTGTATACGGAGGAGTAATGCTGAGAGAGAATCTCATTCTCCTTTAGAATAGTCCAGGAATTCCGTGCTCAAGTATTCTCCTCCCTGATCACATCAAAGGACATAATACTTATACCCGTTTGGTTCTCTACTTCTGATAAATTCATTGAAATTCTTAAAAGTTTCCGACTTATGTTTCAACAGGAACATATGTCTGAATCTTGAGAGATCATCATTGAATGTAATGAAGTACAAAGAACCAGCTCTAGCATGTGTAGACAGAGGACTTTCATACATCAGCATGTATCAATCCCAAGAGTTCATTAACTCTTTCTGTGTTTCCAATAAACGAAGCTATGGTCATCTTATCTTTGTGACATGACTGGCATGTTTCACAAGATATAAATTCAAACTGATTTAAATATGCATCTTAATGTAACTTAGCTAGTCGGGTCGCATTGATATGACCTAGTCTACAATGCCTCAAGAAGAATTCGTTCATTTCTGAACTCTTCCCCTTGTGTGTGTTCTGTACGTTAAGAACCGTGGTTTGATTTAGAACGTATATGCTTTTAGATAACGTGCCTGAACCAATCAACTCATGATATAGGAAACGTTCAAAACATTATCCAACAATACAAAATTATATCCTTCTTTACTAAATAAAGAGATTGATATGATGTTGTATATCTGGTTCGGTATCTAATAACATTCGTTCAGAATCAATGTACTTACAGGGTGATAACTACCAACAACTTGGCTGCAACAATTGCACCGTTTCCAACTCTTGAAACCTATCACCTGTTCTCAGTTCTCTACCTATCTGTAGCGCATGTAACTGCTTACATTAGTGGGATCCTGATCCGGTATCACATACCCAGGATGTAGAGGATATTGAGAAACAGTTCTCGGTAATGAACATACCCGAAGAAGATGCATCATCATGCACTTTCTTCGTTTGGGCATCACGGGAATTCTGGTAATCCCTCATTTTCTGCTTGGTCTTATAACAATTATAAGTTAGAGCGGGACCAACGTTCCCCAACTCAGTATAACAAGCGGGTTCGGTCAATACATCCATATTATTATCTTGATTAAGGCGTGTCATGGTCGCTACCTGGAGAGAGAGAGAGAAGAAAACACTCAGCGTATGCTCTTACAAGATCAGATTGGTTATTATTTTATCTAATCAGGATGGCTCCCACCGTTTTTATCAAATCTTCCTCCAAACCCTAAAAGGAAAGACTAGCTGGGATTAATTATACCTTACAATTTTGCTAATCTTTCAGCCAGGCCAGTGCCGGTACTTTGAGGGAGGTTCCCCATGCTTTCGCACGGACCTAATTAAAATAAACCTCATTTTCCCAGGGGTGTAACCCCGTTGACACCTTTCTAGACACCTACTTGATCGGCTAATTGTAATGTGCAAAACTCTCCCGGGAGTAACTATTACTTGCAGTGGGTATCGGGATCCAACTATCTCATAGAAGGTATGCAATCTCATTGCAAATTTCAACACTTGAAATTCCCGATAATATTTTACCCCTAGCGTCCTATGACCTTGACTGAGGTCAACAAACCATAGGCTGCTAGTCAAGTTCAACCCGTCATTTTCTGACTGAATTAAACCCACCCGCACGACCCTTGATGGAGGTCAACAAGGTCGTATGACTACCCTAACTCAATCGCATCATATACTTTTGCAGATAAGCATAAATAGCTACCGCACACTACGCCTTGACGGAGGTCAACAAACGCAGCACGAATACTATGAAGTACTTATCTGAAATGACGGAGGGCTACGACAGGTTTTTAAGAAAACCTTTTGCCTAATGAACTTGATATCGTTGTAGAATCGAGTGATTTTGAAAAGGAGCGTTTTTTAGGCTTTTACTAGTTTTGCTAAAGAGGTCACTCTCGGTGAAGGGATCTCGGTTCTTTCCTCGTCGAATGAGGTGCAGGATATTCACAATACCACTATACAAAGCAAAAACTATAGAAGCAATCGAAAGACAAACCGAGTTTTTAGCATCTGCTAGTTTCGCTAAAGAGGTCACTCTCGGTGAACGGATCTCGGCACTTTCCTTATCGAATAAGGTGAAGGAATACCTGTATGCATAGCAAGAACTAGAGCTACCAGTTTTTAAAATAAGTTTCTACAACATCTTTTGGTTTCTTTTCTTTCATTAATCTTATTAATGAATGTCCCATCATTTAAGTACCTAAGCATCACAGATAAATACAACGTACGCTTATGCCATCCACATTCGCCTCGATGTCCCCTCGTGCACCGTTAGGTTAGGTAACTAACGGCAGAGCGGGGCAGGGCTAGCGTGGGTGTAAAACATAAGCAACGTCTATATAATATATCGTATATACTATATACAGTATCTATCTCAACATATCGAATGATCACATCACAGATATCGCAGCAGAAAACAACATATGAAATATTGGATATATTAGGATTTCCGGGTTTTATATTAAGCCTATATAAAACACGGATTCCACGGTCGTGATGAATAGCCAAACCCATATCCCTAGACCCCTATGAGAGCGGCAAGCAACCCTACCAATTCTAGAGTTAGGAGACCCAAACTCGACACCTCGAGATGGTCTCCCACTGGACTCTAGAACCTGGTTACTTGTGCTCCCCTCCTTGGGTCTATTCTAATACGGAAATGTAAATAATATACATCAACGGTGACATCTTCCTCAACCCGGAAGTGCCCTAATAAAAGAATATTACATACAAGTTTTTATATGAATGAAAATGAAAAACTCTCATCTCACATAAAAAAACCCCGGCTATTCAAACACGACGATCCAATATAACATATCCCAGCAATACATAACATCACATGTCATCAACATAAGTAAATATGTGAATCCCAATTATCGTTGACATATAGCAACGAAACCGGCGATACACCACATGTTACACTTACGGTCGTAGAAAAGAAAGTGAAAAAATACAACAATTGGAATCTGCACTACTCTTAGACATCATAAACTCGGAATATCACATATTCTGGATTTCATGCCTAACAATGCAAATTTTACATTTAGGTCTCAACCATGAAAACACTTTTCAAAGGAAGTCGGGTAATTCAAGAAGATTCCCGATTCCGACCGAGGCCGAAAAGTTAAACTTGCATGCAACTAGATAGATTCCAATTATTGTATCCCATCACATGATATCCGGATGACGTTAAACTTTTCGATCGATTCATTAAAGTCCCACAATTTCCCGACAGCTCAACACTTGAGCACAGTTTTAATAATACCCGGAACATGCCACAGTACCTATGGACCAGCCGTAGAAGGGCAAACCCAAGCCTCACTCATGTTGCTACGGAACTGCGGCAAACCCTAGGGTATGACCATGGTTCCGCGATCCAAAAAGTCGAGTTAGGGTTTCATTCTTCTAGAGGGTCCACAAAATTACTTGCATATTTTTCCGAATACGTTAAACTTGGAAAAATGGGTTTTTGACATTCGATCGAACTTTTTAACTTCGCCTAGATAACTTGTGAAAACCTAAAATACAGTTAGAATTACGACTACGAAACACTCCGTGCTGCATTTGCAGAAAATTAACATCACATGAAAATTTAGCAAAAACAAACAACACCTGAAACATCAAAACCCATCCACTGGAACACTGAAAAAATTTAGGGGGGGCTCAGAATTGGGCCGAGATAGGGGTGTGTGTGGCCAGTTCACTGTTCATGGAACTGCCCCAAATTTCACCAGTGTTCATGTTATATCACATACAACATTCTGCAGTTGTTTGAAAAAATTTTAGAGCTCATTTAAAAATCGACATAACGCAGGTTTTGATGTTTCATGTTTCGGAGTATTTCGGTTTCGTAATCTAACAAACACTGTCTAATACTCTAGCACGGTTCTTATACCACTGTTGGGATTCCTTAGCACCCTATTGGGTTTCCACAGTAACTACCATGTAGAATTTAAAATTTCTAGAGTGCTAATGAACCATAACCTAAGGATCAAGCTAAAGTAACTAGAAAATATAACATGTAATCAACTATTAGAAGTAGTGAGCAAGGAACACAACCTTTGTAGACCCAGTCCTTCACTTCTAAAGCTCCGTGTAGTCGTCCCTTCGCTGCGATCATTAAACTCCAGGACTCTAGTATGGGTTCCCTCGGAGAAATGAACAAGCTTGCTCGTAGTCTTCGAGGCCGAAGATAATCTACGTCGAGGAGACTCAAACCCAACCTACCTCTTCACTAGGTCAAGAATTTTATGAAGAGAACACCCTTTACTACCTAAGAAAGTGTATAAGATGATGAAGTAGGAAGTGAGCTCACTTTAGATTTATTTTTCTCACATATTTACTCACCATTTCAAAAGCTAGAGAGCTTTTTCTCAAGGATGAAGAAGATGAAGAGAGAGAAAGAGAATGAACTAATGAGGTGAGAATAGCAACTATGGGTGAGTTAGTGTCATACACTAACTCATGTAGAGAATAAACCATGGGTTACAATAATGGTTAGGTTAATAAATATCTACAAGTAAAACAAAACTAGTGGACTAAGTCAAAGATGCTACAAGCTTCTCCAAGCTTCCAAGAATGTGACAATTTCCACTAATTTGTGAATTATTTAAATAAATAAAAACCTTATCATTATTATAACTATGGTGTAAGTCTCATACACCCATGTTGCATGTGGCATCAAGCATGACACAATAGTTGTGCATTAATATATATCACATATATATCATGTATACAAAATCAAGTGAGAAAAGAAAACTTAAGTGAGCCAATACTGGTCAATGTAAAGTAATATATCAAATATATAATTATACATTAAATCATTAAATCAACACTTGATTTAATGATCCGGTCATATCTCATATAACCGACTAATATCATGTGTATCAATCTATCGAATCAACACTTGATTCGATAACCCGGCTATATCGCATAAAACCGACCGATGATACAAATCGCAAGAATAGAATATGGTATCACATACTCGTATTAATCTCGGTCTCGCACATATCTCATATGTGCTTCTACTCCATTTCTCCTGAGCCAGGAAACCTCTGTGTAGGTCTCTAAAGACTCATCAATACGCCGGCAGTAGGTGATGATCATATCAAACACCCACAAGCCACAAGAGGCGTGCTAAACGTAACGGCCACCTGGGTATTGAGCGATTAGAAGATCAACAAGCAAGCCTTCTCATACTCCTGCGAATCCAATCGGTAACACTTACCGTACAGTCCGGTCTCTTCGTCTGATATGCCACATATCTCGTATAAGGGTGGTAAACGTCAGACCCCAGTAACTCGATAAGTCATGCCGACGTGAGGCTCATAACAGGTCGAGAAACTACTGATAACACTTACCAGTAAATCTCTGAAACATCCCTGGCCAGGGACTTCATGTTATAGCCATTCGAGCACAACGCAACATCAACTCCCAATACCGGGATAGACGAATCCCCTCCTATCGCTCATTGCCTCCATGTGACTCGGGACTGTACCCAAAAACCACCGTTTTGCACATCCTCTTAAATGTGGTAAGGTGGAAATCAAAGCAGAGTGGGAATCACACAAGACTCTATGACGATCTCGGGTCGACAGACTAACCTGTACCAGTGTCACCAGAGAACTGCCATCTGACGTGAGGTATAATACCATCTGGGAGTTCTCGGCAAGTCCGTCCAGTGTACCCAGTCTCCACTGAGCACCCGTATACCATATCTGATGTCAAACACCAATGGATATGGGATCTTCCATCGCCCTTCTACATGGGTCGAGAAGCTACACGCTAGTCTATTCTGGCATATCGATGCCCCGTCTCGATACACCTACGAATAACGACATTAAAGGATGTACTCACAGACTACCATTGTCCCACTAGTATGATCCGCATCATAATCCAGGTAGTCATGTACACATCCTAAGGGCTTTACCAATATGTAACAGAGAGACAATCAGTGTACATGTTAAGATAAAGAGTAACCAGATAGCATACTATCATGTCGAGCAAAAAAGTCCTCCCTATATATGTCCAAGCCTCCACTACAATATACATCTCATATATAGTAATGGCCTCTAGGGCATATATATAACTGACAATCTCCCACTTGCACTAGGGCCATCATATAGCAGTGGTTGTAGTATCTCATACTCAACCATCCTATAAAAGTGTCTCTTTGGGAAAAGGACTTTGTGAGTGGATCCGCCGTGTTGTCCTCTGAGTCTACTCTCCTAACCTCGATCCCCAGGAGATCAACCATCTCCATGATCAGGTGATACTGCCTTAAAATATGTCTGGGTCACTGATGGGACGCGGGTTCCTAGGCATAAGCCACAACTACATTGTCACACAATAGTAGGAACAAAGTTCATCTCATGAACTAATATACACCCAGACTTCCTTTTTGGTAGCATCTTAGGTAGCGATGTATCCAGCCTTTATCATCTAGTTTGCCACGGTATCTAGCTTAGAACTCTTCCAACATACCGTCCCTCCACTGAGGGTAAAGACAATGCCTGTGACTGACTTTCAGTCGACCTTACCACCCTGGAAACTATCCAGTGATTCTTCCCAGGATCGATTGATACCATCTCACTACACCTAGTGAGAATCCTAACATCCACTTAGATCTATCTCATAGATCCAAAATCCAGGATTTATGAGGTATCGCCATGATCCTATATGGAGAATCGCTGTGATAAGAGGAGATTGACAAAGTATAGCATAGGAAACTCCTTTCCTATCAAGAGTATGTCATCCACGTACAATACGAGGAATACCACCATACTCTTTATTACCTTTTGTATATACAAAGTTCATCTACCGTTTTGATGAAGTCAAATGCTTTGACTACCACATCAAAACAGATGTTCCAACTCCGCGATGCCTGTTTTAACCTGTAAAGCAACTTGCACACGTTTTCGCTGCTCCCACTGTATATGAAGCCCTCTGGCTGTGTACTTATAGACGCTCTCTTCTAAATCAGTATTCAGAAAAGCAGTCATGACACCCAACTGCCAGACATCGTAGTCATGGTATATAGCAAATGGAAAGTAGGATTTGGATGGACTTAAGCATGGTACTGGAGAAAAGGTTTCATCAAAAACCATACCTGGTTAATGGCGAGAACTTTTCATAACAAGTCTAGTTTTGAAAGTCTCAATTTTTCCATCTACACCAAGTAATCTTCTCAAGATATACTTGCTCCTGATGGGGATTTAACCCTTCAGATAAAGCAACCAAAGTCCATACTTTGTTGGTGTATATGGATTCCATCTCAGATCGCTTAGCATCCAGCCATTCTTATAGAGTCACAACTCTTGATGGCCTGCTCAAAACTAGTTGGGTCATCATCTCATGATGCAATCCTCGCTCCCACTGTCATTGAGAAAACCGAAGTATCTCTCGGGCGGATGAGGAACCCTACCAGATCGGCGGAGAGGCTGAGATTCGTCGAGAACTATTGAATCCTCCAGTTCTACCAAATCGTCAGTTGTAGTTTGTATAGCTGGAACTCCTTCCAGTTCTACCTCATGACCATAAATTTCTTTCCAAAATAAATTCCTTTTCTAAAAAGGTGGCATTTCGAGAAATAAAACACCTTTTGTTCCTCGGTGCGGTGGAAGATATTACCTTGCAAATGCTTGGGATATCCAACAAATTTCCACAGAACTGACCTTGTCTCGAGCTTGTCCGGATTTTGCTTTTAGACATAGGCCGGACAACCCCAAATCTTAACTTACTTAAGAGATGGGCTCTTCCCATACCATATCTTATATTGAGTGCTAGGCACCTGATTTGGTTGGAACCCAATTCAATAGGTATGCAGCTTCACATGTGCATAACCCCCAAATGGAAATAGGCAACTCAGTAGTACTCATCATAGAGCACACCATATCTAATATGGCGCAATTACTCCACCCCGATATACCGATGTGCTGTGATGTAAAAGGATGAGTAATGCTGAGAGAGAATCTCATTCTCCTTTAGAATAGTCCAGGAATTCCGTGCTCAAGTATTCTCCTCCCTAATCACATCAAAGGACATAATACTTATACCCGTTTGGTTCTCTACTTCTGATAAATTCATTGAATTTCTCAAAAGTTTCTGACTTGTGTTTCAACATGAACATATGTCCGAATCTTGAGAGATCATCATTGAATGTAATGAAGTACAAAGAACCAGCTCTAGCATGTGTAGACATGGGACCTTCATATATCATCATGTTTCAATCCCAAAGAACCAGCTCTGGCATCGTGTAACGACCTCACCCGCAGCAGGATTTGGGAGGACTATCCCTTTTGGGATAGCCTTCTCAGGTATCGCGAGCCTCTTTATAGGCCCACTTGAGCTTAGGCTCATCCTGTCGAAGACTGAGGTGCTGGAATTGGACGACTCGTTGAGAGGGTCCGTAGTAGTTGCTGTAGGGTTGCTAGGCACGCGCACAAGGGTCTACGAGGCATCAACCATGCCCGAATAAAAATTTAGCCGTGCCGAACAACCCGAATACGGAACTTTAAACTAGAGATTAGGCGATAACTAGCATGCTAAACGATTTAACACTAAGTGAGAGGGATCACAACCTTTGTAGATCCGGTCCTTCACTTCATATGCTCCGTGTTGTGGTCCCTTCGCTGCGATCATCGGGTTCCGGACTCTCGAGAGGTTCCACGAAGAGAAAGACGCAACCTTTGCTTCTGATCTTCGATACTAAGATGATCTACCTCGAAGTTTCTTTAACACAAGCTAACACTCATGAAATGATGTGAACACCCTCATCTAAATGGCAAGGGAAGATGAGGATGATGAAGTAGGAATTTTGCTCTATTTATTTATCTTTTTCTCATATTTATTCATCACCTTTGAAAAATCTAGTGAGCTTTTTCATGGAAGAAGGAAGGAGGAAGAAGAAGATTAATCATTTGTGATGAATAGAAAGAATAATATGATAGATTATGCAACCATGGTCAAGCTAACACTTGTAGAGAATTAACTAGGGTTAGGGTTTGGGTTGGGTTAAAGCATGAGTCATGAACAAATATCTTTCACAAAACAAAACAAATCCTTCTAGAAACTTCTAGAAAGTTTAACCCTAATCCAAACCCTAATCATGTTTAAACTCCACTAAATAAGTTGCATTATTTATCATATCATGTTACAATATTATATATCACATATATAATATTTATCGTAACAAAATAAAATAATACAATTAACATATATCACATATATATCAATGTATTACCCGAGTGAGAAAAAGAATCTTTTAGTGAGCAAATATTAGTTAATGCAATTTAATATATCAAATATATTATTATACATTAAATTATCGAATCAACACTTGATCCGACAATCCGGCTATATCGCATATAACCGACTAATATTTATCCGTACCGATTCATCGAATCAACACTTGATCCGATGACCCGGCTGATATCAAATATCGCGAGAATAGAATACGGTATCACATATCGCATTATCCTCGGTCCCGCACATATCACATATGTGCTCCTACTCCGTTTTGCCCGATTCAAGAAACCTCTGTGTAGGACTCTAAAGAATCGTCAATACGCCGGCAGTAGGTGATGATCATATCAAACACCCACAAGCTGCAAGCGGTCAGCTAAACGTAACAGCTACCCAGGTATTGAGCGCTCAGAAGATCAACAAGCAAGCCTGTAACTTCTCCTGTGAATCCAAACAGTAACACTCCCGTACAGTCCGGTCTCGTCGTCTGATATGTCGCATATCTCGCCTAGGGGTGGTAAACGTCAGAACCCAGTAGCTCGATAAGTCGTGTCGATATGAGGTCTATAACAGTTCGAGAAACTACCGATAACACTTACCAGTAAATCTCAGCAACCCTAGCCAGGGATTTCCGGTTATAGCCAATCGAACACAGCACAACATCAACTCCCTATACCGGGAGAGACGAATCCCCTCCTATCGCTCATTGCCTCCATATGATTCGGGACTGTACCCAAAAGCCACCTTTTTGCACGCCCTCTTGGACGTGGTATGATGGAAATCAAAGCACAGTGGGAACCACACAAGACTCTATGACGATCTCGGGTCAACAGACTACTCTGTACCAGTGTCACCGGAGAACTGCCATCTGACGTATGGTATAATACCATCTGGGAGTTCTCGGTGAGTCCGTCCAGTGTACCCAGTCTCCACTGAGCACCCGTACACCATCCTTGATGTCAAACACCGATGGATATGGGATCATCCATCGCCCATCATATGGGTCAAGATGCGTATACGCTAGTCTACTCTGGTGCATCGATGCCCTGTCTCGATACATCCTCGACTAGGAACAGTTATAGGATGTACTCGTCGACTACCGTGGCCCCACTAGTATGATCTCATCATAGTCCCAGTAGTCGAGTACATATCCTAAGGGCTTTATCAACATGTAACATAGAGACAATCAGAGTACATGTTAAGATAAAGTACAACCAGATAGCATACTATCATGTCGAGCAAGAAAGTCATCCTTATATATGTCCTAGCATCCACTACAATATACATCGTATGTACAGTAATGGCCTCTAGGGCATACATATAACTAACAATCTCCCACTTGCACTAGGGCCATCTGTTATGGTATCGCATACCCAACAATTAGCTGCGGTTGAAGTATCTCATACTCAACCATCCCATAAAAGTCTCTACTGGGAAAAAGGCCTTTGTGAGTGGATTCGCGCTGTTGTCCTCTGTGTCTACTCTCCTAACCTCGATCTTCCTGGAGATCAACTATCTCCATGATCAGGTGATACTGCCTAAGAATTATATCTGGATTTCTGATGGGACGGTAGTTCCTTGGCTAAAGCCACAACTCCATTGTCAAACAATGGTAGGAACGAAGTTCATCTTATGAACTTATATATATCCAGACTGCCTCTTTGGTAGCATCCTTGGTAACGATGTATCTTGCCTTTAATCGTCTAGTATGTCACGGTATCTAGCTTGGAACTCTTCCAACATACCGTCCCTTTACTGAGGGTATAGACAAGCCTGCGACTGACATTCAGTCGTCCTTATCACCCTGGAACCTTTCCAGTGATTCTCTCCAGGATCGATTGATACCATCTCACTACAACTAGTGAGTAACCTAACATCCATTTAGATCTATCTCATAGATCCAAAACCTAGGATTTAGTAGGTTTCACTTTGATCCTATATGGAGAATCCTTGTGATAAGCGGAGATTGACCGAGCGTAGCATAGGAAACTCCTTCCCTATCAAGAGTATGTCATCCACGTACTCTACGAGGATCACCACCATACTCTCTACTACCTTTTCGTATATACAAGGTTCATCTACCATTTTGATGAAGTCAAACTCTTTGACTACCACATCAAAACAGATGTTCCAACTCCGCGATGCCTGTTTTATCATATAAAACATCTTGCACACGTTTCCGCTGCTCCCACTGTCTACGAAGCCCTCTGGCTGTGTACTTATAGACGCTCTTTTCTAAAACATCATTTAGAAAAGCAGTCATGACACCCAACCACCAGATATCGTAGTCATGGTATGTAGCCGTGGCAAGTAGGATCTGGATGGATTTAAGCATAGATTCTTAGAAAAGGTTTCAACATAATCCATACCTGGTCAATGATGCAAACCTTTAACAAGTCTAGCTTTGAAAGTCTCAACTTTTCCATGTACACCAAGTAATCTTCTCAAGATATACTTTCTCCTGATGGGGATTTAACCCTTCAGATAAAGCAACCAAAGTCCATACTTTGTTGGTGTATAAGGATTCCATCTCAGATCGATAAGCATCTAGCCATTCTTACAGAGTCCCACTCCTGATGGCCAGCCCGAAACTAGTTGGGTCATCATCTTATGATGCAATCCTCGCTCCCACTGTCATGGAGAAACCGAAGTATCTCTCAGGTGGGTGAGGAACCCTACTAGATCGGCGGAGAGGCTGAGGTTCGTTGGAAACTATTGAATCCTTTGGTTCAACCAAATCATCAGCTGCATTTTGTATAGCTGGAACATTTCCAGTTCTACATAACAGACCTTGCCTTGAGCTTGTCCGGATTTTGCTTTTCAGGCATAGGCCGAACAACCCCAAATCTTAACAAGTTTAAGATATGGACTCTTCCCTTTCCATATCACATATGAAGTGGTAGGCAACTGATTTGATTTGAACCCTATTCAATAGGTATGCAGCTTCTCAAGTGCATAACTCCCAAAAGGAAATAGGCAACTCAGTAGTACTCATCATAGAGCACACCATATCACATAGAGTGCTATTGCTCCGCTCCGATATACCATCTTG
The DNA here is from genome assembly GCA_030015575.1 of Agapanthus africanus. Lineage (NCBI taxonomy): Eukaryota > Viridiplantae > Streptophyta > Magnoliopsida > Asparagales > Amaryllidaceae > Agapanthus > Agapanthus africanus. The sequence goes on from CM057339.1 coordinate 393,126,936, forward strand.
CTATGGTGTATACGGAGGAGTAATGCTGAAAGAGAATCTCATTCTTAGAATAGTCCAGGAATCCCGTGCTTTAGTATTCTCCTCCTTGATCACATCAAAGGACATAATACTTATACCCGTATTTTGGTTCTCTACTTCTAACTTATATTCTGTGAATATCTTAAAAGCTTCGAACTTGTGTTTCAGCAGGAACATATGTCTGAATCTAGAGAGATTATCAGAGAATGTAATGAAGTATAAAGAACCGATCTTGGCATGTGTAGACAGGGGACTTTCATACATCAGCATGTATCAATCCCAAAAGTTCACTAACTCTTTCTCTGTTTCCAACAAACAGAGCTGTGGTCATCTTATCTTTGTGACATGACCGGCAAGTTTCACAAGATGTAAATTCAAACTAATTTAAATATGCATCTATATGAAACTTCAGCCAATCGGGTCGTATTGATATGACCTAGTCTACAATACCTCAAGAAGGATTCATTCATATCTGAACTCTTCCTCTTGTGTATGTTCGGTATACTAAGAACTGTAGTTTGATTTAGAACGTCAATGCTTTTAGATAACGTGCCTGAACCGATCAACTCTTGATATAGGAAATGTTCAAAACATTATCCAACAATACAAAATTATATCCTTTCTTTACTAATAAAGAGACTGATATGATTTTGTATATCAGGTTCGGTATCTAATAACATTTGTTCAGAATCAATGTATTCTGGTAATACAGGGTGACAGTGACCAACAGACTTGGCTGCAACACTTGCACCGTTTTCTGTCTCATGAAACTTATCACCCGTTCTCAGTTCTTTACCTGTCTGTAGCCCATGTAACAGATTACATATGCGGGATCCTGATCCGGTATCTCATACCCAGGACGTAAAGGATACTGAGAAACAGTTCTGTGTAATGAACACACCCGAAGATGATGCATCAGCATGCACTTTCTTCGTTTGGGCGGCTCGGGAAATCTGGTATTCCCCAATTTTCTGCTCTATCTTATAACAATTATAAGTTGGAGCGGGACCAACGTTCCCCAGCTCAAGTATAACAAGCGGGTTCGGTCAATATATCCGTTTTATTATCTTGATTAAGGCGTGATATGGTCGCTATCTGGAGAGAGAGAAGAAAACACTCAGCGTATGCTCTTGCAAGATTAGATTGGTTATCTAATATATCTAATCAGGATGTCTCCCACTGTTTTAGTCAAATCTTCCTTCAAACCCTAAAAGGAAAGACTAGCCGGGATTAATTACACGCTAGAAGTTCGCCAATCTTTCAGCCAGGCCAGTGTCGGTACTTTGAGGGAGGTCCCCCGTGCTTTCGCACGAACCTAATTAATGTAAACCTCGTTTTCCCAGAGGCGTAACCCCGTTAACACCTTTCTAGACACCTACTTGATCGGCTAATTGTAATGTGTAAAACTCTCCCAGGAGTAACTCTTACTCACAGCGGGTATCGGGATCCAACTATCTTATAGAAGGTATGCAATCTCATTGCAAATTTCAACACTTGAAATTCCCAATAATATTTTACCCCTAGCGTCCTATGACCTTGACGAAGGCCAAACTCTCATAGTCCGCTAGTCAAGTTCAACCCGTTCATTTCTTGATTGAATTAAACCCACCCGCACGACCCTTGACGAAGGACAAACTACGCCGTACGAATACCCTAATCCAATCGCATCATATGCTAGCAGATAAGCATTAGTTAGCTACCGTACACTACGCCTTGACGAAGGCCAAACTACCGCAGCACGAATACTAACTAGTACTTATCTGAAATGACGGAGGGCTACGCTGGTTTTTAAGAAAACCATAAGCGTAATGAACTTGATATCGTTGTAGAATCGAGTGATTTTAAATGGAATGTTTTTGAGGCTTTTCTAGTTTTGCTAAAGGGGTCACTCCCGGTGAAGGGATCATCGGCCCTTTCCTCATCGAATAAGGTGCATGATATATCACATATACCGCTGTACAAAGCAGAAACTATAGAAGCAATCAAAAGACAAACCGAGTTTGTAGCATCTGCCAGTTATTGCTAAAGGAGTCACTCCCGGTGATGGGATCTCGGTCCTTTCCTTATCAAATAAGGTGCTGGATGTTCTACAAGAAACACCGCTATGCAAAGCAAGAACTGTAGCTACCAGTTTTTAAACAAGTTTCTACAACATCTTAGGTTTCTTTTATTTCATTAATCTCATTAATGAAGTCCCATTTTAATTATGCTTCACAAGCATCTCTTTTTGAAACGAAATCTTTAATATAACATATATCTCATATATATAATATAAACATTCATCTCAGGCAGTAATATGATCTCATCACAGAACATTGCAGCAGAAGAACATATATGAAATATTGGATATACTAGGACGTCCGTGTTTTCAATACGAGCCTGTATAAAACACGGATTCCACAGTCGCGATGAATAGCCAAACCCACATCCCTAGACCCCTACGAGAGCGGCAAGTAACACTGCCAATTCTAGGGTTAGGAGACCCGGTCTCGACTCCTCGAGATGGTCTCCCACTGGACCCTAGAACCCGGTTACTTGTGCTCCCCGCCTTGGGTCTACCTAATGCGGAAAAGTAAATAATATACAACGGTGACATCTTCCGCTACCTGGAAGTGCCCCAATAAAAGAATATTACATACAAATGAATTTTACATGAATGAAAAAGAAAAACTCTCATCTCACATAAAACCCCCGGCTATTCAAACGCGACGATCCAATACAACATATCACAGCAACACATAATATCTCATATCATCAACGTAAGCAAGTATGCGTATCCCGATTGTCGTTGATGTATAGCAACGAAGCCGGCGATACTCCACATACTACGCTTACGGTCACAGAAAAGAAAGTGTAAAACTACAACAGTTGGAATCCGCAATCTCTTTAGACATCGCATGTCTAACCAAATGAATTCCTTAGACATCGCATGCCTAACAATTATAAACCCCGCATTTTAGTCTCATTATCGAAAACTCTTTTCAATATCAAGTCGGGCAATTCAACAAGATTCCCGACTTCCTGATCGAATGCTCGTCGCAAACTTTAGTAGACGGCCGCACCCCCGATACCGTCGACGAAGTGCACCAAGGCGGAACACCGCTACCGGGAGCACCCGAACGGATGCTTTCGGCGACGGGGTTCTCCTACAGTCACTTGGTCGGGGCTATGGAGTGAGGCTGCCTATTAAGTTTACCCGGCGAGTATCCGCGTACGCTACGTGATTGCGACGGACTTTTGATCACATCAAAATTCCGTAGCAACCGATCAACTGAGACTAAACTACTATGTTTATAATATTCAAATCAGTTATCTCATAACAATTTGTGGATTCCAATTATTGTATCACATTCCAGATAAATAGAAAAAGTTAAACTTTCCGATCGAATCATCAAACACCCAAGATTTCCCCAATATATCTCAACTCTTGAAATCAGTTTAAAACGTCCATTACATGCCACAGTACCAATGGTCCAGCCGTAGAAGGGTCAAGCCAAGGACTCACATGTGGCACGCCGTACTGCCCCAAACCCTAAGGTTCAAAGGGCAGTTCAAGACGGTCACATAATCGAGTTAAGGTTTGTTGTCTTCTAAAGGGTCCACCGAGTTACTTGCATGACTTAGAACATTCTTAAACAGTAGAAAAAATCCAACTTTTGAAAAATTTTCCGACAGGGGAAAAAGTGAGTTATTGATATCCGTTCGAACTTTCTAACAGTTTCTAAAATTATCCGGACAAAACTAAACAAAGTTATAATATCCGATCAAAACTTTAAGTCCCCAATACAACCTGTATAATTCAACAGTTGAATAAAAAAAAAATTTCCAGAAAATACAACACTAACAAATAGGAGTTACTGTGGAAAGCACGTGCGCAGAGTCGATCACGTGGCCGCGGAACCGCCGCACATACTGGGGTGGGGCCGCGGTTCCGCGGCTCTTTGAGCGACTTACGCTCACGTGCTTCACAGTAACTCTTATAATTACCTGCTGTAATTTTTGGATATTTTTAATGTGGAAAAATCCCAATTTTTAGAAATTTCCAGAGAGCATGTTTTATCGGGGTTTCGGGTTTCGATCGGACTTTAAACTTCGTTCAGACTTCGCCTAAAGCTCTAGTTTGGCTCTGATACCACTGTAAGGTTGCTAGGCACGCGCACAAGGGTCTACGAGGCATCAACCATGCCCGAATAAAAATTTAGCCGTGCCGAACAACCCGAATACGGAACTTTAAACTAGAGATTAGGCGATAACTAGCATGCTAAACGATTTAACACTAAGTGAGAGGGATCACAACCTTTGTAGATCCGGTCCTTCACTTCATATGCTCCGTATTGTGGTCCTTTCGCTGCGATCATCGGGTTCCGGACTCTCGAGAGGTTCCACGAAGAGAAAGACGCAACCTTTGCTTCTGATCTTCGATACTAAGATGATCTACCTCGAAGTTTCTTTAACACAAGCTAACACTCATGAAATGATGTGAACACCCTCATCTAAATGGCAAGGGAAGATGAGGATGATGAAGTAGGAATTTTGCTCTATTTATTTATCTTTTTCTCATATTTATTCATCACCTTTGAAAAATCTAGTGAGCTTTTTCATGGAAGAAGGAAGGAGGAAGAAGAAGATTAATCATTTGTGATGAATAGAAAGAATAATATGATAGATTATGCAACCATGGTCAAGCTAACACTTGTAGAGAATTAACTAGGGTTAGGGTTTGGGTTGGGTTAAAGCATGAGTCATGAACAAATATCTTTCACAAAACAAAACAAATCCTTCTAGAAACTTCTAGAAAGTTTAACCCTAATCCAAACCCTAATCATGTTTAAACTCCACTAAATAAGTTGCATTATTTATCATATCATGTTACAATATTATATATCACATATATAATATTTATCGTAACAAAATAAAATAATACAATTAACATATATCGCATATATATCAATGTATTACCCGAGTGAGAAAAAGAATCTTTTAGTGAGCAAATATTAGTTAATGCAATTTAATATATCAAATATATTATTATACATTAAATTATCGAATCAACACTTGATCCGACAATCCGGCTATATCGCATATAACCGACTAATATTTATCCGTACCGATTCATCGAATCAACACTTGATCCGATGACCCGGCTGATATCAAATATCGCGAGAATAGAATACGGTATCACATATCGCATTATCCTCGGTCCCGCACATATCACATATGTGCTCCTACTCCGTTTTGCCCGAGTCAAGAAACCTCTGTGTAGGACTCTAAAGAATCGTCAATACGCCGGCAGTAGGTGATGATCATATCAAACACCCACAAGCTGCAAGCGGTCAGCTAAACGTAACAGCTACCCAGGTATTGAGCGCTCAGAAGATCAACAAGCAAGCCTGTAACTTCTCCTGTGAATCCAAACAGTAACACTCCCGTACAGTCCGGTCTCGTCGTCTGATATGTCGTATATCTCGCCTAGGGGTGGTAAACGTCAGACCCCAGTAGCTCGATAAGTCGTGTCGATATGAGGTCTATAACAGTTCGAGAAACTACCGATAACACTTACCAGTAAATCTCAGCAACCCTGGCCAGGGATTTCCGGTTATAGCCAATCGAACACAGCACAACATCAACTCCCTATACCGGGAGAGACGAATCCCCTCCTATCGCTCATTGCCTCCATATGATTCGGGACTGTACCCAAAAGCCACCTTTTTGCACGCCCTCTTGGACGTGGTATGATGGAAATCAAAGCACAGTGGGAACCACACAAGACTCTATGACGATCTCGGGTCAACAGACTACTCTGTACCAGTGTCACCGGAGAACTGCCATCTGACGTATGGTATAATACCATCTGGGAGTTCTCGGTGAGTCCGTCCAGTGTACCCGGTCTCTACTGAGCACCCGTACACCATCCTTGATGTCAAACACCGATGGATATGGGATCATCTATTGCCCATCATATGGGTCAAGATGCGTATACGCTAGTCTACTCTGGTGCATCGATGCCCTGTCTCGATACACCCTCGACTAGGAACAGTTATAGGATGTACTCGTCGACTACCGTGGCCCCACTAGTATGATCTCATCATAGTCCCAGTAGTCGAGTACATATCCTAAGGGCTTTATCAACATGTAACATAGAGACAATCAGAGTACATGTTAAGATAAAGTACAACCAGATAGCATACTATCATGTCGAGCAAGAAAGTCCTCCTTATATATGTCCTAGCATCCACTACAATATACATCGTATGTACAGTAATGGCCTCTAGGGCATACATATAACTAACAGTTGCAAGCCGATCAAAGACCGACTTCTTTAGGGCCTCTTGTGATGGCAGTGAAGCATTGAAGTTTATTGGCGGGAGAATAGTCCTGAAGAACAATCCAGTGGTAGCCTGAGTCACCTGCTCCACTGGCATTGTAAAGATGGAGGCCACTTGGGGCCCATAAGTTACTCCTCCAGCAGAGACGGAGTGGGAGTTGCTGTTGCAATTGGTGCAATTGGAATCCATCGATGTCATCTTCTCTTCTGCGTAGGAGTAAGAAACCAAATCTTAGTACCTCGAATCCAGGGGCAACCATACTTAACCGCGATTCATTCGCAAACATGACACACAAAGTGTGGAGTGGAAAGAGGAAAAGGTCCCACTGGGCATGCCAGAATCTGTTTACCGCCGAAAGCCGGGAAGATAAACGTCTTGCCTGAATTTGGGGGAAGATGCTATTTGGGTTTATCCGTCCATCTCTCTGAAGATGCCAAGTTGATTTATGGCACCGTGTATCGGAGGTTTGGACGGATGCAGCCATTGTAGCAGACTTTGTCAGATTCCCCTTCGTCTGTGAGGGGTTTTTGATTGTGGGGACGCTCTTACCTGCAGGCGTAAGCCCCCGCAGTTAATTGCGTTACCGCGTAGCGATAACCACTTTCTCCTGCTCTAGAAGGTCATTTCATATCGTGTGTTTTTTTTATATTTTTGGTTGCCCGTGGATTGTATATGGAGACTAATTTATGTTGTGGCCCGTAGGGCATGGATTAGTCCAAATCCGTATATTCTTAGATTTGGGTTTGGTTTAAGGATCATTAATCTCGTTTGAGATTAAGATCAACTAAAATATTTGTTGAGGAAACGTTAATCTAATTTTAGACCAAGATCTACTCAACTGGATTTTGGGATCATTTAGATCCAATAAAAGAGCATTTGGGCCCGATTGTTTTAGTTTCAAGACTTTGCGGTCCATAGCCGTTTGGGAGTGCGCTAAAGAGTTGTTGGTCATCGGGACCCGCCACCTCTCTGAAGATATTGAAGAATTACAATGACATATATCAGAGGTGTGAGGAGATGTACCCTTAAACCAATGAATATTCACCAGAAGATTGGTAATCTTGTTTGGGGCTGAAACCAATTCGGATAATAAAGAACACATAGGCTCGGTTGATTGGGAGTTTGGCAAACTTTGGCTCAGCCCACTCTGTCTTTGTAATTTCATTTTTAAAAAAGTGTTAAACACTTGCTTGGGCCCCGTCCTTTTTCTGTGCAAATAATACTGAGCATTTATATGAGTTCTAATACGCACACTTTACTTTACCTTTCCCAATTTTTTTATGTTTTTTATGGGATGTTGAACATTCTTTATGGCGCTGGGCTCTATTTGATGAGTGCAGAGCACTTTATGTTAAACAGCGTCCACGTGAGGGGCACGTGAGGCGCTCGACGCTAAGCGACAACCATTGAGTGCTAAGAACTCTTTATTTGAGCGGCGCCCATGTGAAGGGCACGTGAAGCGCTCAGCGCTGAGCGCCAACCATTGAGTGATAAGCACTCTTTATTTGAGCGGCGCCCACGTGAGGGGCACGTGAGGCACTCGACGTTGAGCGCCAACCATTGAGTGCTAAGCACTCTTTATTTGAGCGGCACCTACGTGAGGGGCATGTGAGGCGCTCGACGCTGTTTCTTTCTTTGTGCATTTTTCTGAAGAGTTCAATTTTCTGTTCTCCCCTGGGTATTTGATCCCTAAGAACAAATTCATCCTCACAAGAATTAAATTCTTATTTATGGAAGACTTTTCTCATGGATCTCAGATCCAGGGGTAAGAACTATGTTCTTTATGAGGGTTAAACCCTTGGATATGCAGATGAGATGCTCTGATCTCTATTACTTCTATTTACCTCGAAGAAAATTCTTCTTCTCTCTTCTTTCTTCAAGCTTTCTTTTAGCTTGCTCTCTTTTTTAAATTTGAGGTTTATGGGGGGGGGGGGTTTCTTCTCTGCAAGACTTGGAGTCTTGGGTCCTTTATATAGTTGAGGTAGATTTGTTGATTTAGTTAAGGAAATTTCTCATTGAGAGATTTTTAATTGATTTAAGGATTTTATCCACCGTTGGATCTTTGATCTAAGGACTTCTGTTTTACAGAAGATATTTTTTTAATTTTTAACAAGATTTGGGAAATATTTTCCCATACAGAGCTTATTCTGTAGCTTGGTGATTTTTAATCACCATTGGATTTTTAATCCAACGGTGCTCTGTAGTACAGAGAGTAATATTTCTCGTTTATAAATATTTGAGGAATATTTCCTTAACAGAATTTAATTCTGTATTTTGATGATTTGTCATCCGCAATGGACCTTTGATCTAATGGCAGAGAACTTTTAGTTCTGGCGCCGGCGCTCTCGTGCAAGGTACCTGAGGCGCCGCCTCAGAGATTTTTAATTCTTGGCGCTGGCGCCCTCGTACAAGACACGTGAGGCGCTGGCGCCCTTGTGCAAGGCACGTGAGGCGCTGCCTCAGAGTTTTTAACTCCTGGCGTTGACGCCCTCGTACAAGGCACGTGAGGCGCGACCTCTTTTCAAATTTTGAACAGAGCTGTTCATACCAGAATATTGCATTTTAATGCCGCTCATTCATTATCTATTTTTTGTATATATCGGTACTATTAACCAGTGTTTGCTCAGTAATACAGATTACAGGTATCCATGATAAAATACTGGAAATACACTTAAAATCACGGATATTACATTTGTGAGCTGACACTGTAACCAGAACCGCAAACCGACCGATAATTCTTTGGTTTCTTTATGCAACATGCTTGTGTATACACTTTTTATCTAAATGGACCAACACAATACAAGTGTCTGCATACGTGAGCACTAGAACCTAGGGGGGCTGCCATGGCACACACTCATGATGGCTAGGAGCAAGTGGGTACACAAGTGGGCATGAGAAGTGATGGGTGTTTAATGCAAAAAGTGTTGATGTGATTTGAAGCTAAAAGTTCCCTCCAAACCCTGAGTGCATCCAGAGCCTTTACTGAGAAAACAAACTACACCAGAGTGATGTGGGAGACAACAATAGTCAACACACCAAATACGAGCCCTTCTGCTCGGATTTGACCCGAGCACAAGCCCCTTAAAACCGAGGTCGCCGGCCCCATATGCTCCATTGGGTCCCATCTTTCTGTGGGCCCTCCCTTGCTGCCACGTAGCCCTATTTTTATTGTTTGTTTAATCTTCTTTTTTGCCTATAAAAGCAGGTAGTGGGCAAGGGGTCAAGGGTCCAAGTTTTCTCATTCATTTCATACACTTTGTAATTCCCTTCTCTTTTCATTTTGTTCTCTTGTACATAGCCTAGCTTCCCCTTGAGTTCTTTGCCTTCTCTTGAGCTTGCAACCTCTTCATTGAGCTTGCAAGCTTAAGTTTTGGCAATTGATCTCGAGGGTTGTATCTTCATTTGTAATAAATAAACCTTTCTCTTTATGCCTTCATATTCCCTTGGGTTCTTTATCTTCACTTGATCTTGCAACCTCTTAATTGAGCTTGCAAGTTTAAGTTTAGGTATCTGAATCCATGGCTTGCATTGTGCTCTTTGGTTCCATGGCTCTTAATGTTTCTTTCTTGCCCTTTCCATTACTTGCTCTTTCATTACTTGTTCCTTACTTTCTTGCATTTTAATTACATGCTTTACTTACTTGCTCATTTTCATTCCATGTAATTTACTTACTTGTAATATTTTCTTCTCTTTTCTTTGTTTCTCTTTTCTTTGCTCTTTTTGGTTTGTTGTTTTGATGTTGTGAATATGTGTTGTTAGGCAAAGAATACGATATTGTAAGTTAACGTTCCGTTTCTCATTTCCTTTTCCCGTATTTTCCATTGAACTCCATCCAAACGTTACGCAAGCGCTCCGTTAAGCACCCTACCCTACCAAGGTAACAGTGATTCCTAACCGCGACCGGTTGGTTCGGTTTGGCCGGAGGCGAAAGCAAGAGACAAGAACGGAAGGACAATGGTCAATAAGCCGGATTCCACGAATACCGTGCTTAAGCACCCTAATTTACGTTGTTGCCGATTGCTTTAGCTTCAATCGTTAAGTTCGGCTCAAAGGATTTAGTGAGGATTTTCTTAGCTTACACTATTGTATATTTTCTTAACAACTTTATACTTGCATATAACACATAGTTTAGATATGAACAATTCCGCCCACGCGCATTAACTCGTAAGAACAAGAACCTAAAACGCTCTGTCTCCCTATGGATCGACCCTTGCTCATCGCGGCTAGTTGCAAAGAGACACCGTCCTGATCGCGGTTAAACTTTAGAACTTTAAAACTCAACACGCCAAAAGCGTATGATCAAATGGCGTCGTTGCCGGGGAGACGGTAACATTTTATTCTTGTAATTTCGGGTTAATCATTGTACATCTCACTTATACAACTAAACCTATTTTCAAAACAACATAAAATTTTCAAAAACCAAAACCAAAACCAAAACAAAAACTAACTAAACTAACCATTTTCTTCTTTGTAAATTGGACCTGCTTGCACTCTGTAACTAAACAGAAAAGATAAACAATACCAATGAGGCACTAGTGGAGCACTGTGAATACAGAAGAAGTTTGGAGCCCAAAATCAAAAATCGAACCGGCGACATTACTGCTATTTCCGAGCTTGCCGGCCCAAGCTCCCCCAATTGTTCCAAATTTTTGTTCTATGCTCCAGTGTTCTGTTTTTGTCTTATTTGTATTGTTTATTTTTTTTTAATAAATTTTAGTGTGCAGGTATTTAGGCATTCGTATCGTTTTTCCGTACTAATATCCATTTTTCCAACATTTGTAGATTTTGCGGAATTGCGAACGGCGATTGTGGGAAGCAAAGTGTACATTCCAAGCTAAGGTGATTACGATGTATAGTGCCAAAGATCCGGATAGTTTGACCCGCGCAAGCGAACATTTCAAGCTATTCGGATTTAACTTCAACAGGGGTTTCTAAACCCGAAAATTTATCGGTACGTACTTCGTTAACACCTTCTTTCTCAAATCCGACGCATCCACTGTACATCTTTGCAGTATTCTTTTCAAGTTCGCTAGCAAACGCTAAAACTTGACTAACCCGTATTTGTTGCAGTGCCGTGCTTAAACTAAAAAACGATTGTTTGATTTTTTATAGAATTTTTATTGAATTGCGCATTGCATCCATTAATACGGACTTAAGGGCAAGCGAACCCCCACAAGATACGGTAAAGGATTTCATCACCTTTTCCGTGGCCCACAAATCACGAAACTGTGCATAAACGTTTACCCACAAAAATTTTAAAAGAAACTAGACTTTAAGACTTAAGGACTTCGCGCTCACTAGGAGTGGTTAACTGTGTTTAGAACACTGCTTAACGGTATATCATTTACAGGATGTCTAGAAAAGTGTTAACGGTGAAACCGCCAAAAGAGAAAGGGTTATTTAATTAAGGACCTTCGCGAAAGCATCGGAAAACCTACCCTTATCTCTGCACTTACCTGGCCTCGTGATCAGTATATCTTGAGCCCGCTTCTGGACACAGTTTTACTTCAACAATCAAGTTCTGGAGCAGGTCTAGTTGACCTAGGTAAACCCTAGATCGATTAGCTGTGTGGTATTTTTGTGTCGTGATTGTTTTTGTCCAGATTCTTTTTTGTATATTTCATTCTTTTGTTAATAACTAACTTAAAATTAAAAATAAAAAATAGAAAAAACCACATTCTTTTCCCTCTTTTTCTTCTCTTCTTCTCCTCTTCATATCATGGGTACACCACCTCGAAAAACTCTTGCCGAACTTTTGTACCCACAACCAGACATTACTTCTTACGGTTCTTGCTTTAGCCGAATGTCGAACGAACCATCCATGCCAAAAATTTCTTTGAAAGATCGGATAGACACGTCTAGGACAACCAATTAGACTCCGCAATCCACTTTGTATTAACCGTTTCAACCTTCCCCACCTTCTTACGTTGATACCCCTTTTGAGAGTCCAGTTGTAACTCTAATACCTATGTCTCTTGTTGAATATATTGAACAATCTCGTAACCGATCTTTCACTCCTTTCACCACTGCGAATTCTTTGGATCAACAATTCCATTCACCTTCTTATCTGTATGTTGATCCAACCCTTGTCCAACCATTCAATTCCTATCCATCCTACCCAACGTTTGCACCTTCCCTAGACATTGCTTCTGAACAGCCTTTTGGGAGTTTCCAGTATCCAAACAACTTCGAATCTTTTACTGAAATCCCTTCACAACCCATGTATAGCCTAGAACAGTCGTTGGAAGACTTTCAGGTAGCTTCGTGTCAACAGATGATGGATTTTAATGCGTCCATAGCCGCCCTCATACAACCTAGTGACCCGGTAGCTAGTTTCCAACTAGCTCCACATTTTCCAATGTATGATGAGGTGGTAGGACGGGTTAAGAATTTGAGTGGAGAGAGTGAGCTATACACCCTTCCAAATCAAACCTACCCATTCAAAATTGAATCCACAACTCTGGTTTTGAATGACTATCTAGTGTCCCAGAGGATTTATCAATTGAAGATAGAATGATTAATGAGTTGTGCGACTTTGTAGTGTTTGATTTGCCCGATTGTGAAGGGTCCCTTTCGAGTGAAACCACACCCAATCCTTTTGACCTCTACACATCCATCTTAGAACCTGAATTGATTGATATCCATGCTTTTGATGAGGTGTATGAGAATATTGATTTTCACTTGATTGAGGATATTGACGCTGGGAATATTTTTGATGATGAACCCGCTGCTTTGGCTGAGTTTTTCTCTCCAATTCATCATCCCGAGTCTTTAACTGTTTTTCCCGAATTTCATTTGCGTCTTGATATTGATGATAAATGCATGGATGAGCTGAACATTGAGGATATTTTTGAGGATGAACCAGTTTTTCTTGATGAGTCGGATTTTCTATTTCATCCTATCCTTTCTATTGACCATGTACACCCGCCTGAACCTTTACCTGATACCCCTCCTCGATCACTCCTCTCTATCCCTTCCATTGTTCCGACCTTGCAAGACACCGTATCACTTTCATTTCCTGTGTCTGGTTTACCAAGTTCGGTGTACCCATGTTTTCTTACGAATCTTGAGGGATTTGACCCTATTTCTTGACGGGTTAATAGATTAGCATAAATGCTTCTTACACATCGGTCATCACAAATTGTGCTAATTTATTCACTTCATTTTCACCCTCAAGTTCGTACTCCATTTCCTTTTCCCTTCGGCCATTTTTCTTTTCATATACCGAGACCGCATACCACTTCTATCCCCATACGGTCTCGCGTATTCTCCATTTCTTACCTCTCCGTATTCTTTCACCAACTTGCACATTATAGCGATAAAATCTTTGAATGGTTGGTGCTCACTTTTGGCCTGTGTAAGGCCTTGTATAGATTGATACTGTTCTTTCCCCCTAATCCCGAACTTCAACGCTTAACTGTGGAAACATTGTTTCACTAAAGTTTGGGGGGATCCTTTTGGTGTTTATATTTTTGGTTTTCTTTTTATTTTGTATATAATTTATTTTTTGGGGAGCGCCGACAATTTTGACCCTCTAGGTGTAGCCTGACAGTGAGGGCACTGTCAAGTTTAAGTTTGGGGGTGTGCTCGGTAAGTTTTCAACCTTCGCATTCATTTGTATATTCTGCATTTGCATACCTTATTAAAAACCCACAAAAATCAAAAAAATTTCCAAAAATATAAAAACTTTGTCGTCAACTTAGCTAATAGGGTAACTTAGATTTTTATTCCGAAAGTTAAGTTGATACGTTAGAAATAACTAAATTCTAGGCTTAGGAATTGAAAACCCTAAAAATAACCCTCATTCTATTTAAACTTGGCAATTATACGTCCTTACAGTTTTTTTATAGAAGTAGATAATCTTGAGTTTAGTTCTTGAGTTAAGTCAAGATGAAGGGAAAGTATTGAAGTTTTATTGAAGGATAAGTCTGAAAAATAGTTTCTACTCTTAAGTCCAAATTTAGAAAGTATATACCCTACAAACTGCACATACACGCACCTTGAAACTTGAGATAGTAGAGGATACCTAGAAATACTCTTGCCTGAAAGCCTAGTATGAAAGAAAAAACGGTAATTAAATCTAAAGACCAAAAGAGTATCAATGAAAAATATATCCGGTTTTGAAAAGAAAAATAATAATAATAATAAAAAGAATAAATTAATAAAGTCAAGACCTGGAAATTGCTATTTACGCTTTAAGCTCACACATTCAGTAATCGGCCGTTAGTGCCTTAAGAAACATTAATAGTCGCATGAAAGGTGTGTGAGCATCTCCGTCCATCATTAATAAAAAGAAGTAATATTAGGTATTAGGGGAAGGGTACTATAGCTTAAATTGAATTCTTAAGTGTAGGGGTGAATAATTTACACACATGTAGGGGTATACAATCGATATTTGGAGGAAAGATAGAAATAAAGAATAAGACTTATGTTTTCCGTAAAACTGATAAAAATCCCTGATTTAAGACCACACTTTTAGAAGGAAAACTCAGGAGATACCAATATCTTTCTAAACTTCTTTGGAACGTATAGGATCTAAGGATAAATAGATAAGAGGTGTGAAACATAAGGGTTGAATATTTCTAACTTAAGATGATAGAATTTCTAACCTAGATACTAAACTGTAGGAGCAGAATTTACATTAACTTGTGAAACTAGCTTGACGGGATTTTGTGGGTAGTATCCGCTGAAAACCCTCAGGAGACAACACTCCTTCTACTAGGGACACCTAGAGGTTTAACGGCTTATTGCACGTGCTCAGTGCAATCGCGTTCCCTGCGAAAGTGAGGCTAGGATTTTGTTTTGCTCGGGACGAGCAAAATATAAGTTTAGGGGTATTTGTTCATACCAGAATATTGCATTTTAATACCGCTCATTCATTATCTATTTTTTGTATATATCGGTACTATTAACCAGTGTTTGCTCAGTAATACAGATTACAGGTATCCGTGACAAAATACTGGAAATACACTTAAAATCATGGATATTACAGTTGTGAGATGACACTGTAACCAGAACCGCAAACCGACCGATAATTCTTGGGTTTCTTTATGCAACATGCTTGTGTACACACTTTTTATCTAAATGGATCAAAACAAGTGAGCACTAGAACCTAGGGGGGTTGCCATGGCACACACTCATAATGGTTATGAGCAAGTGGGCACACAAGTGGGCATGAGAAGTGATGGGTGTTTAATGCAAAAAGTGTTGATGTGATTTGAAACTACAAGTCCCCTCCAAACCCTGAGTGCATCCAGAGCCTTTACTGAGAAAACAAACTACACCAGAGTGATGTGGGAGACAACAATAGTCAACACACCAAATACGAGCCATTGTGCTCGGATTTGACCCGAGCACAATCCCCTTAAAACCGAGGTTGTCGGCCCCATATGCTCCATTGGGTCCCATTTTTCTGTGGGCCTTCCCTTGCTGCCACGCAGCCCTATTTTTATTGTTTGTTTAATCTTCTTTTTTTCCTATAAAAGCAGACAGTGGGCAAGGGGTCAAGGGTCCAAGTTTTCTCATTCATTTCATACACTTTGTAATTCCCTTCTCTTTTCATTTTGTTCTCTTGTACATAGCCTAGCTTCCCCTTGAGTTCTTTGCCTTCTCTTGAGCTTGCAACCTCTTCATTGAGCTTGCAAGCTTAAGTTTTGGCAATTGATCTCGAGGGTTGTATCTTCATTTGTAATAAATAAACCTTTCTCTTTATGCCTTCATATTCCTTTGGGTTCTTTATCTTCACTTGATCTTGCAACCACTTAATTGAGCTTGCAAGTTTAAGTTTAGGTATTTGAATCCATGGCTTGTATTGTGCACTTTGGTTCCATGGTTCTTAATGTTTCTTTCTTGCCCTTTCCATTACTTGCTCTTTCATTACTTGTTCCTTACTTTCTTTCACTTTAATTACATGCTTTACTTACTTGCTCATTTTCATTCCATGTAATTTACTTACTTACTTGTAATCTTTTCTTCTCTTTTCTTTGTTTCTCTTTTCTTTGCTCTTTTTAGTTTATTGTTTTGATGTTGTGAATATGTGTTGTTAGGAAAAGAATATGATATTGTAAGTTAACGTTCCGTTTCTCAATTCCTTTTCCCTTATTTTCCATTGAACTCCGTCCAAACGTTACGCAAGCGCTCCGTTAGGCACCCTGTCCTACCAAGGTAACGGTGATTCCTAACCGCGACCGGTTGCGGTCGGTTTGGCCGGAGGCGAAAGCAAGAGACAAGAATGGAAGGACAAGGGTCAATAAGCCGGATTCCACGAATACCGTGCTTAAAAACCCTAATCCACGTTGTTTCCGATTGCTCTAGCTTCAATCGTTAAGTTCGGCTCAAAGGATTTAGTGCAGATTTCCTTAGCTTACACTATTGTATATTTTCCTAACAACTTTATACTTGCATATAACACATAGGTTAGATATGAACAATTTCGCCCACGCGCATTAACTCGTAAGAACAAGAACGTAAAACGCTCCGTCTCCCTGTGGATCGACCTGTGCTCATCGCGGTTAGCTGCAAAGCGACACCGTCCTGATCGCGGTTAAACTTTAGAACTTTAAAACTCGACACGCAAAAAGCGTGCGATCAAGAGCCTTGCTCTTTTATTACTGAGGGGAAACAATGGCCTTTCCCCCAGCTGGGGCCAAGGAAATTCGTTCAAACACCGACTTGTATTTGGGTAGTGGTGCCCTCGAGATCACCACATTTGGCCTCTTACCTTTCGAGGCCGGTCTGTCTGTTACCGGAGCTTGAAGAGCTGGGATGGCGTTAGTTGGCACGAATAGAATAGAGCTAAATGGTAGTGGAGGATCCTCCCACTGTCGCCCGAGACCGGCTGGGAAGATCTTCCTGGTGTCCATCTTCATCGTGTAGGAGATGGGATCTGTGTTGAAAGCTGTGCTTGTTCTTAGGGACATTTTGTTGCGTGCAAAGATTGCAATTGAAAAGTGTTAATCTACACAAAGAAGCATGATTTTAGTACAGGCAATCGATATATATGTTGATTGAGTTCGTATGAATGTTTAACCCGAAATATGGGAGGAGAGAAAACGTCCCACCGGGCGTGCCAGAACCTGTAAGGTGTTTTTCGTCACCCCTTTGAGACGAGAATGCACGCACTTGTCAGGCGCATTACAGATTCTCCTTGTCTAGGGTAGTCTGGGGTTCATTGATCGTAGGGATCTGAATCTCCGGCAGCTGCGAACTAAGCTGTCGTTAATTATCTCTCGTTTTTTAAGCGAGAGAACTTCCGATTGATGGGTCAAACTCGTCATGCGAAATCAATGTGATGTGTTGGTGTGTATTTTTAACAATAGGGACGTGTTCATTTTTTTATTCTTGTGAATAATGATTTTTTAAAAAATTATTCAAAAAACATTTTTTTAAAAATTTATTTTATTTAATATTTATATTATATTATATTTTATTTAATCTATTATTTTTTTTTTTTTTAAACAAAATGGAGGGGAAGCCCCCCTCCTACTCACATGAGTGGGAGGAAGGGCTCCCACTAAGTGGGAGCCTCCCCCACACATGAAGGGGAGTGGAGAGCTCCCACTTAGTAGGAGCCTCCCCCTCACGTTAGAGGGGGGAAAGCTCCCACTCCCTCTACGTGAAGGAGCAGGGGATCCCACGAGCCTCCCCTTCACATGGGGAAGAGAACTCCCTCAGTGGAGGAGGCGAAGGGTGCCCGTGGGGTTGGAGTTAAACTCCAAAAAAACATTTTTTTTTATAATGGAGTTAAACTTCAAAAGATTTTATATAGAGTTAAACTCCCAAAAGTTTTTATTGTTGAGTTAAGCTCCAAAAGAATTTTTATTATTGAGTTAAACTCCAAAAGATTTTAATTGGAGTTAAAACTCCCAAAAGAATTTTTATTATGGAGTTAAGCTCCAAAATAATTTAAATGGTGTTAAACTCCTTAAAGGATTTTTATTGTGGAGTTAAACTCCAATTTTTTTTTATTATGGAGTTAAACTCCAAAAGATTTTAAATGGAGTTAAACTTCCAAAAGAATTTTTATTATGGAGTTCAACTCCAAAAGAATTTTTATGGAGTTCAACTTCTAAAAGTATTTTTATTATGAAGTTAAATTCCAAAAGAATTTAAATGTAGTTAAACTCTCAAAAGGATTTTTATTGTGAAGTTAAACTCCAAAACATTTTTTGTTGTGGAGTTAAACTCCAAAATATTTTAAATGGAGCTAAACTCCCAAAAGAATTTTTATTGTGGAGTTAAACTCCAAAAGAATTTTTATTATGGAGTTAAACTTCAAAAGATTTTCTCCTTTCTTTTTTGAGAAGAAACCTAAATGGGTTCTCCAGAAACTCCAAGATTTAGAATTTGGGTGATTAAAAGAGACCCCTTTTCTTTTCTTGAAGGAGCCTTGGGAGGTTGGTTTCCCTTCTTCCCCCTCTCTCAAATTGGATCTTGAAAAGGGAGAAGAAGGTAGCGAAAATCTTCTCATTTTTTTTGATTGGATATAAGAGCAAACTCTTCTTCGATGGGTTTATGGTGAAACTTTATTTAGATTTGAGAAAAAGAGAGCTAAGCTCTTGATTTAATTGGAAAATGAAGGGGAAGAGGAAGAACTTGAGAGAGTGAGGATGGAGGTACAAACCCTAGAGATTTGATGGGGAACGAATTCTTCTTTATATTTTGGTTTCATTATCATGTTGCCTTATATAGGCTTACAAATTCACACATAGCCCCTTAGGTTTTATAAAATGGCATTTTGCCCATCCCATGCTTATGTGCTTATTTTTTTTTGCACATGAGTCATGGGCTTTACAAAAATTTGGATTTATGCCAATTTTCCTTACATTTATTCATAAAAATTATATCAAAATTATTTATCACATAATTTTCATTTTGGCATAGCGGAGGCCGGCCGCTGGGCTTGACTTAGGCATGGGCCCACTTGGCCTAGGCTTAGGCCCATTTTGTTTGGGGTTGACTTTGATTTTGACTTGGTCAACTGGGATGTAATTTTTGACCCCAACACACGTAAGCCCTAATCTTTGCACAGAACATAAGCTATGCACACAACACACACAACATACGCGCACACGCACATCACACCCTAGCACAACACACACACACACACTACACAAGCACACAACACGCGCGCACACACACATCACATACAAACACACTGTTAGAGTTTGATATGAGAAAGAGCTTAGTCCCACATCAAGAAAATAGGGAGAGTGGACATATTTTAATACTTATATGTTGGATATAGGTGCCTTCAATTCAATTTTTATAATTGAAGGAGGACCTATATGAGAGAGCAATCTTACTCAAGATGATAGTATACTATCTGGTTTGCCTTTATTTTTCATTTGATGCATTTTATGTACTATAACGTATCGTTTAGATATGAGATAAAACCTTAGGATTTTGCTTGACTATCAGGACGATGATGGAGATCATACTGGTGGGGCATGGGTAGTCGATAAGCACATCCTTAAATGTTCTTAGTCGAAAAAGTATTGATCGAAAAAGATTTTACGTGTCGTATTTTAAGTTTTAAAGTTAACCGCAATTAAGACGGCGTCGTGTGTAGCTAGCCGTGATGAGTACGGGTCGTCCGTAGGGAGATAGTGTGTTCTAAGTTTTTGTTCTCATGAGTTAAGCCGAAGGTCCGAACGAGTTCAATTTTAACCTAAGTGTTATGTATATATGCACGAAACGTTTGTTAGCAATAGAGATATGTTTGTTTAAGTTAGGAAAATCTGTACTCATTCCTTTGTGCCTTACTTGACTTATCGAAGCTGTGGTAATCGGCAACAACGTGGATTAGGGTGCTTAAACACGGTATTTTGAGAAATCCGGTTTATTGACCCTTGTCATTCCTTTCTTGTCTCTTATCAATCGCCTCCGGCCAAACCAAACGCAATCGGTCACGGTTAGGGATTCCCGCTACCATGGTAAGATAGGGTGCCTAACGGAGCGCTTGCGTGAGGTTTGGACGGAGTTCGATTAGCAATTCTCGGGCAAAGGAAATGAGTAAAAGAAAAACATAACTTAAGTACCATTCACTTTCCCTAACAAGATATACTATTCACAAACCATAACCAATATCAAAAGATAATGCAAAAGAAGAAGAGATCAATGAACAACATTGCAAGTAAGTAAAGCAAGAAATGAAATTGCAAGAAAGTAAGTAAAGAGAAGAATACTAAGAACCATAGTTGCAAGAGTGAAAACTTCATTAAGTTCAATACAAAAGTATAAGCAATGAGTTCAATAACCAAAACCTAAACTTGCAAGCTCAATGAAGAGCTTGCAAGATCGGGAGAAGGTAAGGAACTCAAGCCAACTAACTAATATATACAAAGAGTTAAACAAAAATTACAAAATGGAAATAGAATGAAGTGTCAAAGTATTGCCAAATTATATCCCTGAGCTTGCTCTCTGTTCTGGTATTTATAGGCACAAAATCAACAAAAACAAACAATAAAAATGAAATGATGCGACAACTAGGAATGACCAGAAGAAAAATGGAGCCAAAATGAGAAGATTGGACCGGTGGTAGCGGTTATTTCTTCATTTCTGCTGGTTTACTGTAGCTTAGTGGGGCCCGTATTCTTGTGGTGATCTTGTATGCTATCCATGATCTCACTGGTATTGTTTAATTTTTCTATATAAGCTTGGGTTGCACTCTGTAGATTTGGAGGGAGATACAACCATTAAATCACATTACACCTTTTGTTTCCACTCATGACCCATGCCCACTTGCTCATCGACTTGCACAAGTCATGATTCATGTATGCCCACTTGTGTTAGGCTGCCCTACCAAGGTTCATGCATCAAAAGAGTTTGTGTTTCACACTTGTATTATGTTTGACCATTTTGCATAAAAATATGTACACTTGTATTATTTTGCAAAACTCTTTGAATACTGATCGGTTTTCTGTTCCGGTTGCAATGTCGGCCCACAAATGTCGTATTCGTGTATTTAAATGTGTTTCCAGTGTTTTGTGACGAATACCTGTAATCTGTATTTATTGAGCAGACATGGGTTAATAGTACCGATATATCACAAAAATGATAATGAATGAGCAGTATTGAAATGCAGTTTTTCGTGATGAACAAATACCCCCAAACTTATCTTTTGCTCGTCCCGAGCAAAACAAAATCCTAATCTCACTTTCGCAGGGAACGCGATTGCACTGAGTTCGTTCAATAAACCGTTAAACCTCTAGGTGTCCCTAATAGGAGGAGTGTTGTCTCCTGAGGGTTTTCAGCGGATTACACCCACAAAATCCCGTCAAGCTAGTTTTGCAAAATAACTATTGATTCTAACCCTAAGATTTAGTATCAAAGATAGAAATTTTATTATCCTAAGTTAGAAATATCGAACTCTTATTTTTCACACCTCACTTCTTATTTAACTTAAGATTCTATACGTCTTTACGTGCGGTGCAAATAGTATCGTTATGTTTCAAAAAGAACGATTAGAGTCAACATATCACAAAATAAAGACCGGATAAAATTTCAAAAGGATCACACAAGTTTATAAAGAATTTAAGTTTTTCTCAAGTTTCGTTTTCCAGTTAGGTTTCAAATTTAGAATTTCTATCTTCTATAACAGGAAACTAGGTCTTATTCTTCACTCCACCTTTTTTCTTGTTTTCGTTTCATACACATTTTCGTGAACATGCAATAGTTTTTATCATAAGATAAAACCTTCATATCTCCGTTAAAAATATTTTTATAAAAACTTGTCTTATGTCAAGATTATTCTCACACAAAGAACCGTTAGGAATTTAAATTCGGAGAGAACACTTGCTTGATTTTGTTTTAATTTGGACTTTCTAGGCTTCTTAGCAAGGTTTAGACCAACGCACCCAAACCAGTTGGTTTTAGGGAATTAGGTGTAGAGACACCCCGGCGGACTTAATTTCCCAAGTTACCTACGCCCTAAAACAAAAGGACTCATTTTGGCGTAAAAATCATACAATTTAATGTGAACGGAGATATAGCCAGTTGTTCAGTTCTTTTCAAGATAATAGACGTGTTTGTGTAGCTAAGATGTGTAATCACTCTGATCAAGTTCCAGATGAGTTATTTTTTAGACTTAGTTCTTATTAAGGTTTCAATAATATCCTTTCATATCTACATCTGTCACGCCCCGCTTCCCAGCATACGGGTAGGAGACGTGGCGAGGCCCGTGACGTATTTACTCAGAAGTAAACATGCTAAGCGTAAATAAGCAATATAATGAATGTACACAAGAAATGACAAAAGATATAAATCAACAGAAGCTTTTTATTGATTAAACATTCTTTACAATACACTGGAAAGTAAATACAATACTGGAAAGCAATGCCTAAACAATAGAATGAACTGAAAGTAAAAGTATATACAAGTGAACTAGAGCATTGGATTCTCAATGAACTTCTCCAAATCATCCTGGCTGGGCTCGATCTTCAGAGAGTCAGGTCCTCCTGACAACATTCTAAAGAAATAAGAAATAGGAATTTCGTCAGCGAAAAATCGCTCGGTAAGTCCAAAAAGATAAAGAAGAATAGACAGAGAATAGAACAGGTAAAGTATATATGGTTATGTTTGTTATGTTAACGCAGTTGTTAGTAGCTTGGTACAGAATATGCCAGTGTATACGAGAGGAGTCCAACTTACTCCGTGGACTAAGGTATAAGGAGTACAAGGCCCGTCAAAACCCACGGGACAACAACAACGTATGTTCAGGTTAGGTGTATTAAAGTGACCATCAGCGTGCCACTTTTAACACATTCCGTACCAGTCTACCCCTTTAAAAAACCCGTAATGTATTTTGTATTGATTTTAATGGTTTGTAGATATAAGACTTGCCGAGACCATAGTATAGATTGTTCATGTAAACGGATAAGGATGTAAACGGATAGTCATATAGTCAAGTCAATATAGATCTATCGTTCAGTCAAATCAAGTCGTATTGATATTGGATAGTATTCTGGTATTCATGTTCAAGTTTCAGTATATATGGATTCATGTTGTATTGGAGTTACATTTGAATTGTTTTCATGTAAGGATTGTATTCAATTTAGACTGAGACCCTGTCTAAGTCAGACACTTAAACAAAATTTGATTACTGAATTAGGTTTTGGAGTTATCGGTAACTGCTACACATGGACGGCAGGATTTGTGACTATTTCCAAACCAATTACCATTGATAACCCCGTTTTAGTTTCCTTCCTTAAATAGGCAAGCATTCACTTTCTCCGGTTCCTTGAGGCTCAAGAGAATTGGTCCCACTTAAACCTATATTTACTAGGATTTTTATTGTAAATTAATATAACTTGAGAGTGTTTTATGAAAAATAGTTTTAGTATACTTTCAATATAATTCTCAAGTATTTTTTTTTATCGTATTTAAGGTTTTCATGGATGTAATTTTTATATGATGAGGTATTCTAGTGAATATAAGTCTAAATTGAATAGTATATGGTATTTTAGTGTAAATTAATTTGTATGGATTGTTAATGGTATATTCATGAAATTTGTGATTCTTGTGTTTAGAAAACATGGAATTTATATAAATAAAATAGATGTTTTGATAATATATATATATATATATAATTATTAAAAATAGAATTTATTTATTAAATAGAAAATCACATTATTCTTAAAAATTGTATTAAAATTTCCATCAAGATCGGATGCTCCGTGAGAAGGTCTGCATCTCGCTCTACTAGTCTCGATCGAGGATATGTGATAACCGGCACCATCTCGATCGGGTTTCCCAAAAATGGGTTGTAGAGACGCAATCGTAAGGAATTTAATTTAAAACAATTTAAATAATACGGTTTCTAATAGTTTATGGTATTTAAATGTAAATTCATATTTGTCCATATTGTTTTCAAGCAATCGTGTTATGTC
This sequence comes from Agapanthus africanus, assembly GCA_030015575.1. Lineage (NCBI taxonomy): Eukaryota > Viridiplantae > Streptophyta > Magnoliopsida > Asparagales > Amaryllidaceae > Agapanthus > Agapanthus africanus. The sequence goes on from CM057339.1 coordinate 393,151,168, forward strand.
AAGATGTGTATTATGAGAGGTAGGTCATTACCTCATGAGATTTTTCTAAAGGTAATACAAGCAATTATGATACAAGATGTCGTATGTAAAGTTTGTTGTATTTAAACGTAAAAGTGTGACAAAAGTTGCATAGCAATGAATTTTAAGATGAAACTTAGTTTCAAAGTTTGTTTTAAGATTACTAAACAAGATATCACAATATGGATGTTTGGTTATTAAGAAAATTTGTGTTTTTAACAATTTTAGAATCGAATGTCGGAATAACTCCACTTCCGACGAGTTTTGAAAAGAAAACTTTTTGAATAGGGAAGAGAGGAGAAAAGAGATAACTTACTGAATGAAAGAGAGAGAGATGAGTTATAGGAATAATTTGATGGTTTCGTGAAGTCATGGTGTCGCCGGAATCTTCTTGAATTGTCGTCGGAACTTGACCTTGGCTAACTCCACTTGTACACTTCTTTGACTTAGAACAATTTAAGAATTTTGATAATAGATTTCAGAATGGAGAGAGCTAGGATGCGATGTGGTATTTATAGGAGAAATTAGGATTTTGAGATTTAAAGAATGGAATTAAAATACATTAAAATTTCGGATTAATGTCTAATTTTAATTCTCTGGATAATTGCAGAGAAAACAAACAGTACTGGAGTTAAGGGGGTAGGCCAAGAGACTAGGGTTCAAAATATGGAGGCATTCCCCACGACTCAAACCGGTGGTGCCGGCCCAAATTGAATCATCGCCGGTCGATGTTGGGGGGATGGGCTCAGGATTGATGCCACGTGTTGGTGTCTGTTCATATAGCAATTTCCACATGTTTGATTTCTGAGACTTTTCATTTTTACGTGTATTGCACGTGTAAACTTTTGGGCTTACAAAAAGTTTAAAAGAAAAATTATTAAAAATAATATGTGGCTGGGAGATTCGAACACATGGGCTGCGTCACAGCAGTGCAAGGCTTTACTAATGAGCTACAAGTGCTTTCTTGCTGTTCTAAAATAATTTAAATTTATAACTTGTGCTCAGACTTATAAATACTCTATTCTGTACATTAATTTTAAAAAAAATTGTACATTAAAAACAGAGTCGTTACATTCTACCCTCCTTAGAAAAATTTCGTTCTCGAAATTTACAATTATTTAAGAACTAATTTACAAATAAGAAAAGGGTATCTTATCCTCATGTCGTCCTCACGTTCCCATGTTGATTCTCCTGGTGAATCTGTTCTCCACATCACTCGGACCAAGTTTATTTCCATGTTCATAAGTGACTTTACAGTTCTGTCCTGGATTTCAACAGTTTGTTGCTCACAAGATAAATCTGTCTGTACATCGAGCTCGGAGTGATCAAGAATACGACTAGGGTCGCTCACATATCTTCGAAACTTGGATATATGAAATATGTTGTGCACTCCTTCCAATGAGGGTGGAAATGCCAAACGATATGCCATTTCTCCAACTCGTTCGAGTATGTCGAACGGTCCAATAAATCTCGGACTGAGTTTACCCCTCTTTCCAAAGTGAATCACTCCATGGTTTGGAAAGATCTTTAAGAACGCATGATCTCCCGGTTGGAACTCCAAGTGTCGGCGTTTTGCATCAGCCCAGTGCTTCTGTCGGTCTTGGGCTATGCGCATTCTTTCCCTGATCGTGCAAATTATATCCACAGTTGCTACGATCATCTCTGGTCCAAAGAGTTCCCTATCTCCGATGTCGTCCCAACTAATGGTGAAAGACACTTCTTTCCATAGAGAGCGACAAACGGTGCCATTCCAATACTCGCTTGGTAGCTGTTGTTGTATGAAAACTCCACAAGATGTAGGTGATCTTCCCACGATCCTCCGAAGTCTAACATACACGCTCTTAACATATCTTCAAGGATCTGAATCGTTCGCTCAGACTGACTATCTGTTTGTGGATGATAAGTCGTGCTGAAGTTCAGACTCGTTCCTAAGCTAGCTTGCAGACTCTGCCAAAACTGCGATCGGAATCTGCTGTCACGATCGAAGACAATGCAAACCGGTACTCTATGTAATCTCACAATCTCCTGCATGAGTTCATAGGTATTAGAAATAGTACACTATGAAGAGTTAAATCTTACTTAAATTCAGACTTGCTTCCATGTACTTCTTTGCTAGTGTCTCGATAGATTGGCCAACTCGAAATGGGATGAAGTGAGCCGATTTTGTGAGTCGATCCACAATAACCCATACTGCATCGTTACCTTTCGTGCTGCGAGGAAGTGCAGTCATGAAGTCCATGGTGATGTGTTGCCACTTCCATTCTAGAATAGGTAACGGTTGAAGTAAACCAGCAGTCCTGTGATGTTTAGCTTTTACTTGCTGACACACCAAGTATTTGGCTACGCTTCTGGATACTTCACGCTTCATTCCATGCCACTAGTAATATTGCCGTAGGTATTTGTATATCTTTGTACCACCAGGGTGTACTGAATATGGAGAGCTATGAGCTTCTTTCATCAACTCTTCTCAAACAAAACCTTGTGGTACATACAATCTGCTTCCGTATCTCAAGGATCCATCTTCATGAATGATGAAATCTGTTCTAAGTCCACTTTCTACTTGTTCTCTGATCTTTTGCAACTTGGCATCACTTTCTTGAGCTGCTTTGATCTGATTGACAATAGTAGATTGAACTTGTAAATTCATCAACTCTGAAGTATTACCTGGCATAACCACTTCAATCTCCATCTTGTGCAAATCTTGCTGTAGCTTCCACTGTGCGGTGAGATTCATTGATAGTGGCTGGCGACTAAGTGCATTAGGAACTACATTCACCTTCCCTAGATGATATTGTAGGTTGATGTCGAAGTCCGCCATAAGTTCTAGCCATCTTCTCTGCCGCATATTCAACTCTGTCTGAGTAAACATATACTTCAGACTTTTGTGGTCTGTGTATATATCTACTAGTTCTCCAAGAAGATAATAATGCCAAATCTTTAGTGCAAATATAACAGCTGCTAACTCTAAGTCTTGCGTTGGATAATTGCACTCATGAATCTTCAACTGTCTTGATGCATAAGCTACAACTTTTCTATGCTGGCGTAGAACGCATCCTAATCCCTTATCGGATGTATCGCAATGCACAACAAAACCTCCTGATTGATCCGGTATTACGAGAATAGGTGCTGATGTCATTCTTGACTTGAGTTCTACAAAAGCATGTTTGCATGCTTCTAACCACACAAATGCTTTATCTTTACGTGTGAGCTTGGTTAGGGGTGTTGCAATCTTCTAAAAGCCTTCTATGAATCTTCAATAGTATCCCGCTAATCCCAAGAAACTTCGAATGTCCTTCACTGTATTTGGTATCGACCATTCACTTACTGCTGATATTTTAGCTGGATCCACAGAGATTTCTTCACCTGAAACGATATGCCCGAGAAATCCGACTTGATTTAGCCAAAACTCACACTTGCTGTACTTGACATAGAGTTGAAGTTGTCGCAAAGTCTCCAGGACAATCCTCAAATGTTCAGTATGTTCTTTCTGACTCTTAGAATACACCAGGATGTCGTCGATGAATATGACTACGAACCTGTCTAGGTACTCTCGGAAAACATGGTTCATCAGATTCATGAATATGGCTGGTGCATTGTTCACTCTAAATGGCATCACAAGAAACTCATAATGTCCATAGCGAGTCATGAAAGCCATTTTCGGAATATCAGACTCTTTGACCTTCACCTAATGATAACCCGAATGAAGATCTAATTTTGAGAAAATGAAAGACCCACTTAGCTGATTGAACAGATCGTCGATTCGCGGTAGTGGATACTTGTTCTTTATCATGACTTCGTTTAGAGCTCGATAGTCAATGCACATTCTGTATGAACCTTCCTTCTTCTTCACAAGCAAAACTGGAGATCCCTAACTTGAAGTACTGGGACGAATCCATCCTTTCTGCAGAAGTTCGTCCAGCTGAGTACGGATCTCCTTCAATCCTTCTAGACTTAAGAGATATGGTGCTTTGATCACCGGTTGTGCACCAGGTACTAAGTCAATACTGAATTCAAGAGCACGATCGGAAGACAAACCTGATATGTCTTCAAGAAATACATCGTCGAACTCTCGAACTACATCTGGCTTCAATTCTTCCTCTGCTTGTAGTGTAGCAATCACATCCTTCCTTGGTTTGGCTTTGTATGAGCAAGGCTCTAGTATACGGTCTCCACTCTTGAAATAAAAGACCGGATGATCTGGAATCTCGAACACTACCCTCGTTTGACGACATTCGATGGTAGCGTAAAAAGTTCCTAGCTAATCCATACCCAAAACTACATCGAAATTCGGTATGTCTAGCACCTTGAAGTCGGCATAAAATTCTCTGCTGCAGACGACTACTAGACACAGGTCGTATCCTAAAGTTGCCTTTAGAACGCCATTCTCTGAACTGACATTCTAGCTGGATACGAGTGGTTTAACTGGAATCGCATGAGTTCGAACAAACCATTGCGACATAAAGCAATGAGATGCTCCGGTATCGAAGAGTGCTAGTGCAGGAAGTGAGGCTACTAAGATTGTACCTAAGTTGTGTGGAATATGTTTAGGTATAGGAAAGATATTTTGATATGTATAAAGGTTAAAAGAAAGTTTGAAAGAGAGTGAGTTACCAGTGATGAATTGGCCAGTGGCTTCAGCTTCTTCCACAGTCATTGTGAAAGCATGTCGTCTAGGTACATTCATCCTTGCTGAGGGAGCATTCCTCTATCCTTAAGATAGGTTCCTTTGTTCTTGATGGAACTGATGAGGAGGAGGTGCAGTAGGTCCATGAGAACGTGGAGCTAGGAGAGTAAGACGAGGACCGGGTGCCGGGATAGTTGGCCGCTGCGGATACATGATTGCTGATTTGGGTGCATGATTCTGATTGAGTCTGTGAGGACAAGATCCAATATTGTGTGTGGATGAGCCATAGACTAAGCATAGGCGATTAGCACGCCTGAAATCCTTCTCCAGGTGTCCATTTCTTTTGCAATAGAAGCAGAAATCTGGACAGGGCCAGTTAAAAGGTACTCCCGGTCTCCTGGGTACAAACGGTGGCCTGGAAGAGGCTCTTCCTGCTATCTGGGTAGCGGGCGCTTCACACCGGCATATTGAGGTCCGCCCTTCTTCTTCACCACAGCTTCATATCTTCAGAAAGCCTTCAAAACCAAATCATGGGTTGGGAAATCCCCTGTAGCTAATGCAGCTTGGATCTCCGGGTCCAACCTTACTGAAATCGTCTAGCCCTGATCTCAGCAGTCAGTATGAGATAGGCCGCAAACCTGTTACGGTCTTGTGTTATTTTTATAGTATGTGATTATAGAAATTCGAATATTTAAGAGATATCTTATCTGCTCAATATGGTGAACTCAGCATCATACCCATCCACAGATTTGCTCCATATGGAGCCTTATTGCAAGTGGATGAATTGCTGCTCCATATCAAAATGGGCAGTCTCGGGAAAATATTTCGCATCAAACATCTCGCAAAAAATCCTCCATTCGATTGGATGGGCAAGACGACTTTCTTCCACCTTTCATCATACCCTGGCATTGTCAGTTAGTTGCAGCTTTGCAACTCTTACCCAAGAGATCTCTGGCACTTCTACTGCTGCCAGATCGTCTTCGATCGACTGAGCCCATTCTTCAGTTTCTAAGGGGATCTCTTTCCCAGAGAATTGTTTAGGATGCAGTGTCCGGAATTGTTTCACTTCAGGTACCTCAGCTTCTGGGCGGTTCATTAGGATAGCAGTCTGCTGCTGCTGTGCCTCTAAGAGTCTCTTGATCGCCTCAAGCAATATCGTCTGCTCGTTAATAGAAGCTACTATGGTAGGTGTAAGTGGAAGAGGTGATGGTGTGGTGTTGTCATTCACGTTCGTGCTCGTATTGTTCGGTGAATCCATAATCTTGAAAGAAAAATAGGGTTAGGATAGATTCAAAGAATATAAAATGTAAAGAACGTTTAGTTGCTGATTCTTATAATTCTTGTGATATCTTGCTTAGGTTTCCATGCAAAACTCACCCTGCATGGTATGACTTCTTGCGGAACTGACCTGCATGAGCCACCAACAAAACCTGTCATGCCCCGCTTCCCAGCGTACGGGTATGAGACGTGGCGAGGCCCGTGACGTATTTACTCAGAAGTAAACACGCTAAGAGTAAATATGCAATATAATGAATGTACATAAGAAATGACAAAAGATATAAATCAACAACAAATTTTTATTGATTAAACATTCTTTACAATACACTGGAAAGTAAATACAATACTAGAAAGCAATGCCTAAACAATGGCATGAACCGAAAGTAAAAGTATATACAAGTGAACTAGAGCTCTGGGTCCTCAATGAACTGCTCCAAATCGTCTTGGCTGGGCTCAATCTCCAGAGAATCGGGTCCTCCTGACAACATTCCAAAGAAAGAAGAAATAGGAATGCCGTCAGCGAACAATCGCTCGGTAAGTCCCAAAAGATAAACAAGAATAGACAGAGAATATAATAGCTAAAGTATATATGGTTATATTTTTTATGTTAACACAGTTGTTTGTAGCTTGGTACAGAATATGCCAGTGTATACGAGAGGAGTCCAACTTGCTCCGTGGACTAAGGTATAAGGAGTACAAGGCCCCATCAAAACCCACGGTACAACGACAACGGATGTTCAGGTTAGGTGTATTAAAGTGACCATCATCGTGCTACTTTTAACACATTTCGTACCAGTCTACCCTTTTAAAAACCCCGTAATGTATTTTGTTTTGATTGTAATGCTTTGTAGACATAAGACTTGCCGAGACCATGGTATATATTGTTCATATAAACGGATAAGGATGTAAACGGATAGTCATGTAGTCAAGTCAATATATATACATGGTTCGGTCAAATCAAGTCATATTTATATTGGATAGTATTCTGGTATTCATGTTCAAGTTCCAGTATATATGGATCCATATTGTATTGGAGTTATATTTGAATTGTACTCATGTAGGATTGTATTCAATTTATACTGAGACTCTGTCTGAGTCAGACACTTAAACAGAATTTGATTTCTGAATTAGGTTTTGGAGTTATCGGTAACTGCTGCACATGGACGGTAGGATTTATGACTTTTTCCAAGCCAATTACGATTTATAACCCCGTTTTAGTTTCCTATCTTAAATAGGCAAGCACCCACTTTCTCCGGCTCTCTGAGGTTCAAGAGAATTAGCCCCGCTTAAACCTATATTTACTAGAGTCCTTATTGTAAATTAATATAACTTGAGGGTGTTTTATGAAAAATAGTTTTAGTATACTTTCAAAATAATGCTCAACTATTTATTTATCGTATTTAAGGTTTTCATGGATGTAATTTTTATATGATGAGGTATTCTAGTGAATATAAACCTAAATTGAATAGTAAATGGTATTTTATTGTAAATTGACTTGTATAGATTATTAATAGTATATTCATGAAATTTGTGATTCTTGTGTTTAGAAAATATGGAATTTATATAAATATAAAATAGATGTTTTAATAATATATATATATATATATATATTAAAAATAGAATTTATTTATTAAATAGAAAATCACATTATTCTTAAAAATTGTATTAAAAATTCCAGATGGAAACCTGTGATGTTATAAACGTGTGGTCCGATCAAGAGCCTACATGGCAGCCTTCCCAAGCAAATGCTCCATCCTCGCTTTCAAAGGATGGGGTAAATGATATAATTGCAAGCATGTTGAGTCAAAGATATAGAAATCATGGCCCTCAGAAGCAAGATGCGACAACGAACGACCCTGTTGAACATGCGTATTCACGTGCTGAAAAATTACCTGATGAACGTGGCCGACATTCAAATGGACGATATACATCGTAACCAAGAGCGGATTCATGATCTGGCTGAAATGCTTGAGGGCTGGACAATGGCTCTTATTTCCCGATGAAAGATGATAAAGACGAGGTACCGGCACATGTCCCTACGTCAGAGCCAAACAAAGCCTCTGTCTTAACCTTAAGAAGAAGGAAGTTGAGAAAGAAAAAGGCTATGATTAGGAAAGCCCAAGAAGAATATTTGCAAATGAACAAGATGGAGCCAGTTTCTGATGAAGATGACGACTCAATCGAACTGCCAATAGAAGTCTGCAGAGTGATATATAATGTTCATCATTCTGACAGAGAAACGGAAGATGGCCCCGAAGGTTCCTCCCTTCATAACTCGCCCTATCTAACGATAATTACGAACCCAAAAATAATGATGGCTTTGCTCACAATGACGAATACATGGCTGATAACAGTGATGGTTTCTACTCTGCTAAAGAAAATCTTCTACCCGAAATATACACAGCCAGGAATGCAAGAAGGGGCATGAGAAGATCAGGCAAAAAGAAAATATCCCCCAGCAAAATAAATTTGGAAATAGAGATTGCATAAATGGACGCTCTAAGGGCGCGCGAGGAAGAAGCCATTGCCCTAAGAACCGAAGTCCGAAGAGTCGGTGACCTACAGGAAGAGGATATGGATGAAGTTCGAAGGAAAATATTGAATCTATTATTCCTGCTCGATTGACTAGAAATGGACATCATGTGGCACCCCGGTTATGAGCTATGGAGCCAAATAGAAAGCCAAGCATATGAACGTGCGAGAGCTGAAATGAAGGCACTGCGAAATGTTTCTGAATGGGACAATAACGCTATCGCTACAGAGAGCAATGAAATTTCGGTGTCAAACACAGAAAGAAAGGGATGATCAAAACAACGTGTCCTTTCACAATAAATGAACAAAAAGCAGCCTAATTATGAAGTGGGATAACCATATTTCCACATAGGAAAATAATCAAGCCTTGACATCAGGCATGAAAAAGAAAGCCCAGGCGAAGAAGAAGTCTGCTAAAAACAAAGAGGTGTGTAGAGCCGTTTCCGAACAACCCCACAATGCGAGTGAATTCGACTCCGACTCTAAAGATGAAGAAAGGAGCCACAAGCCTCTGAAGGCCGCCACTGAATTGAGAGGGGGCAAGCAGGTTCCCCCTCCAATCTACAACTCCAAAAATAAAGAAAAGCAAGTCAATAAGGAAAAGCAACCCACCATTCAAGTCATCAAAATTGAAGAAGGGTTCGTCCCTGAACTTCTCGCCAAGTTAGTAACGAAGAAACTGATGATCGACTACAATGTGCTATCGCATTTGAAAAAGATGCCAGCGCTCATAAGTATTTATGAAGCGCTGATCATGTCAAAGGACATGAGAGAGTCGCCGATCACGGCCTTGCAAGATCCTGAGCATTTCCATGCTCACTTCGCAAAAGAAAATATGAAAGAAGGCTTGCATGAAGCAAATGTAGTTGACATGAGCTTCGGGGAAGAAGATCTTCTGTTAGGCACACCCGAACACAACAAACCCTTATATATAACAGGCTTCTGTGAAGATGTGAAGGTTAAAAGGATCCTTATCGATCCTGGATCATCAGTGTACCTGATCACAATAACAACCTTAATGTCTTTAGCCCTAGACGTTAGGCATCTGTCCAGGGAAAAATCACTATCTTCGGATTTGTTTCCTGAAATTCTAAAACATTGGGGTCAATCATTCTGCCGCTAAGGTTCGACAAGCTCAAGACTGAAACGAAATTCCATGTGTTGAACATCGATGCATCCTATAAAGCGCTGCTGGGAAAGCCCTGGTTGCACGAGTATAATGTAGTACCATCGACCCTGCATCAGTGTATGAAGTATATCAAAGATGGAGAATAGCACTGCATCAAAGGTGACAGTCATCTCTTCGATGTGCATAAAGTGGGTTGTGAAGACGCCAGATACTTCCAAGAAAAGCCTAGAAAGCCGAGGGTAAAAGCTGAATCTATGAAAGTCCCGAGCAAAACAGAGCAACCGGTGGTCATCGCCCGTGTTCGAGGACCTCACCTGGGAAGCGACACAGAGAATGAAGAGTCCATAGTCATGCCCCATACCGAGTACTATTGGATATAGTGCCCTAAGGTAATTATTGTAATTGCAGGTAGGCGATTATGATAATTGAGGGAGGACCTATACAAGCAGAACAGTCTTACTCGGAATGATAGTATGTTATCTAGTTTGTCTTTACCATTAATATGTATACGTTTTACTTATTATTACATGTCACTAATACATAACGATGAATCTCGTCGGATTCTTACTTGACTACCAGCATTATAATGGCGATCATATACGTGAGAGCTGGGTAGTCCATAAACACATCCTTAAATTTCCCCGGTCAAGAGAGTATCGAGACTGAGCATCGATATTCCGGAGTAGACTAGTGTATACGTTTTGAGACCCCGACAAGGGACGGTGGCCGGTCTCACAATCCATTGGCGTTGTGTCACCTAAGATAGTATACAGGTGCAAATTGGAGGTGTGTACACTGAACGGACTTGCCGAGAACTTCTAGAATGTATTATACTTATTGTTAGATAGCAGTTCTCTTGTGGCGTGAGTACAGGTTAGTCCTTTGACCTGATATCACATTTATCTTGTGTAAGTTCCCACTGTACTTAGATTAATACCCTACCATGATTTAAAGGAGTCATGCAAACAGGTTTTAGTTGGGTATAGTCCCAAGCTATATGGAGGCAGTGAGCGATTCTCAAGGATTTGTATCTCCTGGTATTAGGAGTCGATATCGCGCTGTGTTCGGTTGGCCATCACCATAAATCCGTGGCCAATGTGGATGAGATTTACTGATAGTAGTTCAGTAGTTTCTCTGTTGGTAATGAGCTTAACTCCGACATGACTTATCGGGTTATTAAGGGTCTGACATTATCTACCCCCTAGACCCGGTATGCGATACTCTTAGACAAAGAGACCATATTGTACAGAGATTGTCATATTCAGGCTCAGTAGGGCACGAACGGACTTGATTGTCGACCTCCCTTTCGGCACATACTTGGGTAGCTGTTAAGTACAGCTAGTGCCGCTAACGTGCTTATGGTTTTGGATTTATCAAGTAAATCACTGCCAGTGTATTGTCGAGTTTTTAGAGTCCCACACAGAGAGTTTTCCAGGTTCAGGCGATATGATATAGAGGCCGTATAATGATACGTTCAGGGGTCCGATTAAATACGTATACTAGCTGCACGGATTTTAATCGGACAATTGATAATACTAGCTGGCTTAGGATTAAGCCGGATTATTAAATCATGTTTTGATTTAATAATATATATATTCTAGTATTATTGTTCACTATTCATTTTCTCTCTCTTGGCTATTCGTATTTATGTATTTCGATATGTATACCGGTTCGTATTCCGTACTTATACGTAATACTTTTATAAGGAGGACACCTCAATATTGATTTTCTTTTTAGAAAATCAATTGGAAATGAGGTGGAGGGTGAGGTGGTTTGGGGATGGTTGATGGAATGTAGAGAGGGATGAGCTTCATTTGTTTATTTACAAAATAGTTATGATATTTTATTTGACGGTAGAAAAAAATAATGAAGCCATTCTCTCATCCATCCAGCACTCAACTCATTTTGGTGTTATGGCTACTTCTTCATTCTCCTCCTCCTTCTTCTTCCTCGTTGCTCTTTTAAGCATTAGCTTTAGAGAGAAAATGATAGTGGAAAATTACTGCATCCCCACTCTCCATTTCTAGAAAGCTTGAAGTATTGGTTGCTTCACTAGGTGAAGCTGGAGCTTGGATTGGTTCTCTTCGGTAGATAATCTTCGCCAAGGACGGTCGTCATGATATATTTAGTTTTTTAATGAGAGGACATTTAATTAAATTGGTGTTCTTTAAATATTTAGTGCACGCTTAATTAAATAATTGAGTTTACTTAACTATAACAAAGGAATTTCCTTAAGGTTTAACTAAACATGTTCTGTTTGTCATGGAAAGTTAACCCCTCCTCTTTATCTTTTAATTCTTTTTCTTATGTTGTTATTTTTTTAAATGCATGAGAAGGGACAAAGGTATGAATTGGAGGCATGGGCTTCATTTTAATATTAAGGGATGGTGAGAGGAAGGTTATGGTTGAGAGCTTCATCCTCTCTCTTACCTTTTCTCATAATTCTCTACATCTCCTTTATCCTCTTCTCCTTCATCTCTTCATCTCCAACTCCAATCTCACACACACACCCCTAAACAATTCCTCCACCATGTCATGAAGCCATCATAAAAATAATTAAAAATAAATCTCAATTTTTCCTCCATCTTCTTGAGCTAATGACCAAGTCTTCATCTTGAGGCCATTTTGCAAGCTTTCTACTTCTCATAATCCTAACCAAGAGGTATATTATACTATCTTTAGTTAATTTTTATTAATTACTTGCCATGAGAACACTAATTGTTTAGTTAAGGTCAAGTTCTATGATGTTTGGGGTGGAAAAATCAGTGGCATGTCTAACGTTTCGAAATTTTTTGATGACTCTATGTTGATAATTAGCTAAATTTTAAAACTATAAAATTGTAGATAATTGGATAATATTTTTAAAAAAATTTGGTTAAGTTCACTATAAAATTAATTTCATACGAATTTTTATAGGAAGGATATCCAAACTGGAAATTTCATTTCCAGTGACTGTTTTTCACTCAAATTGTAACAATTTTATTAATTTTTCTATTAACAATTTGTAAAATAAGAAAATTTTAAGTTGTAGATAATTTTGTGTATATATCTCTAAAATTTTCATTTGCCTTATTCACTTTACAAAATCTAGAGATATCATTTATTTAGTGCAAGGGTGTATCTGTTCGGGTAAAATTATCCAGAAACATGTATTTCATGTTCTATACTTAGAAATTGAAAAAGATATTTAGGGGTATCAAATTTAACTCCATTATCCATATGTATAATTTTAGTTTGAGTACAAATTTTGTGTTTACTTTTTTTGGTGATTTTTCAGAGTGAACCCAAAAACTACCAATTTCAGAACTTCCATTATAAAATCCGCAAGCGTTTAAAGTTGAAATTTAACGATTCAGGGTAGTTCTAGGTAACTTCGCACATGATTACCACACGGTGGTCACACATTTTAACTTAAGTGAGTTTGGTTCGCTTAGTATATGTATATATGTCGGTATCGGTAGTTTATTTTCTTATGTACGAAAGTTATTGTTCGATTCTAGGTTCGATTGCGGAGACCTCCGAGGCGGCGGCAAAGCGTAAGACGGTCATAGGATATGACTAGCTCGATCTGCATTATAGTGAGTGGAATAGCATCTACAAGTGGGAGATGGCGTATAGCACCCCCGACTACCAGAAAATTTATAAAACTTCGTGTCGCTATTTTAAACCTATTCATGACACTTGATTGCATTATCATTCGATTAGTATAGTATTGAGTACCCTACCATGTTGCATATCTATACTTGCTTGCCTTGCTACACTCATTGATACTTATTTAAAATGTCATGTTTAAAGTTTCTTTTCATCTCTTATATTCCGATTATGATTGGATATTTGGTTGATATCGTATGAAGTGAGATTCTGTATTGGATAAGATGGTGATAGATTGCCGAGTACGACCTTTATTTATTTGACTCATGGAGTCTTGCTATTTACCCAAATTGGGATATTACGAAATGATTTTACTCATTTTAAAACTAACTATTCGACCTATTTTAAACCATAATTGTATTATTCGTAAGTCTTTATTCATTTACAACGCACGTTCGTGCGACGATTAGTTTATTAGTACACTACGTTTATATTATTCATTATTATTAGTTTCATGTATTTAGTTTACAATGTCATGTTTTATATTCTAATTGACCTGATTATATGTACACACTTGATAGAACACCACACAAATACCAACGATTGCCATGTTAAACAATCACAGACGCGTATACTACACTACACATCGATGGTACTGCCATGATACTTAGAAACAACTATTTTATTAGTATTAGATTATCTCCATGCTATTAGTAAGTATTAATTGCTTCTTACCATGTTTTCGTTATGCGTTATATATGGTTGATCTTGTAAGATTGTGGCCTTTATCGATGATGATATATATCAGCGGTATGTGACACTAATATATATATATATATATATATAATTATTATTGTATAATAATTATAAAGTTTGTCTGTATATGATGATATCCGGATATCGAGGAAGGGGGAGAAACCGGTATGGATACCACGGTTTTCTTATGTGGTTAGTATGGTGTGTTCTAGTAATCGAGGAAGGGGGAGATACCGATTCGGATACACAGCTGTGAGATATATTTGGTGTGATCCGATAATCGAGAAAGGGGGGAGAGATTGATTCGGATACACCGGTATTAGATATCTTTGGCGTGATCCGGTAATCAAGGAAGGGGGGAGACCGATTCGGATACACTGCTGCGACATATGATTGGTGTGATCCGGTAATCGAGGAAGTAGGGAGAGACCGATTCGGATACACCGGTGTGATATGATGAGATTCTGGTTAGCGATGACTGACATGGATTCTGTGATCTTATTGATGATATTGATTTCATTGCGCTCACTTTTATTCATTATGCTTATTATATAGTATATATACATATATCTTATGATATTATTTTCATTCATTGAATTGGAAACTCACCCTCGTTGTGTCATAGTTCTCTGCAGGTCCAATCGTACAAATACCAAGTGGCGGCATTGGTGTGGCACCTTTTGGGATTCTTGCTTGCATTTGCTGGGTGGGTTACGATGTGTAGAGTAACCACCTTGGATGTATATTCTTTTGTATCTAGTGTCGCTCCATCTATGACTTGTATTATTATTTCACTTAAATCAAGTCGAGACTGATTTATTTATTAAGTCAAACTCAAGTAGAGTTTTTCTATGAGTTTACTTATGCAGTTGCTTATTTTTGCTCATGATTCTTCGTCTGAGGCGTCGAATATTACTGTGTGGTTGTGTTTCTGCCGAGTGGGAGTTGATTTTACTCCCGTATGTTGCATGCCTCTATATTTATCATTTTGTACTCGTTTTATTCAAACTTTACAAAAGAGGTGCTGTCCGTTTTTCAAACAATGTTTCAAAACAAGCTTCCCTTTTTACAAAATTTTTCAAAACTTCACCTACACTATTTCTTTTAAAAATAGTTTAGATTCTGGGTTTTTGCTACTTTGATTGTGTTGTCGTCTTTAAACGCTGCATGACAAAGTTGGCATCAGAGCACTAGGTTTTACCATTATTGAGTCTAGGTTTGAGTATGTAAAGTCTAAGTTATGAATTTTCGAATCCTAGGCTTAATCTTACGGAACTTAGACTTGACTTTAGGGGTATTAGACCCAAACTTTCGTTACATAGGCTACCCTTGGTATGATGGAGTATGTAGCTTAAGTAGAATTATGTATCGTATGTATGTTCCGCGACATATTTACGATACGACACTCGTCTTAAGTATTCTTAGGATATATTTCAAATTCTTTCGTGATTCTCTTTGTTTCTATCCCGATTTGTTAGCACTGCGATGCTATTTCATTGAGATTTGGAAACCGATTGTTGTTTGATTGTGTTTTTAGTGATATCAATATCACCTATTGTCTTAGCCTTGATGTTTTGGTGATTCGAGTATCACGCTTTCGACGTTGAAGGGGGAATATTTTGATGTCGGTTGTTTTTACTTATGTGTTTTAATGACTTGATTGATGTTTTCGTGCACAGTAGTTGCACTTGAGTGTTGTTTTGTGCACACTCGATGCACTCAATGTTATTTTCGTGTACATACGTTGCATTTGATTTTGTTTTCATGCATCACATGCAGTACCATAGCTGGTGTGGTCCTCGTAGCAGGTGTTGGAGTTCTAGTCATCTGGGTTTCACACTTCCATTCCTCATGCATACCAATTTCATCATGATATTTTAGGATTTCGAGCGTCGATGATTGGCACTGGATTTTGATGATTTTTTATTGATAAGAATTTTCTATATATGCCGTGCTTATATTTTCTTATGCTATGCATACCGTTACCACACAACAGGTAGTATTTCTAGCTTGTGTGGGACTTTGAAGCCCCGTTGATTTGGTTTAATAAAATATTTTAAGTTTTGAGATAAATTTAAATTCAGGGACTAAATTTATTTAAGGGGAAATATTGTAATATTTCGTAAATTTAAATATTTAATTTAGAATTTATCTAAAAATAAAATGAATTTTATTAAATAGGAGAACATTAATTTAATTCATGATATATTTAGTTTTTTAATGAGAGGACATTTAATTAAATTGGTTTTCTTTAAATATTTAGTGCACACTTAATTAAATAGATGAGTTTATTTAACCATAACAAAGGAATTTGCTTTAGGTTTAACTAAACATGTTTTGTTTGTCATGGCAAGTTAACCCCATCTCTTTATCTTTTAATTCTTTTTCTTATGTTTTTTTTTTTAAATTCATGAGAAGGTACAAGGATATGGGTTGGAGGCATGGGCTTCATTTTAATATTAGGGGATGGTGAGAGAAAGGTTATGGTTGAGAGCTTCATCCTCTCTCTTGCCCTCTCCTCTTAATTCTCTATATCCTCATTTTTCCACTTCTCCTTCATCTCTTCATCTCCAACTCCAATCTCAAACACAGACACACCTACACAATTCCTCCACCATGTCATGAAGCCATCATAAAAATAAATCTCAATTTTTCCTCCCTCTCCTTGAGCTAGTGACCAAGTCTTCATCTTGAGATCATTTTGCAAGCTTTCTATTTCTCCTAATCCTAACCAAGAGGTATATTATACTACCTTTAGTTAATTTTTATCAATTACTTGCTATATGAACACTAATTGTTTAGTTAAGATCAAGTTCTATGATGTTTGGGCTGGAAAAATCAGTGACCGAATTTTTTTGATGACTCTATGTTGATTATTAGCTAAATTTTAAAACTAAAAAGTCGTAGATAATTAGTTTATATTTTTAAAAAAACTTTTGATTAAGTTTTACTGAAAAATGAATTTTATACAAATTTTTGAAGGAAGGATATCTATACTGGAAATTTCATTCCCAGTGGCTGTTTTTCACCTAAATTATAACAATTTTCTTAATTTTTCTATTAACAATTTAGAAAATATAAAAATTTTAGGTTGTAGATAATTTTGTGTAGATATCTTTAAAATTTTCATTTGTTTTATTCACTTTATAAAATCTAGAGATATCATTTATTTAGTGCAAGGGTGTTTTCTGGTCTAGTAAAATTATCCACAAACATGTTTTACCTTTGTATTTTATTTCACCTTCTATACTTAGAAATTGGAAAAGATATTTTGGGATATCAAATTTAACTTCTTTATACATATGTAGAATTTTAGTTTGAGTCCAAATTTCGTGTTTACTATTTTTGGTGATTTTTCAAAGTGAGCCTAAAAACTGCCAATTTCATAACTTCCATTATAAAATCCGCAAGCGTTTAAAGTTAAAATTTGACGATTCGGGGTAGTAGGTAACATCGCACTTGATTAACACACAGTGTGTTGGATATAGTACCCTCAAGTCAATTATTGGATCATAGGCACGTGATTGCAAGGATTGAGGGAGGACCTATACTGGAAGAACAGTCTTACTCGAGATGATAGTATGCTATCTGGTTGGTCTTTATCATCGTGTACATGCTTCAGGTGATATTACATATCACTATTACATGTTGATAGAGCCCATATGATTCTTGCTTGACTACCAGCAGTATGATGGCGATCATATACGTAAGAGTTGGGTAGTCTATAAGCACATCCTTAAAGTGCCCCTAGTCGTGGGAGTTTCGAGACTAGGCATCGATACTCCGACAGTAGACTAGTGTATACGGATCGAGACCCCAACGAGGGGCGGTGGCCGGTCTCACAAGCCATTAGTGTCAGTTAGTTCACCTAAGATAGTATACAGGTGCTCATTCGGTTATGAGTACACCGGACGGACTCGCCGGGAATATGCTAGTTGGTATTATACCTATTGTCAGATAGCAGTTCCTTGGTGACATGTGTACAGGTTAGTCTATCGACCGGAGATCGTTATTTGTCTCATGTGAGTTCCCACTGTGCTTTGATTACTACCCTACCGCGGCTCAAAGTAGTCGTGTAAACAGGTTTTAGTTGGGTACATTCCCGAGCTACATGGAGGCAGTAAGCGGATCGTCATGGGATTCGTCTCTCTCGGTATTGGGGGTTGATGTCGCGGTGTGCATAAGTGGCCATCACCAGAAATCCTTAGCCAAGGTAGTCGAGAATTACTGATTCAGATCAGTAGTTTCTCAGGTGGTGATGGGCTTCATACCGACACTAAATATCGCGTTATTAGGGGCCTGACTTTATCCACCCCCTAGACCCAATATATGATACTCATAGACGAACGGACCAGACTGTATGGATTGTCACTGTCAGGCTCAGTAGGGTTTCAGGATAAGTTCGCTCGTCGGTCTCCTTTTCTCTCAATACCTGGGCAGTCGTTACGTACAGCTAGTTCCACTGACGTTCTTGTAGTTAACCCACTGCCAGCGTATTGACGAGTCTTTAGAGTCTCATACAGAGAGTTTCCTAAGTTCGAGTGAAACGTTGTAGAGGCCGTATGGTTTTATGGCATGGTTCGATCATATACGTGCACTTGTGCACGGATCATGATCGGATGGATAATACTAGTGGTCTTTGGTTTAAGCCGGATCCTAGTATTATATTGTTGGAATATTTTCGTCTCGGTGTATTCGTATTCAGTCGGAATACAGATGCAGGTATGTATATACAGATGAGGGGTATTCTTGTAATCCGTTACAAGATTACTTTTGAAGATGCCATTTCTTTTTCTAGTATTAAACATTTAGGGTTTTTGTTTAAATGTTTAATATTATTGATGAGGTGGAAAGTGTGAGCATGGGTCATGGCATGGTGCATTAATTATGGCTTGTGCTATGCTTTATTGTTTATGGGTTTTTTTGTGAGATATTTCTTGAGTGGGGGGCAGTTCCTTTCTCATAAGGATTTTTCTTTAGTTGCCTCTCACAATATACCTCACACAACACTTGAAGAAAATGTAGCAGCCAACTTCTTTTTCTTGAGTTGCCATTTTTCTTCACATGCTAAGTCTTGAGCTCACACCTCTTCACTTCACATCGGCATCTTCTTCACCTCTATCATATCCCTCTCATGTGTTGAGAATCCTAGGGTGCATTGAGACAAAGTATTCACATGCACTCTCTACTTCATCTTGGTCATCTCGGCTAGCAAACTTGATGTCCGAGTTGCTTCGGTTTTGAAGCGAGAGCCCGTATAAAGAATCCTTGACGTGGAGCCTCTTCGACGAGGGAGACCGGAAAGCGAACTTCGTCGAGACAGCCACGACAAGCTAGGGACAGAGATTGAAGACCGAAGGACACGGGTCGATCGGTATAATCTCTTAAACCCCTTTACAGTTAACTAGTATAGGGTTAATGGCATGATCCGGAATTTACGGTTACGTTAGCGCCAATTTTAAAAGTTTTTGTTCCCCGTTTGGCCTTGGATTGACGGTCGGGGCACTGGCGTAGCCTTACATGGTATCAAAGCCAACCCATTAATCGCATACTAGTTGGTTTAGACAATGTTAAAGTATCGAAACCGAAACAACCCCAAAACAATACCTGATGCATTGCAGTTTGTGTCGATTTTTAAAGTGTCTTCAAAAATATTTTTAGGAACTGCAAAAGACTACTTAAGTGACTACTAGACTGCACCCCAAACACGAACCATTTTCACCTGATTTTGGCCGAGCACATTGAGGCAAAAACCGAGCAGGCCGACCCTGTTTGGGCTTCTGGGTTTCGTGTTTTGGGTCTGATCTGGTCACTGGAATGTTGGTTCAGTGGTATTGCTAGTTTAGCCCAGTTTTGATATGGTTTTATCTAGTTGTTTGGGGGCTATTCGGGGTTATTTCGAACTCGATATTTCTAACATTGTTTAAAGTTTACTGTACATACATTTCTATCTGCGACCGTAAATGTCATTTGATCGGTACAACTTATCTAATTGCTATAGTTCTTTTAGACGGGTTTGCGAACGTGACATTCACGTTGATGTTCTGTATTGTGCTGGGTTGTTGCGGATTCGTCGTGGTGGATAACTTGGATGCAATGATAGTACAGTTTAGTTTTATTTATACATTTGATATTGTGGGGAGAGCGTACGATATGTGGACTGCCGCCACTGCCTGTTTATATATTATTCTTTTGGGGAACGACTGGGTTGAGGTCGATGTCACCATTTTACATATTTTTCTTTTCTGTACTAGGATTATCCTGCGATGGAGTCCACGGATAGCCGGGCTCTGGAGGGTAACGGGTCCGCATCTCATGGCGTTGATAAGGAGGGGGCCTCACTCTAGAATTGGCGGGCTATTCGCCGCACTCATAAATGGTACAAGTTGACCCAAAGAGGGGTGCTCAAGTTACCGGATTCCGTGAAGTGCCGGGTGGCCCATTCACTTTAATGAAGGGGGCTTCCTAACTTCTGATTTTGGCAGGTAACTTACCGCGCTCGTAGGGGTCTAGGTTTTCATTGCACAGGCTATCCACACGACTATGGGAACGTCGGGTTTCATTTGCGGCTCAAAGGAAACCCGGGGCTCCCAGATTATCTGTATTGATCTGTGATAATTATTACTTTTCTGTGATGTTGCATTTATCACGCCTAGAGCGATTATAGTATATTGCTATATATATACTAGTACATGTTGTATATGTTTTACACCCGCGCTAGTCCAGTCCCCGCTTTGTCGTTAGTTAAGTAACCTAACGGATGATGACGGGACCCAGTGGCGAATGCGGATGGTATATACGTACATCATATTTTCGTTCTTTTGTGGTGTGATTAATTGATGGGACTGCGTTGATTCAGATCAATGCAAGGAAAACAAACCTATTCGATGTTGTTGGAACAAATTTTCAAAAGCTGTTATTGCAAGGATGTTTTCTTTTGTTTTGCATAGTGGTATTCGGTTTGAATATTCAGCACCTCATTCGACGAGGCAAGGGCCGAGATCCCTTCATCGGGAGTGACCCATTGGGCAGAAGTTTGCGTCAGGGTAATAACTTCACTATAGTCGATTACTTTTTTTTTTGTATCGCGGTATTCAGTGGGAATATCCTACATCTCATTCTACGGGGAAAGAGCCGAGATCCCTTCACCGGGAGTAACCTCTTTAGCAAAGGTTTTCGCCACTATATATTTATAAAAAGCTATCCGGTTCCTTCAACGATATCAAGTTCATTACGTTAAAGGTTTTTCGCCAAAAACCATTCGTAGCCCTCCGTCATTTCAGACGGGTAGCACTTATTATTCATGCTATATTTGTTGGCCTTCGTCATGACATAGTGTATGGTAGCTATTTGTTACTTTTCTGTTGCATAGATAGATGCGTTGGTTTGGGACAGTCGTACTACTATTTTGTCCTTCGTCAAGGGTATGTATGGGTGGGTTCAAATTAACCTGGATAATGACGGGTAGAACTTGACATGTGACTTATAATTTGTTGGCCTTCGTCAAGGTCATAAGAGCATGGGGTAAAAATCACATCGGGGGTTTCAAATATACAGAAAACTTGCCAGGCATGCACATACCTTCTAGAGTGTGATAACGTGAGTGGATTCCATTAGGTTATCATGCGATGATAGTTAGATCCCGATACCTACTGATGAGTTGGTTTACTCCTCGGGTGATCCCGACTAATTCTTCTTTCAGGTTTAGAGGAGAATTTGAGGATACAGTGGGAGACATCCTGATTAGATAAAGTGATTGACCATTCTGATCTAGGTTAGAGTGCACGCTGAGTGTTTCTTTTCTCTCTCTCTTTGGCAGCGGCCATGGCCCGACCCTAGACTATAACTCAGTGACTAAGTTAACCGAACTTTCTTAAAACACTGGCTTTTGGATTGTCAGAGTTGCATACATCATTGCCACTCCTTCTTTTACCATTTTCTTTTCTCTGGAACATTCCGTATCACTACGAAGATCCATAGTTATTGGATATGACCATCGTATAGTTACATACGAACTCGAAGAAACTTTTTTCAGATTCGAGGATGGTTTCCGGTTTTGGAAAAATTGAATAGGACTATTCAGTTGTCTTTTCTTTTTACCTTCTCTCAGGTTGTGAGGGCTCCTAGGACTAGGAGAGGGTACACCTATTGAGCCTATTGGATAGTCTTCTTCCAAACCATAGGAAGGTGCCGAAAGGTGGGGAAGAAAGAAAACCAATTAGCTTAAGTGTGGTGTACAGAAGATAATAAGTAAAGACAAATAAAGGGATTAGAAAGAGGGCAGAGTAAATTGCGACTGCTATCATTCATGACCAAACCACATATTTTATCACCACTCCTACTTCACCTTTGTATTTCTCCAGAATACCCCGTATCGCTACAAAGATCCACAGTTATCAGATAATCCATAGTATGGTTATATACGAACTCGAAGGAATTTGTTCCAGTTCGAGGATGGATTCTGGTTCAGGAGAAATAGAATAAGGTTTATTCAGTTGTCTTTTATCTTTACCTTCTATCAAGTTGCGAGTACTTCTAGGATTAGGAGAGTACACCTATAACGCTTATTGGATAGTCTCCTTCCAAACCATAGGCTTATGCCAAACGGTAGGGACGGAAGAAAACCATTTAGCCTAAAGGTGGTGTACAGAAGGTAATGAGTAAAAACAAATAAAGGGATTTGGAGAGATAGCAAAGAAATATACGGTTACAGTCATGAATCTGGATAATGGAAGAGGCATTACTAGGAATACCCAGATACCCCTTTGAAACATTTTAATGTTTCAGTTTCTCCTTGCATTGTTAATAGAAAACTGATTTCCCAATTAAATCATTACTCCAGGGTATGTATTTACCAGGTTTAATTCTCACATCTGTATAGTTTTACAGATGATGAGTGGGAGTAAGTTATTGGGAATTAGGTGATTATATCCTCCTTATATCGGAATTCGTAGTAATTGGTGATATTTGAGGAAATCGCCTGTGGTTTTTGCCTGATGGCAAATATTTGGTTTTGAATATCCGTTGTTATGCACCAATTTCAAACTGATATATCTGTACGTTTATTTTATAAAGTGAGATATAACTTTTTGAAATTATGTCCATGACATTTACCTATATCAGTTGATGGTTAGGTAAAGAGCATTAAACAACGGTGTAATTCTTCTTAACCATAATACAGTTTTCAACCTACGACGCACATGGTTTGAGTTATTGAACTCAGGGGACTTATACAAAGTATTGTATGTTTTCCAGTGTCTATTAGGACAGAGGGGTTTGTACTCATACTATATTCTGTTTACTTATGACTTCTCCAGTATTAGACAAGTGTTTCGTAGAAATACAAGGTTCAAATTTTGAGAAGTTATAGGTAAAAGAATAAAGTAGAGAACCATGTGGTGCAAGTATCAGGATTCTTCAAGGTAATCGAAGATGTAGATACTTGTGTTTGGTATTCAGCTGATAGTAATGGTTTTGAGAACTTGCTTCTCTTTCAGGTTACTCATATCTGGATGCACTCCTAAGTTGAGTAATGCTGATCGGCCTCCTTCCATTTAGTTGACATGCACTAGAGACAGTTGCATGATTTGAATATGGTTCCAATTAAATCGGTGCCTCTGTTTCTATATTGTATATAGAATGGTTCATATCTTAACGATGTTAAGGTATATCGAGTTATCCGGCTTATGCTTAAAACCAGATTCTGGATAACTCAAGGCACGTTTATGTAATGGCAGTTTGTAGGTTATCCCAGGCTATGACGAGGGTTAACTTTCTACCATCTGGAAGATCAATAGTGATATTGTTCTTGACTCGCCACAATTTTAGTAAAATGGATTTTTTCAGAAAACAGTAGTGGGAGTATGGTAGAAGTGGAAGTGATTCCAGAACCACAAACGATTACTGAAAATTTAATAGAACCTAAAGATTCAATCAGGTTTGACATTCCATTAGCCACTCCGCAGATATGGTGGGTAACCTCAGGCGCCCGAGAGGTACTTCAGTATTCTCAAAGACGGTAACAGGAAGGTTCTTGTTTACCCAGACTTGACACTACTATTGTTCCAGACTATGAGACCCGGCAGGAGGATGAGTATAGCGTCGTTCTAAACTAGCTTTAGAAGTGCACGTGTATATGACTCTGCCAGAAGGTTGTTGTAGTTAGTGGGAGCAGTGGAAACATAGTGGATAAGTAGCTTGTGTCTATTTATAGACTAAAGCGGATATAGCGGAGATAGATCGTCTATTTTTGATGTGACAGTCATAAGCTTTGACTTCATCAGAATAGGAGATGGATCTGTTAAGAAGGTAGTAGGGTGGTATGTCCTAGTATTTGGATGATACACGTTGTAGGAAGTGAAATTCCTATACTATGATCGGTTATACTGTGGTTGTCACACAGTGGTTTCTCCACATAGGATTTGGATATTATATCAGGTATTCTGGTTACTACATCTATGGTTTTAGATCTAGATTTGGGTAGTTTCCCAATCCGGGTACTTAGACAGTATTCTAAAGGTGTTTTAGAATGGACGACTCCTGGAATGGTGGTGTAACTGCAGGTGATGGAGTCACCCTCTCTAAAGGTGTTTTACAGACTAAAGGGGAGAGGGATGTGCATGATTGGCATATCACTTGCTTAGGCAATTGAGTCAATCATGAAATGTCGAGTACCACACCAGATATTGTTTTTGCACTAGATGCAATAAATTTATATTAATCTAATCTTGGAGAAACGTTCGGAAGCAGTTTTAGAACATAAGTAGATTTTCTAGGGATATGGTAACGACAACCTCCTTCGGGAGACGGTTATCATTCCAGGCTTCCAAGGTGACCTAGATGAAAGAGTGACTGTCAGAGTTATAGTTTTCCCTCTGACGAGGGGCAGTATTTTGGACAGATAGTCCAAGCGGATACTGAGGGAGGCATGACGCAGGATACTGATTAAATTCAGTTAACGATACAGTCTAAGAAGTTTGCTGGATTTGGAGTTCATTTGTGAACTGGGTCCCATCAGATATCCAGACATATTCTAAGACATGTATTGCTTATTTCGGGAGATGACTCTCTCCGTGAACTTGAGATAAAGAGAGACATAGAAAGAAACATCAGAGCGGATTCACTTACTAAGGCTATTTCTCGAACGCAATAGTTTCGCAAATGAGATTTATGAAACTGATTAGTAGAGGAGTTGGGTGTTCGGTATCACACGGGCTGTGAGTATACGACATCGCAATAATTAGCCTTAAGTGCAAGTGGGAGATTGTTGGATATTGTGCCCTCAAGTCAATTATTGGATCATAGGCACGTGATTACAATGTTGAGGGATGACGTATACCGGAAGAACAGTCTTACCCGAGATGATAGTATGCTATATGGTTTGTCTTTATCATCGTGTACATGCTTCAGGTGACATTACAGATCACTATTACATGTTGATAGAGTCCATAAGATTCTTGCTTGACTACCAGCAGTATGATGGCGATCATATACGTGAGAGTTGGGTAGTCTATAAGCACATCCTTAAAGTGTCCCTAGTCGTGGGAGTTTCGAGACTGAGCATCGATACTCCGAGAGTAGACTATTGTATATGGATCGAAACCCCGACGAGGGGCGGTGGCCGATCTCACAAGCCATTGGTGTCAATTGGTTCACCTAAGATAGCATGCAGGTGCTTATTGGGTTATGAGTACACCGGACGGACTCACCAGGAACATGCTATTTGGTATTATACCTATTGTCAGATAGCAGTTCTCTGGTGACATGTATACAGGTTAGTCTATCAACCTGAGATCGTCATTTGTCTCGTGTGAGTTCCCACTGTGCTTTGATTACTACCCTACCACGGCTCAGAGGAGTTGTGCGAACAGCTTTTAGTTGGGTACATTCGCGAGCCACATGGAGGCAGTGAGTGGATCGTCAGGGGATTCGTCTCTCCCGGTATTGGGGGTTGATGTCGTAGTGTGAATGGGTGGCCATCACCAGAAATCCTTGGCCAAGGTAGTCAAGAATTACTGATTCGGATCAGTAGTTTCTCAGATGGTGATGGGCTTCATACCGACACTAAATATCGCGTTATTAGGGGTCTGACTTTATCCATCCTCAAGACCCAATATGCAATACTCATAGATGAACAGACCGTACTGTATGGATATTGTCACTGTCAGGTTCAGTAGGGTTTCAGGATGAGTTCGCTCATCGGCCTCCCTTTCTCTTAATATATGGGCAGCTGTTACGTACAGCTAGTGCCACTGACGTGCTTGTGGTTAAACCCGCTGCCAGTGTATTGACGGGTCTTTAGAGTCCCACACAGAGAGTTTCCCAAGTTCGGGTGAAACGTTGTAGAGGCCGTATGGTTTTATGGCAGGGTTCGATCATATAAGTGCACTTGTGCTCAGATCATGATCGGACGGATAATACTAGTGGGCTTTGGTTTAAGCCGGATCCTAGTATTATATTGTTGGATTATTTCGTCTCATTGTATTCATATTCAGTCGGAATACGGATGCAGGTATGTGTTAGTTATATGTATGCCCTAGAGGCCATTACTGTACATAGGATGTATATTGTAGTGGATGCTGGGACATATATAGGGAGGACTTTCTTGCTCGACATGATAGTATGCTATCTGGTTGCTCTTTATCATAACGTGTACACTGATTGTCTCTCTGTTACATGTTGGTAAAGCCCTTAGGATGTGTACTTGACTACCTGGACTATGATGCAGATCATACTAGTGGGGACATGGCAGTCCATAAGTACATCCTTCAAGGTCCCTAGTCGTGGGTGTATCGAGACGGGACATCGATATACCAGAGTAGACTAGCGTATACCTTCTTGACCCATACAGATGGGCGATGGATGATCCCATATCCATTGGTGTTTGACATCAGAGATGATATACGGGTGCTCAGTGGAGACTGGTACACTGGACGGACTCGCCGAGAACTCCCAGATGGTATTATACCTTACGTCAGATGGCAGTTCTCTGGTGACACTGGTACAGGTTAGTATGTAGACCCGAGATCGTCATAGAGTCTTGTGTGATTCCCACTGTGCTTTGATTTCCACCTTACCACGTCCAAGAGGGCGTGCAAAATGGTGGTTTTTGGGTACAGTCCCGAATCACATGGAGGCAATGAGCGATAGGAGGGTATTCGTCTCTCCCGGTATAGGGAGTTGATGTTGCGCTGTGTTCGATTGGCTATAACCGGAAATCCCTGGCCAGGGTTGCTGAGATTTACTGGTAAGTGTTATCAGTAGTATCTCGAACTGTTATATACCACATATCGACACGACTTATCAAGCTACTGGGGTCTGACGTTTACCACCCCTAGGCGAGATATGCGACATATCAGACGAACAGACCGGACTGTACGGTAAGTGTTACTGGTTGGATTCACAGGAGTGTGAGCGGGCTTACCCGGGTGGCCGTTACGTTTAGCAAACCGCTTGCGGCTTGTGGGTGTTTGATATGATCATCACCTACTGCCGGCGTATTGACGAGTCTTTAGAGTCCTACACAGAGGTTTCCTGGCTCAAGCGAAATGAAATAGGAGCGCATATGAGAGATGTGCGGGACCGAGAATAATACCAGTATGTGATACTGTATTCTATTCTCGCGATTTGTGACATTGATCGGTTGTATGCGATATAGCCGGGTTATCGGATCAAGTATTGATTCGATAAGTTGTTACTATTGATATTAGTCGGTTATATACGATATGACCGGATCATTAAATCAAGTATCGATTTAATGATTTAATGTATAATATATATTTGATATATTACTTTACATTAACTAGTATTTGTTCACTTAAGATTGATTTTCTCACTTGATGTGCACAAGTTGTATATGTGATATATTTTTGTGCACTAGTTTGTATCATGATTGATGATACATGCAAACTTGGGTGTGTGTTTGCTTTAAACCATATTTAGGTTAATGGTTAGGGTTTTAACTTATTTATTTATTTCATTTATTTATTTTTGGCAAAAATAAAATGGTGGCTTGCTTTGTTTTATTCTTGAAGCTTCATGAAGCTTTGAAAGTCTTGACCATTTTGTTTTGTTCCTTAACCTAACCATTCACCTAAATCCTAGTTTATTTTCTACATGTGTTAAACTCACCCATGGTTGCATTATGATAAGATTCACTTGATTTATTATTTTGAAGAGAATTCTTTTTCCTTCTTCTTCATCTTCTTCTTCAAGTGATGAAGAAAGCTTTCTTGAAAATTTCTAATTGATGAAATCAAGTGAGAAATCCAAATCCAAAGTGAACCCACTTCCTATTTCTTCATCATCTACCACTTGCCATATAGTAGAGTGTGTTATCTTCACAAGTTTCATGACCAAGTGAAGATGGAGCTTGAGTTAGAGTTGCCTCGACGTAGATCATCTTCGGCATCGAAGTCAACGACCTAGCCCGCTCATTTCTCCGACGAAACCATCGCAAGAGTCCGGGATCCCGGTGATCGCAGCGAAGGGACGTCATCACGGAGCTAAAGAAGTGGAGGAGCGGATCTACAAAGGTTGTATTTCCATTCACTTTGTAGCAAAGTAGTTTGCTTGCTTGTTTGTTTCGCCTATCCTCTAGTTAACGATCTAGTTTAAGGTTTCTCGGCACATAAAAATTTGAGTTGGACATGTTTGATCAGTTGTGGAACATCATGGGTGTGCCTAGGAACCCTACAGTGGTATCAGAGCGGGGTATTCGATTAGGGTTTCAGGTTCGATCGGACTTCTAACATCGTCTACACATTGCCTAAAGCTAAATAAACCGATCGAATCATCGAATCCCCAAAACAACCCAGAAAACTCAACTATTGAGTAAAATTTAAAAATTTCCAGAAAACACAACAATTCCAGAAATAAATTACTGTGCGAACCACGCGGCCTACGTCTATATAATATATCATATATACTATATACAATATCTATCTGAATATATCACATGATCACATCATAGATAACGCAGCAGAAAATATCATATGAAATATTGGATATACTAGGACGTCCGTGTTTTGTTTCAAGCCTAAATAAAACACGGATTCCACGGTCGTGATGAATAGCCAATCTCACACCCCTGGACCCCTACGAGAGCGGCAAGCAACCCTACCAATTCTAGGGTTAGGAGACCCAGACTCGACTCCTCGAGATGGTCTCCCACTGGACCCTAGAACCCGGTTACTTGTGCTCCCCTCCTTGGGTCTATCCTAATGCGGAAAAGTAAATAATATACATCAACGGTGACATCTTCCACAACCTGGAAGTGCCCCAATAAAAGAATATTACATACAAGTTTTTACATGAATGAAAATGAAAAAACACTCATCTCACATAAAAAAACTCCGACTATTCAAACACGACGATCCAATATAACATATCCAGCAACACATAACATCACATGTCATCAACGTAAGTAAATATGCCCATCCCAATTTTCGTTGACATATAGCAACGAAACCGGCGATATCACATATTACACTTACGATCGCAGAAAAGAAAGTGTAAAACTACAACAGTTGGAATCCGCAACCTGCTTAGACATCGCATGCCTAACCAAATGAATTCCTTAGATATCGCATGCCTAACAATTATAAACCCCGCATTTTAGTCTCATTATCGAAAACTCTTTTCAATATCAAGTCGGGCAATTCAACAAGAAATGTACGGGTTGAACTTGACTAGCGGGCTATGATTTGTTGGCTTTCGTCAAGGTCATAGCACGTTAGGGGCAAAATCATCGAGAATTTCAAGTGTTGAAATTTGCAATGAGATTGCATACCTTCTATGAGATAGTTGGATCCCGATACCCACTGCGAGTAATTGTTACTCCTGGGAGAGTTTTACACATTACAATTAGCCGATCTAGTAGGTGTCTATAAAGGTGTCAACGGGGTTACGCCTCTGGGAAAATGAGGTTTACTGTAATTAGGTCCGTGCGAAAGCACGGGGAACCTCCCTCAAAGTACTGACACTGGCCTGGCTGAAAGATTGGCGAACTTGTAGCGTCTAATTAATCCCGGCTAGTCTTTCCTTTTAGGGTTTGAAGATTTGATAAAAACAGTGGGAGCCATCCTGATTAGATAAAATAATAACCAATCTGATCTTGCAAGAGCGCACGTAGAGTGTTTTCTTCTCTCTCTCCCCTGGTAGCGACCATATCACGCCTTAATCAAGATAATAATACGGATGTATTGACCAAACCCGCTTGTTATACTGAGCTGGTGTAACGCTTTGAAAATCGTTTCGGTGAAATTTCGAAAAATCGGTAAGATAAGGGGGTTTTCTGAAAAAAAAAGTCAAAATGCAAATATCTTATTATAAAAATTAAATATACATATTCTAGCTATGTAATTGCTATTATTTGGTGTTTATTGAGCTGCTGGTGAAATTTCAAATTTTCTGAAAAAATATTATTTTATTATTATTTTAAGCCGTCACTAATACATTTAATTAGGGAAAATTACAAATTGGAATGAGTTGAAATAAATTTTGTGCATCATAAAACATTAAATAAAATTTTATCATGTGGTTTTTGGAACGAA
The DNA here is from genome assembly GCA_030015575.1 of Agapanthus africanus. Classification (NCBI taxonomy): domain Eukaryota; kingdom Viridiplantae; phylum Streptophyta; class Magnoliopsida; order Asparagales; family Amaryllidaceae; genus Agapanthus; species Agapanthus africanus. The sequence goes on from CM057339.1 coordinate 393,181,649, forward strand.
ATCATTTGCCAAAACGGTTTAGAAATTATTAAAGAAAAAAGGCTTTTTTTAGCGTAAATGGATGTTTGGGGTATTGTATTTATCATTTTTCATCACCCCACACCCGTACCCACACCCACACACACCCACTTACGCCTCTCCATGGCTGAATTCAGCAGCCACCCTATTTTTTCCCCACTTGATTTTCAAATGAAAGGAAATGAAAGAAAAGAATAGAAAATGGATAAAGTAGTTAGACTTTTGACTTGCTTTGACCTTGACTTTGTCCCCCCCCCCCATTTTCTCTACCTCCCTCTCTCTCCTCACTCCCATTTCTGGCCGAATCCTTCTCCCCACAGCAGCAGCCCTCCCCCCCCCCTAAAAAAATCCACACTGTTTTGCTTCAAAAATCCACAAAAAAGCTTCAAAATCCATACAGTTTCAAAGCTTTTTCCAAATCGAACCCTTACCCATTATTTCTTGCCCAAGCAAGCATGGATCTAGGAGCTTGGAGGCCATTTTGGGAGGCTAGATTTCAAGCTTGGTCTATTGATTTTGTGAGGTATAAATCCCAAGCCAAATTTAAATTGTTGGATAGTTTCTTTCATCAAGGTCTATTAAGTTTAAATGCGATTCTAATTGGGATTTAGTTTGTAATGGAAAGAGTTTGAGATCAAGTTAGGTTGTGATCATGTGTTCATGGTTGTGTGATGTTCTTTTTTTGCATCTTAAGCTATGCAACTTAAATTTGTTACTTATTGCCAATTGTAACATGTAAAATATCCAAATTAAGCTTTTGTGTAAACTAGGGTTTTATAAAATGCATTATATGTGAGGTTAAAAATGTTTTTAGGTTTTTCATGACTTCATTAACTTTATTAAGTGTGGTTTAATGTTTTAGATAATGCAAATCTAAGCTAGATTGTAGTTTGTGCATTTTTGCTTTGAAATTGTTAAAAAGGGTATTTTTGTAAACTAGAATATTAGGGTTTTTGGAATTTAATGAGATTAAATTCCGAAAATTGTTTATACGACTTATTTAAGATATTTAATAAATATATTGGCCGCTACATTCATTTAAACATCCTGTTTTGTACAAAAACGGCGAATTGTGCTTGCTAGATTTTCGGAAAAATGACTTTTTAAGCAAAATTGAGGTTTTTGTGAGTTTTAACCTAGTTTATATTAAAATTAGTGTTCGTGAATGTGCAAATGAGTGTGATTGGATTTTTCTCGATGGTTTGACGTTTGTACATCGACATCGAGGGTTGGTTTGACTATTCTTGCATGCGTAGGCGATAGGTTTGGACCTATGCGTGATACGCGTGCCGATTTGATTTTCGTATGCCGTTTCGATTTCGAATTTAGTTTTAATGCGATACGGTGCGTTATGATATGTAGGTACCCCATGCGGACTTCGAGACGACAAGCAAGCGCGTGGCGACGTCGGCACCGGCGAGCGAGGACCAGGTAAGTAGATTTATATCTACGGGGAGAAGTCGGGTGGATGGCGTATAGCACCCCCGCAGTCCGTGGTGGTGTATACAGATGCGTATACACACCAACAATTATTATATGTTATTTAGGATTAATAACGATGCTTAGGATGGATATTGGTGTGTTGGACTATTTTTAGTGTTGCGAACCCTAGGATAGTGTTGCACTACACCTGCACACATACATACTTGCATACATTCTTATTGATATGTGCTCATGGGATTCTTTATAGTTATGTATTCACATGGGTATGGGACTATGTGTTCACATACGGATTGAGGATGATACTTGGGGTTGAACTGAGTCGATGAGATTGGATCGAGGCCGTGAGATCGGTGATATAGCAGGGTTCGTATCTTAGATACGACATGACGTTGTAGCGGGTCCTTGACGTAGTGTTTCACACACGTCCATGCTTACGTAGGCGGTATCAGTATGGTACTAGACGTAGATCAGTACCCCGATCATGATATTTGATAAAGAGGATACCAGGTGAATAGTATGATGAATGTGATATTGACCCGTACCCAGATTGGGATGCCGTACGACGGATTTACGTACGAGCTATATTGATGATTGATCCGCACTCTTGACTTGGGATGCCTGATTATAGATATGGTATCGGATATGATATTATTGAGGCGGGATCACCGACTATACATATACAGGTATGTATATGTATCGACTCAGATGATAGGCGGTTTCCTTACCTGTAGTTCAGCTTGTTAGTTCAGCCGTATAGTTTAGTGTAGTTGTTAGATTAGATTAGACTTCTTACCTATTTCAAAAACTAACGAATCGTGGGCATTTTTAAAGACAGCTCAAGGGAATCTACGGATATTTCAAAAACGACGTATCTTTTCATAAAAAACACCGTAGCCCCTATTTTCAAAACCCCATGATTCGTGTTATTTCAAAAGGCACCATTCGTAGGACTTATATTAGATTATTGTAGATTAGTTATCGTTGTGTCTAGTATTCAGCTCCCGCACATTATTGCTGTTCGCTCTGCCTCGCATATTTATTTTGCTGCATATTCCATTATTGATATCATGCTGTTAGGACACCAGCACCATTACCGATGATGCGTATGTACCACGTACACCTACTTGCCGGCTCACACACATCTTCATCGGTAATTACCATGTCACGTCCACTTTAGAGAATATAATTGCTTGACTTAGATTGTTAGCTGGTAGTTTTGACATGATATTAGTGTACTTCCCTTATATGCCATATTAGGCATTGTAGTTATTACCTACCACTTCATGCATACTGTTATTCAGTTGTTCATGCCTAGTTCATTATCATTGACATATGCACTTGTGATGATTTCTTGAGATTTATGATATTTCTGGATTTCGGGGAAAGCCGCAAAATTTACAACTTATGATCTTTTAAAATATAAAATGTTGCGGTTTTCTAGTGATGTAAAGTGTCGTCCACCATGAGTTTGCTGTGGTTTTGGAGATCCGTGTCGAGGAGTGGAGGAACCGTCACGGGTACATGGTGGGCCCGGTATGGTACCTCGGGGCAAGATGAATGTGGTGTTGACGTTGAGCCCGGCAGGGGAGCACTACCTACCGGTGATATTACCCGACGCGTCGGATATCCGGAGGATACCGTCGTAGTCTTGAGATGGATGGTAGGGGCCGGTCTGGACTGACGGCGCCCTAGATATTGAGATTGAGACATTGATATTTCGAGACAGTGAGATTTATGTTTTGTGTCGATGCTAGACACTGTTGATACTGATTTCATTATGATACCTCAGTTTAAAAATACGAAGGAAATCTCACTAATTTATGAAAACAGTTTCTTCATTTACATGTATTCTGTTTCATGCATTCGTACCTCATTCATATGATATATTGCTACCTGAGGCACTGACACGGGCACATGAAATTTTACTCGGGTTAGATATTACCCTAGTCATTGTTATAGGCTGCCTGTTATACTTATATTTGAGGATATATTATGATCATTGACCTAGGTTGCGTTATTTATGCGATTTCTGTGCGTAGATGTTTTTCTATTCACGAGTTGGCAACTCATCCCCGTTGTGCCCCAGTTTCTTGCAGATTTGCCGTACAGGTTTCTTTACGGCTTGCGGGCTCAGTTTCATTCGGGTGATTTGCTAGTAGGTGGGTTTACTTGTATCTTACCCCCATTATATATCTTGTATATCATTATTCTGTTGTATCTAGAAGTTCCATCAACCAAACATGTATCTATTGAGATAGAGACCAGTGTTGTTTATTCTTTCGACCTTAGAGTCGCTCGTTATATTTCTGGTGGTTTTGAGTTCCCTTTTGAGTTTTTGATCCTCGCCGTTGGCGTTGTATATTATATTGCTTGTGTGGTTGTGACCGTCGATTGACGAAGAGCTAGCTCCCGCTTGGGGATGCCTTTTTCTTGATTTCGTATACTATTCATGTTGTATCCCGTTTGGGGGCCAGTATTTACAAAGGAGACTCTGCCGAAATTTTCAGTAAATTTTAATGCTTTTAAAAACCGTATAATTCGGCTTATACTATTGAAACTACTTGCTTTAATTTGGTTTTGCCTGCACTCTACTACTTTTCTTGGTTTGGATTTCTGGGTTTTCGGTTTACTTAGATTACGTACGCCTCGAGACGTTCGTAGTTTAAGTGCCGGTCATGTTCCGTACTTTCGGGTCGTGACAAAGTTGGTATCAGAGCGTTAGGTTTTAACCTTCGGAGCGTAGGATGACCCTTGGTTGATGGAATAGGTGACTAAAGTAGAGTAACGTACCGTTGGTATGTTCCGCGGCATATTTACGACACGTCACTCCACTTATGAAGCCTTAGGATGTACATTTCCTTGTTCAGTATTATATTCATTCCGATCTAGCCTCATCGGTATCAGGTTGGTTTTGCTGCTACGGTTATGGCAGGGAGAGCTACGGCTAGAGTTGCGGTCAGCACAAGCTCGTCACGAACGAGGACTGACCAGAGCGAAATTCCGGCGATACACGATTGCAGAGATGTGTCTTTTTACTGTGTTTCCGCGCCACGAGCGTTTGGCGGATCGCCTTTATGAGGTTACTCGGAGGTGCTGATCGACACTAGAGAATTGAGCCAATGATGGAGGCCAGCCAGATTTTGATGACCGTTGGTGTGTTGCTTACTCCTGATGTTTGAGGCACTGTTCAGCGTGCAGACGAGTGAGCTAGTTATTGCTGCGAACGACGAGATATCGCCCCAGATGTTGGAGCTATTACAGTACGAGTTGTACTAAGAGATGATAGAAGGTCGCTAGTCACCCTATGATGAATGACTAGGACAGGTGGTTCGTTCGCTACCCCGATGCGAGGTCATCGGATAGATTGATTCCAGCTAGAGACGACTTCACGCGGAGACGTTGGGAGTTGACATAGACGATCGAATGTCAGAAACCTATTATTCCAAGTTTAAAGTATTCGGAAAGACATGCAGGCAATTCTATGGTCCCTCTAGAAGAATGAAACCCTAACTCGACTTATGACCGTATGAAAGCCTTTGAACCTTAGGGTTTGCGGCAGTTCTGCGGCGCCATTAGTGAGGCTTGGGTTTGCCCTTCTACGGCTGGACCACCGATGCTGTGGTATGTACTCGATACTATTAAACTGTGCCCAAGAGGTTGAGCTCTTGGGGGATTATGAGGTTTTGACGACTCAATCGGATGGCTCGACTTAATTCGGATGTTAGGTGGTGAGATGCATTTCTTGGGAGACTCCCGATACGAGGATAGCCGTTGGAGCTCAGTCCATGCAGCCACGATGAGACGAGTCCGAAGCAGTCGACATTAGAGAAAATGGAGTAAGAGGATCATACAAGATCTGGATATGATGACGTTTCCTTCCGCCGACATCAGAGATGCGATGCGCATGCCGTGGCAGAGTACTGGATATACCTTCCAGAAGGAGTCGCGATGGGTGTGCAGCCGTTCCAGAGCAAGATGCAGATATAGGAAAGGACGATGACTTCCAAACAGTTGGCAGAGACGAGACATGGAAGAGACCGTGAGCAGGATTCCTTTCAGGACACTGCTGCAATGATACTTGCACCCAGGATCAGATGTGTCACGTACATTCAGAGAGCCAGAGGCCGACGCCAGTAATATGCTGTCTTACGAGTGGTCGCAATGATTGACCAAGAGATGACCAGAGAAGTGCCAGAACGGAATCGTCCCCGTTAGCACACCTGACAGGGCCGATGAGCCGATGGACCGAAAGATTGGTAATTCACAGTGAAGACCTTGACCCAGGAGTGGTCATGGTTACGCACACCAGCAGGACAGAGTTCATGATCATCGACGAGACGTCCCACTAGCGACCGCGATAGTTGGCCGAGATTCTTAGAGAATGCACTTGAGCGGTACTATTCCGCCATTGTTGATTACGATGTTTTGGGTGATTTATTCGTATGATTTGATTTTGATGATTGAGGATTTACGATCTTTGCACAGTGTTGCACTTGATATCGTTTTCGTGCTTCAGTTTCACATGTTTGTGATTTTACGATTTTAAACAGTTGAGTTGGTTTTGTGCGTATGCATGCACACGATTTGGTTCCTGCACTCTGTATAGTTTATATATGCTTGCAGTGCAGTGATACGCCTTTTGTGCACTTAGATGCACTGGACTTCGATTTCGATGGTGATACTTGATATTTGTTTTGTGCACCTTATGCACCTGATTGATTTTGCGCACGTTCGGCGCTTGATATTGGATTTCATGATTTCGTGCACGATGGATGCACCTGATTTGGATTTTTAGTGCCTGTTGGGCGCCTGTTACGAGATGCGATTTGGTGCACACCAGATGCACTAATTCATGATTTTTCGTGTATGTCAGATGCACCTGATTTTGCTGTCAGGCACACACGTTGCCTACGACAGATGTTTCGTGCACACCCGATGCACTTAGATGTTGTTTCTGTGCGCATGTATGGCATATTCATGGATTTTGATTTCCGTGCGCACCAGACGCACGTAGTATTCATGTGCATATTTTGGGGATTGATTTCGTATAGAGCAGTACGTTTTTATGATATTGCTATGTGTTTTCGTACTGAGCAGGACTAGTCAGAGGACAGTACCTGAATATATTTTGCATGCATTGATAGTTATTGAAGGGATTTCCAAAAAAGCGAGCTATAGCCTCAGTATTTACCTACGTGTCTGATATGACACGAAATGTTTAAAACAAGGAGACCCTTCTAAATTGTTTCCAAAACGGCGGAACGTACATTTCAAACAAAGGTATATATGTATATAGTTATTTTCTTATGATAGACGTCCGACACTGTGCAGTGTTATACGCGTTGCACACGACTTAAAGAGATTTGGCATGCATTTCCTTCAGATACTTACAGATATAGATTCGATATTTACAGGTATAGTTTCGAGTTATGTCATATTGGTTTTGATTTGGATTTGGCATTGATGTCTTCTCCATGACTCCGATGATTGCGGGATGCTTGACGGAGTTTTGATTTGAGTTATATGCTCATTTTTCAAGCGCATGCGCTGCGCTACGATTTGTTTTATGTATTTACAATTTCGGAGCCCCGACGACTTGATGGGTTTTCTTAGATGTTTTAGTATTTGGGGGAGTTTGAATTTAAATTCGGGGACCAAATTTCTTTAAGGGGGGAAGATTGTAACGCTTTGAAAATCGTTTCGGTGAAATTTCGAAAAATCGGTAAGATAAGGGGGTTTTCTGAAAAAAAGTCAAAATGCAAATATCTTATTATAAAAATTAAATATACATATTCTAGCTATGTAATTGCTATTATTTGGTGTTTATTGAGCTGCTGGTGAAATTTCAAATTTTCTGAAAAAATATTATTTTATTATTATTTTAAGCCGTCACTAATACATTTAATTAGGGAAAATTACAAATTGGAATGAGTTGAAACAAATTTTGTGCATCATAAAACATTAAATAAAATTTTATCATGTGGTTTTTGGAACGAAATCATTTGCCAAAACGGTTTAGAAATGATTGAAGAAAAAATGCTTTTTTTTTTAGCGTAAATGGATGTTTGGGGTATTGTATTTATCATTTTTCATCACTCCACATCCGTACCCACACCCACACACACCCACTTACTCCTCCCCATGGCTGAATTCAGCAGCCACCCTATTTTTTCCCCACTTGATTTTCAAATGAAAGGAAATGAAAGAAAAAAATAGAAAATGGATAAAGTAGTTAGACTTTTGACTTGCTTTGACCTTGACTTTGTCCCCCCCCCCCATTTTCTCTACCTCCCTCTCTCTCCTCACTCCCATTTCTGGCCGAATCCTTCTCCCCACAGCAGCAGCCCTCCGCCCCCCCAAAATCCACACTGTTTTGCTTCAAAAATCCACAAAAAAGCTTCAAAATCCATACAGTTTCAAAGCTTTTTCCAAATCGAACCCTTACCCATTATTTCTTGCCCAAGCAAGCATGGATCTAGGAGCTTGGAGGCCATTTTGGGAGGCTAGATTTCAAGCTTGGTCTCTTGATTTTGTGAGGTATAAATCCCAAGCCAAATTTAAATTGTTGGATAGTTTCTTTCATCAAGGTCTATTAAGTTTAAATGCGATTCTAATTGGGATTTAGTTTGTAATGGAAAGAGTTTGAGATCAAGTTAGGTTGTGATCATGTGTTCATGGTTGTGTGATGTTCTTTTTTTTGCATCTTAAGCTATGCAACTTAAATTTGTTACTTATTGCCAATTGTAACATGTAAAATATCCAAATTAAGCTTTTGTGTAAACTAGGGTTTTATAAAATGCATTATATGTGAGGTTACAAATGTGTTTAGGTTTTTCATGACTTCATTAACTTTATTAAGTGTGGTTTAATGCTTTAGATAATGCAAATCTAAGCTAGATTGTAGTTTGTGCATTTTTGCTTTGAAATTGTTAAAAAGGGTATTTTTGTAAACTAGAATATTAGGGTTTTTGGAATTTAATGAGATTAAATTCCGGAAATTGTTTATACGACTTATTTAAGATATTTAATAAATATATTGGCCGCTACATTCATTTAAACATCCTGTTTTGTATAAAAACGGCGAATTGTGCTTGCTAGATTTTTGGAAAAATGACTTTTTAAGCAAAATTGAGGTTTTTGTGAGTTTTAACCTAATTTATATTAAAATTAGTGTTCGTGAATGTGCAAATGAGTGTGATTGGATTTTTCTCGATGGTTTGACGTTTGTACATCGACATCGAGGGTTGGTTTGACTATTCTTGCATGCGTAGGCGATAGGTTTGGACCTATGCGTGATACGCGTGCTGATTTGATTTTCGTATGCCGTTTCGATTTCGAATTTAGTTTTAATGCGATACGGTGCGTTATGATATGTAGGTACCCCATGCGGACTTCGAGACGACAAGCAAGCGCGTGGCGACGTCGGCACCGGCGAGCGAGGACCAGGTGAGTAGATTTATACCTACGGGGAGAAGTCGGGTGGATGGCGTATAGCACCCCCGCAGTCCGTGGTGGTGTATACAGATGCGTATACACACCAACAATTATTATATGTTATTTAGGATTAATAACGATGCTTAGGATGGATATTGGTGTGTTGGACTATTTTTAGTGTTGCGAACCCTAGGGTAGTGTTGCACTACACCTGCACACATACATACTTGCATACATTCCTATTGATATGTGCTCATGGGATTCTTTATAGTTATGTATTCACATGGGTATGGGACTATGTGTTCACATACGGATTGAGGATGATACTTGGGGTTGAGCTGAGTCGATGAGATTGGATCGAGGCCGTGAGATCGGTGATATAGCAGGGTTCGTATCTTAGATACGACATGACGTTGTAGCGGGTCCTTGACGTAGTGTTTCACACACGTCCATGCTTACGTAGGCGGTATCAGTATGGTACTAGACGTAGATCAGTACCCCGATCATGATATTTGATAAAGAGGATACCAGGTGAATAGTATGATGAATGTGATATTGACCCGTACCCAGATTGGGATGCCGTACGACGGATTTACGTACGAGCTATATTGATGATTGATCCGCACTCTTGACTTGGGATGCCTGATTATAGATATGGTATCGGATATGATATTATTGAGGCGGGATCACCGACTATACATATACAGGTATGTATATGTATCGACTCAGATGATAGGCGGTTTCCTTACCTGTAGTTCAGCTTGTTAGTTCAGCCGTATAGTTTAGTGTAGTTGTTAGATTAGATTAGACTTCTTACCTATTTCAAAAACTAACGAATCGTGGGCATTTTTAAAGACAGCTCAAGGGAATCTACGGATATTTCAAAAACGACGTATCTTTTCATAAAAACACCGTAGCCACTATTTTCAAAACCCCATGATTCGTGTTATTTCAAAAGGCACCATTCGTAGGACTTATATTAGATTATTGTAGATTAGTTATCGTTGTGTCTAGTATTCAGCTCCCGCACATTATTGCTGTTCGCTCTGCCTCGCATATTTATTTTGCTGCATATTCCATTATTGATATCATGCTGTTAGGACACCAGCACCATTACCGATGATGCGTATGTACCACGTACACCTACTTGCCGGCTCACACACATCTTCATCGGTAATTGCCATGTCACGTCCACTTTAGAGAATATAATTGCTTGACTTAGATTGTTAGCTGGTAGTTTTGACATGATATTAGTGTACTTCCCTTATATGCCATATTAGACATTGTAGTTATTACCTACCACTTCATGCATACTGTTATTCAGTTGTTCATGCCTAGTTCATTATCATTGACATATGCACTTGTGATGATTTCTTGAGATTTATGATATTTCTGGATTTCGGGGAAAGCCGCAAAATTTACAACTTATGATCTTTTAAAATATAAAATGTTGCGGTTTTCTAGTGATGTAAAGTGTCGTCCACCATGAGTTTGCTGTGGTTTTGGAGATCCGTGTCGAGGAGTGGAGGAACCGTCACGGGTACATGGTGGGCCCGGTATGGTACCTCGGGGCAAGATGAATGTGGTGTTGACGTTGAGCCCGGCAGGGGAGCACTACCTACCGGTGATATTACCCGACGCGTCGGATATCCGGAGGATACCGTCGTAGTCTTGAGATGGATGGTAGGGGCCGGTCTGGACTGACGGCGCCCTAGATATTGAGATTGAGACATTGATATTTCGAGACAGTGAGATTTATGTTTTGTGTCGATGCTAGACACTGTTGATACTGATTTCATTATGATACCTCAGTTTAAAAATACGAAGGAAATCTCACTAATTTATGAAAACAGTTTCTTCATTTACATGTATTCTGTTTCATGCATTCGTACCTCATTCATATGATATATTGCTACCTGAGGCACTGACACGGGCACATGAAATTTTACTCGGGTTAGATATTACCCTAGTCATTGTTATAGGCTGCCTGTTATACTTATATTTGAGGATATATTATGATCATTGACCTAGGTTGCGTTATTTATGCGATTTCTGTGCGTAGATGTTTTTCTATTCACGAGTTGGCAACTCACCCCCGTTGTGCCCCAGTTTCTTGCAGATTTGCCGTACAGGTTTCTTTACGGCTTGCGGGCTCAGTTTCATTCGGGTGATTTGCTAGTAGGTGGGTTTACTTGTATCATACCCCCATTATATATCTTGTATATCATTATTCTGTTGTATCTAGAAGTTCCATCAACCAAACATGTATCTATTGAGATAGAGACCAGTGTTGTTTATTCTTTCGACCTTAGAGTCGCTCGTTATATTTCTGGTGGTTTTGAGTTCCCTTTTGAGTTTTTGATCCTCGCCGTTGGCGTTGTATATTATATTGCTTGTGTGGTTGTGACCGTCGATTGACGAAGAGCTAGCTCCCGCTTGGGGATGCCTTTTTCTTGATTTCGTATACTATTCATGTTGTATCCCGTTTGGGGGCCAGTATTTACAAAGGAGACTCTGCCGAAATTTTCAGTAAATTTTTAATGCTTTTAAAAACCGCATAATTCGGCTTATACTATTGAAACTACTTGCTTTAATTTGGTTTTGCCTGCACTCTACTACTTTTCTTGGTTTGGATTTCTGGGTTTTCGGTTTACTTAGATTACGTACGCCTCGAGACGTTCGTAGTTTAAGTGCCGGTCATGTTCTGTACTTTCGGGTCGTGACAGCTGGGGAACGTTGGTCCCGCTCCAACTTATAATTGTTATAAGACAGTGCAGGAAATAGAGGAATACCAGAATTCCCATGCCGCCCAAACGAAGAAAGTGCATGTGATGCATCTCTTTCGGGTGTGTTCATTATAAAGAACTGTTTCTCAGTATCCTCTATGTCCTGGATATTTAATACCGGATCAGGATCCCGTATATGTAATTTGTTACATGGGCTGCAAAAGGTAGAGAACTGAGAATGGGTGACAAGTTTCATGAGACAGAAAAACGGTGCAAGTGTTGCAGCCAAGACTGTTGGTCACTATCACCCTGTATTACCAGAATACATTGATTCTGAACAAATGTTATTAGATACCGAACCTGATATGAAAAATCATATCAGTCTCTTTATTAGTAAAGAAGGATATAATTTTGTATTGTTAGATAATGTTTTGAACATTTCCTATATCAAAAGTTGATCGGTTCAGGCACGTTATCTAAAAGTATTGACGTTCTAAATCAAACTACAGTTCTTAGTATACAGAACACACACAAGAGGAAGAGTTCAGAAATGAACGAATCCTTCTTGAGGCATTGTAGACTAGGTCATATCAATGCGACCCGACTAGCTGAAGTTACATTAAGATGCATATTTAAATTTGTTTGAATTTACATCTTGTGAAACTTGCCGGTCATGTCACAGAGATAAAATGACCACAGTTCCGTTTATTGGAAACAGAGAAAGAGTTGGTGAACTCTTAAGATAATACATGTTGATGTATGTAGGTCCCCTGTCTACACATGCCAAGACCGGTTCTTTGTACTTCATTACATTCTCTGATAATCTCTCAAGGTTCAGACATATGTTCCTGTTGAAACACATGTACGAAGCTTTTGAGATATTCACAGAATATAAGTTAGAAGTAGAGAACCAAAATACGGGTATAAGTATTATGTCCATTGATGTGATCAGGGAGGAGAATACTTGAGCACGGAAATCCTGGACTATTCTAAAGGAGAATGAGATTCTCTCTCAGCATTACTCCTCCGTATACACCATAGCACGATGGTATATCGGGGCAGAGCAATTGCACCCTATGTGATATGGTGTGCTCTATGATGAGTACTACTGAGTTTCCTATTTCATTTTGGAAGTTATGCACTTGAGAAGCTGCATACCTATTGAATAGGGTTCAAATCAAATCAGTTGCCTACCACTTCATATATGATATGGAAAGGGAAGAGCCCATATCTTAAGTTTGTTAAGATTTGGGGTTGTCCAGCCTATGTCTAAAAGCAAAATCCGGACAAGCTCGAGGCAAGGTCTGTTTTGTAGAACTGGAAATGTTCCAGCTATACAAACTGCAGCTGATGATTTGGTAGAACCAAAGAATTCAGTAGATTCCAACGAAGCTCAGCCTCTCCGCCGATCTAGTAGGGTTCCTCACCCACCTGAGAGTTACTTCGGTTTCTCTATGACAGTGGGAGCAAGGATTGCATTATGAGATGATGACCCAACTAGTTTCGAGCAGGCCATCGAGAGTAGGGACTCTGTAAGAATGGCTGGATGCTTAGCGATCTGAGATAGAATCCATGTACACCAGCAAAGTATGGACTTTGGCTGCTATATCTGAAGTGTTAAATCCCCATCAGGAGCAAGTATATCTTGAGAAGATTACTTGGTGTAGATGGAAAAGTTGAGACTTTTGAAGCTAGACTTATTAAAGGTTTTCGTCATCGGCCAGGCGTGGATAATGATAAAACCTTTTCCAGTGGCTATGCTTAAGTCCGTCCGGATCCTGCTTGCCACGGCTACATACCATGACTACGCTATCTGGCGGTTGGGTGTCATGACTGCTTTTCTAAAAGATGATTTGGAAGAGAGCGTCTATAAGTACACAGCCAGAAGGCTTCATAGACAGTGGGAGCAGCGGAAACGTGAGCAAGATGTTTTATGTGATAAAGCAGGCATCGCGGAGTTGGAACGTCTGTTTTGTGGTAGTCAAAGAGTTTGACTTCATCAAAATGGTAGATGAACCTTGTATATACAAAAAGGTAGTAGGGAGTATGGTGATGATCCTCGTAGAGTATGTGGATGCCATACTATTGATAGGGAAGGAATTTCCAATGCTACACTCGGTCAATCTCCGCTTATCACAAGAATTCTCCAAATAGGATAAAGGTGATACCTCCTAAATCCTAGGATTTAGATCTATAAGGATGTTAGGGTTCTCACTAGGTTTAGTGAGTTGGTATCAATCGATCCTGGGAAGAATCACTGGAAAGGTTCCAGGGTGATAAGGACGACTGAATGTCAGTCGCAGGCATTGTCTTTACCCTCAGTGGAGGGACGGTATGTTGGAAGAGTTCCAAGCTAGATACCGTGACATACTAGAGGATTCAAGGCAAGATACATCGTTACCAAAGATGCTACCAAAGAGGAAGTCTGGGTGTATATTAGTTCATGAGATGAACTTCGTTCCTACCATTGTGAGACAATGGAGTTGTGGCTTATGCCTAGGAACGCCTGTCCCATCAGTGATCCAGACATATTCTGAGGCAGCATCACATGATCATGGAGATAGTTGATCTCCAGGGTGATCGAGGTTAGGAGAGTAGACTCAGAGGACAACACGGCGGAACCACTCACAAAGGCCTTTTCCCAGAGAGAGACTTTTATAGGATGGTTGAGTATGAGATACTGCAACCACTACTACAGATGGCCCTAGTGCAAGTGGGAGATTGTTAGTTATATGTATGCCCTAGAGGCCATTACTGTACATAGGATGTATATTGTAATGGATGCTGGGACATATATAGGGAGGACTTTCTTGCTCGACATGATAGTATGCTATCTGGTTGCTCTTTATCTTAACGTGTACACTGATTGTCTCTCTGTTACATGTTGGTAAAGCCCTTAGGATGTGTACTTGACTACCTGGACTATGATGCGGATCATACTAGTGGGGACATGGCAGTCCATAAGTGCATCCTTCAAGGTCCCTAGTCGTGGGTGTATCGAGACGGGGCATCGATATACCAGAGTAGACTAGCGTATACCTTCTCGACCCATACAGATGGACGATGGATGATCCCATATCCATTGGTGTTTGACATCAGAGATGATATACGGGTGCTCAGTGGAGACTGGGTACACTGGACGGACTCGCCGAGAACTCACAGATGGTATTATACCTTACGTCAGATGGCAGTTCTCTGGTGACACTGGTACAGGTTAGTCTGTAGACCCGAGATCGTCATAGAGTCTTGTGTGATTCCCACTGTGCTTTGATTTCCACCTTACCACGTCTAAGAGGGCGTGCAAAACGGTGGTTTTTGGGTACAGTCCCGAATCACATAGAGGCAATGAGCGATAGGAGGGGATTCGTCTCTCCCGGTATAGGGAGTTGATGTTGCGCTGTATTCGTTTGGCTATAACCGGAAATCCCTGGCCAGGGTTGCTGAGATTTACTGGTAAGTGTTATCAGTAGTATCTCGAACTGTTATAGACCACATATCGACACGACTTATCAAGCTACTGGGGTCTGACGTTTACCACCCCTAGGCGAGATATGCGACATATCAGACGAACAGACCGGACTGTACGGTAAGTGTTACTGGTTGGATTCACAGGAGTGTGAGAGGGCTTGCTCGTTGATCTTCTGATCGCTCAATACCCGGGTGGCCGTTACGTTTAGCAGACCGCTTGCGGCTTGTGGGTGTTTGATATGATCATCACCTACTACCGGCGTATTGACGAGTCTTCAGAGTCCTACACAGAGGTTTCCTGGCTCAAGCGAAATGAAATAGGAGCGTATATGAGATATATGCGGGACCGAGAATAATACCAGTATGTGATACTGTATTCTATTCTCACGATTTGTGACTTTGATGTTGGAGATAGTGCCCTTAGAGTCAATTATTGGATCACAGGCACGTGATTGCAATGATTGAGGGAGGACCTGTCCCAGTAGAACAGTCTTACTCAAGATGATAGTATGCTATCTGGTTTATCTTTATCATCATGTACTGCATTAGGTGACCCTACAGGTCACTATTGCACGTTGATAGAGCCCCTAGGATTCTTGCTTGACTACCAGCAGTATGAGGGCGATCATATACGTGAGAGCTGGTAGTCTATAAGCACATCCTTAAAAGGTCCCTAGTCGTGGGAGTTTCGAGACAGGGCATCAATACTCCAGAGTAGACTAGTGTATACAGTCGAGACCCCGACGAGGGGCGGTGGCCGGTCTCACAAGCCACTGGTGTCAGCTGGTTCACCTAAGATGTATACAGGTGCTCATTGGGTTATGAGTACATCGGACATGACTCGCCGGGAACATGTTAGTTGGTCTTATACCTGACGTCAGATAGCAGTTCCCTGGTGACATGTGTACAGGTTAGTTCATCGACCTGAGGATCGTCATTTGTCTCGTGTGAGTTCCCACTGTACTTTGATTACTACCCTACCACGCTTAAAGGAGACGTGCAAACAGGTTTTAGTTGGGTACAGTCCCGAGCCACATGGAGGCAGTGAGCGGATCTTCAGGGGTTTGTCTCTCCCGGTATTGGGGGTGAGGTCGCGCTGTGTCTAGGAGAGCCAGTACATGAAAAGTCCTTGGCCAAGGCAGAAGATTTACTGGTAGGTATTCCAGTAGTATCTCAGGGTGTTCTGGGCTTCCCTCCGACATGACTTGTACCTCTTTTGGGGGTCTGACTTTTACCAACCCCCTAGGCCCGCCATGCGATGCTCATAGACGAACGGACCGGACTGTACGGATATTGTCACTGACAGGCTCAGTAGGGTGTCAGGTTGAGTTCGCTCACAGACGTCCCTTTTGGTCAATACCTGGTAGCCCGTTACGTATAGGATAATACCTCTGACGTGCTAGTGGTTAAATCCACAACCAAGATGTTGACGAGTCTTTAGAGTCCCCCACAGACAGTTGCTCAAGTTTCGGGCGAAACGCTGTAGAGGCCGTATGGAGATATGGCAGGGTTCGATCAGATGCGTGCGGTATTGCACGAATCATGATTGGACGGTTTATACTAGCGGGCTTTGGTTTAAGCCGGATCCTAGTATTGTACAGTGTAGATTTTGTCTCATTGCATTTATATTCGGTCGGAATACAGATGCGGGTGTGTATACACAGTATCGGGGTTTTCCTGTAATTTATTACGGGATCAGTTTTCTGGAGTTGCCAGTTTGCTTTCCGTTTCGGCCAATTTTCTTTGTATCTTTCATTGGCCGAAGATTGGTGGAGGAGGGCTTATTTGCAATTGTGCAAATAAGCATTTTGGAGGGTGTTGTTTGCATATTGTTGTATCATGATGACTTAGTCTCCATTGACTTCTTGGATCATGATGGTTCATGATTGCTTATCTTTTGATGATGGATTATGATGGTTGAGTGTGATTTTGGTTGTGATGATTCTTGATCATCATCACCCCTTTTCTCTTTCATGCATGATAGCCTTTTCACTTGCTCTCCCTTGGATTATTCTTGTGAGGCTCCCCTCATTTTTGTTACTCTCTCCCATTCTTGAGGGAGTGATGGCCGGCCAAGCTCTTAGGGGCTGTCCAAATTGTGGGTGTGGGATTTTTGTTCTTTTGGCTTTGCTAAAAATCCCCAAAGTTCCATCTCCATTAGCTTATATCATTTCCTCCACCAATAAGGCAACTCCATAACCCCATGAGACACATAGTTCTCTACACTTCATTCTACAGCAACTCTTGGGCACGTCGGCTCGCCAACTTCGTGCCCAAGTTGCCTCGGTCCAGAGGTGGGAGCCCGTAAAAGAAGCCGGCGATGTGGTGCCCTTCCGGCGACGTGATGGAGACCGGAGATTCCGCGGTGAGATCGGGACGACGACGAGAAGACTGAAGGATACGGATCGCTCGGTATATCTCTCTACCCCTTCTCTTGTTATCTAGGACTAGTTTAATGGCACGATCCGGGTTTATAGTGCGCGGTGGTGCCGGTTATAAAGTTTAAAGAATATCATTGCTTCCGCATTCCGGCGTCGGATTGACGGCCGGGACGCTGCCGTGCACTTACAGTGGTATCAGAGCCTCGCCATTAACCTAGTCTAGCTTGGTCTAGTAGGTTTACACTTTCGATCGAACAAAATTCCAAAAACCCGCGTTTATAATAGCGTCAGTTTCTGTCGAATTTTTTTGGAGTCCAAAAATTTTTCAGGTTGTTTCAGAATGATGTGCAGGGTATTATAAGCTTCCTGTAAAAATTTGGTCGCTCGATATCATTACCCCACCGCGGAACCGTGGCCAAACCCATGCTTGGGCCGCAGTTCCGCCGCTGTTTTAACTGTTCAGTGCACCAAATTTTTTCAGAGAGCTCCTGTGTAGAAAATAGGGTTTTTGGAACATTCTTTTTGGGCCCAGAATTTCTTTATGTGCTACAGTAGTGCTTGGGGCCCACTTGGGTAAATTTGATCAATCGAATTTTTTAAAATGTTAGTTCACAGTATTTACATTATATCTGCGACCGTGAATGTCACTTGATCGGTAAATCCTGTCTAACTGCTATAGCCCGGTTAGACGGATTTGCGAACGTGACATTCACGTTGATGTTCTGTGTCGTGCTGTGATGTTGCGGATTGGTCGTGGGGGATAGCCTGGATGCAATGCTAGTACAGTTTTTGTTGTATTATGTACATTTGATTTTGCGGGGCGAGCGTCCGACATGTGGACTGCCGTCACTGCCTGTTTGTATTATTCTTTTGGGGCACGACCGGATCGAGGTCGATGTACCCGTTGTATGTATATTTTACTTTCTGTACTAGGATTACCCTAAGGTGGGGTGCACGGATAGCCGGGTTCTAGAAGGCAACAAGCCCGCATCTCATGGCATTGAGACGGAGGGGGCTTTACTCTAGAATTGGTGGGCTATTCGCCGCACTCGTAGGGGGTACAGCTGACCCAGGAGGGGTGCCCAAGTTACCAGATTCCGTGAAGTGCTGGGTGGTCCATTCAAGGTGCTGAAGGGGACTGCCTCGCTTCAGGTTTTGGTGGGTAACTTGTCGCGCCCGTAGGGGTCTAGGATTTCATTGCACAGGCTATCCACACGACCAGGGGAACGTCGGGTTTCAGTAGTGGCTCTATGAAACCCGGGGATCCCAGATATCTATATTGTTCTGTGATGCTTATTACATTTCTGTGATGTTGCATGTTATCACGCCTTGAGTGAAATATTATATATTGATATATATACTAGTAGATGTTGTATATGTTTTGCATCCGCGCTAGTCCATTCCCCGCTCTGTCGTTAGTTAACTAAACTAACGGGTAATGACGGGACCCAGTGGCGAATGCGGATGGCATATACGTACATCATTATTTTCGTTCTTTATTGGTGTGATCAATTGATGGGACTGCGTTGATTCGGATCAATGCAAGTTAAAAACAAATCTACTTTGATGTTGTTGGAACACTTTTCAAAAAGCTGTTATTGCAAGGACGTTATCTTTTGTTTTGCATCGTGGTATTCAGTTGGACTATCCTGCTCCTCAGTCACGAGGCAAGGGCCGAGATCCCTTCATCGGGAGTGACCCCTTGGACAAAAAGTTTGCGTCAGGGCAATAACTTCACTATAGCCGATTACTTTTGCTTTGCACCATGGTATTCAGTTGGAATATCCTGCACCTCATTCTACGGGGAAAGAGCCGAGATCCCTTCACCGGGAGTGACCTCTTTAGCAAAGGTTTTCGTCACTATATTTTCATAAAAGCTATCCGGTTCCTTCAACGATATCAAGTTCATTACGTTAAAGGTTTTCGCCAGAAACCATTCGTAGCCCTCCGTCGTTTCATATGGGTAGTCAATAGTATTCAAGCTGTGTTTGTTGGCCAAAGTCAAGGCACAATGTTTGGTAGCTGTTGGGTATTCATATGCAGCATAGATAGATGCGTTGGTTTGGGACAGACGTATAGCCTTGTTGGCCAAAGTCAAGGGCTTGTACGGGTGGGTTCAAATTAACCTGGAGAATGATGGGTAGAACTTGACATGTGGCTTATGATTTGTTGGCCAAAGTCTAGGTCATAAGAGCATGGGGCAAAAATCACATCGGGAGTTTCTAAAGAAACTGAAACTTGCCAGATATGCGCATACCTTCTGGAGTGTGATGACGTGAGCGGATTCCGTCACGTTATCATGCGATGATAGTTGGATCCTGATTCCCACGGATGAGTTGGTTTACTCCTCGGGTGATCCCGACTAATTCTTCTTTTAGGTTTGGAGGAGAATTTGACGATACAGTGGGAGGTTTCCAGATTAGATAAATTGGTAACCATTCTGATCTAGGTTAGAGTGCACGCTGAGTGTTTCTTTTCTCTCTCTCTTTGGCAGCGACCATGGCCCGACCCTAGACTATGACTCAGAGACCAAAATTAACCGAACCTTCTAAAACACTGGCTTTTGGATTGTCAGAGTTGCAAACCTCATTGCCACTCCTACTTTTACCCTTTTCTCCTGGACACCCCGTATTACTACGAACGTCCACTTCCATTGGACAAAACCATCGTATGGTTATATACGAACTCGAAGGAATTTATTCGAGGATGGTTTCCGGTTCTGGAGAAAACGAATAGGACTATTCAATTGTCTTTTCCTTTTACCTTCTCTCAGGTTGCGAGTACCCCTTAAATTAGGGGATAGTACACCTATTACGCAAATTGGATAGTCTTCTTCCAAACCTTAGGCTGGTGCCGAACGGTAGGGAATGAAGAAAACCAATTAGCATAACGATGGTGTACAGAAGGTATTAAGTAAAGACATAACAAGGGATTAGTAAGAGGGCAAAGTAAATTGCGACTGCTATTCACGACCAAACCAAGTATTTCTTCCCCAATCCTGAATCACCTTTGTATTTCTCCAGAACACTCCGTATCACTATGAAGATCCACAGTTTATTGGATACTCCATCGTATGGTTATATACGAACTCGAAAGGAACTTGTTCTAGTTCGGGGATGGATTCTGGTTCAGGAGAAATAGGAATAAGGTTTATTCGGTTGTCTTTTATCTTCACCTTCTCTCGCATTGCAAGTGCTCCTAGGATTAGGACAGTACACCCATTATGCTTATTGGATAGTCTTCTTCCAAACCATAGGCTGGTGCCGAATGGTAGGGAAGGAAGAAAACCATTTGGCCTAAAGGGGTGTACAGAAGGTAATGACTAAAGACATATAAAGGGATTTGGAAAGATGGTAAAGAATTACATGGTTACAGTTGTGAATCTGGATATTGGAAGAGGCATTACTAGGAATACCGGAATACCCCATCGAAACATTTCAATGTTTCAGTTTCACTGTGTACTGTTAAAGGAAAACTGATTTCCCAGTTAGACACTTGCTCCAGGGTATGTATTTACCAGGTATGATTCTCAAATCTGTGTAGTTTTATAGATGATGAGTGGGAGTAAGTTATTGGGAATTGGGTGATCATCCTCATTATATCGGGATTCGTTGTAATCGGTGATATTTGAGGAAGTCACCTGGGTTGGTTTCCGGACGGCAAATATATGGTTTTGAATATCCGCTGTTATGCACCAATTTCAAATTGATATATCTGTACGTCTATTTTTATAGAGTGAGATATATCTTTTTGAAATTATGTCTGTGACATTTACCTATATCAGTGGATGGTTAGGTAAGGAGCATTAAACAGCGGTGTAATTCTTCTTAACCATAAGTACAGTTTTCAACCTACGACACACAGTGAATGAGTTATCAGACTCAAGGGACTTATACAGAGTATTGTATGTTGTCCAGCGTCCATGAGGACAGAGGGGTTGGTTCTCGTACTATATTCGGTTTACTTATGACTTCTCTAGTTTCTAGACAGGTGTTTCAAGAAACACATGGTCCGAATTTTGAGAAGTTATAGGTATATGAATAAAGTAGAGAACCGGGTATTGCAAGTATCGGGATTCTTCAAAGTGATCGAAGATGTAGATACTTGTGTATGGTGTTCAGTTGATAGTAATGATTAAGAGAACTTGCTTCTCTTTTCAGGTTACTCATAATTGGTAGCACTCCTAAGTTGAGTAACGCTGATCGGCCTCTTTCCATTTAGTTGGCATGCACTGGAGACAGCTGCATGATTTGAATCTGGTTCAATTAAAACAGTGCCTCTGGTTCTATATTGGATATAGAATAGTTCATATCTTAACGATGTTAAGGTACGGGAAGTTGTCCGGCCTATGCTTAAAACCAGACTCTGGATAACTCAAGGCACGTTTCTGTAATGGCTGTTTGTGGGTTGACCCAGGCTATGACGAGGGTTGACTTTCTACCATCTGGAAGATCAATAGTGATATTGTTCTAGACTCGCCACAGTTTTAAATAAAAATAGATTTTTTCAGAAAACAGTAGTGGGAGTATGGTAAAACTGGAAGTGATTCCAGAACCGCAAACGATTGCTGAAGATTTGATAAGAACCTAAAGATTCAATCTGGTTTGATATTCCATTGACCACTCCGCAGATAAGGTGGGTAACTTCAGGCACCCGAGAGGTACTCCGGTAGCCTCAAGGATGGTGACAGGGAAGTTCTTGTTTACCCAGACATGCCATTGTTGTTGTTCCAGGCTGCGAAACCCGGCAGGAGGATGAGTATAGCGTCGCTCTAGACTAGCTTTAGAAGTGTACGTGTATATGACTCTGCCAGAGGGTTGTCGTAGTCAGTGGGAGCAGCGGAAGCATTGGTGCACAAGTGGCTTATGTCTATTTATAGACCAAAGCAGATATAGCAGAGATAGATCATCTATTTCTGATGTGACAGTCATAGGTTTGACTTCATCAGAATAGGGGATGGATCTGTTGAGAAGGTAGTAGGGTGTGATGTCCTGCTATTTGGATGACATACACAGAGTAGGAAGTGATATTCCTATACTACGATCGGTTATACTTTGGTCGTCACGCAGTGGTTTCTCCACATGGGACTTGGACATTATATCAGACATACTGGTTACTAGATCTATGGTTTTAGATCTAGATCTGGGTGGTATCCCAATCAGGGTACTTAAACAACATTCTAAGAGTATTTAGAATGGACGACTCCTGGCACGGTAGTGTACCTGCTGGTGATGGAGTCACCCTCTCTAAAGGTGTCTTACAGACTAAAGGGGAGAGGGATGTGCATGATTGGCAGATCACTTGCTCAGGCTATTGAGTCAATCATGAGATGTCAAGTACCACACCAGATGTTGTTCTTGCACTAGATGCAATAAGTTGACATTGATCCTATCCTAGAGAAACAGTCGGAAGCGGTTTTAGAACATAAGTGAATGTTCTAGGGATATGATAACGACAGCCTCATTCGGGAGACAGTTATCATTCCAGGCTTCCAAGGTGACCTGGACGACAAGGAGGTTGTCAGAGTTATAGTTTTTCCCTCTGACGAGGGGTGGTATTATGGACAGATGGTCCAAGGCAATACTGAGGGAGGCATGGCGCAGGATACTGATTAAGTTCAATTGACAATACTGTCTAAGAAGTTTGGATTTGGAGTTCATTTATGAGCTAGGTCCCATCAGACATCCAGACACATTCTAAGACAGGTATTGCTCATTTCGGGAGATGGCTTTCTCCGCGAACTTGAGATATAGAGAGACATAGAAAGAAACTTCAAGGCGGATCCACTCACTGAGGCTATTCCTCGAACGCAATAGTTTTGCAAACGAGCTTTGTGAGACTGACTAGTAGAGGAGTTGGGTGTTCGGTATCACACGGGCTGTAAGTATGCGACATCGCAATAATTAGCCTTGAGTGCAAGTGGGAGATTGTTGGAGATAGTGCCCTCAGAGTCAATTATTGGATCACAGGCACATGATTACAATCATTGAGGGAGGACCTGTCCCAGTAGAACAGTCATACTCAAGATGATAGTATGCTATCTGGTTTATCTTTATCATCGTGTACTGCTTTAGGTGACCCTACAGGTCACTATTGCACGTTGATAGAGCCCCTAGGATTCTTGCTTGACTACCAGCAGTATGAGGGCGATCATATACGTAAGAGCTGGTAGTCTATAAGCACATCCTTAAAAGGTCCCTAGTCGTGGGAGTTTCGAGACAGGGCATCGATACTCCAGAGTAGACTAGTGTATACAGTCGAGACCCCGACGAGGAGCGGTGGCCGGTCTCACAAGCCACTGGTGTCAGTTGGTTCACCTAAGATGTATACATGTGCTCATTGGGTTATGAGTACACCAGAAAGGACTCGCCGGGAACATGCTAGTTGGTCTTATACCTGACGTCAGATAGTAGTTCCCTGGTGACATGTGTACAGGTTAGTTCATCGACCTGAGGATCATCATTTGTCTCGTGTGAGTTCCAACTGTACTTTGATTACTACCCTACCACGCTCAAAGGAGACGTGCAAACAGGTTTTAGTTGGGTACAGTCCCGAGCCACATGGAGGCATTGAGCGGATCTTCAGAGGTTTGTCTCTCCCGGTATTGGGGGTGAGGTCGCGCTGTGTCTAGGAGAGCCAGTACATGAAAAGTCCTTGGCCAAGGCAGGAGATTTACTGGTAGGTATCTAGTAGTATCTCAGGGTGTTCTGGGCTTCAGTCCGACACGACTTGTACCGCTTTTGGGGGTCTGACTTTTACCAACCCTCTAGGCCCGCCATGCGATGCTCATAGACGAACAGACCGGACTGTACGGATATTGTCACTGACAGGCTCAACAGGGTGTCAGGTTGAGTTCGCTCACAGACGTCCTTTTTGGTCAATACCTGGTAGCCCGTTACGTATAGGCTAATACCTCTGACGTGCTAGTGGTTAAATCCACAACCAAGATGTTAACGAGTCTTTAGAGTCCCTCACAGACAGTTGCTCAAGTTTCGGGCGAAACGCTGTAGAGGCCGTATGGAGATATGGCAGGGTTCGATCAGATGCGTGCGATATTGCACGAATCATGATTGGACGGTTTATACTAGCGGGCTTTGGTTTAAGCCGGATCCTAGTATTGTACAGTGTAGATTTTGTCTCATTGCATTTGTATTCGGTCGGAATACAGATGCGGGTGTGTATACACAGTATCGGGGTTTTCCTATAATTTATTACGGGATCAGTTTTCTGGAGTTGCCAGTTTGCTTTCCGTTTCGGCCATTTTTCTTTGTATCTTTCATTGGTCGAAGATTGGTGGAGGAGGGCTTATTTGCAATTGTGCAAATAAGCATTTTGGAGGGTGTTGTTTGCATATTGTTGTATCATGATGACTTAGCCTCCATTGACTTCTTGGATCATGATGGTTCATGATTGCTTATCTTTTGATGATGGATTATGATGGTTGAGTGTGATTTTGGTTGT
This sequence comes from Agapanthus africanus, assembly GCA_030015575.1. Classification (NCBI taxonomy): domain Eukaryota; kingdom Viridiplantae; phylum Streptophyta; class Magnoliopsida; order Asparagales; family Amaryllidaceae; genus Agapanthus; species Agapanthus africanus. The sequence continues at coordinate 393,206,580 of CM057339.1, forward strand.
GATGATTCTTGATCATCATCACCCCTTTTCTTTCTCATGCATGATAGCCTTTTCACTTGCTCTCCCTTGGATTATTCTTGTGAGGCTCCCCTCATTTTTGTTACTCTCTCCTATTCTTAAGGGAGTGATGGCCGGCCAAGCTCTTAGGGGCTGTCCAAATTGTGGGTGTGGGATTTTTGTTCTTTTGGCTTTGCTAAAAATCCCCAAAGTTCCATCTCCATTAGTTTATATCATTTCCTCCACCAATAAGGAAACTCCATAACCCCATGAGACACATAGTTCTCTACACTTCATTCTACAGCAACTCTTGGGCACGTCGGCTCGCCAACTTCGTGCCCGAGTTGCCTCGGTCCAGAGGTGGGAGCCCGTAAAAGATGCCGGCGATGTGGTTCCCTTCCGGTGACGTGATGGAGACCGGAGTTTCCGCGGTGAGATCGGGACGACGACGAAAAGACCGAAAGACACGGATCGCTCGGTATATCTCTCTACCCCTTCTCTTGTTAGCTAGGACTAGTTTAATGGCACGATCCGGGTTTATAGTGCGCGGTGGTGCCGGTTATAAAGTTTAAAGAATATCATCGCTTCTGCATTCCGGCGTCGGATTGACGGCCGGGGCGCCGCCGTGCACTTACAATTGATCGGTTGTATGCGATATAGCCGGGTTATCGGATCAAGTGTTGATTCGATAAGTTGTTACTATTGATATTAGTCGGTTATATGCGATATGATCGGATCGTCAAATCAAGTAACGATTTAATGATTTAATGTATAATTATATATTTGATATATTACTTTACATTAACTAGTATTTGTTCACTTAAGATTGATTTTCTCACTTGATGTGCACAAGTTGTATATGTGATATATTTTTGTGCACTAGTTTGTATCATGATTGATGATACTTGCAAACTTGGGTGTGTGTTTGCTTTAAACCATGTTTAGGTTAATGGTTAGGGTTTTAACTTATTTATTTATTTCATTTATTTATTTATTTCATTTATTTATTTTTGGCAAAAATAAAATGGTGGCTTGCTTTGTTTTATTCTTGAAACTTCATGAAGCTTTGAAAGTCTTGACCATTTTGTTTTGATCCTTAACCTAACCATTCACCTAAACCCTATTTTATTCTCTACATGTGTTATACTCACCCATGGTTGCATTATGATAAGATTCACTTGATTTATTATTTTGAAGAGAATTCTTTTTCCTTCTTCTTCATCATCTTCTTCAAGTGATGAAGAAAGCTTTCTTGAAAATTTCTAAGTGATGAAATCAAGTGAGAAATCCAAATCCTAAGTGAACCCACTTCCTATTTCTTCATCCTCTACCACTTGCCATGTAGTAGAATGTGTTATCTTCACAAGTTTTATGACCAAGTGAAGATGGAGCTTGAGTTAGAGTTGCCTCAACGTAGATCATCTTCGGCATCGAAGTCAACGACCTAGCCCGCTCATTTCTCCGAAAAAACCATCGCAAGAGTCCAGGATCCCGGTGATCGCAGCGAAGGGACGTCATTACGGAGCTAAAGAAGTGGAGGACCAGATCTACAAAGGTTGTATTTCCATTCACTTTGTAGCAAAGTAGTTTGCTTGTTTGTTTGTTTCGCCTATCCTCTAGTTAACGATCTAGTTTAGGGTTTCTCGGCACATAAAAATTTGAATTGGACATGTTTGATCAGTTGTGGAACATCATGGGTGTGCCTAGGAACCCTACAGTATGTATATACAGATGAGGGGTATTCTTGTAATCCGTTACATGATTACTTTTGAAGATGCCATTTCTTTTTCTAGTATTAAACATTTAGGGTTTTTGTTTAAATGTTTAATATTATTGATGAGGTGGAAAGTGTGAGCATGGGTCATGGCATGGTGCATTAATTATGGCTTGTGCCATGCTTTATTGTTTATGGTTTCATTTGTGATATATTTTTTGAGTCGGGGGCAGTTCCTTTCTCATGATGATTTTTCTTTAGTTTTCTCTCACATTATACCTAACACAACACTTGAAGAAAATGTAGCAGCCAACTTCTTTTCTTGAGTTGCCATTTTTCTTCACATGCTAAGTCATGAGCTCACACCTCTTCACTTCATATGGGCATCTTCTTCACCTCTACCATATCCCTCTCATGTGTTGAGAATCCTATGGTGCATTGAGACAAAGTATTCACACACACTCTTTACTTCATCCTGGTCATCTCGGCTAGCAAACTTGATGTCCGAGTTGCTTCGGTTTTGAAGCAGGAGCCCGTATAAAGAATCCTCGAGATGGAGCCTCTTCGACGAGGGAGACCGGAGAGTGAACTTCGTCAAGGCAGCCACGACGAGCTAAGGACAGAGATTGAAGACCGAAGGACATGGATCGATCGGTATAATCTCTTAAACCCCTTTATAGTTAACCAGTATAGGGTTAATGGCACGATCCAGGATTTACGGTTATGTTGGCGCCAGTTTTAAAAGTTTTTATTCCGCGTTTGGCCATGGATTGACGACCGGAGCGCTGGCGTACCCTTACACGGTGGTCACACATTTTAACTTAAGTGAGTTTGGTTCGCTTAGTATATGTATATATGTCGGTATCGATAGTTTATTTTCTCATGTACGAAAGTTATTGTTCGATTGCGGAGACCTCCAAGACGGCGACAAAGGGCAAGACGGTCGTAGGATACGACTAGCTCAATCTGCATTACAATAAATGGAATAGCTTCTACAAGTAGGAATTCAGGCGAATGGCGTATAGCACCCCTGACTACCAGAAAATTTATAAAACTTCGTGTCACTATTTTAAACCTATTCATGACTCTTGATTGCATTATCATTTTATTAGTATAGTATTGAGTACCCTACCATGTTGCATACCTATACTTGTTAGCCTTACTACATTCATTGATACTTTGTTAAAATGCCATGTTTCTTATTCCATTACATCTCTTATATTTCGATTATGATTGGATATTTGGTTGATATCATACGAGGTGAGATTCCGTACTGGATAAGATGATGATAAATTGCTGAGTGCGACCTTTATTTATTTGACTTGTGGAGTCTTGCTATTTACCCAGATTGGGATATTATGAAATGCTAAAGATTATACTCGTTTTAAAACTAACGATTCGTTCTATTTTAAACCATAACCGTATTATTCGTAAGTATTTATTCATTTACAACGCACGTTCGCGCGACGATTAGTTTATTAGTACGCTACATTTATATTATTCGTTCTTATTAGTTTAATGTATTTAGTTTACAATGTCATGTTTTATATTCTAATTGCCCTGATTATATGTACACACTTGATAGAACACCGCACAAATACCAACGATTGCCATGTTGCATAATCACAGACACGTATACTACACTACACATCGTAAGTACTGCTATGACACTTAGAAACTGCTATTTTATTAGTATTAGATTATCTCCATGCTATTAGTACATATTAATTGCTGCTTACCATGTTTTCGTTATGCATTATATATGGTTGATCTTGTGAGATTGCGGCCTTTATTGATGATGATAGATATCAGCGGTATATGACACTAATATATATATATATATATATATATATATATATTACTGTATAATAATTATAAAGTTTGTTTGTATGTGATAATATCCGGATATCGAGGAAGGGGAAGAGATCGATACAGATATCACGGTTTTCTTGTGTAGTAAGTATGGTGTGATCCGGTAATCGAGAAAGGGGGGAGACCGATTCGAATACACTGCTGTGAGATATGTTTAGTGTGATCCGGTAATTAAGGAAGGGGGAGAGAATGATTTGGATACACCGGCGTGAGATATGTTTGGCGCGATCCGGTTATCGAGGAAGGGGGAGATCGATTCGGATACACTGCTGTGATATACGGTTGGTATGGTCCGGTAATCAAGGAAGTAAAGAGAGACCGATTCGAATACACCGGTGTGATATGATGAGATTCTGGTTAGCGATGATTGACATGGATTCTGTGATCTTATTGATGATATTGATTTCATTGCACTCATTTTTTTCATTATGCTTATTATATAGTATATATACCTATATCTTATGATATTCTTTTCATTCACTGAGATTGCAACTCACCCTCATTGTGACATAGTTCTTAGCAGGACCGACCGTACAGATACCTAGCAGCAGCGTTGGTGTGGTGTTTTTTGGGATTCTTGCTTGCTTTTGCTAGGTGGGTTACGATGTGTAGGGTAGCCACCTTGAATGTATATTCTTTTGTATCTAGTGTCGCTCCATCTACCACTTGTATTATTATTTGACTTAGATCGAGTCGAGACGGATGTATTTTTTAATCAAACTCGGGTAGAGTTGTTTATGAGTTTACTTATGCAGTTGCTTATTTTTTCTCATGATTCTTCGTCTGAGGTGTCGTATATTACTACGTGGTTGTGTTTCTACCGAGTGGGCGTTGATTTTACGCCCGTATATGGGATGCCTCTATATTTATCATTTTGTACTCATTTTATTCAAACTTTACGAAGGTGGTGCTGTCCGTTTTTCAAACAATATTTCAAAATAAGCTTCACTTTTTACAAAACTTTTCAAAACTTCACCTCCACTGTTTCTTTTAAAAATGGTTTAGATTCTGGGTATTGCTTACTTGGATTGCATCATCGTCTTTAGACGTTGGGTGATTTAAGTGCCGGTCACCTCCGTTTCCGTGTCGTGACACCTCTCAAGCTTGTTCCCGACGGCCTACGTGGAGCTTGGAAGGGTATTCCATGATTTGGTGGACACGCATCAAAGGTTGTAATCCTTAAACCTTGCATACTTGTTTTCAAGTTCAGTGTTTGGAACGATCGCTAGGAATTAGTTTCTAGTGGTTGTTAGTTATATGTATTCCTTAGAGGCCATTACTGTACATACGATGTATATTGTAGTGGATGATTGGACATATATAGGGAGGACTTTCTTGCTCGACATGATAGTATGCTATCTGGTTGCTCTTTATCTTAACATGTATACTGATTGTCTCTCTATTACATGTTGATAAAGCCCTTAGGATGAGTACTTAACTACCGGGATTATGATGGAGATCATACTAGTGGGGACCATGGTAGTCGGTAAATGCATCCTTCAATTGTTCCTAGTCGTGGGAGTATCGAGACAGGGCATCAATATTCCAGAGTAGACTAGCAAATACACTTCTTGAACCATATGATGGGCGATGGATGATCCCATATCCATTGGTGTTTGACATCAGAGATGGTATACGGGTGCTCAGTGGAGACTGGGTACACTGAACGGACTCACCGAGAACTCCCAGATGGTACTATACATATCGTCAGATAGCAGTTCTCTGGTGACACTTATACAGGTTAGTCTGTAGATCCGAGATTGTCATAGAGTCTTGTGTGATTCCCACTGTGCTTTGATTTCTACCTTACCACGTTCAAGAGATCGCACAAAACGGTAGTTTTTGGGTACAGTCCCGAGTCACATGGAGGCAATGAGCGATAGGGGGGATTTCGACTCTACCGGTATTGGGGTTGATGTTGCGCTATGCTTGATTGGCCATAACAGGAAATCCCTAGCCAGGGTTGCTGAGTTCTACTGGTAAGTATTATCATTAGTTTCTTGAACCATTATAAGCCTCACATCGGCATGACTTATCAGGCTATTAGGGTCTGACGTTTACCACCCCCAGGCTGTGATATACGACATATCAGACGAAGAGACCGGATTGTATGGTAATGTTACTTATTGGATTTGCAGGAGTATAAGCAGGCTTGCTTGTTGATCTTCTGATCGCTCAATACCCGGGTGGTCGTTACGTTTAGAAGACCGCTTGCGGCTTGTCGGTGACTGACCACCTACTGCCGGCGTATTGACGAGTCTTTAGAGTCCTACACAGAGGTTTCCTGAATCAAGAGAAACGAAGTAGGAGCGCATATGTGATATGTGCGGGACCGAGATTAATACGTGTATGTGATGTCGTATTCTATTCTCACGATATGTGATATCGGACGGTTATATGTGATATAACCGGGTTATCGGATCAAGTGTTGATTCGATAAGATGATACATATGATATTAGTCGGTTATATGTGATATAGCCAGATTATTAAATCAAGTGTTGATTTAATAATTTTATGTATAATTATATATGTGATATATTGATTTACATTAACTAATATTAGCTCACTTAAGTATTTCTTTTTCTCACTTGTGTGTACACTTAATATATATGCGATATATATTATTGTGTCATGCTTGCTACCATATGCTACATGGGTGTATGAGACTTACACCGTACTTAAGATAAAATTAAGGTTTTTATTTATTTAAGTATTTCAAAATTGAGTGGAAATTTGTCATGGTTGGATGCTTGGAGAAGCTTGTGATGACCATTAACTTAATCCAATAATTTTATTTTACTTAAAATATTTATTAACCTAACCATTATCCTAAGCGATGGTTAAGTCTCTACATGAGTTAGTACGAGATATTATCTCACGCATGGTTGCTATTCTCACCACTTGATTGATTCTTCACATGCTTCATTCCATGGTTGCTTTCTTCATCTCCTTCCTCAAGCTTTCTAGCTTCATGAGAGGTGAAGAAAATTAGTGAGAAAATTATTTCTAAAGTAAGCAAAATTCCTACTTCATCAACCTCTTCTCTACTAGCCATTTAGATTGGATTGTTTCTTCACTAGTTCATCACTTAGTGAAGAGGTAGCTTGAGTTAGTGTCTCCTCGACGTAGATCATCTTCTGCCTCGAAGACTTCAAGCAAGCTTGTTCATTTCACCTTATGGAGCCTCACTAGAGTCCGGGAGATCACTACTTGGAGCGAAGGGACTACTACACAGAGCTATTGATGTGAAGGGCCAGTCTATAAAGGTTGTATTTCTTGTTCACTTTGTATGTAAAGTTGTTTGCATTCTTGATTTGTCTAAATCTCTAGTTAAGATTCTAGCGATAGGGTTCTTTAGCACGGTAATTTTTGAAAACGGTATGGACGATGCCTCCCTAAACCCAGTTGCCGCCCTAGATAACCCAATAGTGGTATCAGAGCTATGCTAGAGAATTAGACGATATTTATAGAATTACGAAACCAAAACAACTCCGAAACACACGAAATAAAATCCTAGTTTCTGTCGAAATTTTTAAGGTGTCTAAATTTTTTTTAAGCAGTCGCATAATGTTATATGAGATGTAACATGAACACGAGACAAATACGAACCCCTTTCGCCGGATTTCACCCTGCGAAACAAGAAAATAATCCGGCCTGGACGGTCCAATTCATGAATTTGGGCTTCGTTTTTGTTCTGTGTTCCAATCTCTGGGTTTTGGTGTTTCAGGTGTTGCTTGTTTTTGCTAAGATTTCATATGATGTTATCTTTCTGTAAAGGCAATTCAGAGTGTTTCGTAATCATAATTCTAACATCATTTCGGGTTATTTAGACGATGTTAAAAAGTTCGAACAGATATCAATAACCCATTTTTTCTCTCGCTGGAAATTTTCCAAGAGTTGGATTTTTTCCAAGTTTGAAATCTTCAGAAAATCATGCAGGTGTTTTCTATGGACCCTCTAAAAGAACGAAACCCTAACTCGATTCTGTGACCGTCGGAACCGCCACCAAACCTTAGGGTTTGTGGTAGTTCCGCGGCGCCATAGGTGAGGCAAGGGTTGACCCTTCTACGGTTGGTCCATAGGTGTTGTGGCATGTTCTGGGTACTTTTTTAAACTCTGCTCAAGTGTTGAGCTCTTTGGGAAATTTTGGGTATTTGTTGATTCGATCGAAAAGTTTAACATCGTCTAGCTATCTGTGATTATGATACAATACTTGGAATCCATAATGTTTAGTTTTGTGAAAACTAATTTGAATTTTATAAATCTAGCAGTTTAGTCTCATTTGATCGGTTGCCACGGAATTTTGATGTGGATCAAAAGTCCATTGCAATTACGTAATGTACGTGGATACTCGCCAGGTAACCTTACAAGATAGCCACACCCCATAGCCCCGACCAAGTGACTGTAGGAGAACCCCGTCGCCAAAAGTATCTGTTCGGGTGCTCGCGGCCAGGTGTTCCGCCTAAATGCACTTCGTCGACGGCATCGGGGGTGCGGCCGTCTACTAAATTTTCCGACGAGCATTCGATCATGTTGTCGGGAATCTTGTTGAATTACCTTACTGGTTATTAAAAAGTGTTTTCAATATCGGGACTAAAATGCAGGGTTTATAATTGTTAGGCATGTGATGTCTAAGGAATTCATATGATTAGGCATGAAATCGAAAGTATGTGATACATTGGGTTTATGGTGTCTAAGGTGGTCGCGGATTCCAATTGTTGTAGTTTTCACTTTCTTTTCTACGACCGTAAGTGTAATATGTGGTGTATCGCCGGTTTCGTTGCTATATGTCAACGACAATTGGGATACGCATATTTACTTACGTTGATGACATATAATGTTATGTGTTGCTATGATATGTTATATTAGATCGTCGTGTTTTGAATAGCCTGGGGTTTTTGCATGAGATGAGAGTTTTTCATTTTCATTCATGTAACAACTTGTATGTAATATTCTTTTATTGGGGCACTTCCGGGTTGAGGATGATGTCACCATTGATGTATATTATTTACTTTTCCGCATTAGGATAGACCCAAGGAGGAGAGCATAAGTAACCGGGTTCTAGAGTCCAGTAGGAGACCATCTCGAGGAGTCAAGACCGGGTCTCCTAACTCTAGAATTGGGAGGGTTGCTTGCCGCTCTCATAGGGGTCTAGGGATGTGGGTTTGGCTATTCATCGCGACCGTGGAATTCGCGTTTTTTACTGGCTTAATTTAAAAAACGGAATTCCTAGTATATCCAATGTTCATATGTATCTTCTGCTGCTGATAATTTGTGATGTGATCACTTTATATGATGAGACAAATGCATATATTATATATATGATTTATAATAAATATTGCTGCTTTCATTTCTTATGTGATGCTTAGGAAGCATAAATGATGGGACTTTATTAATGAGATTAATGAAAAACAAAGAAACCTAAAGATGTTGCAGAATCTTGTCTTAAAAACCGGTAGATCTAGTTCTTGCTTTGCATAGCGGTATTCCTTGTAGAATATCCAGCACCTTATTCGATAAGAAAAGAGCCGAGATCCCTTCACCGGGAGTGACCTCTATAGCGAAACTGACAGATACTACAACCCACTCGGTTTTGTCTTTTGATTGCTTCTCTAGTTCTTGCTTTGCATAGTGGTATTTGTGAAATATCCAGCACCTTATTCGATGAGGAAAGAGCCGAGATCCCTTCACCGGGAGTACCTCTTTAGCAAAACTAGTAAAAGCCTCAAAAACACTCCTTTTCAAATCACTCGATTCTACAACGATATCAAGTTCATTACGCAAAGGGTTTTCTTAAAAACCTGTCGTAACCCTCTATCATTTTAGGAAGTAGAGTAGTTAGTATTCGTACTACGTTTGTTGACCATAGTTAAGGCATAGTGTGTGGTAGCTAAGTGACGTCTTCATACACAGCATATGATACGATTAATTAGGACAGTCTTGTGACTTTGTTGACCATAGTTAAGGGTCGGGTGGGTCTAATTAATCACGAAATGACGGGTAGAACTTGACTAGTGCTTATGATTTGTTGATAATTAAGGTCATAAGTCACTAGGGGTATAATATTATCGGGAATTTCAAGTGTTGAAATTTGCAATGAGATTGCATACCTTCTATGAGATAGTTGGATCCCGATACCCACTGTGAGTAAGAGTTACTCCTGGGAGAGCTTTACACATTACAATTAGCCGATCAAGCAGGTGTCTAGAAAGGTGTTAACGGGGTTACGCCCTTGGAAAAATGAGGTTTATTTTAATTAGTTCTGTGCGAAAGCACGGGAAACCTCCCTCAAAGTACCGACACTGGCCTGGCCGAAAGATTGGCAAACTTGTAGGGTGTAATTAATCCCGGCTAGTATTACCTTTTAGGGTTTGAAGGAAGATTTGATGAAAACAACGGGAGCCATCCTAATTAGATAAAATAATAACCAATCTGATCTTGCAAGAGCATACGCAGAGTGTTTTCTTATCTCTCTCTCCAGGAAGAGATCATGTCACGCCTTAATCAAGATAATAATATGGATGTTTTGACCGAACCTGCTTATTATACTGAGCTGGGGAACGTTGGTTCCGCTCTATCTTATAATTGTTATAAGTCCGAGCAGGAAATAGGGGAATACCAGGATTCCTTTGCTACCCAAATGAAGAAAGTGCATGTTGATGCATCTTCTTCGGGTGTGTTCGTTACCGAGAACTGTTTCTCAGTATCCTCTACGTTCTGGGTATAAGATACCGGATCAGGATCTCACATATATAATATGTTACATGGGCTACAGACAGGTAGAGAACTGGGAATGTGTGATATGTCTTTAAGTGTAGAGAATGATGCAAGTGTTGCAGCTAAATCAGTTGGTAAATATCACCTTGCATTAATATATTGATTCTGAATGAATGTTATTACATACCAAACCTGATATACAACATTACATCGGTTTCTTTAATAAGTTAAAGAAGGATATAATTTTGTATTGATGCATAATGTTGTGAACATTTTCCTTAATCAAGAGTTGATTGGATCAGGCACGTTATGTAATGGCATATACGTTCTAAATCAAACCACAGTTCAAAGTATATAGAACACACAAGAGGACTAGTTCAGAAATGAACGAATCCTTCTTGTGGCATTGTAGACTAGGTCATATCAATGCGACACGACTAACTAAGTTAAATAAGAATGAATATTTGAATCTGTTCGAATTTTTCATCTTATGATACTTGCCAGTCTTGTTTCAAAGGTAAAATGACCAATACTCCATTTACTGGAAACAGAGGAAGAGTTGCTAAACTCTGGGATGGATACATGATGATGTATACGGTCCTATGTCTACAAATGCCAGGATTGGTCTTTGTACTTCATTACATTCATCGATGATCTCTTAAGATTCGGATAGGTGTTCCTATTGAAACACAAGTCTGAAGCTTTTGAGAAATTCAAGGAATATAAGTACGAAGTAGAGAACCAAAAGGGTAGAAGTACTAAAGTCCTTCGATGTGAGGAAAATACTTGGGCATGGTGTTCCTGGAGTTTCTAAAAGGAGAATGTGATTCTCTCTCAGCTTACTCCTTCGAGTACAACACAGAACAATGGTGTATCATGGCGGAGGTATCGCACCCTATGAGATATGGCGCGCTTTATGATGAGTACCGCTGAATTGCCTGTTTTCTTTTGGAGTTATGCACTTGAAAAACTGCATACCTATTGAATAGGGTTCCAACTAAATCAGTGCCTACCACTCCATATACGATATGGTATGGGAAGAGACCATGTCTTAAACGAGTTAAGATATGGGGTTGTCCGGCCTATGTTGAAAAGAAAAATCCGGACAAACTCGAGGCAAGACTTGTTCTGTAAGTTTGTTGGATATCCCGAACATTGGCAAGGGTATATCTTCTACCAAACTGAGGAGCAAAAGGTATTTTGTTTCTCAGCATGCCACCTTTTTGAGAAAAGGAATCTCTTGTGAAGAAATTTGTGGTCATGAGGTAGAACTGGAAGGAGTTCCAGCTATACAAACTAGGACTGATGATTTAGTGGAATCAAAGGATTCGATAGTTCCCAATGATCCTCAATCTCTCCGTGAATCTGATAGGGTTTCTCATCCACCTGAGAGATACTACGGTTTCCTCGGTGACGGTGGGAGCGAGAATTGCATCATGGTAGATGATGACCCAACTAGGTTTAGGCAGTCCATCACGAGTGGGGACTCTGTGAAATGGCTGGATGGAACATCTGTTTTGATGTGGCAATCAAAGAGTTTGACTTCATAAAAAAGGTAGATGAACCTTGTAAATACAAGAAGGTTGTAGAGAGTAAGGTTTTCTTCCACGTTTTGTACGTAGATGACATACTCTTGATAGGAAATGGTTTCCTATGCTACACTCGGTCAAGCTCCTCTTATCACGAAGATTCTTCATGAATGATTTGGATGATACCTACTACATCTTGTGGATTATGATCTATGGTGATAGATCTAAGTGGATATTGGGAGTGCCCCAAATCCAGGTACACTAACATCATACTAAAGGGGTTTAGTATGGAAGATTCTAAGCGTGGTGGTTCACCCACTTACTTAGGAATCACTCACTCCAAAAAGATGTCTCCAAAGACTGATTTGGAGAGAGCTCGCGTGCAAGGGATAACCTATGCTTCGGCAGTAGGCTCTGTCATGTATGAGATATTATGTACCAGACTAGATGTAGCTAACTCACTAGGAGTAGTGATCAGGAATCAATCGGATCTTGGGAAAATCACTGGAAAGATATGGAGGACATTCTTAAGTACTTGAGAAACACTAAAAAAATATTCTTGGTTCAAGCTTCCAGAGTGATAAGGTTGACTGATAGTCAGTCTCGGGCTTTGTCTTTACCCTCAGTGAAGGAACGGTATGTTGGAAGAGTTCCAAGCTAGATACCATAGCATACTAGACGATAAAGGCTGAGTACATCGCTACCAACGATACTACCAAAGTGGATGTCTGGATAATTCTTGTTCATAAGATGAATATGGTTCCTACCATTGAGTGTCCAATAACTGTTATTGTGAAAATAATGGAGTTGTGGCTTTGGCCTAGGAACGCCGGTCTCATCAGCGATCCAGACATATTCTGAGGCAGTATCACCTGATCAGAGAGATGGTTGATCTCCAGGCGATCGAGGTTAGGAGAGTTGATGCGAAAGATAACACGGCAGATCCACTCACAAAGAACTTTTCCTAGAGAGACTTCTATGGGACGTTGGGTATGAGATACTACAACAAACCGGCCTTGTTGATCTTCTGATCGCTCAATACCCGGGTGGTCGTTACGTTTAGCAGACAGCTTGCGGCTTGTGGGTGACTGATATGATCACCACTTACTGCCGGCGTATTGACGAGACTTTAGAGTCCTACACAGAGGTTTCCTGGCTCAAGAGAAACGAAGTAGGAGTGCATATGTGATATGTGCGGGACCGAGATTAATACGTGTATGTGATACCGTTTTCTATTCTCACGGTATGTGATATCGGACGGTTATATATGATATAGCCGGGGTATCGGATCAAGTGTTGATTCAATAAGATGATACATATGATATTTTTCGGTTATATGTGATATAGCCAGATTATTAAATCAAGTGTTGATTTAATAATTTGATGTATAATTATATATGTGATATATTGATTTACATTAACTAATATTAGCTCACTTAAGCATTTCTTTTTCTCACTTGTGTGTACACTTAATATATATGTGATATATATTATTGTGTCATTCTTGCTACCACATGCTACATGGGTGTATGATACTTACACCATACTTAAGATAAAATTAAGGTTTTTATTTATTTAAGTAATTCAAAATTGAGTGGAAATTTGACATGGTTGGAAGCTTGGAGAAGCTTGTGATGACCATTGACTTAGTCCACTAATTTTGTTTTACTTAAGATATTTTTTAACCTAACCATTATCCTAAGTCATGGTTAAGTCTTTACATGAGTTAGTATGAGATATTATCTCACCCATGGTTGCTATTCTCACCATTTGATTGATTCTTCACTTACTTCATTCCATGGTTTCTTTCTTCATCTTCTTCCTCAAGCTTTCTAGCTTCATGAGAGGTGAAGAAAATTGGTGAGAAAATTATTTCTAAAGTTAGCAAAATTCCTATTTCATCAACCTCTTCTCTACTAGCCATTTAGATTGGGTTGTTTCTTCACTAGTTCATCACTTAGTGAAGATGTAGCTTGAGTTAGTGTCTCCTCGACGTAGATCATTTTCGGCCTCGAAGACTTCAAGCAAGCTTGTTCATTTCACCTTGTGGAGCCTCACTAGAGTCTGGGAGATCACTACTTGGAGTGAAAGGACTACTACACGGAGCTATTGAAGTGAAGGACCGGTTGACAAAGGTTGTATTCCTTGTTCACTTTGTATTTAAAGTTGTTTGCATGCTTGATTCGTCTAATTCTCTAGTTAAGATTCTAGCGTTAGGGTTCTTTAGCGCGGCAATTTTTGAAAACGGCATGGACGATACCTCCCGAAACCCAGCTGTCGCCCTAGGTAACCCTACAGTGCTCCCCGTAAAATAAATTTCTGATTCCGCATTGGCCGTAGTTGTAGCGGCAAAGGCTCTAGGAACTTTCAAGTACCTCACTTAGGAAGCGATACTGAGGATGAAGAAGATGAGCTATGCATCGAGTTCAAGGAAAAATGCACTTCGAACCTAAAGAAAGAATCTGAAAGTAGTGATTTAGACGACAAGTCAGAAGAAGCCTTGCACATTGTTAGGATTCCTCCCAAGCACTTCAAAGGGCTTGATACACTCGAGACTCATGCAATCAAAGAGCTGGCTACCTTCTATATCCCACCAAGAAAATTGGGTAACAAAGTGATTCTTTTCCACAAGTCAGATGACAACCAAGCCCTACCAGATGCGTGGAAAGGGGTAAATCCAAATGCCAAAAAGATGCAGCCCATCAGAATGTCAAGTACTTCTCAGAAAAGTTAAGAAGCTTGCTGAAAGATCATGGCTTCTCGTTCGAACAATCGGAGGCACACAGCCAATTCTATAAGAATATCTAGTGGTTGTCCAAGGATCAACCTATCAACTGAGACGGAAAGACCGCCAAGAAAGGATTGGGTTACATCGCAAAGAAGAAACCCGGCAACAATCATAGATCAAGTGACGCTTGTTATGCAAGTCATGAAGCTACAAATCCAATCACTGAAGATATAAATGATAATCTGGCTCTGCCCTACGGCACAAACGCACAAAGTGTGTTGTATACTACCTATGGGCTACACCCGATAGCATCCCAACCACATTCATATAATGGCGGTTATGTTATCCCAAACTAGAACCTCAAAATGCTACACTTACTCTACGGGCATGACGCCTTGAGCATACCGTATACAATCCACGAGCATAAATCATCAGAACCATCTCCCAATTTAGTTCCTACTACACCTGTAAATCCACAAACCCTATCTCATAAAGTCTTCATGACTCATCGAGATTCAATCAACCCTATGAGATCATCACGACTCGTTAAGTGAAAATACCTTGTAGGATCCTCACGGCCTGCTGGGAATAAGTACTTAGGGAGATGGAAATATATCTGCAACTTAAGTATGCCTCATCAACCCTCTGCGAGATCCTCAAGTCTCGTAAGGATAAAACTCTCTGCAAGATCCACACAACTCGTAAGGATAAAACTCCCTGCAAGATCCTCATAACTTGAAGGAAATAAGTGTACATAAGGACGGAAATATATCCACCTTTCCAACATGCTACCCTAACAAAAAACACCTGCAACAATAAACCTGCCCTACGGGCCTGACGCTCCAAGCACGTCGTATACAATCCACGGGCATGAATCACCCACATCTCAGTCAAACTCCATAAATCTGCTCTACAAGCCCGACGCTTCAAGCGCACCGTATACAATCTAAAGGCACAAACAACATCAATACTGTTAGTGTATATGCCCTAGGGGCCATTATTGTATCATACTAGTTTGTATATTACTTAATGGAAGCTTGGGATATTCACATGTATATAACAGTCTTGCTAAACATGGTAGTATGCTACTTGGTTTTTCTATCTTAATATGTGAGTATACGTATTGATAGAGCTCTTAGGATCTTGCTTGACTACCAGCGTTGTGATGGCAGTCACACTAGTGGGGGCTGGGTAGTCTACAAGCACATCCTTATTCAGGTCCCTAGTCGTTGGATTATCGAGACAGAGCATCGATACTCCGGAGTAGACTAGTGTGTACACTTCTCATCCCAGTTGGGGAAATGGTCTGTCCCACAGCCGTCAGTACGTCGTACTGGAGATAGTATGCAGGTGCTCGTTAGGTTACGGGTATACCGGACAGGACTCACAGGGAACTGTTGGTTGGTTTTATACCAGTCGTCAGTGAACAGTTCCCAGGTGACATGAGTACAGCATAGTCCGCAGACTTGACACTGCTACTTCGCCTCAAGTGTGTCCCACTGTTCTTAGATTGCTACCCTACCACGGCTCAAAGGAGTCGTGCAAACAGGTAGCAGTTGGGTGCAGTCCCGAGCACTTGGAGGCAGTGGCAGTTAGACAGGATTTGTCTCTCCCGGTATTGGGGGTTGATATCGCGCTATGTCAGAGAGCCATTACGCAAAGTCCCTGGCCAGGGCAAGCGAGATTTGCTGGTAGGTTCCAGTAGTTTCTCAGGGTGTAATGGGCTTCCCTCCGACACGACTTATACCGCTATTAGGGGACTGACGCTTGCCGCCCCCTAGGCCCGATATGCGATAGTCTTGGACGAACGGACCGGACTGTATGGAGATTGTCACATCAGACTCAGTAGGAGTTCGGATGGGTTTCCTCATCGGCCTTCTTATCGACATCTACCTGGGGACCGTTACGTACAGCTAGTGCTGCTTGCGGTCTGTGGTTAAACCCACTGCCAGCGTAGTAGTCGAGTCTCTAGAGTCCCACACAGAGAGTTTCCCTACTCCGGGCGAAACGATATAGAGGTCGTATGGTTTTACGACAAGGGTTCGGACGCATACGTGTGTTTACGCACGTACGACTTTCGGACAGTTTTCACCAGTCGGCTTTGGTTTAAGCCAGTTACTGGTATCCGGTTATTGGATTTATACAGTCTAAAGTTTTTCCGTATTTTTGCGGAAAGGAGGGGCGTTCTCGTAATTGCGCGAGAAGCTTCTAGAAGGTGGTGAATAAGGAGGTTTAGGTGGCGACTAAGGAGGTTTAGGTGGCATATACAATGAATGTGATTAGTGAGCCATATGGATGATTCATCCATGTCATTAATGCTTCATAATTGCTTAATGACTCATGGATGTGAATCATCACTAGATATTATCAAGCATGGTTGTTAAAATGATTTATATTCTTTTCTTGATAAAAAGAAATGCTTGATATATATTATCATAACTCATTATTCTCACTTCATTATTATTCTCACCTTCTCTCTCCTCAAGCTCTCCCTCTTCAAACCCTAATCCTCCCCTCTCATGTGTTGAGTACAAGGATTAGTTAGACTAATTAAACCATAACCCTCACTCTATATCACCTAGCTTCTTTGATTAGCACTTAAAGAAGGTTAGTTGCCTAAAGTTTAGAGGCTAAGCTTGGAGTAAAGCTTTCGGGTGGATCGTCTACTACTTCGAGAAGGCCGAGGAGGAGGAGGAGTTCACGAAGACGAAGGACACGATTCGTTAGGTATAATCCCTAAACATAGTAGTATAGAACTTCTATGTTTCATGTTAGTTATCGTTTAGCTTCGATTCATGCGGTTAGTCGATGTTTAAGCAATGAACAAGATCGTTTTTCATATTTCCGCCTCCCCGCAAGTCGTGAGGCATTGCACATCGACTTACAGTGGTATCAGAGCCTCGCTAAATAATAAATAACTTACTTGCAAATTTGTATGAATTTCAAACGGAAAAAACGAAACCGGAAAAGCCCGAAATCACAAGTTTCTGTCGATTTTTAAATGAAGTCCAAAAATTTTTCAGGGAGGTTCAGAAAGCTTGAAATGACAGTAGAAGAACACCCAAGAAAATTGGGCCCCTGAATCGTCTAAAGAGCCGCGGAACCGCGGCGGATCCCACCGATCCGCCGCGCTTCCGCCGCCGAGTTGGCGATTCAGGAACCCAAGTTTCCTGTGTTGGTTCTATGGGATATTTGGTATTTTCTGGAATTTTTTATTTTTGCTCAGGTTTCAGATTTACAGAGAAGTATTGGAGCAAAATTAAAAGTGTTTAATCGATCAAAATTATACAGTATTTGCTTGTTGGATTATATCTGTGTTTGTATAATGTGTTCGTAAATCTCCCCTAACTGCTAGTATGTCGGTTGGCAGGGGGTTGCACATTTCTGTAATGGATTTTATCTGTTTGTGCATATGAACTGTGTTGGACTGTTGTGATGTATAGCCGGGGTTATGTGATGGGTTATTATTTAATTCATTTGATGTAAATGTAATTTGTTGTGATATTATTTTGCGGGGCACATCCAGGTTGCGGTTGTAGCCACCGTTGTATTATTTCATTTTACTGTTTTTGCTCCTAGGACAGACCCAAGGTGGGATGCACAAACTGCCGGGTGGGTAGTTTGTCGTACCCGTTGGGGTCTTGGGTAGGGTAATGGCTATTCATCACAACTGTGTAATCCGTCTTTTGTTGCAGGCTCAAAACAAATACGGATTGCTTGCAAATCCAATTAAGTTCATCTGTGATCTGGAATGAATATCATTGCGTCAGACGAATGTAAAATATCTATATATATGATAGCTATTTTAGACGTCACTTATGTTTTACACCCGCGCTAGCCCAGTCCCCGCTCTGTCGTTAGTTAAGTAACCTAACGAGTAATGACGGGACCCAGTGGCGAATGCGGATGGCATAAGAGGACGTCATATTTTCGTTGTTCTCTGCAATGATAGGTTAATGATGGGAC
The DNA here is from genome assembly GCA_030015575.1 of Agapanthus africanus. Taxonomy (NCBI): domain Eukaryota; kingdom Viridiplantae; phylum Streptophyta; class Magnoliopsida; order Asparagales; family Amaryllidaceae; genus Agapanthus; species Agapanthus africanus. Next base: position 393,225,104 of record CM057339.1, read on the forward strand.
GCATTATCTATAATGCAAAGAAAATAAACCAAAGTTTTAATCGTTGGAACAATTTAAAAGAAACCACTCGGTTAATTTTAAAAACAGATATTTTTAAATGCGGAGCTTTAACCACTCCTTTTAAAAGCTATCAGGTTCCTTCGGTTATATCAAGTTCACTACGTTCACGGTTTCGCCAAAACCATTCGTAGCCCTCCGTCAATTCATCTGGGTATTCAGTAGTATTCAAGCTATGTATTTTGACCAACGCCAAGGCATAGTGTTTGGTAGCTGCTGGATATTCATTTGTTGCATAGATAGATGAGTTAGTTTGGGACAGTCGTATGATCATTTTGGCCAACGTTAAGGATATGTACGGATGGGTTCAAATTAACAAGATAATGATGGGTAGAACTTGACATGTGACTTATGATATTTTGACCAACGCCAAGGTCATAAGAGCATGGGGCAAAAATATATATCGGGAATTTCTAAAGAAACTGAAATTTGCAAAGAGTTGCATACCATTTGGAGTTTGATGAATGTTGGTAGGATTCCTTCAACATTATCATACGATGATATTTGGATCCCGATCCTACTGTGAGTATATGCTACTCATCAGGATATTCGTCACTTAACGATCAATGCTATAAACCAAGTAGGTGTCAAGAAAGGTGTCAGCGGGGTTACGCCCCCAGAGAAAAGAGGTTATTTAATTAAGGAACTTCGCGAAAGCGTTGGAAAACCTCCCTCGAAGTACCGACACCAGCCTGGCTGAACGGTTAAGCAAGTATTGTACAGTGAGAATAGTCCTGGCTAATTCTTCTTTTATGGATTGAGGAAGGATTCGAGAAACAGTGGGAGCCATCCAGTTTAGATAAACTAAAAACCACTCTAAACTTGCAAGAGCATCATGCTAAAGAGTTTTCTTCTCTCTCTCCTAATTGCAGCGACCCTGAAAATGACTGGACTTAAGTTACTTTTAGAGAAAAATATACTGTCAGGGCCAAACTATAAAGATTGGCTGCGGAATGTCAAAATGGCTTTGACCTATGACAAATTGGGGTACGTCCTCACCGCTACGGCACCTGCTGTCCCTGGTCCCAAATCCAGCAATGCGGATAAGGAAATCCGCAAAACCTGGGATTTAGATTGCGCGAAAGCCAAGTGCATCGTGCTTGCCTCGATGAACAATGAACATCAGAGGAGGCACGGGGATATGGAACTAGACGCCATATTTCTCCATACAAAGGAACTTTATGGGGAGCAATCTCGTATAGCAAGATACGAGACCTCAAAGAACTTGTTTCGAGCGAGGTTGGCTGTCGGGTCATCAGTAGGAGAACATGTCCTAAAGATGATCGGCTATATAGAAGAGCTCGCAAACCTTGGGACGACTTTGGATAATGAGCTCTATACAGACCTTATTCTCCAGTCCCTTCCTTCCACCTACGCCCAGTTTATCCTGAACTTCAACATTCAAAGAAAAGAAGTTGAACTTCCGGAACTCCTGAACATGTTAAGGAGTGCAGAGGGTACCTTGCAGAAAGCAAGGGAAACACCCGCTATGTTTGTTAGCGGTGCATCTTCTTCCGGGTCCAAGGCTAGGGCCAAAGGAAGGAAGAAGAAGGCCGCCCCCAGACCTAGAGGAGGTGTAAGTAAGGTGGGAGGAAAGGGAAAGAAAAAGTTTGCGGTACCGGTAGTTGGCCAGGATGAGTGCTTCCATTGTCACAGGAAAGGGCACTGGAAGAAGGATTGCAAGGCGTGGAACGCCAAGAACCAGGAACCGAAGCAAGCTGTGGCTTTGACTTCAGGTGTGTTTGTAATTGAGAATTGTCTATCGATCAACTCTACTTCCTGGGTATTGGATACCGGATCAGGATCTCATATTTGCAATTCATTGCAGGCACTGAGAAACCGTAGAGTGCTGAAGGAAGGTGATATGACCCTAAAGGTTGCTAACGGGGCTAGCGTGGGAGCTGCGTCCGTCGGGAATTATCACTTAGGATTGACGAGTGGACACATTTTGGTTTTACATAACTGTTTTTTTGTACCAAGCTTAACGTGTAATATCATATCAGTTTCCTTGTTATCAAATAAAGGTTATGATTTCACGTTTGTAAGAGATGTTATTAACATCCACCTTAATCATGGTTTGATTGGGTCAGGTACACTAAATAACGGTATATATGTTTTAAACCAACTCCAAATTTTCAATGTCCAGAACACACTAAAAAGAAAGTCTCCAGATTTAAATAAAGCTTTCTTATGGCATTGTAGACTGGGTCACATCAATGAGAGAAGGTTGACTAAGTTGCATAGAGAAGGATATTTGGACTCGTTCGAATATCAAACTTATGACACTTGTCAATCTTGTCTCAAAGGAAAGATGACAAAGACTCCATTTACTGGACAAGGAGTAAGAGCGACCGAGCTCTTAGGACTCATACACAGTGATGTATGTGGTCCAATGTCTACGCATGCAAAAGGTGGTTTTTCCTATTTCATTACTTTCACGGATGATTACTCAAGATACGGATTCATTTATCTGATGAAACATAAATCCGAGGCTTTTGAGAAATTCCAAGAGTATAAGAATGAAGTAGAAAACCAAACCGGCAAAAGTATCAAGACACTAAGATCTGATCGAGGTGGTGAATACTTGAGTGCCGAGTTCCTAGGTTTCCTAAAAGAGAAAGGAATTCTCTCTCAGCTTACTCCTCCATACACTCCACAGCATAACGGTGTATCGGAGAGAAGGAATCGAACCCTATTAGATATGGTACGATCCATGATGAGTAATGCTGAGTTACCGCGATCTTTCTGGGGATATGCGCTAGAATCAGCGGCATATCTTTTGAACATGGTTCCTACCAAGACTGTGCCTACCACGCCATATCAGATGTGGAGTGGGAAGAAACCCTATCTTCAGTATCTGAAAATATGGGGATGTCCAGCTTTTGTTAAAAAGCAGCACGTGGACAAGCTCGAGGCACGATCAGTAAAGTGTAAGTTTGTGGGATATCCAAAGAACTCCAAGGGGTATCTATTCTATTACGCAGAGGAACAAAAGGTGTTTGTTTCTCGTAATGCCCATTTTCTAGAATATCAGTTTTTAGAAAAGGAAATAAGTGGGAGCGAAATAGAACTGGAAGAAATTCCAGAACCACAAACTGCTACTGAAAGTTTGGTAGAACCGGAAGTTCAAGAAGAATAAGACATTCCCGCACCCCTCCACAGGAGTAGTAGGCCGTCTCATCCGCCTGAGAGATACTACGGTTTTCTCATAGATGGGGATAGAGAGGATTGCATCATAGATGATGATGAACCTACTGACTTCCAGCAGGCCATCCAGAGCGGCGACTCGGTACAATGGCTAGATGCAATGCGGATCGAAATAGAGTCCATGTACACCAACAAAGTATGGACTTTGGACTTTGCTCCAGATGGGGTAAAACCCATAGGATGCAAATGGATCTTCAAGAAAAAGATTGGTGTAGATGGACAGGTGGAAACCTATAAGGCTAGACTTGTTGCAAAGGGATTTCGTCAAAGATCTGGTTTGGACTATGACGAAACTTTTTCTCCAGTGGCTATGCTCAAATCCATTCGGGTCCTTCTTGCTATTGCTTCCTTCCATGATTATGAAATCTGGCAGATGGACGTAAAGACGGCTTTTCTGAATGGAAATTTAGAAGAGTGCGTCTATATGGATCAGCCAGAGGGTTTCAATCAGAGTGGGAGCAGCGGGAAAGTATGCAAGCTGCTTAAGTCCATTTATGGACTAAAACAGGCATCGCGGAGTTGGAACATCTGTTTTGATGAGACAGTCAAAGAATATGACTTTATCAAAAATCCAGATGAACCGTGCATATATAGTAAAGTTGTAGCAAGAAGTGTCGTATTCCTCGTCTTGTACGTGGATGACATTCTATTGATAGGAAATGACATTCCTATGCTACAATCTGTCAAAGGATTCTTGTCACACAGGTTCTCCATGAAAGACCTGGGTGATGCCTCTTACATTCTGGGGATCTGGATCTATCGTGATAGATCCAAGAGGATGTTGGGACTTTCGCAGTCCAGGTATATCGACACTGTACTGAAAAGATTCAGTATGGAAGATTCTAAGCGCGGTAATCTACCGGCTTGTCACGGAATCACCCTCTCCAAAGAGATGTCTCCCAAGACTGATTTGGAAAGGGAACGCATGTCTATTATACCCTACGCTTCTGCGGTAGGCTCTATAATGTATGCGATGTTGTGCACCAGACCAGATGTAGCTTACGCACTGAGCGTGGTAAGCCGGTATCAGTCAGACCCAAAGGAGAAGCACTGGATAGCAGTAAAGAACATTCTCAAGTACCTGAGAAGGACTAAGGAGATGTTCTTGGTTTACGGCGGAAAAGACCTCAGGTTGGAGGCCTTTGCTGATTCCGGCTTCCAGAGTGATAAGGACGATTCCAAGTCCATGTCGGGTTATGTCTTTACCCTCAATGGAGGGGCGGTGTGCTGGAAGAGTTCTAAGCAGGACACCGTTGCTGACTCAACGATGGAAGCGGAGTATATAGCTGCTTGCGATGCCGCAAAAGAAGCAGTCTGGATGAAGAAGTTCCTAACAGAACTTCAGGTGGTTCCTACCATAGTTGATCCAATACCTCTGTATTGTGACAACAACGGAGCTATAGGTTTAGCGAAGGAACCAAGGTCCCATCAGAAGTCCAGACACATCTTAAGGCGGTATCACCTGATCAGGGAGATCATTGATCATCAGGAGATCGAGGTTCGGAGAGTTGCTTCTGAAGAGAACATTGTTAATCCATTCACGAAGGCCCTACCTCAGATTCAGTTCGAGAGGCTACTCGAGATCATTGGTCTTCGATATGCCAGTACATGGCCCTAGTGCAAGTGGGAGATTGTTAGTGTATATGCCCTAGGGGCCATTATTGTATCATACTAGTTTGTATATTACTTAATGGAAGCTTGGGATATTCACATGTATATAACAGTCTTGCTAAATATGGTAGTATGCTACTTGGTTTTTCTATCTTAATATGTGAGTATACGTATTGATAGAGCTCTTAGGATCTTGCTTGACTACCAGCGTTGTGATGGCAGTCACACTAGTGGGGGCTGGGTAGTCTACAAGCACATCCTTATTCAGGTCCCTAGTCGTTGGATTATCGAGACAGAGCATCAATACTCCGGAGTAGACTAGTGTGTACGCTTCTCATCCCAGTTGGGGAAATGGTCTGTCCCACAGCCGTCAGTACGTCGTACTGGAGATAGTATGCAGGTGCTCGTTAGGTTACGGGTACACCGGACAGGACTCACAGGGAACTGTTGGTTGGTTTTATACCAGTCGTCAGTGAACAGTTCCCAGGTGACATGAGTACAGTATAGTCCGCAGACTTGACACTGCTACTTCGCCTCAAGTGTGTCCCACTGTTCTTAAATTGCTACTCTACTACGGCTCAAAGGAGTCGTGCAAACAGGTAGCAGTTGGGTGCAGTCCCGAGCACTTGGAGGCAGTGGCGGTTAGACAGGATTCGTCTCTCCCGGTATTGGGGGTTGATATCGCGCTGTGTCAGAGAGCCATTACGCAAAGTCCCTGGCCAGGGCAAGCGAGATTTGCTGGTAGGTTCCAGTAGTTTCTCAGGGTGTAATGGGCTTCCCTCCGACACGACTTATACCGCTATTAGGGGACTGACGTTTGCCGCCCCCGTAGGACCGATATGCGATAGTCTTGGATGAACGGACCGGACTGTATGGAGATTGTCACATCAGACTCAGTAGGAGTTCGGATGGGTTTCCTCATCGGCCTTCTTATCGACATCTACCTGGGGACCGTTACGTACAGCTAGTGCCGCTTGCGGTCTGTGGTTAAACCCACTGTCAGCGTAGTAGTCGAGTCTCTAGAGTCCCACACAGAGAGTTTCCCTACTCCGGGCGAAACGATATAGAGGTCGTATGGTTTTACGACAAGGGTTCAGACGCATACGTGTGTTTACACACGTACGACTTTCGGACAGTTTTTACCAGTCGGCTTTGGTTTAAGCCAGTTACTGGTATCCGGTTATTGGATTTATACAGTCTAAAGTTTTTCCGTATTTTTGTGGAAAGGAGGGGCGTTCTCGTAATTGCGCGAGAAGCTTCCAGAAGGTGGTGACTAAGGAGGTTTAGGTGGCATATACAATGAATGTGATTAGTGAGTCATATGGATGATTCATCCATGTCATTAATGCTTCATAATTGCTTAATGACTCATGGATGTGAATCATCACTAGATATTATCAAGCATGGTTGTTAAAATGATTTATATTCTTTTCTTGATAAAAAGAAATGCTTGATATATATTATCATAACTCATTATTCTCACTTCATTATTATTCTCACCTTCTCTCTCCTCAAGCTCTCCCTCTTCAAACCCTAATCCTCCCCTCTCATGTGTTGAGTACAAGGATTAGTTAGACTAATTAAACCATAACCCTCACTCTATATCACCTAGCTTCTTTGATTAGCACTTAAAGAAGGTTAGTTGCCTCAAGTTTAGAGGCTAAGCTTGGAGTAAAGCTCTCGGGTGGATCGTCTACTACTTCGAGAAGGCCGAGGAGGAGGAAGAGTTCGCAAAGACGAAGGACACGATTCTTTAGGTATAATCCCTAAACATAGTAGTATAGAACTTCTATGTTTCATGTTAGTTATCGTTTAGCTTCGATTCATGCGGTTAGTCGATGTTTAAGCAAAGAACAAGATCGTTTTTCATATTTCCGCCTTCCCGCAAGTCGTGAGGTGTTGCACATCGACTTACAAATACTCCAATCTGTCTATAAACATTCCTATCATACTGCGCACCAGTGTTGACACCAACCTAGGATTCAAAAAGCTACAAAGGCCGAATCAAAAAAAATGTGTATGTCATATGGCGTTACAATTTTGGCAAGTATACTGCTGCTACAAGATTGCGAAGATCCTAAAGATAAGGCGATCAACTCGTAAGCGTCCATAAAGGAAGAGTCAATTCCCACCGTCCAACAAGTCATAAAGACTGGACTGTGGATCTGAGGGATGAAGTATTTGCCACGTTGCATGATTAACGCAGGGAAAGTACGACCAATCGGATTCTAAAGATCATGAGAGTAAATTAATCAACTCATAAGTGTCCATGAAGGTAGAGATGATTCCTATAAATCCAAACAAATCATCAAGACCGGGTGATGAACTCATAGGATAATATGTTTATCGCATGGTGTTCCCAATGTCAGTAAATATATTGTTTAAAAAGGTATTGTATGGATAAAGTGGTCAACTTTTAAGCTGCCTAGAAGTAAAGTTGATTCCCATGACTCATAGTCATGGATCCTAAGGATGCTATGCTCACGACACCACACTCTAAATATGGATAAGCATACATCAAATCAGGCCAAGTGTACATATGCTACTTAATCAACACAGCAATAAATCAAACAATTCATGGAAATGATAATAAAAATGAACCATCTTATTACAAGAAAATGTTCTGTTACAGGAGATTTCTGAACAAAAAACAAAATATATGTTCAAAACAGAAACAAAAAGGGTTTTATCACAAAAAGAACCGAATTGTGTCGAGCTTCCACTGCTTCTCTTCTTCAAATGCTTGGAGTCTAGATTCCCTATGTTGCTCTAAATCAGTGAGCATCTTTATCTGCCATGCCAATTCGCCAGCCGTTTGCATGCTTTTGATTCAAGATGAGTGCTTCGGACTGCTGGTCCTCCTTGGTCCTCGCATCAACACTTAGCTAGGCTACGGCTATTTCTTCCCTGACCGCAACAATTTCCCATTCCAACCTGGCCAGCATAACAAGTGCATCATCCAAGCGTCTCTCCTCTGCGCATCGTTCAGCTATCATTTGCGTGTGAGCAAGCTCGAGTGTATAATGCTCCTCGACGTCCGTGAGTTTACCTTCCAAGACCGGCAAGTTCATAACCAAATCTTCATCTGACATCCTCAGCTCCACCATTGCAGCAGCCTTGAGCCAAAGAAGCATCGTTCCCAAAGAACGTACATGCTTTAATTAATTGGTGATGTCCACCCTGACACTTATCAACATGTCAGAGCATGTATTGACCTTTGGAACAAACTGATCGAAAGTTAGCCCGAGGTTCTCGCTAAATGCAAGCCGAAGAGTCCCTACAGCCTCCTGTGTCATCAAAGCCGGGAAGTCAGGATTCGCATCCGCGATAGTGATGGGGAGACCCCTGAGCTGGCCCAGCCAAGCCTCAAGACTGCCAGCCATGTGAGCCGATACCTCATTAACGTACTTTAGCTGATCAGGCCCTATGAAAAGAAAATAGATTGGTCACGGAAAAAATAAATAACATGCATAAGAAAGAGAAGATAAAAGCATACATTCACCTGCATTCCGATATTCTCGAAAACCCAGGTTTCCTACTTTCATTACAAGGATGGGATATACAGCTGGCAAATATGGGGAAAATTTCCTGGCTAAACGTTGAACTTTATGAGACCTATGACAAGTGATATTCATACCTTTTAAATCAGTGACACCGACATCTGGGGAAGAAGAGGATCCCTCTCTCAAATCACCGGCTTGGGGTGCACGGATCTTCTCCGGATGGGAAACAGTGGAGGTCGGATCAGTCGGCAAACCCACCTGCTCTCTGACCACTTCCTCCAAATCTTTAGTTGTAGATGTATCTTCTATCTGACCCAAAGCAATGGGAACATGGTCAATGGGAACCCGGTCAATAGTCGTAGCCGCATGTCCTACCACATCATCTCTTGGCACAGTGGCCTGTGTTACACAGGTCTCCTCCCAATCACCAAATATCACATTGGTCATTTGAGCCACATGCTCCCCATGCCTCCTTCTAAAGTGCTAGCCCGAGCTCCAAAAGTCTTTCTTAAAGATGAGAAGGCCAACGTCATGCTGACTGCCTTCGGCTTCTTCGAGACTGACAACGACAAGAAACACGATGAGATAAAAAAAGGTGGTGCAGGAAACTCGAGGAGGCTTTCTCTTTGTATGCGTCACGCTGACTCACCCACACTTCTCTTATGAACCGGCCTCTAAATTTCGGGATTGGTGGGGGATTGAGAATCAGGCGATACAGAAACTAGAGGAGTCTTTCTCTTCTTACACGTTGGGACTTCCCGATCTACTACAATGTCCTCCAAGGGATGGGACGAAAGTACGTCCGCTTGTTCGATTCCACTTAGAAGGGTAGAAGATGGCATCTTTTCCGCCTCACCTTATGCGTCCTTCATCTCAAGAGTACCTAACGCAAAGGAGAAAACATGCAAGCACATCAAATAACTAATAAACGGAGGAAATAAGAAAGACCAGTGCAAGAAAAATAGAGGACACGTACATGCGTCAACTACAGTATTCGATACGAGTGTCGATAGGCAAATAGCCCTAGGAATCCTCTCATCAAACCAAGAAGTGAATAGTGCAGGAAAAGTCTCCACTAGTAAGGCGTCATGACCACCATAGGGGACTAGTTTCTTCTTCTGCTTCGCTTCTGCTTCTAAAACCCGCATTACTCTTAAGGTATGGGCAGTCTGATGAACCATCCTTCAAAACCCTCGTACTTCTATCAGCTCAACATGAAATGCCCGAAGGATCTCTTTCTTGGTAACAACAAGGTTTTCCAATCTCTTCACAACAGCAAATCTCTTCAGACGAGAGACATCAATGTCGGTTTTAGAAGCCTCAACATCAGGACTCTCGTCGAGAAGCTAACCCGGTATGTTGAAGGTCTCGTCTAAGGCGTCAAAAGTCATATCTGTAAAACCAGTTGGCTTGTGAATGACTCCCCTAGTCGAAGATTAAGAAACAGCTCGTTCAGTCCTCCATTTCCTAATCGAAGAGGTCGAGCTTCTCCCCGCTCCGCTCGAGACCACTCCGAAAAAGGGTTTTTGCAATATCTGACTAATGGACTGGCCAAAAGCATCCCCAAAAAACTGTTTGATAAACTGCATGTATAAATCAGAAAGCTCGCCGAGACAATCGCCAGACAGCACTATGAACATTGAGCCAGTATAGTAAAACCGATGTTCGAACCAACACTGCCGCAACACCCCCATCAATGGTTTAATATTCTTGAAGTTAATATACCGAGGGATATGTTGGCCGAACCCTATAAAGCATCCTAGTTGGTTAGGATAATACGACTCAAAGCTTAAAACACCCTTTGACCGAAAAGGGATCAATCGGCATCTCATGGAAATAAAAAATTCTAAAGCTCTTCACATCAATTTAACATGCCCCAAAGAGTGTTTATCAGTTGCATCCAAACGCTTGGATGTAGACAAAAATGTATATTCCGTCAAACTATCCCTCCCAATTACACTTTTCTCGAACACATGTTTTGCCTTAACAGGCCTGAAGGCTTTTCTTGCAGATATACTTACGTCAGACCTAGCATCGGGCAGTCCGCCGGCCAGTTGTAGCATCGAGGGAAAATAAGAAGTAGAAAAGATGGGAGGCATGACTGGTGTATACATATATTCTATATGGAGCCCTAACCATGTATAAAGATAGTGAAGTGGACCACACACTCGGCAATTCCCAACGGGTCTCCCCTGATGAATCGACCCATACATCGATGGATATGGACATATAAGTGAATACCTATAACATGCTTCATCCCATGAGCCATGAAATCCTCCATATAGAAAACTTCTGGTCTAATCTGCCCGATTGGGTCCGACGAACAAGCAAAATGGCAAATCCACAATTCACATGAAAGCACTCAAAAACGTATCCTTATCAAAGTCTTCTGATTTGAATAACCTCTTAAGATATTTCTCGTACCAAGGCAAATGCACAGGCATGACATCTTCAACTCTCATCTCTTTTATGCTCCTCTTTTTATTCTTTTTCTGGGAAGGCAAAGGCGAAGCAACCTTAGGGAAAGGACTTCTGATATTCAACCAGTCCATCCTCAATTGGATCCGCTCAACATCCACGGAGAGAATAATCCAATCTCAAAAACTAACTATGCTGCTTGGGACACCCAGTGTATTCCTGCAAACTATCGCATGATATGTGCGGAATAGATTGCGGCAGGAAGGTCCTGTTGGAGATAGTGCCCTCAGAGTCAATTATTGGATCACAGGCACGTGATTGCAATGATTGAGGGAGGACCTATCCCAGTAGGACAGTCTTACTCAAGATGATATTATGCTATCTGGTTTATCTTTATCATCGTGTACTGCTTTAGGTGACCTTACAAGTCACTATTACACGTTGATAGAACCCCTAGGATTCTTGTTTGACTACCAGCAGTATGAGGGCGATCATATACGTAAGAGCCGGAGTCTATAAGCACATCCTTAAAAGGTCCCTAGTCATGGGAGTTTCGAGACTGGGCATCGATACTCCATTAGTAGACTAGTGTATACAGTCGAGACCCCGACGAGGGGCGGTGGCCGGTCTCACAAGCCACTGGTGTCAGTTGGTTCACCTAAGATGTATACAGGTGCTCATTGGGTTATGAGTACACCGGACAGGACTCGCCGGGAACCTGCTAGTTGGGATTATACCAGACGTCAGATAGCAGTTCCCTGGTGACATGTGTACAGATTAGTTCATCGACCTGAGATCGTCATTTGTCTCGTGTGAGTTCCCACTGTGCTTTGATTACTACCCTACCACGGCTCAAAGGAGTCGTGTAAACAGGTTTTAGTTGGGTACAGTCCCGAACCATATGGAGGCAGCGAGCGGATCTGTAGGGGTTCGTCTCTCCTGGTATTGGGGGTGAGGTCACGCTGTGTCTAGGAGAGCCATTACACAAAGCCCTCGGCCGAGGCAGGAGATTTACTGGTAGGTATTACAGTAGTATCTCAGGGTGTTCTGGGTTACACTCCGACACGACTTGTACCGCTTTTGGGGGTCTGACTTTTACCAACCCCCTAGACCCGCCATGCGATACTCATAGAAGAACGGACCGGACTGTACGGATATTGTCACTGACAGGCTCAGTAGGGTGTCAGGATGAGTTCGCTCATCGACGTCCCTTTTGGTCAATAGCTGGTAGCCCGTCACGTATGGCTAATACCTCTGACGTGCTAGTGGTTAAATCCACAGCCATAGTATTGACAAGTCTTTAAAGTCCCCCACACACAGACAGTTACTCAAGTTTCGGGCGAAACGCTGTAGAGGCCGTATGGAGATATGGCAGGGTTCGATCAGATACGTGCGGTATTGCACGGATCGTGATCGGACGGTTTTTACTAGCCGGCTTTGGCTTAAGCCGGATCCTAGTATTAGACAGTGTAGATTTTGTCTCTTTGCATTTGTGTTCAGTGGGAATACAAATGAGGGCATGTATATGCAGTAGCGGGGTTTTCCCGTAATTTATTACGGGATCAGTTTTCTGAAGTTGCCAGTTTGCATTCCGTTCCGGCCGGTTTTCCTTTGTTCTTTCGCGGCCGGACTTTCCGATGGAGGGGGTTATTTGCAAATTTGCAAATAACATTTGTGGAGGGGGGTTTCTTGCATTTGTGGCTTCTATCATCATGAGATGCTTTATACATCATTTCTTTGTGATTGGAGTTGATCTTGATTTAGATTTGACCTTGTTATCATTGCCCATGGATGTGGTCACCCTCTACTTTTCCTACCATGACCTCCCTTCTTGCTTTAGTTTTTCCTCTCCTCATTTTTCCTTAAAGGGGGACCGGCCACATTAGGGAAGAAGAGAAAAAAATGAGAGGTTCATTTTTGGATGAAGGAAATTTTATCATCTCATTTTTTTCCATGCTTCACAACTACACCTTCCTCCTCTCCAAAGTTCATTCTCATCTCCAACATCAAAGGCAACTTCATAAACCCCAAGAGACAAGGTTCTACACTACAGCCTACAGTACCCTTGGACGCGTCGGCTAGCCAACTTCGCGTCCGAGTTGCCTCGGTCCAGAGGTGGAAGCCCATAAAAGAATCCGGCTACGTGGTGCCCTTTCCGACGAGGAGGTGACGGACGGAGACTCTGCGGGAGATTAGAGTGGAGACGAAGACCGAAGGACACGGATCGCTCAGTATAGCTCTCTTCCCTTCTCTTGATAGCTAGGATTAGGTTAATGGTTACGATCCGGGTATACTGTCCGCGGTAGCGCCGGTTAAAGTTAAGAAAAATTTTTGATTCCGCATTTTGGCCTCGAGTAGAAGGCCGGGGCGCTACATGGTATCAGAGCCACGCCATTAACTTAGCCTAGCTTGCTCTAACATGTTTGGAACTCTATCGAACAAAAATCCCCAAAAACCGTATTTTCATTTGCACAGTTTTCTGTCGAAATTTTTTTAGCTCTAAAAATTTTTCAGGTTGTTGCAGAATACTGTGCATGGAAATCTAAGGAATCTGTGAAAATTTGGTCGCGAGATCTCACCATACCGCCGCGGAACCACGGCCAAACCCATGCTTGGGCCACGGTTCCGCCGCGCTTTTGACTTGTCAACGCACCAAATTTTTCCAGTGGGCTTTTGGGTTGGAAATGGGGGTTTTGGGATATTCTTTTTGGGCCCAGATTTTCTGTAAGTGCTACAGTACTGCTTGGGGCCCACTTCGGTGAATTTGTTCGATCGGATATTTTAAACATGCCAGTTCACAGTATTTACATTATATCTGCGACCGTGAATGTCATTTGATCGGTAAATCCTGTCTAACTGCTATAGCCCGGTTAGACGGATTTGCGAACGTGACCTTCACGTTGATGTTCTGTGTTGTGCTGTGATGTTGCGGATCGGTCGTGGGAGATAGCCTGGTTGCAGTGGTAGTACAGTTTTGTCTTATATGTACATTTGATATTGAGGGGCGAGCGTCCGACATGTGGACTGCCGTCACTGCCTGTTTGTATTATTCTTTTGGGGCATAACCGGGTCGAGGTCGATGTACCCGTTGTATGTATATTTTACTTTCTGTACTAGGATTACCCCGCGGAGGGGTGCACGGATAGCCGGGTTCTAGATGGCAACGGGCCAGCATCTCATGGCATTGAGACGGATGGGGCTTTACTCTAGAATTGGAGGGCTCTTCACCGCACTCGTAGGGGGTATAGGTTGACCCAGGAGGGGTGCCCAAGTTACCGGATTCCGTGAAGTGCTGGGTGGTCCATTCACGTTGCTGAAGGGGGCTGCCTCGCTTTAGGTTTTGGTGGTAACTTGCCGCGCCCGTAGGGGTCTGGTTTTTATTGCACAGGCTATCCACACGACCAGGGGAACGTCGGATTTCAGTAGCGGCTCTATGAAACCCGGGGATCCCAGATATCTGTATTATTCTGTGATGCTGTACATTTCTGTGATGTTGCATTTTATCACGCCTTGAGCGAATATTATATATTGATATATATACTAGTAGATGTTGTATATGTTTTGCATCCGCGCTAGTCCAGTCCCCGCTCTGTTGTTAGTTAAGTAACCTAACGGGTGATGACGGGACCCAGTGGCGAATGCGGATGGCATATACGTACATCATTATTTTCGTTCTTTTGTGGTGTGATCAATTGATGGGACTGCATTGATTCGGATCAATGCAAGCTAAACAAACCTATTCTGATGTTGTTGGAACATTTTTCAAAAAGCTTTTATTGCAAGGACGTTCTCTTTTGTTTTGCATCGTGGTATTCAGTTGGAATATCCCGCTCCTCAGTCGACGAGGCAAGGGCCGAGATCCCTTCACCGGGAGTGACCCCTTGGACAAAAGTTTGCGTCAGGACAATAACTTCACTATAGCCGATTACTTTTGCTTTGCATCGTGGTATTCAGTTGGAATATCCTGCACCTCATTCTACGGGGAAAGAGCCGAGATCTCTTCACCGGGAGTGACCTCTTTAGCAAAGGTTTTCGCCACTATATTTTTATAAAAAACTATGCAGTTCCTTCAACGATATCAACTTCATTACGTTAAAGGTTTTTCGCCAAAAACCAACCGTAGCCCTCCATCATTTCAGATTAGTATTGCTTAGTATTCGTGCTACGTATGTCGTGCATTGCCGAGATGTAGTGTTCGGTAGCACTGTAATGCTTTTCTGTCGCATGGATAAGTGGATTGGTTAGGACAGTCATACGGTTATGTTGGCATTGTCAAGGACTCGTACGGGTGGGTTTAATGCAATCAAGATAATGACGGGTTGAACTTGACTAGGACGCTTTGATATGTTGGCATTGTCAAGGTTACTTGGGTCCTAGGGGTAAAAACATACATCGGGAGTTTCTAAAGAAACTGAAACTTGCCAGGCATGATCATACCTTCTGGAGTGTGATGACTTGAGTGGATTCCGTCAAGTTATCATGCGATGATAGTTGGATCCCGATTCCTACTGATGAGTTGGTTTACTCCTCGGGTGATCCCGACTAATTCTTCTTTCAGGTTTGGAGAAGAATTTGAGGTTACAGTGGGAGGTTTCTAATTAGATAAAGTGATAACCATTCTGATCTAGGTTAGAGTGCACGCTGAGTATTTCTTTTCTCTCTCTCTTTGGCAGCGACCATTGACCCGACCCTAGACTATGACTCAGTGACCAAGTTGACCGAACCTTCTTAACACTGGCTTTTGGATTGTCAGAGTTGTGGAACTCATTGCCACTCCTACTTTTACCCTTTTCTCCGAGACACCCCGTATTACTACGAACGTCCACTTCCATTTGACAAAACCATCGTATGGTTATATACGAACTCGAAGGAATTCGAGGATGGTTTCTGGTTCTGGAGAAAACGAATAGGATTATTCAGTTGTCTTTTCCTTTTACCTTCTCTCAGGTTGCGAGTACTCCTTAGCTTAGGAGATAGTATACCTATTACGCAAATTGGATAGTCTTCTTCCAAACCTTAGGCTGGTGCCGAACGGTGGGGAATGAAGAAAACCAATTAGCCTAAACGGTGTACAGAAGGTATTAAGTTAAGACAAAGAAAGTGATTAGTAAGAGGGCAAAGTAAAATGCGACTGCTATTCACGACCAAACCAAGTATTTCTTCGCCAATCCTAAATCACCTTTGTATTTCTCCAGGACACTCCGTATCACTACGAAGATCCCAAGTTTATTGGATAATCCATCGTATGGTTATATACGAACTCGAAAGGAACTTGTTCCAGTTCGGGGATGGATCCTGGTTCAGGAGAAATAGGAATAAGGTTCATTCGGTTGTCTTTTATCTTCACTTTCTCTCGCATTGCGAGTGCTCCTAGGATTAGGACAGTAAACCCATTATGCTTATTGGATAGTCTTCTTCCAAACCATAGGCTGGTGCCGAACGGTAGGGAAGGAAGAAAACCATTTGGCCTAAAGGGGTGTACAGAAGGTAATGACTAAAGACATATAAAGAGATTTGGAGAGATGGCAAAGAATTATACGGTTACAGTTGTGAATCTGGATAATGGAAGAGGCATTACTAGGAATACCGGGATACCCCATCGAAACATTTCAATGTTTCAGTTTCACTGTGTACTGTTAAAAGAAAACTGATTTCCCGATTAGACACTTGCTCCAGGGTATGTATTTACCAGGTATGATTCTCACATCTTTATGGTTTTACAGATGATGAGTGGGAGTAAGTTATTTGGAATAAGGTGATCATCCTCATTATATCGGATTCGTTGTAATTGGTGATATTTGAGGAAGTCACCTGGGTTGTTTGCCGGACGGCAAATATTTGGTTTTGAATATCCGTTGTTATGCACCAATTTCAAATTGATATATCTGTACGTCTATTTTTATAGAGTGAGAGATACCTTTTTGAAATTATGTCTATGACATTTACCTATATCAGTGGATGGTTAGGTAAGGAGCATTGAACAGCGGTGTAATTCTTCTTAACCATAAGTACAGTTTTCAACCTACGACACACAGTAAATGAGTTATTTAGACTCAGGGGACTTGTACAGAGTATTGTATATTGTCCAGTGTCCATTAGGACAGAGGGGTTGGTCCTCGTACTATATTCTGTTTATTTATGACTTCTCTAGTTCTTAGACATGTATTTCGTAGAAATGCAAGGTCTAAGTTTTGAGGAGTTATAGGTATAAGAATAGAGTAGAGAACCAGGTATTGCAAGTATCGGGATTCTTCAAGGTGATCGAAGATGTAGATACTTATGGATGGTATTCAGTTAATAGTAATGATTAAAAGAACCAGCTTCTCTTTCAGGTTACTCATAATTGGAAGTACTCCTAAGTTGAGTAACGCTGATCGGCCTCCTTCCATTTAGTTGACATGCACAGGAGACAGGTGCATGATTTGAATCTGGTTCAATTAAATCAGTGCCTCTGTTTCTGTATTGGATATAGAACAGTTCATATCTTGACATTGTTAGGATACGGGGAGTTGTCTGGCTTATGCTTAAAACCAGACTCCGGATAACTCTAGGCACGTTTCTGTAATGGCTGTTTGTGGGTTGACCCAGGCTATGACGAGAGTTGATTTTCTACCATCTGCAAGATCAATAGTGATATTGTTCTTGACTCGCCACAGTTTTATTAAAAATGGATTTTTTTTTTCAGAAAACAGTAGTGGGAGTATGGTAGAACTGGAAACGATTCCAGAACCGCAAACGATTACTGGAGATTTGATAAGAACCTAAAGATTAAATCTGGTTTGACATTCCATTAGCCACTCCGCAAATATGGTGGGTAACCTCAGGCACCCGAGAGGTACTCCGGTAGCCTCAAGGACGGTGACAGGGAGGTTCTTGTTTACCCAGACTTGCCATTGCTGTTGTTCCAGACTGTGAGACCCGGCAGGAGGATGAGTATAGCGTCCTTCTAAACTAGCTTTAGAGGTGTATGTCTATATGACTCTGCCAGAGGGTTGTCGTAGTCAGTGGGAGCAGCGGAAGCATTAGTGGATATCAGGCTTATGTCTATTTATAGACTAAAGCAGATATAGCGGAGATAGATCATCTATTTCTGATGTGACAGTCATAGGTTTGACTTTATCAGAATAGGGGATGAATCTGTTAAGAAGGTAGTAGGGTGTGATGTCCTGGTATTTGATGACATACACAGAGTAGGAAGTGATATTCCTATACTACGATCGGTTATACTTTGGTTGTCACACAGTAGTTTCTCCACATAGGAATTGGATCTTATATCGTACATTTTGGTTACTAGATCTATGGTTTTAGATCTAGATTTGGGTGGTTTCCCAATCTGGGTACTTAGACAGCATTCTATGAGTATTTAGAATGGACGACTCCTGGCATGGTAGTATACCTGCAGGTGATGGAGTCACCTTCTCTAAAGGTGTTTTACAGACTAAAGGGGAGAGGGATGTGCATGATTGGCAGATCACTTGCTTAGGCAATTGAGTCAATCATGAAATGTCAAGTACCACACCAGATGTTGTTCTTGCAGTAGATGCAATAAGTTGATATTGATCCAATCCTGGAGAAACAATCGGAAGCAGTTTTAGAACATAAGTGGATGTTCTAGGGATATGATAACAGCATTCTCCTTCGGGAGACAGTTATCATTCCATGCTTCCAAAGTGACCTTGATGACAGAGAGGTTGTCAGAGTTGTAGTTTTCCTTCTGACGAGGGGCAGTATTTTGGACAGATGGTCCAGGTGGATACTGAGGGAAGGTATGGCACAGGATACTGATTAAGTTCAGTTGACCATACAGTCTAAGAAGTTTGGATTTGGAGTTCATTTATGAGCTAGGTCCCATCAGATATCTAGACACATTCTAAGACAGGTATTGCTCATTTCGTGAGATGGCTTTCTCCGTGAACTTGAGATAAAGAGAGACATAGAAAGAAACACCACAACGGATCCACTCACTGAGGCTATTCCTCGAACGCAATAGTTTCGCAAACGAGCTTTGTGAGACTGACTAGTAGAGGAGTTGGATGTTCGGTATCACACGGGCTGTGAGTATGCGACATCGCAATAATTAGCCTTGAGTGTAAGTGGGAGATTGTTGGAGATAGTGCCCTCAGAGTCAATTATTGGATCACAGGCACGTGATTGCAATGATTGAGGGAGGACCTATCCCAGTAGGACAGTCTTACTCAAGATGATAGTATGCTATCTGGTTTATCTTTATCATCGTGTACTGCTTTAGGTGACCTTACGAGTCGCTATTACACGTTGATAGAGCCCCTAGGATTCTTTCTTGACTACCAGCAGTATGAGGACGATCATATACGTGAGAGCTGGAGTCTATAAACACATCCTTAAAAGGTCCCTAGTCGTGGGAGTTTCGAGACTGGGCATCGATACTCCATTAGTAGACTAGTGTATACAGTCGAGACCCCGACGAGGGGCGATGGCCGGTCTCACAAGCCACTGGTGTCAGTTGGTTCACCTAAGATGTATACAGGTGCTCATTGGGTTATGAGTACACCGGACAGGACTCGTCGGGAACCTGCTAGTTGGGATTATACCAGACGTCAGATAGCAGTTCCCTGGTGACATGTGTACAGGTTAGTTCATCGACCTGAGATCGTCATTTGTCTCGTGTGAGTTCCCACTGTGCTTTGATTACTACCCTACCACGGCTCAAAGGAGTCGTGCAAACAGGTTTTAGTTGGGTATAGTCCCGAGCCACATGGAGGTAGTGAGCGGATCTGCAGGGGTTCGTCTCTCCCGGTATTGGGGGTGAGGTCGCGCTGTGTTTAGGAGAGCCATTACACAAAGCCCTCGGCCGAGGCAGGAGATTTACTGGTAGGTATTCCAGTAGTATCTCAGGGTGTTCTGGGCTACACTCCGACACGACTTGTACCGCTTTTGGGGGTCTGACTTTTTACCAACCCTCTAGGCCCGCCATGCGATACTCATAGACGAACGGACCGGACTGTACGGATATTGTCACTGACAGGCTCAGTAGGGTGTCAGGATGAGTTCGCTCATCGACGTCCCTTTTGGTAAATAGCTGGTAGCCTGTCACGTATGGCTAATACCTCTGACGTGCTAGTGGTTAAATCCACAGCCATAGTATTGACGAGTCTTTAGAGTCCCCCACACACAGACAATTACTCAAGTTTCGGGCGAAACGCTGTAGAGGACGTATGGAGATATGGCAGGGTTCGATCAGATACGTGCGGTATTGCACGGATCGTGATCGGACGGTTTTTACTAGCCGGCTTTGGCTTAAGCCGGATCCTAGTATTAGACAGTGTAGATTTTATCTCTTTGCATTTGTGTTCAATGGGAATACAAATGCGGGCATGTATATGCAATAGCGGGGTTTTCCCATAATTTATTACGGGATCAGTTTTCTGAAGTTGCCAGTTTGCATTCCGTTCCGGCCGGTTTTCCTTTGTTCTTTCGCGGCCGGACTTTCCGATGGAGGGGGTTATTTGCAAGTTTGTAAATAACATTTGTGGAGGGGGGTTTCTTGCATTTGTGGATTCTATCATCATGAGATGCTTTATACATCATTTCTTTGTGATTGGAGTTGATCTTGATTTAGATTTGACCTTGTTATCATTACCCATGGATGTGGTCACCCTCTACTTTTCCTACCATGACCTCCCTTCTTGCTTTAGTTTTTCCTCTCCTCATTTTTCCTTAAAGGGGGGCCGGCCACATTAGGGAAGAAGAGAAAAAAATGAGAGGTTCATTTTTGGATGAAGGAAATTTTATCATCTCATTTTTTTCCCATGCTTCACAAATACACCTTCCTCCTCTCCAAAGTTCATTCTCTTCTCCAACATCAAAAGCAACTTCATAAACCCCAAGAGACAAGATTCTACACTACAACCTACAGTACCCTTGGATGCGTCGGCTAGCCAACTTCGCGCTCGAGTTGCCTCGGTCCAGAGGTGGGAGCCCGTAAAAGAATCCGGCTACGTGGTGCCCTTTCCGACGAGGAGGTGACGGACGGAGACTCTGCGGGAGATTGGAATGGAGACGAAGACCGAAGGACACGGATCGCTCGGTATAGCTCTCTTCCCTTCTCTTGATAGCTAGGATTAGGTTAATGGTTACGATCCGGGTATATTGTCCGCGGTAGCGCCGGTTAAAGTTAAGAAAAAATTTTGATTCCGTATTTTGGCCTCGATTAGAAGGCCGGGGCGCTGCCGTGGTGCAACAGGTCCAACATAGGGTTTGTCAGAATCATCAGTCCTAAACAGAAAAGTATCATGTGGTATGCACTCGTCGTAGATATCTCCCATCAAGGGAAGCTTGAACCAGTCTCTGATGAAGGAGGTGTAAGGATGCCGTGCTCGCCTACACGAGTTCAAGGACACAGCAGAATTGACAAGCAAAAAATACTAGGGAGTAAACATCCTCACCCGAGAAAATATCCATAGAAACAAAGCTTACAAACTATAAAATGCTAAAACAAGGAGATACTACGTTTGTGTCGCGTTGTCCACCTCTCCTTGGACTCTGGCTAAGCTCTGAGTGCTCCGGATCATGCTTGGTCGCCAGCCAACTTTGCCGAAAATGATCCACGTGAGGGTCCCCTAATGCTAGCTCCAACTTCATCAAATGAAGCAACTCTCATTTTATGTTTGCTAGACATCAAATGAAAAGGATGTAGAATACAAAAAATGAACTCTCAATCTTTCTCCTCTCTATTTTTGCTCTCTACTTCTCATCTCTTTTCTTCTTGCTTTGGATGAGAGAAAAAGTATATGGTTAGAATGAATGAATACTCTCATATTCTCCTCATAAAACCATATTATTTATTTTACATCCACTTGTCATTTAAGAAGAGAATGAGTGCCACCTTGCATCCACCTCATCACTTGACATACAAAAAGAGAAAATAATATATAAATATATGTATATTAAATATAATTATATAAAAGCTCATGGCATGTAACCATGCATGCACATAACATGTGACATAACATAAAAGAGAGAGAAAATAATAATAACATAATAATACTAGTTTATATGCACTATCATATATAAATAATATTATTAAATTAACACTTGATTTAATGATCCGGTTCAATCATAAACCAGATAGTATTATTACTTGTCCAATTAATGTTGGACATCGGTGCCCTCAAGGCAATTATCGTAATTGTAGGAAGGCAATTACTGAATTCATGAGGACCTATATAGAGAATAGTCTTACTCAAGATGATAGTATTATCTAGTTTGTCTTTATCTGTCATGTATATACATATTACTAGTTATCACGTATCTCTAATGCATGAGATAAAGCCAATAGGATCTTTGCTTGACTACCAGAATTATAATAGGGATCATTATAGTAGGGCTTGTTAGTTTATAAGCACATCCTTAAATGTCCCTAGTCGTAGGAGTTTTGAGACTGGGCATCGATACTCCAGTTTAGACTAGTATATACGTTTCATGACCCTGTACGGGGCGATGGCTAATCTCATAGCCATTGGTGTTTGACACCGATGTTTGTATACATGTGCTCATTGGATGAGTTACACTGGACAGACTCGCCGAGAACTCCTAGTTGGTGTTATACCAATGTTAGATAGCAGTTCTCTGGTGGCATGAGTACAGGGTAGTCCCCAAACCTAAGATCGCTATAGTGTCTTGTGTGTATCCCACTGTACTTAGATTACTACCCTCCTATGGATCTACTAAGTCGTGAAAACAGGTTTTAGTTGGGTATAGTCCTTAAGCACATGAAGGCAGTGAGCGGTCGAGGGAATTCGTCACTCCTGGTATTGGGAGTCGATATCGTGCTATATAGAACACGACTATAACTAAATGTCCGTGACCATGGCAGTAGAGATAAACTGGTAAGTGTTACCAGTTGTATCTCTTTGGTTATGAGCCCTTTGTCAGCATGACTTATCGGGTTATTGGAGGTCTGACAAATTCCATCCCCCAGACCCGGTATGCGATACTCTTGATGAGGAGACCGGACTGTATGGTGACTATCATTTATAGACTTTGTCGGGATTGAATGAGTTTGCTCGTCAACCTGCCTTTATCTTGTTCATACATGGGTACCCGTTACGTATAGCTAGTGCCACTGACGAGCTTGTGGGTAAACCCGAGAAGTGGTTGAATCTGAAAGTATTTCAAATTCAATTGGATACGATCCTATATAACCTACTGCCAGCGTATTGACAGGTCTTTAGAGTCCCGCAACGAAAGTGCCTGCTCAGGCAAAACACGATGTGACGTGCGTATAGGAATACATGCATGAGTTTGATAAAAAAATGTATATTGGATATACGCGTTCAATCGGACGACTGTTATACTAGCCGGTTTAAAAGCCTAAATATCAGATCAAGTGTTGACTTGATAACCGTATTTATGAATATCAACTCTTGTGTTTAACACGTGAGCCTACATGGGTTTTACTTTATATGTACTTAGTGCTCACATACTTTGCATATGAACGCTCACATGTTCAACATGTAGGAGCCCGTATGTGTTTTAGTTTATATGTATTCAGCGCTCACATGCTTTACATGTGAGCGCTCACGTGTTCAACACATGGGGCTTATATCATAGGATTTTTAATCCTTAATGAAGCCGGAGGCCACATGCTTTCCATGTGAGCGCTCACGTGGATATCACGTGGAAGCCAAGTCATAGGATTTAATTCTCCTTGAAGCCGGCGGTCACTTGCTTTGCATGTGAGCGCTCATGTAGATATCATGTAGGAGGGTTTCGTTTCATATTTTCTTTTCTTCTCTTTCCCTTTTTTTATAAGGGAACAAATGCCTCCCAATGTTGCTTTCACGTGCCTTGCACGTGAATGCAACGGTGTCAGCCTTACAACCATTGGATCACCTAGGGGAATGGGAGAGTCGAACCGATCCCATCATACCCTATAAATAGAGCCTTTGTCTGTAAAGTAACTACTATTTCTTCATCTTCTTTGTTGAGTTTTCTTTTTCTTGAGAATTTAATTCTCATTCAGAGCTTAGTTCATTGCTCTCAAAAATTCTTTTGAACAAAGTCGACTCTGCCAAAATTTTTGGTAAGGATCATGAACAGAGCTTTGCTCTAAAAATATTTTGGGCATTATCGGATTTTAAATTCATCAGAGTATAACTCCTAATCTTGAACCGATCCCTTGGAGATCTAAAAAATGGTTTTTTTATGTGGATCATAGATCTCGATGTCCAGATCGAAGGTTTTGGATCGATGGACATTCTTGAATTTATCATTGATTTTCTTCTCAGGGATTTACTCTGTTGCCAATCTTGACATTTTGAGGATTTCTGGAATTTAATTCCATTGTTCAACCCACGAGCTTCCCAAGTAGGAACTCTGGGATTTAATCCCACTATTATTTTCTCATTTGTAGAGCTTAACTCTGATTCGATGTTTTGGAAAGTTTCCCTTATTAGGAATTTTGGGAATTTTATTCCATTTAATTTTGTTTTGTTGTTCTTGAATATACATATTTTTCATTTTAAGGTTTTAATCCCTATCTCTGGATGTGAAAAAAATTTATTAAAAAGGACCCACTTTTTGGGATATTATGAGTCTAACTCCATCTGCTTATTTAATAATAATCCTTTTTTATTCCCATTATAGGCACATGTTTCATCATTACTGAGCCGCCACTTTGATTTCATAGGGTCTACTATCTTTGGGGCTAGCAGTTCCACAAAATGAACTCACGTCTTTTTGCTGGTGGTTACTTTGTCCTTTTTCGGGTACAATGGCTTCAATTCCTTTCTTCCCTTACACCCGTTCAGAAGTTGCTTTCCCCCAGTCGCCTTTAGATGAGGAAGTGATGGTTATGATCAAAAGACATGACAGGAATGAAGAGAGTCTTCTCTTATAGGGGACCTGGTACGGTCATATCATGAGGGGCTTCCGTAGCTTCACCTATAGGGAACCAATAGAGCCTATCCATTCAATTCAGCATACGGAGCATCCGCGTATTGCTTATTCAATGGAAGCGGTTAACTGGACACTTGAAGGCCGGCTTGAGCTATCGTCAGCGGGGGTACCCAACCAACCTCCAGTAGCTATTGACAATCTAGGGCACCAGATATATCAAGGAGAAGCTCGGCCCTAGTGGCAGGTCTATAAGATAGGCGTTACTCCACGGCAACCAGTGGGCTATCTCCATTAGGCATGCTATATTTTCTCTGCACAACGATCACGGTTACAGAAGGTTGGTCTGTACCAGGAAGTGTATGTTTCACTGTTTTATTATCATGCTCCCCACGTCTGGTGGATTAAGGCTTTTGTGAACTAATGGAATCTCCCCACCCATACATTTCTATTGGGGGATCGGGAGGTTTCCATTTCACTGGAAGAATTCCTGGAAGTTTTCGGACTGCCGATCAAGGGAGAGCTTTAGGAGGAGCTGCTACCTCCGGATGAGTATGTTTTTGCCATAGCGCCAGCTATGAGAGAGGGCCTAACGACCGAGAATGTTGTTCAGCATAAATATCCAGGCTTGATCAAGATATTAAATATTTGTGAGAGCCTATTTGTGTCATCTGAAGGGCAAGGAATCAGCTTCGGAGATTTCATCGCTCGCTTCCTTCGTGCCAATGTCTTTTCTAAGAAGGCCCCGAAATTTGCAAGAATTGAAGATCCCTTTGGGTTTGGCCTGGAGAAACTACCGGCCAATGAGGAGGACTTGCCAAAGTTCTATATTCTAAGCACGTCGTCCATAGCCTTTAAGTAGATTGATGCTCCTGGAATAGATGAGGAAATGTTCTTCACAGGTTTCATCAGTCTCTGGCTTAGTTGGTTTGTGATTCCTATGCATCGACGCTTTATAAAGGCATCTATCTTCTACCCTGCTCACCGCATAGCCGAAGCAGCACGTCTAGCTATCAGTGTTGCAGGATTATCTCATTTGTATCATGTCTTAAGCACCGCTGCCAACACTTCGAGTCCGTGCGTAGACCCCGTAAACTTCTCTCTCCATTACTTCACGTCTTGGATTGAGATGCACATATTAGGTGCATTTGCTGTGCACCAAAGGCCTACTTTTTACGAGTCCTATACTTTTTCGCGAATTATGAAGTTAGTTGATACTTCTGCTCCCGATCCAACACAGTTGGAGGCTTTGCGTGTGCTGCTCTGCCCGTACTCGAATGAAAGTGGTATGGTTTTCACCGAGCAAGTTCTTTCTATGCCAACAGAGGCCATATAGTAGCTGTTTGACGTGCTAAAAAAGGAAACTCCGGCCCTAAAGCATAAGGAGATCACGCAACTTTATTCTATCAGACCTACTTATTTAATATTCCGATTGGATGACATCGTACTATTCATGTGATACAACCCACACCATTTCTCCCAACAGTTGGGTTATGATCAAGGCGTTCCCCTCGAGGCATTTTTGGTTGAGCCCGCTGCCATGCTAGAGATTGCCCATGATGTCATTCATCACTTCATACGTCTAAACACTGGTTATCATTTTATGATCCCTGAGCCTGATTACATTCCAAGGCTTTTGGGTCCTTATAAGGGCTGGTATCGGCATAGGGTAGGTCTAATCATTATGGAGGAAAAACGGGCGCTACTTGAGTATAGGGTCTCCATGCCTGCCCATACTGTTGACGTCCTGTTACGACCACGATCGGTCATCCGTCCACTTTTAAGGGAGAGTGGTGTAGTGGTTATTCCGAAGGCTCCTCCAGCAGTGTCGGCTCTTCGTGCAGCAGGAGTGCCAATTCGCACCGAACCTGATGTAAAGACTAAGGGCACCGGAAAGGAAGTGGCATTATCTGAGTCAGATCCTGAAGCTGAGATCGGGCAACGCCGTCCAAAGATGCTAAAGGGGAGGAAACGTTCCTCTACAAGCATTAGCTCAGGTCCCAAAAAGAAAAAGAAATCCGACGTGGGTCTGATTGATGCACTTCTCGAGCCTGAGTCTCATGATCCTGATGGTGATGGCATGCCTAAACATGAACCGGACGATGGCTTTATCTTCCCAGACACGTCTACTGAGGAGGCTTCTCAGCTCACTGAAGCCCTTAAAAGGTCGCAAGATGAGG
Organism: Agapanthus africanus; assembly: GCA_030015575.1. Classification (NCBI taxonomy): domain Eukaryota; kingdom Viridiplantae; phylum Streptophyta; class Magnoliopsida; order Asparagales; family Amaryllidaceae; genus Agapanthus; species Agapanthus africanus. The sequence goes on from CM057339.1 coordinate 393,251,955, forward strand.
CCGCGGACGTACGTCCTAAAAAGACTCACGTTTTTTATGGGACGTTGATCCACCCTCTGTCGCGCTGCCGACGGCCCCTTTAACATTGGCAGAGGAAAGGGATTTGAAACGACCAGTATCAGCTACTTCTAAAGATGAAGCTGCTCAGAAAGCAGGTAAAACTCCTTCTTCAATTGAAGCTCGGCGGGCGTGGCTAACAAGAAAAGAGAAACAACTTGAGGAAGCTATACTCCAAGATCCTTGGCACATTGGTATATATATTTTCTTGTTCTTTAGAAGATGACCTATATTTTCCTCGTCCTTACATTGTCTTTTTCTTCTGCAGGAATTTCTGTGGCGGACACGATTTCGAGCCAACAACATGTCCTGAAAACTCCTGCAATGGCTTTGATTCCTTCGGCTGAAGCTTACGAACCATCGACGAACTCCATAGATATTATTGATGGTGTGCCCGAAGATACGGGGGATGTTCCTGACCCTGCTGTTCCTTTGGCCCAGAGTGGGAGAAGCATCGAAGGTAATCTTATCTTCTATTTCTTTTCATTTGATGATCTCTCAGTATGCCTAACTCTCTCTTATGGTGTTTTCAGAGTTGCAGGAATTAGCATACTCTATATTGGATCGTTCCCCGGAGGAGACCTTCTCACGTCTATTTGGTATGGCAGCCCCGCATATGATACCTCCCCAGTGTATCATCCTCTTTTCTGGACATGGTTGGTATCTTTTTATCTTTTTTTATTATACTTTCTGATGCGATACTGATGTGTTTGTTTAACTGCAGTCTTGCAGGCCGATGACGAATTCGAGATCTTGGATGAACCTGGGGATCTCCAAGATTTGCCCTTTGTGACTGTGGGTGAGTGACGCCTTGGTCCTCGTATTCTTTTCTTTATCTCCTATCTTGGAGATGCGTCTAACCTTCCTTTGTTTTCCTTATTTTGATACAGTTCTGCCGGCCTCGACCCCATTCGATTCTCATGTTCGTATGCCCGAAGGTCTTTACGCAAGACGTATGTTTGAAAAGATGGCGAGGAACAGCTTACGCTCGTGGGCCGATCTCATTGAAGACCTTGGCACTGGTTCTTCATTCATTACAACGAAGTTTCCTACCGAAGCTAACGCTTCTTTATCTCTCATTGCCACCTATCATAACGAGATGCTGATGGATACTTGGGTTTAATACTGTCGGTGAGTAGAAGCCCTTCTTCATGAGTTTGAACACAAACACCATCCCTCAGACATCTCATCTCTGAAGGCCAGGTCGGATGTGTAAGGTTCCTAGGCACTCTAGTGAAGTCTTACAAGGCCTCAACCATGCCAATTTCTTAGTTTAACGGTGCCGAGAAACCCTAACAAGATCGTTGGCTAGAAATTTAGGCGACAAAACAAACTAGTTAACTACTTTAACTATGAGAACGGAAATACAACCTTTGTAGATCCGGTCCTCCACCTCCATAGCTCCGCAATGAAGTCTCCTCGCTGTCCAAATCAAAATCCGAGCTCTTGCGTCGGCTTCATCGGAGAAATGGGCGGGCAAGGTCGTCGGCTTCGTGCCGAAGATGATCTACGTCGAGGCATCACTAGATCAAGCTCTCACTTCACCAAGTCATGAAACTTGTGAAGAAAACACACTCTACTACTTGGCAAGAGGTAGAGGATGAAGAAATAGGAAGTGGGTTCACTTTAGAATTGGATTTCTCACTCATTTCATCAAGTTGCCATTGATGGAAGCATGCTTTCTTCAAGTGAAGAAGAAGAAGAAGATGAATATTATGATAAGTGTTATTTCAATAGAATAGAAAATCTATTCTTATCATAATATTAACTATAGTTATGTGTAGAGAATTGACCAAGGTTAAAGGAATGGTTAGGGTTAAGCATGAAGACAAGAGTGGTTACAAAGTCAAAGCTTCATGAAGCTTCGACTTTGTAACAAAGAAAGCCACCATTCTCTTCATGGATATTATTTTCCAAAAAGAATAGATAAATAAATAAGTGAATAAAACAAAACCCTAACCATTATCATGTAACCATGGTTTGATCTTTACACAAAAACCCTAGCAAACATGTATCATCAAACATGATACAATCAAGTGCACAAAAGTATATCATATATACAATGTGTACATCCGAGTGAGAATATCCATTTAAATGAACCTATATTAGTTAATGTAAAGTGATATATCAAATATATAATTATACATTAAATCACTAAATCAACACTTGATTTAACGATCCGGTCATATCGCATATAACCGACTAATATCAATAGTAACAACTTATCGAATCAACACTTGATCCGATAACCCGGCTATAACGCATATAACCGATCAATGTTACAAATTGCGAGAATCGAATACAGTATCACATACTGGTATTATTCTCGGTCCCGCACATATCTCATATGCGCTCCTATTTCGTTTTGCTTGAGCCAGGAAACCTCTGTGTAGGACTCTAAAGACTCGTAAATACGCCGGCAGCAGGTGATGATCATATCAAACACTGACAAGCCGCAAGCGGTCTGCTAAACGTAACGGCCACCCGGGTATTGAGCGATCAGAAGATCGACGAGCAAGCCCACTCACACTCCTGTGAATCCAACCAGTAACATTACTGTACAGTCCGGTCTGATCGTCTGATATGTCGCATATCTTTCCTAGGGGTGGTAAACGTCTGTAACGTTTTAAAAATAATTAAATAAATAATTAAATAAATAAAATTGTTTAAGTGGATTTTATGATTTTCGGTAAAGCAAAATGTATTTTTCGTAAAATCAAACCGCAGTTGTTTTTCATTATAAATTCAAAAATACCTATTTAATTATGTAATTACTAGTAAATAGTGTTTATTTAGCCACTTATAAATTTTTAGTTTAATAAAATATTTTTCCTAAATTAATTATTTTAAATATTAACATAAGCTTTATTTTTACACTAAATTAGTGTAAATTACAAATTTAAATGGTTTTAATTTGTAAAAATGAACCATGGCATATTATAAATTAGTGTGTATAATGCAAAATTTATTTGCAAATTTTCCCATTTTTCTAGAGTTTTCTAGGTTATTTTAGTAAAGAAATGAAAGAAAATGAAAAATATTCATGAAAAGACATAAAGTGAGATATCATTTCATGAAGTTTCTACACAACTCATGAAACTCTCTTCACTTTCTCCCTCTCCCCCTTGCATGGACGGCCACACCCCATGGCAGCCCCCCATTTTCCATTTTTATTTCAACTCCAAAAATCATCAAAAATACCTCAAAAATCCAATTTAAATTCCACAAAATCCTAATTATTTCATACCCTTTATTCTCTACTCTTCTTTACATGGATTTTGGAGTGGGAAAGCATGTATTTTTGAGGCTCATTTTCAAGTTTGGACATGAGGTTGTGGAGGTATAAATCCTTCTCTTTTGATTTATTTCTATTAGATATTTCCTTTAAAGCATAATTAGATTAATTAGATTAATTCTTGTTGCAAATTCTAAAATTCAAGTTAGGGTTTGAAAATTCAAGAGGTGGTTTTTGTTAATTAATTAGGGTTATAATATCTAGTTTAACACCTTTTAGAGTGGAAAATTCTTGCATGGTGGTGGTATGATAAATTGTTGATCGAAATTGTTTAATTTAAACTATTTAGCTAACTAGATTTTTTTATAAAATGTGTTGTGGGTAAAATAAATTCTTATTAAGGGTGTTATCATTAGATGGTAATTTTAGTGAGAATATTAGCATATTAATTGAATGAAAAACTTAATTTGGTTGCTAGTTTTTATTGATAATTGATAAATTGTAAGTAAAATGCTATTTTTGCTAACTAGAATTTGGAAATTCTTAAATTAATGAGATTTAAAATCTAATTTATGGTTTCATTATATTACCATCATTATAAATTGTAGTTTGAAAAGTTAATTCATGCAAAATCAAGTTTTGTTGTGGAATTGTGGAATTTTGCTTGTAAGTTGTGGAAAATTGATAAAATTGCAAACTAGAAATTTATTTGTAATACAAATTAGTGTAATAAAAATATGGTAAAGGTTTCTATAACTTAGTTATGTTATTTAATGAATATTATGACCATTAGTTTCATTAAACGTCAAGTTTTGAAGTAAAACGGTGAATTGATATTTTCAAGGTTTTCGGAATTGGATGATTTGATCGATTTTAGGGTTCCGATGATTTGAACCAAGTTTTATATTATAAGTAACGGGTTTTGAAACTACGGGTTGTTTATTGGTTTTTACCTCGATCAAACGGCGTTTGTACGTCGATATCGAGCGGTATTTGGTTCTTTTGCGTGGACGGGACATAGGTTTTAACCTGTGCTTGTTCTTCGTATCGTTTGACTTTTGTATGTGATTCGGTTTACGATGCTATTTATATGTTTGCGTCTAGGTACCCCCACGTGGACCACGAGCGATGAAGAGGAGGATGGCGACACCGTCTTCGGCTGACATGGACCAGGTGAGTAGATGCATATCTACGGGGGGAAGTCGGGTGGATGGCGTTTAGCACCCCCGCAACGTAGAATAGGAATAGTACTTATTGACATTAGGAGACCAGACGCGACCCTAGTAGGACCCTAGTATTGACCCTAGGCTGGACTAGACAGATTTAGGAAGACCATATCAAAGAATGAATACCTTGGAAGAGGTTCGTAGGTTTCAGATAGAAACACACCGACGCACACACTGCAACTCGACATGGGGTACGTGTATGGGTATATATATAGAACTAGGTATTGGTATATATACATATATATACAACCCGTATAGGTGATTCATTGAGGTGATATGATATCTGAGGTATGATGAAACAGTATAACTGGGCTTGATGCCGTGATTCTTGACTATACAGTCGTAATAAAGTGTTAGCGGATCATTAGAGAATGAGATAATGAACATGAATATATAAGTTATAAGGAGTGGTGGTGATATTGATGTACATGGGACGCTAGAATAGTACCTGGACTGTAACTTGTGACTGATCACTATATGATATATGTATAACTTGATTACGACATTATATTGGTGTGACCTGATGCCGATATCATATAAGTATGACTTAATCACAATAAGATACATATGACATTATACGAATGAGGAGACACCTAGGAGATACTTGATCGTACCCCGATATTGGGACGCCGTACGATGGATTTTACCGTACGAGGCTTAGATTTGATGATTGATCCGCACTCTTGATTCGAGGAAGCCGTACTACGTACGTGATGCTATTGAGGCGGAATCGCCGACTATTAGAGATATTGATTCAGACCTTAGGTAGACTCTAGTTTCTTACTGACTAGTCTATTAGGTTTAGTTCCTTAGGATGTTAGATGGACACTGGTTTAGGTTCGACTCACATAGTGGTAGTTGTACTCGTATCTCGCAGAGGAGTGGATAATGCACATCTGTATTTACGTTCATACTGTAATCATCATGGTGCATGTTCTTTTATATGTTGCTATAATCAGTATAAACTTTACCTGTTAGGACACCAGCACCATTACCGATGATGCGCATATTCCACGCACACTTATTTGCCGGCTCACACACATCATCATCGGTAATTGCTATGTCACGTACACTTTAGATCATATTATCTTTTATTGATAGAATCAGTTAACAACTAAACCGATATAATATTGTGATCACTCTCTGATGATAAGTATAAGACATGATATTCATTACTTAGACATTCATGCATTCATATTTTCGTGTTATCATGCAGTATTATGGGCATATGCCGACACTTATCATATAGTTACTCATGATTTTGAGATTTGGATTTCTATGAGATTTCTGGATTTTTGGGGAAAACCGCAAAAATATATAAAAACTTCTCTCTCTCTCTCCTCTTCTCTTTTTTTAAAATAAGATGCGGTTTTCTCGTGATGTATGTGTCGTCCACCATGAGTATTTCATGTTTTCTGATGGATTTCAAGACCCGATTCGAGGAGTGGATGAACCGTCTCGGGTACATGGTGGGCCCGGTATGGTACCCCGGGGCAAGAAGATCGAGTTGTAGACGATGAGCCTGGCAGGGGAAGGCTACCTACCGGTGATGTCTGGCGCGGCGGATATCCGGAGGATACCGACCGTTGTCGTGGGATTTGATGATATGGGCCGATCCGGACTGACGGAGCCCGACATATTGAGACTTGAGGTTACATGTGTTGTGTCGATGCTTGACACGGATTTCCATGGATTTCATTGTTGAGATTTCAGATGCTTATACACACTTTACTATGATAACAGCTAAAGGTTCTCATACATATATATCTGGATTTCAGGATTTATTACTTTACATTCATGGTGCATGCATTTCATTTCATATGACATAGTACTATATGAGGCACGGACACTACACGGAGTATTTGCACTTATACGTAGTATTACCCTGCTATTACTAGATGTTTGGGATATAGTAGTGTATTATTATGACCTAGGATAGCGTCGTGCATTCGATTTCTTTTCGTAGATGTCCTCTACTCACGAGTTGGAAACTCACCCCCGTTGTGCCAAATTCTTTACAGGTGCGATGTACAGGTTTCCCTTGGCAGTTGCTGGCACATCATTTTCATTTCGGGTGATTTGCACGGTAGGTTGGTTCATTTGTATCTGAACCGCCGTTGTATTTTTATTATTTCATTTGTATCTAGAAAGTTCCATCAACCATATTTGTATTACTTGATAAGTTATTGGACCAGTTGTTTATTTCGACCTTAGAGTCGCGCATGTATTATTCTGATCTGGTGGCTTTGTTTTCTTTGAGTTTTAAGCCTCGCCCTTTGGCGTTGTATACTATAGTGATTATTGTGGTTGTTTCCGCCTGTTGGCGTTGAGCTAGCACCCGTTTGGGGATGCTTTTTATTGTTTATTTATACTATACTTGTTGTACCCGTTTGGGCGCCAGTTTTTACAGAGGAGACTCTGCCGAATTTTTTGGTAAAATTTGCTGATATTTTTATACTTGTTTTCTTTTCTTTTCTTCTTTTTCTTCTTTTATGGTTTAGATTTCTGGGCTTCGGCTTACTTAGGTCACATGGCGCCTCTAGACGCTTCGTAATCTAAGTGCCGGTCACGTTCCGTACTTTCGGGTCGTGACAAAGTTGGTATCAGAGCGCTAGGTTTAACCCTGTATAAGTCTAGGTGACCCTTGGTTGATGGAGTAGGCGAGTTAGGTAGAGTAACGTACCGTGGGTATGGTCCGCGGCATACTTACGATACACTACTCTGCTTAAGGAGCCCTAGGATTTACATTGTTTGCACCGTATTCCATTCGTTCTTTTGATCTATCTTCGTCGATGTCGGACGGTGGTTTCTGTTACCACTGGCAGAGGGAGCTGCGGCTCGAATGCGATGACCATTAGAGTATTGGCTATTCTTGAGGATTGAATCATTGCTTAGCGTGCGGACGAAGGGTATTCACATGCCGTCCGGATGAAGTTAAAGGGTTCGAACGATTATCAGAAAACCATTTTCCTAAGTTTAAAGTATTCGGAAGAACATGCAGGTATTTCGATGGACCCTCTAGAAGAATGAAACCCTAACTCGACATAATGACCACGAGAACGCCCTTGAACCTTAGGGTTTACGGCAGTTCCGCTGTGCCATTAGTGAGGCTTGGGTTTGCCCTTCTACAGCAGGATCATCGATGCTGGGGTATGTACCTGATATTTTTAAACTGTACTTGAGTGTTGAGCTCTCGGGGAATTATGGGATTTTGATGGATCGATCGAGAAGTTTAATGTAGTCCGGATATCAAGTGAAGGGATCGACTATGTGGGAGACTCAAGACATGAGTATTGCCGTTGGTAGCGCAGTCAGCACACCTATGAAAGAACGAGTTCGAAGCGGTTGACATCAGAGGAAGAGGCGCACATTGACGATAGTGTTTACTATTGTGATTTAGTAATTTGAATTTCCTATTTTCGTTGATTGGATTTTTGTATTTTGAGGACTTTGTTCTACGATTGGTATTTCCTGTGTGTACCTTCATTCTATCTGTGTTCCATATATCAGTTGTATTGATGTGGTTTAGTACGCACCCAGTACACTTGATTTGGTTTTATATATTTTGAGATTTTGATTTGATTTCGTGCATATGGGTTACACATGATTTGATATATGCTTCGACCTAGTTTTTATCCATTTTTGTACTGTGATTCGAGTCTGATATCCGCTATATGTTTTCATGCTCCATGTGCACCTGATTAGGATTCTTGCGCATACTTGGCGCACTTGATGCGATTTTGTGCACACCAGATGCACTAAATCGGGGTTTTGTGCAGACTAGATGCACCTGATAGTGAGTCGTGCACGCCCGTTGCACTTGACAGATGTTTTTGGTGCACACCTGTTGCACTTAGTTTTGTTTTGTGGGTATTCATGGTTTCTGCATTTGGTTTCGATTTCAGTGCGCACCGGACGCACAGGACATTTTATTGATGTGATTGGGATTGATTTTAGTTTGAGCAGTATGTTTTCATAATCATTATTATTTGATTTAGTAACCAGGCGGGACGTGTATGTTAAATAAAAGATATATATATAGCTATTTTTTTTAAATTAAACGTCCGCTACTTAGACCGTGACACGTGCATTGCACGGCGATTTTCAAGAAAGGGTTTTTGTATGCTTCTTTATTATGATGATTCGGTGATTTTACTAGGATGCGAACTATATATAAGTTATAGATTGATGTATATCATGATGGTTTTCATATTGGGTTATGATATTTTATTATCTCCATAACTCCGATGATTGCGTCATGCTTGACGGAATTGATTTTTGTTATATATTGATGATTTCGGAGCCCCGACGATTTGAGTGTTTTGCTAAATGTTTTAGTATTTGGAAGGGGAGTTTTAATTTAAATTCGGGGACCGAATTTTCTAAAGGGGGGAAGATTGTAACGTTTTAAAAATAATTAAATAAATAATTAAATAAATAAAATTGTTTAAGTGGATTTTATGATTTTCGGTAAAGCAAAATGTATTTTTCGTAAAATCAAACCGCAGTTGTTTTTCATTATAAATTCAAAAATACCTATTTAATTATGTAATTACTAGTAAATAGTGTTTATTTAGCCACTTATAAATTTTTAGTTTAATAAAATATTTTTCCTAAATTAATTATTTTAAATATTAACATAAGCTTTATTTTTACACTAAATTAGTGTAAATTACAAATTTAAATGGTTTTAATTTGTAAAAATGAACCATGGCATATTATAAATTAGTGTGTATCATGCAAAATTTATTTGCAAATTTTCCCATTTTTCTAGAGTTTTCTAGGTTATTTTAGTAAAGAAATGAAAGAAAATGAAAAAAAATCATGAAAAGACATAAAGTGAGATATCATTTCATGAAGTTTCTACACAACTCATGAAACTCTCTTCACTTTCTCCCTCTCCCCCTTGCATGGCCGGCCACACCCCATGGCAGCCCCCCCATTTTCCATTTTTATTTCAACTCCAAAAATCATCAAAAATACCTCAAAAATCCAATTTAAATTCCACAAAATCCTAATTATTTCATACCCTTTATTCTCTACTCTTCTTTACATGGATTTTGGAGTGGGAAAGCATGTATTTTTGAGGCTCATTTTCAAGTTTGGACATGAGGTTGTGGAGGTATAAATCCTTCTCTTTTGATTTATTTCTATTAGATATTTCCTTTAAAGCATAATTAGATTAATTCTTGTTGCAAATTCTAAATTCAAGTTAGGGTTTGAAAATTCAAGAGGTGGTTTTTGTTAATTAATTAGGGTTATAATATCTAGTTTAACACCTTTTAGAGTGGAAAATTCTTGCATGGTGGTGGTATGATAAATTGTTGATCGAAATTGTTTAATTTAAACTATTTAGCTAACTAGATTTTTTTCTAAAATGTGTTGTGGGTAAAATAAATTCTTATTAAGGGTGTTATCATTAGATGGTAATTTTAGTGAGAATATTAGCATATTAATTGAATGAAAAACTTAATTTGGTTGCTAGTTTTTATTGATAATTGATAAATTGTAAGTAAAATGCTATTTTTGCTAACTAGAATTTGGAAATTCTTAAATTAATGAGATTTAAAATCTAATTTATGGTTTCATTATATTACCATCATTATAAATTGTAGTTTGAAAAGTTAATTCATGCAAAATCAAGTTTTGTTGTGGAATTGTGGAATTTTGCTTGTAAGTTGTGGAAAATTGATAAAATTGCAAACTAGAAATTTATTTGTAATACAAATTAGTGTAATAAAAATATGGTAAAGGTTTCTATAACTTAGTTATGTTATTTAATGAATATTATGACCATTAGTTTCATTAAACGTCAAGTTTTGAAGTAAAACGGTGAATTGATATTTTCAAGGTTTTCGGAATTGGATGATTTGATCGATTTTAGGGTTCCGATGATTTGAACCAAGTTTTATATTATAAGTAACGGGTTTTGAAACTACGGGTTGTTTACTGGTTTTTACCTCGATCAAACGGCGTTTGTACGCCGATATCGAGCGGTATTTGGTTCTTTTGCGTGGACGGGACATAGGTTTTAACCTGTGCTTGTTCTTCGTATCGTTTGACTTTTGTATGTGATTCGGTTTACGATGCTATTTATATGTTTGCGTCTAGGTACCCCCACGTGGACCGCGGGAGATGAAGAGGAGGATGTCGACACCGTCTCCGGCTGACATGGACCAGGTGAGTAGATGCATATCTACGGGGGGAAGTCGGGTGGATGGCGTTTAGCACCCCCGCAACGTAGAATAGGAATAGTACTTATTGACATTAGGAGACCAGACGCGACCCTAGTAGGACCCTAGTATTGACCCTAGGCTGGACTAGACAGATTTAGGAAGACCATATCAGAGAATGAATACCTTGGAAGAGGTTCGTAGGTTTCAGATAGAAACACACCGACGCACACACTGCAACTCGACATGGGGTACGTATGGGTATATATATAGAACTAGGTATAGGTATATATACATATATATACAACCCGTATAGGTGATTCATTGAGGTGATATGATATCTGAGGTATGATGAAACAGTATAACTGGGCTTGATGCCGTGATTCTTGACTATACAGTCGTAATAAAGTGTTAGCGGATCATTAGAGAATGAGATAATGAACATGAATATATAAGTTATAAGGAGTGGTGGTGATATTGATGTACATGGGACGCTAGAATAGTACCTGGACTGTAACTTGTGACTGATCACTATATGATATATGTATAACTTGATTACGACATTATATTGGTGTGACCTGATGCCGATATCATATAAGTATGACTTAATCACAATAAGATACATATGACATTATACGAATGAGGAGACACCTAGGAGATACTTGACCGTACCCCGATATTGGGACGCCGTACGATGGATTTTACCGTACGAGGCTTAGATTTGATGATTGATCCGCACTCTTGATTCGAGGAAGCCGTACTACGTACGTGATGCTATTGAGGCGGAATCGCCGACTATTAGAGATATTGATTCAGACCTTAGGTAGACTCTAGTTTCTTACTGACTAGTCTATTAGGTTTAGTTCCTTAGGATGTTAGATGGACACTGGTTTAGGTTCGACTCACATAGTGGTAGTTGTACTCGTATCTCGCAGAGGAGTGGATAATGCACATCTGTATTTACATTCATACTGTAATCATCATGGTGCATGTTCTTTTATATGTTGCTATAATCAGTATAAACTTTACCTGTTAGGACACCAGCACCATTACCGATGATGCGCATATTCCACGCACACTTATTTGCCGGCTCACACACATCATCATCGGTAATTGCTATGTCACGTACACTTTAGATCATATTATCTTTTATTGATAGAATCAGTTAACAACTAAACCGATATAATATTGTGATCACTCTCTGATGATAAGTATAAGACATGATATTCATTACTTAGACATTCATGCATTCATATTTTCGTGTTATCATGTAGTATTATGGGCATATGCCGACACTTATCATATAGTTACTCATGATTTTGAGATTTGGATTTCTATGAGATTTCTGGATTTTTGGGGAAAACCGCAAAAATATATAAAAACTTCTCTCTCTCTCTCTCCTCTTCTCTTTTTTTAAAATAAGATGCGGTTTTCTCGTGATGTATGTGTCGTCCACCATAAGTATTTCATGTTTTCTGATGGATTTCGAGACCCGATTCGAGGAGTGGATGAACCGTCTCGGGTACATGGTGGGCCCGGTATGGTACCCCGGGGCAAGAAGATCGAGTTGTAGACGATGAGCCTGGCAGGGAAAGGCTACCTACCGGTGATGTCTGGCACGGCGGATATCCGGAGGATACCGACCGTTGTCGTGGGATTTGATGATATGGGCCGATCCGGACTGACGGAGCCCGACATATTGAGACTTGAGGTTGCATGTGTTGTGTCGATGCTTGACACGGATTTCCATGGATTTCATTGTTGAGATTTCAGATTCTTATACACACTTTACTATGATAACAGCTAAAGGTTCTCATACATATATATCTGGATTTCAGGATTTATTACTTTACATTCATGGTGCATGCATTTCATTTCATATGACATAGTACTATATGAGGCACGGACACTACACGGAGTATTTGCACTTATACGTAGTATTACCCTGCTATTACTAGATGTTTGGGATATAGTAGTGTATTATTATGAGCTAGGATAGCGTCGTGCATTCGATTTCTTTTCGTAGATGTCCTCTACTCACGAGTTGGCAACTCACCCCCGTTGTGCCAAATTCTTTACAGGTGCGATGTACAGGTTTCCCTTGGCAGTTGCTGGCACATCATTTTCATTTCGGGTGATTTGCACGGTAGGTTGGTTCATTTGTATCTGAACCGCCGTTGTATTTTTATTATTTCATTTGTATCTAGAAAGTTCCATCAACCATATTTGTATTACTTGATAAGTTATTGGACCAGTTGTTTATTTCGACCTTAGAGTCGCGCATGTATTATTCTGATCTGGTGGCTTTGTTTTCTTTGAGTTTTAAGCCTCGCCCTTTGGCGTTGTATACTGTAGTGATTATTGTGGTTGTTTCCGCCTGTTGGCGTTGAGCTAGCACCCGTTTGGGGATGCTTTTTATTGTTTATTTATACTATACTTGTTGTACCCGTTTGGGGGCCAGTTTTTACAGAGGAGACTCTGCCAAATTTTTTGGTAAAATTTGCTGATATTTTTATACTTGTTTTCTTTTCTTTTCTTCTTTTTCTTCTTTTATGGTTTAGATTTCTGGGCTTCGGCTTACTTAGGTCACGTGGCGCCTCTAGACGCTTCGTAATCTAAGTGCCGGTCACGTTCCGTACTTTCGGGTCGTGACAACGTCAGACCCCAATAGCTCGATAAGTCGTGTCGATATGAGGTCTATAACAGTTCGAGAAACTACTGGTAACACTTACCAGTATATCTCAGCAACCCTGGCCAGGGATTTCCGGTTATAGCCAATCGAACACAGCGCAACATCAACTCCCTATACCGGGAGAGACGAATCCCCTCCTATCGCTCATTGTCTCCATGTGATTCGGGACTGTACCCAAAAGCCACCGTTTTGCACGCCCTCTTGGACGTGGTAAGGTGGAAATCAAAGCACAGTGGGAACCACACAAGACTCTATGACGATCTCGGGTCAACAGACTACTCTGTACCAGTGTCACCAGAGAACTGCCATCTGACGTAAGGTATAATACCATCTGGGAGTTCTCGGCGAGTCCGTCCAGTGTACCCAGTCTCTACTGAGCACCCGTATATCATCTCCGATGTCAAACACCAATGGATATGGGATCATCCATCGCCCATCTGTATGGGTCGAGAAGGTATACGCTAGTCTACTCTGGTATATCGATGCCCCGTCTCGATACACCCACGACTAGGGACTTTAAAGGATGTACTTATGGACAACCATGTCCCCACTAGTATGATCCGCATCATAATCCAGGTAGTCAAGTACACATCCTAAGGGCTTTACCAACATGTAACAGAGAGACAATCTGTGTACACGTTAAGGTAAAGAGCAACCAGATAGCATACTATCATGTCGAGCAAGAAAGTCCTCCCTATATATGTCCCAGCATCCACTACAATATACATCCAATGTACAGTAATGGCCTCTAGGGCATACATATGACTAAAAATCTCCCACTTGCACTAGGGCCATCTGTAGCAGTGGTTGTAGTATCTCATACTCAACCATCCCATAAAAGTCTCTCTCTGGGAATAGGCCTTCGTGAGTGGATCCGCCGAGTTGTCCTCTGAGTCTACTCTCCTGACCTCGATCCCTTGGAGATCAACCATCTCCATGATCAGGTGATACTGCCTTAGAATATGTCTGGATCACTGATGGGACGTGTGTTCCTTGGCATAAGCCACAACTCCATTGTCTCACAATGGTAGGAACGTAGTTCATCTCATGAACCAATATACACCCAAACAGCCTCTTTGGTAGTATCTTAAGTTGCGATGTATCCTGCCTTTATCGTCTAGTATGTCACGGTATCTAGCTTGGAACTCTTCCAACATACCGTCCCTTTACTGAGGGTAAAGACAATGCCTGCGACTGACATTCAGTCGTCTTTATCACCCTGGAACCCTTCCAGTGATTCTCCCCAGGACCAATTGAAACCATCTCACTACAACTAGTGAGTATCCTAACATCCAATTAGATCTATCTCATAGATCCAAAATCCAGGATTTAGTAGGTATCACTTTGATCCTATGTGGAGAATCATTGTGATTAGCGGAGATTGACCGAGCGTAGCATAGGAAACTCCTTCCCTATCAAGAGTATGTCATCCACGTACTCTACGAGGATCACTACCATACTCCCTACTACCTTTTTGTTTATACAAGGTTCATCTACCATTTTGATGATGTCAAAACTCTTTTACTACTTCATCAAAACAGATGTTCCAACTCCGCGATGCCTGCTTTATCCTATAAAGCATCTTGCACACGTTTCCGCTGCTCCCACTGTCTACGAAGCCCTCTGGCTGTGTACTTATAGACGCACTCTTTTAAAACAGTCATGACACCCAACCACCAGATATCGTAGTCATGGTATGTAGCCATGACAAGTAGGATCTGGATGGACTTAAGCATAGGCACTGGAAAAGGTTTCATCATTATCCACGCCTGGTTGATGACGAAAACCTTTAACAAGTCTAGCTTTGAAAGTCTTAACTTTTCCATCTACACCAAGTAATCTTCTCAAGATATACTTATTCCTGATGGGGATTTAACCCTTCAGATATAGCAACCAAAGTCCATACTTTGTTGGTGTACATGGATTCCATCTCAGATCACTAAGCATCCAGCCATTCTTACAGAGTCTTACTCCTGATGGCCAGCTCGAAGCTAGTTGGGTCATCATCTCATGATGCAATCCTCGCTCCCACTGTCATAGAGAAACAGAAGTATCTCTCAGGTGGATGAGGAAACCTACTAGATCGGCGGAGAGGCTGAAGTTTGTCGGTTGCTATTGAATCCTTTGGTTCTACCAAGTCATCTGCTGTCATTTGTATAGCTGGAACCTTTCCAGTTTTACATAACAGACCTTGCCTCGAGCTTGTCCGGATTTTGCTTTTAGACATAGGCCGGACAACCCCAAATCTTAACTAGCTTAAGACATGGGCTCTTCCCTTTCCGTATCACATATGAAGTGGTAGGCAACTGATTTGATTTGAACCCTATTCAATAGGTATGCAGCTTCTCAAGTGCATAAGTCCCAAAAGGAAACAGGTAACTCAGTAGTACTCATCATAGAGCACACCTTATCATATAGGGTGTGATTACTCCACCCTGACATACCATCGTGCTATGGTGTATACGGAGGAGTAATGCTGAGAGAGAATCTCATTCTCCTTTAGAATAGTCCAGGATTTCCGTGCTCAAGTATTCTCCTCCTTGATCTCATCATAGGACATAATACTTATACCCGTATTTTGGTTCTCTACTTCTAACTTATATTCTGTGAATATCTCAAAAGGTTCGGACTTGTGTTTCAACAGGAACATATGTCTGAATCTTGAGAGATTATCAGAGAATATAATGAAGTACAAAGAACCGGTCTTAGTATATGTAGACAGGGGACCTTACATACATCAACATGTATCATCCCAAGAGTTCACTAACTCTTTCTCTGTTTCCAGTAAACGGAGCTATGGTCATCTTATGTTTGTGACATTACTGGCAAGTTTTCACAAGATGTAAATTCAAACTGATTTAAATATGCATCTAAATGTAACTTAGCTAGTCGGGTCGCATTGATATGACCTAGTCTACAATACCTCAAGAAGAATTCGTTCATTTCTGAACTCTTCCTCTTTTGTGGGTTCCGTATACTAAGAACTGTAGTTTCATTTAGAACATCAATGCTTTTAGATAACGTGCCTGAATCGATCAACTTTTGATATAGGAAATGTTCAAAACATTATCCAACAATACAAAATTTTATCATTTCTTTACTAATAAAAAGACTGATATGATTTTGTATATCAGGTTCGGTATCTAATAACATTCGTTCAGAATCAATGTATTGGTAATACAGGGTGACAGTGACCGACAGACTAGGCTGCAACTCTTGCCCCGTTTTCTGCCTCATGAAACTTATCACCCGTTCTCAGTTCTTTACCTGTCTGTAGCCCATGTAACAGATTACATATGCGGGATCCTGATCCGGTATCATATACCCAGGACGTAAAGGACATTGAGAAACAGTTCTGTATAATGAACACACCCGAAGATGATGCATCATATGCACTTTCTTCGTTTGGGCGGCACGGGAATTCTGGTAATCCCCAATTTCCTGCTCTGTCTTATAACTATTATAAGTTGGAGCGGGGCCAACGTTCCCCAGCTCAGTATAACAAGCGGGTTCGTTCAATAATCCGTATTATTATCTTGATTAAGGCGTGATATGGTCGCTACCTGGAGAGAGAAAGAAGAAAACACTCAGCGTGCGCTCTTTCAAGAATAGATTGGTTATTATTTTATCTAATCAGGATGGCTCCCACTGCTTTTTATCAAATCTTCCTTCAAACCCTAAAAGGAAAGACTAGCCGGGATTAATTACACACTACAGGTTCGCCAATCTTTCAGCCAGGCCAGTGTCGGTACTTTGAGGGAGGTCCCCCGTGCTTTCGCACGAACCTAATTAATGTAAACCTCGTTTTCCCAGAGGCGTAACCTCGTTAACACCTTTCTAGACACCTACTTGATCGGCTAATTGTAATGTGTAAAACTCTCCCAGGAGTAACAATTACTTGCAGCGGGTATCGGGATCCAACTATCTCATAGAAGGTATGCAATCTCATTGCAAATTTCAACACTTGAAATTCCCGATAATATTTTGCCCCTAGCAGCTATATGACCTTAATATAGTCAACAAATCATAAGTGCTAGTCAAGTTCAACCCGTCATTTCTCGATTGAATTAAACCCACCCGCACGACCCTTAACATAGTCAACAAAGTCGTACGACTACCCTAATCCAATCGCATCATATGCTTATGCAAATAAGCACTAATTAGCTACCGCACACTACGCCTTAACATAGTCAACAAACGTAGCACGAATACTAACTAGTACTTATCTGAAATGACGGAGGGCTACGATAGGTTTTTCTGAAAACCTATTGCGTAATGAACTTGATATCGTTGTAGAATCAAATGATTTTAAAATGGAGTGCTTTTGAGGCTTTTCTAGTTTTGCTAAAGGAGTCACTCCCAGTGAAGGGATCGTCGGTCCTTTCCTCGTCGAATGAGGTGCGGGATATATCATATATATCACTGTGCAAAGCAAAAACACTTAAAAGCAATCAAAAGACAAACCGAGGGTTGTAGCATCGGCCAGTTATTGCTAAAGGAGTCACTCCCGGTGAAGGGATCTCGGTCCTTTCCCTATCGAATAAGGTGCAGGTTATATCACATATACCGCTGTGCAAAGCAAGAACTGTAGCTACCTGTTTTATTTTGAAATTCGATTCTACAACATCTTAGGTTTCTTTTATTTCATTAGTCTCATTAATGAAGTCCCATCATTTAAGTACCTAAACATCACAGATAAATACGACGTACACTTATGTCATCCGCATTCGCCTCTATGTCCCCTCATGCACCGTTAGGTTAGGTAACTAACGGCAGAGCAGGGCAGGGCTAGCGCGGGTGTAAAACATAAGTAACATCTATATAATATATCATATATACTATATACAGTATCTATCACAGAACATCACATGATCACATCACAGATATCGCAGCAGAAGAATCATATGAAATATTGGATATACTAGGACATCCGTGTTTTCAATACGAGCCAGTATAAAACACGGATTCCACGGTTGTGATGAATGGCCAAACCCACACCCCAAGACCCCTACGAGAGCGGCAAGCAACCCTACCAATTCTAGAGTTTGGAGACCCGGACTCGACTCCTCGAGTTGGTCTCCCACTGGACTCCAGAACCCGGTTACTTGTGCCCTCCTCCTTGGGTCTATCCTAGTGCAGAAAAGTAAATAATATACATCAACGGTGACAACTTCCGCAACCTGGAAGTGCCCCAAAAAAAAGAATATTACATACAAGTTTTTACATGAATGAAAATGAAAAACACTCATCTCACATAAAACCCCCGGCTATTCAAACACGACGATCCAATATAACATATCCAGCAACACATAACATCACATGTCATCAACGTAAGTAAATATGCGCATCCCAATTGTCGTTGACATATAGCAACGAAACCGGCGATATCACATATTACACTTACGGTCACAGAAAAGAAAGTGTAAAACTACAGCAGTTGGAATCCGCAACCACCTCAGACATCGCATGCCTGACCAAATGAATTACTTAGACATCGCATGCCTAACAATTATAAACTCCGCATTTTAGTCTCAAAATCGAAAACTCTTTTCAATATTAAGTCGGGCAATTCAACAAGATTTCCGACATCCTGATCGAATGCTCGTCGCAAACTTCAGTAGGCGGCCGTACCCCCGATGCCGTCGACGAAGTGCACCAAGGCGGAACACCGCTACCGGGAGCACCCGAACGGATGCTTTTGGCGACGGGGTTCTCCTACGGTCACTTGGTCGGGGCTATGGGGTGAGGCTGTCTATTAAGTTTACCCGGTGAGTATCCGCGTACGCTACGTGATTGTGACGGACTTTTGATCACATCAAAATTCCGTGGCAACCGATCAAGTGAGACTAAACCGCTAGATTTATAACATTCATTCAGTTATCTCAAAACGGTTTGTGAATTCCAATTATTGTATCACATTCCAGATAATTAGAAAATGTTAAACTTTCCGATCGAACAGTCAAACACCCAAGTTTTCCCGAAACAGATCAACTCATGAAATAAGTTTAAAAACATTCACTTCGTGCCTCAGTACCAACGGTCCAGCCGTAGAAGGGTCAAGCCAACGCCTCACATGTGGCACGCCATACTACCCCAAACCCGAAGGTTCAAAGGGCAGTTCAAGACGGTCACATAATCGAGTTAAGGTTTGTTGTCTTCTAGAGGGTCCATCGAGTTACTTGCACTACTTAGAACGTCTTTAAACCACGGAAAAATCCAACACTTGGAAATTTCCCGACAGGGGAAAAATTGGGTATTTATATCCGGTCGAACTTTTTAACATATTCAAAAAATTATCCGGAAAGCCACATAGACAAAATCTGATACTCCGATCGAAACATCGAATCCCCAAAACAACCCCCGAAAATTCAACTCTTGAATAAATATTAAAAATTCCCAGAAACTCCAGCATAATTAAATAGGAATTACTGTGCAAAGTAGGAGT
This sequence comes from Agapanthus africanus, assembly GCA_030015575.1. Classification (NCBI taxonomy): domain Eukaryota; kingdom Viridiplantae; phylum Streptophyta; class Magnoliopsida; order Asparagales; family Amaryllidaceae; genus Agapanthus; species Agapanthus africanus. Next base: position 393,271,783 of record CM057339.1, read on the forward strand.
GCTGACGTCATCAATAGGCCGCAGAACCGCCGCATAAGCCATGCTTATGCCGCGGTTCAGCCGCATACTATACTGTTCATTGAAAAAAATTTGCACCGTAATTCTTAGAATTCCCTGTTGAATTTTTAAAGAATTTTTAATCTGGAAAAATCCCAGTTTTTAGAAAAAGTCCAGAGAGCATTTTCCGGGTTAGGTTTTCGGTTCGATCGGGTTTCAAACGTCGTCTAGACTTCGCCTAAGGCTCTAGCTAGGCTCTGATACCACTGTAAGGTTCCTAGGCATTCTAGTGAGGTCTCACAAGGCATCAACCATGCCAATTTCTTAGTATAACGGTGCCGAGAAACCCTAACAAGATCGTTGGCTAGAAATTTAGGCGACAAAACAAACTAGTTAACTACTTTAACTATGAGAACGGAAATACAACCTTTGTAGATCCGGTCCTCCACCTCCATAGCTCCGCAATGAAGCCTCCTCGCTGTCCAAATCAAAATCCGGGCTCTTGCGTCGGCTTCATCGGAGAAATGGACGGGCAAGGTCGTCGGCTTCGTGCCGAAGATGATCTACGTCGAGGCATCACTAGATCAAGCTCTCACTTCACCAAGTCATGAAACTTGTGAAGAAAACACACTCTACTACTTGGCAAGAGGTAGAGAATGAAGAAATAGGAAACGGGTTCACTTTAGAATTGGATTTCTCACTCATTTCATCAAGTTGCCATTGATGGAAGCATGCTTTCTTCAAGTGAAGAAGAAGAAGAAGAAGATGAATATTATGATAAGTGTTATTTCAATAGAATAGAAAATCTATTCTTATCATAATATTAACTATAGTTATGTGTAGAGAATTGACCAAGGTTAAAGGAATGGTTAGGGTTAAGCATGAAGACAAGAGTGGTTACAAAGTCAAAGCTTCATGAAGCTTCGACTTTGTAACAAAGAAAGCCACCATTTTCTTCATGCATATTATTTTCCAAAAAGAATAGATAAATAAATAAGTGAATAAAACAAAACCCTAACCATTATCATGTAACCATGGTTTGATCTTTACACAAAAACCCTAGCAAACATGTATCATCAAACATGATACAATCAAGTGCACAAAAGTATATCACATATACAATGTGTACATTCGAGTGAGAATATCCATTTAAATGAACCTATATTAGTTAATGTAAAGTGATATATCAAATATATAATTATACATTAAATCACTAAATCAACACTTGATTTAACGATCCGGTCATATCGCATATAACCGACTAATATCAATAGTAACAACTTATCGAATCAACACTTGATCCGATAACCCGGCTATAACGCATATAACCGATCAATGTTACAAATCGCGAGAATCGAATACAGTATCACATACTGGTATTATTCTCGGTCCCGCACATATCTCATATGCGCTCCTATTTCGTTTTGCTTGAGCCAGGAAACCTCTGTGTAGGACTCTAAAAACTCGTCAATACGCCGGCAGCAGGTGATGATCATATCAAACACCCACAAGCCACAAGCGGTCTGCTAAACGTAACGGCCACCCGGGTATTGAGCGATCAGAAGATCGACGAGTAAGCCTGCTCACACTCCTGTGAATCCAACCAGTAACACTACTGTATAGTCCGGTCTGATCGTCTGATATGTCGCATATCTTTCCTAGGGGTGGTAAACGTCAGACCCCAATAGCTCGATAAGTCGTGTCGATATGAGGTCTATAACAGTTCAAGAAACTACTGGTAACACTTACCAGTATATCTCAGCAACCCTGGCCAGGGATTTCCGGTTATAGCCAATCGAACACAGCGCAACATCAACTCCCTATACCGGGAGAGACGAATCCCCTCCTATCGCTCATTGTCTCCATATGATTCGGGACTGTACCCAAAAGCCACCGTTTTGCACGCCCTCTTGGACGTGGTAAGGTGGAAATCAAAGTACAGTGGGAACCACACAAGACTCTATGACGATCTCGGGTCAACAGACTACTCTGTACCAGTATCACCAGAGAACTGCCATCTGACGTAAGGTATAATACCATCTGGGAGTTCTCGGCGAGTCCGTCCAGTGTACCCAGTCTCTACTAAGCACCCGTATATCATCTCCGATGTCAAACACCAATGGATATGGGATCATCCATCGCCCATCTGTATGGGTCGAGAAGGTATACGCTAGTCTACTCTGGTATATCGATGCCCCGTCTCGATACACCCACGACTAGGGACTTTGAAGGATGTACTTATGGACTACCATGTCCCCACTAGTATGATCCACATCATAATCCAGGTAGTCAAGTACACATCCTAAGGGCTTTACCAACATGTAACAGAGAGACAATCTGTGTACACGTTAAGGTAAAGAGCAACCAGATAGCATACTATCATGTCGAGCAAGAAAGTCCTCCCTATATATGTCCCAGCATCCACTACAATATACATCCAATGTACAGTAATGGCCTCTAGGGCATACATATAACTAACAGGATGAGTGGATTAAGAGATGTAGCGCCAATCTACGTTCTTGCGAGAAGAAACTGACTCGGAAATTTTCAGAGAGGGAGACAGCTTTGAAGACCTTAGAAGACCTCCAAGCTCAACTCGCGGGTAATGCCACCCGGGTTTATGAGGTCTGGCGAGCTCTCCAACAAGTCGTGACGGAAGTGGTGGCCCTTGTAGAGCCGTTAACTTCACAAAGGAAATCGTGGAGAGTCACAAAATGCCGAGGGGGAGCTCAAACACCGGTTCTCCTTGTATCAGCAACGACAAAAACAAGCAGGATCTTAGCTTGCTATGCTGATAGAGCTTGAGACGGGGGTTCAATAGAAAAGTGATGATCTGGCTGGACTGCTAAATAATCCGTCGTCCTAGACTTTTTCTTTGTTATATTCTCCCATTTTTTATAAACATCCTTGTATCCACCCTTCAATTTTGATAAATGAATAAAAGATATTATTTTTTTTATATTTTCATCTTACTGTCTCTTGATTGTCCCTGAAATGGCGTGGATTAGTTTATTCACTCGTTTCAAAGTGTTTAGTTTACCCTTCCCTTAGGCTTATAGGCAAATTCGTCCTAACTTTAAATATAGATAACCCCTTTTTATGATAGGAGACCGATAGGTTTGTGGTACTGGGTTGAATCCATCGTACCGTCGCATTGACTGATATTTCCCTGATATGCAATCCATTGAGTTGCGGCTCGAGTAGCCATGCGTTTGTCATGTCTCTGATCCCTTCTGAGGCTGGACAAGATGTTTTCAAGTAATCTTCTCAGGTTGGTATATCCATATTACTATTAGAAGATCTAGCGCTAGGTGTTTCCATGGCGCTTTACTTGAGATTAGACTCAATTTGGAGCTCCGATGAGTCATAACTGCGTCCTTCTGGGGTGTGATGACATCCAATGGTTTTTAGGCTTGCCATCATGACCCAAAACTAGGCATATGTCATCACTTCATTTTTGCTTTGATGATATTATGCCGATCCTTCACTGAAGTAGGGTAGACATCCGCATGACCTCTATGCTGTTCATATTGTCATCAAGATCTGGAGCTAAGAATATTCCATTACTCCGATTTTATTTAACCATTGCGTTCGCGCCTTGCTGGAATGAGGAAGAACATCAAAATAATCTCTAGGCTAAAGATATGCCGTCAAGACTTAGTTCTACTTTTGACAAAGCATAATGGGAAAATATAGTTCCCTTTCTTTCATTTGTGCCCATGAATTGTATACGAGAGTTGGTATGGACCTACTAGCAGGGCAGAAAAGATTTTCTTTTCTTTTTTTTATTATTTCTATAATGCTCTATTATTTCGGGTTTTCTTATCGCGAAAGTCATGATTGCCCCATCATTTCAGTTATTTTTTCGCGGTGCCCAATCATTTCAGCTATTTTTTTTACTCGCTACTTTTTATTGCAGGTCGCCATATCATTTCGGTTATTTTTCTTTTTCATATTGTGAATCGCATAGTTGATATGATGGTACCTTATTTGGCATATGCATTGCTGCTACTGGAATATTGTCAGGAGCAATTCATCATATGCCATTTCCAATTTCAGCTAATGGTGGCTTATGTAACATGTTTAGATTCCTGCCAACTAAGGTTTTTTGGCTTTAAAAGCTGTAAAGGTCTTATAAAGGTAATTCTCCCTATGAGTGGTGAGGATCTCATAGATGTATTTTCTCCTTATAAGTCGATAGTGTAGGGTTACTAGACACTAGAACAAGGTTCTACAAGGCATCAACCATGCCAAAATCAAATTTTTCATGTGCCGAACAATCTTAACCAAGATCTTAGACTAGAGATTAGGCGAAACAAATAGCAAGTAAACAACTTTACTTCTAAGAGTTTGGGATTACAACCTTTGTAGTCCGTTCCTTCACTTTATAAGCTCCGTGTTGAGGTCCCTTCGCTGCGATCATCGAGTACCTGGACTCTAGAGAGGCTCCATGAAGAGAAAGATACAAGCTTACTTACAATCTTCAACAACAAAGATGATCTACCTTGAAGAAACTCAAGCCCAAGCTTTTGCTTCACTAATCAAGTATTAGGAAAGCAAACACCCTAATCTAAGTGGCTAGAATAGATGAGGATGATGAAGTAGGAATTTAGCTCTCATTTGTTTTCTTTATCTCACTCAAAATCATCACATATCAAAAAGCTAGAAAGCTTTTTTCAAAGGAGGAAGAAGAAGAAATTACTTTGTGATGAATAATGAAAACATGTGTGAGGTTAGAAATGCAACCATGGGTTAAGAATGAGGACTTAACCCATGTAGAGAATTTACTATGGTAAAGGGTTTGGGTTTGGTTAAGGAAATATCTACAAAATAACTTTACAAAATATCTTAGCTTAAAAACAAAAACAAAGCTTCTAGAAACCCTAATCCAAACCCTAACCATGTTTAAACTCCACAAAACATGTTGCATTTGCAACCTTAACTTGTTACAATATTATATATCACATATATAATATATTTTGTAACAAAATAAAATAATATAATTAACATATATCACATATATATTAATGTATTACCCGAGTGAGAAAAAGAATCTTTAAGTGAGCTTATATTAGTTAATGTAATATAATATATCAAATATATAATTATACATTAAATTATCGAATCAACACTTGATCCGATAATCCGGCTATTTCACAAATTACCGACTAATATAATATGTATCAGTTCATCGAATCAACCCTTGATCCGATGATCCGGCTATATCACATTTACCCGGCCGATATCACATATCGCAAGAATCTAATACGGTATCGCATACACGTATTAATCTCGGTCCCGCACATATCACATATGTACTCCTACTCCATTTTGCCTAAGCCAGGAAAGCTCTGTGTAGGACTCTAAAGAATCGTCAATACGCCGACAGTAGGTGATGATCATATCAAACACCCACAAGCTGCAAGCGGTCAGCTAAACATAACAGCCACCCAGGTATTGAGCAATCAGAAAGTACAGGCAAGCCTGTACTTTCTCCTGCGAATCCAACCAGTAACACTCTCGTACAGTCCGGTCTCTTCGTCTGATAAGTCGCATACCTCGCCTAGGGGTGGTAAACGTCAGACCCCAATAGCTTGATAAGTCGTGTCGATATGAGGTCCATAACAGTTCGAGAAACTACTGATAACACTTACCAGTAAATCTCAGCAACCCTGGCCAGGGATTTCCAGTTATAGCCAATCGAACACAGCGCAACATCAACTCCCTATACAGGGAGAGACGAAACCCCTCCTATCGCTCATTGCCTCCATGTGATTCGGGACTGTACCCAAAAGCCACCATTTTGCACGCCCTCTTGGACGTGGTGTGATGGAAATCAAAGCACAGTTGGAATCATACAAGACTCTATGACGATCTCGGGTCTACAGACTAACCTGTACCAGTATCACCAGAGAACTGCCATCTAACGTGAGGTATAATACCATCTGGGAGTTCCCGGCGAGTCCGTCCAGTGTACCTAGTCTCTACTGATCACTCGTATACCTTCTCTGTTGTCAAACACCAATGATATGGGATCATCCATCGCCCATCATATGGGTCAAGAAGCGCATAAGCTAGTCTACTCTGGAGTATCGATGCCCTATCTCGGTACTCCCACGATTAGGAACATTTGAAGGATGTACTTGGCGACTACACTGTCCCCACTAGTATGATCCGCATCATAGTCCTGGTAGTCAGGTACTCATCCTAAGGGCTTTATCAACATGTAACATAGAGACAATCAGAGTACATATTAAGATAAAGTGTAACCAGATAGCATACTATCATGTCGAGCAAGAAATTCCTCCCTATATATGTCCAAGCATCCACTACAATATACATCGTATGTACAGTAATGGCCTCTAGGGCATACATATAACTAGCAATCTCCCACTTGCACTAGGGCCATCTGTTGTGGTATCGTATACCCAACAATCAGCTGTGGTTGAAGTATCTCATACTCAACCATCATATAGAAGTCTCTACTGGAGAATAGGCCTTTGTGAGTGGATCCGCGCTGTTGTACTCTGTGTCTACTCTCCTAACCTCGATCTCCCTGGAGATCAACCATCTCCATGATCAGGTGATACCGCCTAAGAATATATCTGGATTACAGATGGGACGGGGGTTCCTCGGCATAAGCCACAACTCCATTGTCACACAATGGTAGGAACGAAGTTCATCTCATCAACTAATATATATCCAGACTGCCTATTTGGTAGCATCCTTGGTAACGATGTATCTTGCCTTTAATAGTCTAGTATGTCACGGTATCTAGCTTGGAACTCTTCCAATATACCATCCCTCCACTGAGGGTAAAGACAACGTCTGTGACTGACATTCAGTCAACCTTACCACCTTGGAACCATTCCAGCGACTCTCCCCAGGATCGATTGATACCTTCTCACTACAACTAGTGAGAATCCTAACATCCAATTAGATCTATTTCATAGATATAAAACCTAGGATTTAGGAGGTATCACTTTGATCCTTATATGGAGAATCCTTGTGATAAGTGGAGATTGACCGAGCGTAGCATAGCAAACTCCTTTCCTATCAAGAGTATGTCATTCATGTACTCTACGAGGATCATCACCATACTCCCTACTACCTTTTTCGTATATACAAGGTTCATCTACTATTTTGATGAAGTTAAACTCTTTGACTACCACATCAAAACAGACGTTCCAACTCCGCGATGCCAGTTTTATCTCATAAAACAACTTGCACATCTTTCCACTGCTCCCACTGTCTACGAAGCCCTCTGGCTGTATACTTATAGACGCTCTCTTCTAAATCATCATTTAGAAAAGCTGTCATGACACCCAACCACCAGAAATCGTAGTTATGGTATGTAGCAATGGCAAATAGGATCTGGATGGACTTAAGCATAGCTTTGAAAGTCTCAACTTTTCCATGTGCACCAAGTAATCTTCTCAAGATATACTTGCTCCTGATGGGAATTTAACCCTTCAGATAAAGCAACCGAAGTCCATACTTTGTTGGTGTATATGGATTCCATCTCAGATCGCTAAGCATCCAGCCATTCTTACAGAGTCCCACTCCTGATAGCCTGCTCGAAACTAGTTGGGTCATCATCTCATGATGCAATTCTCGCTCCCACTGTCATAGAGAAAACCGAAGTATCTCTCAGGTGGGTGAGGAACCCTACTAGATCGGCGGAGAGGCTAAGGTTCGTTAGAAACTATTGAATCCTTTGGTTCTACCAAATCATCAGCTGCAGTTTTTATAGATGGAACTCTTTCCAGTTCTACCTCATGACCACTAATTTCTTCATAAGAAATTCCCTTTCACAAAGGTGTTATGCTGAGAAACAAAAATACCTTTTGTTCCCCAATTTGGTAGAAGATATTCCCTTGCGAATGCTTGGAATATCCAACAAACTTCCACAGAACTAACCTTGCCTTGAGTTTGTCCGGATTTTACTTTGGACAACCCCAAATCTTAACTTACTTAAGATATGGGCTCTTCCCATTCCAAATCACAAATGAAGTGGTAGGCATCTGATTTGATTAGAATCCTATTCAATAGGTATGCAACTTCTCAAGTGCATAATCCCCAAAAGGAAATAGGAAACTTAGTAGTACTCATCATAGAGCGCACCATATCTAATAGGGTGTGATTGCTCCGCCCCGATACACCAACGTGCTGTGGTGTATACGGAGGAGTAATACTGAGAGAGAATCTCATTCTCCTTTAGAATAGTCCAGGAATTCCGTGTTCAAGTATTCTCCTCCCTGATCATATCAAAGGACATAATACTTATACTCGTTTTGGTTCTGTACTTCTGAAGTACAAAGAACCAGTCTTAGCATGTGTAGACATGGGTCCTCATACATCATTATGTATCAATCTCAAGAGTTCACTAACTCTTTCTCTGTTTCTAATGAACAGAGCTATGGTCATCTTATCTTTGTGACATGACCGGCAAGTTTCACAAGATGTAAATTCATACTAATTTAAATATGCATCTAAATGTAACTTAGCTAGTCGGGTCACATTGATATTACCTAGTCTACAATGCCTCAAGAAGGATTCGTTCATTTCTGAACTCTTCCTCTTGTGTGCGTTCTGTATACTAAGAACTGTGGTTTTGATTTAGAATATCTATGTTTTTAGATAACGTGCCTGAACCGATCAACTCTTGATATAGAAAATGTTCAAAACATTATCCAACAATACAAAATTATATCCTTCTTTACTAAATAAAAAGACTGATATGATGTTGTATATCAGGTTCGGTATCTAATAACATTCGTTCAGAATCAATGTATTCTTGTAATACAGGATGATTACTGCCAACAGACTTGGCTGCAACATTTGCACCATTTCCAACTCTTGAAACTTATCACCCGTTCTCAGTCCTTTACCTTTCTGTAACCCATGTAACAGATTACATTTGCGGGATCCTGATCTGGTATCACATACCCAGGACGTAAAGGATATAGAGAAACATTTTTCGGTAATGAACACACCCGAAGAAGATGCATCAGCATGCACTTTCTTCGTTTGGGCGGCACGGGAAATCTGGTATTCCCTAATTTCCTGCTCGGTCTTATAACATTTATAAGTTGGAGCGGGACCAACGTTTCCTAGCGCAGTATAACAAGCGGGTTCGGTCAATACATCCGTATTATTATCTTGATTAAGGCGTGACATGGTCGCTACCTGGAGAGAGAGAGAAGAAAACACTCAGCGTAAGCTCTTGCAAGATTAGATTGGTTATTAATATATCTAATCAGAATGTCTCCCACTGTTTTTGTCAAATCTTCCTTCAAACCCTAAAAGGAAAGACTAGCCGGGATTAATTACATGCTACAAGTTCGCCAATCTTTCAGCCAGGCCAGTTCCAGTACTTTGAGGGAGGTTCCCCATGCTTTCGCACGGACCTAATTAAAATAAACCTCGTTTTCCCAGAGGCTTAACCCCGTTGACACCTTTCTAGACACCTACTTGATCGGCTAATTGTAATGTGTAAAACTCTCCCAGGAGTAACTCTTACTCGCAGCGCATATCGGGATCCAACTATCTCAAAGAAGGTATGCAATCTCATTGCAAATTTCAACACTTGAAATTCCCAAGAATATTTTACCCCTAGCGTCCCATGACCTTAACGCAGGCCAACAAACCATAGTCCGCTAGTCAAGTTCAACCCGTACATTTCCTGATTGAATTAAACCCATCCGCACGACCCTTGATGCAGGACAACAAAGTCGCACGACTACCCTAATCCAATCGTATCGTATGCAGCAGATAAGCACTAGTTAGCTACCGCACACTACGCCTTGACGCAGGCCAACAAACGTAACACGAATACTAAGTATATTTATCTGAAATGACGGAGGGCTAAGACAGGTTTTTATGAAAACCCATTGCGTAATGAACATGATATTGTTGTAGAATTGAGTGATTTTTGAATGGAGTGTTTTTTAGGCTTTCACTAGTTTTGCTAAAGAGGTCACTCCCGGTGAAGGGATCTCGGCTCTTTCCTTATCGAATAAGGTGCAGGATATTTCACAAATACCACTATACAAAGCAAAAACTTTAAAAGCAATCCAAAGACAAACCGCGTTTGTAGCATCTGCTAGTTTCTCTAAAGAGGTCACTCCCGGTGAAGAGATCTCGGCTCTTTTCTTATTGAATAAGGTGCTGGATATTCTACAAGGAATACCGCTATGCAAAGCAAGAACTAGAGCTACCAGTTTTTAAACAAGTTTCTACAACATCTTTAGGTTTCTTTTATTTCATTAATCTCATTAATGAAGTCACATTTTATTATGCTTCACAAGCATCAGATATAAAACGAAATCAACAATATATAATATATATCTCATATATATAATATAAACATTCGTCTCAGGCAGTAATATGATCTCATCACAGAACATTGCAGCAGAAGAACACATATGAAATATTGGATATACTATGACGTCCGTGTTTTAATACGAGCCTATATAAAACACGGATTCCACGGTCGCGATAAATAGCCAAACCCACATCCCTAGACCCCTACAAGAGCGGCAAGTAACCCTGCCAGTTCTAGAGTTAGGAGACCTGGTCTCGACTCTTCGAGATGGCCTCCCACTGGACCCTAGAACCCGGTTACTTGTGCTCCCCGCCTTGGGTCTATCCTAATGCGGAAAAGTAAAAATATACAATGGTGACATCATCCTCAGCCCGGAAGTGCCCTAATAAAAGAATATTATATACAATGAATTTTACATAAATGAAAAATGAAAAACTCTCATATCACATAAAACCCCGGCTATTCAAAACACGACGATCCAATATAACATATCACAGCAACACATAATATCACATATCATCAACGTAAGTAAATATGCGTATCCCAACTGTCGTTGATGTATAGCAACGAAACCGGCGATACACCACATATTACACTTACGGTCGTATAAAAGAAAGTGTAAAACTAAAATAGTTGGAATCCGCAACCTCCTTAGACATCGCATGCCTAACCAATGAATTCCTTAGACATCTCATGCCTAACAATTATAAACCCCACATTTTAGTCTCAATATCGAAAACACTTTTCAATATCAAGTCGAGCAATTCAACAATATTCACGACAACTTGATCGAATGCTCGTCGAAAACTTTTGTAGACGGTCACACCCCCGATGTCGTTGATGAAGTGCACTAAGGCGGAATACCGATGTCGCGAGCACCCGAACGGATGCTTTTGGAAACGGGGTTCTCCTACAGTCACTTGGTCGGGGCTATGGGGCGTGGCTATCTATTAAGTTTTCTGGCGAGTATCCGCGTACGCTACGTGATTGCGACGGACTTTTGATCGCATCAAAATCCTGTGACAACCGATCATCTGAGACTAAACTACTAGATTTATAACATTCAAATTAGTTATCTCATAACTACTTGTTGATTCCAAATATTGTATCACATTCCAGATAAATAGACAATGTTAAACTTTTCAATCGAATAAACAAACACCCAAAATTTTCCTTTTTGCTCAATACTTGAACTTAGTTTAAAAACATCCATCACATGCCACAGTACCAATGGTCCAGCCGTAGGAAGGTCAAACCAACGCCTCACATGTGGCAACGCCGTACTGCCCCAAACCCTAAGGTTTAGAGGCGGTTCAGACGGTCACATAATCGAGTTAAGGTTTGTGTTCTTCTAGAGGGTCCACCGCGTTACTTGCACGACTTTGAACGTTCTTTAACTAAGAAAAAATCCAACACTTGGAAATTTTCCGACAGGGGAAAAAGTGAGTTATTGATATCCGTTCGAACTTTTTAACACGTTCTAAATTATCCGAAAAACTAAACGAAGTTAAACTTTCCGATCGAATCAACGAATTCAAAAAGATCTCCAGAACACTTAACACTTGAGTAATATTAAAAATTCCCAGAAGCATGTAGAAATACCTACGGATGTTACTGTGAAAAACCTAACCCTAAAACCCCAGTACGGCCGCGGAACCGCCGCGCAAGGCATGGTATTGCCGCGGTTCCGCGGCGCTTTATGGGAATTAGGATCTCGTATTTCACAGTAATCCTTAGAATTTTCTGAGTATTTTTAACACAGAAAAAATCAACATTTTAAAAAATTTCCAGAGAAGGGGTCTAATGCGACGTTTCGGGGTTCGATCGGACTTTAAACTTCGTCTAGACGATGCCTAAAGCTCTAGCTTGGCTCTAATACCACTGCAGGGTTACTAGGTACTAGAACAAGGTTCTACAAGGCATCAACTATACCAAAATCAAAATTTTCATGTGCCGAACAACCCTAACCAAGATCTTAGACTAGAGATTAAGCGAAACAAATAGCAAGTAAACAACTTTACTTCTAAGAGTTTGGGATTACAACCTTTGTAGTCTGTTCCTTCGCATCATAAGCTCCGTGTTGAGGTCCCTTCGCTGCGATCATCGAGTACCCGGACTCTAGAGAGGCTCCATGAAGAGAAAGATGCAAGCTTGCTTCCAATCTTCAACAACAAAGATGATCTACCTTGAAGAAAGTCAAGCCCAAGCTTTTGCTTTACTAATCAAGTATTAGCAAAGCAAACACCCTAATCTAAGTGGCTAGAATAGATGAGGATGATGAAGTAGGAATTTAGCTCTCATTTGTTTTCTTTATCTCACTCAAAATCATCACATATCAAAAAGCTAGAAAGCTTTTTTCAAAGGAAGAAGAAGAAGAAATTACTTTGTGATGAATAATGAAAACTTGTGTGAGGTTAGAAATGCAATCATGGGTTATGAATAAAGACTTAACCCATGTAGAGAATTTACTATGGAAAAGGGTTTGGGTTTGGTTAAGGAAATATCTACAAAATATCTTTACAAAATATCTTAGCTTAAAAACAAAAACAAGGCTTCTAGAAGCTTCAAGAAAGCTTAACCCTAATCTAAACCCTAACCATGTTTAAACTCCACAAAACATGTTGCATTTGTAATCTTAACTTGTTACAATATTATATATCACATATATAATATATTTTGTAACAAAATAAAATAATAAAATTAACATATATCACATATATATTAATGTATTACCCGAGTGAGAAAAAGAATCTTTAAGTGAGCTTATATTAGTTAATGTAATATAATATATCAAATATATAATTATACATTAAATTATCGAATCAACACTTGATCCGATAATCCGGCTATTTCACAAATAACCGACTAATATAATCTGTATCAGTTCATCGAATCAACACTTGATCCGATGACCCGGCTATATCACATATACCCGGTCGATATCACATATCGCGAGAATCTAATACGGTATCGCATACACGTATTATTCTCGGTCCCGCACATATCACATATGTGCTTCTACTCCGTTTAGCCTAAGCCAGGAAACCTCTGTGTAGGACTCTAAAGAATCGTAAATACGCCGGCAGTAGGTGATGATCATATCAAACACCCACAAGCCGCAAACGGTCAGCTAAACGTAACAGCTACCTAGGTATTGAGCAATCAGAAGATCAACAAGCAAGCCTGTACTTTCTCCCGCGAGTCCAACCAGTAACACTCCCGTACAGTCCAGTCTCTTCGTCTGATATGTCGCATATCTCGCCTAGGGGTGGTAAACGTCAGACCCCAATAGCTTGATAAGTCGTGTTGATATGAGGTCCATAACAGTTCGAGAAACTACTGATAACACTTACCAGTAAATCTCAGCAACCCTGGCCAGGGATTTCCAATTATAGCCAATCGAACACAGCGCAACATCAACTCTCTATACCGGGAGAGACGAAACCCCTCCTATCGCTCATTGCCTCCATGTGATTCGGGACTGTACCCAAAAACCACCATTTTGCACGCCATCTTGGACGTGGCATGATGGAAATCAAAGCACAGTGGGAATCACACAAGACTCTATGATGATCTCGGGTCTACAGACTAACCTGTACCAGTGTCACCAGAGAACTGCCATCTGACGTGAGGTATAATACCATTTGGGAGTTCTCGGCGAGTCCGTCCAGTGTACCTAGTCTCTACTAAGCACCCGTATACCTTCTCTGATGTTAAACACCAATAGATATGGGATCATCCATCGCCCATCATATGGGTCAAGAAGTGCATACGCCAGTCTACTCTGGAGTATTGATGCCCTATCTCGGTACTCCCACGACTAGGAACATTTGAAGGATGTACTTGGCGACTACACTGTCCCCACTAGTATGATCCGCATCATAGTCCAGGTAGTCAAGTACTCATCCTAAGGGCTTTATCAACATGTAACATAGATACAATCAGAGTACATGTTAAGATAAAGTGTAACCAGATAGCATACTATCATGTCGAGCAAGAAAGTCCTCCCTATATTTGTACAAGCATCCACAACAATATACATCGTATGTACACTAATGGCCTCTAGGGCATACATATAACTAACAGAGAGGACTTACAAGTGTTGTTCACCATGTCGAGAAATATTTCTCGCTTTTAGTGAGACTTGGTTGGGAATATATTTATTTACGCCCGTGGATTGCATACAAGAGTCGATATTGGACCACTTGTAAGGCATAAATTTATGGGGATATGATGGCCTAAGAACAGGTTTAGATCCATGTACCTTAAGGCCTTTTGAATTCTATAAGCCGTGAGGGTTTACAGAGGGTATATTCTCCTTACGAGTCATGAGGATCTCGTACGGATCGTATGGATTCCTAAGTGTGTTGCTCCTTTGTGAGTCATAAGGATCCTGTGCAGGTATTTTCACTTTACAAAATCAAGAGGACTTTGCAAGTGAGTCTTTCTTTCTTTTCAACGAGTTTGCGCCCTTCCCGGTTTTCAAAAGCTTTCTGGTCACCTTGTTGTTTTTACTCACAGCGCCCTTTCGAGTTTTCATCTATGCCTATTTCGCTTGTGGACGTATCGTTTTTTTATGAATGATCGCTTGAAGAGACATACGGCCCGTAAGGAACACACTATCGTCAATAGGTCATGACTTTTCAAAGGACCGCATTATTAGTAGAGCTTTCTAGCCGGTGGGGATTTCAGGTGTAGTTTTGCCAATGGGACCTGGGAGAGACATAGATTATTTATGCCCATAGTTTGTATACGATTGGTCATATGACCCATACTGCAGGGCCAAACATATTAGTTTAAGGACATTTCGGTCCAATATTAGTTTAGGGACATTTCGGTCTATCATTAGCTCAGAGGCGTTTTGGTCCAATATTCCCGTGCTTGAGAAAAATGATAGTTTAAGAACATTTCGGTCCAATACTAGTTTAAGGACGTAGTGGTCCATTATTATCATGTACGAGATGACATATTAGTTTAGGGACATTCCAGACGAACATTCCTATGTTCAAGACGAAAGGATAGTTTAAGGACATTTCGGTCTGATACCGGTTTAAGGATATAGTGGTCCGTTATTGTGTGATGGGGAGCATACGACTTTCATAGTTTTGACTCAAAAAGATAGCAAGCGGACACAAGCGTCGTCATCTATCATTGACCTAAGTCGCAATTCTTCAAGCATATGATTTTTGAGGAATCGACTGTTTATTGGTCGAAATGGCCTTTCTCCATGCATATCCATGAGCAAATAAGCTCTATCTTAGTAGACCTTATCTATGATGTACGGTCCTTCATAATTTGGCTCGAACTTCTCCATTTTACACGATTAGGAATCATCGGTCTTTTGACAACCAGCACGAGTTCGCCTTGGCAAAATGTTCTCGGCCGGGTTAATCTTTCGTATGATCGCGTTGTCCTTGCCTTATAAGCTTCCAGATTTTGTTGTGCTACAAAACGGGTTTCATCGAGAGCATCGAGCTCCTCAGGCCTAAGATGAGCATTTTCTTCATCCGTTAGCTCATATTGAACTACCACTCGTAATGAGGGGAGTTCTATCTCCAGTGGGAGTATTGTTTCGGTGCCAAACACCAATGGATGTGGTGTTTGTATTTGTGGCCATCTTGAACGTTGTTCAGTACGGCTAAATAGCTTCATGCAGTCTTTCATGCCAGTCCTTCTTTTTCCCGGACACTGTATTCTTTATAATCTTGGTCAAGGTCTTGATGAATGCTTCAGCTAGACTATTGGCCTAAGGATTATAGCCCGAGGAGTATCTCCAGTCTATCTTGTGTTGTTGTGCGAAACGGCTTATTTTGTAGCTTCTATAGGTTGGTCCATTATCCGAGATTATCTATTGTGGAGTTCTGAACCGGTAGATAACATGAGTTTTGAAAAAGTGGAGGATATTCTTCGCCTTTACCTCTCTTAGCGGTACTACTTCCGCCCACTTAGAGAAGTAATCGGTTGTTACTAGTATAAACCGATGTCTTCTGGATGACGCTGGTTCGATAAGGCCAATTATATCCGTTCCCCACTGTTCCCTCATACGAACTGAATAAAAAATGAATAAAGCAGCAAGGAAACACCAGAGAGGAGCATCATGTGTCCACACATGATCGAGCATCACGTGTCCATACGTGATCGGGCATCACGTGAGGACACGTGACCTTCTATGAACAAAGTTTATAGGCTCTGAAATAAACAATTGGAGATGATTAACCAATGGGTCACGTGCCAACACGTGATGGGTTCCTGAGCACTTTGAACTAATAGAATTAAATTCTAATTAAATGGGTCACGTGCCAACACGTGATGGATCCCTGAGCTCTCTGAAAAATAATTGAATTAAATTCTAATTAGATGCTTAAATCAATAGGGTCACGTGTCAACACGTGATAGGCTCTTAAACCCACTAAACTGAATAAAATATACAAGTAAAGCAGAAAGAAAAACCCCAAATGGGGCATCACGTGCCTACACGTGACCGGGGGTCACATGCCAACACGTGATGGGTTCCTAAGCTCTCTGAAATAATAGAATTAAATTCTAATTAAATACTTGATCAGTGGGGTCACGTGCCAACACGTGATAGGCTCTTAAATCATCTGAGCTAAAAGAAAGAAAACCTCAAATGGGGTATCACGTGTCCATACGTGACCAGGGGTCACGTGCCAACACGTGATGGGTTCCTGATCCCTCTGAACTAATAGAATTAAATTCTAATTAAAGGGAATCAAAAAAAATCCTAATGGAAAAATATTTCCCTAGATCTTTCCAAACAAAAAAAGATTGCATTCTGTAAAAAGGAACACCGATGGATTAAAAATCTAATGGTGATTAAAATCACCAATTTATAGAAAGATTCTATACAAGGAAATATTTCCATAAAATTTTCCAGGAACAACAAACAAAATATATTTTGGATTAAAAATCCAATGGTGAATAAAATTCACTGAGTGATGTAAAAGATTATGTTGGTTATAAAATCAATAAAAAAATATTAATGAAAGATTGACTAAACAAACCGATTCTTTTCTTTCTCCTATAATCAGGACCCATGATACAACAACAGAGGTAGGAGAGAGATAAAAAGAAGCAGAGAATTTAATTCTCCAGAGAGAATAAGATCTCTTCAGAAAAGAAAGAAACCCTAGGTAAAAGAGGGAAAGAGATCATTCTATAAGCTCCCACAAAACAAAAGAGAATTTAATTCTCAAACTAAGAGTTTAACTCTTCTGAATAAGAACTTAGTTCTTCCTTTGGTTGAAGATCTGCAGAAGTAGATCTTCCCATAAGTTGAGAATTTAATTCTCATCGGGAAGCATCTGCCATGCAGATTTAAAACCAAAGGGAGGACCTAAGTTCAGAGAATTCTATTCTCCTACAAAGCATATAGGAATTTAATTCCTCCAACAAAGATATGGTTTAACCCTTAATATAAGAACTTAGTTCTTCTTCATGGTAATAGATCTGCAGAAGCAGATCTCCCCATAAGTTGGGAATTTAATTCTCATCGGGGAGATTCTGCCATACAGATCCAAAACTTAGAGGGAGAATTGAGTTTAAAGAATCCAATTCTTTTAAACACATAGGAATTTAATTCCTCTAAATAAAATTAGGGTTTAACCCTATAAAGAGAATTTAATTCCTCAATAAGGGATTTATCTCTCCATGCACATAAATCACGTGGCAACACATGACCCTCCCCCTCAATGATCAAAAGAGAACGAATAAGATTAGGTCACGTGCTCCCACGTGACCCTTGAACAGACTCCTAATAATAAGAAGGGCAGAACAGATTTTGGGCACCTCATGTGTCTCCACGTGACCCTTGATAAACACCTTTTAAAAAAAGGAAAAAGGGGGTAAAACTGAGGAGTTAATGCATGGGCACCATCACGTGTCCACACGTGATGGTCATAAAGATTAAGTGTTTAACACTTATTTACATATTCTGAGAATAAAATAAAGGACGTCTGGCCCAATACTCAAGCGCTTCACGTGACCCCACGTGAGCGCTTCTTTTTTTAGTGTTAAACACAATTTTGTGTGTTTCATCCCTAGTGTTTAACACTATTCTAAACGCATCACGTAGGAGCTCTTGATAGCCGAGTGTACTCTAGTGTTTAACACTATATTCGAGGCAATCTTAGCCTAAATTAGCTAAGTCTTCCAGAGGCAGGACCCCCCTTTTTGACTGAATCTCAAATACATTCTTGTCTCCCAAAATTGATCATCTCATATGACATTCAAAGCAAAACCTAGAGCCTTTCAACCAACATTGGTTCAAGGGTACATCTCTTCATATCTCTGATACATATCGTTGTAAGTCCTCATCATCTTCAGTGAGATTGAGGGTCCCGATAACCGATAACTTTTGGTGCATCCCCAAACATTTGAATCAAAACCATACAGACTGTGACGCCATTAAACTGGACCATAATGTCCCTAAACTAAACTCTATGGACTATGAGGTCCTTAAACTCATAGACCGTAATGTCCATAAACTAAATTCTATGGACTATGAGGTCCTTAAACTCATGGACTATGATGTCCTTAACTTCTATGGACTGTGAGGTCCTTAAACTCATGGACTGTGATGTCCTTAACCTTTATGAACTGTGAGGTCCCTAAACTCATAGGCTATGATATCTTTAAACTTTATAGACTATGACGTTTTTAAACTGGACCATAATGTCCTTAAACTAATTATGGACCGCAATGTCCCTAAACTAAAACAATAGAGCCCAAATGCTCTTTTGTTGGATCTAAATGATCCTGTTAAGTAGATCTTTGTCTAAAATGAGACTAACGTATCCTTAACAACCACTTAAGTTGATTTTAATCTCAAATGAGATTAACAATACTTAAATTAATCCACCTATAGATCCCTCAACTGACACTGGTTCATGGGTACATCTCCTCACACCTCTGAAATATGTCGTTGTAATTCTTCAACGTCTTCAGAGAGGTGGCGAGTCTCGGCAACCAGAAATTCAATGAACCGCAACGTCCCTAAATTAAAACAATAGAGCCCAAATGCTCTTTTGTTGGATCTAAATGATTCTGTTATGTTGATCTCAGTCTAAAATTAGACCGACGTGTCCTTAACAAACGTTAAGTTGATCTTAGTCTAAAATTAGACTAACGTATCCTTAACAAACGTTTAAGTTGATCTTAATCTCAATGAGATTAACGATCCTTAAACCCAAACCAAACCCAAATCTAAGAAATTACAGATTTGGACTAATCCACGCCCTATGGGCAATAACATAAATTAGTCTCCGTATACAATCCACGGGCAACCAAAAACAAAACAAATACACACGACACGAAGTGACCATCTGGAGAAGGAGAAAGTGGTTACCGCAATGCGGTAGCGTAATTAACTGCAGGGGCTTGCGCCTGCAGGGAAGAGCGTCCCCATAATCAAAACCCCCTCAAATGAGGGGGAATCTGACGAAGTCTGCTACATCGGCCGCATCCGTCTAAACCTCCGATGCACGGTGCCATAAATCAACTTGGCATTTTCGGGGAGGTGGATGGATAACACCAAATAGCATCTGCCCCCAGATTCAGGCAAGACGAACCTACATGGTCGCGTCTCTGTATCTGGCGGAGAACAGATTCTGGCACGCCCGGTGGGACCTTTTCCTCTTTCCACTCCACACTTCATGTGTCGTGTTTCGTGAAAGAATCGCGGTTTGCTATGGTTGCCCCTAAACGTGAAGTACTAAGATTTGGTATCTTGCTCCGTGCAGAAAAACAGAAGATCAATGACTTCAAACTGCACTAATTGCAACAACTCCCACTCCGTCCTCGCCGGAGGAGTGACCTACGGGCCTCAAGTGCCTCCCTTTTTATGATGCCGATGGACCAGGTGACGCAAGCCACCACAGGGCTATTCTTTAGGACCATGCTCCCACCAACGAGCTTCAACGCCCCATTGCCATCATAAGAAGCTCCGAAGAAGTCAGTTTTTGATCGGCTAATAACTACCGCGGCCCCTCTCAACGGGTCGCCCAAATCTAGTGCCTCGGTTTTC